>JAQAHW010000020.1:7695000-9132500 GCA_027580185.1 Tuta absoluta
AGTATAATGCGATCGTTTCATAATCAAAACTATGTTAAGTTATAATTAGTTAGTATATGCCTGATTCAGGTGATTTACTTCAGAGATAAAGTTCCAAACACGCAAATGAAAAATGTTCAAAATGCTCGAGATTAAATTGTTAAACTGGTGTTCAGAAATTGTTTCAACTAAAAAAATCGTAAAATGAGAAGCTCGAGAAACAAGGTTTTTTACGAGAGGCGTAGCCTGTCAGCATCTTTTTGCGCTGGGAAGAGCAACATGTGGTGCTCTGTAGGTATTTATAAGTAAAAGGTATATGTTACGAGAAACGCTGACTCATCCACACCGAGTCGTAACGTGACCCCGCCCGATCCCGTGAATTTCGTCGCCAAAGCTAAAGTTAAAATGTCAGGAGGTGAAATTTAGTGGGCAACCTTTCCAGTCGAGTTGAAAGTTTTATCACACGACGCGTCTTAGTGTTCATACGCGAATCCTCCCGGGTGGCGTGTGGTAATTTTAATTAAGTATATTTACCGAGACGAGTGCCCGGCGTGGGAGAGGTAATAAATGTGGGCCGTAAAGGTAACAAATGTGCTCAGGAGGGTCCATCCCTGTGTCGTCGGAGCAAAGAGTTGTGGAGAGGGGGGTTTAAAGTAAGTAGCAAAAAGAAGTCCGCAAATTAGTTTCCTTTACTGCACAACTACTTTAAAGTATAAATACACACAAAGAAAGGACCTACTCACTTACTATTTTAAGTTTGATAGTACGACGAATCGATAAACCACGATATCTGTTAAAAACGCACAAAAAATGGTAAAAGAAGAATAAAAAAAGATTCGTAAATTAATAATCGAAATGCCGATAAACAGCTCAAACATACTATAAGGATTTATTAAATCTATGGTATTATGTATTGCACAAACTATTCATGAACTACTGACTTAAATAATAAATTTTCCCCTGACTTCTTCTAGATAATCTTTGTTTCAAGGTATGCGTGATCTCGCAGATCCTATCAGCCAGCAGCGGAACTCGCTGCAGATGATATCCACCTGTGTGACTTTCTCCTTCCTGTTTTTCAACTCATTTACTTTACTCATTTTAGAAACATAAGTAGTTAGGTATAATTTCGTCTTTAATCTGAAAAGCGGGCTTTATAGTATGTATGCCGGTACGTAAATCAGCAAATAAAACTCGTGACTGGATATTTATTGTCGCGCTTTCAAAGGACATCCGGCAAAAAATGTAAATAATACTTCACAATAAATGTTGCCGTCGAAAAAATCGTTACAGATTTGGGTCATCGCTGCGAGTCAGCGAAGATTTAAATGAAATCCTTCAAATTGTAAGTTACGGAGAGTGGCGACGAGTATTTCCTTGCGAATGTTGGCGGGTTTTGAATTCGCCTAGCTTCCGAAAGTCTAGGAAAATTGAACGCAAATCCGATTTGTTCGGCTCCCAGGCTAAAATTCCCTAAAACGGAAAATGGCACCTCTCCTCTGAACCTTTGGTTTAGATATTTCTAGAATCCAGCAATAAAGGCGAGACATTTACGGCAAAGCTGGTTAAGGGAAGCGTCTATAAACTGTTGTAGAAAATATTATTTATTGCTCCCGCGTTGCATATAACTTACCCGTCTTATATGTCGACGGCTCTAAACCTTCCCCGAACGAGCTTTCCGAAAATTTGTTGTATTTTATACGTCTCTACAATGTTCGGCAGTCGCGTAATAGGCAATATTGTGGTAAAATAGAATTCAAAATGTCGTCTATGTAGGCGTGCTTATATTGGTACAAAGGCTGGTGGTAAGTTTAGGCTAAGTTACCGTGTGATGCCGACTTAGATCGTCGTGTGGTGTAATGCCGGCTCAGAATAGCATCATCCCATTATTTTCCAGTAGGTGTTGTAAGAGGCGACGAAGGTACACGAGGGTAATATGTGTATTGCAATTTTAAGCGATGGGCTGACAACCTGCCACTATGGTGATACACAATCTTCTGAATGACCCTCAATTATTTGTCAGAAGTGGTGCAAATCTCAGTTTTTTCGGCCGTTGACGCTCTGCCTACCCGCAAGGGATATAGGCGTGCTATACGTAAGTTAAAGCTATAAATTGAGGAGATCTTATGAAACGTCCCGTAAATCGGTTGCTCTCACGGCTGCCGGGGTATCACCGTGCGGGTACCGGAACTGAGAAGATTCGTATCAGTGAATTAATGGATATGAACTTGCTCGTATGAGCCTACCCGCTTTTAGGCTTCCATAATTAATTCCACCCAGTGTTGGCGTGCATTTACGAATGTTTTCTAGTGAGATTATAATATTTAAAATTTAATATTTACCTATATCTAACAAATTGAAGAAAAAAACAAAAAAACTGTGCTAAAAATTATAGAATTTCGAAAATCTTTATTTTACAACAAAACTGCAAATTAACCTACTGCAGGGAACTGCTTAAAGCTATGCGTGGAGTAGAGTAGGTAATGGAGCGTTTACCAGCAGCACAGCGAGCGATAATTGAGATTACGTTCACGTTGCTTTACGTTGGGATAAAACACTTTGCTCACGTTTAGGCACCGGATATAGGGAGTAATCTGGTTAACTGGAAACACATACTTACAAGACTTTTATGTTATACAGTTATTTTTATGCATAGACTGTAGATCCTTTTGTGGGAAGCAAAAATGGCAATAGTGCGATATGTGCAGTAGCTTAAAGTCACAATTTTCACCTGTCAAGTTAAAGAATCAATCTATACAGCTGATACAGGTGTACTTCAACTTATATCGGGTGAAATTTTACTAGTGACCGATATTTAAAACTCAAGACGGGATGGTGATAAGGAACCACTTTCCCCACGAACATAGGCCGGAACATAGGCCGAAATATGAAAATGAAATTTTGACCTCCCATACAAAATTGCTGATCAGTTTCTAGAAAAGCTCAAAATATTTTTGTCATATTTCGACCTATTTTTCATGGGGCAAGTTGTTTGTTATTACCAGGCCGTTTGTTTTCAGTATCGGTCACTAGTAGAATTTCAAGTGATATATTCTGATTTTATTCAGAAATTAGAAACGAATAGAATAGGTTGACCCCTTAAATGGGTAGGGTAAGCTTCTGCTAATAGTGCAATGGTGCCAACACAAGCTTGTGCTACATAATGTGTGCTATGTGTGCTACAATATTTAGTTTCAAGTACGCAAAGCCATTATGCGAAGCGCTGCCGGGAGCGCATTCCTGATTTAAACAAAGCCAATTACCTACACACATGCCTTGTTTGACTTAGTTGGCTAACTTTGGATTAAAAAACTCTTTTAGGTACCACATAAACTACTAACTTAAATATCTAATTCTACGTACTAAATGTTAATATTTAAAAGGTCATACCAGTCACGTAGATAAATCTCGCTATTGCTTATTGCTTCTTACACTACTATCATACGACAGTTGTACGAGTAGGTACTTTCTATGTCTTTTTCTTTTCATGAGGGACACGAGTCGCGTACGACCCGATGAACTCTGGAGTCAGAGTTGTCAAACCCCCTACTACTAGAAGTAGGCCTCTGACATGGTTTTTGTAACGACCAACGTTTAAATAATCATAGACAACAACCAGGAGTGAGGTAACATCTTATAACGTACCCGCCGAAGCACGGAACCATCATTCTTACGGACAGGTGGGTCTGCTTTCAATGACTAACCAAACTGGTAACAAATTTTCGTCCTCCAAGAACCGCTAAACCACGGAGGCATTCTATGTATTACAGGCTTCCTATGTATTACACCCACCCACTGCATCGCGGTACATTCATTAAGTACTAAATGAGCCGAGTCTTAACGAGGAGATTGATGGTCAACTAACGTCACTGCAGTTAGAGGAACTTGCATTACAGAATGTAAAAAGCTTTTAATAATTGTTTACAATAATATTTCAAGGGGTGACCCAGCCTTTAAGAATAAGAATAATTCATTTAGATCAAAGTAAAACAAGTGTACATGACTTATAACGTTTAGTTCGAGGTAATTAAAAATGATGCTGAATATGTTCCTCTACAAAAGGTTTTACAACCAATGATCTCGCTAAGCATTCGAATAAAACCTGTGTCATGATCATTGGATGCTTACAAAGCATTTGTATTGGAGACACATTATGTAAGGTTTCAAATAAATATATTTCAATTAACCTTTATAACAAAGCAACAGTAAGTATTACCTACAGGTCTAAAAATTTAAATACTTTTAGTTTTTAGAAGGAACGTCTAGTCTATGTTTTTGAATTTGACTTCATTCGGCTTTAATTTTCTGTTACGATTTGGATGAACATAACAAAGGAACTCAACTTACCGTTATCTACTTTAATTACTTCGGTCAATTTCAAATTATGTCTAAAATCTTATGTCAGACTTGTTCTCGCGTGTGAGATAAGTCTCTCACGATGCTCATCCCCACATAGCTGGGCTATGCTGTATCTACGCTACTTGGGTACTATATATATACTCTAAGGCTGTATCCTAAATTTTGATCTCCGCGACCTATGTAGGTATTAAGGTCCGTGGCTACATCACGACGTGAAACAGAGCGCAAAACCTTGTCTTCTGTACACACTCTGTCTGGCAAATAAATGGAGAGCTGCACCAAATTTAATTTGAAATATACGAAGAAAGACAAGTACAACACAGTATATTTCACAGTCCTGTTGTCTTTTACCCTAAAAAGTTTTCAAAAAATCATCACAATTGTTTGCATTAGGAAACAAATGAAAGAGATAAACACAGCGTTGATGTGATGGTATCTTCTATTATTGCGCGCCGCCGCCAATACTTACTTTGTTGATACATCATGTTATTTGAGCAAATGGCCTAAGTACCTACACATACTTTAGCTTTCAAGTAGGTAGGTAACTGATCAGGAAGCTTGTTTGTGTACGAAGTACGAGTAGTAGTACTTACTTCGCTTTATAAGAGTTATATTCAAAATAATATGAACGCTAGAGTTATTAATGTTTTTGTAAATATTATTATTTTAAACGATTTAAACAGCTCAAAGTAAGTCTATTTAGTTCTCAGAGTAATCTAAGCGACTGTCCCCGCAATAGATAGGTGAGTTAAAGTGAAATAATAAACTTTTGTGGACACGAATGAAGAGTATGTATGTACAGTCAAGATCAGGCTGGGTTAGCCAGTTTGGCCTTTGGACTGTTCTTATTCCGCGCGCATTAGACTTACATTGGCGGTTTGAGTGTCTAACCAGACGTAAGCTTGACTGATCATACCTTTATACAAATACCAATATTTGCATACTCCGTCATATTAAAGTATAAATCCAAGTAAATTCTGCAAGAAAAGCTCGACGACGTACAAAAACATTGTGAAGAAATGAAAGGAAGCGACGAAGATACAAACTCTTCCACTGTTCTACCCCAATTTAGTGACGGGCTAAAAGCTCTTAATTAGAAGGAGACAGATGAAGTTTGAATATCGAGCCGCGCTTAAAGATTGATAAAGTGGCGAAGTTGTGAACTTGCGGAGTAAAACCTTGGAAGTGAGCTCGCCGAGTTGGGCAAGTCAAATAAAGGCATTTGGGAGCTTAGACTAGACCAGTTTAAGTAGACGAAGCGCTGTGAATAAAGTTATATCACATCACACATAGCCGTAGGCCTTCCCCAAGGTGCGTTTTTATCATCCATTCACAGCGAGTGAATGAAGTAAGCAAAGCAAACATTTTATATCTTAAACTAGCGGCCCGTCCCGGCTTCGCACGGGTGGACAATTATTTTTTATATAAATGCACTTAAAATTTTACACCCTTTTTCACATTGGAGGTTTTTTATTATAATTATATTTTTTATCCTTACCTACAGCTACTATTATATACACTTAGGTATTTATTATCTCAAAATATTTTTTAGAGTTCAGTACCCAAAGGATAATAACGAAAACCCTATTACTGAGGCTCGGCTGTCCGTCTGTCTGTCCGTCCGTCCGTCCGTCCGTCCGTCCGTCCTACAGTTACGAAGCTGTATCTCCTGAACCGTTATACCTAGACAGTTGAAATTTTTACAGATGTTGTATTTCTGTTGCTGCTATAACAAAAATACAAATTGTATGGTTTTTGAAAAAACACATCACGATAGTGCGTTGAAAACTAACAGCGACATCTATGTTTGTATTATGGAACTAAAATATAACTTTTCTCAGTTTTCGTGATAGTATAAATGTTAAACTACTGAAGCTAGAGAGATAAAACTTGGACTTGAAGTTTTTTATGTAATGAAGCAACTATTAGATAAAATTCCTTTTTTTTTAAATCCCCCAAGGGATGAGCAGGGGTTAAAAGTTTGTATGAAAGTTCGTTGTCCTAAGTGTGATCCGTTTCAAAATTAGTGATTAGACTAAAGACTTAAAATAATTAAACACGTGTTTCAGCATATTTGATGTCCATGTCAACAGGGGGTTAAAAGTTTGTATGAAAGTTCGTTTTTTTTATGAATGTGATCTGTTTCAAAATTTGTGATCAGACTAATAACTTAAAATAATTAAACACGTGTTTCAGCATTTTTGAAATTTTAACCATTAAATGGGTGAAAAGGGGGTTAAAAGTTTGTATGAAAGTTTTTTATCTTAAATGTGATCTGTTTCAAAATTTCTGATTAGACTCATAACTTAAAATAATTAAATACATGTTTCAGCATTTTTTAAATTTTAATGCTTAAAGGTGTCAAAAGGGTGTCAAAAGTTTCGTACCAGTTGGGCTACCCGTTTTCCCATGGGAATGTGACAATTTCCCGGAATAAATTTTACTTATAAACCTTCCTCTTAAGTTACTCTATCTAATAAAAAAAACCGCATCAAAATCCGTTGGGTAATTCTAAAGATATAAGGAGACACCAAACGGGAAGCGACTTTATTTTATACTATGTAGTGATTCTACGCGTTGAGTGAGCCTACACATTTATAGTTACATAAATAATATTACTATAGATGTTGTAATATTGAATACCCGTCTATTTAAAATACTTCCCTTGTTAGGTATACAATGATTTAAAACTTGCAAAATTTTTAAGCACGATTTGAACCTGCGACTTTCGTCATTTACTAGTGACGACGACTCTTCCATCTGGGCTACCGCAGCTCGTTCCTTGCCCGCCAATTTTGCAAGTGTATTTAATGCCAGTAACGCGTGGCACGGATCCATCTACCGGGTTAATTTTGCAATTAAAATACCCGGCGACTAATTCTATCTTTACAGATTGAATGTAGTCTAAGCTATGAAAACCTTTTAGCTTTTGTGATGTAAGATCCTATTAGATATCATAAAATCAGATTAAGATTAGCTCTACGTAGCTATTTTGTATCCTATGATTCCCTGTATCTGTGAGTTTACCTGTCATGAAGACAGTTGACATACCCTACGCATTGCTGAGCTTGTTTTAGTTTGCAAAGGTTCGCCTATGTTTATTCCTTGATCTAATATAGGAGGTGTGGCGTGTGGTAATGGTGAGTGAGTGGAAACTTTTGTCAAAATTGTTAAACAATGAGCCCAGAAGTTTTATTTATTTGTCTTAGAATAAAAACGTCTTCTATTAAATTAATTGTAAAAAGCAAAAATGTTCACTATTAAAAACTACACACAAAACACCTTATTTCAATCCATTTTGCTTACAAAACTAGGCTCTGGTCTATATTAAAATTGTTTCCTACAAAAATACGGTGCTATATTATTGTACCGTAACAATGTAACCGTTAGTTCCAGTAGCGATAATATATCTCGTTACCGTAAATCCCTGGCGGGGAAGGTGATTAAATTGTACATTGTTTATCGCCACGTTGCAACTTAAAATACTTCACCCCATCTCGCAGCCACAGTAAAAAGAAATCACCAGTAAAATTACTCTATGCCTAGCTACCCAACTCAGCCATTATAACTATACACATTTAAAATGTTTAATTCTACCTTCTGAAAATAATAAGTGATGCTGGTTTATTTAAAAGAGAACTTCCGAAAGGAAAGGTTCTTTTAAATGCTTTGTAGGAATTATATTTGTTTATTTTTTACTTATTCTAACTTACTATGTTATGTACTCTATATCTGGTAGAATATCAAAATCAGGTATGAATGTATGATAATCAAAGTAATTTTAATAACAACAAGTACGTAGGTACTTACTAGTTTCCGTAGTTGAAAAGTAGGTAAGTAGGTTTATAGGAAGACACTATACTGTACTATTATTTCTACTGCCATGACAGTGAAATAGTGCTTCTTCTTTAGACACTACAAAATAAAAAGGAAATGGACCTGACTGTACTGAAACTTTATGTTTATATTTTTTTCAGGTAAACCGTCTGTACTGCTGTTTGTTTAATTTCAACCTTGTTTCAACGGACAGGTGGTAAATATAAGTATTAAGTTTTAAGACTACTTTTTATTCTTTATCATGTAGGAAACCGCGTCGTCCAACGACCCGATGAACCCTGGTGGCAGAGTTTTTCAACCGCCTACTACTAATATAAGACTACTGAAAGATACATAGTTTGGTATGTAGGTACAAACTTGATTTCAGTCCTCTGATTTTTCTTATCGTGTCAATATCGAGTCGACAAACTCAAATCTAAATCCTTTTAAAATGCTACCCCCATTATGTGACTGCGACATTAAATAAGATGATGACTTATAAACTGTACAAATAAATGAACTGACTACTACTCTCCATATTAATTAAGTGTTTAGAATTGTATGGAACTTGTCGGATCTAAATCTTTGGGTCGGCGGTGTGTCGACGGCGGCGGCGCCACCTGCAGTCCTGCAGTAGGGGACGAAAAGAGACCATTGCATTATATCGGTATCTCTCTCTCACCTAGCTTCATTGTCTCATGTTGCGGCTCAAGGTTGCTTTGCGGCACGTCAACGTCACGCGTGGAGCGCGGCGGCGGCGGCGCGGCGGCGGCGTGTTGCTGGTGGGCCGCGGGCCGGTGGCTACCTACGTACGGCCGCCGGTTGCGGACCGGTGTTTCACCGTGTTGCCAGCAAATGTTTTCTGCATAATTGGAAACCAGCTTTAATCTTTTTGATTATGACAGTTGGTTAAAATATGTACACATTTCGAGTTAGGGATATTTTCTTATTAATTTGCTAGGGACAGTTTAAAATCAAAACATTGTCCGAGATATTATAGGTAGATATCGTATTGCTTATTTTGGGTTACAAATTCTCACGATATGAAATTCTATTAAGCTTCCTTATAGTTAGATATTTTATTTAGTAAACCTATAGGTGACTAAAGCTATCAACTGGGGTTTTTAATAAAACCATAATTATCACATCAATATAGTTTTTCAATTTAATATTCTCATTTATTGAATACTTAGCAATAATGTTAATATTTTTTCTAAAATATTTTTAAAAACGATAGCTGGCAACTTAGTTTTTGGTGTCTAAACACACTATGCCGAAGTTACGCGACCGAAGTTTGGCGGCTGATTTTACGTACCTACGTGTTCGGCTGATATGACACACCATTAGTGCCAAACTCACGCGGCAGAGATTCAGCTCCGCAACTTCGTGTGTGTATTTAGTCTCAAGAGGTCTTGGCGTGCTTATGTTTTAATGACACAACAGAGCACGTGCGTCATGCGCTGACAGAAGCGAAATGAACATGCAGGGTGCGGGCGGCTCCTTGCTGCTCCCTGCCCCCGGATCTTTGTCGGCAATTGAACCGAACTTCGGTTGAGTAATGTGTTGCCGTATCGCCGAATCTCCGCCGAACTTACGCCCGACTGAAGTTCGGCTGTACGCTATAACGCGACGTCATTTCGGTATAGTATGTCATCAGTAATTTAAATAGCATTGCAAGCGTAATAGCGCCGAACTTCGGCGGCGTACATTCGGCATAGTGTGTCTACACACTTGTTCGTATCGCGTACTCGGCGGTATTCGTGCGCTGCTTATGTCGGATCGAGTCGGCCGGAGGAACATCTGCTCGCCGAAGATAGGGGCCCGCGCCGGGTTGCGGCGAGACGCGCGGGGTTCGGGGGGACCGCCACTACTGCTCGCACACCGCCAAGAGCCAGTATTCCGCAAATTGCGCTTGCGCGTACTAGTGTGACTGAGCGAATTCGTCGATCGCAAAATTTAATACCACGTTTCGCGGCAACATGAGTGATAAATCTACACCTGAACCAGAGCCGTCTTCTTCAGCGGTGTCAGAAAAACCTTCCGCCAAACGCATGGATTGCTTTAAACATGGCAAACCTCTAAACGCACAGGCTCGGCATATCGTATACAACGTCACTCAGTACTGCATGCAAGAATGCGAAACGTTTAAGCATACAGAGTTCAAGAAGTATTTCGCTTCGTACAGGAACAGAACAGCAAAAGCGACTGGAGTATCACAAGACACAGTCTTACGAATAACAAACTTTGCGAATACCGAAGGTACAGTAGCGGTACCGAAACCGCACGGAAGTTCATTAAAATACCCTGAAGCAGATGCACAGTTTTATGGCCTTTTAAGAGATAAAATAACAGAATTCTATACCGTAGACCTTGTACCGGATTTATTCCACCTATATAAAGCAATGGAAATCAAAATGCCCCAACATGTACTTGCCAAATTACTGCGCCAAATGGGATACGTATTTATTAAAACTGACGTCAGAGGAATAGCAATTGTAGAGACACTGCGATCGCGGCTGAAGCGAATTCAATACTTGGAGCAGTTGAACACCGCCAGGGCTGAAGAAAGAAGCATAGTCTTCATAAACCAGATTATTATTCGAGTTCTACTCGAAGAACCGGACAGTAAAATGACAAAACGAGCCAAGCTAAAAAATTTAAAGTCGTATGGCAAAGAGGTACCACTTGTTTTGATGCAAGTTTGGAACGCTAAGGCGGATACTCCTAGCGGATTTTTAGTTTATTCGTTAGAAGATGTTACAGAAAACTACAACGGATGGCTTCGAACTAAACTCATTCTAAACGTTCCTGACAATGCAGTGATAGTTTTTTCTAGCACTCTTTTTCCTAATAAATACGTCAAAGGATACCCTTACTCTACGGCGTCTACAGCAGAGATGAAAGAATGGTTAAAAAGTCAGTCTATAGAATTCAATGATAACTTTACCAAACCAAAACTTTATGACATTATTCTAAAGAATATACAACTCATACCTTTAGACAATGGCGAGAACTTTTTGACAGACAATGGTTACATGGTGTTACAAATGCCGAAATATCACTGGGGGTTGAATCCAGTCGAGGTGATTTGGCCAAACTTGTTCGTTTATTTAACAGAGAAGACGCCCTTGGACGCCGAAAATAGAGTTTTGGTAGAAATTAACAAGATATCCCCAGAAGAATGGAAAAAAGCTAAAGAGTTTTCAATGAAAACTGAGCAGAAATTGATAGAAAATGAAGCTGCTATGGATGAAATCACCGATCGACTGAGTCTCCACTTTGAGAAGCATCATGAGGCGGCAGAAGACTGGTCTTCGGACGATGAAGAATATAGGAATATTTTTTATTAATGATTAGATAATCGGTAGCAATATAAATACTTTTGACACCCTAGCTTTTTTTTTCAACGCCGAAGCCCCATAATGAATATGTATGCTAGATGATCGTGCTAAGGTCTCCCACTGTGGAGCGATAGAAGTGATCCTAGAAATAATGCCAAAACTTTGTACTATTAGCAGCAGCACCTTGAGTTACCCATTAAAGGGATCAAATATACGTACTGGTGCTTCATATTATTATAAGAGTACTTGACCTTAAATAGTTAGGTTGAGTAGTTGGTGTATCATATTAAATATTTATTAAGTAGTAGTGTACCATGATGATTTTACAAGATACAAGTATTTATCAGTGTGTTTATTTAGTCCCTAGTATATGCTAGTATGATAAACACATAATCTCAACTTTTGCCAAAAATATGTCTTTATTCTATTGGACATAGTTAATCAATGTCAATATCTGGGGTTACCCAGTTTTGATATTCTTTTAATGGCTTTTGAAAACAATATTAAATAACGCCTTACAATAATAACGGAGCAATCACGCAAAACCAAAGATCTTTTTTTTAAATATTTTGTATATGACCGGCCAAGTGCGAGTCGGACTCGCCCACTGAGGGTTTTTCAACATGCACATCAAGCCATTACATATAGTACCCCACTTGAACTGCTAGCCTCGTCTTATTATTTGATCCTCAAGCATCCGACGCCCCTGCCGCGCCAGGGGGGCGCGGAGGTCCCTAATTAGACGGATTCAGTCCAACCTGCTTTTTCGAGAACTAGTCCTAAGCCCAGCGATTAGGCTGCTTGTTTGAACAACCACACAAACTTCTCCGAGTGAGCCCTACCTTCCCAGTTCCCCACCATACCATATAATCAGGTATATATTTTAAAGCCACGGGGCTAAAATTGCATAGTCCAACCCTAAAAAATATATAAAAATACTACAAGCCTCAATTTTTGATGTTTGTTTTTCAGGACCCTAAAAACCAATAATATATATAGATAATATATATTTGGATGTTTTTCTTAAACTTGTACTTCAATTCAACAGAGGAAACTAAACTTTTTTTAATTCTCGAAAAGAAAGCTATTGTAATCGAAGAATTTCAGTTTGAAAAATTCACTCAGTTTTTTGTACCTACACACAACACATTAGCCTATTGCAGTCCACTACTCAAGACGTATTGACGCCACTCTCTCCTGTTTTCGCCATCCAGTCACTACCAGCCGCCATTTTCAAATCATCAGTGTTTCTAACGTTACGTTTGCTGAGGCCTGGTCTTCGCTCGACCCCGAACCCGCTTACCTAATTCACCATCCATCGGTGATCAGATACATAAATTTGCTACTTTTCTTGAGTTGAGTTTACATGTTGGTTTATCTCTTGCTTTAGTTTTTTTAATTTCCTAAAAATTATATAACGATGATTTCTAATATGCACTGTAAAATAATATCCCGAATATACCTACCTGTAGCTCATGTAGGTAAAAAAGTATTCGTGTAAACAAAAAGTGCCATTACATCACGTATTGGTCGTAAAAGCGTGTCACATTCTCTTTCAGGTTTTCAACATTCATGGCTTTTGATTTTAGGGACCTGTAAAATTTACGATGCCATCACCTTCATTGAGATTAAGCACGCTATTCAAGTTTGGCATATACTCGTTTAGTACTGTTGTCCCCGTTGGCCATGTCCCCTTTACGGGGACAACGGGACGTTGTTATATTTCTGTACCGTTGTCCCCATTACGCAGATACCGCCAAGGGGACAACGGGACGTCAATATTTTTCTGTACCGTTGTCCCCATTACGCAGGTACCACCAAGGGGACAATGGGACGTCAAGATTTCACGTGTCATTATCATCACGTGTGATTACAGAGGGTGGGGGGGAGCGCTCGCGCCCGATTTTTAGAAGAAAAGTATACTTTTCACGCGTATAATGCGCGATAAAAATAAAACTCTCAACTCAAAATGTTGATATTTTTAAAAACTTTTTTTGTCGGTTAGAATGAACTAGATTAAATAAGCCGTTTCCAAGAGAATTTGCAAAATATGGCGATAAACAAAAATGTTATACTGATTAACTGAAATTGTTGTTTGAATCCTTAATTTTAATGCCATATTGATTCTTTATGGATTAAATATTTTATTTCTTAAACAATTTGACTTGAAAAACTACATTTCACGTATCGTAAAGCCTTAAGGAATTCTTATTTTAAGCAAATCTAAGAATCTATATTCTTGAATCGGTCGCAAAAGCGGACCGGAAGTTAAGGAAAAATATTTAGTATTATATTATTAGTATTATGAATAATTTGTAAAATTTTGCATTGACTATACCTACCTGGTAATTGATGCAAAATTGTTAATAAAACATATTTGATGTAAGGAGGGTATACATTTATACCCACAACTATTAGTAAAATAACACGTTAATAGTATATTTTTTGAAAGTCATTATGGCATTGGGGATAAATAAAGGGACTAATTTTCCTTTTTTTTATTAAAGTACCGCTGTCCCCATTCAAGGGGACACGGCTTACGGGGACAGCGGGACTAATTTTTTTATTTTTTATTAAAGTACCGCTGTCCTCGTTCAAGGGGACACGGCTAACGGGGACAGTGGGACTAATTTTTAATTTTTTATTAAAGTACCGCTGTCCCCGTTCACGGAGACACGGCTAACGGGGACAACGGGACTAATTTTCAAATTTTTTATTAAAGTACCGCTGTCCCCGTTCACGGGGACACGGCTTACGGGGACAACAGGACGAAACGCATATACTGTGTTGTTACAAAAATTAAAAATGATACAAGTACTTTTAGAAACTAAATATTTAGGTACTTATTCAACTGTGTGTTTGTTATTTTTATAGTTTCATTTTATTCATTGGGTTATTGTGAAAAAATTTATGTACCTACTTTAAACCTTATAACTTTTATTTACAAACTATTGATCAGAAGTATTTTTTTCTTTGCTACGACGTAACAAAATTGTAGCACAGATTGAACTACCGTTAACACGACCCAGGTATTTTCACAACATCCCACTTCCTATGTATCTCTATCTCGGGCGATGACTTCTGAACGTATCTCATAAAATATTGCCGAGGAGGTTGAGGTGAAAGTGAAACTTTGATAAATGTTCCAAAGTAGGTATCGTATAGCGTGGTTTTACCTAGTTTCAAGGATGTTTTTGTTACAAAGTTTAATTAATGATACAATAAAATAATTTGTTGCATTGCAAGTTAAAATAAGGTAAACTTTTATGATTTAAGGCCTCATAACAGATAATGGCCGATTATGGCGGCATGAACATGCTTGCAGCATGCAGAAAAAACGGTTGGTTTTTACAGTCCAGTTACAAGTAATTTCCTTGCACGTTTTCTCATCAGTATAAAAGGAAAATTCTTGCAGCTTATTTCCGGTACAGTTTTCATAGAGTAGCTTAATTTCCTACTACCATACCGGGCCCACTCCACGGTCAAGTAATGTGGGGTACGTAGACCTTGCGTGCTACACCAACATGAACCCTAGCGTTAAGCCCGTAAGTTCTTCATTCAATATATTTTTAAATCACTGAACAAGTTGCAGGCATGCTATTATTTACGTGGCAGGCCTAATAAAGACCGTCTACAGAACTAATGTGTTGTGTGTACAAAAAACTGAGTGAATTTTTCAAACTGAAATTCTTCGATTACAATAGCTTTCTTTTCGACAATTAAAAAAAGTTAAGTTTCCTCTGTTGAAGTACAAGTTTAAGAAAAACATCCAAATATATATCACTTCATCACTACATAGTATAAAATAAAGTCGCTTCCCGTTTGGTGTCTCCTTATATCTCTAGAATTACCCAACGGATTTTGATGCGGTTTTTTTTATTAGATAGAGTAACTTGAGAGGAAGGTTTATAAGAATAAATTATTCCGGGAAATTGTCACATTCCCATGGGAAAACGGGTATCCCAACTGGTAGTAAACTTTTGACCCCCTTTTGACACCTTTAAGGATTAAAATTTTGAAAAATGCTGAAACACGTATTAAATTATTTTAAGTTATGAGTCTAATCAGAAATTTTGAAACAGATCACATTTAAGAAAAAAAACTTTCATACAAACTTTTAACCCCCTTTTCACCCATTTAAGGGTTAAAATTTCAAAAATGCTGAAACACGTGTTTAATTATTTTAAGTTATTAGTCTAATCACAAATTATGAAACAGATCACATTCATTTAAAAAAACGAACTTTCATACAAACTTTTAACCCCCTTTGACCCTATTAAGGGTTAAATTTCAAATATGCTGAAACAAGTGTTTAATTATTTGAAGTTATAAGTCTTATCACTAAACTATCCACACTATACACACTAATATTATAAATGCGAAAGTAACTCGGTCTGTCTGTCTGTCTGCTACGCTTTCACGGCCAAACCGCTGAAACGATCTTCATGAAACTTGGCACAGAGATTGCTAGCATACCGAGAACGGACATAGGCTATTTATTATAACCATTCGAGGGTCTGGAGTATAGATGTAGACCACCAGGTGTACCATCAGGAGCCAAGCTAAACTATTAGAGATACAGGCATGGTCCTAAAACAAAAGTAGTTCAGTATGATGGGCCGCTTCTTTTTACAAGAACATTTGAGGATCTGGAGTACCTTATGTAGACCACCAGGTCTACCATCAGGAGCCCACCTAAACTATTGGAGATACAGAAATGGTTCCAAAACAAAAGTTGTTCAGTATGATGGGAATAAGTTGAGAAAGGACACTGCCTACTTTTACCGAGGATTTTTTGTCATTACTGAAAAAAACCGCTGTGCCGCCGCCGTTTGCATCGTATGCACTACCTTCATTGTAATTAGGCATATCTACTTAGGTGATACGTTACCATGTTCTGAACTGAAAAGTATCATCCACATAACACGTTAAGTCGGGGATCACATTTGACGTCCGATGCGGCGTATTTTGTAAGTGTAAGGGAGTAAAATAGAAATTCGCGATTTCCTTTCGTCTGACATACGCATGCATTATGGATATGTATTGAAAATACACAGCAACTAAATAAATAATGCCCGGTCTTATGACCGCGGCCGCGCGCACCGGCCGATCCGGCGCGGCGCGGCGCGCGCGCTTTGGCGGCGATGCGGGGCGGAGGGGGAGGGCGCGACAGGGTGCGGCTACCCGAACGGGCATACACGTGAGGGCAGACTCACGAGTGTCAAACCCACAAAATCTTTGTTTTCGCAAAATACAGAAAAACAAAAAATGTGGTGTATAAAAATGTATTACAGTAACTTAAAATACCTTTTTATCTGTCTTATCTACTTATGCTGACCATTTTAGTGTTCTCAAATCGGCACCCCTGGAGTAAGTACTCTGTTATCTACTGACTTTTATATTCAATTTTTATAAATATTGGTCTCTCAGGCCGGATAGCAAATCTTGAATTGTCCCTTTAACAACAGAAGCAAGCAAGTTATCTCTAAACAGTAGAGATAACAACTGTTCTAATATCACTGTCACACTTACTATGAATACACATAGGTACCTACTTTAGAACTTCTGCCAAAAAAAACTATCTAACGCGGACGAAGTCGCGGGTAAAAGCTAGTAGGCAATAAATATAAATTCGGCGCTGTTAAGCGAAAAAAAGATGCTGGTACATGGGCACACCCCTGAATAGTAGTCGGTAATTAATTAGTTTCGATAACATTCCACAAATCCCAAAATTCTTAGTAGGTACCCAATAATTTTAAACTTTTTCATACAATTGCCACAAAAACTATAAATAGGATCAAAACTGATTGATCGAACTATACGCTGCCGTCCGCCGCTGGGTCTGCATATCGCCGCCGCTCGGCTGCACGATGACGCGTTCTAATGCTAATTACCTACTTTCGCCCAGCGCAATTTCATGTACGGCCTCTTAACCGAACGTGGGCATGACTGTAGGTACCTACAACACGAATTAATAAATAAATAAAATAAAAAGATCTTTATTTATCAACAAACACAAATTGTACAAATAAAATTTAAAAATAATAATAATAAAAGTTGGTAAAAGGGAAAACAACTCAGCATTTCTGCTGTTTTTCAGTGTCATCCCACTTTTTTTTCTAATATATTTTAATAAATTTAAAAATTTCTAATAAATATTATAATAATTGTATAAAATAAAAGTAAAAATGTGCACTCTGAAAACAAATTATTTACAAAAACAACACAAAGATAAATAAAAAACAAAAATAAATAAAAAATCAAAAGACAACGAACACAACTACTCCTAATAAGAACGTATTTGACGTCCTGCCGGTGCTTAGCAGCGCATCAGTTTACCTTTGCGTGTTTAACCATTAACATTTCCAGAAAAATCTGTGCTTAAGACATCGTTTACCCGTAACGACGCCGATTGAATTGCAATTCTATTGCGTTACTAGAGTTGATACGGCAGTGAGCTGAGCCTCTTCCCGACATACAACTTAGCATAGTAAAATGAAACAACAGCCAAGATATTTTGAAAAGCTCCCACCGTTTCCACCATACCAACATTACAAAGAATATGTTCGACGGGAGATCAGTGAAAGCACGACTCTTCGGTTGAAATTATACCTCGACTACGTTTTGGCAACCCTACGTAAAAGCTCCAGTGTCTACTTTGAATAGAAATGGCGTAATCGGCAGAAGTTTGACGCAGCCTTTTATCCTTTATCAACGGTACATCACATCTCATCGGATTGCCAGCGAATCTACAGATAGACATTCCAGCCCTCTCCGGGGTGGATAATGTCGTATTGAAATAGAAACTAATTTGCATGGGAAAGTGATTCAACCTGAAAACAATGTTTTTCTGTCAGGTATTTTTTATAAACTGCGCAAATATTCAAAGAAACTGTAAACAAATGCCGTATAAGCTGGCGAGAGTTTGGAAATAAACTTCGAGCGATTTAAAGTGTTTTCACCCTTCGCTGAATGAATAGATATTATAGTATTTGCGTACTCCAATAAGAGTGTAGGGATCTTCACGTTCCGCACCAAATTACCACCAGACAGGGAAAGTCCATTAGGTTTTATGGCTTCCACTGCCGAGGACGAATAGCCGAGCTGGAAACCTTGAAATTAATTAAATTCCTCCTTAAATTTGCACCTAAACGTGGCTAAGAAGAGTAATAATGAGACGACCCGACCCCGCGGAATGACTTTTGATTAACTTTGAGTGATATGACGCTAACTTTTATTGATACAATTTCATTTACATTTCTGTATAATGTATAAAAGACGCTAGAGTTTAAAAGAAGAGAGGTATTCGTTTATTCGTACATTTGAATTTGTAAATGCGGGCATATACTTTTTATATAGGTACCTAATTATTTGACAATATTACACGTAAGACTTTACAAACAAATTGAATGCTGGAAAATCGAATGCACTTTTAGTAAGGCCCTATATTATATTATTATTAAATTACTATCATGTTATCTATACTCAAACAATAGTTCTGAAGATACCAAGTCGTCCTTATTTTCTTCTTAGAAATACTTTGCTTCAAATACGTACGCCATACCTCGCACGAATTTTGTAATATCTTTGGTTGTACGTGGGGTCTCGCTTGCCCACGCACATATCATAAACTTGGTAAAACGTGAAACGGGTACGGTTTGGTATCTTTTCGCAATATTGATAATGCGATATTATCGTATAAAGTTTTTAGCGGCACATTCGATTTTGGAAAGAGATTTTTATTTTGTTGACGTGCTTGTAATGCCATACGCTACTCATTGAAAAGCGATCATTAATAGTACGATTACCCCTGCCTGTTATGCGAGGGTCGGGTGCAATCCCTACAAGATACAAATATTTGTTTAAAAAATAACAGATATTTAGTCTTGGTGTTTTCTATGTATTAAATATGTTAATAAATAAAATCAATATTACAACAATAAGTATTAATAACAGCTATCTAGGTCCCATAGTACAAGCTTTACTAAGTTGAGGCTAGATGCCGCTATGAGAATTGTCCAGGATATTTATTTATGAAATTTATTTTAACTTTGTACGTCATTTCTTTTTCGAATCGTGTGGGACATCAAGTCGGCAACCAACCCTAACAAATCTGGTAAAAAATTAAAAAGAAAACACGAGAAAAGGTCGCTCGTGATTGCGTGATCTATGAAACTACGGAAGCCTAGGTTAGGTATGCCTGACACATATCCTTTCTTGGCCTTAAGCCAAGTGAAATTGCGTTTTTCCAGACTCTGGGCTCCATGGAGATTCACTACAGGGAACTTTAGTGATGATATCCATTTACTTATGCTTTGAAGCACTCTCCATGTTCTATAATGGGATGGGCGTAGGGATTGCAATCCCGCAGTGCGGGATCCTGCAATCCCGCGGGATCCCGCGCCAATTTTGGCCTTGCGGGATCCCGCACGTTCAAAGCGCGGATCCGCGGATCCCGCACGGGGCGGTAAAAGCGCACGCGATGTTGCCGTTTCTTGCAGAACGGATACTGGTGGTTGGCGTCGGCGGCGGCGGGAGTGTACAATATCACGCGACGTTGCCGTTTCGCACAATTTGTGTTCGTTTTCGGTCTCGGTCGCCTCGTGCGCGTCTCAGTCAGTTCAGTCAGTTGGACTAAGACTACCTGACACTTGCCTACAAATATATGCTGACCATCCAGCCTACTAGCGTAGAAGATGAAAGAGCGTTTTCGGCGTCAAGATATATTTGTAGTTCACTGAGAAGCAGGCTGGGTGACGACACCATTGATACCATTTGCTATCTACGAGCATACTTTCAAAAATGATCGCCATAGTGGTAGCCAAAATTAGTAATAGTAACATAACAAAGATGATGATTATTCCAATAAAAATTGTGATCTCATATGTTAATGATAATAGTTATAATATAAGAAACAGCATTTTTATATTATAATATAAGACTGTTGATTTGTTAGATGAAGGACAAAATAAACAAATCAATGCAAGTCTAATTAAAGCTAAATTACAAAAAACAAATCAGTAATGTAGGACTGATTTTACTTACAAGTAAATAATTTATGATTGTTATTTTGTAAAGAAACAAATATGTTTAGTTCCAACATGAAAGACATGTTTTAGTTTTTTATATAAAAGTTGAATTTTTGAACAAATACCTGCATTTTCATATGTTTTTTTAACATCATTTCAAAGGTGCGGGATCACGCGGGATCCGCGCGGGATTGGGCCAATCCCGCGAATCAATCCCGCGGGATTGGCGGAGGTGCGGGATTGCAATCCCTAGATGGGCGGAATGAGGAAAGACTGACTCGAGAGATATTGATTATGTATTCCTATTGGGAATTGCACAGATCACTAGCAGATATGAAGGCTTGTGTAGCTGGATGAAGTCTTTGAGCACCATTTTTCCATGTCGTGCAAAGTCGAGCTTAGGATAGGGTTACCTCTGGCCAAAGTAAACTCTTCTCATTAGTTTGATGAATGTAAGATTGCCCCTGTACGTGTCGTGGTTTATATTTTCGGAAATAATACGCGTTAGATATTTGTTTGTTTTACACTTGCAAAAACAAGCGCTTTTTTGACATCTTAGAAGTAACTAAGTACTAACACAAAGATGGATGTCAAACCATTTAAAAACTAAAACAAGTGTAAATATTAATAACGTAAGTACCTAGGTACTAACAGTAACATTATTCTTCAGTGGTGGTCTATTATGCTATGGCGTAGAGTACTAGAGTCGATTCTTGTATGTGACTAATACATCGATAAAAAAATATACCTTTTGTTTTTTGGGGAAAAGGTCGGACAAAGACATATTTAGGCATGCATGAAAAAATACAAGGCGTAGTTATATGCAATACAGTATCTGATACGTATTTCTTCATATCATGGGGATGCATGCTGACCTCCTTTTAATGCTTCTTAAAAATGATCAGCCATTGGTATCAGTGGTTGGTATATAAAAAAAATTATGTAAAACTTCTTAAACCTACTCTATGAAATAAAATGTTCAATCACAGCAGCAATCGCCTTGAGTGAGATCAGGGTCTTACAAAAAACCAGTGACGTCACCTCCTTCAATCAGTCCACTATTCTTTCTCCGCTCTTTTTCAGCCTGAAATTCAGCCGACATTCAGCATTTTTACAGACCTTTAGAAAATGAGGCCATGAAATTGAATATAAAATATTTTATCACAATCACAACCACAAAATCCTAAACCTACCAAACTAAAAAAGTACTTTGCAAGAGTTCAGTTGTTTCTATAATAGTATATGTTACAAATACCCCACTATGTCTAAATACCAGTACAACAGTAACAAAAGTCCATTGCTAGACATGGACCTCCCCTTATTGGGGGGTATTTGCCATACTCACCACACTTGGCAGGTGGATTGGCGAGCGCAGTGCAATGTGTTATAGATGTTCATAGAGAACACTGCTGCCCATTCCCCGGATTTATATACCTTAGTCGGCTTTACCCATAGCTAGAAATGGGGTGATGCTATTTTAAGCTGGGACCACATGACCGTAAGAAAGAAAGAAGAAAAACCGTAATGTCTAATGATAGTAGGAAATACACCACTCTCGACATAAATGTGAGGTTGAGGGCTATATTTTATATTATCACTCTTAAGCACAGTTACATTATGTTCACACAGTTTTTATTAATTGTCAACACATGCAGTTAAAGTTGCATATTTTCATGCAAGTTTATTTTACTAGTGCCAGTATTAAAGCAGCTGTTTAATAAACTGCATCTGTTACCTATCTACCATTTCAACCTTTATTGCAGCTAAATAATAAAGTTATTCGATCTTCGTGCAACTTTGTAGGCTATCGGAATATTCCTTATAGTAATGTCAATAGTACGTTCGATTTACGAATAAGATTCGGCCGATAATGAACTCTAGTGTAGTTTTTTTATTGAAATTTAATTTAAAAACTCCGGATGGCGTGGATGGAGAGCCCTGCTGCAACTAGGTAGACCGTGGAGTTTGAACTTAGCTTGCAACGACATAGAGGACGGTTTCCTTTATTACAAATACAAATACCTATATTTATTTCGCATTACATGTTATACAAATCAATAAATTAATATTATTATTCGGACTGTCATCATCATCATCATATCGGCCAACATCTACCCACTGCTGAGTATACGCCTTTTCTTTTTCTCGCCATCTACGCCGGTCCTGTGCCACATCCACTGTTTGCCAGCAATGGTCGTTAAGTCGTCCGTCCATCTAGCCAACCGTCGGACTGTCAGTTGATTTGGAATCAAACCCTGGTTACCAATCCGTGGTGCTTTCCGTTACCAAAACATGAGTTCACAGTGTACCAATCCTGCGATTAAACATTTCTCGTATAAGAATGAGGTTATTACTAAAGTTAACGATGAACTTTTACAAAATTGAAATTATTATTCAGTATAAATATATAAAATTCAAAAGGGAGTGAACACATGAGATAGGGCGTATGAAGCGCGTTTACGAGCAACGACGGTATTCGGAACATTCCCCGTTTAATCACTTCCCTTTTAACCGCTTCTTTCAGATATTATATCAAAAAAGTTCTCTCATAAAAAACTGGAATTTTGGGACCCAGTCGTAAACCTGCCTACCTTCGAAAAGTAAGTAATAGTGATGTAACGAATGTCAATTTTTGAGCAAAGAATATATACCTATAATAAAACAGTAAAACCCGCTTGTTTGTACATTGAAAAAAAAAATACGATTAAATGATCGGGGGTGATGTAAAAAATAGCATTAAAATACATTTTATTTTTAATCTGTTTGTCCGCGCTAATATCCGAAACTACTGGAAGGATTTGAATGAAACTTTTTGTGGTGTCACTTGTAAGACAAAACGGATCGAACACACTACTTATATTTTTGTTGTGTGTTATAGCTGTCTGGTCCTTCCTCAGGCTGAGTGCCGCTGCACGTATTTGTGGTGTAATTATAGCTACAAATCCTGATCAACCTTTAAACTACTTTTTAATGAGAGAAAATTAAACGTAGACGCATGTAGGCTGCCAGTAGCCCAGCCACAGTAGCATATAGCGCGATCGAGTTTTTGACACCAACCGAATCCAAACCAAAACCAAACCAGAAACGTAAAACCTTTGACAAATAGCGCAATTGGCCTCCTGGAGGCTTGCTAAACTATAAGAGATACGAAAATGGCTCTATAGCAAAAGTTTTTCAGTGTAATTGACTGCTTCTGGTGACACGTAATTTTTGAGGGTCTGATGTACCTGAAGTAGAACGCTATACCTAAAAGTGATAGCTAAACCGTTCAATAAATGGAAATTTATCCTTAGCAAAAGTCTCCCAGCGTAATGAGCCGCTTCTATTGGTACATATGAATCGAAGACCTTGATGAAGAACTCAGAAAGCTTAAATAAACAATTACATAAAAAGACACTCCTGACCATGGGCCTCCCCCTATTTGGGGTATTGCCGTATACCGCACTCACCAAGCTTAGCAGGCCGTTTGGCGAGCGCAGTGCAAGATGTTGCAATCACAAGGAATGCTGCTGTCTATCCCCTGGATTCATCTCTTAGTCGCCTTTTACAACACTCACAGTGTCTAATTCCAAGCTAAACTCCCGCAGTGGAAGCGATTTACACAGGTAAATTTCTAGTAAAATACCAGGAGTTCAACTGAAGGCAGACAATAGACCTTATTCCAGACGCACTTCTATTATTACTAAGTCTAATTTGACGTTTCTAAAGCCGTTTCCTATTCTGCATGTAACTGTCAAACTCAAATGACAGGATTATAATCTCTAAAAATAACTGACATGATTAAACTTAGCTTAAGCCGATTAGTGCAATTCTAGGAGGTGCAAAATTAAGCAATTTAAATATTTAAAAAGGTTAAATTTACTAATCTTAGCGGCCACTAAAAAGGTCCCGCTTAAAAATAGTACTGTCAAAACAAATCGAAACGGTTGCAATATTGGAGTTTTCTGTGTGAGTTTCGGTCAGATAGGAGAGTTCTAAAGTGGGATCAATTGAGTTGGGAGGTCCTAGAGTGTCACCGGGTAGGAAAGATCTAAAGTGGCACCGGATCAGAATATTTTAGGCTGGCACCGGGTTGAAAGGTTTTAAAGTGGCTCCGGGTCAGAATATTCTAGGCTGGCACCGGGTTGAAAGGTTTTAAATTGGCACCGGGTCGGAAAGTTCTAGAGTGGTACCGAACGAATGTTTATCTATCAATTTCATATCTTTTTGGAGATTTTACACAAAAATGCACCAAATGAACATTAAAACATTATTGCGTACTGCGCTCGCCAATCCATCTACCAAGCATGGTGTGTTAAGCAAATTCCCCCAAAGCCTCAACAGGGACAGGCCTGTTTCTATAGTTAAATATAAGAATTATTTTACCAAATAATAGAAAAATAATTTTTCGTGGTGTATAAAAAATATTTGTTTTCTTGCAACACTTTTATATATTTTTAAATTTGCAACACTCAATTTTAGTAAAAATAGCATTGTCAAAATCAAATTATATTCCTGTCAAAAACTTCCCAAAAACATGGCTTTTGTGGAATAGCCACACTTAAAACCTCTAAGTTTAGGGATTTTAATTTAGTGATTTTAGCATTAGAAACTTAAAATGATTAAAACGTAGAATCGGCCCTAATGGCCGCGTTACGCAGCGCTAAATAGCATACGCTGCACAATATAGCAGCGCATACTATGAATTAAACGTGAACCTAAATCTATTTAACTTAATTAACTAAGTTGAGTGAAATTGGCAAATGATGTGTTCTGACCTTTACATAACTCAAGTCGGTAGTAAATACCGTCTGCCGATCTGGCGTTACGTCACACGTATTAGCACTAGATTATAAGTAAGTACCTCCAAATTATATCACCCCACGAATTCCGCAATTCGTACTAAGGAGTAACAATGATATGGTACAACAAATATGACTAAAGGGAACACACCATTAACACGAATACACAGTTTTATACTAAACAACCAGGTTTAATACTTACAGTCAACGTGCCGGTCCAAATGCATAAAATACCCAACGGAGAAAGGAAGTTCAGGGAATGGAACAAATCGGGATTCCGTGGGTACTTACAGGGCTGGGTGGAAAGATATCGACACCCAGCATTCCACTACAGCCTTGGCGCGTTATTCACGTCAAACCACTCACAGCTTCTGTTCGTATTCCACTTTGATATTAGTCATTACGCGTGACCCAACCCGAATTTGGGCCGTACAAACGCGAGCCGATATGGCCACTTGATGCCTATTCAACGCGACGCTCACGTGGAAGACGTCGAGACATCCAACAATCACTAAGCCTGGTATTCTAGTATAACCCAGGAGAACCGCAATAATACGATGCATCAACACGCGCGATCTCAAATTGAATCGTCCATTACACGCGGCATCACAAAACTCGTGGCGGGAAATCCGCACAAACACGATACTCGACGTCCGAACGGTTTTCGAGTGACTGAGTGCGGTGCAGAAATCACCGCGTGGCGCCGTCAGGCGGTCTGCGCGCACGTCGCCAGTCTCGCCCTGCGAGTGAGAAAGGGACAACACACGCCCAGAGCGACGCGTGCGATCGAGCACCGCGCCGCATTCATAGACCGTCATTAATACCTAACTCACCCCAGCATAGCAACGCTAAATTAAACATTCACCCGCCCTAGGCCGAATCCCTTAGGCCTATTCACTACTGGGGAGACGAGATAGCGTTGCTATTGCTCGCTTAAGAACTGAATCCCCTAACTGAACTGTCGCGACTCGAGGAGTGCCATCACTACCTGGGAACAAGTTGAGAATGCGCCCTCTGCGCCATCGCAGTGGCGGCAGGTTGGCATCCTTAACCAGAACGAGATCTCCGATGCGAGGGGGTTCAGTTCTGTCCGTCCACTTAAGGCGTTGCTGCAGAATGTGCAAATACTCAAGCGACCATCGCTTCCAAAAATTCTGAGACATTTGCTGCAGCAACTCATAACGCGTCAAACGATTGCTACTGACCTCTGTGTAGGGGTATTCTGGCAAGGCGTTAAGTGGTCGGCCAATTAAGAAATGCCCTGGTGTCAGGGCCTCCAGATCATTCGGATCTGAGCTAAGCGGACACAAAGGACGTGAATTGAGAACGGCCTCAATTTTACAAAACACGATCGCTAGCTCCTCAAAGGTTAATATCGTTAAACCTATAACGCGCATCAAATGCGTCTTAGCGGACTTTACAACCGCTTCAAATATACCACCCCAGTGGGGGCATCCTGGTGGATCGAACACCCAGTTAATGCCCTGACGGGAGAGGCTCGTGCCGATAGCTTCCTCGTTTTCCGATAAAAACGTTATAATTTCTTTCATACATCGATCAGCGCCCTTAAAGTTGGTACCACAGTCCGACCTGATCAGCGCTGGTCGCCCTCTTCGCGACACAAATCTATCTAAAGCTGCTAAGAAAGCCTCCGTAGTGAGGTCGGCCACGAGTTCCAAGTGGACGGCCTTGGTTGCTAGGCACACAAACACGCACAAATACGCCTTGATTGACTTCGCGTTGCGAAGGCGTGATGCCTTTACCATAAAAGGCCCCGCAAAGTCCGTTCCCACACCCGCAAACGTCCAGGCTTCCGTCACCCGGTCCGGTGGGAGGTCTCCCATCTGAGGTTGCATTGTGGCTGCCTTCAACCGATAGCAAGGCAAGCACCGAAACACAATGCTCCGTACCGTACGTCGTCCAGACAAGATCCAAAACTCGCGCTGCAGAATAGCCAAAAGTGCATTGCAGCCCGCATGCGAGTTTTTCTGGTGACGATCCCTAACTATAAGTTCTACCAAAGGTCCCTTCTTTGGGAGTAACAGCGGATGCCGTGCTGAAAAGGGCAGGTTAGCGTTCCGAAGTCTACCTCCAACCCGGAGCATTCCATGCTCGTCCACGAACGGGTTGAGGCGCACAAGACCTCCCTTCAGCTTTCCACGGCCATCCCTGAGCAGCCTGGCCTCTTCCTCAAAATGTTCCGCCTGGACGACCCTAACCAGTAAACTTAGAGCCGCATTCCGCTCCGCAGGCGAGAGGACAGGTGCCAAGTTCCGTTCTGCTTGAGGTTTTCTACAGTTGTTCACGAACCGTTTGATCCAACCTGTCACCCCTAGAAGTTTGTCGAGGGAGCTGTATCGTTCCAGCAAGAAAGCCGCACTAGGCTTAGGTACGATCTGCCCTACGTTCACTCGCAAACCTCGATCAGGTGGCCCAAGCGGCGACCCGCACTCATTGTATGGCCATCTCTCAGGTGACTCAGTCAGCCACTGAGGTCCCCACCACAGTGAGTGACCTACCAAATCAGGGGCCCTACATCCCCGTGAGGCGCAGTCCGCTGGGTTCTGTTCTCCCGGTACGTGTCTCCATACCAACGGAGTTTCCGATCCTTTAATCTGTGACACCCGATTTGCCACGAAAACCTCAAGAGTATGTACCGACGTCTGTAACCAGCACAGAACTATCCTACTGTCGGTCCATGCGTACACCGTTTCATCCAAATTGATGGTACCGCGTAGATTACTAGCGACATGATGTAGCAAGCGCGTGAGAAGCGCTGCTCCCGCCAATTCCAACTTTGGAATGGTCCATCTTGTCCTAACCGGAGCCACCTTACTCTTGGCCATAACTAGACGCACGTCTACAGTTCCCGTTGAACTGACTGTCCGCAAATAGACAGCTGTCGCGTACCCTCGCTCCGAGGCATCACAAAACCCATGTAGGGTAGCCTTACATCCCACCGATGGGAGCAACTTGCGAGGTATGGCGATGCGTACGATCCCTGGTAAGGTGGTCACAAACTTGGTCCAATCATTCAACAGCTCTCCGGAGAGCTGGTCGTCCCAACCCAAGTTTGCTATCCACAACCTTTGCAAGAAGCACTTCGCCATGAACGTCACCGGTGCGATCCACCCGTTAGGATCGAAAGTTCTGGCGATCGTCGATAATACCGAACGCTTCGTCCAAGTCTTCTGCAAAAGGTCTGGCTCGATCTGATACGTAAAGACATCATGCGTTGGCCTATATTGCACCCCTAGGATGCTCAACGTATTTGGATTGTCCGGGTTCTCGAAAAGGTGCGGGTCCTGCTGGAACTCACCTGGCAACCCGGCCAGGAGCTCTGGACAGCTGGACAGCCATTTCCGCAACTCATAACCTCCTGATTCCATGATCGCGATCAGCTCGTCTCGTAGTAGCAGTGCTTGTTGCACGCTATCTGCACCCGTGCAGATGTCATCCACGTAGACGTCGCGATCCAGTACTGCTGCGGCTCGAGGGAATCTTACCCTTTCCTGTGCGGCCAACTCTCGCAGCGTGCGTACTGCCAAAAACGGACTTGGCTTCAGACCATACGTTACCGTGTTAAGCTCATAAGTGACCATCGGCTCGTCAGGGCTCTCACGCCACAAAATCAGCTGGTACCGACGGTCATCCGGGTGTATAATTGTTTGGCGAAACATCATTTTGACGTCTGCGACGAACGCTACTTGGTGCAACCGAAAATCTGTGAGGATGTCCACAATGTCCCGGTTCAACTTGGGACCCGCGTGCAGACACTGGTTCACAGACACACCATTCGATGTAGGAGCAGAACCGTCAAACACTACCCGTATCTTCGCCTCCGGTGACTTCAAAACAGCCAGGTGTGGTATATAGTAATGCTCGACACACCTCCAATCTATGCTGGACACCGACATGTGGCCTAACTCTAGGTACTCCCTCATGAATTCGATATACTTCTGCCGAAGTGCTGCATCTCGCTTCATCTTTCTCTCCATAGCCAGTAGTCTCCGTTCCGCGATCTGTCGCGAACTACCTAAGGAGGGGCGGTTTGGGAGAAATGGCAGCCTGGTAACAAACCTACCTGACGAACTTCGTGCAGTGTTGTACTGATAGAACAGCTCGCACTCGTCATCCTCTGGCTTCCGTCTATCCGCTGTAGGTGGCTCCTCAGACTCCCAAAACCTCTGCAGCACCTCCGACAACACACTACCATAGAGAACCGTATCGCCCTCTGGTAGGTCCTGAGGTCTCCAAACTGGGCCAAAAATAACATACCCCCCTGTGGTATCAACGGCCACTAAACCAGTTTGCTGAAGTACCCGTTTTCTGCCACACCAGAATCTCCCGAGGACGTCTGACCCGAGGAGAACGTCCACCGTACCAGGAGTATCAAATTCAGGATCAGCTAACTCTAAGCCTGTGGTTAACCCTCGTACCGTTGACGGTAACCGAACCTGAGGAAGTTTCCCTACCACTTCATCCAGCACCACTGCTGAGGCATGATAGCTGACCCCTGTACCTGTATTACCTAATGTGAACTCGAAGTTCACCTGACCCCGAACGTCAGGCACATCTACACCTCCAATACCTACAGCCCCATCCGTTGTGGGCCTTATATTTAAGCGTAGCCTACTCACCAGCTTACTAGACACAATACAACCCTGAGCCCCTGTATCTAACAAGGCTCTTACCTGTATGCTGCGGCCACCGTATCCCCATACCCAAATCATTGCCGTAGGCAACAATACCGTAATTGGCCGGGGGGCCGAAGCTGGCGTGTAGGCGGCGATTACCTAGCAGGAACCTAAGCGCGGAGTGTCCGCGTCCTGCGGGGGGGTCCCCTCTCTCCGTACACCTTCGAGTGGGTCCCACTCCTGCTGATAGGGACCTCTGGTCCTGTACGCCATGGCTGGCAGCCTATAGTAACCCTGCGGCAGGCGCGCGTACCGTGGATGCGCCTGTAGCCGCGGGTGCTCAGCCAAGGGGAGAGGCATGCGTGGGTCATGAGACCTCACCATGTTGTTCAGTCCCGCCGAGTACTGCATGTACTGGCCCTGGTATTGGCACCCGCCCGTAGCATCACGTACTTGTGATGGGTGCCCCTGACCTTGGACCCGTGACCACCTACCCTGTTCCGGCACCTGCTGCCGAGGTGGTGACTGTCTCGCGCGTGGTGAAGGGGGCATCACCTGCTGATGTCCCTGGCCTCGTCCCTGAAACCCTGGTGGAAGAGGAGTCCTCCTTGGAGGGGGTGGGGAGCGTTGCTCCCGTCTAGGTAGGGCAGACTCCGTCCGCTGACCCGCGTCAGCTCTGCCTCCGTAATCTCCGCTGCGGTTCATGCATAGGAGCTGATGGTGGGCACCCTGGCAGTACCTGCATTTGGTGCTTGATGGGCACTCTCGCACCTGATGCGGCCCGATACACCTAAAGCACCAACGCCGTTGCTGCACCACACCACGACGTTTCTGCACCCGCTGTGCAGCGAACTCCTCACACGCAGTCACCTGATGCCCCGCCTCTCTGCAGTAGGCACACCTCGATTCCAAATTAGCGACATTGTATCGCCTGGGTGGCCTACTCTTACCGTCTCGCGCCTGTGCACCCGGCCGTTCCGGGCGGCGAGTGGCCGCAGACTCCGCGTGAGGCGACTCTCCAAATTGGGCATCTACCCGTCTGCACTCGGCCTCGAGGAAGGACTTGAGCTCCTCGAAGGTCGGGAGGTAATCAGATGTCTTACCTCCGTGTGACTGTTCAAAACGAGCGGCCATGTCGCTCGGCAGGCGGCGCAACAACGTGTGGACCAGGATATAATCATAGCCTGACACCGGCATCCCCTGTCTCTCAAGAGCGTTCACTGCAACGCAGACAGGGTTGAGGACCTTGGCCCTGAGGTCCGTCCCTCGTGTGATGGTCGGCACGGTGAGCCACTGTTCCAGGAGTTGGTCAATCATGAGACGTTTGTTGCTGTATCTCTCGATCAGCAAACCGCGAGCCGTCTCGTAACTTGCATCATTGACTGGTAGATGCTTTACCAGCTCATGGGGCTCACCTTGCAGCTTGGCCATCAATTGTGCCATTTTATATGCCGGCTGCAAGTCAGTGCGGTTATGAATCACACTGTCAAACAGATCCTGGAATCGGGTCCAATCCGTGTAGTCCCCGTGGAAGACCGGAATCGCCACAGCCGGCAGGGGCACTTGCACCCCCGGTCCCCGCGGACCATGGGGTGGGTCCGGCTCCCCAGCTCTACGCCTGGTGATCACAGCAGCCGCCTGCTGGATCTCCTGCCCCATCTCCATGCACTGGGTCACATTCGTCCGGACCGTAAGTGTGACCTCCTCATCAGGCGTCCCATCAAATAACTCCTCGCATCCAGTGAGGCAATCCAACACCTCCGCGACCCGTTCGTCAATCCGTTGCGCACAAGCGATGAGTGCGTCCTCTCGGTCCCCGCGACCGACCATCGCCTGCTTGGTCGCGAACCAAATTAGGTGCGTTCTAATTTTTGCCTGAAGCTGTGTAATTGTGGGAGCCATGGTACCAACTCAAAGTAACACCGAACCTTACAATAAAAAAAAATAATAGACAATCGGCCCTGATCCTACCGTTAGGATATCCGCACAGGGTAAACACAACGATAATAACAAGCAATTCACTAATTGATTGGCCCTGATCCTACCGATAGGATATTCTACACAGGGCACACACTACAATCACAATAAATATATTTTTTTATGTAGGTAGATTAAAAATCTTATACTAAAATAATCTTAAATCTAGTGGTTTTCTGAACCACGCTCTGCTACCAAAAATTTTCTAATTCCAAGCTAAACTCCCGCAGTGGAAGCGATTTACACAGGTAAATTTCTAGTAAAATACCAGGAGTTCAACTGAAGGCAGACAATGGCCGCGTTACGCAGCGCTAAATAGCATACGCTGCACAATATAGCAGCGCATACTATGAATTAAACGTGAACCTAAATCTATTTAACTTAATTAACTAAGTTGAGTGAAATTGGCAAATGATGTGTTCTGACCTTTACATAACTCAAGTCGGTAGTAAATACCGTCTGCCGATCTGGCGTTACGTCACACGTATTAGCACTAGATTATAAGTAAGTACCTCCAAATTATATCACCCCACGAATTCCGCAATTCGTACTAAGGAGTCACAATGATATGGTACAACAAATATGACTAAAGGGAACACACCATTAACACGAATACACAGTTTTATACTAAACAACCAGGTTTAATACTTACAGTCAACGTGCCGGTCCAAATGCATAAAATACCCAACGGAGAAAGGAAGTTCAGGGAATGGAACAAATCGGGATTCCGTGGGTACTTACAGGGCTGGGTGGAAAGATATCGACACCCAGCATTCCACTACAGCCTTGGCGCGTTATTCACGTCAAACCACTCACAGCTTCTGTTCGTATTCCACTTTGATATTAGTCATTACGCGTGACCCAACCCGAATTTGGGCCGTACAAACGCGAGCCGATATGGCCACTTGATGCCTATTCAACGCGACGCTCACGTGGAAGACGTCGAGACATCCAACAATCACTAAGCCTGGTATTCTAGTATAACCCAGGAGAACCGCAATAATACGATGCATCAACACGCGCGATCTCAAATTGAATCGTCCATTACACGCGGCATCACAAAACTCGTGGCGGGAAATCCGCACAAACACGATACTCGACGTCCGAACGGTTTTCGAGTGACTGAGTGCGGTGCAGAAATCACCGCGTGGCGCCGTCAGGCGGTCTGCGCGCACGTCGCCAGTCTCGCCCTGCGAGTGAGAAAGGGACAACACACGCCCAGAGCGACGCGTGCGATCGAGCACCGCGCCGCATTCATAGACCGTCATTAATACCTAACTCACCCCAGCATAGCAACGCTAAATTAAACACACAGGTAGAATTGAGATGATGCAACTCTTAGCCAAAACCAACATCACGAATGCGATCGCGAATATTCGTTACATCACTAAAGTAAGTACTAGATTTTCTAAGCGCCTTACTTGGCGTGTCGAACTTCGGAAACTACTACACAAATTTTAATAAACGGCGCGGCTGCGCGGGCCTAACGAGTTACGCCATTTCGGCCTTATGAGCTGTTTCAATTAGGAAACTCTACCTTTACTTAAGGTTACATACCCACTCCAGCTGCCAATCGTGCAGTGAAAATCTGTTTTCTGCACAACACACTATGGTAAATGGTATGTGCTTGTGTACCAAGGCGTTCTGGAGCTTTCATGATGTACAGTCGGTTGTAGCACATTAGGGACCCAGCAGTATTTTCTTCTTGACATGAATATATATTAATAGAAAATCACTTCTTTTATAAGAATAAGTTATTTTTTTTATTATTTATTAACTTGGGATAAAAATAATTCAGATCTTTTGGAGTACCCCTGGTACCTTATGTGCTATAACCGACTGTACTTATAAATGGCTTTTCATTAAATTATGATTCAGGCTGTGATGATGCCGGGTTATAATAGCATCACCCCATTTCATACCCATGGGTATCGTAAGAGGCGACTAAGGGGTTAGATGTGTGTTGCAATTTTAGACGATGGTCTGACAACCTGTCACTATAGTGATACACATTTATCAGTTATCTGATTGACCCTAACTTTTGTCAAATGTGGTGTTAATATCCGTTTTACGGCCGTTAACGCTCTATCTACCCCGCAAGGGATATAGGCGTGAACCTTGAACAAATTCAGTAGCTTTGCAAATTTCTTGGAAAAGGGTGAATCAAAATAGGCATCTACGGTAAGAGAGAGGCGAACCTATATCTAGGCTAAAATGACGAAATAGTTGAAGATTAAATTCTTAACTTCTTTTACGAATTTCCATTCCTGAAAGTAGAAACGTTTCCTTCCTTTGCGCTTTGGAAATTGGTTTGCGCCGCGGCGCACACCAGCTCAGTATAAATCACAACTCCTACAAACAATTCCGATAAATTATTACTCGAGGGAAAATAATATCGACACAAAAACAATAGTAATGTTGTCCGGGAACGTGCTGTGAATACATAAATTGACTACTTACTTTGAAAGTGCTTTTTCGAATTTAGATAAGTATGTACTGATCAAAAATATGATAACTAGCATAGAATTTACTTATTATTTTGAATTCATTTATCTACAAAGATTTCCTTTTTTTTACTTAGAACAGATACAAATCATTAAGTGTACCATGAAAATGAATGCATAATCAATTATGTTTACGTAAGTGGGATTTGCATCTACTTCTAGGTACGGCATTTCTATTCGGTGGGCTTCGTGCGTTTAATAACCTAAATTTCAAGAGGCTTTATCTACTTCTAGGTACCTACGGCATTTCTATGCGGTGGGCTTCGTGCGTTTAAAGACCCTTTAGAGGCTTTTTACAATGAGAATTAGAAATTCCACCTCACTACTTTTATTGCTACAAATAAACACCCTGTATACAGCTTGTTTAATGAAGCTGTATCACGTTAAAGCTGTCCGCTCGCTGCGAGGCTTGCGATCGAGCTCGTTGACGCAGAGCTGATTCGCGCTCGAACATCGGACGAGATTTTGCCACAGAAACATGGGCCATGCGCCGCCGGCGGTCTCGTCAATCACTGGTCGGTTGCGTGATTTACAGAACCAGGGTTGCCAATATTAAATAACTTGAGTAGAGTACCTAACTAGCTATGTAGTATGAAATTATCACTGCTATGAGACGACTATTGCTTGATATAGGCTTTCCCTAGGTGCCTCTACAGATCTTCGACCACCTAGTAGGAGACCATCTCAGGCCGCCCTTTTCGATGCTTGGCCGCCACTCCATAACCTTCCGACCCCATCGATTGTCGGTTGTATGATCTATATGCTCCGCCTACTGCCACTACAGTTAGTAGAATATCGAGCCGGTTCTTTATCTGTAAGACGTGCAAATTAAGGGCGAATCTGTGCCTCAGTATGAGCAATGTCATAGCAACCTATGAAAAAATTATTAGTTCACTCTTTGCCCACGCCTATACTTTCCGCACAGACTACACTGAAAAACCACATATCCGAAATTACCTAGACTGGACACGAGGTAACCCTACCTAAATTAGAGAGCAAGCATTGCGCTGCGGGGAACAGCACCCACAGCACTCAACAGATTTATAATTAGCTGCAGACAGATTGTATGGTTACCGACGTTTCCGATTTCCAACGTTTAACCGTAGTTTCAGCTTTGACAGCCAAACTGATGTTTCAATTATTTTAAATCAAGTAAGTCCAATTTGGAGAACTTGCATCACTATTATAGTAGCGACGCCTCTACCGACTGGGCTACAGCAGCTTTTCCACCCTAGGCGGAATTACGCAAGTGTATCTTAAGCCAGTAACGCGTGACATGACTATGGCAACTGGGATAGTATTGCAACTTATTCTCAGCGACTAATTCATTCTTTACAGATGTAGTCAAATGCGATAAAAACCCGCGATAAATTTAGTACGAAACTTTTAGAACAATGATAGAATTTTGGAGACCTTGCAAACTTGTACCGCATGCTGATGCAGGATTTGAACCTGCGACTTTATGTGATAGCAAAAGATGCCGGTTTAGATCCTGCCTGCGGTGCATTCTTGAAAGTTGTCCTAAACTGTATGTATACCCAACACGTTGAAGTGATAAAAAGAATAGTACTAGTAAGACCTAGTTGAAACATTTATTGAAAGAAGACAAGAATGGCGGTATCTCCGCCGACAAGAGCGGAGCTTTTAAATTTAAGAAGAACTTAGATACCGTTCAAATAATTTTACGTTATGTACTTATAAGAAAGTAGATTGATTTCTTTAAAGGCCTAGTATGTAAAAGTTTGTAAGTATAATGCATTTGCAATTAATTTCTCGAACTTACTAAGCTATCTAAGATAAATTTTATTTATGTCTTACTTAATTTTATCAGAATTTAATTAAGTACCTCTGTTTTTCGTGTGGAACACCAAGTCGACGAACGACCCGATAAACCTGATGTCAGAGTTTATAACCGCTTACTACTATTAGTAGGCCTCGGACATGGTTGTGTATCGACCGCCATCTAAGTAATCAAAGACAGCAATCCGGACCAAGGGCTTAACCTTTATTAAATTATTGTTTTCTGTAAGAACTTATATTCATTCTGTGACGTCTAGAAGCAGTTAGTATAATACTCCGCCAATACTTACTGTGTGACTGGCCAGAAAGCGTAGCGGATAGTACTTCCTTCTACGCCGAGGGTCAGGGGTTCGATCCCCACAAGACACAAATATTTCTAAAGTAAATTTTTCAGATCTTTGTGTTTATTCTGGGTGTTTTCTATGTATAATGTGTACTTATTTACAATAAAAATGTATATAAGTAATAATATCAGCTATTTAAATCCCATAGTACAAGCTATGCATAGTTTGGGGCTAGGTGGCGCTGTGTGAAATGTCCAGGATATTTAATACTTTTGGAGTAATACAGATACACTTCTAGTCCTGTACAATTTATTATCTATTGCTGGCAATAATACAACAACAAAGCTGCCAACAGTAAGCTGTACGTATCTCTCGTCTAGTCATCTCCATTTTTATGGGCCAAGTAAAAGGGTCCTGTAATTTTGCGCATAAGGAAACATAAAAAGGGGATAGTGGGACCAGGAACGCAAGATTCACGTCAGTCGTGCTCGGTTAGTCGGCGCCACTATAAGTTACCCGGCACATTCACAATACTACATAGCTGCGGACGAAGTATTTGCTGAATGCGTTAATGGAATAAAGCTGCCAGAAGACATTGAATAGGAGCGCCTTCTTCTACGAAAGCATCTCAAACAAAATGGTTTTTCATCCGCATTCGTAATTGGAACGTAGTAGGAAATATTTCAGTGTATCACGTTTGAGTCGCAACCGTCAACCTTAACTTTGTTCATACCTCTTCAACCTACCCTTGGCTTGTCAACGATTTTGATCCATTTCATAACTTCACTAATGGACGTGCTGCCTTATCCCGGAAAAGTTTTTCACGGGAGAGGAAAGTAGGCCGTCCTAATCAGTATTTATAAGGCAATAACTCAATGGCTTACAATCCGTATGACAAGTGGCTGTTGTCGGTTATAACATGTTACTGGATTACTTTCGCACAAAAACAAGGGTGCATCCTTACGCTAGATTGTTGATAAGATCTATAGAAAAAGGGGACCACGGATGATAGGTACATACTTAGTCAAGCATATTTCTCAGGAAAAAGAGTTATTCTGAGTTTCATCAGCCACCTCTCTTAATCTATGTGTGATATCGTTGGATTCGTTGTGATGTCTTGATTCAGGATCTCGATTCGTAAAGAAATCATGTCATGAAAGGGGGAAGAAGGGGGGGGGGGGGATCATAGATGTTTGATCGCAGTACAACAATGGGGGGGAACATTAATTGCAGAGAAGTACTTTTGTTATAACAACGCTGTAATACGAAAACTTCTAAACCGATTTCTTGTCTATGTTGTATGATTAATTAATGGGATATATGTTTTAATTGATAGCCCACATACTAATACGGCAGGTTTAAAACAAAAACTATAGTGAACAATCTTTGTTCCCCCCTTCGTCCCCCCTTCATGACACGATTTTTTCTCGGGGTCCTGAATCGTGATGTACTGATATTTATTTATGATATCACAACGAAATTAACGATACCACACATAGGTATAAAGAGAGGTGGCAAAAAAAACATATTTTGCGGCTGTGTACCTAACTAACTTACATATGGTACTTTTTAAATAACGTATTTTATGGTTGCCGTGTGTTGCCGGCTTTGCCGAGTGTTGCCGGCTTTGCCGTGTGTTGCCGGCTAAGAATAGCATCACCCCATTTCTTGCCCGTGGGAGTCGTAAGAGGCGACTTAGGGACTTGAGGGTGTGTATTGCAATTTTAGGCGATGGACTGACAACCTGTCACTATAGCGATACACAATTTTCCGAATGACCCTCAAATATTTGTCAGACGTGGCGTAAATGTCAGTTTTATGCGGCAGTTTACGCTCTGCCTACCCCGCAAGGGATTATAGGCGTGATATATGTATGTATGTATGTATTTTATAGTTCTGTTTCCACTCACTTTCAAATGAATTTTTCTAAAGGTTTAATTTATTTAACTTCATTAAGTGAATACTTAATCCATAAAAGGCAATATTTATCAAGAATCGTATCCTGTCCTACACTTATCTATATCTATCTAGCTAGAGCTCACAAAGTTAAGATGTAACTCTCGAAGCTCTCGAATTTAAACTCTTGAATTCGAAAGGAAACGCCATAATATTTAGACAAAAGTCGGTCGTTATAACCGAGATTGCGCCGGAAGTGCGTGTCCGCCATGTTTGTTTAGCTCCAACTTGCACCATTACCAAGCGATTTCCCATTCATGACCAGGAAATGGTTACTTTTATTTCCTTAAAGTATTTCATTGGCGTTTCACGAGTGGTTCATTGAAAAGCGCCTTTGTAAGTCCATTAAAGTATATAATTATGCTACAGTGCTTACATAACGCTCCGGTCTGTTGTGCCCGACGTAAACAATTAGTTGCATGAATACATAGGCAAAAGCGGTAGCAAAAGTTAGGTATATAGATTTGGGACGGAGCGCGCTTTACGTCGCCTGTGCATGTTTGACAGCCGATGTGGCGCAGTGGTATTGCGACTGCCTGCAACGCAAAGGTTCCGGGTTCGATTCTCGGCGGGTAACTCACAAAGTTGATATTTATCACTTTATGAATTTGTTCACAGTCTGGTTAGAACATAGAAAGCTGAACCACATGATTGTCCGAAAAGACAGCTGATTCCGTGCTTCGTAGGGCACGTTAAGCCGTCGGTCCCGGTTGCTGTATATGGTTACTTAGACGGCGGTCGTTACACAAACATGTCAGAGGCCTACTACTATTGGACTAGGCGGTTGAAAAACTCTGACACCAGGGTTCATCGAGTCGTACGACTTAACTCATCAAATAAGAAGACATGTTCATAAGCGCATATGTGCGCTCTGTAGTTTCCTTATAGGTAGTTATTCTAAGGGTAGATAGACCTTACAAGTAAAGAAGCCAACCTACTTTTCTTGGACGTCGTATTTCCTGATGCTATAAGTTTAGTTTATCTGTGAAGGCGAATGTAAGTGAGTCGGGTCGTAATGAAGTCAGACACGCAAATGTTGAATGTTAAGAGAGTTTATCTACTGGCAACAGTGGCGCTAGAATAAAAAAAAAAACTTTTGCGGAGTTCCATTTATTTTTAGTTAAATAAGTTCTACACATACAACTTTATATAGCTTTATTCAGCTTTGATAGATTTATACTGCTCTTTTTTTTACACAAATGAGCGTTTTGAATTATTTATGCATTTTTTCTGATCAATTTTATTTTATTAACTACAGAGCATTTTCCTTTAAATTATTCGGCGGTTTTGTTTTTCTCCTCTCTATGCTCTAATAACTTACTGTTCAGACAACACATACCAACACCACAGATAGAATATGATAATAACATCTTTTACCATTTACCACAAGAAACCATCTCATTGGAAATCAAATTTTTCATTTGAAATGTTTTTATTATTAGGCAGGCGTCTAGTTGCGTTTTATTAAATAATCTAATTATTTTAAATCATTTTGAATTCATGTCAAATTAATTTTATTTCTACAAAGTAGCGCTAGTGTTGTGGGAATCATGGTATAAAAAACTACCTTAAACGTACATTTCACGATAAGAATGACCGAAGGACAGCACCTCTACCGAAAATTCGATACGGATCTATCTAATTTGTGTGCACGCAATATCCGACGCCATATCGAGATATGGGTTTCTTTTGTTTACACCAGAAAAGCTGCGGAGGCCACAAAGTTTACCTTATCAGGCCTAGTTTTATCAACATCAATATTTTGGCAGCATAAGTCGTATGTAAACAGTGGACAGTAGGTGTAGGGGCCTCATGACGAATTGAAATTTCAAAATTGAGATTTTTCTGTAACTGCAAGGTAACTGTAACTTTTATGAATTATAACATTTCTAGATCCAGCAATATTTAACATTTTAAGCAACACAATTTTTATAAAAAAGTCATCACTCACGATCGCAAAAATATTACAATTTTTATTTTTATTTTTATTTCAGAAATAGGAAATAGTAATTTTTTAGCTTTTCAGTAGTGATAAATCCTGGAGCAAGAGTCTTAAACTCTTTTACTTTAAGAGTTTGTGCGGAAAGAGAATAGGCGTTGGAAAAAAGTGAACTTATAATTTTCATAGATTACTATGACATTTCTCATGCTAGAGCACAGAGGCGCTCCCAATTTCCACGTCTATTCTCTTTCCACAGAGCATAGAGTCTAGGATGATTGTCTCCTAGCAAAACCTTTTTCTGAAGTAAACCAGGTTTGTCCTTTCCACATGGACATCGTCTACCAGATTTCAAGAATTAATTTCAATTAATTCAATTTGTCATGAGTTTCTTTCAACAATTTTACTATCTGCTGTGCATCAACCAGTACGAAAAGCCAGTTTAAGTTGATCCCTTAAAGGGTAAGATTGAAGTGCTACTGATATTATTACAGTCGTAAATCTAACTGTGTGGCACTCATATCAGCTCCAACGACAACCAACAACCAAACTGCAGCATCATACAAATCCACCTATCTTAATAGGTCAATATTAGAATTTGAAATTATGGCCGGTCAAAGAGATTATACCCGATTATAGCCGGTTGCAGTGATATAACATAAAATGTGGTTGCCAGCTCGTAAAGTCCGAATGTCAGACTACCTAGCCTGTTTTTGCCACAGTTCAAACGGTGTCTAGGCCCAACATCATGCTATTATATTTTTGACACCAAGGTGCATTATATGTTCCCTCTACAGACATTAAGCAAGTATCTAAATTTTAGCAAAGTTACCAGTCTTTTTCTTTTTCGAGTCGACAAACTTATAAATAAAATAAGGCTCTGTGTGAAAAGAGAATAGGCATGGAAATTGAGTCTCAGTATGAGAAATGTCATAGCAACCTAAGAAAAAATTATTAGTCCACTTTTTGCCCACGCTTAATTTCTTTCGTAGGTATTCACCGTATCACCGTCGTATTCACCATCTGGTAGAAAATGATCACCGCAGTTTATGGGAACCTAAACCATCAATATTAACTCCGAACAACCTCCTTTTTTTCAGATTCTGTAATCAAATTATCACTTCTATGAGCTTTTTAATCCCTATAATCGTTTAAAAGTTTAACCTGTTTTTTTATTTGGTCGTCTGGTACCCCTGGCAACATGAATGCTATTTCTGAAATTATGCAGGTGTAACGTGAATCATATTTCAGCGGGTTATCCGTGCTCCATCGCGCTATTCATCATCCGGGACGCCTGAAGCTCAGAGTTAAGAAGAATAAGTTAACATAGATGGAACCTTATAACGTAATAGAATTAGGCATAAAATCTGAATCGCTCGCTCTGTAATTTTTAACGCGCACTGGCCACAACAAAACACACAAATAACCTTGTTCTGCAGATTTAGTTAATCTTTCTTTTTCTGAAGCAAGAAATGTTTTTGGACTCTATGGGTGATCCCACCGTCCAAAGTGGTTTGGCCAAGATGACTAGACGTCTATCGCAGTTTATGGTAGACATTTAGAGTCTTCTTATTGTCTTCTGGTGGTTTTGTAGGGATCTCTCTAAAAACTATTCTTTGCCCCGACGCCCGGGGCGGACTGGATGATCGGTCGACGCCTCCACATCAGATTAATAAAATTACCACCCTTAGAAATAAATCGATCTTGTGGTACATTTTACTTTGAATGCACCTGCACAAAGTTCTCCTGACCTGGCGGAGTGTTAGACAAAATATGAGAGCAATTAAAACAATTATAATTTTAACTTTGGATACAATGGTGAATAAAATCTAGATGCTTTTTATAACAATCAATCACCAGGCTCTTTTCGTTAGACTTTCTTAGAAGTTCAGAATCAAATTTTGTTTCTATAAAGAGACATTAAATCTACTTATAGCCTTTACTTCTGGTCTATTAGCAACTGCCTCGCTCCTTTGAATATCGGGTACCTACTCGAGTCTTTATTAGAAATTGGATAGGAGTGTTCTGCAAAAGGTAAATAGGATGCATAAATTTTTTTCTACCCTCTCTTGCTATCCTTTAATATCCAGTCGACGACCGACCTGATGCAGTGGTAGAGCGACTGCCTGCGGTGAAAAGGTTTCGGGTTCGATTGCCCTGGGAATTTATAATAATATAACTTTGTGAATTTGATCCCAGTCTGTTTACGACTCGTCGGTCCAGGTCGCTGTCTATGATAACTTAAACAGCGGTTGATACATAAGCACATTAGAGGCCTACTAGCAGTAGTGGCGGTTGAAAAAGCTCGGACACCAGGGTACATTGGGTCGTTTGTCGACTCAGTGTTCTACAAGAAAATAAGAAGACAACTTAGAAGAAAACTCAAAAAAAAAACTTGTCGCACTTATATTGTACCTCTATTAGCATTACATGGCATTACATACCAAACATACAAAGCAACAACGTATAATTTATACACCGACGCCACGATCGCTACGAAATGCTACGCCGTAGCCTACATCGTAGCAGCTGTATAAACCTCCCGTTCAAACGTATATCAAACGCACGTTCAGACTTATCTATCACTTATTCACCATCATTCAACTACGTACAGTGTTTCCTCGATTTATTATAATTTTGACCTATTTGCGATCTTGTATAGGCTTCGATTCTACTAACCTTCTGTCTGAGGCTATAATTTACTTTTGAATTACTAGAATCCCATCTCAACTGCAAGTTTTGTGTGACGTGGCTTGGGATCGCTATGAAAACTTATTTAACCACTGAAATCGTTAAACCAGAAAATTTCATTCTCCGGTTATAAAATAGTATGATTTATAACTCTTTCCGGTTAAGACCACCGTAAAATTGAATCAAAGCTGCACAGAAAATAAACTCGGAAATAAGATGCGCTTGAAAAGTATATCTTTCTCAGACACCGCGACGATTTCTCGAACGTTTGCTTTTCGCTTGAATTTATATTAGCTTTTGCTTATCAATTCCTTTCGACATTACTAACGTATTCTCAGAAATTGAAAACAAGGCTGTGATATTACACGCATAATTAAAACTCTTAGAGAATAGACTCTTCATCTAACATAATACAAAAGCACGCACATTTTGATATTTAGCACTTCTAATTACGGTGCTATCTGCAGGGCATTGTATAAGGCAGTAAATCGTCCCGTTCCCTTCTTCCTACCTCCCCCCCCTTTACTCCCCACCCCGTTCACCCCATCCGGACACGCGAACTTCCCGAATAATTAAACCCCTAATCACACTACGCCGACAGATATGAACTCAGTAAATTATTTTATTGTTCCTGACTATGTAAATGCTGATAACAGGGAAATGATTTAATAAGTTTTTTTTGTTTTCAGGTAATCATGTGCAGAGATCGTGTTATTGCTTCTGATGTCTAAAAGTAAGATTTACAAATATCTCAATGACTGGCATAAAAACAAAACCTACTAACTCCATAGTCTTATGGAATACGAAAGAGTGCACACACTTGATATAAATAATTAAAATTAGGTAGGAAGGTATGAGGAAATATATTTTCAACTCCATTTTCAAAAGTCATTCATTATACGAGTGCTTTAGCTCTAGTGAAATTCGAAGAAACTTATCTAATTATCATTTCATGCAACTATATTTAGCCAATTGTTTGTATGTTAAGTAGGTGGCAATAAATACTTTTTCACAATTTGTAAGCTACTGTTTGCTGCATTACAGCTAGTGCAAACACACATTTATCATTATGGAAAATACTTATTACCACAGGACTACCTACTAATTGAGAAGCGAGTGAAAAGCTAGCATGAAATAAATAGAGTGGAGAAACCTTGCAAAGAACCATTTAATAAACAAGTCGTAAATTGCTAAGAATTTGTGTTTCTCAACTTGAGCCATTCGAGCTATAAAAAAGCTTTTTAGGTAGTAACTACACGAGCAAATGTATAAATTATAGGCACTCTGCGAATGTGGCGAAAAGGAATAATCTAGATTTATCCATGGAAGGCTCTTAATACCTTTTAAGTTTCATGGGCTTAATATTTCAATTAGTACTATAGCAAAGTTAAATTTTGTCTTTGATATTGAATTTATATAAACTCAAAAAAAATTAATGAAAACGTAAAAAGGTCTGAATTGAGTGTGATACCTATTCAAATCAAATCACGTGGCCCTGACTATTCATGTAAGTAACATTATAAGATCATTGATTATGTATGCATAATCTCATTTCCTCACCTTGTCTGATGACTATTTATTTGGTGACTCAACAAAAAGTGCAAATAAAAAAACAATATTGCTAGAAATAAGTTCAATGATTACTGAGAAAACGAAGACCGGGTTTTTAATCAGTTCCAACATGGTTAGAGCTTAAACCGTCACCCAAATATACGAAATTCTGACTGACAAAGGCCCGGCGTGATATTTACCAAGGCCCTTTGCTCCGACTGCCATTTCCGCCGCGTGCCCGCTTTTCACAGAAAGAGTGTCAATTTGCTGTATATCAATCCATCAGTACTTAAGTAAGTACTGACTATAATACTTGCATCCGACTTATAAACTACTACTTCCAGTGAGGGCATCACTGACCCTGGTTGCTTGTTCATGCACAAAAATACTGTGAATTAGAATTTGAGTTGTTTATACATATTTACATAAGTGGAAAGTAGTTACGTGTACAGCCAAACAAATTAAAGACTCTGTAACACTAAGTCGTAATTAAGTACCCTTATTTCGCAAAATCACAGTATTTTTTAGAAAACTTGTAAAATTTTCCTACCACGGGCAGCATTCGAACCTGCGAATTTTGCTATCAGTACTAGCGACGCCTGTTCCATCTAGGCTTAATTAATTGTGATAAATCATTGTTTAATTAATTGTGATTCTTAAACAGACAGGTCACGGGTGACCCTGCCTGCTTTGGGCACCGTTTCCATCGTGTCCCTGATTCACAGTTATTACTTCATTCATTTTGTTTCGGTTTGATGTCACATAGTTTGTGTTAATTATATTTAGTAACAAGTAGATAAGTAAATACACTATGATATCAAGTGCCCTAATTCCGCAATATCACAGAGGTGATATTTAAACAGAAGGGTCACCGGTGAACCTGACTGCTCCGAGCGCCATTTCCGTTCAACTTGCGACCGGCACGCGACGGACGGTGTTAATTCCCACGATCAGCCTTCACTTGTTACACGACCTACCGTTTCATTACACACATAAATATCTCTCATTTTACTACGTTTACACTCGGCTAGTTGAAAATTGGAAAGCAAAGAGTGTAATTGAGATTATACGATATAAAATACGAAACGGTGATTAAATGTTGTTGCTAGAGCTTAAAATAGTCTCGTATCGTTTGAACTTTGCCGTACAATCTTTCATGAAAAATAGACCTAGTAACATTTTGCCAAATGTGTTAAAACAAGGTCACTTACTTTTATAAAGGGTGTTTAACAAGTATCTGACAAAAAAGGGCTTGGTTTTCCTATGGCTATAAAAATGAACAGCTTTTGGTTAAGTTAAGTAGGTATCACATTCATTTTATTTTTCAAACGAAGTGATGCCCAAGCCGATGATCATTGCATATAATTTTTGTACTTATCTTTGCTGGCTGAAAAAGTCACAAGAGGTAGAGTTTTGCGCTTTTTCTCTATATACCTAGCTATATAGTTGTGTGCAACAATACGTGTTTCAGTGTTGTGATATAATGCTACGTCAGCTCGAATGACTGCGTGATTTATACACCTATCAGCGATCCGGCGCCAGTTATCCATCACTGACGCTCCATCAATCATCTCGCGTGTGCCTATCATGCACTTCATGACGGGGCCGGCATAGCTGCTGCTTGCTTAGTTTTTGCTATGCATAGTGCGATTTGATTAGATTTGTGATCTGATTGTGACTCGATTTACAGTTCCTTGCAATGTCATAAATAGTGCGGATAAGAATTTCACTACTTAGTTTACCATGCCAAAGAATACTTAATTACCTGCTCCCTGGATGCACCTTATATTATATGACCTCATGTGCATGAAAAACGCTGGCTTTTACTAACTTTTTTAAAGATGCTTACATGCGTCTTAATTAAAACTACTCTTTTTAATACCATATTTAACAAAATTAGTTGAAAATAGAAGAGAAGGTTGAAAGCACCTTCTGCAAAAGCCGTTTCGTACTAGAAGACAGAACAGAGCGAGTCATCAAGTAAAAGTGGGACAGACGGAAACCAGGACACGCCGGTAATTAAAATCTAGAATATTTTTATCGGAAATAACGGTGTGTTTTCCCCGTCTTGCATCACACCATGTATATTTTTTATGACAAGCATTTTAAAGAATATTGTTTTGCACTTAATTTGTATCATGAAATTCTAGACTGTTTCTTCACTCGGTCTCTTGCTATCTTCAGTTTTAATCTTATGCTTTATTCATGAAAAAGATGTGCTACAATAGTTTCTTTCTTCTTCTTTTAGTTGTAAATCGTTTAACAAAAGATTTTATATCACTGTTTGGATTTGTGTTGTGCAAGACAATATTGTTGCAACGGCGCCTGCGGGCAGTCAATATTCTATTCAACATTTTCACGACGTCGACTCGACCTTTCATTTCTTCTTCTTTCAAATAATTCAAGAGTATTTTATAGCCAACGTGACGACTTAGCGAATTCTGAATACCTGCATTTCAAACTCGCAAAAGCAGCAGCTTTTAGCCGCATTATTTAACGTGAACACGATGTCGTTGAAATAAAGTTTTATTCCTATCTGATTAAACTGAACATTTTGAAATAATAAACTAAACTAGAGGTAAGAAATTTAAAGCATCTTCTCCATTTTGTGTAGGACACTGAGTCGACGAACTACCCGATGAATTAAAGCATGAAGCTGGCTAAGAATAACACATGTCTATTTTTTCCCACGGGTATTGGACAAAATGTCTAGTGTAAGTACCTAATACAGATATAATAAGATCTATCTTACTGTATGACAGACGCGACGAAAACGTTCGACACAAAAAAAGGACATAAAGGGTCTATTTTCTGTATACAAATACAGTCTCTAACCAAAAACTTCAGAACGAAGGTGGCAGGAGATAATGAACTTGTTGGAGCTTTCCGATGAGAGTCGTGATGGAGTGTCCGATACCGCTGATGAGGTGCATTGTTTCGTGTCGCCTGATCCAGCTTAGTGGGGAGTCGGCGGTGTGGCTCGGGGCTCTCCCACTGACTGAGAGAGAAAAAAAATTACTAAGAACAAACCATAGTATCAACCCAAAAAGGCATGAAAACCTCGCTTTTAGTTTATCTTGTTGTAACACGTTAAACAAAACTAAAACAGAAAATAATCTAAACTAATATTATAAAGAGGAAAGATTCGATTGTTTGTTTGAATTTAATAGGCTCCGAAACTACTGGACAGATTTATAACTTTTACTCTCGAATCCTATATTAACATTTATTAAAATTACTTATTTCCTCGGGAAAACGGTTAGCAGCGAGTGAAACCGCTGGACAGGCCGCTAGTATTTTAAATAGGTAATGAAGTACGCAGAATTTAATCGTATCTATGCACGATGCAATTGCGTCAAAGTGACCCTGTTTTTTCTTACTTTCGTTCGTATTATTGTTGTGCGTAGGGTTTCCTCTGATCATTTCTTTACTCTGATCCCACCCGCTTAGTCCGACAAGATAAGTTCGGACCGTCGGACCCATGGACACAGTCTCGTTACCAGTCAATTAAAGTTCTCCTAGAGTTTGGACGACCTTTGTGCTGAATCTGCAGTACAAACTACAGTAGCCTGACAAATAACACAATTAATTTTAATAGCTTTGGTGGCTCTTACCTGTTTTAGGAAGGTGTTTTGTAGATCTGGATTTATTCTGCATGTTATATAGCTTAGTGTAAAGATAACTTCAGAAAAGGCCTCCTGAAACAAGCATAATAAGTTAAAAAAAACACGACTGCTTTCTGTGACAAAACCTGACCTATAACACTCGGGATAACGTAAGGATTCTTCCGATACAATTCCCATTCGAATCTGTTCATTGTTTAACAAGTTGCAGCACTTTAAAGAATAACACATATAAACATTTTTTTTTATCAATGATGGGTTTGCTCTTGACTCTAGTCTAGGTCATACGACAGAGACAGAGATGGAGCGAGCTCACCCAGAAGAAGCCTGTTCACTCTTACTTTGAAGGGTTAGGGTTGTATGCGTTTGGAAACACAGACGCAGGTAGTGAGTTCCACTCTTTAGCAGTGCGCATTATAATATAATATTATTATATATTACATACATACACACATAAACTCTAATACACTGCAAGTTAAATAAAAGCTTTTAAAAATGTTACACTCCTTTTTTGGTTAGGCCGTCGTGTAAAAATAACCTCTATAGATAATTTACATTTGTATATTTTTTCACTGCTGCTTTTATTTAGTTTCGGTCCACGAACCAAAATGTTTGCGTCAATCGGACTGTAGTTTGTGGTCTGGTCACTAATGAAGCTGCCTTTGCTGTGGGAATGTTTTTTATTTTGTACACAGCGTAGGAATGATGTAGGATAGTTGAGTGTGTGAAAAACATGCTAAGACAAAAATCATGATAAAGTACGGGAATCATAAAAAATGACTTTATAAACAACTCTTTGCCTTTATAAAAGCGAAAAAGGTGTGTCAGGATCGTAGCAAGTGGAAAGATTTAGTCTCCGCCTACCCATCTGGCCTATATATGTTTGTATGTCTTTATAAACTCATTAACTTATGTAAATGTCTTGTGTTCACTCAAAATTTACCCTGAAAATAACCATTCATTTGACACGATATCCAGAGAAAAAGTATTCAGAAGAATACCTACAGTGTAGTGGAGATAATCCGTCGGTTGCGGAACGAGCGGCTGATCGCACTCGAGTGAGCACATTGTGTGAAGAGCCCGACTCGAGTGAGCGACCATTCAATGCAAGCTCGTGGTTTATAGAATACTCACTACCATATTCATTAGTACTTTGGACTTGTTTATAAAGTTGGTTAAAAAAGTAAGAACGGTTGATGCAATGGGGTGTAGGTCATTTTTTGGTTGCGGAATATAGGTATGATTGCACTTGAGTGAGCTCTTTGTTTGCCCATCTCGAGTGAGCAACATCAGTGCAGTATCCACTGAGTACTGGCTCACGGTTTGAGTATCTATTACCATACAATACCTTGCTCTTCTTTATAGAGTTGGTGAATGAAATCAACTAAAACCTTGAGAATTTGTTGAGAAATAAGTATTCTGACCGCACTCAAGTAAGCACATTACATGAGTCTGGCTCGAGTGAGTGACCGTTCACTGCAGCACCCAATCAGTACAGACGCATGGTTTATAAAATACTGTCATACTCATTGTTGCAATATAGATCAAATATCTGTTGGTTAAAAAAATTGTATTCTAATCGCACTTGAGTAAGCACATTGTATGAAGAGCCCGGCTCGAGTTAGCGACCATTCAATGCAGGCTTACAGTTTATAATGTACCTATACCATACTTGTTAGTACTGTAGGTCCTCTGTTTAAAGTAAATAAAGTAAACTGCTTGTTGGTATAGTCGGTTGGGGAACTTCTCATCGCAACCTACCAACCAACCTCACCTACTACAACTTTCCGCCCTTAGACATTTGTATTTACTTACTGTAGCTTACTTCAAAAATGCACGTTATGTTACAGCAGTTGCCTGCATTTTACTCGTCACTTACTTTTTTCCCTTATTTTTCCGTGTACCTCTGTGCTAGGTGTTAAAATAACTAAACGTGTTTCAAACACGCGATTATCACTGTACACGAACACGAATCGGTTTCCATTCAAGTTATCAGATCGAAATAAAGTGATCACCGTTTAAGCTGTACGAAACGAACCTAATTGGCCATTGCCGAGTTGAACAAGGCTGGTAGGTAGATTGATCGGAACATTACATTATTATTGCTTCCACCTACCACGAGCCTGAATTACAGTATTTCAGTACTAGGGATGGGCTTTATTAAAATTAATATATTATGAATATTTGCTAACGATATCAGTATTTTTTTAACTAAAGCTACCAAGCTGGGTTAAATGCACAGTTACAAATAGAACAGGGCCTTCTTGCATTAACTGATATCAGGTCCTATAATAACCGTAAAACCACGGAACAGATATGGATTACTGTTTCCACTTAATGACCCAATGAAACTGAAGTGTAGAGTTGAGTCGTGAACTTATAGGACCCCGAGAGACCAGCAATCTCTCACAGTATTTTCGATGCAATTATATCACTTTCATAAATAAAAGTATCACCATCGCAAAAATTTACTTCCTGCTCAAAAGACTTACAAAGCGACGCAGGCTGATATCACATAAGTAGTATTTGTAGACACTGTTACTAGTAATAGCAGTTCCGACGAATACACGTCACAACTGAAATAGGTACAACAGATAAAGTTTACTGCGTTCCCGCTAAACGGCCTCATGAAGCCGACCCCCAGCGTCGCGGGAGTATACAGCGCCGATAAAACAACTACCACGCAAATACAAGTTTACGTCAGCAAATATAATTACTAGTTATTACATTTGCATAGTGTTGTAGTTGGCAAACTTGAATAGAAAACACTACCGAAAGAATCTAAAAGTTTAATTTACTGTAATCTCAGGTGATAATTTGACTGTGCAGCACATTTCTGTGTCGGAAATACTTCAATGATCTAGAAAGAACATTACGTTCGTAAGTCCTCTCGGTCAGTGCGATGACAGTTCCAAATTACACCGTACCTTACGTACCAAATCCTCGCCAATCAGCTTGGTAAACGTGGTGAGTATGGCAATACCCCCCAATATTTGGAGATCCATGTCCAACAGTGGACTGTTGAGGCTAATTATGTATGTACGTACCAAAATGAAGTCTTCATAGGAATTCCTATTTAAGATCCTTTATTATAGATTCTACCAGTTTTGGGCCATTATTAAGCCATAGGAGCTTCCTATAGGTTTACATTAAATAGCAAAAAAAAATACACAGACTCATACACAGATTACAAAATGCCTGTTAATCCATGTACAAGAAATACCTACATCTAAATGCAAGTAAGACAGGAGTAAAAAATAATGTCATCACATGTTTCTACGTAAACATAAATAAAGAAAGTACCGATTGAAAACATAGTGATCCCACATGTGTGTATATGTTTCAAATGTTCACCAGCATTACAGCATGCTGTTCTGCAGGTTTATTCGAACAAATAATGGCTGACAATAGCGGACACTGGCACATATCTCTGATAAACTGCACTCTTTCAATTTACTATCGAAGCATTACTCACTGTAATAGGTACAGAGTATCGGTGGTCTTCTGTGTATATTCTTCTTTTAAAACGCACGCAGTGCTGACGTTGATTTGCGGCATAAGCTATTTTAAAATTTACCACTGGTTTACATTAGCGCTCTTTACCCGGATATACTACACCACTGGTCAGAAAAACCTACTTTCAATGAGTCAACCAGTCAAGTTCAGTAGGTACCTATCTATGTAGGTATGTAATTATTGGAACAATATCTGTACAACGGATACCTATTGGAAATTGGAAACTATCGTCATGTCTCTAAGTTGGTTAAATCGTAATATTATACGTAATGGCTCCAAGCTCCAGACAATCGGATTAATAACATTGCTCTGTAGCCCAAGTAATCGTAATAAGTATTAACGGTTTCTTTTTTTGCTTTATAGTTTTTTTCACCTTGCGGATTTCAGTTCAATCCGTTTCTTCCATAACAACTCCTAAGCCCAGTCGGATTTGGCTGGCTATTTGAACAACCAAACAAACTTCTCCGGGTGAGCCCTACCTTCCCACCAAATAGTAGGTTTCAAAGCCCCGGGGCCAAAATTGTAAGCTACTTTAAAAAATTGGCCGATATTTAGTTACTTACCTTTTACAAACTACCTACTCTATTCTCGTAACAAAAGAGAATAAGCCATTGTTTATTTGTTGGGTAAAATAGCTCGTAGCATTTTTCCTCATAACGAGGGCGCTGAAACCATCAAAAGGAGTACTCGGCTTGCAAATTTTAAAATGACATTAGCATAAGTCCACCAGGAGCTGAAACGGTCTCGCTTCGAGGCGACTCTAAATGCTGAAACGGTTAGATAGGTTTAAGGAACAGACAATTCCTATGTATATTAAATTTTACATTTTAAAGAAGATTTTTTTTTTAATACTGCACAGTATTTAGGTAAGAATTTTTATTTTTTCAATAGCAGTTGGTCCCCGACAGCCTATAGGACTTGCAGATATGTATGTAGACTATGTACCTAGAAAGCTTAGAAGGTATTATTTTTTGCTCAAACATCTAGTATTGAGTAAGGTTATGTTTTGTTCAGAACAAAATAGGTTACTTACTCATCAACGTTACCTAATAGCAATTATCCGGTGGGATAGAAAACAAAATAGTGAATTAAATAAACTACACGTTCTATAACTTTGTGTTCACCACTGGTAATAAATAGTGCACCACCTAAATGGAAATTTTAATTCAATTTGACGCTTAATTAAACGTCCAAATTGAATGCACCCGTTAATTTTAGGCACGAGTATTTATTGTTGGCTTTTTAAATTAATAGTGCCTGATGCAACTACGATTTGTCATTAAGTTGCAATTCATTTTTTTATTATACTAGTACCAAGATAGGTAGTTTATCTTTTACCATCAAATATATACACCAACACCTACATAACTGTTCAAATCTGTTTAAGGCCAGTTTTATCGTATGCAACCAAAAGCTTGCAATGCAATTTTCTTTATCATACCGTAAAAAGCCTTTTAGCGTTATTAACTTTCGAATAATATTGGAAACCTATCTACGCACAGATCATATATTTACTAGCTATATAGCTAGGAAGTTCCAACTTAGAGCCACACACGTAAAGATAATGAGTGCATTAGACATAACTAAACAGTTATCGTCCTGGCATTTAAAACCCAACGATTATCTATAACAAACGAGCATCTTGCTTCTAGTAGTTTTTTAAATTGTCTATTACCAAGTTACTCCTCCTATCAAATCCAAGTTGAGTCGACTAAAGTTATGAAGAGGCGATGAAAAGTGCAGCTGACGTGTTTCTCGCCGAGGTACCCAGCACTTCACTGATGGCAGCAACAGGTCCAAGCTAATGGACTATTGAAAGGAGAAGTGCTATGTTAAATTGCTCACGCTAAATGTGGGCCGGGTGGTATGCAAGTTAAAGTTTTGTTTGGGAAAGAAAGTGAATAGGACTGTATTTTTACGGTCAGTCTAAGAATAAGGTTTAGCTGCCTTACTTTGCGGGTTATATTTGATTAGCTATGCAGCTGTAGAGAAGATCAATAATATCAGTATTGAGAACGTATTTTCAGTATTCCAACTATAACAAAGAAGAAAGGTAATTTTCACGAAGCTCGCCGTTCGAATATTGATATAACCACAAACCCAAGCGCCGCCGCCGCCGCCATCTTCTCACAAAAGAGTAGAATCAATCGCGCCGCGACGCGTGTACTTGGCAATATTTCAAATTCTCTTTGATGCAATATTTCCGCCTCTTCCTTTCTCGTTACGTAACCGAGACAATTTGTCTACATTTCCCATTTCCAATTTTATGTTATAACTTCCAGTCAAATAGTTCAATGATGCTACTGAAATATAAGGTTAAGAAATGACACAGACCGCCAGTAATTTCGCGTTATTTTATGATGAGGTTATTAATGTTTATAGCGATAATCGTTACAAGCTAATAATGCCTACCGATGGGACTGAAATATAAATGAGATATTAAATAAAGCGTTTGCCGTATAAACTGCTATTAAAAGGGTATTTCGATATTTACCACATCACCGTATTTACGAGACCCGCCGCACAACGTAAACTTTTCCAGAATTATTGCCGCGCGTAAATCGCGTATCGGCGGCTTATGTAAATTGGATGGATGCATTCAGCCTGAATGCTAATTATTAACTGAAATTTTCACTCAAACCATACGTAATAGCTGAAACCCGAAAATTGCAAATATTTAACATTGCGTCGAGGAATACTTCCAAGCTTGATTAAAATGATTAGGTAAGTAAATATTTTAAACAAAGACTGAGTTTTTCATTATTTTATGAAACCAGCTTTCGTTTTTGTTAGGTTAGGTTTATAAAAATGAAATGAAAAGAGCTGTGAGTACCTTCTCTTTTGTGAGTTTTAATTCACAGCATCTGTAATACGTGACTTAAAAACGATGCTGTTGGATACGACCTTATCGCAAAAATACTTTTCAGTAAGTTGAAAGACTTTCTAAGTACATAGATTGATCTACAATACCTTCTGACCTTGCTTAACCCTTTCCAACCTTCTACGACCTTTAGTTTGTCTCCGGCGTTAATAAAGACCTCTTGCTCACTACGACCATTAATGGTACGATTTTCTTTCTTCAAAATCGCCTTCTTTCTGAAAATGTCATAATAAAACATTTCCTACACCCGTTTGTTTCGAAAGGGAGCACAGATTTTTATCGCACTCAAGAAAAGTGAGCCAAGTCAATACCCCCAAGTTTCGTTGGCATCCATCGAAGGAAGTTCGTTATCTCACCCTCAATTGTTCCACTTTTTATCAGCTGATTTATAGAGCTTATCTCCAACAGCACTCCGATACGGGTCCGACAAAATACTCGCCTTAATCAATTACTTAAGGCGAATACGCTAACGTTTTCAATTTGTCGTTTTCGTTTTAGACTTTAGATAACTTAATCTCGTATGGAAATCGGCGAGGGCCCATGGCATAGCCCACAGTAGAGGAAAAGTAAGTTTGTAGAAAATTGCTTCAAGAGTTAACTTCATAAAGATCCGTATCCTTGAGGAATTTCAAACGATTGGATGCGACTGCTTCATGCTGCAATATTATGGTTTTGAATGTAAGAAGTATATCTTATTACGTACGCAAAGTTCCTTATAATAAAAATTTATTTTTAAAACATTTATTTTTAATACCTTTAGGGCGGGTCCAGACGTACTCACGCTAAACTTACGCGTTGCACCCATGTAGAGCACGCATGGCACGCACACAACACGCGTAACGCCCACGTAGAGCATGAGTACATTTGAACACCTCCTTACACAGCAATATCTTTGATTCTAGCACCAAATTACCTCACCTATTCTTGTAATTTTTTTCTTAAAAAAGCAAGAAAAATCATATAAGAAATTTAAGTAGGTAACGTTGACCATAAGCGGTTCTCCCACTTGTTTGACACTCCCACTCTCCGAGTCGATGCATTACGGTGCGATTACGATGCGTCTATCAAACGACTTGACAGACACGAATCCGTAATCGCACCGTAGCCATGTTTGTAGGGGAATAAGATACGACGCGTTAAAAATACGCAGCGACGAACGACAAATGGGAGATCCGCCTTATAATATGGGAATGTCATAATTTTTTGTTAATTTGGACCAGGAAATAAGTGATGACAAGTTGCCAAGTCACCACCATTAGCTCTTTTAGCGCTTGCATACTATGGCGTTTAATGAAATTAGCTGAACAAGAGAACTAGCGACGCGAACGTCACAGTAAAGAGTAAGATCAGTCAGCTTAGCATTATTATACAGCTTTTGCGCTATAGCCTACGCTACACTAGATTCGATACCTACCGATACACCCCAGAAATAGGTAGGACAAATGTTGAAATATTGGTTTGCAGCATGACCCAAGACTGATAAGCAAATAAGGTACAAGGTGCCTTTCCGTAATTTCAAATATCTTTCCGTAAATTATGTGCCGTAACAGAGAATATAAGGGATGTAAATAGAGTAAGTGGGTAGAAGCGTTGCTTTCAAATATTTCAATTTGTGTTTAATGCAGTCGTCGACCCTTCCGCCAAGCGTGTTAAGTTCCTTAGTAAAACGTAGGTATTTGTAGAGTGCTTTTTTTGAGGGTCAAGAGCTGGATAGAAATAAAAGTGATCCTGTTTGGTCGAGTCCAGTTACAAAAAACATTATACTAAATCACAAATTCACCTGTATTACAAATAATAAGTTGGTAATGTGTTTCACCCCAATGGAATAGCTCAAAAATATAAAATAGTTAATTATTGTGTACCCCACACTTTGTTTTACAGTGGATTTTTAGTGACTGTTAAACTGTTTTACTGTTTAGCATCTACACTACTTACTGTTTTAGCGGCATTCAGCGCACGTCCACGACCGCTGCCGCTCAAATTGCCGCCTAATTAAATTACGGCTGCAGCCAACTCAGAGCAAAAGGAACGTTTACGAGGGAATCTCACGAACAACCATAATAACCCACTGAAAGCAATGAAAAAGTCGTCACAATCACATCACTCACACACGAATCACAGCGATTCTAACGAAAAGACGCTACATTTTACCAACACATCTAGAAATCGCATCAACCGGGCCTTGCGCGGCGATACTGTCTCACACTTAAATGGAGTCATAATGTGCCTTTTAAGTTGTGCCATGATTGTAAAGTTTTTCATCGCTTCATGCCGGTTGTTAGTGGTTTTCTCTGAAATCTCCCCTTACTCTGAGTGCAGCCAGCAGCTGGGTGGAAGGCCGGGATGGCTGAGAGAATCCATTCCCACCTCTAGGAATCCTTTACCAGTTGGTAATGTTTGTGCCATTGCGTCAACATGCGCCATTTTACCAGTCACATTCCGCTGAAGTATTTGCCTCATAAAATAGTATCATCATCATAAATCACGCCTCTTTCCCGGAGGGGTAGATAGTACAAGGTATTAATTTATACTGCACGCCTATGCACGCCTGCAAAAGCAGAGGTATTACCGAAGAATCATTTTCCCGTCTATATTAAAGTTCAATGAAAATACCTAGAGCGGGACCTCTATCCAAAACCTCAGCATTTACATCAGAAAATATCTTCATAACTGTTCGTTGTAACGCTGACGATTTTACCTGCGTTGAAGAATTTCCCGTATTTTCAAGTTTAGTTTCAGCTTTAATTGTTTTTTCCTACATTTAAATGAAGTCACAGTCTGGATTATCCACCGCCTCTACTAAAAACCGGCCAAAAATATGGTAAATAATAATTGCCCGGTAAATATGGGGTTCCGTAGTAATTAATTATGAATGAGAAATTTTGTTCTATTTATGAAAATGTATGTAAAGCGATGAAATGTTTGAAAAATGAAAGCGAGTTTAAATAAGTCGAGAGATTGCAGATAGAAAGTGCCCATTGAACTTAATTTCAATATTTTAAAGTTAATTTTACCGTGACAGTTCATTGAAGTAGTTATTACTGTTACTTTTAGAATTACAGTTTCCACTTCCCCTGTCCAAGAAAAGCACACCAGCACCCTTCACCCTGAAGCCGACACAAAGCCGTTTATTGCACTCCCCACATAAATTTTCATTATGAAACTATTTGAAACGCCGCCTTTGAGATTGTTTTCAACTACAATGTTTCCCGCGAAAAACTGCTATTTCCGCCAGGAAATAACGCGATTATTTGGTTTTCCGTTTGAAACTTTTTACATTGTGAATGCTTCAAAGATTTCGTAATTTTTAAGGAAACTGCTTATATATCTACCTAGGAATGTATGTACTGTTATTTAAAACATTAATTAAATAAAAACATAATAAAAGGGTGAAGAGGAAAGGTTTTTTTTAAACTCTAATCTTAGAAAATCAACCTTATGGCCGTAAGGGAGATTTTCATTTCTTAGAGTATTTTTTTTGTTGAAAAAAAATTAATCTCCCGTGCAAATTTTTGCATATTTTTGTATGAGGTCCAATTTAAATTTTAAATTTCCAAATAATGTTTCTAAGAACGGCGGTTGTTAAGTTTCACGAGTAGAACTCATCCTTAAAACCTGAAATGCAGCTGAATTGAATGATTGCGTTACATAGTCAACTTCACTCTGAATTGACAGATTAACACCAAGACACATTCTTTAATATTTCGGCATTAGTATTTTTTTCCTGAGGTATATTTCTTTAGACTTGATAATAAAATGAATACTTACTCAATATATCAGTGGCTGTAAGGTTATTCAGATAGAGCGGAATACGGTCCCCAAAGTGGTCCGTACGCTTGATGTAGTTGCTGATAAGTCGCGCCCCCGGGGAGGCCGACCGACGTCGACCGGCGCGGCGACCGGCGATCGGCCGCGCGCGGGACTATACTGCCAATTGACTATATTTCAGGAAGATTCAGCTTTTAGTTGGCTCGGATGTGATTGTGAAGAACTTTCGAATGTGTAGCCATCAATGTATTTATGTGTATACACATACGTAGGCTTTTTAAACCTTGGTTCCTATTGTAGGTATTCTCACTTAGAAATACGTCTGTAAAGTTTTTTACGTAAAATTTCATGAGTTCTCATCAAATTATAATGAATAGTTTCGTAATCTACACTAATATTATAAAGAGGAAAGATTTGATTGTTTGTTTGTTTGTTTGCATCGAATAGGCTCCGAAACTACTGGTCCGATTTTAAAAATTCTTTTACCATTAGAATCCTACATTATTCCTGATGAACATAGGCTATATTTTATACGAGAAAAAAATAGGGATCCGCGTGAAAATTTCGATAATGTAACCCAACGTGTGAAAAATGTAGGTACCAAAAAAATATCTTATATCGCGTACGCTGTGGAAGTTATTGACAATAGAGCAAAGTGATGTACTACAGTTTTATAGAGGAAATCAATATCTATATTCATGTCCGCGATACCATATGTCTTACTATTACAGTTATGCCACAATAACTACTTTTTCATTTAAAAATGTACAAACTACACCACATTATTCGTACCAGTTTAATGATTACATTTAATCATTACTGTATTAAAGGGTGTAAGTGATAGCCCTGCGAATACTGATAGGGTATATGCAGACCATGAAACTGAACAACTTTCCCCTAGGAACAGATTTCAGGAAACGTAAAAAATCTGACTTCGCATAGTGAATGCAGTCAGCTGATTGTGATTTTGTATTGTTTCTAGGGGAAAGTTGTCCAGTTTTATGTTTCATGCACCCATATGTATTCCAAGGGCTGCTCCTTACTCGATATAAAAAAGACGAAAAAAATAAATAAATAATGCATTCAAAAAATCTACACTAAAATAATACATACATACACATATCACGCCTATTATCCCCTGCGGGGTAGGCAGAGCGTAAACGGCCGCAAAAACGGACATTTACGCCACGTCTGACATATGTTTGAGGGTCATTCGGAAAATTGTGTATCGCCATAGTGACAAGTTGTCAGCCCATCGCCTAAAATTGCAATACACACCCTCAAGTCCCTTAGTCGCCTCCTACGACTCCCACGGGAAATAAATCGGGTAATGCTATTCTAAGCCGGCATCACACTAAAATTATAATAATATAATCTACACTAATATTAGAAACAGTTTTTTTTAATGGTTTGTTTGAATTGAATAGGCTCCTAAACTACTGGACCGATTTAAAAAATTCTTTTACCGTTAATTGAAATTTAAATTCTTTATTCAATGTAGGATAGTATTATCACTCATTGACGTCATGAACCGTCATTCTAAAAAAAGAAATTTGTATCACACATTTTTTTTTTATTACAATTTTCTGCACGGCACTGCCATGGGGCTGGCCAGGTTAATCACACGGCATGTAACTTTACGCCACCACCATCTGAAAACGTTATTTGTTTCAAATTGAAGTCAAGATTTTTAGAATCCTACACTATCCCTGATGAAAATAGGCTCTATTAAACTGTCTTATTCCCGGGGGGAAATTGTTAGCAGCGGGTGAAACCGCTGGGCGGGCTGCTAGTCAAATATAAATATGTAGCTACCTGTTGAAAATCAGTTACCCTGCTGTTTAATTTTATTGCACTACTGTAACTATGATTTCATAACTGAAACTCTCCACTAAGCGGATTAATTTTAAAATTCATATATCCTTCTATTTGACACTCTGAAAATTTGGGTTGAAACCTATTTATAATCAAAATCAGCTGGGGAGAGTGAGGGCAGGCACCAAGCCAAAAAAGATGTCAACTAGCGCTTAAAAAAGGAAAAATTACAGTTTCTGATTGCTTAAACCGAGGGAGCAAAAATACATAGTTCTTCAGCCAAACAGGCTAGAGTATAAGTGAAGTGTTCATAGACTGTGGAGCTAAGTTCGGGCCTGGACAAATCTATGGGCCCGGATTTTACCAAATGACTTCATTGGGGCGCCGCCCGCCACCCGGAGACTTATTGGACAATTCGTCGTTAAACGCCTGCGCCAGTTGTGCCACATATTCCTTTTTTAATTAAAAAACCAGCCACGTGGATATGCACTCGCACACCGAGGGTTCCGTAACATGTACATCAAGCCCTTTCATATGATACCCCACTTGGACTTACTAGCCTCAATTTTCAATATTGTCCACTAAAACATATAAAAAAGATTTTTTCTTAAATTTGAGCTTCAAAACAAAGCTACTTGCCAAATTTCATAGTTCTTGGTCCAAGGCAAGTACCCGATAAGTTTTTATTTCCTTAAGGTGATCTAAAACACGCATTTTTTTAAGTTAAGTGAATCTTGATTTTTTACAACTACAAACTGTAAAAAAAAGTTGGCTGTAGACCTGAGTACCTTTTATTACGTCCCTTGGATAATGGCAGACGGACGACGCCAGCAAAGTGATCCTACAAGAGTTCCGTTAGGGTTCCTCAAAAATAAATTTGAGGTACAAAACCCCCAAAAAAAACTAAGAATTTGAGAACCAGATTTTTCGAACTACTTTTTTTGATGTGGGTATTCAAATAAAAAAAATGTGGTTATACAAAGGCGCTGACTTCTGTGGCAGAATGATTAAAGTAACCTTTTCAGAGTGTGAATGCGTTTAAAAACATTAAATTAAGTATCTGTGAATCTTTTATAAAATCTGTTTATCATGTAAATTGAACAGTGTATGTGCAAAATAAATATATTATTCAGGATTAGGTACCTACGGTTTCAGTCCCATTGTGACAGAATTTTTGCAGCAAAATCCTGAAATAATTTTGGTTTCAGCGCTGTCGGTAAAGGCAATAAAATAAAGCCATTATTTATGTTAACACATACACAAAATTTTTGACTTATGCAATCAAAAATAATCTACTAAAAACAGGAAAGATAATCAGGATAGTGGTTGCTGGCTTAAGCTGCAAAGCGATAGCACTAGGTACACCCGCACTTATCTTAATTATGGACTCGCGTAACGAGCAAAAATGCCCAGTGAGTAAGCTTGTAGTAGTTATTTTTTAATTCAATCTAACACAAGCAAAAGAGAATCCAAAAATGATCCGCCATGCACATTTGTGAGGATAATTCATGACTTGATTGCCAGTAGTGGCTCTATATTTTAAATAAAAAACATACATACATACAAACAACACGCCTATAACCCTGTATCATCATCATCATCATATCAGCCATAGGACGTCCACTGCTGAACATAGGCCTCCCCTAAATATTTCCACCTCGTCCGATTAGAAGCGGCCTGCATCCAGCATTTCCCCGCGGACTTGGCCAGATAGTCTGTCCATCTCGCGGGGGGTCGTCCTACGCTGCGCCTGCCGGTACGTGGTATAACCCTGTACGGGGTACGCAAAAGGTAAACGGCTGTAAAAACGGATATTTACGCCACGTCTGACAAACATTTGAGGGTAATTTGCCTTAATTTGCAATACACATCCTCGAATCCCTTGGTAGCTTCTTACGACACCCGCGGGAAAGGTGATGCTATTCTAAGCCGGCATCACACGGCATATTTCAAAGTAGATGGTTCCATATACACGATACACGCTGACAATGGGTGCGGCTTTGCCAAGCTGCACTCAGCTAATGTGGCTTGATGTAACAAGCAGACCTGTTTTTACAGGAGTGATTCCTGCAAAATTTTCAATTGGGGCTCCTACCTACTTAATTCGTAAAGGTTTTCTTTTCGAGCAGCCGAACCGAGGTGGGTCGCTAGTTAAATTAATAATTCGATTTGTAGTTGCAAGACAACCAACAATTAACAACAGTACCTACCTAAAATGGGGAGTTATATTTCTGCCTACAAACTATTGTATAGTTTGGCGGATTTCAGTGTAAAAACTTGTGCTGATTTTGAAATAAAAGTTCATTTATTATTATTTATTATTATTATTATTATTATTTATTTAAGTATAGAGCACACTTTGTTTATTTCTTCTTGCACGCATTTCCGCCATTTCATGATGCTCGTTAGGCACCTAGCTCGGTGTAAGTGGTTCATTTGGCTTGACTAGTCATTGTTGCTCGAAACATCAGCCGGTCATTAGCTAAGTGCGGTCGTCTATCGCCGCGCCCTCTATAGCCTTTCGCTGATGGAAAGTGTTGCAGTCGGAGATAATTATGATTTCGACAAAGTTTTGTTTGCTTACTTTTAAATATGTTTTTGAAAGTAGAGCAATTTTCTTAGTTGTCTCTACACCCATGAGTAAACATTCACTGGAAGCTTTATCTCTCTTTTATCCTTTATTAGTCGTAAAAACACAAAATTCTGATTAAGTATTGTTTTCATTTGTTTCAGGTGTGTTTCAGTGTATCTCATTGATTGGTGATGTGAGGTATTTCCCTAAAAAACCTCCACCCAATCCTATAATCTCTCAATCCACAATCACCCGTGGGTGTGCGTTGAAAGCTAATTTGATCGCTTATCTTGAGGCGAAGGATCGTCCAGTGGCGGGCGAGGATTAACCCCGGCTCGGGTCACCGCATTGATGGCGGGGTACACTCTACCCTACGCCACGAGGTCACAATCACAATTACGGCGCTAAAAATAGCACGCACAGCAACGTGGGCCGCTTGACGCCCCTGATGTTGTGACGTCACGGCGTCTGACGGTTACGCTACCTCGTCCTATTATTCCACCCAATCAACCTCTCAACCAATGAGCACCTAAGCCCGAAGCCTCTCTCAGTAACACGGTAATAAGCACTCGAGTGTGCAGATCTTGTAGCCTAAAGTGGAAATAATTTCGGCTTTTGACCTCCATCCTGAAGATATTTTACGATGAGCCCAATATTTTTAAAGGGGATTTTTATTGGATAATATTATGAGCCATTTATTAAGCTCTGGAGATGGGATAATAATCGAGTTTTGTAAAAAATGGCTTCGCGACACAATGGGGACATTGCGTTTTTTGGTTTAATATCTAAATGTATACAGGGTCATCATATTTTCTTGGGTTTGCTCAACTATTACTCATCACAATAAAATAATTTTAAATGGATGTGAGTATGGTTTATTTTAGATTTTAAACGTCTTTACAGAGCTCGTGGTCACGGATGACTAAGGTATTGGAATTTAAATTATGTGTTATGTATTTTATTAAATTAATTAAATTTTATGGAAGGAGGGCAGGGAGGCCTTTGCCCAGCAGTGGGATCCTTATGGCTAAAATAATATAAGTTTTACGTGCTGGTTCACCTCTTGGTGGAATATCGATATATTACCAGTAACGTTATTTATCTAACTTAACTACCTACCTACTTACAATTATAACACAGTCGGTATAGTCACACAAATCAAAATTAATCCCTATCACACCGTAAATCTCAAAGGGACAAAAAATACTCGTATCCGTTCTATTGCGCCGATAAATAATGAAGTACAAAAACAAAAAAAGCTAAAATTGCCGGAGCGTTTCGTTCATTTAAATACAGCGGAGTTATTTCACGGACTAGTGGAGTCTGCAAAAAGCAAAAGCTATTTCCATTACATCTACAGCGTAGCTGCATACCTGAAAAGTGGAAATTAATTTTCATAAAAGGAGAAAAATAATTCAATACAGCGTCAGTCCCAAACCAATTTGTTCCAATGCCAGATCAAATATAGTCACATTCCTCAAAAGGAAAAAACGTAACACTTATAGGATAGATAGATAGAACACTTATTGCTTACAGCGGAAACAAAACAACACAGAAAACTTATACCTCAAGTAAGCAAAGGCCTTATCGCATGCAGTAATCTCTTCCAGGCAACCTTAACATTAAAAAGAGACAAATAGAAAAGATTTGCAAGTAGGTAGTTGCAAAAGCAAATAAACAGAAAAAATCTTAAGTTTTTAATTAAGTTATATCGTCCAAGAAGCTTCGTTTTGAAGTAAATTGAGGAAAATATAAAAAATATATACTTAATTTTAAATAGAAGCTAGTACTAGTACTATGGTTCAGTATCATATTATGTAAGGGCTTGATGTGCCTGTTACGGAACCCTTGAAGGGCGAGGGGTGTTTTTTTTACCTATATTTTTTTTTTCAACAAAACCCTGTTCCTATTTGAGCATTCCAAACACAAACTATTGAGTAATATTAGCGAAAAATCTGGATTATTCAGTGAGGTTCCTCAACCGGTACGGTACCTTCGCCCTACCTAATTGTACGTAGAGTTCTTTCACAACCACTAGAGGAAATATCGGAAAGCGTTTAGGAACCAAATTGATTCTGAAATAAGCTCAAAACCTCCCTACAGCGACGTATTTGTCTTGGCATTACTCGTTGGGGAATCGTTCCGTTCTTTCCACATCTTTATCCTTTGTTGACCTCGCTACAGATGTGAACTTCAACTAAGCATGTAAAGATACTCGCATAAGCCCCATCGATATCGAGTTAGGAACGGTATACCGAGCTTTGCAGGCATGATCAGACTATGAAACTGAACTACTTTTTACCATGGAGCCTATTATGGGAAAAGAAAATCTTATTTGCGTTTCCAAAAAATCTATCGAAAATTTAGTAAGTATGGGATTTATATTTATTTTTCTCGCTTACTAATATAGCCTCCACAGAAAAAGTTCGTCAGTTTCATGGTCTGATCATGTCTGGAAACGTTTTAGTACATCATCCTTAACACCCCGTATACTTGTTTGTTTTCATTATACTCTAGACAAAAGGGAGTGTTTTCTGAACATGTTTATTGCGAGAAGCTCTAGCTAAAGCGGAATAAAAAATGTTTTGAACTCGGAGGTGAGGTAACGCGCGGGTTAGAAGCGCTGTTTCCAGGAAGCCTAGGAGTGGAAACTGTTTTGTAGCTTATTTTCATATCCCACGCTTTGTTAGTTCGAGAAAAAATATTATTCTAGTGGCTCGACTTTTTATAAAAATGGATGCCTTTTATCATGATGGTGAGAGAAACAATAATAGCAGAAGGTACGACTTTTGCAACAGACATAACAGTTCGTGTTTGTAACACCTACAGTAATGATTATGTTTGTTATCTATTTCTTTCGTAGCAGTTTAATTTGTTATCCGTACTAATATTATAAATCTGAGAGTTTGTGTGTGTGTGCGTATGTATGTTTGTTACCTCTTCACGCTCAAACAGCTTGACCGATTTATATGAAATTTGGAACACAAGTAGAGTATAAACTGGAATAACACATAGGCTTCTTTTTACTGCGGGAAAATAACTATTACCACGGTAAATGAGTGGCGGTAGGTAAATCACTGGGCGAAAACCTAGTTTTCCATAAATTATGATTTCATACCCGAGTGCACCCGTATCTTTTTCTCTCTGTTCACCCTCTGATTGGACGATAGAATGCCACGTATAAAAATAAAATAAACCATTTACATGATGTAGGTTTGCAGGACTTCATTGTTTATTATCATCAGGTAGACAGTTTAGCCATCTACGTTACGGCTGCTTAGACAGCCTTCATTACAGAGGTCGACAGATCTGGACGACTGCCCGTCAGCTGTGATTGCCGAACACTGCAGGCCGCGGCTCGCTGCGCTCACGCCAAGACGGTAGATGGCGCTGCAGTAGCCGCAGTTGATGTGATCTGTCGACTTCCGTGAAGAAGGCCAACCGAAAAGTAGAGGGCTAATCTCTTTAGAAAAAAAATAACAAGTAAGTCGCGTAAACCTGCATCATGTATGATACTTTTTCGTTTAATATTAATTGATCTGTATACTCATATAGATCAAATAATAGGGTAAAGGCCGATCCAGCAGTGACTGTTACTGTTAGATGTTTATATGAATCTTTTTATCGAGTTTACCTTTATGAGCTTAGAAACATAATAATACTACAAAACCCATTTTCTGTGAAGTTTTTATTTTTATTTCAAAGGTCTATCTGCATACATACATACATACATACGCATATAACGCCTTTATCCATTGCGGGGTAGACAGAGAGTAAACAGCCGTAAAAATTCATTTTTTTTTATTATTTTTATTAGTTGTGGACCTTACGATTTTTAGCCCCGGGGCTGTTAATCTACACCTGACTGTATGGTGGGGAGCAGGAGCTCACCCGGAAAAGCTTGTGGTTGTTCAAACAACCAGCTCGATTGGGCTTACGAGTTGTTCTGGGAAGAATGTATTGGACTGAATCTACCCGGCACGTGCCGGTAGTTCCCAAAATGGGGAGCAAATGAGGGAAAAAATACATAGATCTACTTGTCTGTCCATGAATTTTTCAAAAAGACAAAAAAGCATTGTGATGAAAAATCGAACACCGCACTCAGCTATCGCAAAAAAGCAGCTAGATTTTTTAAATCAGTTTCAATCTTGGCCACCTTTAGAAGCTGCATAAATCGCACCCGGTGAGCGGGCGGTCGCACGTGTAAATTTTTATAGCCACCTAGCGAGTGGGTAGTAGGTAATAAATTCGGACAGACCCTGGGAGGCTGTTTGTCCCCGCAGTGGTCCCCTGGGCCGGATGGGCCAACGTGTCGCATGGAGAGTAGGGTTGCGCTGATGATACTAATTAAATTTTAAATATCGTTGTATTTTTTTAAACTTCATATATTTATTTAATTTAATTTAATTTTAATTTTAATTTAATATATTATATACAAGGTGTAAGGGACAGCAGCCCTACGAATACTGTTTAGGTGCATGCAGATTCTGAAACTGAAAAGCTTTCCCCTAGAAACATATGTCAGGAAACGACAAAAATCTAAGTCCCATACAAAATCACACTCAGCTGACTGTATTTACTATGGGAAAACCAACATTTTTTGACGTTTCCTGTAATATTTTTTCATTTTCAGAGTATTCGGAAGGCTGTCCCTTACACCCTGTATATGACAGTATGTTTTTAAGTTGTTTTTACTTTTATTTTCAACGTTATTACCTAAAAGGACATTGCCCGCAAAAATGACAGTAGTTATGAGATCAGTGATATATTATTTACCCTTTATTTCACCGAACTAGGAGTTTATACGTAAAGGATAGAATATTGTAGTACTTAAACTACAAGTAAACTCACCCTGCAAAATTTACCCACTCTACTACTTACTAGTATAGAAGGTAAAAATAGTAGATTAACCACTTAAAGTACCGCGGTTCTAATAAGACGTATTTTTCAGCTGTCAGATTCGTGATGATAATATGGCACAGGGTCCATTTTCCTTTGTTGACATCTCTTTTAGTATGGAGATGACAGCTGTCAAATGCGAATTATTGGAACGGTGGTAATTTAGTTTATTGAATCCCATCCCTACAAGGATTGCCATTATACACAACCGCGACACAGGTCGGATCCTGCTGCCGATAGCAGCTGGTGTGTTTGGTAAACCTGTGCTATCCTCTTTAGTTTATTGATGCTACATTGCATACTATATGTGAAGGCAAGGGATAAATAATCATATACGATATACGAGGCCTAGTGACAGCAGGTGGTTGCAAAATTCTGACACCAGAGCGTTCATCGAGTCGTTCGCAAGCAAGCAACCCAGACACCATTCTTAATTTTGTTCGCCGTTTAACAACTTTCACAATACAATTTAAAGTGTTGAGAATGGTCAATAAATACCGGAATTGAAACAAGCGCATTTGTGCAACGTAACGGCGCGCTACAAATACTGAAATAAGACGATTTTCCAAAGAGAAGAGCACCTATTCACTTATTTGCTTTCTAATTGTTCCGTGCCCGGCTGCAGAATTTCCCCTTCAGCGGCAGGATCAATATTGGCACTGCAGGCAATGATCTGATGTTCTAGAGCACCGGATCTCTTCGCTTTACTGTTTTTTTAGCACTGGCAATTTGCCGCTTCATCACGATGTAATGGCTGCATGAGCCCCTAAATAATAACATAAAAATACAGTACGTATTATTTGGCCCAGAGAAGTAATTCTCATAAAGTATTGTTTTATGAACCCCCATCCGTTTTATGGGCTTGCGACCTCTCTCGTGCATTTCCTTTAATGTGGTGCTCAGGGAGCTTATGTTTTGCTAAGTAGCAATTAGTACCTACTAGCCTCGTGCCAATTTGTAAGTACTTTCTATCAATTTTCTCAGAATAAGATGCACCAAATGATAGACAAATGAGAAGCGTGTAGGATTTACGAGAAATTAAAATGACCTTTCCTGTATTTCTAGGAAGCTAGTCGCATAATGAATGAAAAAATTGTCTCATAAGCTGAAGAAACTATCAACAGAGCTGACGAAAGTTTTTTACAAAGGCATTTGTGGCTGTGAGCACATGGTATCCTATTATAGGATATTGACACACACACACACACATATCACTCCTATAATCCCTTGCGGGGTAGGCAGAGCGTAAACAGCCGCAAAAACGGCTATTTACACCACGTCTGACAATATGTTTGAGGGTCATTCAGAAAACTGTGTATCGCTATAGTGACAGGTTGTCAGCCCTTCGCCTAAAATTGCAATACACACCCTCGAATCCCTTAGTCGCCTCTTACGACTCACACGGGAAAGAAATGGGGCGATGCTATTCCAAGCCGGCATCACACAGCAAATTAGGATATTAAGTTATAATAATGTTAATGTTATAATATTATAGGTAATGTTTGATACTTCCTTTTTTGTACGTATATGTTATATTATAAATAACGAGCTGGGAAGCCTGATGTCAAGACAAACCTCTTCGGGTTTAGTGACGTCATTTAATGTTTTTTGTATTCATTTTTAAAACAAAATAAATGAAAAAAAAAAAAAAAAAAAAAGTAATTGTATCAGGCGTTACTTTGTGGAAGTCCATCTTGATTGAATTAGATAGCAAGGTATTTAGCTTCTTCCGCACTTATGATGGCTAGTAATGCAGCTAGTTGAATGCACCACGCGTACGACCGCAAGTTAATGCAAATGCACAAGCGATGCACTTTACTCGCACTACTTCCACCGTTTTACACTCTACACGTGTTTCGCCCCTCCACGGAGCATCATCAGGAGATGTTCGACAGTCGAGTTCCGAGCACTGACTGAGTCATTAGGATATTGATATATTATCTATATATTACAGGATATTGTTACTTACTTAGGTAGGTAGGTGAGCTTTCCAATAACCCGTGATGCCTTGATTTTTGTGCTGTTTACAAACACCAATAAAACAAAACTAGTATTAAAAGCACTTCATTTAGTTGCACCTCGTATTTCTACATTTCGAATCGCTCGCATAACTCACCGGTTTCGACAGCACTAACAGAAATATCTTCCATCGGACGGAAACGGAAGTGGTGCTGCCCAGCGGATACTTCGCGTTAATTATCTCTCGATTTCCAACAAAATGGAATCACTGTAAATCACCGTTGGAATTTATTTGCTCTGTTCTTTCATCTTCATGTAACATCTGTTTTAAAATTCGAACAATTTTTTATTTAAAGCTTTCTGGCAAGCGATTTTATCAATCATCTTTTAACGAGTCACCAGTTCCTATTCAATAATGCTCGTAGGTGCCTATATGTTGCTTTGGATAAATGATATCTAAAAACATACCAAAGGTTGGGTCGTATTTAGGAACAATACTTACCTTTTTCTTTAAACTATGAGTAGTAGGTAAAAGATACAAATATTTTCTGCCATTGTGGTTGTTCTTTTGAGCTATTTTGACAAATAAATATTTTCAAAAAAGAACTATTCCTAAGGTTGGGAGTCGGTAAAACATTGCTGTCAGCATGCAGTAAGAGCATTTTACTGTTTCTCGAGTCTTTGTGGTATATTTATTAATCAGTGCAACTGTTCCTGAAAGTGTTTAAAGCTACATTTACAACTAAAAGCTATTCTCGTGAAAGCAAAAACGAAATCTGCAGTAATAACTGTACAATGCCTTTAATTTAGCGTTGAACTGCCATCATATTATAGTAATAAGTACATTATTCTTATTATAAGATAATATTTTAGTCAGTAAGGGCTAATTATTTGTGGTTATGAACTTGGCCACATAATACATAATAGTGACTTGGCATAAAACTTTACAACTTTTGTTAGAAGAAGGTGACAAGGCACAGATCACAGAAAGTAAAGGTGAATCATTACGTTTGCACTGCTCTACACTAACAGTCGATGATAATTCCTCCGAGAATCCATTCAACTGTTTGGGAAGGTAATGTAAGTGCAAGTGCTATTCTGAATATTAAACGATGATTGCTTGTGTTGACTCAGACCTCTATTCTCTGAGCATCAATAGATTACAATTGAAATATTTTACACAGAAGATCACTCCAGTTTCTACATGATAGAAAAAGACTAGGCACGCGGCGCACTATAAATGACAATATTTAGTGTCCTACCTAAGTGGCACAGCCTGTCTTTAATACATTATTTTTCAACTTTTATCTACACACTGTGAGTCTAAATAGCTTATTACAATAGTAATCTGGTCCATTGCCGGTGCTTAGTCAATCGAGCTGGAACTAAGCTAGCTTCTAGTGCTAGCTGGAGTCAAGTCTACACACGTAATCCCCAATTTGGATGCAGCTTGCAAACTAACTCCAGACTAAAGACCTGATTCAATCCTATATAAGTGTTCCGTACACTAAAATTATTAAAAAAAATTCAAGTACCTACCTATTGAAATAAATAAAACAGTTAATCTTATACGGTCTGTAAAATTTATGTGTAGGATATTAGAATCAAAAAAATCTACAGTAATATAAGGCCTCATCTACCCCGTTACAACATGTGTACCACTGATTTGGAACGTCACTACCCTCACTTACAGTTCAAAACCTATTAAAAGTTAATAGAAAGATAAAGATTTTTTTTTTATTAGGTAAATACAACAGTATATAACAAATAACGACGTTAAACTTTATCTCATACTTTTTCAGTTTCAAACCTTACAGTTTTGAGTTGCAATAGGTCGTCATTATCTCCTTGTTATGACCTTTAAAGTCTAAACACCAGAGCACACAAAACTTTGTACCTACTTAACATGCATAATTAAACTATTGTTTAAGTAGCTAGTTCTACTAAGAGGTATAATTGATAGTATCAAACATTACATCGTATCTAGTATGAATTAATTGCCTATTATTATGCATAAGACTAATTGAGGCCAATGACAGTTGGTACTCTAGATTTTATTAATGGCAAGCCACTTGCATTATCCCTGAGACTGGTCTCAAGACAGGAGAGCTCTTGTCCAAGGCTCTTGGCGTAAACGAGTAACGACCCCAGCTAACAACCCTCGAGTCGCCCTTACAAATTCAAACGGATATAACTAAACCACAGAATATATTGACTAAACCCAAGTGCAGCTTGAATTTATTCAAGCTTCATGTAAAAAATAAGTTTTTTATATTATCATCCTTTCTTATCATCGTGTCGTTGGTTGCAGTATCTAAAAGGTTTCTGTTGTAGTGTACTTGAAAAAGGCGGGTGGTAGGGACTTTTTTGCAAAAACGGGAGATCGTGCTCTATAGCGTACCTACCTTGGGGGAGACCTACGCCCAGCAGTGGACAGCAATAGAACCAATATAACAAACATCACAAATAATATACCTACTGCTGCACATAAATATAAACTGGTCAACCTGGATAAACCTGTACTGGTCAATCTTATTTAAATGTTCTTTTAAAGAAACAGAAATTGATCCCTTAAATAATAACTTGAGGTGCTGCTGATAGTAGACAGGTAGGTACTTATCAAGTGTGCACCACTTAAATTTAGTGGCCAACCCTTGCGTTTCGATTTAATAGGATTATTGTGGATTTGCGGTTTCAACACACCTATTGATTTGGTTGAGTATCCCTGCTACGGGAAACAGTAAGCTATTACTTAATTGGGTAATTATGTGTGCAAGACCCGGCTTTCAGCATTAGCTTTCTGACAATACAGTAGTTAAGTAATAAAATACCTTTTCTTAATCGTGTTTAGTATCGTTTGTACAAGGTTTTTTATCAATGTACCTTTTTGGAAACTCATGTTTTTCTTTGCGGTAAACAATCACTACCTACGCAACTGTAGAGTGTAGTGGATTGAGTAGTCAAAGGTTACAGCCAAAGCACTTTCAAATACGGTAAATTTAGCTTCAACTCTGCCCTGCTCCTACGACATCATCGTGCCGTTTGCGTTGGAGAATTCTGACCCTGAGAATCAGACTCTTAAAAGCTGATCGCCAGCATAAGGTAAAGAATTCGAAAAAAAGGAGGAAATCCTTGCACAGGTATTTTTTTTTGTCCTGCTAGGCTAGCATAATGGGCACGTTCAGCCGGGGCGCACAATGCAGGGTAGTTTATGATGAGAATTATTTTGTTAGTTGGTTATTTATTGTTTCCCTAGACTCGAAACCATTAATGAAGAGTATGGCTCGAATGACACATAAGCTTTCACGCGCGATTCCATTCAACTAATGCACACAAAGTTTAAATTGATAATTAACAAAACCTCTGAACTTACAAAATAACTCAGTATGTAGATTTTCCCTCTCCATAGGATGCCTTCCTCCACTCCGACCACAGAGTAAATTGGATAATTTATTAGAAAACAAACTCGGAACTGGGTTTACAATCAACAATGTTAATTTCAGGCAACGACCGCTTGTTATATTTATAGTATTGTAGATACATGTACGGTACGAGTATACAGATAATTGTATTTTAAGTATAATAATAACACTCTAATAGAATTTACGAGTCAGTTGATTTGGAGATGTAAAATATGACAAAATAATATTCACGAAAATGTTTTCTTTTGCACAACTTACTATCTTATCCACAGACCAAAAAACTAATGATGTTCCGGTGCTCTGTGATCTTATCTATCCTGTCTGGTTGAAATTTATATTATTGACTTATTAACAACCTTAACACGTTCACTGTGTAGCTCCAAATTAGTGATTGACCCCTCACGTGCAAATAATGTCGTAGGCGCATTGGGATTTTGCTACTTGGATTAACATACATACATACATATATCACGCCTATAATCCCTTGCGGGATAGGCAGAGCATAAACGGCCGCAAAAACGGTCATTTACGCCACGTCTGACAAACATTTGAGGGTAATTCAGAAAATTGTGAATCGCCCTAGTGACAGGTTGTCAGCCCATCGCATAAAATTGCAATACATACCCTCGAGTCCCTTAGTCGCTTCTTACGACACCCACGGGAAAGAAATGGGGTGATGCTATTCTAAGCCGGCATCACACGGCATAGCACGCACGCACGGCACGACAAGCCTATAATTACACAAAGGAGCATGACCCATATAATTATGTCGCACTCACGCCTCATTCAAATCTCAGAATGCCACACATATGGGTCATACACAGTGAACGTGTTAAAGTTCATGACTATCTCCTAGGGCTAGGGCCCTAGGACGAAGAACTGTTGTTGATCTGAGGTACAAGAAAAGGGTAAAACAAGGTTTTAGTTGATTCAAAAAATTATTACGAACTAGGTATCACTTCTTATTTTCTTTTCGTGTGGGACACCAGGTTGTATCACTGCCCGATGATGATGTTCGAAACCGGTCGCATTTAGCTTAATATAAAATTAAACAAATATACATAAAGAGCTACACTAGTGAAAAAGTGTTTTATTAATAAATCAACTATAAGAGATACAAAAAGCGGTCCGTGGAATTTCGCAGATGCCAGCTAGTAGGAGAATAAATTCAAAGTAACAAAAGTAATCCAACCTGGTAAATCTCAGTCTACAACGATTATTGTGCTGAATTACAAACCGCTAGACTTGCAATTTAATATCCAAGGCATGCACGCAATTAAGTAACGATCGCTAATTAAAACCAAGCAAGAAGATACACTCGAAAGACCGCCTTAAGTTCGAAACAACTTTATAATTTGCTGATAAACTATTTATTTAGCCGAAGTGGAAGTGCAATCTGGATTACGAAAAAAAATACGTTAATATATGCACATTGAGTATTTTTAAATAAGTATATTTTTTAGGGAAAAATAATTAATTTATATGAATATAAGTAACCCGCCTTATGTTGACGTCTGCGTGCGTCTGCTACGCAAACGTCACAGATTCGATTTCCGGCCGCGGCAGATATAATATTTGAATGATAAAATCTGTTCCTAAGTCTGGACGTACTTTGTACGTGTTTATGTGTATGACTCGTCGGTACAGAGAATACTTGTGGGAGCTGTGAGCGTGTCGTGTTTTATTTATTTTTTTGTATCCCAAACTGCCTTAACAAAATCCTGATTAACAACGTTTTACTACCGCGTTTTTTATGGTTCTAAGAGGAAATAAACTTGAAGTACTTGTTTGCTTTAAAATGTATTACTTTGGGAAGTAAAGAAATAACCCTAAGGAAAAGTATTATTTACAATTCTTTCACAGAAAATTAACACGTAATTAAATGTGACTGATATATAAGTAGTTACTTAATTTACTTAATACACATATCACGCCTATAATCCCTTGCAGGGTAGGCAGAGCGTAAACGGCCGTATAAAACGGACATTTACGTCACGTCTGACAAATATTTAAGGGTCATTTGGAAAATTGTGTATCGCCATAGTGACAGGTTGTCAGCCCATCGCCTAAAATTGCAATACACAACCTCAACTCCCTTAGTCGCTTTTTACGACTCCCACTGGAAAGAAATGGGGTGATGCTATTCTAGGCCGGCATCACATGGAAATTATTTAATTAATAATTCCAGTAAGTCCTTTTTCTAGTTTATATGTTATTTAATTTAACTTTTGATTCAACAATATCTTAATCTTACTTGAATGTTTGTTTCTGATTACTGCATTAAAGTCGCTTCTAGTTATCTAAAAATCAGTTGCTGGTGTTCTAGTTTGGCTCTTAAAATAAAATTAATGACCCGTTTATTATACTTGGCATAAATCGTCAGTCTTCTGTAAACAAAACTAAACACAGTTTCGAGATTTACGAGCGCTTAAATCTTGTTGTTATTTAAATAAGTAGTAGTTAGTCAAAAACTTCGAAAAAATTATAAAAATTTTGTAGTAAAAGCCACAAAGTATGTACCGTAGACGTAGTCCGAACTGAGATTGACTAGAGACTACTTCACGTCAGCTGCGACAGCTAACCGTCGCGTCGCAATTTGTGTCGCATGCGATGAAGACGGATATGTGGCACAATATACCACAGACATAACGCAACTTACAGCGAAGCCTGCTCACAAACAGTAAATAGGTAGCCAACTACAGTAGAGCAAAGAGCTTACGCAATGTGGACATAGTCTGATCTGAAGTTTGTTAGAGATGGCCACTCTACATCAGCTCATGTGCACAGCGATCTGTCGCGCGTTTCATAGCATATGGCAGTGACGACTGACACATGCTCTGTGATTTGATACGTAATGCTCTGAAAACCGAAACCTATTTGGTACGATGACACATGGTGACGTGCTTTACCCGCTTTACATAGGTCAAATCTCTGTGTACAAACACAGAAAAGTCAGTAAAACTAATACCCTTAAATGACTAATGGAATCACGTCATTATGCTGCTTAGTTGAAGTAAACCTAAAAAGGTTACTTATTTAATCGCATCATCTGTTTGTTTTGTAAGCCTGCGTCTTTCGATCCACGCGGCTGGAACGAGAGACCGGATAAAAAACTGTATCTTTTTTATTTCTTCAATGTTCTAAGTCTGTTTTATTAAACTTTATAATAAAATTTCTTCTGAACACACCCTTGACTCTAGACACAATGCAACAGAAACCTCGGCTGTATCTGTGAAATCCCGCGCTCAGCATAGCTCACAGCGATGTGTCGTCATATCGTGACACGCTATCTGTTATCCTTCCACCGAGCCACCGAGCATGAAAGCAACCGCACAGCTGTAATAAGCAGACTGACGACTGTTTTCGCTTCTCGCTCCGTAATTAACATTCTAGTTTGTGTTCTATTGTGGCAGGGCGGCGACGTTTCTTGTAATGTTATGCAGTCATAATTATAAACGTAAAGTCATGTTAATTTGTTACAATATTTTTGCCGTGTTATTTTGTTGCAGTCAAAATACGGTCTGTTACTTTGTAAGTTACTTTCATTAGTTTAACTTTTCTTACAACATAAGAAAAGTAATTTATTGCACTGTTTTTTTTTTCCTATAAACGATAGGAAATTAGCCAAGCATCATGTACCATGTGAGTAGTTCTGATTCACAAGTCATGGCCTCTGAGCGCTGCAGTGAAATATACATACAGAACTTCTTGTTTCATAAGTACAACTTACAAAGTTTGTCACTATAGAAATAGACCGCAGCTCGTAAGATCACGTCGCTGTGATGAATCGTGCAGTAAAACTTCCTTAAAATTAAAATTCATTAATTTCTACAACGCAGGATTAATTCGCTACTGGAGCATCTAAACAAAAGCGAATGAGTCTTTCCAGTGATTTTGAACAAACTTAGTAATGGAAAGAAAAATGCGCGCGAGTTTAACGAAAAACTATTAAAGGCCACCAACGCACCATCACACGCATCAATGGCATCTACAAAGGGATAAACAGAATATGTAAAATACATTGTTTATCTTCTTCTCCTCCTTTTTCCATGCGTCGACAAATGACCCGATAAACTCACTGGATGAGATAACTTTTCTCATGATTTAGAATCATTGATCTTTTATTAGCTTTGCCAAATTTATATTTCAAACAAATTATAATAAACAACAGATAAAACAGCAGCAGTAAGTTCCTGTGATTAGTATAAAACAGTCGAATGGCTCCGTGGGTAATATCCCAGTAACAGATTATGGTAATTCACTTGGTCGGGGCTATCGTTATTTAAATAGCTCCGCAATACTAATAACTGCAATATCCGATAAACATGATTTGGAATTAAACTACGTTCAGCTCCCGTCTCTTTTATCTCTTCGGCTACAGTTTGCTGAAAAATTTAACAGGAATACATCCAAGCTATTTATATTTAAAAGCTCTTCATAGCAAGTACGGCTTCTCCTGAACTTCTTATATGTACTTACTTACAAATTTGCTAATACAATTGTGTGTTTAACTTTTAACATTATAGATAAACCGTTGCCATAAAAATAAAATACTTACATAAACTAAAGTGATTCGTTGTCATCTATCCAAAATATTTGTACTTTTTAAGGATTATAGCATATAAGGTATATAGCAGGTACTTGCTAGTTAGTTTACAATTTTATATTTAAGTAGTATTAATTTATTTCTGTTTACATTAGAGTATGTATATTAATATAAGTAAGTTTATTTTAGTAAGTATTTGTGTAGGTATATTTTAGGAATGATATGTATGTTATATATTTATATTTATTTCATAGTAGTTCAATTTGTTATTTTCCATTATTTTGATTTCACACCCGAATGCACCCGTGTATTTTTCTCTCTGTTTACCTTCTGGTTGGCCGGTAGAGAATGCCGCGTGGCATTAGGCCCGTCTTTTGTACCATGTGCAGTAAAGTATAAAATAAATAAATAAATAAATAAGGATTAAAGGCCAAGGCCAGCCCAATGTTCTTATATTGGTATTTTTCAGCTAACACGGTCACGACTATTATATATGTGAAATTTAGAGTTCCAGTACTTTTTTGTTATACATTATTGTCATGAACATTGTAGAGTTGAAACATTGTGGGCCGAATTGATGGTCGCGCCTCTAAGTTATTTTATCTCCAAGTGGAAGTTTAAAGCATTTCAATCTAATTTAAAAGCCACTCTTCTCTACTGCCACTTTAAAGGATAATATCTTGTTTTAAAATGTAAAAATTAAACACTTTACTGAAAACGGTACAGTATAAGGAAATCTAAAGTCAATCGTGTGAGTACCCCAGTGAATTAAACCTAACCAAAACGACAGTTAGGTATATCAAATATTTCCTTTCCCTACTATCACCCACGTGAGGGATGGTCTGCTAGGTACTCGTCTATAAAGTCGACGATTGGTTCTCGACCGAATCGAGTCCGTCTCGAATTTCGAAGTGCGGCTGATTGAGTTTTCACTGAGGTACTTTTGCAACCGCTGCAGTTAAACCGGATACATTCTTTTTGTTTTGTTAATAATTATATTGAAGAACTTACTCGATTTACTCACCAATACAAATACAGCTAGTCAACCCTCCGTAAACTTTCCTGTTATTTTATTTATAGTTAAATTATATTTTTAAATACATGCCGGGAAAAGGCATCGATTCATCTTATACTCTCTGGAAAACGGTTACAAACAGAAAAACTGCTGGGCGGGCCGCTAATAAAAAGATAAAAGCCTTGTAGCATATTCGTAGCATACTACGTAGCCTGCGTAGCTTTATCGTAGCACAGCACTACGAGTAGGTACAGTATTGGTAGTTGGGTAGAATACAAGCATATGCCTTTATGACATACTGAAATTTAGGTAGGTAATTCCCAACTTTTAAATAGTTTGTTTCACTTATGTTCAATCATGCTTTGATCGATTGTTTTAATAATAAAATATGCAAATCATACTTATCACAATAAATTAAATATCAATACAATAGGTAGGTAATGATTTTTTTCGTTTATTTTTCCAAAACTCTACAATACTATTCGTGGGAAAGAGTCCACATACGACCGCTGACGATAAAAGGATTAAAACGGTTTAGGCCTGGCACTATCCCAACAGAAAACAAAATATTCATAATATTATCAGTAGACGCAAAAATTTACAAATTTTAGATCGCCGTTTTTGACGAAAAGAGAAGCAACTTATTGATAATAGGAACCTTTAAAATTGACAAATTATATCTTATTACATATATCTTGTTTATGTTACGTTGCTCGCATAAAACATAGCTCGATGCCGCTGTTCCTAGTAATTTTTTTTATCAAGCTTTAAAATACAGATTCGTTCTCCCACTCACACTACATGCTGTTATAGCAGTGTTTCCTAAACTTTGGGTCGCGACCCACCGGTGGGACGTGAGCTAATATTGAATACAGGCGCTGCATGTAGATGTACATGTGCGTGACCTACTGGCTGACACCGCCGCACGCACATATCAAAATCATAATCAATATTCGACTCCTATCTCGGGCGAACTAAGTAGATTAGATAGTAATAATGTTCGATAGTGTAGTTTAATTTATCTTACTTTAAGATGATATGATATGAGATGATAAATTATATGCAATAGCAACACGTCTAGAGTTGTATAAATAGCTGTATTAAAACCTTAATAAATCAGACTATAAAACAACCTTTGTCTCATTTACGTCCGCAACAGTTGGTGACCCCGCGTTCACTTTCTGCCGCTCCTCAGTAGAGTTGAGCCTCGCGTTTCGTATTTTCTGCATCTTCGTAAGCAGTCATGGCCCCTACACCAGTCAAAAACTCAAACGGGGAGTCAAGCGAAGGCCAAAATCTGGAGATCGCATCTGGCGTATCCGTTATGGCCAGGATACCTGAATTCTGGAGGGATCAGCCGAGACTATGGTTCACTCAGTTCGAGGCCATAGTCGCTCCACAAAGACAAGGCGACGACTACAAATTCAATATGGTAATTGCGAAACTTGCAAAAGAGGAGATTCAGCAAGTCAGCGATATTCTGACCTCTCCACCGGCGACGGAAAAGTTCAAGGCTCTCAAAGATCGGCTCATCGAATGCTACGAAGAATCATTCCAGCGACAGTTCGAGAAACTTCTTTCGGAATTAGACCTTGGTGACCAAAGGCCATCCCAGTTACTGAGGAAAATGAGGGATTTAGGTCGCGACAAGATCAATGAAGATACCATCAAACTTATGTGGCTGAGACATTTGCCATCTTCGGTAACCACCGTTTTAGCAGCTACCGACAACGATTTAACACTCGATAAGCTGAGCCAAGTTGCGGACAAAATTGTTGAGAGTTCCAGAATTAGTCACGTTTCGGAAATAGCTACACAGAGCACGTACAATGGAGTTAATGAATTACAAAACTGTATAGCAAGCCTTACAGCTCAGCTGACAAAAATGCAATTCGACATATTTGCTCTTCAACATAAACATGGAAATAATTTCCGAGGTCGAAGTATGCAACGTCGGCAAAATTATCGTCGGTCGTTCAGCCACTCAAGAGCAAGGTCGCACAGCCGAGACGGACGTTATAATCATAATGATGATCTATGTTTCTATCACCATAGATATGGTTCAAAGGCTTTCAACTGCAAAAAACCCTGTAAATGGACTAACAGAGGTTCAAGATCATCATCACCTTCAGCGGAAAATTAGAGCTAGCGCAGACAACGGCGGAGCTTTGCGCTATTCACCCCACCAGCCGCCTTATCATTACCGACCGCAAAAATGCTATGAAGTTCTTGATTGACACTGGGGCGAACATCAGTGTTATTTGCAAATCACAGAGGCATCAAAAACAAGAAGAAGCTCGATATAAATTGTACGCAGCCAATGGAACGAAAATAAACACTTATGGAGAAATTCTTCGTCTAGACGGGCGACAAATTCCCAAATCCAACATATCTTGAAACTCTTTCTTTGCAATCTGATATTTGTCCGGAGGTAGTGGTCGCGCTCTTGAGCAAACAGGAGGTCCCTTAGTCACAATGTGATGTGTTACTCCATGCTTAGTCGTAGACTTCAGAGAGGAAGGACGAGTTATTTCTTCATATTTCTCCAATAAGTGCCTTATAGGTGAATCTGATTTGATCGACAGAATAGTTGGATGCTTTGCTATAGTAATGGACGCAGGCGCTTGTAGTAGCGTTGTTTTATCTATTAATTTACGTCCATGTAGGTCGACCAACAATCGATGATATTCCAGAAAATCAGCTCCGATTATGTTTTGCTTGACATCAGCAATAACAAAAGTCCATGTAAAAGCTCGTCGAAGTCCAATATTAAGTGTTAAAGTTTTTTCTCCATAAGTGTTTATTTTCGTTCCATTGGCTGCGTACAATTTATATCGAGCTTCTTCTTGTTTTTGATGCCTCTGTGATTTGCAAATAACACTGATGTTCGCCCCAGTGTCAATCAAGAACTTCATAGCATTTTTGCGGTCGGTAATGATAAGGCGGCTGGTGGGGTGAATAGCGCAAAGCTCCGCCGTTGTCTGCGCTAGCTCTAGTTTTCCGCTGAAGGTGATGATGATCTTGAACCTCTGTTAGTCCATTTACAGGGTTTTTTGCAGTTGAAAGCCTTTGAACCATATCTATGGTGATAGAAACATAGATCATCATTATGATTATAACGTCCGTCTCGGCTGTGCGACCTTGCTCTTGAGTGGCTGAACGACCGACGATAATTTTGCCGACGTTGCATACTTCGACCTCGGAAATTATTTCCATGTTTATGTTGAAGAGCAAATATGTCGAATTGCATTTTTGTCAGCTGAGCTGTAAGGCTTGCTATACAGTTTTGTAATTCATTAACTCCATTGTACGTGCTCTGTGTAGCTATTTCCGAAACGTGACTAATTCTGGAACTCTCAACAATTTTGTCCGCAACTTGGCTCAGCTTATCGAGTGTTAAATCGTTGTCGGTAGCTGCTAAAACGGTGGTTACCGAAGATGGCAAATGTCTCAGCCACATAAGTTTGATGGTATCTTCATTGATCTTGTCGCGACCTAAATCCCTCATTTTCCTCAGTAACTGGGATGGCCTTTGGTCACCAAGGTCTAATTCCGAAAGAAGTTTCTCGAACTGTCGCTGGAATGATTCTTCGTAGCATTCGATGAGCCGATCTTTGAGAGCCTTGAACTTTTCCGTCGCCGGTGGAGAGGTCAGAATATCGCTGACTTGCTGAATCTCCTCTTTTGCAAGTTTCGCAATTACCATATTGAATTTGTAGTCGTCGCCTTGTCTTTGTGGAGCGACTATGGCCTCGAACTGAGTGAACCATAGTCTCGGCTGATCCCTCCAGAATTCAGGTATCCTGGCCATAACGGATACGCCAGATGCGATCTCCAGATTTTGGCCTTCGCTTGACTCCCCGTTTGAGTTTTTGACTGGTGTAGGGGCCATGACTGCTTACGAAGATGCAGAAAATACGAAACGCGAGGCTCAACTCTACTGAGGAGCGGCAGAAAGTGAACGCGGGGTCACCAACTGTTGCGGACGTAAATGAGACAAAGGTTGTTTTATAGTCTGATTTATTAAGGTTTTAATACAGCTATTTATACAACTCTAGACGTGTTGCTATTGCATATAATTTATCATCTCATATCATATCATCTTAAAGTAAGATAAATTAAACTACACTATCGAACATTATTACTATCTAATCTACTTAGTTCGCCCGAGATAGGAGTCGAATATTGATTATGATTTTGATATGTGCGTGCGGCGGTGTCAGCCAGTAGGTCACGCACATGTACATCTACATGCAGCGCCTGTATTCAATATTAGCTCACGTCCCACCGGTGGGTCGCGACCCAAAGTTTAGGAAACACTGCTATAACAGCATGTAGTGTGAGTGGGAGAACGAATCTGTATTTTAAAGCTTGATAAAAAAAATTACTAGGAACAGCGGCATCGAGCTATGTTTTATGCGAGCAACGTAACATAAACAAGATATATGTAATAAGATATAATTTGTCAATTTTAAAGGTTCCTATTATCAATAAGTTGCTTCTCTTTTCGTCAAAAACGGCGATCTAAAATTTGTAAATTTTTGCGTCTACTGATAATATTATGAATATTTTGTTTTCTGTTGGGATAGTGCCAGGCCTAAACCGTTTTAATCCTTTTATCGTCAGCGGTCGTATGTGGACTCTTTCCCACGAATAGTATTGTAGAGTTTTGGAAAAATAAACGAAAAAAATCATTACCTACCTATTGTATTGATATTTAATTTATTGTGATAAGTATGATTTGCATATTTTATTATTAAAACAATCGATCAAAGCATGATTGAACATAAGTGAAACAAACTATTTAAAAGTTGGGAATTACCTACCTAAATTTCAGTATGTCATAAAGGCATATGCTTGTATTCTACCCAACTACCAATACTGTACCTACTCGTAGTGCTGTGCTACGATAAAGCGACCTACTGGCTGACACCGCCGCACGCACATATCAAAATCATAATCAATATTCGACTCCTATCTCGGGCGAACTAAGTAGATTAGATAGTAATAATGTTCGATAGTGTAGTTTAATTTATCTTACTTTAAGATGATATGATATGAGATGATAAATTATATGCAATAGCAACACGTCTAGAGTTGTATAAATAGCTGTATTAAAACCTTAATAAATCAGACTATAAAACAACCTTTGTCTCATTTACGTCCGCAACAGTACACGCTAACCGATCGAGCCTACATAAATAAATTGGAGCAAACTTATCTTTACAAATAAAACCAGCTGGAGTTAAAATTTATGTCAAAGAGTATTTGGCCATAGCCAAAAGTTGTATAAACTACTTTTGTTATTTTTTAATTGTTAACGGTTAAATTTATCTCAACTGAAGTGGGTCTCTAAGTCTCTATTTTCAAAACATGTATTGGGTGGGTTGTAGACCAGAACACATTGGCAACCGCTGCGTTATAGTATATTTATACTCGTACTAGATGAAGCAATAAAAATCCAGTTAAATTGAAAGAGTCGACGTTTCGACACTTCACTAATATTCTATCATATCACAGAACTGGCGCCAAGCCAGCGTGGTCGGCGAGTGCTGTAAGCATTTTTCAAACCTATCTCTTATTATCATCTTAATTATTCCGCACCTAGGTGTTCACAAGCCGGGAGCTGATGGCAACTATCGTTTGGTTTTTAGTAGAAGAGTGCGAAATGATATTAAGGTGCCGTATTCTCTACCACACCAAGTTATATTTGAATAAGTTTAGTTTTGTAAAGGCCAGCGCACATGCGAGCCCTTTTCAGAAGCGAAATAAAAATAACTATATCGTAATTGAAATTCAGTTGTAGAATGTTCGTCTAGTCGTAAACGGATCGCGTGGACGCATCCGGAGAGTTTGCTTATTGCAGTCAGTGGATATCGACCTTATTCTAAATACGATTTTATTTTAGTTATTTATTCCTTTTTGAAAATAGCGCGTGACAAATAGTGCTAGATGGGCGCTGGCCTTTATTCTCCACAACATTATATTCATAACTACAAGAAGTTTGAGTTATACTGTAAAACCTGTTTAACTAAGAGCTCATGGTGCTTACGAATTTTTCTCACTTAAAGAGGTTTAAAACTTACCGAGTTTCTCAATTAGCTAGATTTAAGATTGGAATTGTCTCATTTATAGAGGTTCTCACTTACAGGTCAACATGAAATAATTTATCATTTCAAGAGGTCAAGAATTTCAATAAAAATTAACCAAATCGCCCGTGAGATAGAGACGTGTGTGTTGAAAATCTCACTTATAGAGGTCTTAATTTAAAATGACTCATTTATAATTATTATTTATATGACACTGTATTTGCTAAACCGCCCCTATTGTATCTACCTGGTAAACTTTTTCTTACACTCGATCTCGTTACACTTTGATCAAAACAGCAACATTACATATTCTATTCTAACTTTAATAAGAACATTCCATAACTAAGTTGCGACGTCAGCTACGGCGCAAACTTACGCTACGTTTAATATTGGACCTAAGATCACGCTGATAAAAGTTTCAGCACTTCGAAACACACAGGTGTCTTCCTGTTACAACTGTATCGCTCAGTAAATTTCTCTTGACATTGTTCTACTTCTCAAATTGTGGAAACTCATTATTCTTCAGGACGTAAACTGACAAAGTACGTGCAGGACGAACACACAGGTCACAGAGTGTACCACTGTATACACACTTCCTGATTATAGGTGTAACCATATATATTTATTTGTTCTTGTACTTATGTGACGCTACTTATAATCATCATGCTAATAAATGTTTTAGCACTACGTAAAGTGTCTTTCTACTATAACTGTTTCACGCTAAGAGCTTCTCTCGACATTGGTCTATTTCCAAATTATAGAAATTTATTATTCTTCAGAATGAAAACTGACAAAGTACGAGCAGGATGGACGGACAGGTCATAAGGTGTACTTTTTTGTACCTTAAATTGTTGTTTATTCTTGTGTGTCTGCATAGATTATAGTAGATTATACCTTTCTAATGCTGGAAGATCTTTTTTGCAATGTACCTAAAATCTGGAACCAATACCAAAACCTACTTTTTTGACAACCTTTACAACCTCTTAGCTTTTCTGAGCAAAACAGACGTCAATTTAGCACCTACTTGTACACTACCTACATATAGGTGCGTAGTTTCTACTTAAAAGATCTGTAAAGCAATAAAGTTAGGTATGAGATGAATGAAGAATGGTAAATCTATATTATATAGTATTCTCTAGATTTATTGTTATTCCTCTTTTGTCTTCCAAGTTGACATAATAAGCGTCCGGTTTAGGCTGCTCTCGTAACGTAGCATTCAAAATGTCCAACAAATGTGCAACCCATAACTCAAGACCAGGGCGGAAGTCTTAAGCTGACTAATCGTCTGTGTATTGGTTTGATTTGTCTCTCAGTATATGAGTGTAAAGATTATTTTATTTCGTTTATTTATTTATTTGCACGAACACAGTGGTAGTAATAATAAAGATGGAACATTAGTCGTGGAAGTTTTTGTATCCAACTTGCTTACAGGCATACAATATTATTATGAAGTTTACCTAATGTTTCTCACGAGTACGAAAGCATCGATAATCCCCATCGGTCCAGCAGACGTTTTTCTACAGTACTTTAAGTTATGAATTACTAACTGATTGTCAGTAATGATTGAAACGAGCATTTTTGCTGTGTGTCGATTGATAATTTGATACGTAACAAAAGCTACACGTAAAGGTCAAAACTACCTATTAATTTATTCAACAATGATTTGACTAAACTTACTCCATTACCCGATAGCTGTATCTACTTCAATACATCATAATAAATCCAAAGGAGAGTTTCATAATAGCAGCTTCTGGCGCAGGTGATCGAACCGTCGTAAGCTTCTCCGCTCCACCAACATTAATATACAGAAACTTGTCGTGAGCAAGTCTGGTTTAAAATTTATAACCTTGTCTGGCTCTAGTCATATTTCATGTTACGTAGCACTATTTTATGATAGCTCTTGCTGCTGTATTTTGCTAATGAACATCAGGCTAGATAATACTTTGTGATAACTAGGTATTTCTCAACAATTTTATATTAATTTCAGAGTAAGTATATTTCAAAATTAAACACTCGGTTTCCTAGGTAATTGCCAGAGAGATAATTTCAAGAGTTTGTGCTTGGCGTTAAAACTGAACGCATTAAGGCAACAAGCTTTAATTGTTTTTATGATGTCGTAAATTTTTTCCTCTCTATGACGCCGACACAACTGCGGACAGCGTCCAAATTGAATCACAGGCTGTCGGAAGCTGGCCGGTCGCCAGCGCGAGCATTGACACCCTGGATTAACAAGGATTACAATAAAATTAATACTACGCTCCCAAAGCTAACAATAAAACACATTAATGCTCAAACTGACCCAAATATTTCAAAAGTAATAGCGCTTTTAGTCATTTTCTGCCTTGAAAACTGCTGCAAATAAGTCATGTTCCCCGCGAGTGAAAAACTGTTTAGTTTCCAAAACACGTCCTCTTTGTTTTGTAAGAGTAATTATGCTTAATTGTGAACTACGTGGCGGAGCGGTCCATCTGCATTGCAGCTAAGTCAATCCCTCGGAGGCCAAGCGGGAGCAATAAAGGCTACAATAAAATAAGTCTGTTCTGCCCCAGGCTCACGCCGGTATCAGATCAATGAAGTGTTTTAGAGGGAACCCTCTGTTCAACAACCAGAGAGAGAGGCACCGATTTGACGTGAAGCTAATGTAGAAAATATCACGGCATATTATTAAAATCTGTTTTCAGATTTGTGTATGCATTTGGGTGATGTTTTATAATCGCGCGTCAATAACACCTGATGAAGCCGAGTGCCTTTGTGATTTCCAGTTTGGTTGTTCGTAAATATGTGTTTACTCTGAGCCGGGCTGGGTCCCGAGGCTCGATGTAAGACACGAGTCGGGCCGCTCCAGCCCCGCTGAGCCCGCCGCACTCCACTGCACGCTATTAATCTGGATAGCGGCACCAACTTTTGGCTCCTCTACAGAACTTTATGTTGACTCATTTCGCAGACAGTTGCATCTTCTCAACTTTCAGTTTGTTTTAAAACACGAAATAAAATTTACAACTTAAATAGAAAAGCAAAAGTTCATTTTGCTCTCTGCAATGGTTTTGTGAGTAGGTGCTACTTGGCAATTACTATTAACGATTTAGCGAGACCGTTTCCTTTTGGATTTATTTTACCAAAATGAACATTTGTGGTCAAGATAAAAATCTGTTAAAGCCTTTTCTCGCCGCTAACTACAATTAACGCTTTTGTCTCCAAAAGGAAGAGAAGTCAGCAATGTTCTTTGCCAAGACCATATTTATCAGCCTATCGCGACTTTAGGCGTTATTGTCTTAGTTGTATTAACTAGCATCAAACTAGACTATGTGTATCTAACTATATTCATTGATGACGGCTGTTCTGTAGGCAGACTGCTGAATCGTAATAAAAAAGTCATCAATCTGAAATCGCATCGCGAGAGCCAGTTGGGCTAAGTTTTACGTTCTCGTAAAGCCGCGCCTAGCTTGTATAAACTGCGCCGGAGTTGGCGGGCTGCCAGCGCCACTCCATCGGATCGACACGCCGCGTCTGCTGGCACTAGATCTACTAATTATCTTTCATTCGGATGCAGAGATAGTTTACAAATGCCTCTATTCGTCGAATTAATATTAATGCGCCGCTTTCATGGATGGTTATTGTGCTAACAAGAATTTTAGACTTATGTAAATGCCACCATAGTCGAAAGTACATTCAAATTACCAAAATCTCATTCTGCAGTAATAGTTAACAAAAAAAATCAACTATTTAAGTATTTCAATCAAAAGACATTTTACCATAGACATTTTCAATCACTCAATCTAAATGTAAAGATTATGTGTGATTGAATGGCCAGCTTCACAAGATACAAGGTCAAATTTAATACGAGAACGTAATATGGATTGATATGAATTTTTGAAAATTCTACACTTTAGCAGTTGCTCAGATGTGGAGTCTAAACAATAACTTTACAACTGAACAACATCTAAACAACAACTGAACAACAGCTGCACAACATCTCAACAACAACCTAATAAAACACCTGAACAACAACAGAACAATTACCATACAACAACAACAGACATGTGCGGCGGAAGATGGCGATTTGAGTGTTGGCCAAAAAAAACTTCGTTTCATTTCTCAACTTTATCGAAGTAAGCGCCTTCTCATTATGGCATACGCGTCTGTAATTTCCATTAAACTGTAATTTCTATAGGCTGAATGCATAAAGTAGGTCTTTATACAACTATTTTAGAGTTCATAATACGAACATTCGAGCACGCAATGCGGTTGGAGTTTTTCTCGTTTTCGTCACAAAATTGAAAATTATTTTCACAACAAATAGGGAAATCGTTCTATTACCCAGCCGTATGTCGGTATCGTGCCCGCCGCAAATTTTGAACCAATATTGATACGATAAACTGAAGCAATAAAAGACAAATATCATGCAAACCTCTATATAAAATCCATTACTGTGTGTACTTATTTCTTTCACTCCGAATTTACGATTATGGAATCATACATAACACTTTGGGCCTACTTTATTGCTTCTTTTTCGAACGAATTCTCTGGGAAATACTTTACCGATTGCAAAGTATCCTTAACCAACTTATGTAATTTTGCTTTTGTACATGGGATGTACCGAAAACTTTGCAGGCATGAACAGACCATGAAATTGAACAACTTTTTTTATGTAGGCTATGTTGGTAAACGAGAAACAAGTTTTGACATTCTTTACAAAAGTCTTGATCAGCTGACTGATTTTATATGGAAACTAGATTTATTTTTCCTTTCCCTACCTATATAGACTTCATAGTAAACTGTTGTTCAGTTTTATTGTCTGATCACGCCTGCAAAGTTTTGGTACACTGTCTCTTACACCCTGTATAACCACGTCGATACGACGAGTATCGTATAACTACGATTACCTGCTGCTGAAATATTATTGGTTACATCTTACTCTCTTTTTTACCTATGTTGGTTTTGTTCAAATGAGTTCTTAGTCGACACCACCAAAATGAGAACCTATAATGACTAAAAGACGTCTTCGACGTAAAAACACGGTTTTACCCATTGGTAGGATCTAGGTTGTTCGTATTGGATCATTGGTATTGACAAAAAACGTTTGTTTGCAGTGATGGGGTGGATCACACGCTTGCTTCAGAAAAAGTGCGCGGCGACAGCTCGCCGTTGCTGGGCTCTCGCGGCTCGGGCGTAGCGCGGCGCGGTGGCGGGTGCGCGCGCGGCAGCGGCGGCGGCGGCGGCGGCGGCGCATGCACGCCACCGGCCACACGGACCGCTCGGGCGGCGGCGGCGGCGGCGGCTCCTGGCGCCTCCCGCCCGACGAGACTCTGCAAGTCGCCGACCCCAAGGCTGCCAAAGAGGACGTGAGTAGTGTCGTGAGTGTCGCTTTTTTATGCTTACCTATTGTTTCTTGCAGCCTTTCGCGAGTAACTAACCGACCCTATATTCATGAAATATCTAGACGGAAAAAACGCAAAACGCAGCGCAACGCAACATACACATGCTTTCGCTGCTTTGCTGACAGCAGATTTGTTTATTTTTGCGCATTGTCGCACCATTTATGTATTTCACGCTCTCATCAGCCGCAGTAAGATAAAAAAAAATAGGTGCAAACATAAATATATATAAGCTCATACATGTCACCTTGCTTTTCTATGTTAATCTGTGTAAATCAGATACTTCTACATCTACACTAATATCTACACTAATATTATAAAGAGGAAAGATTTGATTGTTTGTTTGTTTGTATGTTTGTTTGTTTGTTTGTTTGTTTGTTTGCATCGAATAGGCTCCGAAACTACTGGCCCGATTTTAAAAATTCTTTTACCTTTAGAATCCTACATTATTCCTGATGAACATAGGCTATATTTTATACGAGAAAAAATAGGGATCCGCGTGAAAACTTCGAAAATGTAACCCAACGTGTGAAAATTTAAAAAAAAAAATATCTTATATCGCGTACGCTGTGGAAATTATTGACAATAGAGCAAAGTGATGTACTACAGTTTTATAGAGGACATCAATATCTATAATAATGTCCGCGATACCATATGTCTAACTATTACAGTTATGCCACAATAACTACTTTTTCATTTAAAAATGTACAAACTACGGCACATTATTCGTAACAGTGTAATGATTACATTTAATCATTACTGTATTAAAGGGTGTCAGGGATAGCCCTCCGAATACTGATAGGGTACATGCAGACCATGAAACTGAACAACTTTCCCCTAGGAACATATTTCAGGCAACGTAAAAAAACTGACTTCATATAGTGCAATGCAGTCAGCTGATTGTGATTTTGTATGGAAGGACATTTTTTTGGCGTTTCCTGACATATGTTTCAAGCGGAAAGTTGTCCAGTTTTATGTTTTATGCACCCTATCAGTATTCGAAGGGCTGTCCCTTACTCGGTATAAAAAAAACGACAAAAACATTAAATAATGCATTAAAAAAATCTACACTAAAATAATACATACATACACATATCACGCCCATTATCCCTTGCGGGGTAGGCAGAGCGTAAACGGCCGCAAAAACGGACATTTACGCCACGTCTGACATTATGTTTGAAGGTCATTCGGAAAATTGTGTATCGCCATAGTGACAGGTTGTCAGCCCATCGCCTAAAATTGCAATACACACCCTCAAGTCCCTTAGTCGCCTCCTACGACTCCCACGGGAAAGAAATCGGGTGATGCTATTCTAAGCCGGCATCACACTAAAATAATAATAATATAATCTACACTAATATTAGAAACTGGTTTATTTTTATGGTTGTTTGAATTGAATAGGCTCCGAAACTACAGGACCGATTTAAAAAAATCTTTTACCGTTTATTGAAATTGAAATTCTTTATTCAATGTAGAATAGTATTATCACTTATTGACGTCATGAACCGACATTCTAAAAAAAGAAATTTGTATCACACAATTTTCTTTATTTTATTACAATTTTGTTATGACCTAATAGGAAACCGGCTGGAGCGGGATAAAAATTATATAAATAAAGGCACTGCCATGGGGCTGGCCAGGTTAATCACACGGCATGTAACGTTTACGCCACCACCATCTGAAAACGATATTTGTTTCAAATTGAAGTGAAGATTTTTAGAATCCTACATTGTCCCTGATGAACATACTTAAACTGTCTTATTCCCGGGGGAAATTGTTGGCGGCGGGTGAAACCGCTGGGCGGGCTGCTAGTAATATATAAAATGACGTGAATTGAATACCACACATACGAAGACAAATGAAAGTTCTTATAAGTACAATCAGTGTACAACCAACTGAGGCTGGGAGCCGCTAAATATTATGGCGTCTATACACACCCGAATCTACATAATATCCGCGCACGGCAAGTACCGAACACGAAACCCGTTTTCATAAATCAAATTCAAATTCTTCGGCTTTTCCACAGATCGAGAATAGTCCTTGGTGTCGAGTTATCGATGTGAATACGATGCTCGATTACTTTCCCGACCCTATATTTGATTCGTCTCAAAAATAATCCCTCACTCGAAATTTTCAGGATCTCTACCCAGGAGATGGCCACAACTGGCGAAGCATCATATTATCTTTGATGGTCATCGGGTTTGTCATATCTGGGATCGTTACAGCTATTTATTTATTAGGGTAAGTAACACCTTCAGCAGACCTTATCAATCTTCCTAGAAAAAAACTACGCGGGTAGACATTCTACTACAAGTTACCGTAAAAGGTAGCTGCGTGGAGGTAGAGTACCTAAGTGATTTGTATTTTCCAAAAACCAATCTAGAATGTGGACAATTCCAACTTGTCGACTTTTTATGGGACAGGAAATTCATCATTTAGGTATTATTTCTCTAGGTGGGCTTGTATTTCTAGGTCCTTTTGTCTTATTTAGAACCACGGGACTCCCTGAATGAGATCCTCTTCTCTAAGAGACGTTTTTGATCACCTTTTGATCACTAGAAAGCTGCACTAACAATTTTTCTTCAGATATGTGGACGAGCTGCTATACTGGTCGGGTCGGCGCATGCGCCTGGACGAGTTTCTGCGCGGCGACCTGGTCGGCGAGCGGCTGCCCACCACGTGGGTGAGCTCGCACCAGATCGTGTACCAGGCGGACGACGGCGGCCTGCTCGCGCTCGACACATTCAACAACACGCTCACTGTTCTCGTCACCAATCATACACTCGTGAGTTTCTAGCTTTCTACGCTTTCTAAAAGATCACACTAAATGTGGCACAGTTATACTTCATCTTCAGCAGCAGAGATCCCAGGCCCAATTCCTAGGTCTTTTATGTAGTATAATCATGACACCAGGACACATGAAATGGCGGCAAGGGATTAGAGCTAAGATTGTGAACATATCGTTTTTAAGACTTCAGCTATAAGATGTATAGAGATAAAGACTCGCAGAACAATCTACCACAACTAAACATAACAAACATTAAATCACGCCTATATCCCTTACGGGGTAGGCAGAGAATTAACGACCGTTCAACGGATATTAACACCACGGATATTAACAGTATTGTTAAATAAATATCAACTACTTAGTTAAAGAATTTGCAACTGGCGAACTACCATCGCTTACAATATTCTGCTCTCATACTGGTACTTATTTTCCACTTTACAGGATTACGCAATATCCTGATTTTTTCCGACATTACTATTCCAGTTTGCCGTGTGATGCTAGCTTAGAATAGCATCACCTCATTTCTTTCCAGTGGGTGTCCTGAGAGGCGACAAAAGGACTCGAGGGTGACATGTGTATTGCAATTTTAAGCGATGGGCTGACAACCTGCCACTATGGTGATACACAATTTTTCTGAGTGACCCTCAACTTGTTTGTCAGACGTGGCATGTCCGTTTTCACGGCCATTTACCTACGTTTTGCTTACCCCGCTACGGATATAGGCGTGATTTAGGTATGCTGTTAATGCAATGCAAATATCGCAGCAAAACGTCTTTGTATTCTGTGTAATTTTCATGCCCACAATTACCTGCCACATGGAATGGGAGCCACCGGCAGATTATTGCCAGCACAAGACCGCTGAGAGGCTTTGCTTAAACCGTCACAGCCGAGTATGGCTTAACGACCGCGGCCTCTCCACTCCACCTACTTAGAATGCTTTGCCAACGTTTCGCATACAAGAGGCTCACAACAAGCTCTTAATGCTACGCCACTTCATTCTCTTCGTAAAAAAATATTCCGAGCAACAAACACCAGTAGTAACACAAGTCTCAGAATAGTTTCCTAATTAAATATCAGAGGAAGCATTGAGACGTTTCTACGATCGATGGTCTCAAGATAAAGTTTGCAAGTTTATGAAAAGCTAAAGTTTCAGTTTCATCGACATCTTCTTTTTCCGACAGAGGCAGCTCAATGTTCGAGGCTACCAGTGTTCACCTTCTCTGCGCTACGTTCTCTTCAAACACAATATCAAGGAGGTACGTAGTCTTCGTACAGTCGTTAAACTTATAGTTCGTTTAAAAATAACTAGTCTTGTTACGATGTTCAACGTTTTAATGGTCACATAATGGAAATTTATATTGCAGGTTTATCAGCGGACGTTTACGGCGCACTACACCGTTTATGACGTCACAAATGAGTAAGTTACTTTGGATATTTGACACTTTTTACGTTTAGTTATAAAACTCATCAGATATACCGGCTATCCCCGGAAGATCATCTTCCTTCTGGAAATTGAATTTCATGTTGATAACCACATTGGTGTTCACTCACCAGATGCCATTTAAAATATGGATAATACAAAGACCGCGTTACAGTTTTTGATAAGCAATGAAAAGCTGCTAGCATTTTATCTTGGCACAATCTGCACCGTAGTCTGTCTGTCTGGCTGTACAAAATGACTGCGACAGCGGGGACGGAGCACGGCACCTTTTTGTTACTTCTCTGAAGGAATATAAAATATTTGCACGATCTCAATTCGTTTCCTTTCTACATTTATCGTTTGTGAGTGGAATTTTAATAGGGTTGTGGCTTTTCTGCACCCGCTGCTTTATACTCGCCTTTAAATTCTTACTCTTGAGGCATGAGGTGATGCATGATAATAAATTCGCCTTAAAAAGTTTATGGTAGATATTTAGGTCTCAATTCTTTATTAGTGGTGGTTTATTCGAAGGGACGATTTAGATTATATATTTGCGGTCTGAATATTCAAACTTCATAAAATGATTTCGTTCCTCCATCATACCGACAAATCTTGCAATTTTATTTCCCCCTGTCGTCGGCGGGCGGGTGCAGAAATCGATTTGGCAGATACGTGAATACGATTTCCAATTTATTTCAAAATTTGTGAGAAGAATTTTAATGCGGCTTGAGCCGAGTTGGGGAGACGTAATACTTTAAATTCCTTGGTGACCGACGTAACTCAAAGTTAAACCCGTAAACTTGTAGCTGGTAGCTTACAAAATTGCGAAGCTTTTAAATTAAATTAGGTTTGGTCTAGGTAGGAAATAAAAATAAAATTTAAGTTTCATCACATGACGTAGTTCAATTATGTCGACCACCTGTAGCCGCATGGGAATAAAGGGATTTAAATAAACACTTTTAAAATTGCAACTGTGTGTCTGAGTCTGTTTACTTGAGAAGCGCCACTGCAACCTCTAGAAGCGGCGAGACATAATTAGGAACGTGACCTGTCGCATACTCCTCCGCAGGGATTTGCTCTGCCTCTGCAAACAAAAGCGCTCATATTAAATTATAAACGCTTCCCTGTTTAAGATATGCAAAACTTTTTATGTTCTTTATCGTTATGAGAAAAAAAAGAGGCCTATACTCAGCAGTGGGTAGATGTGAGCTGATATGATGATGATGTTGATCGTTATGAATGAATGTTGTTTCTATAATAAGTATAAGTAAGTAACTATCTTTAAACCCACGGATTCACTCGTGCATACTTTTTCCACGCTATTTATACTTACAAACTTTTAACTTCGGAAGATGCTGAGTTGCCCCTTTAGGGGTTAAACATTAATTAACGCTAAAGCACAAATTTAATTATTTCAACTCCTTAGTCTAATCACAAATTTTAAAACAGATCGCATCAAAGACTACAAACCATAACCAACTAAAACAATTTTTTATTTAAACATTTTAGTCTATAATAGTCACAAATTTAAAAATTGATAGCATTTAAAATCTATCACCATTATTTTCCTCCGAAACATTTTAGCCAAAGAACAAAATTTAGAATTTTCTGAAACACGTAATTGATTATTTGAGCTCTATAATCTAGTCCCAAAAGTTTGAACATTTCGCCTCAAAGACCTGGATTTTTATACAAAGTTTAACCCCTTATTACCCGATTCGGGGTAAAAAAAATAAAAATCATTTCTTAATAGATGGTCACATGGTAAAATTAACAGACTGCCCAAAATTCCACGTTTCTAGCTGTAGTAGTTTAGGCCCTACGTTGATAGATCTGTCAGTCAGGATATTTGTTTTTATAGGCATACATGTTCAACTTTAAAACCATTTTTACATTATTTACAGCCACCACATCCCCTTATTCGGTGAGGGCCAGCGAAGCTGGGAATGGCAGCATGCGGCGTGGTTGGGCGACGACGGGTCATTGCTTCTGGCAGCCGACAACGAGGTGTTGGCCCAGCCTGGCCCACCAGCCAAGCGGGCGCCACTGTTCCATCTCACAAACGATGGCAGCCCGGGAAGAGTCTACAATGGAGTATCCGATTGGCTGTATCAAGGTCAGCATGGTTGCGCATGAATGGGTCACTCTGTCTACTGCACCCACTCCAACGAAGTGTCGGCCCAGCTTTGCCCACTAGTCAAACGAGGACTCTACCTCTCTTCCACCTCACAAACGATGACAGTCAAAGATTTCAGTCGTAATGAAATCCGAATGGCTAATTCAAGAATGGTAAAATAAAACCTCAAAATTATGCTTTTATAAAACTAGTCTTGTTCTGGATTTTCCCCTGCCGAGTACTTGGCGACGTAAATGGCATTATTAGTCTAGTAATATTGATGGGCAGCCGCCCAATAAATTGAAAGCTTTTGTTGCACAACATGTTAGGGAAGTGTAAAACAATGGATATTCTGACTGTGCTTTTGAGTGAATTTCATCAAAAGACTCGTTTTGGTTTTTTTCTTTGCCCCTTATTTTCCTTCTTTTCAGCTTATTACAGCCAAGGATTAATTTGGAATATCTCAATTTATTTACCTTTACAGAGGAGGTGACAAAAAGCTCATCAGCGTCGTGGGGCTCAGCCGATGGGACCATGGTGCTGTACGCTCAGTACGACGACAGCAGCGTGTCCGAGGTCAAGTTCCCACGCATCTCCGAGGGCATCGGTGGCGCCGGCGCCTCGCACAGCGGCTTCCTGATGCCCGCCTTCAACAGCTCGCAACACATCGTCTTCCCAGATCACGTTTCTATTAGATATCCTACGGTAAGTTGTTATTTGAAGGAGAAGCTTGAAAAAAGAATTAGGTACTTTTTCCAAAACAGTTCACATGTTGTTGAGATTTTAGTCCAACACTGTTGTTTTGACTGCACACTAAATACGAGTACCTTTTACTATTAATGTTATTGTCTTTTGTTACAGCCCGGTAGTTCAATACCGAAAGTCAAGTTATTTATAGTAGCAGTACAAAACATAACCGCACCACCAAGATGGGAGGTTAAACCTCCATATGCCTTAGATGGAATGTAAGTTTATCTTCTACTACCCAGTCTATTTGCAATTTTTGCTAAAATTGTCTCCCGGCGTAAAGACAGGGTATGAATAAGTATCTTTAAGCTATTATTATAAATTGGCATATACTTTTGACGGGTCATTATTGTGGTTGAATTAACTTTATCACTGGTTTGACAGGGAATATTACCTCATATCAGCCCAGTGGGTGGGCAAAGAAAACAATCACGTCGGGGTTGTGTGGATGAACAGAGCTCAGAACCTCACAGTCTACAGCAGCTGTTATGCGCCGAACTGGACGTGTATCGAGGTAAAACTTGGCTTATTTTCATAAACCTTTTAACTAAAAATATAAAATGCCAGTAGGTGAGCTACTAAAAATCTTGCTTAAAATCATTGGGCGTATACGAGTACGAGTACTTACTTTATCCTTGTTATTACTTCAACAGTAAATCTTCGCTTCCATAGACTGATCCCATTTTATCATGTTGATTTGCAACGATTCTATAGTTTTTTAATTATGGTTAACCAAATATTTCTTTGTTATGCTACAGACACATTCAGAAAAGGCGGGAGACGAGCCCTGGCTAGAAGTTCACCAGCAGCCAGTATACGACGACGACGGCACCGCGTTCCTACTTTTAGCAGGAGTGCAGGAGGGTGGCGGCCAGTACTACACGCACATCAAGCATGTAGATGTAGTCAGACAACGCATTGCCGTGCTGTCGCATGGCAAGGTCGAAGTAGCCGAAATCCTGGCGTGGGACCAGGAAAATCACTTAGTCTATTATTTAGGTGAGATGTCATCAATAGATGAGATATCTTTTGAGTTTTACCTAACTGTAACAATTGTCTTATTTTTACTGCACATGTAAATATTGAAGCAGTTTAATGAGTATGACGCAACTTTGGCATACCGTGTCCTAAACAACGGTCTATCGAGCTCTACTAAAGATCCAATCTAATTTATCTAACACGTGTTTTTCATTCTGTTAGGTTTTAAACAAAACCCGACGATACGTAGACTACATCCAGATATGGTGAAACCAGCAAATCAAATTAAGTATTTAAATTGAGTGCAGTTGAGTGCTTTAGTTAAGCGAACTTCTTACTCTACTAACCCCTCACGTCCATGCCATTCTAAAAGTTTATGTTCACATTTCCATTGGACACTTCTCTGCAACAAAGTCTGCTGAATTTCGTGATAGTTTTTAGGTCATTGGATGCGTGTGCAATATGGACTTGGACTTTTCCTGAAATTCTTATGGAACCGTAAATAATAAATACTAATTCATTGTTGTTTTTGTTGACGTAGGTAGTGGAGATAGACCGGGTCAGAGGCACGTGTACGTTGTCCGGGATCCTGGTTACGGAGGCGGGAGTAACTCCGTGAGAGCGAGGGCAGAGCGCGAGGAGCCTCGGTGCCTCACGTGCGAGCTGTCAGTGTGGCCGGCGCGGCTGCACTACGCCAACTGCTCCTTCTGGCGAGCCATGTTCTCCCCGCCCAAGCCAGTGGTCGGGATCACGCATTACGTGCTCGAATGCGGCGGCCCGGGCCCACCTTTAGCGGGTCTTCACGACGCTAGAACTCATAAGTTAGAAAGAATATTGTATGACACGAGGCCTTATAGGTAAGGATAATTTGATTTTACCATACATATATCACACCTATATTATATCCTTTGCGGAGCGGAACGTAAAGGGCCGTAAAAAAGGAATATTTACTCCAAGTCTGACACTCTAACATTTAAGGGTTCAGGACAGGCTGTCAGGCCATCGCCTCAAGTTGCTATACAAATGTTACCCTCGAGTCCCTTCGTCGCCTCTTACGACACCCATGCGAAAGAAATGCAGTGATGCTATTGTAAGCCGACATCACATGGCAAATTACCATTACAGAATAATATGGTTCAATTGCAAACTAAATATATCCCCGGTATGGAAAATGTTCCATTCTCGGAGTCTTAATTTGACTAAGTAATTAGTTGATTGATTTTAATAATTTGTTTTTAGATCAGTACGGCTGCGAGAACTGGCATTGCCATCACGGCGGTCGTTCGATGTGCAGCTGAGTAGCGGCTCAAAAGCGCGAGTGCAGCTGATGCTGCCACCGTCGTGGCGGGAGGAGCTGCGTGACGCTGCCTTCCCCGTCCTAGTCCACGTGTAAGTAATGTAGCTGCTGAGCTAGCACTCTTGTTACGGTGGTCGGTTGCAGCTGAGTAGCGGCTCCAATGCGCGAGTGCAGCTGATGCTGCCGCCGTCGTGGCGGGAGGAGCTTCGTGACGCTGCCTTCCCCGTCCTAGTCCACGTGTAAGTAATGTAGCTGCTGAGCTATCACTCTTGTTACGGTGGTCGGTTGCAGCTAAGTAGCGGCTCCAATGCGCGAGTGCAGCTGATGCTGGATTTTATCCTAGTCCACGTGTAAGTTACAATGTAGCTAAAGAGCTAGTACTACCATTATTCATTATGCAGCTGAGTAGCGGTTCCAAAATGCGAGTGTGACTGATGCTGCCGCCATCTAAGCGGGAAAAGTTTCGTGATACTCCGTTACCAAGTTTCGTCTCTGAATTGGTCTTTCACCGACTCAGGTCAGGTCCGACATGAAAACAGAATAATCATATAAACAGTTCAAGGTTGAAGCTATGAAAGGTTGTGTGGTAGCGAATCCTTGCCAGCATTCTATTTGATTTACTGCTTTCGATTCGAAGGCTAAGACTGTTTGGCACTTCGCCACATTATCTCTAAGATATTTTTCTTAAGAGTGATCGAATGTTTGGAGTTCACAGAAAATACGTCACCCCTAGATATGGCTTCTATTAAAATTTAAGGTTTTTTGCTCTTGACTGTGAGGTTGAGACGGTATGGTGTGCCCACGGGGTATGCCAAAGAAACAGTGTTTATGATGGAGCAACTCAACTAGCACTAGGCAAGTCTCATACGTGCTTGTTGTGTAAATGAAAAATACCTATATTTAATTTATTACTCTGATGTTGTTCCCAGGAACGGCAGGCCCGGCAGCCAGCAAGTGACTGACGAGTTCCTAGTGGACTGGGGCTCGTACATGTCGTCGCGCAACGATGTCGTCTACGTAAAGTTAGACGTGGCGGGCGCGCGGGGGCTACCTCGTGCGCTGCTGCGCGGTCGCCTCGGGGGCGTCGAGGTGGCCGACCAAGTGGCTGTTATTAGGTAAACTACTGAATTTGTTATTTGCATAACCATTAGCCGAAACAACTGTCAACTGCTGGGCATCTCCCAATGTTTGCTATACTGACCACGCTTGGCAAACGGATTCATAAACGCATTGCAAGGTAACGCCCATAAATTCCCTCAGATATATATCCCTTAGATAAATACCTAAGGCTACATGCTATTCTGAGCCGGCACTTCAAGACATATTCGGATTACATATTTACAAAAAACTGCTAAAGCAGCGGATGATCTGTGGTATCTGAGTCTTCTTTAATTTAAAATAAGAACTTGAAAAAATGTTAGGGTAGGCCAGGGCTTGAATCGGGGACCTGTGGAGTACTGTCACACAGCTCTGCCAACTGAGCTACTGTCGCCTCGGTCTTAACCTTCCAAATTTTCAACCTCTTAATACCTATCTCGAAGCGACGTATATAATTGTTACCTCTTATATTTTCGTTCTCCTCTAATTGTTATCCTTTCTATTACTTTCAGATATTTATTAGATACGTTCAAGTTTCTAGACGTGACCCGCGTGGCAGTGTGGGGGTGGGGTTACGGCGGCTACGTCACAGCCATGCTGCTGGGGTCGCAGCAGTCCACCTTGAAGTGTGGGATAGCTGTGTCGCCTATCACCGACTGGCTTTATTATAGTAAGTTGCAAGTAATATTTCATAGGTTCGCTTGTTGACTCAGTGTCCCACTGAAGAAGAACCTGTATGTATTGTACCAAATATCCTATCATTATTGACTGTAAAGATTCCTTCTGGACATAAATCAAATCATTTTTTTTCGTTTATGTTTTTAAATAAAGTGTTGATTGATTACCTTCAGATGCAGCGTTCACGGAGCGCACTCTCGGCCTCCCGTCGGTCAACTACAAGGGCTACGTGGAGGCGGACGCGTCGCAGCGCGCGCACTACGTCCCGTCGCATGCGCTCTACCTCATGCACGGGATGGCTGATATGAGCGCGCCCTACCCACACGCACTGCAGCTAGCCAGAGCCCTTACTGACGCCGGCGTCATTTTCCGGTACCAGGTAATTACGTGACACGTACTGTGAATAGGATAGGGACTTTTCTACCAACAATTCTCAAGTTTTTTTATAATGTCATACCAGATGGCGTTGTGCTAAGTTGAAATTTTGACATTTAAGTCACAAATTTCGTTTCTATCTTAGTACACTTGAAAATTTGCTAGATCCATTCCCTCGATTCCTAACGAAGACTCCAAGACTAAGGAATTTTTCGCCTTTGTACAGCAAAAATATTTTATTAATATTATTCTACTCATCACTATTAAGAAGGTTAAACTTCGCAAAAGCGTTTGATTAGCTAATCGTCTACTTTATACAATATACGGTAGCTTTTTAGAAGTTGGGTTCAGCTTTACTTGACTGGGTCTAACTATACCACATAACTTATTCACTTTGTTTTTATATCAATATTGCGGTTCGACAGGGATCACACTTTAACGCTATGTTTTACATCTTTTTCTTCAATGTTTCAATTGGCATTATGTATGCATTTTTTCAGGCGTACGCTGACGAAGGCCATGATCTGAAAGGCGTGATCGAGCATGTGTACCGTTCAATGGAAGACTACCTCCGCGAGTGCCTCTCTCTTGATCCTGATGAAACCAAGCTGCCTCCGCCCGACAGATAAAAGTGGGACAGCGACACAAGCGCCTCAATCGCCTACAAACGATATCTTATTGTTATCATATTGCTCTTGTAAATATGTACATGATTTATAGTGCTTTAATAAAATGTGTTCCCCACAAGTTTGGTTTAGTGACGCCTTTTGTTATGTACGAGGTGTCTGAGAGTGAATCTAGGTGAATGAATCAAATGTGATTAGAATAGTAAAACGTAACTTATGATATGATAAGTAAGTCCGTTCATTTGTGCCGGCTGCATGAATCTGATTATATACCAAAAATATTTAACGGTCATTTTATAATAGAATCGAGAACGGGCTGTTCAATCAGTTAGGAGATAATAATCAATAACTCTTGTTCTTCATTCAGTCCATTACACTTCGCTTCAGCACCCTTCGGCTAAACTATTGTACCTACTGTGACTTCAACTGATCTTAACGAAAGGCTAGATAGGAAATTATATAATCGAAATAACGAAAGCTAATCTAAATAGAACTAACTTACCGAGTGTAAATCCGTAAGTCGCAGCGCCTATGATAGCTGTTGATAAATTGTGATCAAACTATTCATAAAACTTCGAGCTTGTTCACTTTAGGCTTTTACTACTATTTTCTACTGCCACCTGTACTATACTGGCTTTTCTACCTCTATTCATAAACTATGTCCTTCTTATGAACCTGTTGAAATTACTGATTTGTTATCAAAACTAAAGTCCATTTTATGATATTCAATATTTTTAAATTTGCACTTACCTATATAAATTGAATCTTTAATCTACAGACAAAGAATGTTTTGAATTGTTATTTACAATGACAACAGTAAAACAAAGAGCTTATCACATAGGTAAATCTTTAATAGGTAAGAAGTGAATTTTGTTTAACATTTATGTCACTAAAAGAAAAATGTTAAGTTTTGTAAAGGTATAGTGCTGTTAAAATACCTCATACGACATTGTAAATAGAAATATCGTAATGATCAAATAATGCGCATTTTATAGTGACTTAATATAACGTTTAGAAATGAAGTGACCTTGATTGATCATGATCATCTAATAAAGTACCTTGGCCGCTTATGCTCCATCTCACCGTCATTCACCTACTTATCTTCTAAATTAAGACAACATCAAACAAATTACTTATCCCCATTAAATATCCAGCAAATGTCTGAAAATCATAACACTACATATTTAGGTATTAACTATATATGATAGACTCTACTTATGAAAATAATAATAATTGAGTTCGAAATAGAATTTAATCAATAGGTAATAATATAACACGCTGAAATTCATCATTGAATAAAACCGAGATATGGATAAATATACCCTACCTACAGACAGACAGAAATAAGAACTTTATCTATAGCCTAATTATTTAGGCGTCAACTTTTGGACAATTTGATTTTTTTGTTGGTTTGGAAAGTCTAATTTTAAATTGCAGTACCTACCTCCAAGAGAGCATTCGTTACAAAATCACTTTTTAACATTTTGGAAAAGCTTACCTATCTAAAACAGCAAAGTGGTGTTAAAACTAAGTATTATAGATGATGTTATGAATGCGTTATCTTGGAAATGCAAAGAAAATTAATTGTATTAGAAATCCAGTACCGCCAACAGTTTAAATAATATAGCTATATACCCACTAAGTACACCACCTGATGCAAAGAACAGCGATGTATCTTCTTCTTTTCGTGTGGGTAAGAAGTCGTCCAATTACAATGCCATTCATACAATGAAAATGTAGGTTCCTCATCGTTCTTGCAGCCTTTAGCGTACTTACTACCAGTACTTAGATATCCTGGAAGTAGTATCAGATATTTAGTCAGTGGTGTATCACACAATACCTATCAGTGTTGTTGGTTTCACCATTACTACGTCTAAGTAGATGAATAATTCATTGTTGTTGTTTAGAAATAACGTTTGCCGATATTTGTTAAGTGTTATCGGATACCTGCATAGACGCATATCGTACATTCCAGGTTTGTAAAGACTGCCAATTTGGTCTAAATTTTACAATCATTGTAATTATTATTATTACCTACGATACGTCGATGAGATTAATTTGAATTGCCATTATGGTCTTAAGGATGCTGTGATTCTTCTATTGCGTAATTTAAACGATATGGAATAATTAATTATGATATATCTTCATCTGATATTTTGTAGGGCCTAGTCTATTCAAACTTGTTGTAATTATTAAAATTAAATTATAATAGGATTTATAGTTCATTTAGCTATTTTGGAAATTCTTCCAATATTACGTGACATAAAAGATTGCTTTTTTTTCCATAAAATTGAGACAAACAGACAATATAACACGGGCTACGTGTATACCACGCAACACAAGGATTTTATAGTTAGATTAAATTACGAGAGAGTTCGAAAACCGGGTGCTTTACATTTTACACCATGTTGTACGAATTGATTTGTTTAGCGATCTTCTCTAGTTATACATTAATGTTCAAGGAGGACACGGGGCTGAAGCCAAAACCAGTAACATTGTGAGCAAAAAAGCGAGCAAGAGAGTCTATAGAAAAAAGTAAAGTTTTTCAGTAGATTATTTGACTAAAATATATCTAACTTTTCTACCTACGAGTTATTCCCAAAAAAATGTTCTTTACTGGCAAAGTTCTATCAGTTACAGAGTAAATTCGTGGTAGACACTATTCCAAGTATCTATCACATAGACTCAATGATAATACGAAATGTTAAAGCTAAAACAATGATGGTAACTTGTACTCATGTACATTTACTTGTCCAACGAGAGATAAATGTTAGCTTGTATAGAGTAGATATCATTTCAGTAAAATGTTGTGAAAATATGATGAGAACACCAATTTGATTCATGTATAGTATTTTTAAAAGAACGATAACTAATTATGCTTATTATTCATATCTATCTCCTAAAACTGGGTTTTTTGTTTGAACATTCTGTCTACTCTCTTCCTTCAATGCGTGAGCAGTGACGAGCGCATGAGACGTGCGCCAGCGGGCTCATGGTGAGGCAGGTCGACTTACGAGGAATACACTGACTAGTCTAGCTCGGCCCCACCGCACGACCTTCCCGGTTATGGTAACTGTGGTCATGTTTGGATGGTCTTTCGTTATAAATGTCGCACTAATATGGCAAAATTAGGAATTCAGACAAAAGCCGGAGCCGGATCTTCCTAAATAAGTCCAAAATTTGCCCATGTTACTAGAATTTGGGTCGTGTTACTAGTTAAGGAATATGACAAACCGAAGTTTAAAACTTGCTATATTCCAATCAAATGTCATCATAACCATTTTTCATGTTTTACTTTTATGGTTTTTCCTTGTTTCTAACGAAGAAATAAGTCATTATATCAAATTTTATCGAGATAAATATTCTACGAATTTATTACTAAATTGCAGTTTGCAGTCATGAAAACATTTAAACGGAAAAAGTATCTTTGAACCTCGTATTGACATACTTACTAAACATCTTTAGGAAATCGGACAATATCCGATAGGAATTTGTCCGAATTCCTACATCTTATTAGGACGATGACAGAATGAAGTCATGATTTTTCCAAGTTTGGGGTATTGGCCAAACTCCTGGTAATTCGTATAAATTCCTGATTTTGTTATTTTGTATGTACATATTTGGTATGTCTCCCAGCCTAACCATGAACCACGCACGCGGCTTGACGTCGCTCACGCTATTGGACAAATTCTAGTGTTTAGTCTTCCAGCGTAGCTTGCTAACCTTATTGTTATGTACTCTCGGGGCAGGATAGTAGGAACTATGTGATGACTATGTCAATTATTTTCTTATTCCTCTCAACACCTGTTTTAACCTTCCTTGAAAATTCTTAACGATAAGTTTAGATTGTCCTAGTTTGTTCAAATTCAATGGATGTGGTTATAAATGTGAATCAGTAAAGATGTGTTTTAGGATTCCCTGTTATGGTAAACTCCATTCGACGTAAATAAAAAAGATATAAAATAAAATAACAAGTAGCAAAAACAGTTTAACTAATAAAAGTGTAGTTTACGTCGAGTGCAGTGCAGTTGTATGGAAAACAAACCGAGTAGTGTCAGCCTTTATACCTTAGACTGCCGCCAATTGCCCTTGAGCAATTAGACGATGAATGTGATGCTGAATACAAACACTCATACATGAGATACTACACCTTTTTCAACATTGAATTTCAGTTCCACTTAGTTACCTACTGCGTATTCAGCACCGCCTTCTCTGATGGTCTTAGAAAAAACATTAAAATCAAAGTTATTGTTAATCAGTGTTATTATTCTTATCGTCTCGTTTAAGAGTTGCAGTGTTGTATAGACGGTACATCTTCATTTTTAAATCTGAAATTATTCTGTTATCACTGTAAATTTTCTTTGAATAATAAATTTGAAATTTACATAAACGTTCAACAGTGGTTTCTTTTTCACTTCACTAAACAAAATACTTTACAAATAGGTAGGTAAAACTATTGTTCTGGCAGCTCAAAGTGGACGCTGGGTCCGCTGCCATCGCGACGCTTCCGATGCCACAAATCGATGCTACGGAAGTATTTCTCCATGTGCTCGTCCTTGACCGTGGAGTCATAGGTGTTGCAAGTGGTGCCGCTGTATGCGCCCTCCGAGTTGGAAGTGGAGTGTGACAGGTTCCGCATCAGCTCGTAGTGGGAGAAGTTAATCGACATGAGCGACGCGTTGGCCAGCCCGGGGTTGGCGATGCTGGCGCTCGAGATGTTCATGAGCATATCGGCGGGCACTATGGAGCGGCGCAGAGGAGTCGCTGCCGAGCCCGTGTCTCCCGTCACCAGCTTGCTCTTCTTTAGTCGACCGATTGCCATGTCCAGCGAAGTAACGGCTTCGTTTGAATTGAATGACTTCCGCTTGGTTGGCTCATTCCTCGCCTTCAGCGTCGGCCCACTGCTGTAAGACTTTGTTTTGCCTATGTATTTTTTCTCATTGGAATTTTCAAGCTTGTTTTCCATGACAGTATAAAACTTGTCAATTTGGAAGTGGAGTCAGAATATGCAAAAATATATGTAGATGAATTCACATTATGAAAATCATTTTCAAAGAGAATCTAAATAGAACTAGCGTTGATCACTGTCTTCTGACCATACCACCACAGAGTACTTTAATATTTTATGGGGCCTACCAAACATAACTTATCTATAGGTACCAATAAGTTATTCTGTGATAGGTACTATATACTGTACGTGTAGGTACTTATCTGATCAACTATACGACCAATAAGTTACTGTTTACGTTATAAGTGCATAAATTGTTTCTCAATAAGAATTTGTTTTTTTTTTTATTTTCTCTTCATCCTTTTTGACAGTATTAGTCTGTTTTGTTCAAAGTACATAGATACTTGGAAAATAAAACATCTAATTTTTTTTGTTTACAAAATTATAAGAACCTAAACTTACAAACTATATCCAATACGCAAGCTGAAATGTCAAGTCGATACATTGACACCGATTGACACCAAATTGACACTCAATAACTATAAATCCATTATAAGTCTATGATAAATCCAAACGTGATCCAAACTATTTCTCTGAAATTGACAGTTACCTCTGTAAGCCAAAGTATCAACGAGGTATTACCTTATAGTACCTATCTCTATCATAAATTTTGTTAAGAATAAAAAAAAATATGTTTATTTAAATTTCTGTCTGATAACTAATTATAAAGCTTAGTCTTTAAAAAATAGATAAAAATAAGGAATAAAATAAAAATCAAAAACTAGAAGGGCGCCATCTACACGTAGCTTTCAAAACATACAACAGATTGGGGTTCCGCGGTTGTGAGGCGGTGCAACCGAGCGGAGCTTCGAATAATAGGGTACTACAACATATACGTAGCGTCTCCTAGATGTCGCGCTAATGCAGTATTGAAAAGTAGTTTTAGGTAAGCAACTGTGTAAGCAAGGTAGTTTTACCTACAAGGTAAGTAAGTAATAACATAGATAATAAGTATAATTACAATGAGTTACTATTATGTACATACAAGTACTAATGTACTTTTTTTAGAACAAAAACCCTGGACAATCCACAAAGCGCCATCTAGCCCCAAACTAAGCAAAGTTTCTACTATGGAAACTAGATAGCTTCATACTGATTTACTTTCTTTTGTAAATAAATACATATTATACATTTAAAACATGTCCTATGACCTAGACTAGAGTCAAGAGCAAACCCATCATTAATAAAAAAAATACAAAAAAAAACACCCAGAGCTAACACAAATTTTGTGTCTTGTGGGGGTCGAAGCCACGACCCTCAGCGTAGCAGGCAGAGGTACTATCCGCTACGCCATCGAGCCAGTCGGATTATTAGACAAGACTAGATAGATTTATTAATTTTTGACTTACACTTTTATACGTTCATAGATACTTAGCCAGTTAATCACTTTAAATTCAGGGGAAATGGCTGATGTTGATTAGAAGAACATGTTAACCTAAATAGTTTGCTTGTATAAGCTTGGCGGGTAGATAGGCATCACAAAGCGCCGCAGCAGTCGGGGCCACAGCCTCAATCTCCGCCTTCACTGCACTCGCCAGCATTGCAGACAACTCGTCTTTTATTTTAGCACCTACAGATATAAAAACCTGATTAAGAGACGCAGACCATCAAAGTCTGAATCCGCCAGAAGCTAATGGTGTACCTAAACACATTATTTGAATGATAACGAGTTTTCACAATTTTAAACTGCAATGGAATAATAAGTTTAGATGCTTAATAAAAGGTATGTCCGAGGAGTTTCACTCCATGCAAGGGCACTGTTGATGAAAAATGCGATTTGACCCAGGTTACAGATAATATACTTACCAACTGGTGTGTCCAGGTATGGTCTTCTTAACAACGAGCTAAGCTTCCGCTTGTCTAAGTCCGTGAGTCGTAGCCGAGCCTCACTTGACGCGAGGGTCATGACGTCATGATGACGAGCACCAAGCAGTAATAGAGCACTACACGCCAAGCTTGATGATAGGTGTGATTGAGCCTGTTGTAGAAAATGTTCTACTTTAGTCGCTGCGACTCAGGCATTGGTAAACACCAAAGATTATAAAGGGTTATTTTTAGTCAGTTTTCTTTGCAGGATGGTTTTACTAATGATTCTGAGAAATAACAAAGAAATACTTTGGGTTTTCCATACATTTTGGCGGAGTAGGATGGTTTTTTATATGAAACTCCCATTTGTTTTTTTTCGATTTCGCGGGTGGCCCCATAATACAAGTTATTGAGAATCATGAGTAGAAGCACTCTGCAAAGTTTGCGTAGTGACTTAAAGATTACCATGTATAACAGGGTAACTTACCAATGAGCCATATTTATAGGTCAAGAATATTTCAAACCCATGAGGATCAGCGTCAACAAGAGCTAATGCGCGCAAACGCAGCTCCGTACAAAGACGACATAGCAGCTGACGGGTACAGACGTCTGGGTAGCCTTTTCCCTGGAAGGAAGCATGAATCATTATTCGGGTATGGAATGACTAGAAATTAATGTGCCCTAAAACAAACGCGAATATTTTATCACAATTGTCATTCACCTCATACAAAAGACATCAACGCAATATATATTGTATTTAAACTTACCGTTAAAATAATAACTGGCCCCAATCTGATAAGAGCTCCTTCATCTAGCAACTTTTGGAAGATTGCGTCCTTCTCAACAACCAAAATATATTTGGCTGATGATCTGAATTCCTTGATTCCGTATATATCTTGCGGTATTATTGTTCCTACAAATAGGAGACGAAAAATAACATTAATGGTGCATTGTTAAGATCTTAATACAGTATAATAGTGTATTTTGCTATTAACAGAAGGAGCAGAGAAAGACTGCATGTCTTGAAGATAGATGAAAACTACAGGTTTTTGACAATGATGTTGTCGCTCAACAGCGAAATACAACTGATAATATTTTCACAGTCCGTAGACGTTTAAACCACACAACATAAGAATAAAATGAATATGTCTAAAATGTATACCTACCACCAGAAGCCATACAGTCCACCACATTTCCATCTCTAGTATGCATGGTTAGAGGTCCAGCTATGAGGCCTTTAGCCGTGGCCACGATGCCTAGGTTCCAAGGTGGTGTTTCCAATAGACAGCATACATCTCTCACAGCTACATCAAGGTTAGCTTGATTACGGAGACGAGTCACATTCTGGTAGAACAGTTCCCTTAAAAAGTCACATCATATTTGAGTCAAATTGTCTACCCTACACTGTTAGTAAAGTATAAAAATCACCTATGGTTTTTAACATAATTTGAAGCGTACCTTCTAGTTACCGTCAAATTCTTGCATAATAGCTCATGCACTTTAGTCAATACAAAAACGATTGTATTAAATCTAGTTTTGTCATCATTACTGTTATATGTGATTGTTGTCTTTTTAGCATCGTTCGTACATTTTAGTGTAACGCTAAAAATAAATTGAACGTAAATACATTTTTCAGCATAGTAATTACCTACTTTCAATATTTTATCTGGTTTTTTATGGGACATTAAATTACCGGTCTAAATCATAAATACAGTTACTCCAAAGCCGCTGATTTCTGATGGTCAGTTTAGGAGTGTGACCTTCTTCAGCACTCTTATTGATATGATCAAGAATGTCTTCTACCTTTTTTATCAGTGCCTTTCTGATATCGAGTGCTTCTTTTAGTATTTTATCTGGAGATTTCTCTAAAACAGTTTAAATTTTATAAAAAAAAATATACCCCGAGCTTCTCATAATGTACTTAAATCAATTATTTGAAATGTATAAAGATTCAATGAGTTCTTACTGTTGTTAATTACAGTTGACTCCTTCAACAGTCTTTGAACGTCTGAAAAATCAAGTTTGCGCTCAGGTAATGTCACACCATTTTCAGATCTTGCATTCATCTGATTATTACAGAGTAATTTATCTATAGCCGCAGCTAGCTTCGGATCTTGCTTGAATGAAGAGGTCGAGTTCATCACGTCTTTCGTCCACAACAACAGGTCTTTATTCATTAGATCCATCCTTAAAAAAGTATTTGATGTCTTGTTTATTCCTTCCTAAACAACAATCATTGACAAACAATCTCGAAGTTCTATTAAAATAAATCACCGGCAAAAGTGATGATGATCCCTACCTACCAAGTGGCGAGATGTTTATCAACCGCAAACAATAACAGCGTCACAAAACAGGGCTCGTAAAAGGGCCACGAGACAATAGGGCAGCTCCTCGAGCGTTTTTACGGCGGAGTCGAGACAAGCGAACGGGACAAAATCATCGTCGGTGGCGCATCCGACTCGCGCGCACTGAAAAAATGACACAATAGATTTAATCGAGAGATAGTTGGGGCAGGCGTCTCAAGGAGCAGATGACACGACGTGACGGCCGCATAAAGGGCGTGAAATGACGTCATAATAGCCTCGAATTATCGCCCCCTCTTGTCTCAGGCAAATATTTAACGGCAGCCCGTTTTTGTTCTCGTTCTTCGGCAGGAGACCATAAATAACTGCTTTAGCAGACAAATGATGCGGACCGTTACTGCATCGTTATATTGCTACGAGGTGGCGTTTATGTCTTATTAATTTCGTGGTTTATGATTATGGCCAGGCTTCTTGGGAAGTCACCGCAGTTTTTTTAGGGTTAGAACATCTTTTTTACTTTTATTAGACCCTCGTTTGTAATATTTATAGGTGAGGCTTATAAGCCAATTTTCAAGGTGAAATTCGCCTGTTATACTTCACAAGCCAATTGAAAGTCATTTAGCAATATTAATTACGCAAATGAAACACTTAAGGTGTGAGAAAGTAACTGTTGAAAAGATTTCCCACTGTCCGCGACGGCTCCCCGAGGCGCGCCGATAGCATCAGCGGGTGACAGCCCGCACAAATACCATACAAATTGCTCGATAGCTCCTTCAATTGATTGTTGCAATTATTCGGCGAACCCTTTCGCGACCGCGCGGCCACGGGGAGGTGAGAACGCAGTGAACGCCCTTATCTATCGGGTCGATCGCGCCCCAACTCTTTGACGACGGTGTGAAGTCTGCGCGCCAACAATCGGCGTCGCGGAGGTCGCCGCGGGACCGCACCCGGTTCGCCATTATTTTTTTGTCGCCATCTCTACATTAGATATCGACGTGATAAGAATACCGTTTCCTCATTATGATTTACTGCTCGCCTGTCGTACAAGTGTTCAACGACTTCTTTAGAAACAAGCTAGGGTTAAGGTATGATTATCATCTACGAGAATTTATAGCGAAATGGAGGTGCATTGTAAGTTAGAATATTGCATCGTATCCGAAAAGCATTTATTTTTTGTGATTGTAACAGCTTCCCACAAAAATGGTACTCTCATGTGGTCAGTGAGGCGGCATTAAAACCGTAGTTATGAAGCAGGAATAACACATTTGCATTGTGCTTGCGCTTGTTGGCGGTAGTCGCGAGCCGCGGGGCGCCGGTCCACAATGGACCACCATAGCGCTATCTCGATGGACGATACGTTGCCGCCTAATTGACTGCTCAAATGCTACTTTAATACTTTGTTATTGAGTCAGATTTGAAAGCTTTTTGAAATTTGATTGATTGGGAAATATACATTCATGGCAAAGATAAGATTTATATTGGGAACAAATCTTAAACAGATTTAAGTTGTGTTTATTTAGGATTTTACAATTCCTACGTGTTTTATCGTGATGAGTAATAGTTGTGCAAACTCAAGAAAATATTAGTGAACAAACTCAAAGAAAAATTACATACGTAGTCGTACCTAATTTATCTACTAATATTGCAGATGAGGAGATCCAACACATAGTTAGTAGGTAAAAAAACTAAGAAATAACACGAATTATTCAACACCTATTTCACATCTCAAGTGTCACGGATTCCCACACGGCGACCTGCAAATCGCAACTGTTTCTCACATGAAGTGGCCCGCTACACCACTTGTCTGCCTCTCCAAGCATTGTGCGGCATACAAAGACCACAATCGTAATGTAAGAATACGAATACGTCTACAATTTGTAGTTGATGGGGTTGCAATGTGCGGGACTATTAATCTTTGTTCTCAATGTAAATTATCGCAATGCGATTGTTGTTTCAAGATTTTTTGTAAGTGAGACAAATTATTACTTCAGTTTTTATAACAGTTGTGATAAGGAAAATAATACCTAGTTTAGCAGGTAATTTAAAATTTGACTAAAAAGAAAACTGCAATATTAATTTGGATTTCCAACGTCCTTTGATTAGTTTTAATGTACGCGACGAAATATTATTTAGGTAAGTACTATCAAGTCACTTTAATATCTACCAGTTGCAGTAGCTCTACAACGAGTGGCGCCCCGCTGCTTCGCAATATTGTATCAGTCCCTCTCTGTTCCCACCCCACTTCACCCCGTCACCCCGTCTCCGGATAACATTTACATGCTACAAAGCGAATGTCACATCCAAACAATTTAATTATAGCACTCTAGATTTATAGCCAAAAGACAATACGGCTGAAGAACTCAACCCTTTTGTTTAGCGCAAATAAAAAGTTTAAGTTAGGGCGACGAACGCTTTGCTCATTTAGAGGGTAATTAATAGGAAAGTTCTCATAATCCCTCGCAATTAAAACTGCTTTTGTTAATTCATTGCTGTATAAAAACAAACAATAGAGTAGTGACCTTTTATTTGAATCGGATTCATTGTTTTTTGCGTGAGATGAAATGATTTGTTGATATACAAACAAAATACATAAAAAAGAAAAAAAGGCATCCGTAAAATCATCTCCAGCTAAATAACCAGCAGATCGATATCCTGTATGGCATTGCTCTAATAATCGTTTAAAGGTAAAGTTGTCCTCTCATCAACTAAAAATAAACAATTCTTGATATCCATAGCAATTATCACGGCAATAAATTAATCATAAATGGCATGGGTTTTTGCCGCTTTCAAGTGAGTATGGTATAGAATAATCTAGTGGCAGTCATATCCCGGACCTGGTGTCCAGGTGTCCTGACTGGATTACGTCGATTACGCCACTTTAGCGAGCAAACATAAATACAGCTTTGACAGTGTTTGTGTGGGGTAATAATATCCTGTCGCCGGCGACATGAGCCGAGCTTATGATTAATGCTAACGATGATTTGAAGAGACGCCAAGGATCTCTAGGATTATAAAGTGTGAAAATTATATATGTAGTAAGTAATCGTTGCACTTATCCGATATGGCGAAGGAAGTAGATGCAACGTTGTTGCAATTAATTACCGAACTTTAAGGTTCTATTACCTATAGTTATACTTTAGTGTTGGTAAGATTAGAAATATCTAAACATGTCAAAAGCACAAAATAGAGAGCCCGCCTACTCATAATATGTGTCAAAAGCCTACTAGCAGTAGCGTGCGAACACGGCGGAATATGAACGTCGCACGGCGTGCCTTTAATAATGTTTATTTGTATCAAATAACTTTTAACATCTTAACAATAAGATACCTAGACAAGTTAAAATATAGATACCTAGACACGATAATTTATGACCGGAACTCTTATCAGATTTCATTTCCAATTCAATTCACTATAATCGCGTAATGCGCCTATTTTTACATATGCAATTGCTGCAGATGTTAATAGCGAACTCATTACATAACTCCATTTACGCATGGGCGGTTAATATTTAATCGATAAACCTGATTCCGCCTGCAATCGAGGCTGTGTCAATAGCTACAGGGTGATAAAAAAATATTTTTTTATATAGTAAGTATTATCAAGCAAATGGCTTCATTTTTTTATCACATCAGATCTCATCACATCACTCACTCTATGATCATCAGGTCTGATCCAGGTTGAAGGAAATTCCAACCTTCACCTCATGTCTTAGTGATACTTCATTGCGAACTTTATGTGCTCGTAAAGTGAATCGTTTCAAACAACGATAAAATTAAACAGTTATCATTGGATCGCCCGGAAGAAAAACTTATCATTATCCCTAGAATGCTTACTATTGCTGTTTTTATAGGTTTTGACATAATGTTGTACCGGGATCTATAAACATGAGAAGTTGTATATGCGAAAATTTGTTTCTTTCCTACGTTTTAAACGCCTTGGCAAAACTGGAGAAAAATAATAATCGGGGAAAATATGTTGTTTTCCCAAGGGAATACGCTAAACGTGTCGGGTGAAATCAAAGAAATCACTGGGCGCAAATCTAGTAAGTAGTTTTATCAATATTAAGTATCAGGACACCCTTTACATAATCGATAGTTCAAGATTCGAGTGCAATCGAAGCTCGTGTGTCAATATCTAATCTAATGCGAACTGGGATTCCTGAAGAGCTGCATTAGGAGAGCAGGTGCTGCACAGCTGCACCCGCGCCGCTCCAGGAATTAAATCTAGAAATTTATAATCATTTCCGATAAATATAAAAACGTAATCTGCAAAAAACTTGTCGCCAGACCTCGTAATACCTTGTAATACGATAGCTGCTTATAAGGGCTCCATTATCTTAAAGAAACAATGTAGATACAGCTAATATTACTCCCAAATAACAAAAACAAACATTATCCACAAAAATACGACGAAATACTTGTAATAACAATTCCAGTTAAAAACGGAATTCAAATTTAAGTTTTTAACGTAAAATTAACCATTTTACAATTCGACAACCCGTACTAATGGACACATTACGCATAATAAACAGATATTATGAATATCATTTGAATAATGAATAAACACATGGTGGCTCTACGATGGACATGATCAGAATCGGATAGACTCTAGATAACAAACAATTTGTTTATAAAATTATTTAAGTAATTGCTTAAGTTATAAAAAAGCACTTTGAAACTAAAAGAGAATAATAAAAGAAAATATTTTTCGCTTAAGAAAAAGTGCACCACCCAAAATTGGTTTGACGCCATTGCCTTCCACGAAATCCTAAAATACGTCATGTCCAAATGATCTTCTGGCAGTAAGTTCATGATACCTGCAGATAAAACAAATGATTGTCCTGATAAGATCGGGGATGTTGGCAGCACGCGCTCGCCACTCCACGTGTGCCCAAACAGATCACAATCACACAGCTGTCATGGACACGGACCTTTCTAGTACCTACTTGCCTACCATTCATTCCCCGGTTTGGTCACAATTTCACAGTCACCAAAAGGGTGCCTTAACTACCTTAAATTTTAAATGCTATTTAGTGTAATTGGATCATTCTCATAATGACACGGAATTTCCTCACTTCCATGTCATTTTTCAAATTTAGTTTTTTTGGATTTTTGAATATACGTTATCAAAGTTTTCCTCATTTCAAACACTAGATTGAAATTGCCCGGTTCTTGGACCACTAGTTTCAGAGTTATTTGATGTCCACTATTTGCGGACATGGAAATGAGAGAATTCCGTGGCAATATTTCTTTTTTTTAATATTAAAATAATTAAAAAGGTTTTTTATTATATAAGTAGTCAGTAATGTTTGCTAGAGATTAAAGAAAGTATTTTAGTTAAAATAATTAATATATTACGATTTTAAATATAAAAAAACGGAAAGCCACTATTTTTTGCCATGGAAATGAGATGTCCACTACTTGAGTTGAAGGAAATCTAAGAAAATAAGCTTTATTTATTTAGTTAAATATTTATTTAGCATCCTAGTCATCCTACAAACATGAGGGAGTAGATACTGATAACTTTTACATAGTGACTGACTGCAGAATGCAACAAACACTTTTATAACACTTTGTATTAAAGTAACTTCTTACATACATACATACAGACTCTCGAAAAACTCTAACCCTCCTTCTGAGACATTCGGTAAAAAGACATATAAAATTAACTACAAAAGCTTTCATTTCATAAAAATAAGTTATAATAATAAATACTCGTACTTTCACATATTTACCATTAAAACAGGCATTATATATAAATATAAATATTCATAATTTGAAAACTTTGTCCAACAGTGGACTGCAAAATTTTAATATTCTCTCATTTCCATGTCACTTACTCATTTCCATGTCATCTCGAACCATGGAAAGACATGGAAATGAGAACATGGATATGAGAACGAAAGCTTATTTTGCAGTTTAATAAAAACCTATTCGTTAAAATTTAATACAGTACCGCCTCTTATTTTCAGCATATCAAGGGTATTCCCCAGAAATAATATCGATAATACCTAATAACTGAATAACTGGTAATCGACTAGCATGGAAATGAGGTCGGTACTGGACAAAGTCGTAAATGTGAGAAACTTACCTTCGCCATCGAAAATGTAGCGGCGAGCGGCGCGTGCGTCCCCCACGACGTTGTCGGCGGTACTTACCGCTACGGATTCGTGAGTAAAAGCGACAGATAGCTTTTACCGTCATGAATGTATGAGTGAGAGAGTAGCGCGAGGTAATTGTGGGCTGATTCAGGGCTTCAACGCTAAATTCCGTGTTTATAAAAGAGTTTTTGCCGTTGTGGAAAATAAAAACATGCTAAAAGATAGAAAATATAATTGTTTAAAAGAGAGGAAGGCTTAACTTGACATTGACTTGTAATTTTAGGATCTGTAACAGTCTATTTAGCGCAAGGTAGAGAAGAACCATGCCATGGACGTGAGAGAATGCATGTTTGACAGGAAATTTACAAAAAACTGATAACATATTTGATGAATTAAATATTTGACCATATGAGAGAGGTGCTGAAGTATTTTCAAGTAAAATTTTATAACGCTCGTCCCAGAGGAAGAAGCACTTTTTAAGCGGAACGTACGAAAAACGGGGTCGATGAGAACAACCCAATTACACTACACAATACATCCACTTGCATCCGATCATCCTAAAAGTTGTACATCGCAAAGTATCTATTGAATTGGAATTTGAAATGTATTGATTGATGCATGTGATACCTACACTGATTTCTTCTTAAACACACACACACACACACACACACACACATATATATCACGCTTATAATCCCTTGCGGGATAGGCAGAGCGTAAACGGCCGCGAAAAAATGGACATTTACGCCACGTCTGTCAAATGTTTGAGGGGTCATTCGGAAAATTGTGTATCGCCATTTCTTCTTACGTTCTTCCTAATTTCACCCTATAAGTAGTTGTTTGATTTAAGTTGTCTCTTGATCGGGGATTATACTTAATGCTGACAATAGGGTACAATCGAGTAGTCAAACAGACGGAGGGGAAGTAAAGCTCTATCTATTTGTTTAACATTCAGGAGACTTGCCACACCCTTGTTACACTCCACGCGTTTTCCGTCAGTTGTGTAAATGGTCTTTGAACATCCCCAAACACAAAATGAAGAAAGTGTAATGACAAGTATTTTTTACTGTAAAATAATTTACTAATTTACCTTTTCAAACTGTACCTATAAAATTTATTATGTTTCCAAGATATTGGCAATTTTATATGACACGTCTAACGACATCTATGACATAGATACAAAAACTTTAAATACTTGAATAATGTGTATTAAAATAGGATAAATTAAACAGTACGGTCGAGTAGCGCACGCGCACGATACGTTTTAAAATTCGGCCATCAATTGTAGAGTTGTCGTCACAGCACGAGGGAGGGCCGAATTCCCTCACACCTCGCAACAGCTGGCGGACCTCACCCTCCGTACTCACCTATTAACTTCAATTGAGCCCGACAAATTTACATCAGCTACTATGGCCACGGAGAAAGCGAATAATGGGTTAGTGATTGCCACAGAGCACCCAAACGGCGCGCGCGAGTTCTTTGTTCTGTAGTGATAGTAAGAGTATATAAGTAGAGTAAAGATTTTTGATAATTTTCTGTATAATATTACCTCACAAGTTCGAACATTCTAAACACATTACCCGCTTGTAACATTTATAATTGGGCGATGTAGTATATACGTATTTGCATCAATAGTAACTAGGATACTTAATGTAAAACATCATAGATTGTTTTAAAATGAAATGTCTACTTTAGACTTTTACACAATTGAACTCGCATAAGTTACTAGGGGGTTGAAAGCCGTAGTGTTCGTGGCCACAAAAGAGGCGCTCGTGCGCTACGCCATATGGTCAGACCTCGCGACTCAAATCGCTATTATATTGCTTTTAATTGATAACAATTTAAATATATTTGGTGATTCACACTTACACAAGTAATTATTATTCATCGAGCCATTATCTTGGTGTTCACGTTTTGCCGATCCTATCAGAAGCACGAATGTGTTTTACCTTTGTGGTTTATCGACACGCTAAAAGTTTTATCGCCCACTAACACAATTGAACTATAAAGGACAAAAGAAAATAGAAATGCATGGTTTCACAGGAGATCAAAAAAATTTTTTTAAAAATATTTCTACATTACGAGAATAACAGAACATTAAAATGGAATTATGACCTATAAAGTGTTACCATATTGTGGAGAAATTTTATTATTCAATAAAAGCATGTAGCAACAAAGGCACGTTGGTACCCTGTGGTTTGGGAGGTGATAAATCAAGGGCAAGGACCCCTTGCTAGCGCCCGACTAACTTCTTGAGCTGCCAAGGCCTCGCTGCGGTCTAAGAGGCGAGCCCTCAAAATACAAACAATAAGTTTTGGTAGAACTTGAGTTGGTCCAAATTGGTGAGATATTGAATATTGACCGCAACATTACTGAATTTCGTGAGCTAACAATGTTGGTTTGTATATGCTTAAAATACCAACAAGAATATTTTTTATTATTGCAGTTATAGAAAATTTAAAAAACTTTCATGAGAAGCTGTTGTATCTGCAGTCATAGCGAGTTACTTACAAGAAGTTCTAGCATCAAAAGAAAAATATTTCAGAAAGTTCCTACTTGACAAAGTCAATAATTAAGTTTAGTATCATTCCACCCCCCGATTGTGTAAAACGCCGCTCATGTAACAATTATGTAAATGACATGCAGCAATATGGTCTGTGAAGTGCCACCTTATCATGCCATCGACACGCGAACGAACGCTTCCCTAGTTTAAGTTTTAATTGCCATGGATTGTTGTTTTAAATGCTTTTATGATCATCTCTGGAGAAATTTACTATTTTTAATTGAGTATGACACAAACATACAATTTCAGTAATATAAACTAATATAAAGATTCGTACTGGAAAACTTATAAGCAAATTCTTTCCTATTTAAGCTACGGAATTGTGATGCCAATATCAATCATCATCATCATTTTAACTTTGATTGACTCTTCCTACTCGAAGTCGAATTAAATGTTTTGTTTGATCAAATAAAAATGGCACTAGCAAATATTACATAAGTAAAATATTATGAATTCATCATAATATTTTACTTATGTCCATTCGGTTAGAACCTGTCGGTATACGAACTTGCGAAGCACTAGACAAAGTTGGTTAACATAGACAATTTTTGTATGTATTAGACAGGCAAAGTTACAAGTGAAAATAAAGATTATATTTTAACTATCTCACACGAAGAGACAGACTGTCCTACTTACTGTTTTTTTTTAAGCTAATGCATTACCCTTTTATTGTATTAAAATATAGCTGGAGAGCTGACATTTCCATACAAAACGTTTGACCAATATACACTGTGTGTGTTATAGTTTTATGCTATCAAAGTATGTCGAAAAATACTTTACAAAATCTAGTTCTCGCGAAACAAATCTGATTTGCGATACATCTATAAATAACAAAGTTATTTTGATCTAAAAACTTGATGAAATTATGTCCCTGTTAAGTTTGTGTGCGTTAGTTTTACACAACATGCATACGTAAGTCCACGTAAAGCTATTCGTGAACAGCGTGTTCTGAAACGAAATACTCCTTTATTTGTGTTTTGTGAAAAATATTTTAAATTGTTTAAGTACAATATCTTATGTTTATTTTAATTAATTACGCCGCAATTATGGGTAGAAACATTTTAAAAATTATACAGACATTTATTTACACAAAGCAAATACAAAGATACTTCATGTTTTTTTTAGTTTTGGAAAATGCGCTAATGATTTTTGAACACACATTTGTCAGTCATCTGACATTTCAATTTTTGATGGCGTCGGGCCGATTCAAAGAGTTTAGAATAGTTTTTAGTTTTTTCTGTGCTTTGATTTTATGAATATGCTTTAGTAAATTAGAAATAAAAAGGGACGAGACTTTTATAAAACAAATGCTGGAAAAACTTGTGGATTTTTACAAAACATGTGTTTTGCCGGAAACTGTTACGACGTGTTCCAGCAAATTACATGTGCAGGGACCCTCCTACGTTTGCGCGTAATAAAAGGATAGAAAAAGTAGAAGCCAGCGTAGGAGCAAAGCCAAAAGCCTCATTGATAGCATATCCATAATTTGTTTTCAACAAGAGCTGAAGACGGGTCTTGACGAGGCATGTACAAGTTTGGTCTGAAGATAGTGTCAGCAACACAGAAGTCATGACTACAGGCTTGCAAACACACAGCTCCACTGGACGTGAAGAATATTTTTCCAATCCATATTCTTGCTATATTATACATGTGTAAATTTACAAGCGTGCACCTGTGTAGGTACTATTGTATTAGGTACTATGTATTGTATATACATAAATTAAAAGAAATAAAAACCTTTGTCTCTAAAAATGATTTTGATATGTATTTATTTATTTTTTTAATAAGTAGGTATCCCCTATAAATCCTACAAAGAGTGATACCTACCTAAAATTAATAAATCTAAATGTAAAGCGACTGAACCCTGGTTGTTCCGGCTCGGATATCGTAGTTTCAATTCCCCAGATCTATTGAGGTTTTAGGTAAGTATCACTAATTGTTTCAAGTAAGGACAAAATATAAAATGAAAAGAAATTAAAATTAAAATTCTTTATTTTTCTCCCAAATCTTAAAATATTCATCACTAGCGGCCCGCCCAGCGGTTTCACCGCTGCTACGTACCAGTTTTCCCGTAGAAATTGGATCTTTGCCCGCAGTAAAAAGTAGTTTACTTCTTTACCCCGTTCCAGCAGAAGTGACACAACAGGACCATGTGCCAGCAAAAGCGGCCCGTCATGTTAAACAACTTTTTATTTGATGCCGATACCTTATCTCCTGTTGTTTAGATGGGATGCTGGTGGTCTGATTTAGGTACTCCAGACCCTCAATGACCAAGTGCCAACAAAAGCGGCCCGTCAAGATAAACAACCTTACTTTGAAACCATTACCGTATCTCCTATAGTTTAGATGGGATGCTGGTGGTCTGCATCAGGTACTCCAGATCCTCGATAACCATGTGTCAGCAGAAGCGCCCCGTCATGCTGAACAACTTTTACTATGAAGCCATTTTCGTATCTCTTATAGTTTAGCTGTGCTCCTGGTGCCCTCCATCAGGTACTCCAGATCCTCAAGTGCTGACAAAAAGTAGTCCAAGTCCGTTTTCAATATACCACTAAATCGGTTTGGCTAATTTGGGTAATATCCGCTATATTTCCCGCTTTCCTGCTTCTAACCGCTTTCCCGTGGGAACGAGGAATTTTCCCGTAGTAAAAAGTAGCCTATGTTACTCAGGAATGTTGTAGCTTTCTAATGGTGAAAGAATTTTGGAAATCGGTCTGGTAGTTTCGGAGTTTATCGATTACATACAAACAAACAAAAAAACAAATCTTTCCTCTTTATTATATTAGTGTACATACATATATATCACGCCTATAATCCCTTGCGGGGTAGGCAGAGCGTAAACTGCCGCAAAAAACGGACATTTACGCCACATCTGACAAATATTTGAGGGTCATTCGGAAAACTGTGCATCGCTATAGTGACAGGTTGTCAGCCCATCGCCCAAAATTGCAATACACACCCTCAAGTCCCTAAGTCGCCTTTTACGACTCCCACGGGCAAGAAATGGGGTGATGCTATTCTTAGCCGGCAACACACGGCGAAGTGTAGATAAAAATCGTAATTCAGGCATTTCCTTATTTAGTTCTTCACAAATATTCCTATTTAGTTTTTCCGTATATCGGCAAACTGACGGATGATACGCAAATTTTTGATGAATGAATTACGCACACACTCATATTTCGCGTGTATTTGTGTGCGAGAGAACAGTATTTATCACATTTGACCAATACCCGGGCGAATAAAACAATATTTAACGGTATAATATAACTAAATCATTAAAAGTTAAATGCAAGGGCTCGCGGACATATCAATTTTGTTTCAAACTTATCTAAATTACGAAATAATTGGTAAAAATCCAAATTTTGCTCACTAACGCCATCTAGTTTGAAAAATTCAGTTTTGTTTCTCCTCGAACCACCTTAACTACTTACTAATTACACAAAGTAAGTATTGGCGGCTGTGCTAATTATTCTTTAAATCAATTTAAATAAAAAAAAACTTTGTTGTCAAGGACATGTATATGACAAACAAAATAAATGAGTATAATCAAAACTGCACACAAGGAGGCCACTTCATTACAAGTTTCAGAGTCACTACCTACCGTTTTTATAAAAAACGATTAACAATCACGGTTCGAATCCATGCTATTTTATAAAATTTTAAGGTTCCGTACCTCAAAAGGTTACCTCACCTCACTTTATTGTCAGTCCGTCCATCCGTTCATCTGTTACGAGTTTACGACCCTGTATTCCAGGAACGCGTGATGATATAGAGTTGAAATTAAAACTATATACTCAGGTCCGTCCACGGCACGGCCGCTTAAAATTGTAAAAAAAATTAAAAGAAATACGGCGTTTTCTGCTGTAAAAAACGAGTATTATGAAATATTGCTAGTAGCGTTCTGAAGTAAAAGTTGAGAGAAAAATCCCAAATGTTTTTTTAAACAAATAGATTTTTTACAGGGGCCGAAAATAAATTTTAAAATTGAGGCTGAATAGCACGAAACGGAATAATAATAACAAATATATAAGCAGCTTGATTCGAGCTATTATTGCGATTTATTTTTATTCTATTATTCGACGAGGTAAAAGTTACTCTTCATGTGGTGCCCTAAATTCGTTCGGACTCTGGAACTTGCCAAGATCCCGGCCGACCAAGTTTTATACGCTCTACTAAATTGCTTGTAGCCTTACAATCGTTTCATGGTTAATCGAGGGCAAATTTTTGCTACTTCGAAAAACGTGCCAAGCTGCGCTGCGGCCAACCGACCAATTAAAGTTACTAGAGGTCCTGTACTCATAAGCGCCAACGCTGCGTCGAGCGGGCTGCACACGCGGGAATTCGGCAAAATACAACAGCATATATTGCTAGGTAGGGTTGCTAGCACCCGCCGCTCGGACTATAATCGTTGTACAAAACAAAATCATGCTTGCCCAGGAATTTAACTGTTGGACCAAATAATAATTTAGTATGGATATTTGAGTTTCTTATTCAAGAATAAAGCTCTCCTGGAATACACAGGACAAAGATGTACGACCTTCGAATGAACTTAAATAACTGCATTTTGTAATAAATAAACAAAATGACATGTTTAAATAAAGTGCTCATGCATGAACAAAACTTATCATAATATGTCAAACCATCACTAATATTAATAATTTTATTCAAAATTCGAATATTTGTCCCATTGCAATACTAACTTGAAAATGTAGGTTCCTCAAAATGGGACTTGATGAAATAAAAATATCGACAAAATTGCTCTATAAAGCTCAGTTGTATATAATAGAAAAGTATGTTTAATTTATGCATCCACTATAAATACTAACGTGGTAAACCTACTCATATTTCAATTTATCAACACAATATTTAAATATTCATAAAACTAAAATAAACATTTATTGTTTTAAAATAAAATGCATTGTTATATTAAGGTAATTTGTATGTCTATTGATAACTTACCACTGAATTTATGATATTTTTAAAGAATCAGTGCGTAAGCAATTTAAGGCGGTAACTTAATAGTAAAAACTCAACTCAACTATAAAAACTCAGTAATTCACTTTTCGAAACGACCGCACATGCTATTGCAAGGTCCAATACAAGGACAAGGTGAAATTCAATACTTCAGCAGTTGTTCAGATGTGGAGTCAACAACTGAACAACAACACAACAAAGCAAAATCTGAACAACAACTGAACAACATATGGACAACATCTGAACAACAGCTGAACGACATCTCAACAACAACTGAACAACAACCGAACAACAATTGTAGATAAAATACTTTCAAATATTTTATCCTTTTTTTATATATTCCACAAATTCAAATTGTGTAAGACGTTCAAATTGTTAAAGGCACTTACATAATTAACATTGGTGCTCGATACAAAGTGTAAGATTTTCTGGACTAATGGTCGACCGAAACATTGAAGTCATGTTTTTCAGGCTTTTATCGATTTTCCACTTGCTGTCAACTCTACCGTAATTGGTTGGTAGATACGCGTTTTGGCACATACGTTACAGCCCAATCTTAAAAATACCTATGACTGATATTAGACAACGAAAAAAGGTAAGATGGTCTGTGATGTGGAACTAGGAAAAACACAACATTAGATAATAAATTTCAGAGCAGGTATATCATTTCCACAAAAAGCCTAGACAATCATGAACTTAAAAAAAAGAAATGGGATGGAAAATATTCGACAGCACACGATTTACGCAAATTTTTAGTGAAGATATATGAAGAAGAAAATAAATAATTTCATATATTTATTATAGAGTGTCTCATTTTTCACATGACGCTCTCGTGGGGTAGAAACGTTTTAGATCAGATAAAATAAACGTAGACAAAGAGCTTTGACCGCGCACCTCCGAATAATCCTTGTGCCAGATTCACGAGGTAATTACACACACACATGCGTACCCAGAGCGGATCAGATAAACTCATTAGCAAGGATAGATTCCGCTGCTAGCTGCCGCGCTTATCTTAGATTGATCATACAGTGGCGAGAGGAGAGACTAGTCGATATTAAAGTCAGTCCTTGGCGAATGGTCCCTACGTTCCTTTTCTCTTTGAGAACTTTTCCTAGTTACACGTAACCAAAATGTATTGGCAAATGTTCGTAAAGCTAAAACCGAAAGCTTTCACCACTGGTGCAAAGAAAATAAAGTGAAACCTTTCACACTGTAAATGACAGCATAGAAATGTGAATAACATGAACGTGCATCTAAAATCTGTGTTTGTTTTGTTCCACCCATTTCGCTGTCGATTTATGTCCCCATTACTACGCCTGCTACAGCTTAGAGCTAGATAGAATAATCTAAAAAAATCTGAAGCCCGCTCCGCTCAACACTATATCCAATCCCATTCTCATACAAAGGCCTTTGACGTACGCGATAGCGGGTGTCGGGGGCGGGCGGGCGGCGGCGAAGCGGGGCGGGGCGGCCCGCATGATCGCGCGATCGCCGGCGACCCATTTGCGGCTCGTTACACGCCGATAGCGCCACACAGAACACACCCCGACTAATTAGGGAAAGCCTTTTCCAGATATCGTGAGCAGTTAAACTGTAGTGCTCTGACTTTTCGCTTGTTGTGTGGAAAACTTTAAAGCTACCTTTAAAGTCTATCAGTCCACTTTGTAGCTGGGCGATGTTGGCAAGACTTACGACATTTATTTTTGACGTTTGTAACTACATGTAAAATAAAATGATGAAACCCAGAATATGATATAGCTCTACTATTCCACCCAAGTCTTGCCCAAGGTCCAGATGAAACAAATTGTAGGGATTTAATGAAAATTATGAATCCCCCAATCACATTTTCCTTTAATAGAAAATCTTTTTGCCATAAATTATTTTACTACAGTCCAAAATACACAAATCACCAGAACTTTAATTCTAGCTACGGTAAATAAAAGACTCGTTAGATAAGGAGCAAAAAGTATACAATACTCACGCAATAATAACAAAACTTCAATACGAAAAGCTACATTTCATACTTAGAGAGTGAAAATTCTCAACCAATAAAACTAGACAATGGAATCGTTTCATTTGGAACGAAAGGTGCGCGTTATATTTACATTTATGGGGAAACCACATACACCTTTATGTCTCTATGTGGTTGCGAAATGCCATAAAGAAAGGCCCATCGAGAGAAACATTTAACCAGTACATGTGCAAACCGCATTCGAGTCAGCGAGGTGAAGCTTTTTCAATTATATTATTAGATATTACGAGTACTTATTTAAAAACGGACGCATTGCAAAAAGTTTCCGTAACTAAAAAAAAAACACTCACACGTTTGTTGATTTACAGCAAAGTAACTTTGTGACACGTTATATTTTTTAATTTTTATGAATAAGTGGCATATATAATATACTGCAAAGTACTTTACGTTCAAAATATACTTATACCAGGCAGCGTATTTTTGAAATTCCGCAAGAGAAAGTCAAAGTTAAATTGCGCTCGTATCACACGTTCTACTACACAAATCTATTCACATATACCCATGATACATTATCAAATTTGTGTAGAAGTAAATAAGTGTGATACGAGAGGTTAGATTTGTCGTTGCGGACTTTCGTAAGCGGAAGCGGAACTGTTTCAAAATCGATTAAACGTCTCTGGGCGTGCTACTTGAATGTTTTATCAATGCCGTTTATTTTTCATCGAGTAAATGTAAATCGTAAACCAAACATTAACGGGACAATTTTAATTACACCACAAAATATTATAGATCGGAAATCACTCGCAAATTATGTTGGCATATTTACTACTCACTTCTCGCATTCACTCGTATATCTTTCTACCTGTCTGTCTGTCGGTGGCGAATGGCAAAAACGTGCACAGGCGTCACAGTAAAGAAGAGATACAGTATATAGCTGGTAATAGACTCAACAAAACCATTGTTTTATTCTCAATGAGATTTAATAATATTATGAAATCTCATGGGTGACTCAGATCCGAATTTAGTAAAGTCTAACTAAACGATAGAGACTTTGTATTCCAGTCCCCTGCAGCACGTATGTACTGTACGAAACCTTTATGTGAAGGTATTGTGTCTGTTCTGTTGCCAGCCTGAGCCCATAATAGCGCCTTTATTTTTATTTTTATTTTTTTATCCCGCCCGAGCCGGTTTTCTATTAGGACAATACAAAATTGTTATAAAAAGAAGAAAATAGCGTTATGCAAATTTCTTTTTTTTACAATGACCGATCATGACGTCAATAAGTAATAATGCTATCCTACATTGAATAAAGTTATTTCATTTTCATTTTCAATAAAAACGCAAAGCTTATTAAACCGCATTTTATGTGGTGCACCGTATAGATGAGGCAACACTAGCGTGAACCAATGAACGTGTAAGCTTGGTTGGTATAAGTAAAGTTTGTTTCGATTTCTTGGACACGTTTTGCTTTTCTGTTCGTGGACTGTGAGTTGTGATACAAGCGTGCGCTATAGATCCGCCCAGGTGGTCCACGCAGCACCCGGCATGCGGCAATCGCACGCGCAGCTTGCAGGATTGATCCTAGCGATCTTTGAACTTATTGCCATTATTTATTTCTTTGGATACGAAAATCATGATGAGGTAAACAACTGCCTGTCATACACCTACAAAATCCATTATTTATTTTTTGTTTAATTTTTTAACCATACATAAATTATACAAAAGTAGTTAATGTTATTTGTGTTAAAAATACTCTTACTGAACGTAACTACAATGGCATAACTACTGATCAGTCAGAGAAATTGACGGATGTATTTAAGCTTTTTTTGTTGAGATTTTTCTACAAAAAAATAAAAACATTGACAGATGTTTAAAACTTTATAGTTTGTTGAGAATTTTAACGATTTGAGCGGTTTTAACAAAATATTAAATAATAAAATAAACGATTTACGATGTTTTTATGAATAACGAGTAATGCATTAAGCAGGGTGTCGGTAGAAAGTGTAACGGCATTGTGGTACAATCAACCACTAATTTCTACAGTTTACAAAGTAACGTTTATTCCAAGGGCGAAGGGTGCAAAGAGTGGCTTTATCCGTGGTTGACTGTGCGTTCACGTCAATCAGTGGATGCGGGTCCACAATTAGAAGCACGTGCCGACTTAAAACCTAATGCGAATACAAATAAATTCTCATGTATGCGATTTAAAAATATCACTCTATGAATTTTTTTATATTACCTATTGTACTGGTGATAATGATATGGCCAAACGTCACGCAATCCCACTGTTTTTGTATACCGATGATGAGCCTGTTTCATCATAATTTTATGTAACGGTCATAATATACCATGTCATGTATAGTACCTACCGGCTTCAACGAGGCTTATCTTATTAAAAACTTAAAGACAATACGTACGCATATCTTTGAAATATGTTCATATGAATCCGAGTAATGCATTTTCATTAGTGTATCGAATCACTTTTAAGTGTATAAAATATAAGAAAGTCGCAAAACGCTATTACAAAAATTATAAAGTCACAGTAAGTTTTTTAAACTTACATATGGACGTAACGTTCCTTGCAAAAACTCGCTTTCAATTCCCAGGACGCACAAAAAGACTAAAAAGAGGTTACATAACTACTGGTATTACGGAGATGTAAGTAGTTGAGACATTAGTATGGACCTAATGGAAGAAATTAGCAAACTGCACGCGAATAATAACACGTTTCGCACATTTTTACTCACGACCGACGCTAGGTTTTAGACCACCGAGCAGATTATTCTCAATTCTTATTAGCTGGTAATGTAGTCTCTATTTTCTTTGCAATAATAAAAATAACAAGTTTAAGTTGCTTAATGTAAAAGCCAAAACTACCATTTTTCTGTTTCTGTACCTGCAGTAATAATAACTGAATAGTTTTCAAAGAGAAAAGATTTAGGTAGATAACTAGTAAACGGGAGTAATAGGCTTCTAAGATATTAGACTAAGCGCCCGTTGACAAAGTCTTACCTCATTACCAGGCTAATAACAGGCAACCTAATATATTCCTTAATGGCATGTCCAGATTGCCCAGAGCTTTCGATCTGCACTAACTTCATTCGGTAGCACGATGAGGTAAGTGACTCGATTTGTACGGTGACGTAAAACGTACCTAATTTATTATTCATATTTAAATTACGACATACTTAGGATATAGTGCGCTGACTGCACATTAGTAATTTATTGCTAATCATTGCATAATTTCAGTTTAATAAACTCACCCGCTCAGACTTGTTGTTTCTCTATCATTACCTAAACACAGTTATTTATCACAACTATCAGAACTTATCACCTATCAAGAAGTAGTCTTCACGGCTACCCGATTTTTTGGCTTCACAAAATGTGCCTGAACACGGAAACTCCCAGGGTTGGAGTTGTCAACCATCGCCAAAGGCGTCTCTTTAAATAGGTAAACGTTTTGAACGTTATAGCCGTGTCATGTAATTAATGTAAATATTATTACTTTTTAAACAGAAATAAAAAAGTCAGGATATCGGATGCCAACCTACTATTTTCCTGACCTTCTGAATATTATCAATTGCCATCTTCTTCATTTTGTATAAATGCTTCCGTTCGGTAACCTTATGAGACAAGACTTTGTCAACGGGCGCTTAGTGTATATGGGCTCTAGATTCTTTAGCAATCGTGCTCTACCAAAGTTATACAGTTTCCGGGCTCCAATATTTCAGTTTCTAATCGTCAATTCAATAAACGTCGGTACTTCCTTATTGGTTTAATTTAACTGCTGATAGTTGATATTAAAATCATAGCTTTGCGAGTTCGAGAACCTTCGCCAGATGGTCCCCAGTCCCGACTGGATAGTGAGACGATACTAGTTATATTTCCATAGAGTTATTGCGTAATAATCAAAGTGGGCAGATGCGCGAGCCGATTGCGAGTTAGTACGCGTAGACTCGTATTACTAAAGGTTTAGCAAAACAGGTGTTGTCTCCAAGCCATGATTCAATAGGGTTATACATATTCTCTAAGCGCAATAAGGATGTCTGATACTGAACATTCTGATTCAATTACAATATGTTAAGTGCTCTTCCTTCCTACGTTTTGTTAGTAGAAATCAATGTGTTTCTTAGAAAAGCAGACATCTAGAAAAGCGACAGATAAAATTTATCACAGCAGTCCATAAACGTCCATATTCCAGGTATTCGAAAGAATTGCTGCTCATTCCCTCAGCGTTTACGACGTCCACAGGGAGAAATAGGGTGGTCTTTTAGGCAGGTATCAGACGGTAATAGCAACACGGCCATTATACCTACAGGCCAGCCCTGAACTTGCGCCAAAGCTCAGAATAAGCAACAACCAAACAGGCCTGACCAGTCGTCGCGATTTCATTGGCAGTGCATTGCGCAATAGCGCCGATGTGATAATCACCACGCATGATGTGTCAACCCGCAACCAACACTTATATGGCGCACTACCTTTTATTTCTTTTTTCACTTTGTGTAGAGTTCCGTAAGCAAAATACTTAGATCTTGAATGTATTTGACAGGTCCATTTCTTTACCGTTGTTAGTGCCTAAATTCTTCTTGTTCTTAAACCACCACATAAAAATATTTAATTTGCGCTATAGGCAGGTAGTGAATAAAAAGCGAATCGAACTCAATGTTATTTAAAACTTGATTTCCGCCCAGCGGTTTTACCCGCTGCCACAAATTTTTCCATGGTAATAGTTGTTTTCCCGCAGTAAAAAGTGGCATATGTGTTATACCGGGTTATACTCTACCTGTGTTCCAAAGTTCATCTAAATCAGTCAAGCCGTTTGAGCGTGAAGAGGTAACAAACATACATACATACACACACACACACACACACACACACACACTCAGATTTATAATATTATATTATTTACTGTTAAATAATTCTGTGTTCGAACCATCGCATTCTATTAACTACAGTAATGTCTCACTTAAGTTTAAATTATGGAGATAGTTAAAATTTGTAATGATTTATATATAATTAGTGTATGTATTTCGAGTGTTGCCGGCTTAGCATCATCCCATTTCTAGCCGCGGATGTAGTACAAAGTAAAAACCGACTAAGGGAATGTACAACATCTGCACTGCGCTCGCCAATTCGCCTGCCGAACGTGGTGAGTATGGCAAATACCCCCCAATAGGGGGAGGCCCAAATTCAGCAGTGGACTATTGTAGTTGTAGTGTATGTCTGCTTTTAATATCATAAATTAACTATATACAGAACTCGTCATTGGGCGTATGAAACACGCTCTACACCTTATAAGCATCATATTTTTTTGATCGGGTAATAGACTATTAAACAATGTGTCCTTAATGGGACAGCAACTTATAAGGCTCGAAGGAAACTACGATGATGATAAGGCGTTTAGCTTTAGCAGGATAGCGCCGGGTATGAAAATAATAATTTGCATAATCAGGATTGTTTTCTAAGTAAGTATTAAACACGTGCAGAAAACTTGATTGGTGGGAGATTTTTCACACATGAGTAATAATTGACACAATAAGTATAGGGTGACAAGGATAAATTAACGAGCAAAAAATACAAAACTAAATATATGCTGATGCTATCATATAGGTTGGTCCTTATCGATAATTACAATTTAACAAACAAACGCAATTTGTTAAACATTAGTATAAGTAAATTCATTTATTCGATGCAATGTATTATGTCTGCAGCTTACAGCAGTATTTCACACGCTCATATCAACAAGTCGTGTCGGTATGCTTAGCGTGCATGATTAGAAACAGATACAAGTATGAATCAGGCGCGCAGGTGGCTTTCAGTAGGTTTTTGCAGAGATATACGCGCCCTCAGGCAGCTGCCGCGAAAATTGCAAGCCCCTATACCCTCCTAGTCATAATCTAGGAATAAATAGCCAAGTGCTAATGACAAAATGGAAATGCGTGTGTTTGGTCAGCGTGCGCACGCGCAGACGCACGCAATTAGCGGCGGACGTTAGAAAGTGGACACTGGAAGATACGGGCGATAGCACGTGCCGTCTTGGAAATAATACCGGAAAATTTTCCTTGCATCGATTATAACTATTCGAATTTGTTTTAATACTCATGTGGGCTATGTACACCTTATATGTTTTATCAGAAGCGGACAACATCATGTCGATAAAACACAAATAAATCAGTGCAAAAACATTGCAAAGCTTTTGTATGTGCGCACATGCGCGCTCTCGACGCGACGCATGAAAGAGGAGGACAAAACGCTTTTCATTTCATTTGAATCGCGGCGCATTCTGTGCGCACACGCACGATGACTCAGAAGTGGATCAATCAAAGAACATACAGCACAGTAATCAATAAAAAGGACATAGGTAAAAAGTGATGGTACTTTTTTGCTGGTTCTTTTTAAAAGAAAATTAAACAGATTGCTTTTCTTTAAGATTACTCCCTCTGATTTTCGATGAAGAGTCGCAGCTCGATCTGCAAAACAAGCTTATTTTAAGCTAATGAACTGTTTTAAATATCAAAACATTAAATACAAGATTCTTATCACGATAGAGGATTTTGGAATTGTCCATTAATCATATAATTATGCTCCTTGTACACCTCATTTTATTTGCTTCATAATTTCGCGTGATGGTGATGTTTTGTCTAGTCGTTGTTCGTGTGGCATAATTTAGAGCGGAGACAAACGAGGGCAGTTATGTCAATGTCTCAAAGCTCGTAGTAAGTAGTATTATTGTTAAATCTATGCTCGTAGGCACAAAACACCATAGTCCTCTGGCTCAGATGCCATACTCTTTGCCATCGCGTAATTAGTAGCTCTGGGCTTTGTCTGGCCGCTGTCTGTGTGGAATTCTTTAGAGAAGAGACAAACGGAGGAGGCTGCATCAATAGGTATCGTGTGTCGGCCACCTGCAAGCCCTTTATACCCCTGCTCGCCTGGTAGCTGGAGGGTGGTGCAATATGCGCTTGGGATGAGCTAGATAACATGTAAGTATCTGTGTAGTCTGAAAGTGTAGAACTGCCCTGTTTCATAACAATGTTCTGTATTTTTATGTACTTTGAGAAAATAAAATAATAATTACAACATCTGACGCATAAGTCATTTAAATAAGGCGGTGGACTTAGAGTGAGACTATGAAGAACACATAAAATACTATTTATTTTCTTAAATGAATGATAAACAATAAATACCTGATTATTTTAAAAAAAAACTACTTCGGATTCCACAACAGTCCACTGCTGGACATACAATACGCTTGACTATAACTTTGGCATGATTATGAATAAGAAGTGGGAATAAAAGCTTTCCAAATTCTTGATAAGATCTTGCACTATTTGGTAGAGCCCCTCTTTAGGACCAAAGTAGAGAAATTAATACCACAAGCTTTGTGCTAATCCTGGGATTGATTACCTTGATAAATAGTATCATTAACATTGAAGGTATTAAAAGATTTATTTTCTTGAGTATGCGACCATTTCTTTTTATTATATTTGCGTGGGGTGCAAATACAATAGTCTCAATAGTTCAAATTCAACAACAATTAAGTTGAAACAACCTCATTGAAATCCAAACAAGCGTAAACAATAGTAACAATTTTGACTGAGTGGTTTGTAACAAGCAATTTGGTGGGTTGACTCGTAAAATGGCAGATCTCACACGCAGATAGGTAGCCCCCCGTAGAAATTACGCACTATCAGAAAACCCCTCAACCCCCGTTGACTCCTGAGAATTTTACTCGTTACCTCAGCCAATATCGATATTACAACATTAAAATCGATCGAAATCGATGCGATGCTATCAGATGCGGTTTGTGTGGGAATCGTTTTAAGTATTGCATGACACGCGCAATTTTTCTATGCAATTGTGGTGAGGCTTTCAGCTGCTTAGGGAATTAGGTAAGTAGAATTTTATTCGACTTTTCTATTACCCACTGAAATTAGTACCTACAGTTTATTTCTTAAATAGACTGCTACAATACATTGTTTTGCAAACACTTACATACATACAGATACTAAATCCCTTGTGGAGTAGGCAGATCGTAAACGGTCGTAAAAATAACGTCTGACAAACATTAAAGTTTCTGGTAACTCAGAAAATTATATCCAGTAATTTGTATACCACCATAGTGACAGGTTGTTAGTAGCACTTGTTGTATCGCCTAAAATTGCAATACACATGTAGACCCATGACCACTCGCGCGAACTATGTTGAATATCATAATTATATAAATAATCGTGTACCTACATATTCCTCGACTGAACTTAGTGCCGCAAAATATATTTTGGCAAGAGTTTTTAAGCAAGTTGATTAATATACATCGCAATTTTTATACCATCAACGTTTTTACAGCCATTAAAGCATGTCCTTCAAACTTCCATACCTCACCCACTCACAACATCCGCATATCACCACTAACCTCAACCCACCCCAAGCCAGCCTGTGGGAATGGGCAAAGACAATGGCGATTATATCACAGTTAATAGCTCCCATCGGCCGATAGGAAGGGTGCACTGGGGTCAGCTTATCGGGAAGGATTAGCTGGTCAGTGTGATTGTGATGTAAGGTTATTAAGTAGACATCGATAGTAGAAAGTATTTTTTTTGAGAAAGGTATTGTATACTTGAGAGACTGTTTTTAATATCATCAACTCATTATCTAATACTCTACCACAACACAACAGTCCAATGCTGAACATGGGCCTCCCCCTATTAGTGGAGTAAGTGCCATACTCACTACGCAGGCGGATTGGCGAGCGTTGTACAAGGTGTTGTTATTCAGAGATAACGCTGCTGCCCATTCATTGGATTCATCCCGTAATCGGTTTTTACGGCAACCACATAATGGGGTGATGGTATTCTAAGCCAGGACCACACGGCAATCGAATACTCAGCAGAACATAAGTTTAACAAGTTGTTTCCCACAACTTGACGTCTTCCTACGGGGTGTAAGTACGTGCTGCGGAGCTTAAAGTAACGCCCAGACGTGGCGTGCGTGGGCGGAACTCCTCGCTCTAAGCGAGAGAGCAAATATTTTCTCTCTTTTGTACATATGAATACATATTTTTGGGAGATTTATGCAATTCTCGCAAAGTTCATTCACCGCCAGAATTCTCACGGATGTATAACGAAACGTGATAAAGTCCAAAATATACCTACCCACATAATTTGTTTCAATTATTGTTGTGGTCTCAACAAACGACCTCTTGAGACATGACGAGCCTCTCTCGAGACTTGTCGATGGTCAGTGTCGTCTGCATCTGAGTAATGCTACTGAACTGAGTCACCGTGGTATGGCAGAGGCACCAATCTGTCTAGTGTCTCTGACTTGAATATTGACGGTCAACATATAGGTAGCGCATGTATCTTCCAATTTAACTTTCATGAAAAGAGATTTCTTGGCTTTATCCGTGTGCTGTGTAGTGTTGGTTAACCCTGGGTAAAATTATGATAGCCTTAAAGACAGGTCGATTATTGAGAATAACAATTGCTGATCATGGTTTAAAGCAAGTTGAAACCACAATATTATTTGTTATCATGGTTACCAATTTATTTATTTACCGTTTATTGTACACAAAAACATTACAAGAGAAACACATACAAAGAATAACGACACAACAGGACAGCTTATTTCTACTAAGAAATTTCTTCCAGCTGACCTACGCAAAGTGAGACTATATAATTAAATATTTAACTATAATTTAATTAATATTGCATTGAATTGTTCCGATGAAAGTGATTCATTTCTAAGATCAGGAGTTTATTTGTTTGTACCTGTAGAGGCAAAGGGAAATACAAATCAGGGAACAATTTTTTATCTAATTAATGTATGCCTCCTACCTATTTTAGATTTCATACATAGGTTAGATTCTATACCTGTGGTCCTTAGCTTAGATGCGGGTCTGGGTCACGCCTCGCGCCTCGTCATCGTGTCCAGTCATGAGGCAAGTTGACTATAATACGAGGTTGGGGAAGGTCACTAATGTCTTAATGTGTGAGAAGCATCTGCCCAATTATAGGCGTGAACAATGCCGTCCAGAATTAGATCAATTGGTAGGAATGAGGTCAAGTTAAGTTTTTGTAGGATAGAAAATGACTCGGAGGGCTCATGAAGGGCGACACAACACATTAGGTATGTATTAGGACCAGAGTCCGAGCTAGTAGTTTATATAAACAAATAGTGAGAAGTTGCCATATATGGCCAGAATGGTAGTCCACACTGAATTAGAACAAAGAATTGAATACTTAATTGTAAGGAGAACGAAGCAGCCAATATCAAAAACTTTAATTTTAATGACTACTTACATACATAAATCACGCCCATATCCCTTACGAGGTAGGCAGAGCATTAACGGCCGTTCAACGGATATTAATACCACGTCTGACAAAAGTTTGAGGGTCAATCAGATAACTGTGTATCACCATAGTGACAGGTTGTCAGCCCGTCGCCTAAAATTGCAATACACACCCTCGAGTCCCTTAGTCGCCTCTTACGACACCCATGGGTAAGAAATGGGGTGATGCCATTCTAAGCCGGCATCACACGGCAAATGACTACTTACAACATGATAATGCACTTTCGCCCTATTTATCTGTTCTTTGTGTTCAACCACAACCGGTGTCAATTTTCACCGTCGGCACACGACCAGTGCCAAATATTGTGATAATCATTGATAATCCGACCAACTCCCATTGTCACTCGATGACTTGATAAAAAATCATATAAAAATATGGTCCGCTACATCCCCCGGGAGTAAGGCCGAGAGGTCTTCTTCCCTCATTCCCATAATCTATTCCAATTAACTGACAGCACCATATTGTGATATTAACACAATGCATCAGATCACCCCCTTGCGTTATGCAAGTTGTTGTTAACCAAGTACCAGCTTTATGGCAAGTTATTATGACTCATACTTGCTTGTTTGTTATGCGTGTATTACGGTTTTGATTATGTCGGTAGGTACTTACTGGTATTCTTAGAGTAAGACAGACTCTAGTATACTAAAACAAACTCTAAAATCGGTTGATTAAAGCTTACTTTCTATGGGAATCTTTGGAGACTGTGTCAACAGGCAAATAAGCATAGATCGTTTTACAAGTTCAATACCGCTGTATATTGGTCTCTATAGGCTTGAATCGTCACGTCTCAATAATTCAATAAAACGGACATTGAGATCAATGAGAATCTATTATTGTTCGAACATGGACTGACCTACAAGCCTGGTTTAGCTACGAGTTAAGGAAGGTCTAATAAAGGTTTTTTTTTGACAATTTCTCTTCCGAGTTCTATTAACGAATTAAACAACCAGTACCACCCAAGTACCTACTCATAATAGTAGCCACGCAAGTATAGTAATCGATGGTTACGTTGTAACTATCAGATTAAAATTTAATATCGTACTTTATTGACGTAAATTAGCTTTTGATCTTTCCGAGTCAAACAGGTACCGCAAAATTTCCGCGAAATGTTTATTTTTTATCAACAAAAAACACAAATAGGAGTTCAATAAAGAAATCAGAGCAGCCAAATTAAAGCGTGAAAGCATACATCGCTTTGGCAGACATTTTTATCGGTAAAAAAGCAAATAAAGGCCGCAACAATAGTAACAAAGCTTTGAAGATGCGCAATAAAAATGCAATAATGCGTTGTTGTGTGCGCAAGAGTGCGGCAGAATGCGTGACGGGCGTGACAATGGAGCCGGCGGCGCGTGCGTCGCTACTGGCCGGCGCGGCCTACCGCACACCTTGCGGGGTAGTGCGTAGACGCGGCTACGACACTACGTAGCGTACGTAGCAGCAACGTAAATACTGATCTACAGTTAAAATGATGGTACTTTTGCAACAACTCATATGTATGCTATTAACTTAGGTAGGTACGTGCTGTGTAAAAGACGTTTGGTGTATTTAAGAAAAATCTTTGAACTATATTCTTTTTCTTCGAATCTATGTGCAGCAATTTGCAGTGAATATTAAAAATAGACTGAATATGTTCAACATTTCTAATGCATTGCAGTATTACTCTGGCACAATGCCGCCTTTTGACCTCAACTATCGCCAAACATAATCTCGACACAGGATATAAGCTAAGCTCCCACGAACTATTGTAACAATGTCCGAAAAAAGCGTCTATAAGCGCATAAAAACACCCCAACGGTATTTCAATACACATCTTAAAAGGCCTTTGTTGCTTTATATTTTTTCCTTCCATATTTGATTTGTTGCTACAAATAACGGACATGAAAAGCTTTAGGTACTTAATGTCCAGTAATTGGCGATCAATGAGGATCAGTGGGCACATTGTGCTAAACTATCGAATGGGCTATTGTCCAAAATGGGATAAAAAGTACCAATGAAAAAATCCAAGCAATCACCCGTCAAGGGTCAGTCGTCAATAGATGACAGACTTTAGAAGATTAAATCCCATTTAAGCTTAAAATGATCGTGCTCAAAAATACCAAAAACATTTTAAATTGTAGTGACCTGCATTGCATGATATAAAAACTTATCATTAGGTTATTAAGAGTACATTGAACCAGTCGCAAGGTGTGCACAATAACCGACAAAACCAAAAGTTTTAAATTCAAGTCGAGCGCATCTATAGATACGGTCCCACGCACTCTGAATAAGAAATATGACCCGAACGGATACTGCTATTATCAAAACATTATTACAACACTCCAAAGCATCGCCCTTCCAATGTAAAAATTAAACAACAATTGCCTTTAATATTCGCTCGCTGGTGCGGACCCTCTACGGTTTTATAAAAAATCTGTCAATCTGCTGTAGATCAATCATCCTTGTGAATGAATGTATGGGAGGGGTGAGCGGCGACTCTCGACCGCAGAAACTTGGCAGATAATAAACCCGCTCTATATTTACGTAAACGCATCGGTTTGATGTCCAATATTGTGCTCAAACGCATCCGACACCGATTTCGGGTTTCGCCCTTTACAAGCTTTGTATGGAGTGACTGACATTTTGCAAAAATGGCACAAAAGTCGAGTAGGCGGGTTGTTGTAGGCTTTTGACTTTGTGAAACCGAGCTTTTAAATCTTGTCAAAGCTTTGAAAGAGCGGTATAGAAAAGCTCCTTAACCAAAACTAGTATTAATTGTTATAAGTGCCCATTTTACAATTGGTAACGAGTTGACGAGATACTCTACTACGGCAAACCCAAAACTAAAAACCATTTCTACCAATTTCCGATCCCGCCAAATGCATGTTTACCGATGTAGGTACTAGTTATCAGTAATTATTCGCATTACCACAAGGTTCCATAAGGTCTAAACCCTAAACAGTCTCTCTTATTTGTGAGTATTATTTCATATACGAATACTTTCCGCCACCTAACGCAAGTACTTCCCTACAGTGCCAAATGCCCCGTGAAACTGACAAGACAATCTACTTACAACTCCCGGCCGTCAGGTGAGAGACGCGCGCGGCCGGGTCCACGTGCGAGCACGCTCGGGCGCGTCCACGTGCCCGCTGCACGCGCAGGTAACACAGGTATCGCTCATTGGTGACGCGTGGCTAGTGATAACATGTAGGAAGTGGTGCATGTTGTAAGTGACACAGCAAATGGTAAAGACCTTATAGGCATTTCCTATGAGTAGGTACGTAGAGCGCTGTAGTACGTACGTAGCGATATTTTTTTAATCTATGGGTTGCAGAAATAACTTAAAATTGTCACGGAGCCAATATTATATAGCGAGCTCACACAAAACTGGCATACCTACTGTCACTATAAACTGGGTTTGTTTGCTTTCAGAAACATCTTATGCAGGTAGTGAGATCCTTAATGTTTGAAAAACGTATCATTAGCAGGAATAGTAAGCATTATAATAAATAACCTATTGTCATTAGTTTGCGGCTAATCTAGCAACGCTAATGTTTTGCAAAGTTACCACAAAGACTCAAAAACCGCAGATAATCAGCGAAGCAGCTGAGCCGACGGCACGCGCTGTCATTGTAATAGCAAACGCAAAAGGCCATCAAAATAGCTAGTAATGAGTGTTGACGAGCGCTAATAATGGCATGAAACTTAAATACATAGAGTATGAGCAAGAAAACATGTTTAGAGGGACCACATTGAAGAACCCTAATGAAGGCATTAAATACTCATCTCACTCAGATTTGACGTGCGCTCAAGGAAACCAATTATCTACACAAAACACAAAATCTCAGTTTTGTTTTGACCAATAAAGCAGTATATTTCAAATCAGTCTAATATCTTATTCTAGCGCACCGTCCGAACTGACTGAGACGAGTTTTCCTAAACGCCTCTCTAGTTACAGACTATCAGACATTATCTGATTAATTTAATTAAAAACAAGAGTTGCCTTTTGAACATTTCCTTGCTCTGATCACTGAAAGCACTCGTCAAGACAATCAAAGTATCAACATTAGAACTGGCACCGGCACCAGTAATCGCAGTGTCAGCCGTGCAGTTTATTACCGCAGCAAATTTACCCTCCCTCCCCTCTTGATGAGCTGTCGATATATACACTATTTGTGATTATATTTTTTAAACCTATAAAAAGTGGTTTACGTACCTCTATTGTTAGGTGTTTAAATCCTTGCAGTACCTTTGTAATCTGCCTCGGTTATTATAAATAAATGTCTTGCATGCAACTAGTTTTTATAGAGGATTATCTACTCTTTCTGAAAATAGATAAAAATAATAACGTTAGGTACATCATTAAAATACTACTTACACTTCTTTTGGTAAAGATAGAGATTGTCCTATATCCACATCTTGCAAACATAAACATTGTAGTTAAAATCACATTAAAATTCATTTCATTTATATCTAACAAATAACTCGCTAAAGAGCATCAATCGTGGTCAACAATAGCATTACGACAAACACCGTATCGTGTGTCCGCCAACACTACGAACAGCGTATTGTTCACTAAATGGCCACCAGTGGGCACCACGCTATTACAATGCTGTTTATATCTTTCCCACTGACCACGGGGAGCGTGATTGATCATTCAAACGGAAGAATACACCTCTAATTTCAATCCGGAAACGTTCATTTCAATATTCCTAATCAGCCGGAAATATCCAGCAGCCATTCTTGTGGCACGGGTCAAAAAATCATTGAATTCTGTTTTGTGTTCAGTTAGGTCTGCCAATAATTCGTAATTTGTAGATGAGAGAAATACGATATGCCATAACCATAACCGTAGATCTCTAGTGTACAAATATTGTTCTAATAACAATAAACATTAAAGTATTCGCGGTGGATGAGTTAACCCTTTCCCACCGCTCTAATTTTACTAATGTGCACTGCTAACAGAGGGGTCACTGCGTATTGGGTTAACGCATTAAATATTGTTGAACGTATACTTTACAAATTTGTTTAATATTACCGTTCGTACTCATAGGTGTCTACTCTATTATTACCTAATATTAACTTTACATTGACATCTTTGTATCAAATTAACAGGATCAATCTAAAGATGTTTTCGGTCAAACCTAATGATAGTCTGTCTATAGGTAAAGTCGTGGAAATATTTTTTGAGGAACTAACATTAGTCATTTGCCTGATAACCCCGAACATAAGTAAATCAACTGTCAATACTGTCATTGATTTTGAGTTCTAAAACCGTTTTCCTTGTAAACGTAGGTACTTACAATTATCACTACCGAACCCAGCTAAATCGAAAATGAAATCTCTAGGTTTCGTAACTTTATCTGCGACAACGCTTAACAAAATGAACATTATAAAACCGAAGATGATCGTTTAATCGGTCACGAGCACAATACCCGGAAATCCGATATTTCACATTGAAGCTGGCTGCAGCTTCAAACCGGCAGACCATTAAATTTTATTTTGAAGGGTCCCCCGATTGGTGGGGCGTTCGCGAACATAAATAATAGCAAAAAACATATTGCGTTTCGTTGCTGCACTCATTATGCGCAATTAGCTACTATTGTGACAGAAGTCGGGACTCCCTGTGAACGGATTCAATCGGATTGTGATGGCAAGATGTGGCTATAAACTTTGGCGCGTGGATTGAAGGTCTGAGATTCGCAAAGCTTTTTTGGGGGTCACTTCAAATGAGCCACCTTAAGTAGGTTGCTATCCTTTAAGTGGTAGAAATTATTATAGAAAGTATTGCCTCTAAAGCGCATTGCATTTTGGATTAAAAACAATTTGATCTGAGAAACCAACCTACCAATATTTAGCCGGCACGGCACGCAAAACGTTTCCCTGGCCTGATCTGCACCTAGAACAAAAACATAAGTATATATTATTATACTCGTTCGTAACCTCTCAAAAATCAAAACGGCACGTTCCCACGCTTCCCGTTCAAAAGTAACTGCATTAGTGACGTCATTAATTAATCCGACCAATCAAGGTGCGTTCCCACGTCGTGATATCTCCCAATCACGCAACATCTTTATTTCATTATTGAATTACTACCCTACCCACAATAGGACCATCAAAACCTATTGTTTTTGGGGTCGGCGTGAAATAGCCACACCGCTGAGACCATAATTACTTTTGTAATAATTTGGTTAAAATATTAAAAATAGGAAGGGTGAGCGAGCATTGTAATTTAAGTATTAACATGCTTAACTATTTGTGGTGGTTTCCAACATTGAAATTTGATGTAAAAATAGATTTTTTTAAATTATTAGGTACATCTTTTACCTTCGTTCTAGAAGATACGCTAAGCTAAAGCTAACCATGAACTAATCCTCTGTCTCAATGCAGAAATTACTAGGTAATAAGGATGAAAACACACACACAGTAGGTACTACGTCAAAAGGGCGCTCCACTTCGTGAAGGCTACTCATAAGGCACTTCCCAACGCGCTCGACCAGCAGGATGTTACCCGGCTGCTAAGGGACGTCAAGAACCTGGAGAATAAGCTGGAAGAATTTCAGCGGAAATTCGAATGCTCACAGAAAACTATTGCTGAACTACGTGCCGAAGTAGATTTGTTACGAAATTCAGCAACTAGGTCAGCTGAGACTTCGAGTTCTGCTGACAAGGAACAACGCGAAGTGCGTGCCGTCGGTGAATCATATGCATCGGCGACAAGCACATCGTCAGCTAATTCGCCCGCCAAGCGAACCGACCAGCGTGCGCCCGCGCCCCCCGCCGCCGCCGCACCGCTCGACCCGCCCCGCCCCGCTGCACCAACGCTGTCAGCTGCGCCCGACAATGCTGCTGACACGATTAAACGTCGGCGCCGGAACATCACTAACCGGCCTCCTTAGCCGCTCACTGCAGCAGCGGTAAACAAAAAGGGCATGGCTCATCTATCACTCTGTGAGCCACCCCTTAACAAGCGTTGTGACCAAGTAGACGCGGATGGGTTTACTTTGGTTCAGAAGAAGCGCAGCAGGCAACCCCGCCAGAACAAGTGTGGCACCGCCCCAGTCGAGGCCAATCTTTATGGCTCCCGCCTGCACGACTCTACTACCAAGCAAGACGTGCTGGATTACATCTTCGCGAGGCATAAAGCAGGTGCCTTCAAGGATACGCCAAGACTCGGAGTATACGTGGAGCCGTTGGAGTCGCGCCATTGGGTGGGTTTCAACTCGTTCGTGGTGCGAGTCCCGACAGCTACTGTGAGCGTCTTCACGTCACCTGAGTTTTGGCCGCAGGGAGTCGTGTTTCGCCGCTTCCGAGGGAAGCTACCGCTCACGGCTTCACCGTTAGAATAGGTTTTAGAATAGTAATATTTTAAAGTTTATTTAAGTTTATTTTACTTGTATAGTCGTATTTTATTTTTATATTTTATTTAGAACAGTTATGTTGGCAAACTGTTTACCTAAGACACAGGAATGATTATTCTTAGTTTAGGAAATAGTTAAGCCTCATAATTGTTTTGTATAGTTTAACGTATTAGTAATTATGTTTATTAAATAAAGAATTTGAGAAGAATTTGAGAAGAACTTACAAATAAAGCGAGGAGTAATCGATGTAAATTATTCATAATAATAAATATCAATTTAATGCTATCAAGAGCACAAAAGTAAGCATAGAAAGCAATTTGTATAAAATCGGTGTAAATCAGACACTTCTAAAGAATCTGACGCGGAAGTTTCGCGACGAGCCCATGTTTATGCAAAATAGTAGTTTGTGAAAATGCAAATTGTTGGAACTAATTTGTTAGGGTGGAATTTTGCGCGTGGATAATAAAGGCACCGGTGGAGTTCTGTTACGATTTAGCATTGCACGAAACAGATCCAACCCGTAGTAAGTAGCCAGCCAGCCATGCAAAACCAACAAAAAAATTACAATTCAACACTTTACCTACTTACTTGCTAAAGTTAGATAGAGTTGAGACTAACTAGGTATAAATAGGTACCAAACTTTTATCGGACATTAATACTAATAAATTAGAAACATGAAAAGCATACACAAATGTTGGAGAAAGGGCAGGAGTTCGTTATCATGAACAGTAGCTTGTCGCGTGCCGCATACAAAACTTACTATATGTTAGTAAGCAGTACCTCGAATAACCCTTTAAGAGATCAACGTATACTGGCTCTTCTTAAAACTGTATGAAAACCATTATATGCTAATCTCTTTCAGTAATAGTTATTTGTAGCTAGCTGTACCTTTTAGGTGGGGCGACGGGCGTCACCATGGCTGCATGCAGCAGGCAGCGCCCGCATGCGCGATAACGTCCACCGATAAATTGGCGCGAGCCTTTCACAACGCGCGCCATCGCCGTTTTCACCTTGGCGCTTTTTTGTATGAGAATAAATAGCACCTTTTTTAAGTTGTTTTCACTCACCTTACTTGGTGCGTAACGCTCTGATCTGAAGCTGAAGTGAGCTGCTCCGATATCTTCCACAAATATAAGTAGGTATTGAAACCACTAAAGCACTTTTTTTCTGAAATATGGACAATATATCTAAAGTCCTTCTACTTTATTCTTATTTCACACAATTTCAATAAACTTTGGTCTCGCTAAACTTAAATAAAATGGCGCCATAATTTTAAGCACAGATTCTAAATTCAAAAAGACTCGATCGGTCAATAAAATGAAGCCATATTCAAAAGTTTTAATTGCATTTGGAGAGAATACCTATATCAATACACTGGCTGATTAGGTTCGGAGAGCCTTTTGCTCTAAAAAGAAAAACATCAATAATTTTCTTTTTAATTTTGCTAAAAGCCATCATGTCAGAATGTTTTGAGATTATACGGCCATTCATTTGTAAAATCCGAATACACTCTTGAATAATTATCGAATCATTTGTTGATGTGTTCTTGTTCATTCGTCATTTTGTGGTGAAACAAAACTCACCTGACAACCTGTCGAAATTATTTATTTTATAATTAAGAAATACCTATGCAGATACTTACTATACTTACTCAATTACTTATGTATGTAGGTATATAGGTACATACCTTCATTCATCAGTCTTTTACAGTCCACTGCTGGACGTATGCCTCCCCCAGGGTAGGTACGTCATAGGGCACGATCTCCCGTTATCGCCATCCAGTCACTATCAGCCGCCTACTTAAAGTCGTCAGTCCATCTGACCGGAGGGCGTCCAACGCTACGCTTGCCTAGACATGGCCTCCCCTCGAGAAATCGCTTGCTCCACCGTCTGTGGACTAAAGCGAGTTCTCTAATCTAATCAGTGTGTTACTAGGATATTGGTACTTATTAACATTTTGGTCTAGCAATAAACCTTACCTACGTCAGAATAATCAGCTTGGAAATCATTATGTTCAGCGCTGTGAGTATGAGTTTATAAATTTATATTGTCAAAACGAATACGCACCCGGCAAAGCTGAACCAAATTCGCAAAAGATTGGATTGCGCATTTCACTATCGCATTAGTTACACTTGAAACGTCACGAATTGGAGGTCAATCATAAAAGTATTTGTTGCCATGACAGTTGGTAGGCGCCCGCCCGCCCCCGCACTATTTGTACAGAGTCACAAATAGTTGTTTGATTAACTCGCTTTTATGTCGTTCGTCGGAACGCGATTGTCTGCGGATTTGTTTAATTTGATCCTTTGTTTGAGCGTCGGTTGTGTGGAAAGGCTTACGGAGGGTTGGCAGGCGGTGGTAGCCGGCACAATGAGATGGGCATGGAGATTCAGTAGTGTTCGGCTGATATCTGGTATCTGCGTTGTCACCGACAGATTGCCGTCACCTGTTCACGAAATTTGAACAATGTCCAATTTAATGATAAATAGTTTATTGGTAATGATGTTTTCATCAGATTACGCTTTCCTGTGCACTTGGTCAACATAAGTGTCTAGTTAAAGCTAGGTAGATATGCGTCATTTTAAGAACAAAATTATGCAACTGGTTAGTTTTTGCAAAGCTAGATACAGTTAGAAGTATTTACGTCTTTTTGACGGCTTCGTGCGGTAATACCTTGTAAACCGGTTAGGCGGCGCAAACTTACTGAAACTTATTCGTATTAAACGGTATTGTTATTCGACTTTGCCGTGTGATGCCGGTTTAGAATAGCATCACCCCATTTCTTTCCCGTGGGAGTCGTAAGAGGCGACTATGGGACTCGAGGGTGTGTATTGCAATTTTAGGCGATGGGCTGACAACCTGTCACTATGGCGATACACAATTTACTGAATGTCCCTGAAATATTTGTCAAACGTGGCGAAATGACCGTTTTTGCGGCCGTTTACGCTCTGCCTACCCCGCAAGGGATTATGGGCGTGATATGTGTATGTGTATGTATGTATGTATTCGACTTTTGTTGTGCTTTCCATAAATATTAACAAGATAAATACCCTATCTCTATAAAATCTATTAAAACTGTCGTCAATTAGTGCATATGCCAAAATAAAACGTGTAGGTAAAAAACAATTCCATCAAAGAAACAAAATCGTGTGTGAAATGTTGCAGCCGTTGCTTACACTGCTTTGATCGACACTGTTGACTCACGTTCACGTCGCGTCGCGCTAATTTCACTATTTGTCTTCTCTTTGCTATAGGTAGCTTTGCTATTTAGATAGGTACAATCACAGATTAAATCTGCGGATTAAACAATAATAAATAGCACTAGCAACGCATTATCTTTTCAATATTCCATGAATTGCGCATGAAATGGGTATGCGCGTGCGTAGTGGACTATTTTAATGGTTTGATAGGTATTTAATGTCAGTAAATAAAATTCTTGACAATTTTGTTTAAATTTAAAAGGAAGCGTCTATATGGCGGGGCGCCTTGTCGTATAGTAATTTAATCTATATAGCAGGGCGCACTGTTTAAAAGCATTTTGTCTGTGAATTGGCTATTCATCGGTGCTCTTAGTGCACCTTGTTAAATCTGTAGCCTGAACCACCTGATTAATGGTCTGTAAAAAATATAGTTCCGTGCTTCGGAGAGCACGTTAAGCTAACAGTCCCTAACACGGCCTCCAATTTAAAACTGAATAATGTATACTTTATTTAACAATTGACTGGCCACTATAACAACAATCAAATATTTGACGTTCACGAAAAATAAAAGTCTCATCTTTTCTTATTTTTTAATGGCTTTCTCTAGTTTTAACATTTCCTACAAAATCGAATGAACATATATATAAGAGATCTGTGGAATGAACAAGGTCAGAAGAAAAGTTTAAACGTTTTTTGGTTCTTTATCGTATAATTTGCATGTCAGAATCCTGGGTAGGTACTACTTAGGATCGTATGTTTAAAGAAATTGTAGTTTTAGTAATCTGATTTGGTATTGAAAGATGATAGAGAAGAGAGGGCCTTAGATACTTACTCTTCTTACTGGATGATTATGTACTTACTTTTAGAACAGGAAGAATTTAACAGAGGTATGACCAACAAATCCAGCTACATTTTGAAGCAGTTAATTAATATACCTCTACATAATCGGTGATCGTTTTGAATTAACTTTAAAATAAATCTACTTTTGCTTTAACATCATTCTATTCTTTAAGAAAAAAAAATTATGGAGCTTATGTTAGAAGAGTATCTATCTACATATTATAATGTTTTTCATTCCTCTATTTTTGCTTTTCACTGTGGAGTTAATGTTTCGTTTTTGCTTTCTTTATTTTAGTAAGCTTATGGTCGTTCTTACCAAAGATTAGAAAATTTCTGGTTGTTAAGTTTCCAAAGGTCAAATTATGATTATGTCTGGTGTTGAAAATATTAAGAGCGCCTTATTTCTCTCAAAATATTGAATTCTTTAGTAGGCCTTAATGTACCTACTCATAGCATTTATTAAGGTCTAAGGCGGATATTTTTATAAATTATGAAAATGCTTATTTTCGTTATCATTTCCTATATTTTTAGGCTTTCCAATAAATAAATTAAGTAAAAGAGTTAAAATAGCAAGCGTTTTTCTTATTAGCTCAACTGTTCCTAAAATATATTACTTATTAATAAGGGGCCTTATTTGAATCTCATACTTAGGTATAAGCACAGAGCACTCAAACATCACGCGCAGTCCGCGCGCGGGGGATATTTGGTCTGTGGGTATATAATGGTAGGTACTGGTAGCAACTTTGAGTAGCATGCTCAGTTAGAGCAAGAAACTTGGTAAAGTTAAACCATAGATAAACATTCTATGCCACAATGTTAAACAGTCCACCTTGACAAGTTAACCTTACCAACCACGGAGAGTGAACTGCTGCACTGTAAGCTAGCTCAGAATGTGCTGCGGTAGCCCAGATGGAAGAGGCGTCGCAAATAGTAATGGCGTAAGACGCGGGCAGGTTCAAATCCTGTCCGCGCTTGAAAAATTGGCATTTTTTCAAAATACTTGCTATCTGTCAAAATTAGGCAATGATGAAAACAATAGCGACTAAATTGATCAGAATTATCGAAATATCCATTGACATTTTAAAAATGACTGGTCTTAGATGTCTCCTATCATTTTCTATCATTTGACAGAAAGTGACAGGTTTAGGGTAAGTTATGAGAATTAATATCCCGAATTGAGGGCATTATCAACTCATTAGTGAATTAATACTTAGATTTTAATAAAATATCTATACTCTCGATGACCTTTGGATGACGCCTCATAGCCTGAATATGAATAAATGATTTTGACATACTTAGAAAAAAATTACCGTAACGGACATTTGTGTTGTCTATGATTAACTTTTTCTTTGTGCAGGCAAAGGCATTTTATACTTTACTAACAATTGTGACGTCACATCCTCAAAACTTTTGAAAAATATAAATGAATAAATGATTTTAAATAAATGACATATATTTTTAAAACAAACCATTGCAATAAATACGGCCTATCCAATTTTCTGTTTCATTGATTCAAGATGTTTGCCGCTAGGTATCACATGGTATCACCATAGGAATAAATAATGTGGTATCACCCTGTCTAATAAATGCATATAGGAACATACCCACTACTCCCTGTAATTTTGCGAATTGGCGGCTTCCGTTCGATGTTTTAACTCGGAGGGGCGTCAATGAATCACGATGAGCGCGTTTTATTTGGCGGCAATTGACGGCAAGCGGAAAGGACTGCCTCTCGAATTAAATCGAAGTACCTATGTTCCTAATCTAATTTCCATTTAGGTATGTTGGTAGGTTGTGAATGTAGGTCTATCTAGACCGCGCTTATGCGCTATTTTCTGTTATCCTACGTATTATTAAGTATTATTGGGCTAAGTAAATGTCGGACGTGTGATGCCGGCTTAGGATAACATCACCCCATTTCTTTCCCGAGGGAGTCGTAGGAGGCGACTAAGGGACTCGACGGTGTGTATTGCAATTTTAGGCGATGGTCTGACAATCTGTCTCTATGGCGATACACAATTTTCCGAATGACCCTCAAATATTTGACGTGGCGTAAACGGCCGCAGAAACGGCCATTTACTGCCTACCCCGCAAGGGATAATAGGCGTGATATGTGTATGTATGTAGGTATGTATTGGACTAAGTTAACTTTGTCAGTGTTTTGGCGCTCTACTTGCTTCATTGCCACTGCTCAAATTTTAAAGTCCACTGATTTCACCGCCTAAACCTTAATCCATTTAGGTAGTTAAACAACAAAAGCTACTTTCTTCGAAATTCCGACAGATTTTAATCCTAGCCTACATTAATTTCGTTATTGCTAACAAACCTCACTAAACAAAAGATTGTGGACAGTAAGTTATAATAGGTAAGTATCTGAAAAATATTTTGGTATTATCTTTAATTAACCAAAGCCAAAGTCTGCGCAGACTATAACAAAAAAAATTATAAGATAAGTGCAAAGAATACATTAGGGACCAGCCTCCATCTAAATTGTAGGTACCTATCTACTCGTCGTCGATATACTTACTTCAGTTCTAGTTCTCGAGTTTTTGCTTTCATCTACACAACCAAAGAGGCCTAACTGGTTACCTACTTAACAGGCTGTTGGAGAACTCGTAACACCAGGATCATTATGGTTTATGAGGTAGTTCGTCGTCTCGGTCTCACTTGTTGGTTATTATGACGTGATCCCGAAATTTCGTTCCTACATAAGGCTTTTCTTGAAAAAAAAACATGCTTAATCTATTTATTGTCGTTCTAATATTTTCCTTAGAATAATTATAAATCCAACCAAATAACGTTTCGGTCGGCGCGCAATCAACGCTATTAATTTTAAACCCGAGTTTTCGGCACCATTCTTCATAGATTAAACCACCAACAGAAGCAGCGTATAAACAAAGACAGGATTAAAAATCCCGCAAATCAAGAATCCCTCCCAAGAATCGGGAAACCGAGGATCTAAATCGGATTAACTCTAAAACGTAAACAAAAGCTTTATGGCTATTAAGATGGACATTTGTAACTGATCTTTGTTTGGCCGGAACATTTTTGCAAGTCCGTTGTTGGGTGTCTGCTCTACCTGATGAAAAAGAGCACATTTTTAGCAAACCTATACCTATATTGCAGGTTTTTCCCAGTGAAGTTTCAGATCATGGCGGGGAATCCTAAGACAAAATCTGTTATGTCATGTCATAATCAAAAAAAGGCAAAAGATGCGGCTCACTGCGACAAACAAGTCCTACAACTACAAGTATTGCGAGCGAAGCGAACTCGACATTTTACGTCAAAAAGAAAAACGATGCGCCACACTGCGGTACAGCAACATTACACGTAATGCGCGCGAGGCAAGCTCGATATTTTACGTTTAAAGGCAAGATAGAAGCCACACTGCGCTACATCAATACTACACGTATTGCGACTGAAACGAGCTCGACATTTCGCGTTAAAAAGAAATGAGAGGAGCCACGCTGCGATATACCAACATTACAAATAGGTATTGCAAGCGAAACGAACTCGATTTGAGAAGCCTTGCTACGCTCACTGCGCATGACGATATGTATATGCTTATTGCATGTACCATCAGCAGCACATCAACTTACTCATTATACGAATCAACTTATATTGGTCTTTCATATATTAACTAAAATAATCAGTATAATTTGGAACCTTAAATGGCTAATTTGATGTTCTGCTGATATGCCATACGATATCACTACATTACATAGTATAAAATAAAGTCGCTTCCCGTTTGGTGTCTCCTTATATCTTTAGAATTACCCAACGGATTTTGATGCGGTTTTTTTTATTAGTTAGAGTAACTTGAGAGGAAGGTTCATAAGTATAATTTATTCCGGTAAATTGTCACATTCCCATGGGAAAACGGGTAGCCTAACTGGTAGTAAACTTTTGACCCCCTTTTGACACCTTTAAGGATTAAAATTTCAAAAATGCTGAAACACGTATTTAATTATTTTAAGTTATGAATCTAATCAGAAATTTTGAAACAGATCACATTTAAGATAAAAAACTTTCATACAAACTTTTAACCCCCTTTTCACCCATTTAAAGGTTAAAATTTCAAATATGCTGAAAAATGTGTTTAATTATTTTAAGTTATTATTCTAATCACAAATTTTGAAACAGATCACATTCATTAAAAAAAACGAACTTTCATACAAACTATAAACCCCCGTTTGACCCTATTGGGTTTAAAATCCAAATATGCTGAAACACGTGTTTAATTATTTTAAGTCATAAGTCTAATCACTAATTTTGAAACGGATCACACTTAAGACTACGAACTTTTATACAAACTTTTAACCCCCTTTTCAGCCCTTGGGGGATTAAAAAAAACCGGAATTTAAAGTAAAGTCGCTTCCCACGTCTGTCCCTGTCTGTTTGTTTGTTTGTTTGTATGCTTATATCTTCAAAACCACTTAACGGATCTGGATGAAGTTTTTTAAAAGATAGAGTGATTTAAGAGGAAGGTTTTTATGTATGATTTATGTCGGGAGAAGGTCTGTTTCCCGTGGAAAATCAGTTAGCAGCGGGTGAAACCGCTGGGCGGGCCGCTAGTACTTAATAAAATAACTCTACATTCCACATTAACATTACAATCAGTTTTAATTTTAAAAAGAATATGGACAACTATATACTAAATTATGTTTTACATCCAGTTATACCTAACATTACAATCAGTTTTAATTTTAAAAAGAATATGGACAACTATATACTAAATTATGTTTTACATCCAGTTATACCTACTTACTGGTAACCATGTCATGAGAACTAAATGCGCGAACTCTCCCATTGACCTGTGGTTGCGCAAGCGCCGATCGGTGTAACGAACGCGCCCGCATTTTTCACCCTCCTCGCACCATTTACGACATAAATATCTACACAATACAATATATTCCACCAATCTATCAGCTGTAGGTACTACTTCCGATGGGAAAATACAAAAAAACTTGCGAGCTAGTAATTAGCAAAGAAATGCTAATTTGCAGAAAAGCATGAAGGAAATAAGCACGTTTTACATTATGCGGGCAGATAATTCAATTGATTTTTCCAGTGGAAATTATCGAACGTATTTTCCATTAGTGACAATATTACTAACATGCCCATTTTTTATACCTACCTTGTAACAAACATTATGAATACAATCATGTTGCACGCAAATCACATACCTACCTACCTGTTAGTGTCTGACCTACATTTCAAACATCCACCAATATCACCTACGTGTACCATATACTTACCTACCTAATTTTCATCAATAACGAAACGATGCATCACTAGAATTTCCCAGCGAGTTTTCCTGAAAAAACAAAAACTTGCGTTGTGAAAACTCCCACTGGCTATTGACTCTACGTATCTCTCGGTTGCTATTGGTCGGGAGGCGGGGCTAAGTGGAAGCCAGCGTTGTGATTGGTTGCAGTGGTGTCCCGCTAGGACCGTAGTGGGGAGAATCATCCCCATGTTTATTTTTGTTGTTCAATCAACTTAGTAGTGCGCTATAAGCTCCCGGCGTGTGTACATGCCGTGTTCTTGTTTACAATATTATCGCGACAACAATTTTTGTATTAAAGTTCCGGGTGCCTTAAGTGTGGTGTGGACTGTGCTCGAGCTGTATGTAACTGAAGAACAACATTGTGTTTGTGATATTGCATTTTATCGGAGATGGTGATCCTGTAAGTATTGCTTTTTAATTTGCAATTCTCTACATACTTAGCAAGGGGTCGACGTACCAGTACAAAAATATTTTTTTCTGATTCCAAACAAAAACCCTACTTATATTTATTTTTTATTACTAAAACTACAGCGTTGCAAGCCTGTTTAGGCCTAACAAAATATATTATATATTTTGTGGGAAATTGGTCAATGAGTGATATTCCTGGTTTGCGACTGGTACATCTACCTTACTTAACTTAAGCTTGTTAGGAATTTAAAAGGTTGTTAGCGAGGCGAGCGAGCTTTATAGGAAGAAAAATATACATTAATTTGATAGATACTTTAATCATTTTACCTATCCACAGCGTGAAACGTAATCTACATATAGAATAGAATTATATAAGGAAGAGGTTCACAAATAAATAGATAAATTGATCACTGAAATGTGTTTTAAATTAAGATAAATGAAAGTTCGCCTCTACATTACGTTCAAAGTTCCAATTAGCTGCTCAAGTTCTTAATTTGAGTTGTAGGCTATGTCAATAACTGAATAGGTACTCGTACTTAGTTTGTTCTTTAAAACTTTTTGAATAATCAAAATATTGTAAATATATAGCAAATGCGTAAACCTAATTTAAATAACACAGGCACAATGGAAAATAAGCACTTTACAAACAAGCGGCCTCTAACTCATCAAAGCAAATTAACTACTGTAAGTATTAATGCGTAAGATTTTTAAACTGATTTAATTTAGACTTTAAACTCTGGTAATTTTTTATGACATTGTTAACGATCTAACAGATAGAAAAAAAAAACCTGATAGAAAAAAAAACAAGTTATTAACAAAATGTTATGCTATAATATCGATACATACCTTTTCTATTAAAAATGGGTAAATTAGATATTTAATCAATTAGTTTTTGTATTTTTTAATTCATGATTTTTTACGAAATAGATAAATACCTAAGTTAAAAACTTACTTACTTAAAAACAATTAATCAAATTCAACGATGTCCAAAACCCCGCAAAAGCTCCTAACCCCACGAGCTCATGACTTCATGCGACGCGCAACACAAATTTCATGGAAATGTGCTTTTTTACACTATTTGCAGACGAGACCGAATTTAGAAGAAAAATCACGAAAAATAGTTAGAGTTCACCACTTTCGTCTCGTAATAATTTCGTTTGGTCCTACAGGGTTGCACAGTCCGTCATCGCCAGCGACCCGATATAATCCGTCAATCCAATACAGTAACTTGTCGCCTCAATGTTTAGGCTTATAAGCGTTAAATTTGGAGTGTTTGATTTTTGACGACTTGTTTATAATGTCGACCCAATAAATAGGTAAGTAATCAAAGTTTTTGACCTCAAGCAACGACCGTAACTTTGTCGAGCATCATAGAAAATTCAGAATAATACTTTTTTTTCTGTGGGGTGGGTGCCAGTGAAAGAGCTTTTCGGGACGGTATCAAAAATATATCGCATTATTACATTTAGACTAGCCGATCAACAAAACTTTAAAAAAATTTAGGAAAATAAATACCTAGGGCCTTTGAAAGGCCTAATCTCGGAAATTAATTGGTTCTACAAAGACAGTTTTAGCATATTGTTAACATTGTACCAAATTTAGTCTACTTTAAAATGTATAAAGAGGGTATTTCAAAAACTAGTCGTTCAAAGTTATAATCGGCAAAATTTTAATTTTAAAAAAGTGCGATCGGCGATCGTGTTCGAAAATTTGGGTTAACATATAAAAAATCAGACAATCCCAAATTGACGCAAACGAATTATGTGTAAATTTATTGTGTTAATATAAAGCATAAGTCTTATAACAAAGCTTAAGTAAAACCACACTGAACACCAGTAAAGAATATAGTCGGGTCGTAAAACAACCTAAATAAGTGGTTAATATAGGGAGGGTTGTGGAAGGTGCCGAGTGCGAGGGGCCGCAATTGGAACTAATTGAAACCCATTGAGACGATGCACGCTATGCATACATAGGTGAAGGAATATGTTATTCATTTTCAAGATGCACGCAATGCATACTGCTAGCTAGGTGAACGAAAATCTTGTTCCTTTTAAATTAATGAATTCGAGAATCTAAATCAAGCAGATGGACTAACTGACATAGATAGATGTTTTTGAAACCGAAATAGAGTAATGAAGAGACGATAATTTGGTGAATTTCGCAACCGATGGCAATTAATCGAAATGAGAACTGTCGGTCTAGAAGTAAAATCGGTTGTAAAAAATTACCGTGGTAGGGACTTCATATAATCAAAATTAAACCTAATATTTTTGATCACTATTCTTGAAGCTTTAAGAGACTCACAAAAAAAAACGTTTAAAAGCTTCGTGTGTTGTTAAAGCTTCGTATGCTTTGCCAATCTTGTTTCACCATAAATCATTCGGACATATAAAAAGGCAACCACTATTTGCGTATTTAATTTTTAAAAAAGCACTAACGTAGGTATAGAGCACAAATGGAGGAAACAAAATTTCCTTGCAACTTCCTACGTCCATCGTACATGTATTTTTGCACTCATGCAGCAAAATGTTTCGACATAATTTAATGTTATTGAAATTGAAATCAATTTATTCACTTTATACAGTGCACAACGTGTGCACAACCCAGAATAACACAAACAACACAATGACAGTTATAGAATATATAAATTAATATCGATAGCTTGAAAAGCTCAGCGTCAGTATCCCCACGTATTTACCTACGTTGTTGGAACAGAGTTGTTTGGCCAATTAAAGCGCCGCCCCCCAGACGAACGACAATTGGCTCAACGACCAAACGAGGGGACTTTCTCCAAGATTACATTACAAGGTTACACTTTTTTGCTCGCCTTTGGGAATGTTACGCGTATTCATTGGTGCTTATGTAGGTACTTAGGCACTGAAAAACATTACATTGTAGGTAGATGGCTACTCCGAAACAGCATAAGTATTTCAAGGCGGTCAATTGTTAGATTGTCGTAAAAATGAACAATATATAGCTCAACTTACTTGTTTGTGTATTATAAACTCTTCGTAGGTACTCCTATAGTACTCGCCCATCCTCGCCCCTGAAGCCAATATATACAATATTTAAAAAATCATCAAATAATTTTTAAAATTTCTGCCGCTCAATTTTCTTTCATGAAATTCTAATGTTACAATCTGTTACAGTACCAGTCGTGGGGACATGTCAGAGGGCCCAACTACGCCGGAATGGGACATCAACGACGCCGTGGTGCCGAGAGTAACCCACTTCGACACCTTCGGCGAGTGGTGCGATGGCCACGTCCGCAGAGTGTACCCGCCAGCTTGCGAGGAGGCCAGGAGACACGCGTCGGGGTGGGCCATGAGGAATACGAACAACCACAACGTCCATATACTGAAGAAGAGCTGTCTGGGCGTGCTTATATGCTCGGCTAGATGTCGCCTGCCCGACGGGTCGAGAGTCCATCTACGGCCGGCGATTTGTGATAAAGCTAGGAAAAAACAGCAAGGTAAGCTATTAAACGTAATCGTAAAGAAACTGATATCATTTTAAATATACGGGATTTAAGGGATGATGTTGCAGAAATGATCAGATCATAAAACAAAATTCCCGATCAGCTGACTTACTTTCTATGGAAACTCGAAAAAAAAATCGTTTCCAACATAGGCACCATAATAAAAGTTGTTCAGTTTCATACCCTGATCATGTCTGCAAAGTTTTCGGTACACCGTCTCTTACAACCTGTATATAATTTTGACCAATGGATAAATAACTAACTACTCTGGCTTATTGATCCGAGATAGTACTTCGCTTACCTAACTTTTAATAAATAAACATATTTGTTTGTTCGCAGGAAAGCCATGCCCAAACAGACTATGCAACGGTGGCCGACTAGAAGTCCAGCCTTGCCGCGGCCACTGCGGTTACCCAGTCACCCATTTCTGGCGGCACACTGAACACGCCATCTTCTTCCAAGCCAAGGGCGCTCACGACCACCCCAGACCAGAAGCCAAGGGCGCCAGTGAAGTCCGGAGGTCGCTAGGCGCCGGCAGAAGAGTCAGAAGCCTAGCGTTACTACTGGCGAGAGAAGCGGCCATTACTGATAAAATATTAACCGTGAAACCAGACAAGCAGATGCCGCAGAAGATCAGCACCCCGCATGTGCAACCCCCGCCGCTTATTCCTGATAACCAAAGAGGTAAGATTTCTAGTTATTCTTCTTTGAGCGACCCTTGACGGGCGCCAAATTTTTAAAGCGGCAGTCAGCTTAAGACTTTATTTTAATAATACTAAATTATTTTCCTTTTCAACAGCTCTGGCGTGCACCTGTGGGCCCTTCGAATGCAACTGCCACTGGCGAGCCGAGACCGCAGAGTACGGAGCTACAGCATGGACGCCGACAGAGCATCAGTCATACAACTACGCCCGTCCCGCACCCCCGGCGCCATCTATCCCCCCGCCCTACGACCCGACGGCTCTCCCAGCTGACGACATCTTCCACCCTGAAGAGATCTTCCAACTCGACCAACCGATCCGACTAGACTTCCCCATGGAAGAGAGCACGCTCGGATCACCACCCACGTTCGCAGATTTGAACAGTGAAAACTCAAGGCCTGAAGACTCGTATTGGTTCGAGTGGCAACGAGCGGCTGGCGGATCCGAGTCTAGTGAAACACCTTCGCCCGAGCTGTTCCACGGGTACCAACAAAACGAAGCGTATTGCGAGCAGCAGACTTATATTCCTCAAACGTATTACCCCGAAGAAGGTCAATACTACCAGACGGATAGTAGAACCTCGCCAGTAACGGATATGCAGGACCAGAGGTACTATAGATACGGCCAAGAGTGTACGCAGAACGTAGAAATGCAAGGTTGGACAAACTATGCAGATTGTGCTTACGCGTCCAACGATGTATCCGAATGTAAACAATACTTCGATGCGCACCATCAACAAGCAGTGAATGCGTTCGGTACGCTCTTATAATGTTAGTAGACTTGTAAATAGATTCTGTAAAAGGTGTAAATAGATTGATTAGTTTTAAGACGGATTTGTTGAATACTATAATGTTATCGAATATTGTTCCTGATGATTCGCATAAAAAGTTAATTATAATTACAAATTAGAAAATTTATTTATTAGTGCCTCGGTGTATCTTTATTATGACTTTCTTTTATGGAGTAAGGAATAAGTTTAAATGAATGATGAATAAAAATACATATTTGTACAAAATCGTCTATTTATTTAATTGTATATAAAAATTACATTAAAATTGTCAATTTTACATTTTTATTTCTAACGATAAAATTGGTCACTACAAAATAGTCCATTAAGCGATCACACGATAAGATTTATTATTATGCATTGCAGTCGCAAAACATTCCTGAAACCATTCTTATGACACAAAAACATGACACGATTAAAATTTACGATGAATGACCCTGCAACCTAATCATAACCGCTGAAAATATTGTCCAGCGCAAACAATTCCACTCAATATATCATTAAAACGACTCGGTTTAGTCTTATTTATTCCGGGTTTTTATACAGTCTGCGGAACCAACATTGCATAACTTATACGCAGCAAAAATTTACTTCACAAGTCTTTCCACTTCCGATACAATTTACAGATAAAAATAATTAGATTAAACAACTATTTACAATAACAATGTATCTGTTAACTCTTCAGTGCGTAAAACTTTCGCGTATAGTAGGTTTAATGAAATCGACAAAACGTTTCGATGGAGACCGTGGTCACCAATGAACTTCTCAAATACTCGAATTTGTGGTCACACTACACCTCTAGATTATTTCAATAACGATTTGCGTATTCAAATCGGAAAAAAGCGAACAGTTTTACCGATACGCGGCGCGCTTACAATTTAGCTCGACATATGGGATTAAATTACGTCCTTACGAATAGGCCTTAAATAATTACTTGAAATGTTTGTATTTGTAAAGCTGTTCGTTCGGGGTGAGGAGCACAGCGCGCTATCACAGTAGCATTGGGCGTCAGCGGAGCCCTGGGGCGTCTCTGGCGCTGGTTTCCGCGAGAAACACGCGCAGAGGCGTCCCGAGCCCCATGCCGGACGCCACTTATCATAAGGCCACAAACAAATTTGACACGAAGCGATGCCTTCTTACTTTACAACATAATAATCACGCGCTTCGACTATCCGAAACTTTTTTACTGCTAAAACATTAAGACACTAAGGTGTGTCGCCTAATTTAATTTCTTTATCGCGCGACAAATACTTTCCGTTCCGTCAAAATTACTCGTAAAAGCGGCAGTTCTATCTTAGTATGAGGATTGGAAAAAGATTTAAAAATCTTGTTTATGTCGTTGAATGAAAGTATAACTAGATTGTGATAGCTAAGGTTCGAGAGCCCTGAAGGAGCGAGATCAAGTGTGTAAGCGTTATCATTTGCAGAAGCCTATCGACACTTGTAAGAGAAATTCCTAAGGAACTCGAGTCCCACTAAACACTATGACTAAAGTGTCAAGAAAGTAGACTTAAAGATAGGACAATATTAAGGACGTGACGCTATTTGGCTGTAAATAGACACATAGCTAAATATTGAACGGCAAACACTATACTCTGTTGAATATTCTAATTAATACATGAGCAAAATAATCATACACAGACAGACAGAGTTAGGACAGTTCAGATTTTTGTGCTACATACAATACGATATCGTCGATAATGATCTACAGTGCTATTGTTACATAAAATAATTAAATAAACAACAGCTGGACCGATACAAAAAAAACTACATAAAACACAACACATAAAAAGTATAAATATGCGTGAATATCATCCGCAGAACATAATATGGGTAGTATAGTATAAAGCTCTAAAAAGACTAAATAACACATAATTTGTACTACCGAAACAAAATCACTGAAATAATTCGAGGGAAAGCTTTCAAGTCCCGGACACGGCTATATCATCTTTAGTTATACATTTTACACACACACACACACATCACGCCTATAATCCCTTGCGGGGTAGGCAGAGCATAAACGGCCGCATAAAACGGACATTTACGCCACGTCTGACAAACATTTGAGGGTTATCCGGAAAATTGTGTATCGCTATAGTGACAGGTTGTCAGCCCATCGCCCAAAATTACAATACACACCCTCGAGTCCCTTAGTCGCCTCATACGACTCCCACGGGCAAGAAATGGGGTGATGCTATTCTAAGCCGGCATCACACGGCACATTTATACATTTTACATAAATAATAATAAAGTAGCTCAATATAAAATATTGCAACTCAATTATTGCATCAAAATTTAGAATTTGAAATGTTATATTTTTAATTTCTAAGGCAAATACTAATGTATTGAAATTTTGCAAGCACTTTTATGAAGCCAAATTCAAGTCGTCCGCTCCTTACATTGAAACGTGGAAGACATCGTCGTAGAGGTGGACAAACGTTAAAGAATACAATTTTCATTTTAATCGCATGCTTCAATTTGTACAGCCGAGAGAAAACTAGGCTACCGAGACTTCTGAATTGTTATCCCGAATTTTAATAAATCACATAAGAAAATACAACTTGAATTCGAAAGTACTTTAGAGGACACAAGTGTGCAAGAGATCGAAACGAAAGTTCGGACCTTGTTACATTCACACGAACGATTTCCAAAAAGCTGCCTATAACATCCACAAAATATTGGCAGCATATTATGAAACAAAAATACACGTTTTAGAGATGTTGTCGTTACCTGCACCATAGCCATTGTAGCATGCATTAGACTGTATTTTGGAGCTGCAATCATAGATTAACAATTTAGCTGTCAATCGCATAACATGGCGTCTTAATACGAGTATATAACACACTCGAGAGCCAGATGGCTGACTCTTGACACAAACTGTGGCACAGTCAAATAAAACCAGGCGTTCGCGATCGTTCGTGTGTCTGTAAGGACCCCACATCACCTCACAGTCACCGCACATAGTCCCAGTCACTAGTCGCGCGGGCGGGCGGGCCGTCAGGGCGAAGCCTCCTCGGCCATCTCCGAGTCCGGCCCCGCGGAGCCCCGCGCCACCACCGACACTGAGCTCACGGTCAGCTCCAGGGGCTCCGGGCCTAGCACGCGGCCCACGCTGCACTCCATATCCGTGCTGGAAGAGAAAACAACTTATTGGGACGATGTTTTATTTTATGTTTTATTTAGTCGACTAGCGAATAGTGACTTTGTCTGCTACGCCGAGGGTCGTGGTTTCGATCCCCACAAGACATAAATATATGTTAAGTCAATTTTTAGATATTTGTCTTCAGTCTGGGTGTTTTTTATCTATAATATGTATTTATTTACAAAAAAGTATATAAGAAATTCATATCAGCTACCCAGTTCCCATAGTCCATCAAATCGCTCTTTCGTGGAATGAGTTAATAGTTAAAATATATTCCAAATCAGGAAATATAAATACAAAAAATACTCTCGAGTCACACTGTTAGTTATTATTTAATGTCGGGTAAACCAAAGGTTTAAAAATCATATGTCTATGAACTGGATACAAATAACTTCAGTCTACTTACACAGCACTAGTTGTGGACACCTGCATCCTAGCGTTGTGCCACTGGTCGCTGGCTTCAATGGAGTCGAGCTGGTCTTCCCCTTGAGCCTCTCTCTGAGCTTCCACCTGGCTCCCACTGGCTACTGGAGACTCCAAGTTGATCAGGGTTGCCGTGGCTACTTCCCCCACCCTGGCTTCGTCAGTATTTGAGCTGGTGGATTGACTGGTGTCGACTGACTTCTGCACATCTAAGGGCAAGAATACGGCAGTCTGTATAATGTTGGAGAAAAATACGATTAGTTAGATTGTTAAAGTTGTTATTCTGAAATGATCAACGGGTATTAGTTTTGTTAGTTTGCCTAATTTTAGTTTCAGAATAGAGATAATGATGTTGAGTATGATAATGATAAGTAAATGGTTTTAATGGGTTTAAAGTAAAACTGATAAGGTGCATGTTACAGAATCAAATAGACAGTGATTTATAAGATATTTCCATTATATTTAATTAATTCATATTAATACACATGGAAACGAATAGGTATCAAAGAAACAAGACTTCAGTATCGGTTTCACAACAATAGTGCCTTTTGACGCATATGTTAGTTCCATGTTACCGACTAATATCTCTAACTAAAAGTAGCACTATCAATTTCAGGAAAATAGGTTTAGACAAGGATAGAGGATAATCACCTCTTAAATTGGCTATGATTTAACGCATTTTACGCGGTCTCTGTCAAAATTAAGCAGCGATTTAAATATGACGGTAAAACATGCAAGGAAATGTGAGATGGCGCGGAGATCATACACTACTCGTATTTAAGACATGACATGACTCAAATAGTCTATGGTAGCTGCTATCCTTTTCTAAACTTATTTAAAAGGAAGTGACAGTGCCTATTAGCCATTTTAGTCAGTAACATGGAATTAAGACGAATATCCCAAATAAGTTATGCTACCCGGAAAGTGTACCAGGATTAATGCATTTTGTTTGACGTGAAGTCATTTCTCGGTTGCAACCGGACTGTCCAATACCGGTATATACATGGCCAGACTAAAACTATACATTTCTTGTTTGTATTTGACGATGTAACATGTACGGTTGTGAGATGAGAGATGAAGAACAAAAGCAAAGACCTGGGGCATGCATGTAAGTGAACCACTTCTTGAGCCGGTCGTCCGCCAGCGCTACCATGCCGCCCTTCGGTATGCGAGTATCTGCAACGCAAGCGCAGCGCAACGCCGGTTAGTCGACCGAACATAACCACTGTCGCACAGACTTGAAAGCGCTTAGGACAAATAAGTTTTTCTTTTTCTACATATTCATCGAACCTATTGAATTTTAGGCAAAGCCGAAATACAGTTTATAAATTAAATTACTTCGACTATGAATCAGAAAGGGTACGTCTATGTAATCATGAAACTGAACATGTTTCCACTATCAGCATAAGTCGAATAAAAATATAAGGTATAAAAAAATCAACTGCAAATATTTTAAGGGGTGAACCAGCCCATAAAATTTGACAACTTTCCTTAAGTAGGCAATACACAAAACAATAAAACGGACATTTAAACCACGCCTGACAAACATTTGAGGATCATTCAGAAAATTTGTCTATTTATTATTATTTATTTATTGTTTATTTGACCCTCAAATGTTTGTTAGACGTGGCGTAAATGCCCGTTTTTTTACGGCCAACACGCTCTGCGTGATATATGTATGTATGTACATTTGTATAGAAAAAACTGGAACAAATGAACCTCACAACACAACAAAATATGAGAAATGGAAACCCGAAGTGTAATTTTATCCTAAGAGTTTTCTCGTCTGTGGTTCGCATCTATTATCTACAAGTAAAAAGCAACATTGAAAGCGAGCTACGCAAATAATAACAAAATTAAACTCTAGCTTAGTACAGTATTTACAATCAAATTATAAGTAGCAAGTAATGTAGACAGACAAATATTAAAACAAAAAAATCTGGGTCCGAAACTTGTATTATCTTCAACTATTAATCCGCACAACGGTTTCACCCGCTGCTACCATTTTTCCTGAAGGAGCAAAGCTTTTTACAGTAAAAGTTTCCTAAAACCCTGCTTCTTGGATCACTCTATCTATTAGAAATGTTCTAATATAAAACCGGCTCGGGCGGGATAGAATAATTTAAATAAAGGCACTGCCTCGGGGCTGGCCAGGTTAATCACATGGCATGTAACTTTACGCCACCACCATCTGAAAACGACATTTGTTTCTAATTGAAGTCAAGATTTTCAAAGCGTGTAATTTACATGCTTATAATTAACCAAAAATCAGTCATGTTCACACGCGTGTACATTACATACCTTTGTGCTTGTGTTCGTGCGCGTGGCCGGCGCAGCAGGCGGGGAGCGAGAGGGAGGGGCGCAGCGGTCTCACTCGCACGCGGTAGAAGCGCGACCCGCGCGGCATGTGGTAGCGGTTGCCGCTCTGAAATAAAGTACACATTTTTGTTTTGAGATCTTTTGTTTTAAGCCTTGAATTATCTTTTAAGGTTTTGCTTATAAATGTATAATTTAATGTGGACATTAGCGTGCGGATTTATTTTTTATATAATTTCATCTTGACCTACGTAATTTACCTTGTTTAATGGCAAATAAATGATTTATTATAATTAAGTTGGAATTATGTTGTTGCTTATGAATAATATTAAAAACTTGGGCATCGGACACTCTGATAGATTGTTTGTATAAAGAGAAAATATATTTTTATATTGAGTGGCGCCACTGTCGAGGCCGTTCACGAGTACACACGCCTTAAAAAATAGCAACTTACCTTCTTAGCATAACAATACTCCTTGGACTCTACACTCGCGATGGCGTAGAGTTTCCTTTCACTTTCGTTCTTCACATCTATGCTAAGGTCTAGAGCTGGCAGGCAATCGCTGTGCACGAAGTACATGATTGGAGCCTCCTGTAAAAGATAAAGAAAACTTGTTTTTTTTTGTATGGAGGCTGTATCTCATGAACCGCGAAAGTTAGACAGTTGAAATTTTTACAGATGTTGTATTTCTATTGCTGCAGATACTAAAAAAAATAACAAAATAAATATTTATGGGGCTGCCATACAAAACACGTGTATTTTTGCGCGTTTTTATCGATAATTGTTTGGTAAAGGTATAATGGTACGGAACCCTCGCGACTCGCACTTGTTTTTTTCTTACACTCAATATTGTTGTACTGTGGAGTGTGGAGTCTGTTTCAATGTGTATGTTTTCACGGAATATGCTTCAACAGAGTATGTTTCAGTGAAATATGTTTAAACACGAATACACTCACAGCTCTTAATAGGTCTCCCTGTATCGGGGTGCCGTAAAAATAAAATACAGAAACATACACAACTAACAGACGTTTAAATGCATTGTCAACAGATATTCAAGTTAAATATTACGCCGGTTGGGAATCTAACCCGGGATCTTTGCGTAGCAAGCAGTCGCACTTCCAACGTGCCACATCGGTCGACAAATGAGTTTTAACGGAATATGCTTCGACCGAATGCCGTGGGTTTCGTAAGAAGCGACTAAGAGACTCGAGGGTGTGTATTGCAATTCTAGGCGATTGGCTGGCAACTTGTCACTACGGTGAGGCACAATTTTCCGGATGAACCTCAAATGCTTGTCAGACGTGGCGTAAACGTTTGTTTTTATAGACGTTTCCACTCTGCTTGCCCGCAAGGGATTATAGGTGTGATATATGTATGTTTCAAGCGATGATTTTGTACCGCGTATGTTCCAACTGAATATATTTGAACAAGAGTATGTGTATCGTAGTATATGTGACCTGCATGACGGTGTAGTTGAGATGCGCGGGCTCCCACAGCACGAGCACGGTGTGCCCGGGCAGACACGACGACAGGCTGACAGTCCCCGCCGCCAAACCAACCGGCGTGTGACTCCGCCCGGCGGACCTGCGACTTATCACCACCTCTTTCTTTGGTGATGATGACCTATGAACAATAATAATTTGTATTAGTATCGGTTACAAGTGGGCGCGTTTGATTTTTGCTTGGTGAAAATATACGGGGTGTAAGGGACGGTGTACCGTAAAACTTTTCAGGCATGATCAGGCCATGGAACTAAACAACTTTTTTTATGGAAGATATGTTGGTAAACGAGAAAAAAATTTCGACCTCCCATACAAAATTCCCGATCAGCTGACTGACTCTCTATGGAAACTCGAAAAAAATATTTCGTTTCCCAACATAGGCTTTAAAATAAAAGTTGTTCAGTTTCATGGTCTGATCATGCCTGTAAAGTTTTCGGTACACCGTCCCTTACATCTTGTATAATTGCCGTGTGATGCCGGCTTAAAATAGCATGACCCTATTTCTGACCCATGGTTAAGGGCTCGAGGGTTAGATGTGTATTGCAATGTCAGGCGATGGGCTGACAACCTGTCACTATAGTTACACAGTTATCTGATTGACCCTTAAGCTTTTGTCAGACGAGGTGTTGATAACCGTTTTACGGCCGTTAACGCTCTGCCTACCCCGTAAGGGATATAGGCGTGATTTATGTTTGTAAAATGTATAATCCTATTAAATCAGAACACATATTTTTAGTGTGAGTTCTGCTCGTGAAACTGAATGACTCTCCCGAAGCAACTTAGGTCGAAATATGAAAAAAATTAAGCTCCCATACAAAGTTACATTATTTTTGTATGGGAGTTTCTATTTTTTTGTTATATTTGGACCACGGGAAAATTGTTCCGTCTCACGAGTAAAACTCACATTAAAAATGATTGCCTTGAATACACATCTAAATAGGACCTGATAAAAATATAATAGATAAAAAAAATTCATGCAGTGAACCAGCCGATGTTTTTTTTATATCTCGACTTTGATCAGTTTCTTTCTAAAGCTTTGAAACAATCTTGCACTCTTTGAAAGAAATGCAGTACTTTTCCAAACATCTTTATGAAGTAATATCAAAGAGCAATCTGAAGCATAAGGACTAAAGTTCTGTTGACTCTTTCACTCCTCTTTAGAATTGTAACCAACCTGCCATCGCTGTCCTCCTCTTTGCTCTTGTCGCTGTCGTCTACCCGTCTCTCCAGCTCCTTCTTCAACTCATACACCTGCTGCTGAAGCAATGCCTTTTCATTTTCCAAGGTTGCCATCTGAAAATTTAATAGAAAAACAAACGTTGTCATCGGATTCCTTTCACAGTTTAAATAACATGGGCTTCGATTTAGTCAAGCAAATCAAAATAACTGTCATTTTTGTTTGCATCGTATTGACTGCGATGCTGCGATCTATAAGAAACTTTATCGGATTTATATAGAGCTCTTGGCATAGCAATGGGAAGTTAAGTGTTTAAAGCTGTAGGGTTCATCCAGGGTGTTATCAGGAGGGTTTTTGTAAAACATCTCAAATAGCGCTTCGTACTGATTGGCAGCCAGAAACGTGTTGGTATGCAGAAGACTTAGCTGGCGAGTGTACCCGTGAACGACCTTGACAATGGCGCCACTTCTCAATATATTTTCTCTTTATACAAACAATCTATCAGAATATCCGTTGCCAAGTTAGTATTATCCTTAAGTAAAATTAGAACCTGCAAACTGAATGAAATATTCGCTGTAATTAAAGTTATGGCAATTAATACCAAAAGTGGCCGTTTTAAGGTACTTTTTTCCATAACTTTAATTGCAGCGAATATTTCATTGGGTTTGTTGTTGTTCTAATTTTACTTAAGGATAATACTAGAAACTTGGGCAAAGGATAATCAGGCGTGTAGAGTGGTATCCGTTACCTGAGTTTTGAGCAGCGCATCATAGTCGTTGGTTTCGGGGTCGGTGAGCTGCTGAATGGTCTCCCTGTACTTGGTGCACTCTCTCATCAGCGTTTGTTCTCGTTCACGCAGCAACTCCAGCTGTCGACCCTTCTCGGTGATGAGGCGACGGGAAATGTCGTTGATCGTCACCTAGAATGGACATGTAGTATGACAATTTTAACTAGTTACCTCGTGTACAAATTATAAGAGGTCAGCGTTTCATTTCTTTCATGCCAGAGTAGGTACGTACCTGCCAAATCCTAACGATATTCAGAGAAAATGTTACAATTTCGAAACGGCGACGTTACCGCAGATGCTTTGGTAGCTAATTTACTGACCTGATTTTTCTTCTTTTTTAATTTTACTTGATCTGTATGATATAATTTTATAACCAAAACTAAACTGCTTAATTGTCCTGTTCATAGTTGGTTTTTTCATGGCTGCTACCTCCGCCTCCATATTCTCCTGCCACTCTGTCTCTGCTTTAGCCAGAGCTTGTCTGACTGCCTCTTCTTTTTCCAACTCAGCGTTTTCCTTGTGATATATCTTTATAACCTACACAACTAACCTGCTTATCCTGTTCTTACTTGAGTTTTCATTGCCGCTACCTCTGCCTCCATCTTCTCCTGCCACTCTGTCTCTGCTTTGGCTAGAGCTTGTCTGTCTACCTCTTCTTTTTCCACCTAAGTATTTTCCTTGTGAGCTATCTTTATAACCTACACAACTAACCTGCTTATCCTGTTCATACTTGGTTTTCATGGCTGCCACTTCTGCCTCCATCTTCTCCTGCCACTCTGTCTCTGCTTTAGCCAGAGCTTGTCTGACTGCCTGTTCTTTTTCCTTGTGAGCTATCTTTATAACCTACACAACTAACCTGCTTATCCTGTTCATACTTGGGTTTTATGGCTGCTACCTCTGCCTCTCCATCTTCTCCTGTCACTGTCTCTGCTTTGGCCAGAGCCTGCCTGACTGCCTCTTCTTTTTCCACCTCAGTATTTTCCTCGTGAAACATCTTAATAACCAACGCAACTAACCTGCTTATCCTGTTCATACTTGGTTTTCATGGCCGCTACCTCTGCCTCCATCTTCTCCTGCCACTCTGTCTCTGCTTTAGCCAGGGCTTGTCTGACTGCCTCTTCCTTTTCCACCTCAGCGTTTTCCTTGGTCTGCATGACGATGGCATTGTGACTGGTGATCTCTATGACGTCTGTCCGCTCGATCTTCTCGAGACTGGATTCCGATGGTGACCTGTCCATGTTGGTTAAGGCTACTAGACGGAACCTGGACGGAGAACGAATAGTTGTAGCGTGAAATTTTGACGGTATTTGTTAGTAAACCCGTTAGTACTGTTCCTTCTCCGTAGTTCGCTTGAAAGAAATATGTGCAAAGCGACTCTTTCATGTCAAATCTTCATGGAGGATGAAATGAACACGGGACCGCTTTGCACTGTCTGACGCCATAAATTGATATATTATAGCGACAATGACTGTAAAAAAAGGTTTTGTAAAAAATATTCTGTATGGAACAACAAGCCCCAAACTATAAACATAAGAAACATCGAATATTAATATTTATTGACTACAGGACACAACACTATTTTATTATAGTTTTATCGAAATTTTGACCCGTGTTAGTAATTTTGTAGCATTAATAGTAAATAGTTGACTTACCTAGATCTGAGAGATTCTATTTCAGCTTTGTAATCCTGATGCATCTTCTCCTGCAAATCTTTAATTTCTTTCTGTTTATTTGTTTCGATATCTTCCAGTTTCTTTTCGAACGCACTAATTTCTTTTCTAGTCTTATCTAACAGTTCTTTTGTACTTTGGTGCTCTCGCTCTAATCGTTCTAACTCTTTTTGGTGCTCTGTTTTTAAATCTTCTTTATCTTTTTTTAGTGTTTCGATGATTTCATCTTTTTCGGCCAGTGATGCTTTCATATCGCTTAGTTCTATTTCGTGGTCAAACGTAAGCCTTTGAGTTTGTTCACTAAATCGTGTCGCGGCCTCTTCGTTGTTCCTCTCCCACTCTTTTAATAACTCTACATACCTCTCCCCGAGCCAATTTCTCTGTTCGTTCATATCGTTTTTGAGTTTGGCTAGTTCTTCTTTGATAAACACTATGTTAACCCTGCACAGCCCGCACAGTTTCACGAGGAATTCTTGTAACTTCTCCATGTTTATCCTGTGAGTGTCCATGTTATCCTGAAATTAGTATATACACATTTCGAGCACGTTTTGGAGAAAGTAATGTAATGAAATCTATAATGCAGGTATAGATTAAAGAACAAACAACGTGAAACAAATATTATGTAATTTGTCAGGCAATTTGCAAAGTATAAATACAATGAAACTAATTAAAATCAGTTATAAATCTGAGAGTTTGTGTGTGTTTGTATGTTTGTTGCCTCTTCACGCTCAAACGGCTTGACTGATTTGAATGAAATTTGGAACACAGGTAGAGTATAACCCGGAATAACATAAGGGCTTCTTTTTACCGCGGGAAAACAACAATTACCACGGGAAAATGAGTGGCAGCGGGTGAAACCACTGGGCGGAAATCTAGTATAAAAAGTAATGCTTGGAGTCTGGACCATATTAACTTCCTTATTTTTTTATGTGTCGTGTAAACTTGATGATAGCAATAATAATGACGAGTTGTGGATGCGGAAGCGGAATATGAAGGAGGGCTACTCTACAGCTGCGGGGGCCGGTGAAGACGCGACAAAACTACTATTGAAACTTCTACTAATATACCGTCGACACAGCCGACCAACTTATTCTGCCAATTTGTTGAAGTGATCTCGGTCGATCGATACGGAGCAGACGTTATTTGTTTTTGTCTTTCATATTAAATCAAAATCACTAGTAAAATCTTAGTTTCGAAACATAAGTGCGATATTCTCGTAAAGGCTACATCCAAGTGTTTGAACAGTGCCATTTGTTTTTGGATCAAAGTTAAATATCACCGATAATTAAGTGAAAGAATTTTGTCGTTGAACAATTTTTAGCGGCCATTAACCAGTTTATTTGCGGTCACCTGACCATACGTCATCGCCTGCGGTTGCGACCCCAGTCGAGCATACCCGAGCGAGCTACGAACGTTGGCCGAACGGAGCGGGCCTACGACGGGCTACCTGCCTACTCCCTACACTCTAAGCTCAGCTGATCGGCGTTCATATTTTTGACGGTAGACTGCGATTACTACGGCCTAGAATAAAAAAAAACAAGAATGGACTGCATTATCTGCAATAGAGAGGTCCCACACGACGTTTTACTTTCATGTGTTTTGTGTAAACATGTTCACCACCATGAATGTGTTAATATTACGGGTGAGATATACAAAGAACAAGAATTGATGTTGAAATCGTCGTGGAAATGTCCAGAATGCAGTAATGTATCAACCTATCGCAGAATTGCAAGCGAAACTCAGATGAATATGTCATACGATGATTCAATTAACGAAACCCATACCTACGAAACAAGTGAATTATTCCGCTCGGCAGGACATTCAGGTGTAGCGCAGCGCGCGCAGCATAGTAACAATGCTATTACGGTCGATGCTTTTTCTGTTTTGCTTGATGCGAAGCTATCTACAACCAAGCATGAAATCCTGGAGAAACTCGAAGATAATAAATCGGATATTATGCGACAAGTAAGACAACAGCTACGTACAGTTTCTGAAAGTATTAAAGCCGAGTTGTCAACAGCCATTGATTGTCTAACAACTAAAGTACGTGAGTTGGAACAAAATCTTAATACACAAGAGCTGAAGATCAAAACCCTGGAAAAGGAAAAACAGAATTTACAATGTCAGTTAGATGAAATAAAACAGAACGCACACAGTGACAGCTGCGCTGAAGTCATAACTAAATTGCGCAGTGAAATTAATGAGCAGGAGCAATCAACTCTCGTAAATGATCTTGAAGTCACGGGAATACCTGAATTCGACGGGGAGTCCACGGTGCATCTAGTCACTACAATCGCATCCAAACTAGGTGTTTCTATCACAGCTCAAGATGTAGTTAGTGCAGAGCGAGTTGGGATGCGAGGGCGCGAAAATGGTCCCAGCAGAGGGCCAGATGACGTGAAACCGAATGGAGGGGCCAGACAGCAAGGGTCACGGCCGCGACCCATCGTCGTGCGGCTGGCTCGCCGTTTCCTTCGTGATCACTTCATCAAGCAGGCGCGCGTGCGGCGTGGAGCTGATACAACAGACCTAGGCCTCCCCCAACATACACCCATGAAATTCTACATAAATGAAAGGCTCACCAAGTCAAACAGAGTAATCTTTGGTAAAGCGCGTGATGCTGCACAGACTGCAGGGTGGAGGTTCGTATGGACGCGAGAGGGCAGAATCTTCGCGAGACGCACGGAGTCCACTGGTATTCTCCGCCTGCGCTCCCTAAATGATGTTGAGCGCATGCTCACCCCTCGCCCTAATCAGCAATTATAATAACAAAAACAATTTTGTGCATGCTATTTGTCTTTTACTTCTACTGTTTAACTACACTACCGCTACCTACTTCATGCCTATTTGAATTGTTTATGTGTGCTGTGTCAGAGAAAAATATAGTAATGCCTATTACGTACCTATATATATATTATCAATTATCATTTACTTATATATTCATCCAGTTTTCCACATTTGGAAAACACTATTTATTTATTTATTTAATCATAATAAAGCACAAACATACAACAAATACAAATTTCGTATTTACCACAAACGCAAACCAAAACTTGTTTTACCCATGCCAATCCTATACACCTAAAGATTATACACAACTACATACAGGAGGCATACTCGTAATAACCTATCCAACCTTACATTATCACGACCAGAAAATACTTGCAAACATCCGTAATTGGGTCATGTTACTTTTTATGTACGTTAACACATTTCGATACGTATGCAAAGAGTGTCATACCTTATCGTTACCCTATAATATGATACATCGGTATCTATTATTTTTACTGCAATGCTGCTATAAAATTAGACACGTACCGCGTACTCAGTGTGCTTGGTTTCTTATAAGTAATACACATTTTATATTAATTTTTTTGGAAAATGATTAACAACAAACACTTATCAATTGGACTCTTTAATGCTGGATCTCTGAATACCAAGCACGACGAATTTATAGCAGCGCTGCAACGACTATCTCCTGACCTCTTAGCGGTGAACGAATCTTGGTTGAAGGCAGACCAGGAATTGCTTGCCCCAGCCCCAGCTGGGTACAGACTGCGACATACGCCTCGGCCACCGACTCGCGAAAAAATTCGTGGCGGCGGGGTCGGGTTCTACATCAGGGCCGGACTCAGGGTGCGAACCTGCCCACATCCTGTGCCTGTTAACCATGTGGATCAAATGTGGATCTCATACAGTTCTAATGGTGTTCGTGTTATAATTGGAACGGCTTACCGCCCACCTTGGATGAACGTCACTGATTTTCTGGACGCATTAAGTGATTCCATTGCTTCTTTCGCTAGATTCGACCATCTAATTTTGCTCGGTGATTTTAATATCGATCAACTTGTTCCGGACACTAGTAAATACAATGAACTTCAACAATTTTTGCTTTCTTTTGATCTCAAAAATTATATAACTAATCCAACTCATTTTACTTCGCACAGTGCGACTGCCATAGATTTAATCTGCTCAGACATAAGTGTATTGCAGACTAATGTTAATTACATACCCGATCTTGGTGCCCATGCTATGGTGAGCGCAACCTTCAAAATTAAGAAAAGTAAAGTCCCTCTTAACACCGTAACTTACAGGCCTTTAAAAAGTATAAACCTTGAATTATTTAATGCAGGCTTATTAAATTTAGAAGTAAATGAAATGCTACTCTGTGATGACATAGACACGCTAGTCTGTCACTTAACATGTGCACTTACTGCGCTTTACGATATTCATGCCCCTTTGAAGACCATTACTACGAGAGACCGTCCTACACCTTGGATAACCAGCAACATACTTTATCTAATGCAATTGCGAGATGAGGCTAAGGATAGACATCGAGCTACTGGACAAGATTTTCATAAAGACCAGTACAAAGATTTAAAAAAGTTAACTAATACAAATCTCTTTGCTGAACGTAAAGCTTACTTCGAACAAAATATAAATAAAAATATAAAACAACCAAAGACGCTATGGAAAAACCTGAAGCACACTGTGCTACCCGACCCTAAGAAGAACGTTGAGCTACCATCTCATCTTTTAAATCCGAATAAAATTAACTCACATTTTCTCCAAATACCAGGCGAAAACAGTGTATCTATCTCAGATCTCACTTACTTTGAAATGAATAAAGAGCAGTCTGCTGAATTCAAACTTACTCCTGTTACGGAAATTGACGTGGCTAAAATATTCTTTAATTTGAAATCTAATGCGCAGGGATTTGACAGGTTAAGTAAAGACATGGTTCTTCTAACAATGCCCCATATGTTGCCAGTAATCACCAAGATTATCAATCTGTCAATAAGTACATGTACATTTCCCTCTTCATGGAAAAAAGCTGTAGTCCGTCCAATTCCTAAAGTAAATAGTCCCAATGATGCAAAGGATCTACGGCCTATTAGCCTGCTTCCCTTTCTTTCAAAAATTTTGGAAAAGGCCGTATACAATCAAGTAATAGACTTTTGCGAGAAGCATCACATCCTTCCCGACCAGCAATCTGGCTTCAGAAAGGGTCGAAGTACAGCAACGGCACTCACTGACGTCATCGATAATATTCTCTCATTCAGAGACAACGGAAATGCTACTATACTGGTGCTTCTCGACTACTCCCGAGCTTTCGATTGCATTAATGTTCCGTTGCTCCTATCCAAGATGTCGTTTTACGGTTTCCATAATTCTGTAATTAAATGGTTCAACTCTTACCTGACAGGTCGCTCTCAGATCGTTGAAATGACCAATATGAACGGATCAATACTTGCGTCTGAAGAAAAACTAGTGAATAGAGGTGTCCCACAAGGCTCGATCCTTGGACCACTTCTATTCATCCTGTATACAGCAGACATTACAAAATGTATTAAGAACTGCAGCTACCACTTATATGCGGATGACCTGCAGCTGTACCTTCCTTTGGATAGACATCAGTTTGATAACTCCATTATCAAACTCAACGACGACTTAAATCGCGTAGCTAGATGGTCGGCAAGAAACTGCTTGGTCTTAAACCCTTCAAAGTCCAAGTACATGATTCTTGGAACTGACAAACAGATTTCAAAAACCATTGCGCTAAACCCTAATATAAGAATGCAAGGCGTAAATATTGAACGTGTGGAAAAAGCTCGAAACTTAGGTGTCCTGATGGACGGGGGTTTACACTTTGAAGAATATGTCCTCGAGCTAGTTCGTCTATGCTTTTACCGTCTCAAGGTTATTTATCGGATACGCGACTTTATTAGTACTGGTGTACGCATTATGCTTTGTGATAGTTTGGTACTGTCAAAACTCAACTACTGTATTACTGTCTACGGCCCATGCCTTCTTGCTAAAACCCAAAAAGTTATTCAACGCATTCAAAATGCCTGTGCTAGATATTGTTTTAATATTCCGCCTCGCACTCATGTAACACCATACCTACAGGCCTCAAAATTGCTCAAAATGTCCGAAAGACAAAAACTTTATCTTGCAACACTTATGTTTGGAGTAATTAAAAACAAAGTTCCTGGGTACTTGTATCAAAAACTTAACTGGAGGTCCCCCCTTGCCAATAACCGAGTCCGTACCTGTGTGCCTCCACTTCTAATACCTCGTCACCGTACTGCTGCCTTCTGCTCCAGTTTTAGATACAACGCCGCCAAGATTTGGAACAACATCCCGCCTCCAATAAGAAACTTATCTACTGTTGGTGCTTTTAAAAATGCGTACAAAACCTATCTTATTGACAAGGTCTTTAAAAATGCGGCTTGTATCTAAATACTGTAATGTATCATAATTTTTATTATTTAACTATACTATACCTAATATTTATAAACCCATTAATTATTATTTATTTATTTATATTTATTTAGACATACTATATTTATTTAAATATAAATACTATTTACTTACCTACACATCTAAATACGATTATGTATGTAACTTCCTACTTAAGAATAAATTAATATGCCTTTTACGTACTATTCTCCGTGTTGCCATCGACCGTATCACCGTTTGGTGCTGGCAGAATACCAGCGTCGTAGTTACTACTGCGACTTATGCTGAGTCAGAACCATTTCTCTGGCACAGTACATAACACAACTACCCACTCATCTACAACTGTCTGTATCCATAATACTTTTATTGTGTCCTCTTGTTTTATCGTATTTTAAATGTAATTGTCTTGTTTGTATTAATCTGTGTTGTGTACTGTAAAATGAGAATAAATTGTTTTCAATTTCAATTTCAATTTGACGGCTTATATTTTTTTACGTAAAGCCGGCTGTGAGCGGCATAATTTGTAGGAGCCATTATGCGTTCACGTATGTAAGACCTCATTGCAAAAATGATTTATTTACATTTTTAATAAATAAACTATCGTTTCTCTTCTTATCACAATATAGTTTAGGATAGTTGAAGTTTAGCAAATCTATTAATTTAATACATTGATCTCTGTCGGAAATGGTCTTTTTTCGAAAAGTCGCGTTATCAAAGTCAGTTTCTTGATAAGATCTGAGATAAGTTTGGTTCGCAGTCTTACGAACGCACCCGCTCGCCGCTACGATACAGCCTACAGGGTTCAACACCTTATGCTCCCGGCCCCACTCCAAGCTGTTGGGCAGAGACTCGTCGATGTAAAACTGCGAGTCCACAAACTCATCTTCCGGTACCTCGGTGACGGTGGAGACGGCGCTGGTGTCGGGAACGCAAATGGTCGATATGTCCATCTTCTGCTTCTTGCTGCCCTGCCGGCTGAGCCGCTCGAACTCACTCGTGTCCGTCTCCGATTCCAGCTCCCTAACGAATACACACATACATTTATTCCACCCATATCCCTTGCATATCTCTAGGCAGAGCGTAAAACTGCCATAAAAAATCGCAACGCATGAAAAACATATTATGCGGATCATTCGGAAAATTGTGTATCGCCATAGTGACAGGTTGTCAGTCCATCGCCTAAAATTACAATACACACACTCTTGAGTCCCTTAGTCGCCTCTTACGACTTCCAAGGGAAAGAAATTGGGTGATGCTATTCTAAGCCGGCATCACACGGCATTAAACGAAACTTTACTTACTTAGAAATATCTACTTGTACGTCTACATCCCTTTCTTCATGCTCGGATGCCGACAATCTGGAAAAGAAAATATATATAGCAAGCAAATATGTTTTTCCTATGGCAAATCTTGTTTATGTAGAATCAATTTAGATCATTTATAGAAGAAAAGGTCGTGTGTTATTTGCGTGAGACGTGGGTAACAATGTAACTCAATATCCATGAGATAGAAACTGGAAAACAATGGGAACCTTGTTAACGAAAGAGGCGGGGCTTGCGTAGCGTATTCATTATGGAGACTACTTACCTCTGCTGGAAGAACTTGACAGTTGCTTTCATATCATAATCAGGCACATCTTTGGCAAGTTCAGGAAAAGTACTGCTAATAAACTCTACATCCTCATCAGTCAGCTTGGGAAGTTTGTTGTCGAAAAGGGGCGGGGCTTGCGTGGCGAAGGCGGGGGGTAACTCAGTCATGCCGGGGAATAAAGTGCGCAGGAAGTGTCCCTCGAATAAAGCGTTGAACTCTTGTCTCCGGGATACTTCTTCTTCGTGGATTTTGAGCAGTTTCGCGGCTAAGTCTGTTGCCCACTGGAAACAAAATAAAAACTTTAGTTTTGATTGAAACACATAGTCGAACTGAAATTAAGTAGACTAATAGGCAATACTTAGCGCAAGTTTTTCAACACGGGTTCTGTCCTAAATAGTAATAGATGATGTACCTTCAAATGTGCCTCAGAGAACTTCCTTCTTCTGGCGACCTCATGGACGGCCCCTACGAAGATGTTCGGCGCTCGATGTAGCTGCGCGACGATGCCGAAGTACCGCGCGAGCCGGTTGAAGCATTGACCGAGACTACCTACAGTGCTATAGAGTAGAATATACACAGTTACCTTCAAATGTGCCTCAGAGAACTTCCTTCTTCTGGCTACCTCATGGACGGCCCCTACGAAGATGTTCGGCGCTCGATGTAGCTGCGCGACGATGCCGAAGTACCGCGCGAGCCGGTTGAAGCATTGGAAGGAGAGCATCGCGTGCGCGTCTTGTACCGACATCGAGTTCTCTATCATTAGCACAGCTCTGAGAAAGATAAGCAAAAAGATGAAATTGAAACAAAACCTTTGTATTCGATACAAGCATAGTGACACACAACACGATATCTTTCGATTGTGAATATTCAAAGTAAGATTAACCCTCGCTCTTAAGATTTACTAATTTATTTGACTTGAAAATAAGTTGTAGAACTAAAAATCGATGGAGTTGGAATATTCTAGAGTTCATCCTGTAAAATCTGTTAAATGTTGGATATAGGTAGCCCAAAAAGTAGTCTTTGGAAACACCTGCTGGATACCTATGTGTGTATAGTAAAGGCTACTTTTATTCTGAGCTGAATAATTTAAGGTCCTCGAGTGAACACAATGATGAGTGATTTGTAATCACTATTTTTGTTTTACTCTTTTCAAAATCCTTCGTAATACAAATTACCGTACGGTTTAAGTTACTTACTCTAGTCTTGACTTGAGTATATAGGACAGTTCATCTTTGGACTTTGCGATTCGTCTCCGGATATCGACGAGGGTCTGGTGACCTATAAAAAGAAAATAAAATGAGTATTTTTTGGTCTTACATGTAATATGGTTGGAGTTTTTCTTTGTATAAGGAATACATCGCTCTTTAAACAACGGTAGGTACAGAAATTAACTTTACTAAATATATATGTAAAGTTTCACCCGCTGCAAACCGTTTTCCTGTGGGTAGAAGATATTTTCACCAGGTAAAAAGTCTCAGGGATGTTATAGCTTTCTAATTGTGTAAATAATTTTATCTACACTCGTCTCATAATGTTCGAATTATGAATTCGAAAACAGATGCATAATGACCTACTTTATGCATTCTGCCTATAAAAACTAGGGTTTACTATAAATTACAGAAGCGTAATGACTTAATGAGAAAACTCTTAATACGATAAACTTGAGAAATGAAACGAAGTTTTTTTTCCAATACTCAAATCGCTATATTCCGCCGCACCTGACAGTTGTTGTTGTACGGTAATTTTTCGGATGTTGTTCAGTTGTTTTAATAGGTTTTTGTTCTGTTGTTGTTGAGATGTTGTTCAGTTGTTGTTCAGATGTTGATTAGTTGTTGTTCAGATGTTATTCCGTTGTTGTTCAGATGTTATTCCGATGTTGTTCAGTGTTGTTCAGTTGTTGTTCAGTTGTTGTTCAGTGTTGTTCAGTTGTTCAGTTATTTGCTGTTGAGACTCGACATCTAAACCACTGTTAGTAAAGAATCTTCAAAAATTCATATCAAGCCATATTACGTTCTCGTATTAAATTTGACCATGTATCGGGCCTTGCAATCGCCGGTGCGGACGTTTGGAAAAGTGTTCAACTGAGTAAATTTTTTAGAGTGTAGATAAAATAGTGTATGCAACTGCATATAATTAGGCATTAGAATGCTCGTGTCAATCTATTATCACACTCGGCTACGCCTCGTGTGATAAACAGACACTCGCATTCTAATGACCCCCATTATATGACAGTTGCATAAACTACTATTTAAATCGGTCTTGTATTTAGGAGTTTATCGATTACATACAAACAACAAAAACTTTTCTCTTTATAAGTGTAGGATATAGCAAATTAGTTGATACCTTTGAGCAGCATCTCGAGTTGGCAGCAGTGCGACTGCACCAGGGTAGGCAGGGCTGAGGGGTCGCATGCTGTGTTCTGGACGTGTTCTCGGTACTGAAAACAGAACATTCTGCGTCAATCAAAATTATCACAAACTACGTTCGTCGCGTTGCCGTCGTGACCCGAAGGTGGTGGGTTTGTCAATGTGATTAGGGGTTTTAAGAAATATTTTCTTTTCTTCTTTTTCAGTTTGTTTTATTGGCCATGTTCATTTGATTTAACTTAAAATGTATCAACATAGCAAGCAATTACGAAATAAGCCAAATTTTCGATCGACAAAATATAAAGCATTATGGAAAATAGAACTTTTTTCGCTGCGTAAATCCAGAATGACTTTACATAAAGACAGGCAGATAATGTTGTTAAAGCCGTTGTGGCGCAGTGGTAGTGCGACTGCCTGCGGTGCAAGGGTTCCATTCCCGATGGGTTGATATTATATGATATTATTGTTGTTAACAAAGTTGATAACATTACATTGTTAATATTATCACTTTGTTCCTTTGTTTCCAGTATGGTTAGGACATTGCAGGCTGAACCACCTGATTTATGAAAGATGGTGGACACGTTAAGCCGTAGTCGGTCCCAGTCGCTGCTTATAATTACTTAGACGGCGGTCGTAACACAACCGTGTCAGAGGCCTAGGAGTTACTACTCCTACTTTTGCAAAACCGTGAGTGGATTGGGTGATTGGAAAACTCTGACCAGTGTTCATCGTGTCGTTCCTCGGTGTGCTACACGAAAAGAAGAACGACGAGTCGATAGAACAGTGTACCTGTCTAATAAGCGAGGCGGCCTGGTTGTGCTGGTCTTGGTGCAGCTTTTTGACGTCTGTCAGCAACTGCTCCAGCCCGTAGAGCCGGTCCTCGATGCCCTTGATCTGCTTCAGCCCGTGCATGTTCGCGTACTCCAGGATGTGGTACAGTTCCGCCTCGCGCTCCTTCAGGGGCTCCGCGTCGATCTGGGAAATAAATGACGAAAGATTTGACACTTATACGTACATACATATATCACGCCTTTATCCCTTGCGGGGTAGGCAGAGCATAAACGGCCGAAAAAAACGGACATTTACGCCACGTCTGACAAACGTTTGAGGGTCATTCGGAAAATTGTGTATCGCCATAGTGACAGGTTGTCAGCCCATCGCCTAGAAACGCTATACACACGTCTCTTCGTCGCCTCTTACGACTCCCACGGGTAAGAAATGGAGTGATGCTATTCTAAGCCAGCATCACACGGCAAATTTAGTATTTTTGTTATTTTTAATTCTGGACTCTACAATTTAAACGCCCCGGGGCTATGAAACCTACACCTGACTCTGTATGGTGGAAATAGATATGAGCGCCACGCCGGCGCGCCGCCGCCGCCGCTGACTTTCCCGCGCCGCCGCCGCCACGGAATGGCAACGGCGCGCCGAACGTAACAGAAGTGTCCCATCTCGTTTGGCATGACGTTGCCATTTCGCGCGGGAAATATTGAGTTATTACTTGTCGCGTGTTATTTGCCATGATAAGACGCGTTATGTGCCTGTTTACTCAAAATGGCAGCATCAAAACCATCATCATATCAGAACTTAAGATATTTCCAAAGACAAAATTGAAAAATTACTGTGTCTGTGTTGTCAAAATCTAAAACAAAGCACAGTTACTGTTGGAACTTTTTTAGAAATTTAATGCTGAAATAGACGGAAAGAAAAGAACAGTGTTAAGTGACCAGGTGTTCTGTTAAGCTTGTTAAAAGACATGATACATTATAATTATACATGATACTTACCATACATAATCTCATTAATCTTTTAACGTTGTGTTATGTATGAAAATGAGAAATTGAACAAAATTATAGCGTCGGCTGGAGATTGAACCTGGGACCTGTGGAGTACCATCCCATCGCTCTGCCACTGAGCTTTGCTAGCCCCGTCCGAACCCTTCCAAATTTTCAACCTTTGATACTCATCCCGAAGCGACGTACAAGCGACATCTAGTACAAGTTACTAATACCGTTGATTTCTCTGCATTTAAAATAATAAAAGCAAAAAAAAATGTTTAAAATTATGAATACAGTAAAATCAGATAACATGTAGTTGAAGTTCTGATTCTTATATATTACTAGCGGCCCGCCCAGCGGTTTCACCCGCTGCTACTTACCAGTTTTCCCGTATAAATTGGATTTTTGCCCGCAGTAAAAAGTAGTTTACAGCAGAAGTGACTCAACGGGACCATGTGCCAGCAAAAGCGGACCGTCATGTTAAACAACTTTTAATTTGATGCCAATACCTTATCTCATGTAGTTTAGATGGGATGCTGATGGTCTGCTTTAGGTACTCCAACCCTCGATGACCATGTACCAGCAAAAGCAACCCGTCATGCTAAACAACTTTTACTTTGAAACCATTACCGTATCTCCTATAGTTAAGATGGGATGCTGGTGGTCTGCATCAGGTACTCCAGATCCTCGATAACCAGGTGTCAGCAGAAGCGCCCCGTCATGCTGAACAACTTTTGCTATGAAGCTATTTTCGTATCTCTTATAGTTTAGCAGTGCTCCTGGTGCCCTCCATCAGGTACTCCATCAGGTACCCTCAATGACCAAGTGCCAACAAAAGCGGCCCGTCATGATAAACAACTTTTACTTTGAAACCATAACCTTATCTCCTAACGTTTAAATGGGATGCTGGTAGTCTACATCAGGTACTCCAGATCCTCGATAACCATGCGTCAGCAGAAGTGCTCCGTCATGCTGAACAACTTTTGCTATGAAGCCATTTTTGTAACTCTTATATTATAGCTGTGCTCCTGGTGCCCTCCATCAGGGAGCTGTGCTCCTCCAGATTCTCAAGTGATGACAAAAAGTAGTCCGAGTCCGTTTTCAATATACCACCAATATCAGTGCCAAATTTCACGAAGATCGCTAAATCGGTTTGGCTAATTTGGGTAATAACCGTTTTCCCCGTTGGAATGAGAAATTTTCCCGTAGAAAAAGTAGCCTATGTTACTCAGGAATGTTGTAGCTTTCTAATGGTGAAAGAATTTTGGAAATCGGTCTAGTAGTTTCGGAGTTTATCGATTACATACAAACAAACATAAAAACAAATCTTTCCTCTTTATTATATTATTAGTGTAGAAGTGAAGATTTTGAAATTATATATTTTTGTTTATAAATTTCGAGTTATTTCCTATTTTTCCCAGTTATTATAGAAGCATAATAAGAAAAGATAAAAACAGCAAAAAAATGGTTATAATTCTCGCGCCACCGACGACGCCGCCGCCGCCGACCCCAAACAGTCGGCGCGCCGCCGCAGCCCCTTTACCCATCGGCGCTCATATCTAGGTGGAAAGCAGGAGATCACGCGGAGATGTGATATTTTTGTGTACAATCGTGCTGCGATACAGAATAATCACGTGTGGTGAACGCTAGGAATAACATCACATACAGCCCGTAGGTGTTGTACAAAGCAACTAAGGGATATTCATCCAGGGAATGGGCAACAGCGTTCCCTATATGAATGCAACATTTTGCACTGCGCTCGCAAATCCACCTGCCAAGAGTGGTGAGCATGGCAATACCCCCTGATAGGGACAGGCCCATGTCCAGAAATGTTAAAAACTGTATGGAATTTTTAAAAATATTGATGACGCTGTCTTGTGATTTGGTGATAAAAAAAAACCTTAAACAGTTGTGACTATCGAAGGACATTTTTATTTTGGAGTATTTCCTAGCTGTTAATGTAAAAACAGGATAATCCTAATGGGGATGTATGATCGTGTCGTGAATTACAAGCTGCAAAATAAAAATAGTGTATTCCTAAATATAACTTTATTTTCAGAATTATCTAGTTTTATAAGCCTTAATAGGCTTAATAATTTATTCTATTCCTTAGACTGAAGAATGTGCCATCTCAATATTTTAAAGATACCAAACCAATAAATCACATCTGGTTTAATCTAGTCCAACTATTATCAATCAACTAACTAAACCAACGTTCAAGTTTTGTTTTATATCGCCATGCTACTAAAGTCATGCGTCCATTAATGTAAAATGCAAATATCCATAAAATGCAATTGGTACCTATAGATTTTATGTTCTTTGATACGATAAAATAATATGTATGTATACCATACATAAACACAGAGTTTATGTAATTTTCCATCTGCTGATTCAAAGTGATGTAATGTTTCACGCTGGGTAGATTTAACATAGTAACGCAGCCATTTTTAAAAAATAAAGTCATAACATAACCATAAACTAAAACCATTAAATACATACATACATACATACATACATAAATCACGCCTCTTTCCCGGAGGGGTAGGCAGAGACTACTTCCTTCCACTTACTACGATCCTGGCATACTTCTTTCGCCTCCTCCACATTCATCAATCTCTTCATGCATGCTCGTCGGTTTAGGGTACTCTTGACCTGACCTTTCTTTAGCACGTCCCCGATTTGATCAAGGTACGTTCGTCGAGGTCTTCCCCTTCCGACGTTCCCATCCACACTTGCCATATACACCTGTTTCGTTAATCTTCTTTCATTCATCCTCTCTACATGACCAAACCATCTAAGCATACCCTTTTCTACACCAGTCACTACGTCTTCTTTTATACCACAACGTTCCCTTATCACGCTATTCCTTATCCTGTCACTCAATTTTACGTCAATCATACTTCTTAACGCTCTCATTTGTACTGCATTTATTCTACTTTCATGCTTTTTCTGCCATACCCAACTTTCACTCCCATACATAAGTGTCGGAACTAACACCCCTCTATGCACAGCCAGACGAGCCTTATCAGAGACTTTCTGGCTGTTCATAAAAGTGTGTGCAAATTAAATACAAATGCATAAATAGGCTGTTTCTCTGACATTATAGAAGCTATAGTGAATAGATTTTATGCTAGGTTTATTAAAACCTACGTTTAATATAGCAGAGGTAAAGATTTACTCAGAAACCTGATAGCACATTTATTGTTCTGCGATCGTAGGCGGTTACGGTGAATTGAAGATTAATATCTTACTACAAAAACTTTCAGCTAAAACCAGCTTAATGCGTTTTCTTTGTCCCGTCTGTCTAGAAATGTATTTTTATTATACAGAATGACTGCTTTCTTCTCTTTAATATACAGTGTGTAAGGGACGGTGTACCGAAAACATTACAACATACCATGAAACTAACAGGCTCTGTAGTAAAAGTTATTCAGTTTCGTGGTGTGGTCATGCCTTTAAAGTTTTCGATACACTGACACCCTGTATTAAAAAAACAAGCGGTCACTAAATTAAATAAAAAAAGACTTGAAAACTCCATTATCTCGATTACATTTTACACAGTTTTGAAAATAACCGCTTTTGTTTTTAAATACAAAGAGTCGTTCTACTGAGAGATGTCGTTTCACATTATGTGGCTATTATTTAATCAAAATAAGACTAATAATCATACACACAGCAGATGACCTTATGCACAGATGTATTTGCACTGTCCTATAGTGCATTCGAAGATGAGCTTTATGACCAGAAAAGAGGAAATGACAGGTAGGGCGCCACTAAGGGACCTTGTATGAGAATGGTCATATCCTGGACAATTCACACAGCACCATCTAGCCCCAAACTAAGCAAAGCTTGTACTATGGGAACTAGATAGCTGATATTAATACATATATACCTCTATATATTTAAATATAAATATAAACTCTATACGCTAACGCTATAAGGCAAACAAAACCGTTCTTACCAGCGCCAGCCCCTTCTGACAGTAGTCCAATATATCCTGCAGCGAGGCCTTGTTCCCCTGCGCCAGGATCCAATGCAGTAGTGTGGGTTTTTCCTTTTCAGCGGTGTGGGTGACTGTGAACGTAACACCCTCGTCCGAGTCCTCGATGCGATTCGACGCCTCTGATGATTGCACCACATCTTTGCTCGTTGACCCCTCTTTTTTGTCGAATACTGGAAATCATTAAGTACCGTTTTATAAAGTAATTTAATAGAAATGCGGCCATTGCCTCAATCATTCATCACAACATCAAAAGATTCACTAATAAATAAACCATAGCAGTTATTACAAACTCAACAAATAAAATAAAGTAGGTCTAATTAACATTCAATAGGACACTACCCGCTCGCGGCCGTCAAAAAAACTAATTGCTAATTCTATTTTTAGTTACACTTGTCACGTAATTTAGAAGAGTTGTTTTTTATATCCGGTTGTCTAAGCATCACTACGTTTGGGAAATCACAACAAGAAATTAAGGAGTAACCAGACATAAACAGAAAGTAAAAAATAATGAATATAATATTACAACGAGTGAAACAGTACACCAAACATTACATGAAAAATATAAATAATAGCTTCTAAAACAAAAATGGTTTGAGTTAGGATCGTTTAGTATGACTAATTATTGTAGCTACATAAGTAGTCGTAAGGATACCTACCTACCTACCTATGCAAAAATATATGTTAAAATCAAAATAATGGACACGGTTAAAAAAAGTAGAAAATTTATGATCATAATAATATTTACTTCCACAAACATAACAATCGTGTTTTGATACGTTTATGTATTAGTGTGTGCAGCTACGCATATGCTACTAGCGTGACTCAAATGGTATAGAGGTATAATGTAACCATTTCAATATAAAATGTCCAATTCCTTAAGTGTCTTTATTTGTATATTTTTTAAATCTTACATACAGGTTTATTTCGAAAGATCTTGGAGATATGATCAAAAAGTTCTGAATATGAAGCATGTGGTAATGTGATATTAATATAGTCATCGTCGTCGTAAAATAAATGATAAATGTTCAGTATATTCGAGCTAAATACTTTTCGCTGAAGAAAATTGTTTAGCCTAAATTTCTCCCGCATTATGTGTATAAACAGCTTCGTAATGGCGAGACATTTGTAGCATTTGTAGTTAATGTCGGCCGGAGCTAAAATATTCCAAAACAGAGCATTGTTGACGCAAGTGGTTCTAGTTAGAATAACAAAGGAAGTCCTAGATTCTTGCTACTCGCCTCTAGTCTACTACTAGCCCCAGCAACAGGTGTTTCATTGCCATTCGGCAACAGAGCTCATTTATTCAATGAGTCCCGGCATCACAACCTTGCACCCGGCAATGCTTTTAAATTATACGGGTTAACCTCATCACTTGGCAAATTCGGTATAAAAAAGCAACAGGTACACAAAATAACTTGAAATACATACATAAGGTAAGGTAAAAAAAAAATTGCAATATTTCGAGGTGTGAACCAGCCCATGAAACTGAACAACTTTCCCGAATAACTATTGGACAAATACGAAAAAGATTTGGACCTCCCATACAAAATGTTCCAGCTGACCAGGACAATTTGTATGGGAGGTCCCATTTCCTTTTACATATTTCGACCTATGTTCCTTATGAAACTTGAGGAAAGTTGTTCAGTCGAATTAACTGGTATCACCCTTTAAAATATTTGCAGCTAATATTGTCACCTGTATAAAGATAAATTAGTAATAAGAATAAATCAAAGTCGCTTCTCACTGTCTGTCCCTCCGTCACTAGTATGACATATTTAAAATTACGCAACGGATTCTATTGCAGTTTTATAATAGAGTTATTCAAGAGGGAGGTTTATTTTTATAATACACGCCGCCGGGTAAAAAGTTTACTCCCACGGGAAAACGGTTAGCAGCTGGTGAAACCACTATGCAGGCCGTTAGTTAATCATAATAAATTAAGTACCTACCCAAAACAATGGGAAATGATAACTAATTCGTATCATTTGTAAAAAGACTACAGTACGGCCATCCCAATCAGCCATAATTGACAACTGTCAGATTCGTGCTAATGCTATAGCAGAGGGTTCATTTGACTTTGTTGACATCTCGTTTTTAATATGAAACTGACAGCTGTCAAATATGGCTTAGTGGGATGGCGTTACTTTAATTTACTGTCATTACAAATTATCAATGCCATTAGTAATTACAGCACGCTCAAGTTTTATCAACCCACACGCGACTGCGATCTTTATTTTTTTAAATGGCAAGCTATACGATCATGTATGTATATGTATCAATAGTTGAAGTGTAACCATAGCATATTTAGCCTTGTATTACCTACTGATGTTACTGAGATGGAACAATGACCGAAAGAGAATTTTGGGAATACAAATAGCGAGTTGGTTAAATATTAGGCCGAAAACATCATTACATTTATTACTATATTGCTATATAGCGTGAAATTTTACTAGTGACCGATAGCGCAAACTCAAGACGGGCTAGTGATATTTAAAAAAACTTTCCCCATGAAACATTGGTCCAAAAATTATAAATATCGGGCCTCTCCATACAACATTGACGATCAGCTGATTTGATTTAATATGGAAACTCAAAATATTTTTGTCATTTTTCAACATATGTTCTGTGGGGAAAGATTTTGCTATCGGCCACTAGCAAAATTTCACCCTATATTATCTTGAATACCATACGAGGAAGCATGTTTATAAGTAGGTACATATATTTTTCATGCTTGTAAAGAAGAATAGATAAATATTTTAGTAAGGAAGTAAAATCGGCAGCTAATATCCATCTACTAGACGGCCGTTAACCTTGGCCTGCATCTAGATTAAATAAGACGTAGGCGCCTCACACACTGGGAACGCGCCCCGACGCGTAGCGCGGAGCGGCAGATCCCGCCACTGCGCGTTGACGCTTTGTCGGTGTGTAGCACTAGGCGGTTTTTCAATACGTACTGATGTACTTGCATACAATTTTAAAATCTGCGATTACGCGCTACGCGACGGAGTGCGGTGCAGTGGGAAAGCCGCCGTATTCATATTCTTGCACACAATAGGGTAGTTCCTAGAATACATTATAGAGCGTATGTAAATTATAATATTATATTGCGTGTGATATGATGAACTAGATTAGTGACCAGAGTCAATGTGGATCACCAGGAAATTTCCATATTAAAATAGCTGCAAAAGTAGAGTTTATATAGGGAGAAATTTTGCTAGTGACCGATACTGAAAACAGAGGACGGTCTGGTGATAAGGAACTACTTTCCCCAAGGAACATAGGTAGAAATATGAAAAAAAAATGAGCTTTCATAGTAACTCGAATCAGCTGATCCGCAATTTTGTATGGGAGGTCCAATTTCTTTTTCCTATCGAGGAAAGTGACTCCTTATCACCTGCCCGTTCTGAGTTTCCGATATCGGTCACTAGTAAAATTTCACCGTATATTTTACAAACAGTTATTTACTCTCCGTCTGTTCAGTAAAAAGGTTAATACAAAAATAATTCAGTAGTTTGTTCATAACTCTTCTTGTTTTCATTATTATGTCTTGAATATGTTGAACGACTCGATTTCCCACACGAAAAAGAAAGAATGTCTTGTGTAACATTGATTATCAATACTAAGATGACATATCTCTCGTAAGTAACAATCACTCACCATCCTCATCAGACAGTTTGAAGTCGACTCCAAAGTCCTGCGCCGACTGCTTGTCGGACGTGCTGTCCAGTGGATGCGTGACCCTGTACGGGTGACCCTCGAAGTCAGTCTCCTCAAACACGTCGAACGCTGAGAATCTGTGCGCTTCAGCGTTCGTTTGCAAAGCTGGCAGGATAGGGATTTTGCCTAAAGATTCTAATACGCCGTTGAGCCTGCAGAAGAGTATGTATGTTAGAAAATTGCTCAAATTTTTACCCAGGGGTATCGTACGAATCTACTAAGGGACTCGAAGGTTTCATGTGCCTGTTAAAATTTTAGTCGACAGGCTGACAATCTGCGACTAAAGTAATACACGATTTTTCTGAAATGGCCCTCAAATATTCATCAGAAGCGGCGATAGCGACCGTTTTTTACGCAAGTTAACGCCCTGCGTACCCCGCAAGGGATAAAGTGTAAGGAATATGTGTCTAATAGCTCCATGACATATAGTTTACTTGAAAAATTGATAAATTATGTTTGTTTCTTTATTGCACAAATGTACAAATGGCGGGCTAAATGTCTCGCAGCATTCTCTTCCGGCCAACCATAGGGTAAACAGGGAGCTCAAAGCGTAACATTCCTTTTGACTCGTTATGAAAAAGAAACATTAAACATACACACAGATTTAATAAAGAATATTTTTGCTGCAACACGGACAAAACAGTTTATAACTTATAACGGTCTGAAAACTCTCTAATCTTGTACATGTAGTCACACCCGTTTCGAGTTTACAGTACTTTTTTGCTCAAAAAATTACGTTTCCTCTTAACATAAACTGTTGCTTTTTATTGTTTCTTCTTTACGATTGGATTCTATTAGGTCGCCACATAAAGTTATTATAGACGTAAATAAATGGCTGCGACTCACATCGCCATACAAATAGAATAATAGCCTCAATTCGGGATATTCATTCTCCTATCTTAAAAAAGCGCTATCACTTTCCATCAAATAGGTAAGTTTAGAAAAGGGCAGGACACCTAAGTCTTGTTTAGTCTTAAAATTGGACGCAAAATATATGTTACCATTGACATTTTGAAACATGTCAGGACTTGAATATCTTCTATCTTTTTCTATATCTATTTGACGGAAAGTCACTACGCTAATTTAAATTAAGTATAGAGAATTTATATCCTGAATTGAGGCCAATATTATTCTTATAGAAGTTATCTGACCCACAACTTAAGGATCATCCGAATCATGTTATGTCATCTACTCACACGGCTAGTATCAACTGAATCAAGTGGATTTCACTTATTGATGTTTGATCTATTTATGGAATCACGATAGTAATTCTATTGTGTAATACGGGCAGCCATGGAATGCAGTAGACCCAAATCTATGAAAGCGTCTAGAGAAACAACAGTGGTCTTCACATGACTGTTAATGGTGATAAAAAAATTAGAGCACGTGATATCTTCGTACTACATAACTAAATTGTTCCGTCGGATTACTATCAAAAACAACAATTGTCAAGTTGAAGGTCACAGTTAAAAAAAACGTGTTGTGATGTGAATCGGTGAGTGGGTTCATTGTTGCTCAAATGAAGCCTATAAATAAATATTATCACGCTAATCGGGCCGACCAATAGTCTATATTTACACATAAGTGTATCATAAAAAGTAAATACCATTACTTTATCGATGTCTTTACCCCCGATTCCGAGTTTCAATTGACACGAAGGGTGCAAAATGTAGGTGAACCAGCAAGTTTGTTAACTCACTGCAAGACCTAGATTCACTAAGAAATAGAAACCTCCTCGCGGGGAAAGTCTATAGCCTTCAATTTCAATCTGATACTCTTGCACTTGTTATAAACTCTAGAAATGAAATTGTCGACGTTTATTGCAAGAAATTGAAAGGAAAATAGGAATCGATCGTTGGTTATTTTAGTTGTACACATGAATTCACACGAAGCACTATCGATTCAATACTTTAGGTATAGCCAAGACTCATGCGCAAAATAGCTTTATCAGTAAACTAGTTTAGTGAATCCAAACATACCTCAATGTCAGACTTACCTACTTACAAAACTAGATTATTTTACTCATTGACTGAATGCAAATATCTTATCAAAATTATCATTTCATTTTCTTAGGCAATTGACAAACAATTTACCCAGCACATGAGGCGGATATTATCTATTCTGCTGTTAGGGCATTTACCTTTACAATTACTTACATTATGAACTCTTAACCGGTTTGTTTGCATACAGAATTTAATTCGACTAGGAAAAAGTATCGCCGTGACTACGTAGTTATGTAACTATAACCCTACCAATTCGACATGGTTCTTTGAACACACCATCCGAGTACAAATCTAAGTTGTTTTATTTTTAACTGAGTTGGATGTCAACTCGACTTGACCCAGCAACAGCGAAGGCCAGGGTCGCCTAGCCGGTATTAACGATGATAGTATAAGTATGTCGAAGTACCATAACCTAGTATTGCCCATCTTGGTATGGATTCGCATATTTTATTCATTGATACAGCTAAATGTTGAGGTCAAAATGCTAACCTTTTCCTACGATTTCATATTCTATATGAACTCTTTGATACTATGTAGTATATTGATTCTGCTTTCAGTCAACTGTAACTGATTAACTATTAATCAATCGTTCGGAAACCGACTATCCGATAAATAACTGCTGTTTTTGTTTCTCATTAACTATACTGAGGTAGTTTTTAGATATATTTGATCCCTATGTATTGTTAAAAAGATAAAGAAGTCTTCATTGTTGATATACTGAACGATTGCTGTAATCGGGTTATGCAAAGTAAATATCTTATTAGGAAGTGATATTTAATCAAATTCCGACAGAGTTAGTCCGTAGAGTTCATATTAAAGTGAAACAGGAAGGCTATTACAACATTGCGGAAGGACACCTGAATATTAATCAATCTATATAATCTATTGTTATAGTTAAAACTATGCAGGGTGTTGATGAGTTTACTTCTTATTACTTTTCAAAACTTGGATGTTTCTGCTAAAGGATGCAGCTGTTTTGCTCGATTTTACCGGAAGTGGTAGATCAAAAGGTGTTCAATGTCTTGGGTTCACCAGATGTGCGAGGGTTCCGTACGTTCATAATAGCATTACCATTTTAAGTCATGTTTAATTTTAAACTTACAGGCCCCTATATGGCAGAGATAGACTAAACATAATGACGGCAGGCCTTGTAAGTTTCGCATAAAACATATCAAATAAAAAACAGCAATCTTTGCCGTCTCTGTAAGCTTTAACGAAATTCGACGAATCATCATTTATACTTATTCTAATAGCCACGTGTTGAAGATATAAACACGGTATTTCCCGTTTAAAGAAAGGCTATACAAAATGACGGCAAGCCTTGAAAGTATTGCATAAAACATATTGTCAAATAAAAAAACAGCAATCTTTGCCGTCTCACTAAGCCCCAACGAGATTCAACGAATCATCATTCCTACTTTGTTGAATAGCCACGTGTTGAAGATTTAAACACGGTATTTCCCCTATAGCTGGTTTTCTATGTAGAGAAACATTGTTTTTTTTATGTAGAGCAATGCCATTTGGAACAAATGTAATATACGCCTACATGAACCCAGATCACCCGGTAGACACTGGCTACCCCGCGCCAGGTGGGGGGAGGGGGGGCTCAAAGTGCAGCGCGTCCGGCGCTCAGAAAAAAAAATCTACCGGATTAGTTTGGACCTTTAAGATAAGTTTGGTATCGTTTTCAGGTAAATAAATGATGCTGAATTCATTCCCCATACCAGTTTTTTAGGGTTCCCTAGCAAAATAAGTCGCAATCCTTGAAATAATAAAATTTTTGTCGAAACAAAATGTAAACAAACCCACATATTTTAATAATTTTGTATGAAAGTTTGTTTAAAAAAAATATTTTTCAAAAGCTCATTTAATGCACATTATAAAAACATTAACATTGAATATACATAATACTACTTTTCAACTAAAATAAAATAAAATTGCACGTACCTTTCTCATTCTTGCGGACGGCCTGCGGACGTCACTCGGTTTTCTATTCAGAGTTGGAACGAGATTTTGTAGTAAAACATTGCCATTTAAGTACTAATGATATACACGCCCATTTAAATCCATATCGGCCGATAGGAAGTTTCTAGTGGTGAGACAGATATCCGGTAACTAGCCGGTATCCGCCCTTACTTTTACTATCCGGCCGGATACCGGATAGCATATTACTACGTATACCGGAACGTAAAAAAGAGGTATAATCGCATTATTTTACAGAAGGAAAATCATATACCAATAATTTATGGACACTTGTTAAATTTTTCCCTCGTCATACATTATTATTTTACATTTATATTTAGTACTTATAGTTCACAAGTGGCAAATTGTGGCGAATATGAATTACTTTCCGCTTTTGTTGGGCCAATGTGTACCCATAGTTCCTTTCGGCCTTCTAACTTTGGAACGCAAGATATGGCTAGTACCTACAACGTCCGTGTCGATTGTTCGTACTATGATTTTGTCGTGTCCTTTCAGCACGGAATCAGCAAGATGAAGCATTATCCGTGTGTCGGCTTCCTCGTGGTTGCACGGTGCCAAATTTTCAATTGGAGTGGTTTTACTTAGAGCTTCTTCGCCATCGGTTATGATGAACTCTTTACCCATTTGTAAGTCTATCTCTGAGTGCCAATGAGATGACAAAAGGTTGTAAAGCTCTCCTTTATTTGATGTTTCGCGAAGGAAGTTTCACCAGCCTTTTGGAATTCTTGTTTGTTCACACGTGTGCCAGTACCTCGTTTTTTTCGGGTTGAATTTTTGAAACTGTCTTTCTTGTATGTATCACAAACCACGTCCAGTCTTTCAACATTATCCAACTCTTCATCTAGTGTGAAATCTGACATTCAGCATGTCAGATTTCACACTAGATCTCATCAAACCTAAAGCTGATAGAGCAGGAGAACTGCTTTGATTTTCATGCGAAAATAATGTATCAACGTCTCTTGCTCTATGTTCTCAGGTTGCAATATAAAGTTTACTAAACTGAGTCGTTTTTAAGGGAACATATTTTAGATTTGTCTTTAGATTCTCGTTTTTTATTTATATTATGTAAAAGAGGGAATATGTTCTGAGGTAATGGGTCGTGTATACTTTTGCCTTCAATAAATCATTCTTTGCAAAAATTTTGGTAAAATTATTTTCCTTTGCTTTCAATTTGTTTTACTGTCTGAACCACTTCAATAGGCGCCACCATTTTCGTATTAATGTTGTACAATTCAGAAGAGTTTTCGAGAAAAGGATTTCCCGCTGTCTTAATCGTGCTGACCCTGCCCATTACCGTTCAATTGCCATTACCTCCATCCTATGCAAGGTCATGGAGAGGGTACTGAACACTAAGTTGCTGATCTACCTTGAAGACAATGATCTTCTCAGTGACCGTCAATATAACCCTCACCGGGGGCGGTCTATTGGTGATCTTCTTATGTATGTCACGCACTGCTGGGGCGAAGCCATTGAGAAAAACGGCGAAACATTTGCCGTGTCTGGCATGCAAGTCTGCTCAGCAAGCTTCCTGCTTATTGCATCCCAGCTGATTTTTGTACTTGAATTTCAGACTTCCTTAGTGAATGGTCCATCAGAGTAGTCATTGACGGCTGCTCCTCTAACCTTATGGCCATTGATGCCGGAGTTCCTCAGGGGACTGTTCTCTCTGCAACTCTTTACCGTTTCAAAGAAATACTTGACAGGTGCAAAAAACCAGTGAGGATGAAATATGTTCGTTAAGAAAGGCAATGGAAGAGCGAATAGATCCGACCTTAAGTCTTGTCTCCTATTGGGGCGACGACAGTCTGTCATTGACAGGCTTGAGCTTCTAGGCATGGAGTTGACATTAAATCTAAACATCGGCGCGACCATCGAGTACAAGGCTCAAACGGCGGCTAAGAAGCTGGGCAACCTGAATAGAGTGAAGCGATACTTTACGCCTGGACAGCTTTTAACTCTTTACAAAGCACAAGTCCGATCCTGCATGGAGTATTGCAGTCACCTTTGGGATGGCTCAGCCAAATACCAACTTGCCGCTCTTGACTCGGTGGAACGCAGGGCCATGAGGCTCAAAGGCGACATAAAACTGGTGGACACCAAGCTACATAGCCTAGCACATCGCCGCAAGGTTGCCTGCTTGTCGGTTTTTTACGGATTGTACTTCGGAGAGTGTGCTCAAGAGCTTCACGACCTTGTTCCACCAGCTGCCTTCTACCATCGGACATCCAGACGCACCGCCGGATACCATCCATACCTGGTTGCCATTTCACCAATTCGGACTAAAAGCTTCCAGTCATCATTCATAATGCGTACTGCTAAAGAGTGGAACTCACTACCTGCGTCATGGTTTCCTAATCTTTTTAAAGTAAGAGTGAACAGGCTTCTTCTGAGTGAGCTCGCTCCATCTTAGACTCTGTCTCTGTCCTATGACCTAGACTAGAGTCAAGAGCAAACCCATCATTAATAATAAAAAAATAGTCAAAATAAGAGATTTTATCCCAGACACAAAACTATTTTTTTTCGGAAGTGATGTCTGAATGATGGCGATATTCGGCCTAAAGTGATCTGTTATTTTTACCAACAAAAGCGGAAAAGTAATTCATTTTCGCCACAATTTGCCCTTTTGTGAACTATGAATACTAAATATAAATGTAAAATAATAATTCATGACGGAGAAAAATTTAAAAGTGTCCATAAATTATTGGTATATGATTTTCCTTCTGTAAAATAATGCGATTATCTCTCTTTTTTACGTTCCGGTATACATAGTAATGTGCTATCCGGTATCCGGCCGGATAGTAAAAGGGCGGATACCGGCTAGTTACCGGATATCTGTCTCACCACTAGAAACTTCCTACCGGCCGATATGGATTTAAATGGGCGTGTATATCATTAGTACTTAAATGGCAATGTTTTACTACAAAATCTCGTTCCAACTCTGAATAGAAAACCGAGTGACGTCCGCAGGCCGTCCACACGAATGAGAAAGGTACGTGCAATTTTATTTTATTTTAGTTGAAAAGTAGTATTATGTATATACAATGTTAATGTTTTTATAATATGCATTTAATGAGCTTTTGAAAAGTATTTTTTTTAAACAAACTTTCATACAAAATTATTAAAATATGTGGGTTTGTTTACATTTCGTTTCGACTAAAATTTTATTATTTTAAGGATTGCGACTTATTTTGCTAGGGAACCCTAAAAAACTGGTATGGGGAATGAATTCAGCATCATTTATTTACCTGAAAACGACACCAAACTTATCTCAAAGGTCCAAACCAATCCCATAGAATTTTTTTTCTGAGCGCCGGACGCGTTGCACTTGGACCCCCCCTCCCCCCCACCTGGCGCGGGGTAGCCAGTGTCTACCGGGTGATATAGGCTCAGGTGAACTTACAGATTACCCATACTATACTGGTTTTGCTCTACATAAAAAAACATATGTTTCCAATATCTTCCATACAAAAGTGCCAACAAAAAACTGACTACTATGTGTAGAGGTAGAGAAAGAGAGACCAGGTAATAGAACGCACGTACATTACATTTCACACACACTAGATGTGATAAAGGGATACAGGATGTTCAGAAAAGCACAGCGATCAAGAGGTGAACTAGCCCATGCAGCAAAACAAATTTTATCTAAAAACAACAGTCAAAACATTTTTATCTACACACGTGTCATAATGTACAGATTACAAACTCGAAAACAGTTGTTTAAACATGTTTAAAGACCTGCTTTATGCATTCTGCCGATAGAAATTACAGTTAAAGTGTAGATAAAATAGTGTATGCCAGGCATTACATTGATTGATCGTGTCCAACAGACACTCGCATTCTAATACCCCCCGTTATACGACAGTTGCATAAACTACTACTTTTTTGTGAATTGGTCCTTCCATAAGAGACGACTCGATTGGTAGCGAAGTGAGGGTCATTCGGAAAGTTGTGTATCGCCATAGTGACAGGTTGTCAGCCCATAGCCTAAAATACTTAGTCGCCTTTATCGTATCTACATCCAAGCCAACTGGTTTTCTATTGTTTGACCTTAAAGTTGATTGTCTTCAGCTTTAAAAGTCCTAACTATCGATTGTCTTAATGCTCTATCATCCTAATTTCGATGCTTCTAGTATTCATTGTCCTAATTTTTTCATATCCTTACCATTACGTCCTAATTTTCGTAGTCCTCATAATTTAAAATCCTAATGAAACTTTAAATTAACAACAAGCGAAATGCTTTGTAAAAATTACTAAGGAAATGTTAAGTACACAACAACCTAATTAAATTATTTTGGTAGGTGCAAAAAAACATAAATTGTCAAAGGTTAATTATTAAAAATTACAAAAATAATTTTCTCATTATATGTCATTGAATTTGAGTATGTACTCGTATATCCAAAGAGTATGAACTTAATGTAGGGGAGATGGGGTAAGTTGGGATGTTTAGTTTAAGTTTCGAAGCTCAGTACAACAAACAAAGGAAGAAGAAGAAGTAACCCGTCTTGCCCCAATCTGCCTCAAGTACTTCATGCCATCAAGATGAAGTTTTCAATGTTGTACCTTAGAGTGAAGTTGACTTTTTAAGGGAATAGGTGAACCGGAATAAAATACAAAAATATCCTTTAGTATACCAATCGTGATTTCCGGTATTCGCTGTAGATACCTTACCTTACACATATTTAGGCTAATCATGTTAAGACAATCGACTTTAGGACTATGAACTTAACAAACCAAAGGGACCCAAGCCAACCACATAAAACTAAATTATAACAAAAGAACTAAGCTATTACTTACGCGTTAAGTTTTTCGTGGTAGTCATCTTTTTTTAGGCGGTGCTTTCTGAATGCGTCTTTGAAGTTCCTCGACCTTTCGCAGAACTCGTTGAAAATGTCCTCCAAGTTAGCCACGACGGCCGCCCAGCCCTGCGCAAACGTGTTATCATTTAAATGGGTCGAGGACAAATTACGTTAATTACATATTTCCTTAAACTACAGTTATCTGCATCATTATTAAATTGAATCAGAAGCGTGTATTTTCGTTAAGGAAAATAAGATAAAATGTGGTTATCAAAGTCACTTCTATATAACACAGTTTTTGGTGTTTTATTTAGTTCTTAGAAGTCTCGCGTTGCTCCACTTAGATTTAGTCAAAATTTACATCACACCGAAACGCAACAGATCGCGATGTCCCTAGAAGGATCTAGATTCGACTACATCACTTCCGTAACTTTAACAAATGGATGTAGTAGTATAAAAAGTCAGTAAGCTAATGTATGCAACGAGTTGACACAAATCCCCCGAGTACACGCTTATCTGATGTAAACAACACATTCAAACTAAATTGGATTAGAATTATATGTTGAACGTGAAACACTAATGGCTCATTTGTTTACTGAATGACCGACTTACCTACTCAATATCTGGTGATAAATAAAGTTTAAGAATAGTATTGGACTCTTATAAATTGACATACAAATTGAATTTCTAACATCTAAAGGCAGAGCGTAAATCACCATACATGTTGTTTATATTATGTAAAGTTGAACAAACTTTGCTCATAAAGATATGCTATCAATTTAAATAATCTGGGACAATGCAGTACAAAACGTTTTACCTATATGTACTTATTCACAATTGAGACTTCCTGCGTTTCACGAAATGTGTTGGCAGATAAAGTTAGGTCTCACAACTTGATACACATTTTTCAGCCAAATGAGGAAAACGCATTCAGTTAGACACTTGGCAGTGTTCCACATAAAAATATTTGGCTGTGGTTCTATTCTACACTCCAAGTAATCTATTGAACAAGGTCGCCAGAGGCATGAGTAAGATATCGACGGTTTAATCACATTTCATAAACGTCCTGTGTTTAAGTTCGCGTTTATTTAAACAGCAAACATAAAAGGTGCTATAGATATGATTAATATAATGGGCAAACAACTAACAGAAACAAAGTTAATGTTGGTTCCACATCACGCCACTTTGTATGTGTATTTTTTCGGGTTTCGCTTCGTACGCGATACAGGGAGCGTAATTTTGAATTTTCGTCTGCTAAAGTCTGCCACTAATTTTGCTCGAATCACACGTTCCACTACACACATCCATTTACACATACCCTAATCAATTCACACATACCCTAATCAGTTCACACATAGCCTTGACATTATCAAATCTGAGTAATAGAAAGCGTGATACGAGTGGTTAGACCAGTCGTCGTAGAAATAGGATTACACTGTTTCAAAAGTGCACCTCCTGGAACGTGTTTGGCTATCACCATTGAATGGCGTGAATTCCGAGCTCGCTTCGCCTATGGAACGCCAGTTACCTACGTAGATTCCGGGCTGTCTTAGCTCGCTTAGGCAGAGTAAGTCGTCTAACTTGACCTGTTAAGTGTTAAGGTATTGAGATGTTTAGCAAATATTATAAATAATTAGGAGACCACCCTCACCTGGTGCTGCAAATGCTGATCATGGACGAGCTGCTCACAACTCCTGAGCACCTCCATCGCGAGGTCGCTGAACTGCTGCGCGAGCGACGCGCACGACGCGACCGTGTGTACGGTCGGCGACATCGAGCAACACATCTCCACTTGCGCCTTCAATTCGGCCACGGACTTGCCGTCGAACGCACGGATGTCGCTCCTGAATTCCCCGCTGCTCAGCTCTACTATCGGACTTAGGTCACCGCACACTAAAAGTTTAAAATTATGTTTCACAGGTGTATAACTACCCGTCTGCCGTGTGATGCCGGCTTAAAATAGCATCACCCCATTTCTTACCCATGGGTGTCGAAAGAGGCGACTAAGGGACTCGAGGGTTAGATGTGTATTGCAATTTTAGGCGATGGGCTGACAACCTGTCATTATAGTGATACACAGTTATCTGATTGACCCTCAAACTTTTGTCAGACGTGGTGTTAATATCCGTTTTACGCCCGTAACGCTCTGCCTACCCCGTAAGGGATATAAGCGTGATTTATGTATGTATGTATAACTACCCGTAGATAAGCTGATGAAGGGGTAGACTACTAAACTATACGCAGTAGTATTATATTATCTGTGACTAAACCTAAGACTTTCTATAATTCTCTATTTAATTAGGTACTTAAAATAATGCAAACAAACTAGATAAAGAGCGAGCACATTATGCCCTACAAAATATTAACTGTCACTCAGTCATATTGCACTGGATACCTTCTTTTAATAAAATACCTACTTGGAGAAAGTATAGATAGACCCTTTATATTCCACCAGGGTACCCAGATTCAGTTTTTTTTAAATAACATTTTAATAACAATTTTGGCTTATAGTCAGAAAATAGCAGACTGTTAATATTGATGCATGGGTACCCATCTACTAGAGGAGTCAAACAGCTTATTTAGGGGGTATTTCACTACATTTCATAAACAAAGTTGTTATCAGATAGATAGTGATCAAGGTCAAGTAATGTAGTTTTTAACTAATTTAAAATAATAATTTTCTTGTCTCAATTATAGAGCATTTTTAGCTTTTTGTAACAAGTGTGAAGGAATGTCTATGGAACTAATATGCAAGTGAATTTATTTCTATTCAATTAAACGTAGATTCTTTTCAATTTCAAATGGTGATAAGACTGATTAGGAGAGACATGGAAAAGGACAAGTAGTTTTGCACCAATCAATAATTAATATTTCATTCATAAAAAGTTCAAAATTATTTATGTAGCCATGTAGACAAATTTAAGATACTAAGCAACTTAAGTACTCTTAGCTTTTTTATTATGATTAATTTAAATAATTAGACTAGATAAACTTTGTTACTGCACCAGTAGACTTTTCAGTTGGACCTACTGTTTTCAATTATGCAAAACTTACTTGATTGCTTCAAATGGCTCTCCTTGACTGTGGGCTTGCTAAACATGTAGATAGGGTTGGTGTCAGTCCCAGCACTATATGAGGACACCATATGATCTGACTGCAGAACCTCACCGCCACTCACTAGCAATACCAAAGAGGATGCGGGGATCTTGCTCTTTCTCTCTATTGCCAGTTTGAGGGTGGCCACACTAAAACAAAACCACAATGTAAGTATCAAGGGAAAACCATGAGTCAAAGTAGGGTTTCTTAGAGTTGACAAGTACTGTAAAACAGGGTGAATCGGTATGGCCGGGTGAACAGTGACAAAACTGGTTTTGTGCTTTACTACAAATGAATTGTATAAAATGCTTATTATTATTATTATTCCGATGCAAACCATTTTTGTATTATAAAGTAGAATATTTTACATCGGGAGAATAAGCTTTTTATAAAATTAATTGGTACTAACAGCAGGATAAAAATATCTGCTTTCTTGACAGTAATAAGGGCAGAGAAATATAATAATTTCATAAGAAATGATAAATTATCATACATACATATACCACACCTTAAATCTCTTGCGGGGTAGGCAAAGCATAAACAGGTATAGGAAAAAGACATTTAAGCCTCAGACAAACATTTGAGTGTCATTCAGAGAATAGTGCTTTGCCATTTGACAAGTTGTTAGCCCATCACCTAAAAATGCAATACACATGTACCCTTGAGTCCCTTAATCGCCTCTTATGATACCCAAAAAGAAAGGGAAAGAAATGGGGTGACGCTATAATAAGCTGGCATCACACCGCACAAATTATCATACAGAGACTGCTTATAGGAGCAATGGATTATTAATAGAACCATACTACCTAAAATAGTGTAAAATATTTACCTTTGCAATGTGAGGTTCATATCGTAGGTGGTCATTTGACCAGCATCCACATGGAAAACGTACAACATTGTGGCGGCTGTGTTGTACCGCTCACTTCCACAAACAAATGGGTCCTGTTTGCCCTTTCATTTGCAAGGAATTGCCATGGAAACTGCAAACAATATGTGAATCTAAGTGCCAAACATTAAATTCCAAAGATTTAAAGAAAATAAATTTGAATATTATTTGTAGTAACAACTTTTTTATAATTCTGCTCACACCCAAAAGTTTTGGAATACTAAGAATAGTGTAATTTCTTTGTAAAATTAAATACTGTATTAAAGGCAGAGAACCTGAAGAAGTAAGATCATAATCATCTTTTTAGCAACAAGGTGTGAAAGCCTACATGATCCACTCAGAGGTGAATGCACTTTGTAAGCTTCTATATGAGATACTTAAGTTATGTAGGTAGGGTCTGTTATTCCCAACCTGTCTTATGTATATTTAAATATCTAACTACACCTCAGACAAGACAATCTCTCAAGCATGAAATATTACTTGATATATTTTAAACTGCGCGCAAATTTACACTTTATCTTGGTGACCTCAAAATAAGAGAATTATTAACATTTTCACACAAGAAGTAAATACCTACGCAACGCACATGCTTCAGCAAAACGTTTTCCGATAACAAAATAGTTTAATCGTCGCGCCAAACAAACCAAAGCCTGGTTCAAAATAAATAAGTGGCCAAAAATAAACAACAACGTCACAAAAGTAATTTGAATAGGAAATAGTCTTGGGGTGAAAGACAAAGGCTAATAACAAAAAAAATATGGACCATATTCTAAAAACATGCAAAATATTCCAAGCTCGCCCCACAAAATGGTACGTGTTGTTTTTTGCGCTTGAACAACAAAGATAGAGCACCTTCGAACACAAACCCAAAAATCACGCAGCACAACAACTGGTCACATACAAAAATCAGCACAACAGTAGACACGAACGGTAAGGATTCATTTTGTGATAAAGTCCAGGTTTAAGAGAGTGATATAACACAAACGCACTGATTTTATTCAAGCTCTTGAGGTCATAACACCACCATTGCTTGATTCGATAAATCATCAACTAAACTCAGCTGACAGATGCGGTGTTGTCATACTAGACCTATTAATTCTACCATGGAAACTATTATTGATTTCTTGGAGTGAGCGTGTCGTCGACGCGTCAAGAATTGTCGTGACGAATTGAAAGCAAACTCACCATAGTTATTTCTTGACATATCTCTTGTTCAACAGGTTCAATGTCATCATTATTAGGTAGGTATTATGTAGATATCCAGAAGCATGACAGTTAAAGGATCCATCTGTAAAAGATAAATTACAAGGAGACGCTGCCTCAAGCAAACGCCTCCGTCCATAGGGGAAAAGGCTTAGAACTGTTTCATCATTTGCAATGTCACAACTCAATTTCAGTTACCTTTACTTATTTCCAATATCATCAATACTTAATTCCAATTACTCTTTATAAACATTGACAGTTCAACACACTTCTTCATGTGACAATCATATCATCACATCTATTATCCTATAAGGTACTTTGCGTCACCTTTACAGTGCTCTTCCTCGGGTGGAAAGAAGCACCATATGTCTACCTGGCCACAGACTCCATTCATACATGATCGATTACTATTAAATGCTAACAAGCTAGACAAGTACCTCGCCTACCAGGGGCCTCTGTACTTGATATTGACTCCCAAACTGAGTCAGGACATAATCTCCCCCCAAAGCCATATTTGGTGTATTATGAACATCAACGTACCAGAAGCCTCTCAGACGGGCAGAAGTCTAGCCTACCCGAGCTTTCTACTTTTATCAATTCCAACAATGACACTAGTCTCTTCCCTCGACATATTCGTGTCCTAGTAAACATTCTAAGCCCTTTCATGTTTAACACTTACTTGAATTCATGGAGCTGTTTCTCTAGGGTATATCTCTGTGCACTTATCACAACAAATATATTAATTATATACTTTTCCAACTAATAAATACAAAGGCAGAGGTTATCTCTCACGTTTCAGAGCTACAGATCACTTTATGTATATGGCCTATGTTCAGAGCTATCGAGAATATACTTGACAGTTTGTGTGTGGGCGGTGTTGCTATAAGTATTTGATAAATCGTGACAAACGTCGCGACAAGAATGTCAAGATTGAACAAAATAATATTTATATTATTTGTTTATTTTATTGTTATGCAGTTGTAGACCTAGTGCAGACTGGATCCTTCGCGTTGCGTTGTGTGCGTGACCGGTTGTAAATGTATGAAGATTTGTCTTGCGTGGCGTGTGTGGCATCTACGCATGCTGCATCCATTCTAGCCTTTAAAGGTAACCCAAAGTATTATTATCTAAAGCTGAATAACTGTAAAGTTTGTAACGAATGGATGAACATTTATTTTAAGACAGATTTTCAATGTGGCGCTATCTCGGAAGAGATATTAGAGCCAATGATGCTTCAAGCGGGCTGCACGTGCGGGCTAGATTCGGCATAATACTAGAGCAGCGCTGCGTGACGCGGATCACCCAGCCCGCGCCGCGGCCCACCAACACGACGACACCTCGCCGTATTATAGCTATTTACGCACGATGAGCCTTCTGAATTGGGAAGGATAATAATGTCAAGACGAGCCGCGCGGACGACGGCCGGCGCGTGCAGCCCTCATAACGGAACGTACATTGGCACTTAGATAAGTAAAAAAATGGGAGAGCGGACAACATGCTTGTAGGTTAGTATTTGGGAGAATTTATCAGATTACTTGTAACCGGGGCAACGTGACAAAATTAAGGCTATGCCAAACCAATATGACACAATATGTGACAGCTACAGGCACATTCAATAGATATGTAACTCATCTTGTTTTTTACCAAATTTTTAGTTAATTTATAAATAGCAACATTTAATTACTAAATACTTGTTTCCGGCTTGTCTTCCGGGTTCTTTTCGCGGATTATTTAAAATATGTCTGCTTTTGATTAGTTGTTTGTTCTCATATTTATTTGCTATTCCCAGATTTGGATCTCGCTCGATTCAAATATACACACACGATTACACGATACGCCATCAAACGCCTGTAGAGTGGTCACATTCTACATTACGATTCAATGATAAAAAAGAAGCATTATTTCATCAGGCGTTATTCGTTGTTTTTTGTATAGAGTAACTTAAAAGGTAGTTTGTGGTAGTCGGATACTCCGTTGTCCTAGTATTTCATTGTCTATTCCTCCTCAGCTGTTTCTCATTGTTGAGTTTTGCAAGTCTTTCTTTGAATGGAGTGTTAAATAGGTATCCATTGATATAGTGGGATCTCGGACCAACCAAAGTGGGATACTCGTTTTTAACATTTTGACTTGTATTTCGCAAACACTTTGCAAATGATAATTTCTTTAATTTTTAAGGTTTCTTTTTGTGTTTTAAAAAAATTACAAAATAAAATAAGTAGTGCAATTTAACTTTTATTTCAAATCTGTATAGAAAATTGTCAATTCTTTAAAAATTATGCAGTTAACAGGGAGTTTTGTTTTTGAAAATTAAATAAAATGGTTTAGTATTCTAAGAACTCTGTCACAGAGTCGCTGGTCACAGATTAACTGTACATAGACTAACTAAACTCTGTAGATGGCGTTGGACTGACAAGGTATGTTTTACTAGATGCCAAAACCAAAAGGCATGAAAAATTATGTTAATGATCTTTCCAAATCTTTTCTCGTTTTTCCAGCTTTGTTATTAATTCTCTGTTTTATTTGTACATTGTTTTCAGTGTGGTTTTCCGTTAGTATGCAGGGAAACCCATGAAAATAAATATTTTTGTAATGCAAATGATGTAACATATGTGACATTCTGTTCCTTATGTTTGCATACCAAGTACAGCACCATGTATCCAGCGACTAGAGAAGAGTTTAAAAATAAATAAAAAGAAAACTCCTTGTTAAATTACAATCAATATGGTGATCAAGTAGGAAAATACCTACCTGCTTAGCTATTAATTAGTTTGATCTAATCTTGATTATCATTGTTGATAATTTTCCACTTATGATAAGGTGACAACAGTAATATATAATACCACACATGATGCTAAATTGAAATTATTTAAAAAAAGAATGATACACTTTTAATCATAATGGAAGACAATATTGTGATGTATGAGAAATGCCACTATTCAAAACAATGAATGATAGGAATTGTATAAAAAATTGTATGTCAATTGTGGACAACAACAGAAAACAGATCACAGCATAAAAAAGATTGGGTGAAGGTGAAATATCTGTCCTCTACATTCAGTCATTTATTCATAGTAACAAACTTTCTGCTTCTGCAGTTCACAGGGTCATTATCAGATAAAGCTTCACGTGAGAATCACAGTCTGTTTACAATTATTAGTATCTTTATTTATGAATGTCATTTCATTACTGTAAGGCACTTCATACCTATAAAAATTTATGCTATAAAGAATAATTAAATATTCAAATACAATCACCTTAACCTTACATAAAGTTATTGGCTCACAGTTGCACTGTGTGACTTTAAAATGACCTCTACAGCTACTATGTAAAAGGAATCAAAAGTTAGAATGTAAAATCAAACATCAACAGTAAAACTTTCATCTAAAAGTAATAAATAGTAAAAAAATATATGTAAAAATTAGGCAACTTATCAATGTAAATTCTAGGACCCATCACCATTTAAAATTGAGTATAAAAAATGCAACCTACAGGGAAGGCTTTTGCCATTTGTAGGAACCGGAATACTTGAAGTTATTGTTTGTCAACATAGCATCTGCCTCCTTAGGACCTCGGGACCCATAGACATACGGAACAGGTTTAATTTGTTGCTCTTCGAGTTGTTTCAGGACGGGTGTGAAAATGCGCCAAGCCTCTTTCAACTCATCATTACGAACAAAATGCATTTGACTTCCAGTAAACACATCAAGTATGAGTCTCTCATATGCATCAGGTACATCAGTTTCCCTGTAACGCATGCTGTAAGTGAGATCAAGTTCTGTTTCCACAAGTTCAAATTTCATTCCAGGTGACTTGGACATCAACTTCAAATACAAAGCTTCACCGGGCTGGACTCTGATCACTAGTTCGTTGCGTTTTGGCCGCCCATCAAAGATATCTCCAGGCACATCTTTGTATTGGATTCTTACTTCGGCTTTCCTCTCATTTAGGGCTTTACCACATCGAAGAATGAAAGGAACTCCTTGCCATCTAGCATTATTAATCCAGAGTGCCGCCAAGGCATAGGTTGGAGTGACGGAACCTCTTGGAACTGTTGGGTCTTCAAGATATCCCAACTTCTCTTCTCCTTGCCCGTTGGGATTTCCTACATACTGACCGACCAACAGGTCATTAAGTTCAATTGGAGGAATGTGTCTTAGTACTTTAACTTTTTCATCTCTTATGTCATTAGGATTAAGGGTGACTGGTTTTTCCATGGCCACCAAAGACAGGATTTGCAGCAGATGATTTTGCATGACATCCCTGACTATACCAAAGTCATCAAAATACCCACCCCTGCCTTCAGTTCCAAATGGCTCCTTGAAAGAAATGAGAACGGAAGCAATATTCTCCCTGTTCCAAGAAGGGCTGAATATTTGATTTGCAAACCTGATAGTCATCAAATTTTGGACCATTTCCTTTCCCAAATAGTGGTCAATTCTGTACAATTGTTCTTCCTTGAATAAACCAGCTAAATGGTTGCTCAACTTATCTGAACTTACATCATCCCTTCCAAAAGGTTTCTCCACAATGACTCGAGTGTATCCCTTGATGGACACACATGCATTTCTGATGTTAACAGTTACATCTTCAAATACAGTTGGAGGTACCGCAAGGTAAAATATTCTATTAGCGACTGGCCCCTTCTCATACTTGCTGACATGTTGGTTGAGCAGTTCATAGTCTACACGCTTGTCATAGGATCCAGACACATACTCGTTCAACTCCCAGAACCTTTCCAATTTGTCCTCATCGCCTGGCCGGACCTTCATGTACTTCTTGCACTTCTCCCTTACTTCTGCTATGGTCTGCTTCGTCCGCGCGTAACCTACAAATCGCGTGTTCTCGGGTAATAAGTTGTCACGGTAGAGGTACCAAATAGTAGGATAAATTTTCTTCTTTGCTAAATCTCCTGAAGCACCCAACAGCACAAATGTGTGGGGATATTTGAAGTCACACTTGTTTTCCATGATGAGTATGCAAGTACGCTGCTAACGGGTTAAGCACTTCACACTTAACCTTTCGTTTACCAAGATTTGCCGCGCGAAAAAGCGCCGTCTACCACTTAAATCGACACTTAGCGCGCCGGCGGGCGCTTATGTAAAAAAACTCTTATCACCACATTCCAAACAAGCACACCAGGGTCTTGTTGTGTTTTTATGACAGTCAAATGTATAAACAATGATCTTGTTGGTGTTATGATACTCTATTCTTTATTATTGTAATAAAACAAGGGCTTACTTTAGGACATTGTGTAAAAAATGCACTCCACGTTTTGATTTCGTATTATTACGCCAAAAACATGGGTGACGGTACTAATTTTCTTGTATTATTGCGCTAGGTATCCTAAATAAACTAAAAAACAACAATTACTAACATATTCGTCGTCAAAAATGCACCAAAACACAATTTTCTTCGCAGCAAACTATCAACACGTGCGCGTCAAGTGGGCGAGAGTACGCGAAAAAACTTCACTTCGTTATTTTTTTATTTACAATATGGCCAACTTTTTAGTTTCTCAATTAGCTAACTTCACAATGAATCGAGATACAGTACATAAATACCAATATGTGCCGTATTTATTTAGAAATAAGATGAAAACTCGCATGCGATTATGCTGGTACACACGTTGTACCGTGGTAGATAAGGGTAGCAAATTTACTGGTACAGCGTGTGTACCGTGGTAAACGACGGGTTAATAGTCACTGGCACAAAATAATATGTCCGACACGCTTAATCGACTTACACCTAATGAGTGAGAAAAGGTATGAAACTACGAAACCAACTAATTAATTTTATAATTAATGCCAATAACTCCGATAATGCTGAAAGTTTTGAGATTTTGAGCGGCACGACGAAATAAAAGGTTTGTTCTATTTGAGCAAAGGTCAGGTTTTTATAAACAGAAAATTTGATTGGTGCCTAAGTAGCCTACGTGATCAAGTCTTCATAATTTCAGCCAATCATATTTGATTTCCGTGTAAGTTGCAAAAAAACTCACCTATGCGTGAATGACAATAGTGACTTTTTGACATTGGATTTAAGACACGTTCACTGTTTTTATAGAGCTGGCTACCGTTTATTTTGATAAACTTCGCGTTCGAATGTAATGAGAAGCAATGTTTTATTTTAAGCTTTATAGTTTACTTAATTTTAACAGCAAAAGAACATTAAACGTGCTCTTTAATTGGTTAAAATATTTAAGATTCATAAAACATTATGAGATATGAACGCAACCTTACAGTGACGTGACTGACGCTTGCTTGTTTTATGTCATTTTCTTACTTTACTGTGTACGGAAATAGTTTAAATTCAGGCTTATAATAATATTCAAAGTCCTTTTATTAGGCTTTAATAACGTTGTTTTAGTTAAACTAAGTTATAAGTAAAGTGTGTTTCATAGAAGCCTAATAAATACATGTCTAACAAGAGGGTGTAATCTCATCTATAGGTATATTTAGTTCATCGACCTTGTTACTGACAGGTTCATCGTTGAAACTACTAATATATATGAAAGTGGTACTTTAGCTGAAAGAATAGACAAATTACTGCAGAGGATGGAGCCTTCGAGAGAACCAGGTTAGTGCAAATATCCTCATAGAATTCGGTAGGTACATTCGATACAATGCAACTTTCAGAGGACGAGATGTCATCAAGAGATGACATATCTTCCTCATAATCACGTATAAAAATTGTGTTTTTCTTTGACTGACCACGATTTCTCAAAGGTTGGAGCCTCTCAATTTGCTATCACGATATATCTGCTCACAATTGGTAAATTGTTTGCTTGTCATTGTTGTGTAGGCATTGGATTGAGTACTGTTGTGTGTCGTGCCTATGTACTGTGTGTATATCGTACGTTAGTCCCTATTGTATAAATAATACATTGTATTATCTCACTTTATTCATGAAGTACAAGAACATGAAAATGTATGGTTAGATGGCCAAATAGGTAGGTATGATGTTCAGTTATGTCAACAAATTAATAAGCTTGTTTGTATGGTTTCACCTTTACCAAGTTTCATATCTTAGGATAAGCAATTTTTTGCCCCAATTTTCTTATTCGGTTAATATCTGTTCTAGTCAATGCCAGTGATATAAATGTAATGTAACTAAAAGTAACCAAAATCAAATTGAGCATTCTTTAAAAAAACCAAGTCCAAATTGCTTGAATACTGTATTCATATTTATGCAAGTACTATTGCAATTTTTTTAATTTTCACTACACTCCACATGCCGCCTTAGGCCATAGATAACCTACACCTGGTAGGATGCGAGGGCTCACCTGCGGAGGACCAGGGCTTTATTTTAGATTAATATTTATTGCTTTTAGTAACTGTATAGTATACATAAATTGACAAGAATGCCTAAAAATATGCAAAGAAAGTGTCCTGGTTTGTGTAAAAGTATAAAGATACCTAGTAATTTCTATATCAGTTTTGATATATAAATCCATGAATAATTTTCTCTTTTCTTCTCTATGATTCCAAAGTTGTTTATTATTTTATCAATTGTGCTATCAATATGTTTTAATTAAAAGATAAAAGGTTATTGCTCCAAATTCTAATTGGAAAAGATAACTCATAAAAAATCATGTGTTATGTATTAATTTTATCTTTATCATTACAGAATATATAATAGGACTAGAGTATACATAATCTAACACTCCAAAGTCAAATATATATATAACATTTCAAAGATATGGCATTATTTGTTGTGTTACATTAGAATTTTACAAAACTTAACCCAGCACAAAATAAGTAAATATTTCTAAAATATAAAATTCCTCAACACATGTGAAGGATACTTGTTTACTCTTTACTCTAGATGGCGCTTAACAATTTGTTCAACATGTTTCCTCAAGGTGGCGCTAGGCTGCATATTCTCTGTAGTTATTTTTTATGAACCAAGTGAAGGAATCTTTTGATAAAAATTGGTGATCAAGCGAAATTGCAATTACTTGTATGGATTATAGAATCATAAATGTAATTATTGAAAAAAAAAAATAGCTATTAGAAATAACAACTTTGCTCAATTATGTTTATAGATTTGATCAAAATATGAAATAATATATTGGGCCTCCTATAAATAGTGCAAAACAAATGTGTAACTTTTTTCCCATTCAAGGTCTGCTGCAGGAATCTTTGAGGTTCATTTTTTTTCATAGATCTTCCTGTGTTTCTTGGGGAAAGTTTCACAGGTAGAACTAACACTAAAAATAGAATTTAATAGGACTTTTGACCAGGTTTTATTCTTGGTGGGGCACTCACAAAGTTGTTATTTATCATTTCGTGAATTTGAATCCAATCTGGTTAGGACATTGCAACTGAATCACCTGATTCTCCGAAAAGAAAGAATGGTTTTGTGCTTTGGAATGCAAGTTAAGCAGTTGGTCCTCGTTGCTGTCTATGATTACTTAGGTAGTGATTGTTACCGTTACCAAAACATTTCAATCAACACCAACCTAAAATGAAAATAATTTATTTGACACACAAATGGTTGATCCATCACTTAATCAAGACACCATTAAACAAAATTATTGAATGTAAGTAGGTTTTTTTTCAATTTAGTTGGTCAAGTAGTATTGGTTATGTATTCAAAATTAGCCAGCTCACTTTCAGTTAAAGTTGTAAACATGGAATACAAATTATGAAAAATTCTGTGCCTAAAATGCATCCACCTTCTCTCATATTGCATACATACATACATAAATCATGCCTATATCCCTTACGGGGTAGGCAGAGCGTTAACGGCCGTTCAACGGATATTAACACCACGTCTGACAAAAGTTTGAGGGTCAATCAGATAACTGGGTATCACTATAGTGACAGGTTGTCAGCCCGTCGCCTAAAATTGCAATACACACCCTCGATTCCCTTAGTCGCCTCTTACGACACTCATGGGTAAGAAATGGGGTGATGCTATTCTAAGCCCGCATCACACGGCAATGTCTCATATTGTCATTTAATTAAGTACGAATGCACAGATAACTGAATACATAATTTAAAAGAAAGTACCTACCCTTCATTGAGATGGTGGTGATTGTTCATGCGTAGAACAGTAAATAGACATTATCATGAAATAACTGCCGTAGGCGTCGCAGATGCCAAATCATATTATAAGACATAAAAAGCAAGTGAAATGCAGGGTCGAGTGGTGTGGTCATATAAGTTGCATTACTGGCATAGTGGCATTACACGACCAGGCTCCTCCGAGCAGCACGTGTGATGCGGGGCCGGGCGCGACAGGCACCGCGGGCTGCGGCAGGGCGAGGGGTGCGCAGTCGTGTGCAGTGGACCACTCCACGTCGCACAAGGTCAAGGAGAATGATTAACAACGAAAATACAGCAAAACAAACGGTGGCGGCGCGGGGCGCGTGCGGGGACCGGCGCGGCGGCGGCAGTCACACCAGCGCCGCCGCCCGCCTCGGCCGCTAGTCCGCTGCTGTCGCGACGCTCTGAAAATCGATGCACGATCCGCAACCGGCATCGGACAACAACCGACATGTAATTAGTGCGACAATGGCCCTTGATGAGTGACGTCACGGACGGTCCCATGCGCACCCTTGTGATAGTGATATTATGTTATTATGATGCATCAAGCCATCGACGCCGCTGATTATAGGGTTGTCTCGAGTTTTCCATAATTCGAGCGCCTTTACGATTTACTGCATTAATCTTCTAATTGATATGAAAATCCAGGCTGCCGTGAAAGCTGCAATTCACATTATTTCATGTTGTAATTATTATCTTTGTGAATAGCTTTGCGTCTAAAATGAAGCGTCATACACTGGAAAATTGTATTCGCGATGTTTTTCGGAGGCTTCATTACTAACTGCGTTGTAGGTATTGTATGACACTAAATCAATAGTCATGGCAAGATCAATATTTTTATCCCATCGATAACTTTTTTCGAACCTTATTGATCGACTAAATTTAAAAAACATACCTGGCTAAACCGCCAACCAAAGGTCCAAAATAAGTCCCTAATTTTAATCAAATTCACGTCTTTATGTAGACATATCTAATTCTTTGGAAAAAATATTATAGATCTTGGATCGTCAAATAATAAATATTTTTGTTGGGAACCCTTTTTCATAAAATCGTTAATCTAATTTATTATCATCTCATAATCCTTTACAAAAAGTGAATACGAAAAAACAGTCAAATTGTTTCATTTTATAAATTTGGTTACTAGGTCTCTATGTTTGCTTATCAGTAAAATGCAAAACGCCATTATCATGCAATCGGAGAAATGAACAAAGCCATTTCCAAACCTGCAACGATAAGAACTCAAATCAACGTTATCATAGTTGATAATTTTGTTTGCTAGCATTCCGTGACTATGTTTTTATGCCCTTATGATGTCTTTATCTGACTCAAAGAGCATTGCAAGGTTGCAAGTGTATTGACTCTAGTGTTTTGAATACGCATATCTGTTCTATCGCTCTAGCCACTGCATTTCCATTCGCGTAAACACTTTTTGCGGAAAGATAACGCAAAAGTTTCCTCTTTTGTAGGTTTGACGTCAGAATGATGTAACCGATGAACGAGAGCTTGCCAAAATAGTAGGGACTAGCTATGATAATAGGCACCTTCGCAGTGTCTATCTTCATAAGTCAAAGAATACGACGGCCGCCGATGCGGCGTAGTGGTAGTGCGACTGCCTGCGACGCAGAGGTTCCGGTTTCGATTCTCGGTGGCGCACTCACAAAGTTGATATTTATCACTTTTTGTGTCAGTCTGGTTAGGACATTGCAGGCTGAACCACCTGATTGTCCGAAAAGAAATATGGTTCCGTGCTTCGGAGGGCACGTAAAACCGCCAGTCCCGGTTACTGTCTATGATTTTGATTACTTAGACGGCAATTGTTACACAACCATGTCACTTCTAGTAGTAGGCGGTTGAAAAACTCTGACACCAGGTTTCATCGGGTCGTTGGACGATTCGGTGTACCACAAGAAAAAAGTCAAAGAATGCAAAACTTGCGCGATCTTATTCTTCTTCAAGTATGCAGCAGAAACTTTATCAATATCTTTATTCGCAACATTTGATATAAAATATATACCTACCTCTTCATATATTCGGTGAAATACACAAATATGTTATCCACCTAATAGCTGTAGCTGTATAGCAAAATGCAGCAGCGTTTATCATACATAAAATATTTTCAGCAGTGTCGCTGAGCTATTATGTCAAGTAGAGGCGCTCTCCTGCGGTATTAATCTAGGCCCAGCCGGCATGTTGTAAACCTGTTTCCAGAATTACTTCTTGCTGCCGTGCTCATTGTGGTTTCAATCATTTATTGAATCCAACCTGCAATATGCAGGATGCAAAAAATTACAATTCTTATCTACTTAGTTGGAATCTTCGCTCGTACCTGGCAATTTCAATACCAAGCAAATTAACTTTTATTTGAATCATTTAAATCGATTACGTACCTACTTATCTGTTCAAATCAAACAGCTATGTAGTTTTTTGTTTGCTGATATTGGTACATCGTGTTACATTTATAATTTTATATAGTGGTTTACCAAGTCGATTGTATCACTGTCAAGGTCTTCTGGTTTATTAGAATTCATTGCCGCCCTCATGCTAACTCACATTCGGAATACTAATGGCTCACTTTACTTTTTGTTAATGTGTGTTTTAGCAACTCGTTTCCTTTTATGTTTTTAAATTACATTAAACAAGATAGTCTACTCTTGCCGTTGCATTCAACATTATATTGACTCAATGAATTTGTCTATTTTTATATAAATTGAAATAAATTATTTTGTAATTATCTAAAACATCAAGATAACATAATTCTTCATAGCAACAAATTTAGTTTTTGCCCTTTGGAAACCCAAAGATGAGTTTTTCTTCTCTAGAACATATGCGATGTCTCGTGATTATGATTAAAATTGCACCTACCAAGATTGTAGGATGCGTTGGAGAGGACATCAGTCAATAAACTTAATCGGCCAGAACATAAAGTAATGAAACCATTTTGTTGCTAGAATATGATATGTATCCTTGTTGAGACGTTAATCAATAAGCTGACAATCCAGACACGTCTTGTGATAGACGAAAATGATGAGTTGTTTGTTAAGACGCGGGGGTTGATAGAGATAACACAAGCTTTGCTATTTATCTTACTCGTACAGATGACAGTAACAACGTTAATGTGGCTTTTGTACAAAAATATGACGCCTCAACAATAGGTGTTTTTGTACCTCTTTCACCTCTGACTACTTATCTATTTATTTTAGTATTACAATCATCTTTTAATATATTGACTGACTGCGAGATACAAGACGTTTGCTGGTATGTGGGTTTGTGATATTGGTGTATTTGAGCGGGCGTCACGTCGCGTCACGTCACGCCGCGCGGAAAGTGGCGCACTGGTCACGGCCAAGGTCTCGGCTTGCTGTGCGTTGCGCTCATCATTATATAACTCTGTTGTTGTATACAGCGATAATACATCCGTCTCTACATTCTAACTTTGTGCTGTAATTAGGCCTTAAAACGTATACAGTCCTTCTGTAGCGTCTTCTTCTCTGTTAACTTAAAAATACCAATGCTCTTGCTCAATGTTTTCATCGTTAAACAAATATTTTTATATCCTCTACATTTTAGGCAGGTGAGATACCTACACGAACAGGATTTAATTTAAGATGCCAACTAAAACGAGCAAACAATGGATCGTTAGGCTAAATTTTGACGATTCTCAATTGCAATGTTTACAGCTTGGCAAAAATAAAAAAATCTGGTCGCGTCTGCGTTTATTGCGCAGTTTAATTGTTAATATTCTGGATTGATACCGAATCAGCTTATATTCTCGATTTGGGGTGTTCGTCCGCTTGAACTACTTATAGGGTATTCGTTTATTCGACGCAATATAAGCGAGTTCCGGCTGCACTCCTCGCGCCTCTTGGCCGGTGCCGTCGAGTGGCCAGTGAGGCAAGATTGGCTGCGATCTTGTACCTATGGAGCGCAAACAAAAAACACCTGTAGCCGTCAGTGAATCGCCAAGGCCGCAGGCCCCCGCGGCGCGCTTCTCAGCGTTTCGTTTACCCATATCTCGCGGCGAGTGCACGCCGCTCCGCCCCCGCGCCTGACTCACACGGCCGCAGCCCGCTCGCTTCACACCCGCAGCTCCCCAGGTCAAGTCTAGGACGGCCATTTGACTTTGTTGCAGTTCCAACGCCTCTTCAAAGAGTACTGTCCGATGACGTCATTCCACTCCAGTCCACTCTACTGCTCTATATTCGTTGTTTACATAGCTCTGAACTCCTGGAACTTTCGCTAAATGAATGATGCGATTAACAGATTCCCCAAGCGTCACAGACAGATGTGTGACAGTTTACCCAAAATGATTTATAACGCCTTTGTTCGTGCCGTTCGGCGCGGTGTCGCTTACTCATATGAAAATGAAAGTCCTCGTATGTAAAAGCGAGTCCGATAAGTTGGTGCGCGCGCGTCGCTATTGTCAATGTTAATTGTGGCTGGCGGGCGCGCGTCAAGTCAAGGTCGGTGCGATCGATGCTTGGAGGGGGGCGCCGCGCCGCAGCCGGGCGGCTTGCCTGCACTCCGCGCCTCCTCATGCAAGTATGCACCGCACGAAGAAAGTGAAGGAAAGTGGGGACATTCCTTGAGCTCCGAGCGCTGCGACTCTACACCCGCTAATCTAGTTTTTATATCTATCCGCTGATAAAAGAAACTCTGTTCGTATTTGGAAGCATTTTTTGCTGGTGTTTGTAAATGGCTTTTAAACGATCCCTCTCTTTGTGAACTTTATTGCCGGTAGTGTCGGGGTCGCTTAGTCATTGTTGAGCGATTCCCTTTGTGGGGCTTCATCGATTCTATCAACACAATAATGGCTCAATCCCTTCAATGGACATATAGATGTAAAGCACAAAGTATTGAATAGATCTTTTATCGAAATGATTTGTATGTTCTGCTTCGATAGGGTTAAATATTACACCTTATCCAATACGTTCAACATTATGTAGAGTCCGCCTACGTACCTAATTTGCTCGCCCGAAAATAAATCTCTTCTTACAAGAGGCTATCAATTTCAGAACGTCTTGCCCATGTGATTGACAGGTCGGGGTAATGTAGTTGTCTGATACACCCATGTTGCCACCCTATATCAAGCGTAAAAGGATATGGATTCTCGGCTGGATGGGTTCCTTTGAATTGGGCGTGAATAATGTCCGCCCGAACGCCCACACCATAAACGAGGTGATTCTTTGTGCTCATCTTTAATAACGTCTGGGGTTTACGTTTGCATTTTATTAACGATTTTGCTGATGGAAAGTGAGATGTATAGCGCTTAACGGGTGGAAAGTTATGGAGCAGTTGAGTGGTCCCCTCTCGCTAGCTAATTAATGTCTCATGCGAGCGAGCAAGGCAAGCGTGAAGTTCTACGAAAGGGCTATGTTGAGCGCTAGATAATATTATGCTAATATTGTTGCCATGGTCTGCTCTTTATAGCCTTTCTGAATTTGCCGCACTCTTTGTCGAAGCTTTTTAAGCATAATCAGACATATCTCCGAGAAATCGTTTACCAAGTTTAATGTAGCTCTAGCTATAAAGTTGTCATATCATCGTAGAGGGATCAAGTAAAGTTCAATCTGTGAATCAAATATTGCTTTAGGAATTATGATCAATTTCAGATAGAAGTCTGCCAACTTTATAACATGTCTTTATAATGAGTTTGGTAAATTGTACATGCTACATAAAATAATAGCAAATATACCAAGTACAACAAACATGCCGATCTATGGTCACGTGTGGGTTGGCCAAGGTCGTATAAACGTCCTCAAACAAATAAACACACGTTCTGTTATTTTAACCGGCATTGTTGAAAGTTTTAGAAGGAAACCTCCACACATGGGCTTGTTTGAGTTCTGCAGCAAGAAATGTCGGGTTTATATGATGGTCATGTGATTCCGATTGTAAATAAATCAAAGGCCAAATACTCCGGATATACCGCATATCGGTTTTCTGTGTCCGTGGCAAACGCAGACCCCTTCTCATGATCATCAACTCCATCGCATAACAAGTGTTCAGTATTCGACTCTTGTTCACATCTGGCTTGATTATCTGGTTCGTGTTATTGGTTTTTCTCCACTTTTCACCAGAGACTAATTAACCGTGCAGCATCAACATTAATTATAATAATTTGGCGCACCTTTCTTTCTTACTGAATCAATTTCACGGCGCGAGAGCTTCGCCCGCCTGTTTTCTTTGAACAGTCCTATATTATTTTCTCCTTAATGTTTTTCTCGTAAATTATTTAAAATTGTTTTCCCTAAATTTCAATCAGTTAAATAAACGCTCCAATTAGTGTTAACTGCGCCAAAAGGTGTTCCTTGCAGTATAAAAGGAGTTATGTTCGATTTTAAAACGAAGCTATGTAGTAAGCTAAAATGTAGGTATACAAAGCAAGTGTTCCTGCTTTTCATTTAATGTCAATAACTTACCGGTTTTGAAGCTATCAAAAGTCTAGCTAAAGATTGTAAATTACGCTGATTTCTGCTGAATGACATAGCATAAAAATTGTATATGAGGCTAGCGCGGGGAGTGCGGTCCGTTCCATGAGTGACGCAAAACTTAATTACAGAAACGCTCCGTGGCCACCAGCACGAAGGCCAACTGCTAACAATTACACTTATTTAGATGATTCCTATTATACACAACTATAAAATACGTCTTATTCAACTCTGTATCATTTGCAGACTGTTTGAAAAAATGCCTCTATAAAGAGACTGGTTTTCCACCATAACGTACGATTGTATGCGGACCTTGAGCGCGGCGGTGAGACCTTCACGCCGGTAACCGCGCGGAAGTCGACGGGTACCTGTATTTTTTGCCAATTTTGAGCTCGTTGAGTTCTAGCACGCATTAGTCACCTGCTAAGCACCGGCGTCGACGCGTTGTTGACGCTGCAGCTGAGCGGTGCTGTGAGGTGTGCGATATCGTGCGGGTGGCGGGTGCAATAACTATCGCTATCACAATGTCACAACGTCTGCTTTGTCCCCACCAGTTCTGACGCTTAGTCCGCGTGCCGATTCGCCTTCGCTCAGTAGGTTTCACTCGCACCAATCTTTTCATAAGTGCGCATTCGACATCTCGCGATTTTCGGGGCGCAAATTGATCGTGACCGTGGTGCGCGTCGGAGCCGTTCGTTTGACGTGTGAATTTGTGCAGTGCAATCGCGAACATCGCTTCAGTGGCTCGGATTGCGAGTGATGTGAGGATGCTAGTGGTTGGCGATGTCGAGCTTGGCGAAGAAAGACAAGCCGACGATGTCGGTGACGGCGCTGATCAACTGGGCGCGGCCGGCGCCGGCGGGCCCGCTGCAGCCGCAGCCGCCGCCCGCGTCGCCGGCGCCCACGCCCTACCAGTTCCCCACGCCCTCCACCATGCCCACCGTTGATCTCGACATGCAATGTAAATATTTATCATTTAAGAATATTATCACAGGCGCTAATGCAATGTAAAACAGAATGCTGAGTGTGTGAGCCTGAATGTGCGTTATAGTTGTTCCAGCTAAGTTACCTTTTTAGACTCCTTACCAACAATTTTGACAAATATTAACTACCTACTACATTAAAGTCTAATCCGTGCCATTACCACGCTACAATAAAATAAAATAAAACTATTCGTCGTCGGCCCTTAATTTCCTTAATCAATACAAAACATATGACGCAAATAGGTAAGCGAGCTGGATAGCCACCTACCTACTTATAGGTTAAACGTTTTATTATTAGGCAGTTTTATTATTTAAACCCAAGAATACTAAAGATTATTGATTTGATTTTCCCGTGCGGTCGTGAAGGCAACATTTTAGCTCTTACATTAAAATGTATGATGAATAATGTAGATAATAGGTTATGATTTTTTCATCTAAAGCAGAGTGTGGCCTTTCAGTGAATTCTCTCTCCGGCTAGATTTCTTGCGACTCCAATTGCATTGCAAATATTTTTTTCAGGAATTACTGCTATCTGCCAGTAACTAGTTACTAGGCAGGTCATCTAAGCGATAAAAGGATCCATTAAATCATGTATTAGGCATCAGAAGACAAATCCGCGTCGACTTAGATCCAGTAGGTATGATATGAACGAGCAACACGATTGCAAAGTCTGCAAAGATTGTAAGAGTATATTTCCATAGTAATTATCAAAATGATTACCATCTTCTACTTCAGGCAATCTTTCAGTCGTTCATTTCTATGTTGTTAATTAAACAGATATTACATTAATTACACGACACGATTTTCTCGTTACGCCGCTGCTGAGTGGAATTTGTTTTGCTTTTGTAAACTCTGAACTTGAACTTCATAATTAAGTTAGGTTGGTCCTGCCCTACCCTTTATACTAGCGCTGCTAGTAGAAAAAAGGTACACGTATTTGTAGGTTCATTTTTCGATGCAATCCATGCTGAATTTTCAGGTGAAATATTCAGTACCGAGTACCTAGTCTCTTCAAAATCCATACTCACTTCACTTGCTACTGTGACTTTACATAAATTCGTTTCATGTTTAGTCGATTTTTATCTAAATTATCCCTAGAAACGTATGCTAATGAAATGGAAGACTATATTTTTGTAACATTCGTCTTTTGCTGTAATATTTTCAATATTTATTTATTTAATTACTTATTCCACACTGCGGCGCTAGAATAATCAATGCACTCGTAAGTTGTTTGCAGTTTTGTGGCTCCTTGCTTTTAGATATAGAGAAATTAGATTGCAAAACTTTTGACTTCACATTACGATCGCTGTTTCCAATCGTCAAAGTAAAAGGGTTGGATTGAATCGCTCGGGTGCCTCGGATGATGTAATTTAAGGCTAATTTATCGAATGACTTACTCGCAAACTCATTCAAGAGTTATAATTTATTAATTATAATGTGAGATAAGTAATGTAAAGAGTAGAGTTGTGATGAACTCCATTTGTAAAATGTTACAGATGAATGAGCGTAATTGCCTAATAAAACGTTTGATTACGTCTTAAGCATAAAAATCGTATCAGCTAGTCTTGGGCGCCCGCAAGTAAGGGACGTTTTCATATAAATTAAATTCTCTAAGCAAGCAAGACCATCGTAATAAGCGTGATTTTGCAGTTATCAGATGCGTACTAATGCTATGGCAAGCTCCACTTTCCTTCCTTGATATATATTTTAGTATAAATCTGACAGTCTGTCAAATCGGGCGTATTAAGATGGCCTTACTGTATAGCTCTACCTACATTAACGATGTTCCCTCGCATATAATGAAATAGTCTGGAAAGAATATAACCCCTGTCGGGGATCCTTAGATAATGTGTTTTAAAGTAAACACGCCCAAGTGCCTACTTCGAAATACTGTTTACAATGGACAAAAAGAACACACATCGGATATCAAAAAACATTTTTTTATAACTTTTCAAGCACTCGCGATCACTTTCACTCATTTTAAGTATTAGACCGGGTCTCGTGATAGTATTTAGGTAAATATTAGTAATTTACCTGTGTCCCGACGTTTCAATACAGTTTCATGTATTGTAACCCGCGACCACAATACATGAAACTGTATTGAAACGTCGGGACACAGGTAAATTACTAATATTTACCTAAATACTATCGCGATAGACCCGGTCTAATACTTAAAACATTTTTTTATGTATTGGGCTCTGTTTTGATGGCATGTAGAAGGTTTCTTGAATTAATCGTTACGATTCGAAAGATGAAGAAGCTTACTTGGAAAATAACTTGAAAGACTCATTTATTTCTTGTCTTGAATGAATTTATGTCGGTATAATTACCCACCTCTAGGTATAGGTAGGAATATGTACAGCCCTCCGAATATTTATAGGGTGCATTCAGATTCAGACGATGAAACTGAACAACTTACCATGAAAAAAAGATAGGAAACGCCATTTTTTTTGCTTTCCATAGTAATTGCTGTCATGATTGATTTTGATTTTCTATGGGAGGTAATTTTTTTTTCGTTTCTTGGCATATGTTCCTAGAGGAAAGTAGTTCAGTTACATGGTCTGCATGCATCCTATCAGTATCCGGAGGGCTGTCCCTCACACCCCGTATATTGAAATGTCAAGTTTCGGAATGGTATTGAACTTGGTGTGCTAAAGGCTAAACTGTAAAGGTCTTTTAATTTGTACAAGTTCCGATATATAGAGATCCGGCCTTTACTGCCAAAGCCTTGTTAAGTTCTGCCTTCGAGAATAATTTAAGCATTGTAGGTACTGTAAGGTCCAGCCTCATTTCTATGGCTGGCACCTCACGAATTCGGAATTTGAATAATCGTCACTGATTGACGCTAGGACAGATTGGGCGAAAAGATAGACACATTGTTGTAGCGGCTGGTTGGAGAATGTCCTCAGAAAATATATAAATAAAAAACTTAGTAAATAACCTTCGCGTGTTATCACTTAGTAGCCTCCATCCCGTACATGGTGGAGGCGCCGGGTAGGCGATAGTTATTTTCGCGCGTTCCAGGTCTTTCCAGAAGCAAAAAGGATCCCAAGGGAAGGAGCTATCTACAAAGACTGATATATATCCAAAGCGTTGAAGGTCGTACGTACGAGTATAAACAGGATTCGAACCACAGCTAAGTGTTACTTTAATATTATTCACCTATTTACCTCATTTTACCACGTCGGCAACCAAATTCGACGGCTAGACATTTCATTGTCTGTTCTGAATGTGGGCTGCGTTGGTGCGATGAGCAAACTACGCGCACTTCAGGCGCTGGTCGTAAAATCTATCATGATTACAACGCGCGAGTTGCATTATGCAATTTAGAAGCTGTATCACCAAACTTGATGATAAAAGCGAAAGGATCTGTCGGAAAAGCACAGCACAGAGAGAGCACTATTTTAAAAACTCCAAACCAGTTCAAAAATCTAATAAATGCTTTTACATGTAAAAAATCAGTAATATGTAGTTGCCTATTGGAGAATATTATAAAAAAATATATAAAAAAATGTAATAAAACACGCAAGATAAGTGATACATCCAGTTGATGGAAGTATATTAATGCATTATGTTTCTTCGCTCCCCTTGTTAATCTAATAGTTACCACCCCCAGATTAACCAAAATTACTTATAAAACAAACAATGTACTCCGCAAACCTTAGAAAAAGCTGCGAAGCTGATGCGGGCCAGTCAGACATCAGGTGCTCTGAAGACTCATAAAGTGATATACCCGAAAGAATGGAAAAATATTATTCACTTTTCTCATAATAGTAATGTATTTAGGGAGACACCTTCTTACCCCAAACGGCAAAAATGTTTGGATATTAAGCAGCTAAATGACTGGTATAAATATAATCAACAGTCAGAAGCGTATTGCAGAGCTGGGGCCAGACTTGGCAGCTCTAAATTTTTTCACATATTATTATAGAGAAGCAGCGGTTCAAATAAAAAAAACCACAGTGACTGGATAATGTGAACTCCATCGCGACTTGCAGATAAACTACCGCACATGTTCACAGCAGGCGTCTATGTAGAGGCCATCGACTGCGCGAATTTCAAGTATGGTGGGATCCGGTACGAGGGATTGCTACACCTCGCTGGACTTTCTCACTGCGAAACCAAAGCTACGTTGACGTGTGGTGCTGGAACAGGAACGTAATATGTTTACCGTTTGGTATTGTTGAAGTGAGGGATAGATCTAGCTAGAAGATAATTCAGGTTACCCATAACACTATGCAGCAATTTTTTTTAAATAACTCTATTATTTGTTAGCTTTCAGGGGCCCTTCGTATTCTTTGATATGTCACCTCTGTGGTAAATAATTGAAAGGTTTGAACTAATAAAATAAAAGAAAAAAAAACAACCAAAAGACACAGATTCAAGTCGAGCGTCGTGACATGTCATTGATGTCATTCATGACGCGACTTTGTTTGTGTTTCATAATTCATAGTTTTAGAATATTTTCAGGTAAAGATTCGCAGAGATAAAGTATAAATTATCATGGTATGGTAAGGTTTTGTTAACTAGTAGGTTGTGACCTGATGTGAGGGTCGGACAACCGCATTAAACGGCATAGCCGGTGTGGGGTATTTCTGTTGAATACCACGTCCTGAACCTGAAGTCAGCCACAGGAAAGTAATGTAGAATGTATATCTTGAAAGGACAGTCCAGGGAACAATGTATAGTTAATAATTTATAGCTTTCAGAAGTTTGCAATCGCAGGATAAGTATCCTTTGTAAACACTATGTTACCCTTAGTAGATATAGTCCCATTGTAAAATAACCATTATTTAAAATGTCAGAGGATAATTTCGATTTAACGAGCTATACGATATTTTCATCTCCTTGTTACCATACATACTGATTATTTTTATAACCTACTTGTTTCGTTTGTTATTTAGTTACCTATCTATCATAATGCCTATAAGTAGAAAGACACTACCGAGAAAGATGTCACGCGTGACTAAATGAAATAATGCCGATAGCAAGTATCCTTATTATTTTTATTACTCGAAGGCTATATCTATGCTCAAGTATGCTCAAGGCTATCGATACTCCTTCTGGTTTCATTTAGTCATGGACAATATGTAACATGATTCAAAATAACTGTGTTTCTCAGGTTACCGATGACAACGCCGCGAGACCAAGGCATGTGAGAAAATCCAACCAAAACTAAATCACGAACAAGAAAATATTTTGTACAGTGCCGGTGGTAGGGTCAAAATACCTACCTCGCGTAATTTATAAAACGATTTTTTGTCGCGAAATTATCACTAGGCGCGTAATATTTTCCTTACTTAGCCGCATCTACGGGGTGAAGTTTCTTTAATGATTTGTATTACCGTTTGACATCAGGACACTTGACTCTTTGTTGATAAAGTCAACTCACTTTAATTTCACATAGTGAATAGTGAGGTGATTCTAAATGGATCGCGTTGACTTTGTTTGCATCGAAGAGGTGTATTTATTAGCTAGAGAGTGATTGTTATGATAGGTAGATAGGGATTTTGTAAATCTATTCTGGCCGGAGATTCCTCTGCCGCGGCACTGATAGTATGCCTCTTCCATTTAAATGAAAATAATGATTTTCTCTTTTTGCTTATGGACTGGACATGCTGGTTGGTCTCGAGGTTTAGGGTTAAAGGACTTAATAGGATTACCATAGGGAAACTAAATTGTAACCAATTATAAATTTATATTTCCAAGTTAAAGATGTTCGGTTCAAGACTTTTTGATTAGAAGATGTTGATAGCTAGGGGTGAAAGTCTTTTGGCCGGGTTTTGGCTTTCGGAGTTGGACTAAGGTAAGCCACCCGAGATGTGCACTTACTCCAGCTGCCTCTTAGCAAGAGGTATGAGCGGTCACCATCTTATCTCTTTTAGATTAGGGTCTAGTATAGGGACTTAGATATAGGCATCCCGGCTAGGCAGGGTCCGTTAGGATGTTGAATTTTCCGCCTGACTTGTCCTAGTCAGCTCCAAATTAAACCCACCGGGGGGGATGTAAGGTCCAGCCTCATTTCTATGGCTGGCACCTCACGAATTCGGAATTTGAATAATCGTCACTGATTGACGCTAGGACAGATTGGGCGAAAAGATAGACACATTGTTGTAGCGGCTGGTTGGAGAATGTCCTCAGAAAATATATAAATAAAAAACTTAGTAAATAACCTTCGCGTGTTATCACTTAGTAGCCTCCATCCCGTACAGTACCTACCAACAGCTAAGATTTCACTAAAACTTTCCTGGCTAAGAAGTTTGCTGGTTCTAGAAGAAGGTGCTTACCTTAGAATATTGAATGAATTGATAATTTCAATATACTAGACACTGGCGGCGGTCTGCCCAGCGGTTTCACCTGCTGCTAACCGTTTTACTGCGGGAATAAGACATTTTAATATAGCCTATGTTCACCAGGGACAAAATAGGATTCTAATTATTCAAAATGAGCCTATTCAGTTCAAACAAACAAACAATCAAATCTTTTCTCTGTATAATATTATTGAAGACAATAATTTGAATTTCAGCGACGTTACATACAGGGTGCGTTTTAGCAAAATAACCTATTTAGTTCAGCCTAAAAAGCTAAAAAAAGGTTTTTTATATTGTTCTACGATTTCTGGAAAAAAACACAGACAACATGGTCGCCAGCTAAACTTCACAAATTTTTTTTTTCAATGGTCTGGTCTGACTAGACACTAGAAACAAGAGTTTGCAGTGGTATAATTTTCGGTTTACTCAACCCAATACAAAAAACCAAATTTTAGAACAAAAGTAATGAAAATACGAAAATATTTATCAACAAGTATTATTCTAGGATTTCTTATTTATGACAGTTGTTTTTATGTCATCTTATTCCTGTTGATATTATACCTTGTTATACCTTTTTTTTTTATTAATGATGGGTTTGCTCTTGACTCTAGTCTAGGTCCTACTCGGAAAATATCATATCTCTCGGGGTCCCAGAGACTTAGCGTAAACAAATTATCTCTCCACAAATTGTCATCTTCCATAAAATGTTCCCATTATACTTGCCTTATTCTCGTCTCATATGAATAACATACATTTTCCTATTGGAATTCCCTGAAGTCACCTTATATTCTTAGTCTTTGATGTTATAAAATCTAACATATTTAATAGGTTTACTATCTTTACAAATATGAGCTCGATTTTGTTTATTTCTTTGTTCTTCTTCTTCTTATGTATCAATGTGATACGCCCAATGCAGATTGTACAAAATCTATAGCAGCGATTGCCAATGCATGACAACAGCTATCGCTTTTGAGTTGGCCTCTTAAAGGTCCTCGTGTCGTGTGTGCAGGTCTCAGAGAGGCTCGGGCAGATATTTCTTTGTTACCCTATAATATTTAAATTTAGAGGTTTTATGTGGGGCAGTTCCAGGATCAGTTCCGACTTCCAGCTCAAAGTCTAGTCTCCATCTATTATGTCGCTTTCTGTGGTTATATCCTATCCTACACTTTGCATTCTAGAATTTAGAATTGTGTTAGATTGTTTCATCATATTTTGATTTTTTTGTTATTGCATTAAGTATTGTATCCGTTTATTTTAATGTTTTTATGAATAAAATATAATTTCATTGTACTTTTGTCATTTAAAGAAGCTTCTTGAGCAATGGTTGTCTAATTGCATGACACAAACACTCGCTAAGTTATCCTTTCATATGAAAGCAAATGTGATTTCCTAAGAGATATAAAATTATTACTGTCATTCTCAATTTCGATATGATTACATATTAAAATATTATTCTTGTGATCCCGTGTGAAACAGTCATAGTCATCATCAGAACTTGACACTGGCGAAATCATTACGAAAACACCGTTCAATCAAGAAATTGTTGTAGAAGTGTCGCAACAAGATGTTCGTTAAGGACTTACACTTCGATTTTTCCCTGTCTCGTCTATGTAGGTATATTCTGCGCTCAACAAATCAAGGAGCTGATGTCACGTTCAAAATTAAAATAATCGATGACGGTGGGTGTCAGCGATATCGATATTAGAATGTTAATTTATGCACATCGTGTGAGACAGACGATTAGGAGGATCTAATTGCATTCCGATCGAAAGGACTCATCTTTTGTTTTTTGCATATAGCAGAAGCATTAAAATAAATCTGCTATTTCAGACGTAAAAACCAAAGTCTGATAATGTTCAAAAAGATGCAAAATATAGTTGACATTATTATTCAACTCAACTGTATACATCACAAATATGCATACCTATGCATCGATACAATAAATCAATACGCGCTCTGGGCGCTCAGTACGCCAGCAGACTTGTTACTGATAACAAGTTTGCTTGCGTACTGTTTCTAAACACTGATGTTACTTCCGATCAGGAAACACACATCGGAGATATTTTATGTAGTTTAGTTCAGTTTTTATGCTGAACTGGTAGAGGAATACAAAGACGAAAAGTATATTTGCAAACTAAGTCGGCAACTGTTTCGCTTTCCATTCAGCTCATCAGGTAAGGTAATCTGCCTTACTACAGTTGGTATGAAACTGCGTCCATATGGAGATGGAGATATTTTAGTTAAAATGTGTTTTGTGTTTACTGGAACGCTATCTGAACATAACGTTGCGACGCATCAGAATGGCGAGCGATGTTTCTAAATGCGCGTCGTGTGTGAGGGTGGTGCATGGTACATGTTTGTTTGCTTTCGGTCCCGAGCCAGCCCCCCGGCGAATGGACCGGTTCCGCTGCTTTTTCTAAACACAAACCCTTTTTGTTTCCTCAAATTTTGGCATCGTATATCAAACGAATGCTCCAGAATTTGACATAATCGTCTCGCTCGGCTCCTCCACCATGTATTTTGAAACGCTAATTAGAGTTTTTAGGTGCGTTTTATTAAATTTGGCTGACAGATGTTTCGTGCTTTGTTTTAAATTAATTTCGGCACCTGCTGCAGCGTTTAGTTATACTAGAGGTATTACTACATAGTCCGGTACGGCTGCCATTATTTGAGGGCTTCACTTACAAAAAAAACTAAAGTCGCTTATTTTTTTAAATGTATTTATTAGAAATACATTTGGCAAGTATGGCAAGTACATGGTGAAGACTTTTTAAACTTCTCGCTAAACTAAAAAGTTTGATGGCTGGATGGATGGTTACAATTGATACATAACTCGCCATTTATGTTAGTTAGGTAGCCCATTTATTAAAGTAAATTTTTAAGTGTTAATAATAAAATTAATAAATACTTAGGTATTATAAAATATACCAGTATTGTCTATGTGACGATTTAGAGTGTAACCCATTTTGAGTCGTTTTTATCCTCTGCAAGCAAACTTAAGTAAGTATATAACCTAAAATGACACAATAATAAATTGGGTTCGGCCTATAGTCCAGAAACTATAAGCCAAGAATGAAAATTAAAACATGTAAAGCTGTGTGTACTAGGCTAATAGCCAGACTAGAGGTATAGCTTACAAAGATGATATGATAAATGAGAATGTTTTCTGCAGGGTTGAACCTGGAGTCCGGGTTCATGTCGCCGATGTCGCCGCCGGAGATGAAGCCGGACACGGCGATGCTGGACGGGCTGCGCGACGACGCCACCTCCCCCCCCGTGTTCAAGACCAACAACTACCCCCCCAACCACCCGCTGAGCGGCTCCAAGCACCTCTGCTCGATATGCGGCGACAGGGCCTCGGGGAAACATTACGGCGTCTACAGGTAAACAATACGCTTCAATACTCTTTCATTTCACATAGCATTTCTAGAACTACTCTCAGAGGAGAACGTTTAATCTAAACTACTTCGAATAGAGTTCAAGTTACGTGGTTTCATTGTTTAAATAAATTTACTCTTATAATTTTGTTAACTAGGTATGTAGGTACGTATGTATTGACTTTATTGTACTACAAAACAAATTTACATTATCATATCAATTATCAGTAAAGGATGGATAAAACAAGAGGCAAACTACATACACATATCGGCACAGCGTAAACAGACAAAACTGACATTTACGCCACGTCTGACAAATATTGGTGAGTCATTCAGAAAATTGTGTATCACCTTAGTGACAGGTTGTCAACGCATCGCCTAAAATTGTAATACACACCCTCGAGTCCCTTAGTCGCCTCTTACGACTCCCACGGGAAAGAGATGGGGTGATGCTGTTGAATAACTAGGTAATTATGTTGGTTCTTATAAAAGGTGGCTGACAAATAATAATTTTGTTTGACAAATCAATAGCCTCTAGCTTCGCCGGCCGGTGTCATTGAACACGTCGTAGATTGGTTCTTTTGAATTACTGGATCGATATTCAGTTAATTCTGTTTATTCGTCCGCCGCCGCCGCCGTATCGCCATCGCCACTCGTCAATCATTCAACACCAGACGAGTCGTTTAGCCTGCAATTAGATTGCTTTATCCTCTTAATTAAATAACACCCAGCTATTAGTCTTTAAAGCTGTAATTTCTTTGCCTTGGTTGAGGGGGATTAGAAATCTTATTTCTTAGCTCAATATCTTCTATCGACGGCCGATGTGGCGCAGTGGTAGAGCGACTGCCTACGACGCAAAGGTTCGATTCTCGGTGGGACACTCACTAAAGTTGATATTTACCACTTTGTGAATTTGTTCCCGGTCTGGTTAGGACATTGTAAGGTGAACCAACTGATTGTCCGAATAGAAATGGTTCCGTGCTTCGGAGGGCCCGTTAAGCGGTTGGTCCCGGTTGCTGTCTATGATTACTTAGACGGCGGTCGTAACACAACCATGTCAGAGGCCTACTTGTGGTAGTAAGCGGTTGAAAAATCTCTGACACCAGGGTTCATCGGGTCGTTGGACGAATCGGTGTCCCACACGAAAAGAAAGAAAGCTCAATATCTTTAAAAAAATGCACTGTTGGTCTTAAATATTATTTGAGTACGGGACATAAATGACTGTGTTACGGCATTTAATATACTTCCTAGAGAATAGAACAAGCTAACCCGGTATCGATCCGTCCCTCCATTATTTTGCTATCAAGACGAAGGACAGACGTTTCCGTTCAAATTTTTTATCCCATTTTTTGCTCACGTCTCGGCTCCCCCATATGTACACTCGTAAATATCCAGCGAATATGGCAGTGCCAATGATAAAGGGTATACAGCTGTAGGTATTTATTTATGTGTGAGGAGTTGTTATTTTTTATTATTTATTGTAAGATTGCCGTGTGATGCCGGCTTAGAATAGCATCACCCCATTTCTTACCCATGGGTGTCGTAAGAGGCGACTAAGGGACTCGAGGGTGTGTATTGCAATTTTATGCGACGGGCTGACAACCTGTCACTATAGTGATACACAGTTATCTGATTGACCCTCAAACTTTTGTCAGACGTGGTGTTATATCCGTTGAACGGCCGTTAACGCTCTGCCTACCCCGTAAGGGATATAGGCGTGATTTATGTATGTATGTAGATAAGATTTCTTACAGAATAATTTTATCCATTCGACTGCTCCTCGAAAATGACTGAACCGATTTTGTTGGGTTTTATTTAACAATATCTTTAGAATCAGCAGAAATATATTAAGCGAACTAGTCACATACCATTGATAACAAACCAATATTAAAAAGATCTCAAACATGATTTATGAATACAAAAATAATTCTGCGTATTAAATTATTTGTTGTCAATATCAGAAGCATTATTGTGTTTCTGAGTTTGAGAACTTCGATCATCAAAGTTATTGATTAAACCTACACGTGCGTATTCATATAACGAGTTGTTTTGAAGAAACCCGATTATGGCTATAAGTAGGCATCTACTGTAAATGTTTGTAATTCCACTGATTTATACATTGTCACGATTCGCAATCCATTAAGTATGTAATTTATAAAGTTTTGATTTGTTTCATTTATGGTTATTATTGTAAATTATGTCTTTCGCTAAAACGGGTGTATGAAACGTGTAATAATTTCTTAAATTGAATGTAACTGGATGAAAATGTCACGCATTTGTAGGCCAAGAGTAATTTACGTTGTTTTAAAGTCGACAAAAACGGACTTTAGTAGCGCCATACGCATACCTACATTAACTTTTCGACTTCTTATTTTCATTTGTGTAAATAATAGCAGTATATGATGGTAAATTCTTAAAACATTATTATTTTTGACGATTTTACTATTACTGTATAACAACTTGTCTCAGTTTTGCAAGAAAATGTCTAGACGGTTTTCTTAATACTAGGTAAACCTTTTCTGTAGACTAGATTAAAAACTTTTGCTCATAAAATTTTGTTCGCGTGTAAAGTGAGTCTTTTCATGACATGCGCACAATTAAATATTTTTACACCTTGTAATTCTTTTTAGAAGCTTAATTGCTTTGGACGTGGTAGCCATGTGTAAATTCGTACCTAGTGGTTGTCAAAAATCTATTATTACGTATTGGATATTATTTGCCGTGTGATGGCGGCTTAGAATAGCATCAACCCATTTCTTTCCCGTGTGAGTTGTAAGAGGCAACTGAGGGACTTGAGGGTGTGTATTGCAATTTTAGGCGATGGGCTGACAACCTATCACTATGGCGATACAAAATTTTCCGAATGACCCTCAAATATATGTCAGACGTGCGTAAATGTCCGTTTACACTCTGCCTACCCCGCAAGGGATAATAGGTGTGATATATGTATGTGTATGTATGTATGTATATTATTTCATAGAAGATTTTTGCAGATTTAACCAACTACTTTTATTTTCTTATTATGATTAAATAATATGAATTACTTATTTTATCGTTCCGTTAAATAAACCGTCATATAATCGTATGTGGACAACGGGTCGACGAAAGATCCGAATAATCCTGGTATCAAGAGGTTTTTAACTATATCGACCCAGGTATTTTTAAGATTTGCTTAGGTTCTTCCTTCTCTTATTTGCCGAAATAGCAATATTGAAATTATAATATTCGGTATAAATAATCTTGTTATTAAAAGGAAAGAAGCCACGTTTCCGAAATAGATTCTTTTCAACTCGAACCGTGAGCTGAAATATAATCAAATGGGGTACGTATGTAGAGCGCAAATTTTTTGTGGTCTTTCATTTTTCACCTTCGCAATGGCATTTTCCACTTACGTGACGCCGCTGAATATACTAGATACTTATCTGCTTAGTAGCTAGGTACCTCCTTAGTAGGTACTGTGCTCATACTGTGGCGTAGCCCCTAAATGAAATTGTAACACAATAGAATAGACTGTACAAAATGAAATTGTGATACCTATTTATATTAAGAGGGTTGTATTTATCTGGGATCTTGGTTCAGGCTTTTATTAAGAGAACTCAAATAAAGTGTTTAAATTAAAGTACTTATTCAATGAGTTTGCCACTGTTTCATTTCAACTGAAAGTCTTTAAAAAGGTATTTAAACTAAACGCATTACTGCCTCCGCCCACACCACAGAATACCTATACAAATAGTCCATAAAGGTGTTTCCTTCACAACACAAAGAAAAATGAAATCTTTTCCTTGCCATTTTCATTGTATCAAATGGTGAAGAGCACACTACGCTCCATCTATCATTTGGTATGAATACACATTCATTATCTAGACTACCATCTCGCTTTGCATGTAATTTCAGCGTAATATTTTTCAAGTAGGTTTCAAAATCAAATGAAAAATGAAAGAGACATAATATATAATAACCACCTTCTCGAAAGAAGTGGTAATGGTAATTAAGTTACTAAATTTCAGACATATTTCTAGCTATACACAATACTTACTATGTTTGATGAATCTATTCTGATCTGCTGTGTAAGTTGTAGAACTATAGATAGCTAGGTAATTCGTGTTTTGGCACAATCGTGTACATAAATAGCGTGAACGCGGATATTTATAACCCGCAGCGTTTTTTTGCGTGAGTTACGTTTTTCTCCAATGAAATGACATAACTAATCCCATATTCGATATCATGTGCTGACTGACTGATTTATGGACCGGAAACGGCCGTCATGTGATTATATGTATAAAATTATCTATACCATAATCATAAAAATATACACAGGGTGGCCCGTTTAGTAACGTCGAAAGACGAAATTCGGATACCTTGTAGTGAGGGGTATCCGAATGTTGTACGCTGAAATCGGCCTTCAAAGGTGCTGACGTGGAAAATCTCTTAAGGTAGAAGTTAGAACACTCAACAAAATAATTCGTATTTTATCATTCTAAAGGCCAATTTAAGTAAGATATCTCTCAGGTTCCATTGATATTAGATGGCTGATTTATTTTATGATAGAAAGTACAATTCATAACGATATTGCTACAAAAAAATATTTCAAAAACCTCATTACATGAGTAAAAGTAAATGAAATTACGAAGATTTTCTTCCAAAAACTATAAATGTGTAACAACTCAAAAAAACTACAAAAAAACGCGGAGAATACCCGGGGGGTAATTCGGAGCAATTCGGAGCCCCTCACTACAAGACATAAAAATGTTTTCGTTGACTGTCATTCAAGGAACGGGGCATCCTGTATTTGTTGTTTTGTACAAAATAAATTGTATGACTTGGAACTTTGCATGCAACTCCGATAATGTAAAAGGTGCTAATTGTAAGCCAGAGTAGGTAATAAATAAGGATTCAGTAAGCTGGAGGGATAATCTGATGAGAGACCATAGTCAAATTTGAAATAAGGACAGATAACTAGTAAAGAACGAGTAAAACCGTGTTTTTAAGCTGAAAACGGCCGATGTGACGCAGTGCTAGTGCGACTGCCTGCGACGCAAAGGTTCCGGGTTCGATTCTCGGCGGGGTAATCACAATGTTGAAATATATCGCTTACTTGGTTTATTCCCAGTTTGGTAAGGACATTGCAGGCTGAATCACCTGTTTGTCCTAAAATAAAGATGGTGCCGTGCTTCGGAGGGCACGGTAAGCCGTCGTTCCTGGTTGCTGTCTATGGCGCGCCGGTCGTTATACAACCATGTCAAAAAATAGATATAATTATTATGTAGTATACACGAACTCATGATTTACTTGTAAATTAGTTGCTATGAATTATTAAGTACCTAACCTTACTAAATGTACCTACTTAAAATTGTGTTACTTGATATATGACGAGTGATAAATTACTTTAATGAGAATAACGTTTTCGCGAGTTATATACATTTACATGTTATATATGTATTGTAAACCTCGTATTTCAGTATACATGTAGCCTCGTTAAATATGAACTTTAGCAATTATGTCTTTAGTATATCGATCCTTGGCTTAGGTATAACCATTTCTAAAGTAAGTATACCAAGTCTAGGTAACTCATTAATTATTACTCACAGCTTTGCTACTAATAGTAGAAAAGTTTTGGGCAGCTAATTAAAACTGAAATAATTTATTCAAATTATAAATGATAATATACAGAATAATACAGCTGTTATATACAACAGTATTTATTCAAATTAGACTGGTAGACGTATATTATGCCTATAAAATGCTAAGGTGGGCTAGTAAATTATATATAAAATACATTATTTACCATACAGTTACCTATTGCCGTGTGATGCCGGCTTAGAATAGCATCACTCCATTTTAAGCCCGTGGGTGGGTGTCGTAAGATGCAAGTATTTGCAATTTTAGGTTCTGGGCTGACAACCAGTAAATTTTTATAGAGGTAGATAGGTATATTGAAACAAATTAGTTTTAACATTTGTCAAACTCGGCGAAAAATACCGTTTTACGGGGCTATTTACGCTCTGCTAGTTGCCTAGTAGGTAATATTATTATATTCTGAGCTCTGCCTCACCCGCAAGGGATAAAGGCATGATGATGTATGTATAAAATGATGAGTGTATGTATAAAATATCATTATTTATTCAAATTAGACTTGTAGCCACCTATAAAATTCTAAGTTGTGCTAGTAAGTAATGCTAGATACCTATGATTAAGTCTGAAGGACATTGGTTGGTGTCCAAGGGTATAACTACCTGGCAAACGGTATAATTTGTTCGATTCCCGCATTTGGCCTCAGAATAATAATGCGGAGCAGGTCAAACGTAGGTACAGGTTTTTTGTAGTGTCTTTTCATTCCTCGGCAGTGTCTCCCCTACGTAACCTCGCATCAGATATAGACGCATTAGAATTTCATAGAGAAGGAACTGTTGGTCTAGTCGCAAAGTACGTAATCGTATAGGATAGATATTTTGAAAATATTTTTCGAGCTAGGTACGCAGGAAAGGCGTTGTCAGTAAATGTTACAAGTTTTTATGAGCCAATCGCATTGATACTTGTACAGCCTCAAGCTACCCATAACTGTTTGGAAAACCAGTGTAGGTATTTTGTCCTCTTAAATCGACAGTTGCTAAATATTTTTTATCTTTGTGAAGTGTTTTCTTCTTTTCTTTATTTCGAAGGCATAAGATATGCCTTTAGTAACAAAAATCCTTGATCAATTAACATTATTAGATTTTTATTCCACCCGTTTAGTATACACGAGCAGTTATTTCTAAAGTGTTAATCTCTTTCTCTTTTCGTGTGGGACACCGAGTCGTCCAATGTTCATTATTGACAGACACTATGTTTTGTCTACAATCTTAAATCTCTAGGGAATAAAACATTTTAATCAAGTACTTAATTGTTTCTAACTGAATCTATAACAACTTACCAACCAGTGTAAATGATATTTAGGACTGAACGATTAAACGCAAAAAATGAAAAAAATATGTCTTTTTTCTTTGTCTGAAATTTAATACCTTCTTACATAAAACGAAATAATATAACCTAGTAATAGACTAGTTTCAGACAACCTTTTTGAACTTAGTAACTTTTTCATTGTATTAATTATGATTTATTGTATGTATTTTGGAAATAATCCTACTTTTATTATAAATGCGAAAGTTTGTATGTTTGTTACTTCTTCACACAAAAACTACTGAACCGATTGTAGTGAAATTTGGCACACATATAGAAGGTCACATGGATTAACACATAGAATAGTTTTTATCACCACTTATGCGGGTAACAGCTAGTCAATCATATTTGTCAAAATAATAACAACTACAACAGTCCACTGCTGGACATGGGCCTCCCCCTATTGGGAGGCAATGCCATACTCACCACGCTTGGCAAGCAGATTGGCGAGCGCAGTGCAAGGTGTTCTATTTACAGGGAACGCTGCTGCCTATTCTATGGATGAACTCATTTGTTAATGAATAAGTGAATTGTTTGCGTTATAATAAATGACACGATATATGGCGAAGTATTAAAGTTGTAATCCACAGTCCACATCTACCTTCAAAGACTCTGATTTGACTTTTCTATAGATATCTACTAGTACTTACATAACGTACGTGAACCTTTACTTAAGTTTATTTGGTTATCTACTGTTTATTTTTATGTTTTGTAACTGTTTGCTGGCACTGTTTTTGAAATAAATGTTTTCTATCTATCTAAAATGAAAATAATATTCTATCCTCGTATTACCTACGTATTATAGATTTCTCGCACATTTGTTATTTTTACAAATATTCGCTTCGTCTAGCGTCTACATAATATCCTTTCAGTATAAATAAGAAATAAGTCACAATATTATAAGGAAAAATATAAACGCCGTTCGCAAAAGTATTATCAAAAGCGAGTTCCAACCATCGTGTATATTTAAGAAACACTCAAAAGGAAAAGGAATGTAAAATTACAGTACATTACTTATAGGTACTTACCTACCTAGTATTTTTTGCGGCTACTACTGGTTCGTCAAGGTTCATAAAGTTGTTCGAGTACTAATAGCGACAATATAAAAATGTCATTACTGGGTTGAAATTCACTAGTTTACTAGTAAGTTGCTGAGTAGGAATTTGGAAGTGCTCCATAATTTATGACTATTGGTCTATTCACTAGCGTGATAGTGGTAATTGTTTACTGTGACAAATACGATTATATTGTAATGTTTACCTTTACTTACTTAATTGGGCCAGATGGACCGATGACTTAAAAAATGCGGCTGGTAGCGACTGGATGGCGAAAACGGGAGATCGTGCCCTATGGCGTACCCTGGGGGAGGCCTACATCCAGCAGTGGACTGCAATAGGCTGATGATGATGATGACTTAATTATTTGATAAAGCACCCTTCTAGCTCGTTACGGTGTAGATGATAGATACTTCGGCCAACCTCGGGACACTTCGCATGTTTTGTACAATCGAAAAAGAAAAAATGAATAAATAAATAGAACTAAAATGTCTTATGATTTTTTAAGTTTTATTGAAGACACCTTCCTAGGCTAAGTCAAGGTGCTGCCCTCATTGCTCAAAAAATTCAATGAAATCGATATTAATCGAGATTGCAGCACATATACTGTAGTTAACTTAACATATACAAAATGTTGAACAAGTAAAAAATGGTTCAGTGTAGTAACCAGTCTGCACTTTTGCTATTTGTAACTACAGTGACCCGTTTATTATTAGAATGACATTTTTTATCTCTACCTGTACCTTCTTCAATTTTGGCACGCAGATTTTAGATATGTTTTTATCAAGTTATGAATTTTTAAGTGATGAGGGCCTAGCCGGGAGTCGTCTTAAAATTTTTGTGAAAATTGTAAATAACATATTTTTTATACATTCAGAAAAAGCCCTTGAAATAATGATATCTTGATGGCAAGAGCTTTTTGATTGAACCACTGTCTTTTATATTGTAAATTGTAATCACAAGTTGTTGGCAAGCGAAAGCCAAGTTTCTCAATGTCCGTCGGTAATTGGAGGTGGTTGCGACATTCTCAGTCGCACATTTCGAAGTTTTTAAATGTAATCGTGATATTAATGATACCACCCGCGCCGCACTTGCCCCCAGCTCCCCCGGCCGTTGGAGTCGCCATACCATCAAGATGAAAAGCTATAGTTTTCAGACACCCTGCATTTGTAAAAAAACATCAAATGATCCGGTTGATTTTGTAAAGGAATTGCGATAAACTAAAAATTTACCACTACTCTACAATAATACCTGAAAAATTATCTAAAACTACTTTTTAAATTGATTCAAACGTAGTAAAAAACAATCTTCAGCCGTAGATTGTTATTTACTCGCTCTGTCTGGCTACCCCATTTATTGTTTAACTGTAATTCTCAGCCATGAAAATAAATCGCGCGAGTAACAAAACAAAAAGTTCGCTTACAATAGGGTGGACACCGTGTCACTTTCTGTCCACATTTATTCTGAATTCTATATACTCTACCCGCAGTTCAGGGCTGTCAAGCTTCAAATCCCATCGTCACGCAGGATAATACAGACAAGGGCTGTAGAATGTAAACAGACTATAAAAGAGTCGACTCACACTCGCTCGTTTTAATGAAACAGAGCTGACTGGAAATTGCTAAATCTAAAAATATTATCATCATTTTGGAAGTCTTTTTACAGCAATTTAACAAAAAGTCCGGACACTGTTTGTAAATGCGACAATGTCCAATGTTAAGCGTAAAATCTATTCAATAGCCTATCGTTACCTACACAAAAAGAAAATAAAGAATTCGCTTATTTACATTGTCTGGTTTGTGAAAATAAATTAATCAATCATGAATTCATGATTGAATAAATTAGTTTCTGCGTTGCCCACGTAAATTACCTAGTTACTTAGTTAAAGCAGAAATTTATTAGTAATGTATGTAAATAGGGGAGGCTCATGTTTAACAGTAGACTGTTGTGGTAGTTAATGTATTTATGTAAAGTGCTAAAAATATATTTTGTTTAAAATACATTTCACATTCAAAATAATGAAAAAAAAAAAACCGTGTGATGCCGGCTTAGAATAGCATCACCCCATTTGTTACCCATGGGTATCGTAAGAGGCGACTAAGGGACTCAAGGGCTTTATGTGTATTGCAATTTAGGCGATAGGCTGACAGCCTGTTACTATAGTGATACACAGTAATTATCTGATTAATCCTCAAACTATAGTTAGATGTGGTGTTAATAATATTTTTTCGGTCGTGAACGCTCTGCCTACCCCATAAGTTTATGTATGTACCTCTATGTATGTAATAATGAAATGCAAACAAAACCTTCAAAAAATCGATGAAAATTCGCAGCTGAGTGCAAGCCCTACATAAAACAAATATGTTTATAATCTGCGTCATACCCTTGAATATAATCATTGCATACAGAATTGCAATGCATTTATTTTTAGCGTATAAACAAGACTTTATCAATGTTATCTTTTTTATTGTAAAGGTGAAATTGCGGGCGATATATCTAAATAAGTAATTATATTGGACATAAAGACTCGTCGTAACAACGTTTTATAACTGAAATTAGCTTTGCAGCATTTGTAGTTTATGTTTTAACCTCGTCTTTACACGAAAACATGTTGTACTAGTTATGTGTATGAAACGTTAATGACGTGTGATCGTGTGATACGAATATGTATTTAAGTATTTTTATTTGCCATGTGGTTGCAAATTCCAATAGCATCACTCCATTTCTACCCGTGGGTGTCGTTAAATAGTAAGGGATGCGTCCAGAGAACGGGCAGAGCGTTCCCTGTGAAAAGAACACTTTGCACTGCACACGCCAACCCGCCGTAAGCTGCTAAGCGTATTAAGTAGTTATGGCATGCACTCTCAAGTAGGGGGCAGTCTATGTCCAGCAGTGGGTTGTTGTGGCTGTTGGCGATGATAAATTACTTCTAACTAAACTAAAATATCCACAGCGGTAACCCTAGCTTCATAAATTACGCATATTTTTAGCGACTCGTTCCATGTTCATCATTATTATTACTAACGATGACATATGAGCGTGCATATTTCTAGCATACGGTTACACACGTAATGTCCTACAATAGCTTCTAATAAGCTGAATTGATTCGTGATGCATGTTTGTCAGCCACTGGGGGGCTACTCACATACAATTGATTCGACCAATTCACTGACGTCTCTACGTAATTTATTTCCTTCTTAAGGCGTGTCCTCTCGGCGAAGATTGGGATCATCGCGTTTATCCACTTTATAGCGATTGAAAAGCAAAGGTGCGAGTTTTGATCCTGACCATCTTAACATGTCACGTATTTACTCTGCGATTATATGAGATGTAGAGCTACAGCCGCATTAAAGCAATCTTGTCCGTATTAACTCGATTAAAAATATGTTGTCGTCTTGATGAATGATGCCCATAAACAGTACGTATTGTCAGTGCACTGCGGAATACATTTGCTACCTATGAACTTTCTTTCATATCACATAATATATTCTGGAACGTTTGTCTGCAGTTGCGAAGGATGCAAAGGCTTCTTTAAGCGGACAGTGCGGAAGGACCTGACGTACGCATGCCGCGAAGAGCGCAACTGCATCATCGACAAGCGGCAGCGGAACAGATGCCAGTACTGCCGCTACCAGAAGTGCCTCGCGTGCGGCATGAAGCGCGAGGCGGTGCAGGAAGAGAGGCAGCGCGCCGCGCGCGGGGCTGAGGATGCGCACCCCAGCAGCTCCGTGCAGGTAATGGTACTGTCACCTCATTACCTCATGTTGTATACTAGAGACGTTACACGAGTGCCTCGCGCGTGGTATGAAGCGCGAGTTGGTGTAGGAGGAGAGGCAGCGCGCCGTGCGCGGGGCTGAGGATGCGCACCCCAGCAGCTCCGTGCAGGTAATGGTACTGTCACCTCATTACCTCATGTTGTATACTAGAGACGTTACACGAGTGCCTCGCGCGTGGTATGAAGCGCGAGGTGGTGTAGGAGGAGAGGCAGCGCGCCGTGCGCGGGGCTGAGGATGCGCACCCCAGCAGCTCCGTGCAGGTAATGGTACTGTCACCTCATTACCTCATGTTGTATACTAGAGACGTTACACGAGTGCCTCGCGCGTGGTATGAAGCGCGAGGTGGTGTAGGAGGAGAGGCAGCGCGCCGTGCGCGGGGCTGAGGATGCGCACCCCAGCAGCTCCGTGCAGGTAATGGTACTGTCACCTCATTTCCTCATGTACACTAGAGCCGTTACACGAGCACCTCGCGCGTGGCATGAAGCGCGAGGCGGTGCAGGAAGAAAGCAGCGCACTGCGCCAGGGGCTGAGGACGTGCACCCCAGCAGCTCCGTGCAGGTAATGGTACTATTACCTCATGTTGTTCGCTAAGGCCGCTTCTCGAGTGCCTCGCGCGGGCATGAAACGTGAGGCGGTGCCGTAGTAGAGGCGCGCACCCCAGCAGCTTCGTGCAGGTAATGGTACTGTCAGCTCATTACCTCGTGTTGTACACTATAGAGGTAGAAAAATCGCGTTAGCTTGGCAATAGTTAAAAACGACATGACGCTTTAAATCACATCGCTTGCGAATCATAATACATTGGCTATTATATTCCTGTATAGGACTATACATTTATTCTAAATTTAAGTACAGTGGCTATTGCTAATCTAACGCGTTTTTACTATAGAGCAAGTGCCTATGACAGCTTCGGATTTTTATTATTACCCATTACCATATAACCACATTTAATTAGGAAAAATTCAAATAAGTAATTATCAGTAACCTTACCTACATTGACCCAAAGCGGAAAACGCCAACACCGTAGTATTTGGTTGGCAAAGTTTAAAACAGATTAAGGGTACATAACGATCTATTTTTCTCAAGAAAAACACTGACAAATCTTGATTTTTTTGTATCCAACCACGCAGCGAAAACTTACACTTATGTGTCGTTTCATGTGTGCCTACTAATAAATCTGCTAGTTTCTTTAGTCGAACCAAAAATTATAATCAATAAGCATAGCCGGATAATACTTTATCTACATGTCCCTGGTATTCTTATAGACGATCAAGGCTGAGGCTTAAGGGCGTGGTCTCACCCAATAATACATGAAGCTTTTATGTAAACAAACAAACACATCGTTGCCCTGATAAGTGGTGATAAAAACTACCCTATTTGCTAATTCATATTACCTTCTATATGTGTGCCAAATTTAATTACATTCGGTTCAGTAGTTTTTGCGTGAAGAAGTATCAAACAAACATAATATATAAACTTTCGCATTTATAATATTAGTAGGATTAGTAACAAACACACGACGGAGCTGATTGGAGCTTTATTCTGTTGAGTTGCGAATAACTTTTCCGTGCGCTAACTTTTGTATTAGATTTGAAAAGTTTTCTTCACGTTAAGTAGGTTAACTGGAATTCATGAAAAAAGGTAAATATATAATGCAGTGTCCAATAGTCGTATCAAGATTGTACCTGGTCATATGAAATGTCTGAAAATAGACTCCAATGTGGCTAATCATTTATCGTCTTATCAGAAAATCAAATGATCAGAATTCAACCTAATTAAAATAAATAACTGAATAATCTTCTGTCCCCTGCTGGGAATCAAACCCAGGACAGAGGTCGAGCAGTTTGTTATGAAATGTCGTCGCACAAAATATATTAAACATCCACAATATAGCGATAATCTTACGTTCAGGATCAATTAATTTAAACTTGTGCCAATATTTTCTTATCTGACGTCGTTATCTCATTAACTAAGTTGAAAATATCGGCAATAATTCACCGCTGAACAGAATATCTAAACACATACATCGGTATTTCGTTTCTCTTTTGTTCTTTTCCTAAACGTGATGACGCTTTAGGAAAAATATTGATAGGAGGAAAATACTGCAGATTGTTGATTAAGTTAAAAGTACCTACGCTAAGATTTACCTATTCAATCAATCAGCATCAAAACAAAGAGTTAAATTGGTTTTCGACTGAATGCTTCCCGATGATATTATGTTAATAAGGGGTAGGATTTAATAACCTCTGTTCATCTTATAAGCTCTGTTCAGATTTAAAAGTTTTATATTTAACCCTTAAGTAGGTAAAATAAATAAAGGTACCTACTGTAAGCGACATATACGTACTTTTCTAACACAAAAAGGTCATTAACGGCGTCAATTCGGGAAATCAATTCTCTTAACTTACCTTATTAACGCTGTCTCTGTCTGTCAAATAAATAGGTTTAGAAAATGTTTGGAGATGTCCGGTTATATCTTATAATTTGACGCAAAATACGCGTTATACCTTGGTGTCAAATAAGACGACGATGAAAAACAATGGAAAGAAAGAAAGAAAATACATTTATTTCGGTCCACGCAACACAACAACAAAAAAGACTACATTAAAACTTAAGATATCGACGAATGGCGACTATATGGACTATAAATGGCGAAGAACCTAGTCACATTTTAATCTTATCTTTATATCTTTTTCCCTTTTCTAAATCTTTTTGACGGAAAGCGACAGCGGATAATTTATTTTGTGAATTGAGGGCAATGTCACCCGCCCCCATATCTCATTAGGGATTGAAATCACCATAATAAGTACATGGTCGTAAACCATAGAAAGGGTTTATGATTACAGGTGATTTCAAGGTGTACCATTTGATTTTATACGATGTTGGCATGCTACCAAAATACAGGGTTTAACGATTCGGTACACATAATTATGCCAAAGAATTTTTTGATCGAAAAAACATAAATCAATAAAATTAAACTTCCATATGAAACACAGCTCAATCAAGCACTTGTTTAAATACGAGCGAATAGAGTAATTTTGTAAGCTGTTACTGTTACTATGAATCTCTTATCGGTCTTCCAAGAAATGGATTTATCGGTTTTTGTCAAGTGATTGTTATATATTACCAAGATCCTTAGTTGCAGAAACAAATCACTTCATTCAATCAAGTATTTCTCTCAATGTGTTTGTTTTTCCTAGCTAAGAAAAAGTTGTAAATACGTGTTGTCCCAAGCTAATGCCGCTTACGAACAGCCTATAACACCTCGTATCGGTATTTATTGGGGTGGTCTGTAAACTTTATGTTTATCGACATTTTAACCTGACGAATATCGATGTAACCTTTTTATAGCTGTAGGGCAAACCGTTATAAACTGAATGATGTTAGTAAATATTTACATTGCGTTCGGTTTTTAATCTTGAAGGGTAAACCAAAGCAAATTTCACGTTACGTAGAATTCTGAAGGTCATCACAGCAGGTTGGTTTTGCACGGTTTTTACCTCGACAGAAAACTTGGCTGCAACTGACGCATTTGAGGAAAATTATGAAATGTAATTGAAATTCATGTGCTCTTTCTCATACTAGGGAAAACATTTTAAGAATCGAAGCGAACTACATTTTTGGTAAATCCTGACGATATAATTTGTTTCCTAGGAGCTGTCGATCGATCGTCTTCTGGAAATGGAGTCCCTTGTGGCGGACCCTAGTGAAGAATTCCAGTTTCTACGCGTAGGACCCGACAGCAACGTGCCGCCGCGCTACCGGGCGCCCGTGTCCAGCCTCTGCCAGATAGGTGAGTGCTTTACATCACGGGGATACCTGATAATATAGAAAGCACTGAATAGATACTACGATGTATTTGGCAAACGACAGTGCTAGAGATTTTATAAATGTAAGAGTGCAATGCAGAGGTAGTTTGATTGAAAACAACCAGTCGTCGTAAGCATTGAAATGTACCTGTATACAATAACTAGCAGCCTGCCCAGCGGTTTCACCCGCTGCTAACCGTTTTCCCGCGGGAATAAGACATTTTAATATAGCCTATGTTCATCAGGGATAATTAAGTATTCTAATGGCAAAAGAGATTCTTAAATCGGTGAAGTAGTTTCGTAGCCTATTCCATTCAAACAAACAATCAAATTTTTCCTCTTTATAATATTTGTGTAGAAAATAAAGAGTCACAATTCAAATCTTATACTTAAACACACGAAGCGTATGTGCGAAGTCCATAATGCGAGATAATGTGCACCAATGCGTCTCGGTGACAACTTCTTCCGAACCTGTCTACGGGCGGCCTTAACTTTATCAGACATCCATTTTTGCTTTAGTGCCACATACGGGTCCCAGTCTAGACACAACGCAGCAATGCATGACGCACGTTGAAAGCGCACGTGTCTGCATACATCGATTAGCAGATCTTCCAGCTCACTTGCAATGTCTATTATCTTATAGAGCGAGATTGCTACATGCAAGGCTGCCCTGCTCATTCAGACGTGAATTTACAAACCAATTTCAACTCAATTCGTCACTATAAATATCTCGAGAGTACTTGAGCTGTTTAAGGAGATCCGCTGAGCTCAGTTGCGCCATAAAATAATTAATTAGCTACTTGTTTTTGTCTGCATATTTTAAAGGCTGTTGCAGAAATTAGTGTTGAGTTGAATTAAGGTACTGCTTTTGTAGAATAAAATTTTACTAGTGACTGATACTGAAAACAGAGCATGGGCTGGTGAAAAGGAACAATTTTCCCCAAGAATCTTCGAAATATGTCGTAAAAATTTGAGCCTCCAATAGGAACCGACATCAGCTTATCATCAATTTTGTATGGGATGTTATTTTTTTTTCGCTATCAATCACTAGTAAATTTCACTCTATAAGAGAAGTCTGTTTCTATACAAGCAAGTAGGATATCGTCGCTTATATAACAACACCGCGCAAGTCGATTTTTAACGGTTTTTATGTTTTGATGTCGTTGGATAGAGCGTTTTCGTGCGGTTTTGTCGACCAATCACATTCTTTACTTTTCCGCCAATAAGAGCACGCTATTCAAACAATTGTAACACCGCCCAAGTCAGTTGGCGCCAAAACACCGCGCAAGTCTTTATACCGCCATATTGTTTTTTGGCAAGAAGACCGGTGACCCTGTAGTCACTGATATACGCATGTTGGAGTATAGGCCAGATGGTACAATATGGTATAAACTTAATTTTAAAGATGAGATAAAGCCGCTGCCCCAACGACCTACTCCTCTTCATCGCATTAAACCAATCAGCTCTCTGCCCAAACTCTACTCAGGTAGATTGCCAATTACTGCTCGTAAACTCCCTACCATTAAAGCGTATATCCCTACCATTAAAGCGTATATGAAGGAAGCGTCTCGTCGCTTCTTCGACAACGCTCCCCACCATAAAAACCCCTTGATAGCTGCCGCGTCCAACTACTTCCCACATCCAACCTCGCGTTTTAAACACCGTCCGAGACACGTCCTTTCGGAAGAAGATGAGGAAATCACAGTAGCCACTGCTGCAGCCATTGCGAGTAGATCACACTCCACAAGCTCCTCAAGCAACCGACGCCCCCGCCGGCGGGGGCGCGGAGGTCCCTCATTTGTTCCCCATTTCAGTAACTACCGGCACGTGCCGGGTAGATTCAGTCCAATAAGTTCTTCCCAGAACAACTCGTAAGCCCAATCGCGCCCCAAGGGCGCGATTGATTTGGTTGTTTGAACAACCACAAAACTTCTCAGGGTGAGCTCCTGCTCTCCATCAAACAGTCAGTTGTAGATTTGAATAGCCATCATCATCATCATCATCATATCAGCCATTCACTGCTGAACATAGGCCTCCATATTTCCACCTCGTCCGATTAGAAGCGGCCTGCATACAGCATTTCCCCGCGGACTTGACCAGATCGTCTGTCCATCTCGCGGGGGGTTGTCCTACGCTGCGTCTGCCGGTACGTGGTCTCCACTCAAGAACTCTTCTGCTCCACCGGTTATCAGTCCTTCGAGCAATGTGGCCTGCCCATTGCCACTTCAGCTTACTGACTCTCTTAGCTATGTCGGTGACCTTGGTTTGTCTACGGATCTCCTCGTTTCTGATTCGATCACGTAGAGATACGCCGAGCATAGCTCTCTCCATAGCTCGCTGAGTGACTACGAGTCTATTTATGAGGCCTATAGTTAGAGACCACGTCTCGGCACCGTAGGTCATCACTGGCATCACACACTGTTCAAACACTTTCGTCTTGAGACACTGAGGAATTTTGGACGTGAAGACGCTGCGCACTTCCCGAATGGTGCCCAGTCGAATTGGATTCGCCGAGTGACCTCTTTCTCAAAGTTAGATCTCATAGTTGGACTGTTTGTCCTAGATAGACGTATTTGTCCACCACTTCGAGTATCGAGTTTCCTACTGATATTGGGGTGGGCGCTATATGAGAGTTGGCCATGACTTTCGTCTTGTCCATATTCATCTTGAGGCCCACTTGTTGGAAAACCCGATTGAGGTCTTGTAGCATTTTGCTGAGGTCTTCAAACGACTCTGCCATGACTACGATTTCGTCGGCAAACCAAAGATGAGTGATATATTCGCCATTGATATTGATGCCAAGTTCTTCCCATTCCAGGAGCTTGAAGGCATCGTTCATCGTATAGCATTCGCATTTAAATAGCCCCAGGGCTAAAATCATAGGGTCCAGAACTATAAAAAAAAATGTTGATCCTGGTTATCCTGCTGTGGTCTCAGTTTGCTGATCCCAAGGTTTCAAACACAACAGGCAAACAGGGTAGTCCTACTTACTATAAGCCATGATTTATCTGCTACTGTTTCAGTAATTTTTACTTACTATTTGCTAGTCTAGATCCTTAACTTACTATTTTTAATGTGCGAGGAATTTCCGCCACAAAGATGCAGGCTGTGACTACTACTGCAGGAATGCCCTATCAAAATCTTTTAGAGATTTTCATTATAATATGGGTTCTATTTTATTTGTACTGATTTGTGATCTCAAATACAAGTGTGATGCACGGTTTGCCTTTTCTTATTACTTAGGTACAAGAAACCAGAATTGCCGTGTGGTGTCGGCTTAGAATAGCATCACCCCGTATTTACCCGTGGGTGTCGTAAAAACAGACGCGATGAATCCAAGGAATGGGCAGCAGTGAATTCCCTCCCCTTTTAGGGGAAGGCCCATGTTCAGCAGTGGAATATTGTGGTTGTTATAGTATAGTTATAGTATTACAAGAAACACAGCGTAAGTCCTTGATTTCATAGCAAAACACCGCGTAAATCAATTTAAAAAGAACCTGTAAAAAGAATGTGCTACCTTACTTTTTTAAATTAAATTTCATCTATAAATAATGTACTTAATTCTATAAAATACTTAATTTGTTGTCAAAACAAAAAATAAACACGTTTTTTGTCTCTCCTGAAAAGTTGATGATATTGACTTGCGCGGTGTTGTTATATAAGCGACGATATTAGGCTATTCTCAGGGGCTTCACAGAGGGACATGAAATAGCAGTTAGTCAGTAATTCATAATTTGCTGGAAAATCCATACCTGTGACATCATTTCAAGAATTTTTATGCTGGCACTTCACTTGGCCTATTTGTGTTTCTCTATCTCTTTAACGACCTTTCTCTAACACCCCTTCATGAAGCCTGCATTGATCTATTGCATATTCCTGAGGCGCAATGCAAGCACTTTCGGACTGATTGAATTTCGACTAGTTAAAACCATTGTAACGTTAGACTGGAAGAGATAGAGGAGTGTTCCTCCTCAAAGTTCCGGCCATAAATAGGCCAAGTAAAGTGCCAGCATAACACATACCTACTTGCTCTACTTAGTGCAGGATAGTGCCGTATACAGAAGGACGTTTGATTTGTCACCGTAATCTTCGAATTGTCTTGAACGACTAAATGAGTTAATTATACGGAAGAAATCCGTTGGGATTGATTTGTTAGACAACTTCTATTGGCTGTTTGTCTCTATTGAATCAGTTATTCAATTACTGGGTGTGTTCCTCGCCTACATTTTTTTGTATTACTTCATTCGGTTTGATTGGAGAAGCTCAGACATGAAAAAACAACACAGATAAAACCAATTTACATTCTTAATATAAGTATTTAAATTATGTTCAATGATTTCTTGCATATATACCGGTTTATAATTAAAATAGCGGCCGGCCTAGCGGTTTCAGCCGCTGCTTACCATTATCCCGCGGGAATAAGACCTTTTTCCGGTATGAATAAAAACCTTCCTCTTGAATCACTTTCATCTACTAAAGAAAATCGCATTAAAATACGTTATGTACTTTTAAAGATCTTAGCATACATAGGGACTCAGGATGCGACTTCATTTTATACTATTTCGTGATAAGTAATGCAGTGACTTCTTGCAAAAATGGCTCTTTTGTGCGTGATCAATTCGTCGATTCGTAATGGTCACGTTTATATGTACTTACCTATATTTATCTCAATTTGTATTCCGGGATGTGTTTACCATGTCATAGATCGGTGATATCAACAAAATAACAAGATTCTTATTTGTTTGGGCCTCCGATGACATTACTCTGGACAAAAAACTGAATTAAAGATTAATGTATTCAGACGAATAATAGTTTGTTATTCGCGATTCTCAGAATACTACGCATACCTGTGTCCATTTGATTGTGTGCATATTGTAAGCGATAAATAATGCGATAAAAAAGCTGCACAAAAATATTTTGCTAAAGGACTTGCGGTTTTGCAAGAGATTGGACTCGATGCTGCGGGACACTTTTAAGACAATTCTGAGCTATAATTTTTTTGAATTAAAAACTCGTGAAAGGAAATCTGCAGCTGTTATTAACTCTTATAATAAAAAAAAATAACTTATACATACGTGTGGTGCCGGCTTAGAATAGCACCGCTCCATTTCTTCCCGTGGGTGTTGTAAAAGGCGACTAATAAGGCATAAATCTAGGAAATAGGCAGCAGCGTTTCCAGTAAAAACAACACCTTGCACAGCGCTCGCCAATCCGCCATGCCGCATGCCAAGCGTGGTGAGCAGGGCGGTGGCTGTTGAAGTTGATAAGGAACCGAACGATACTTTGTAAGTGGTACTTCTCTCTTTGTTTTCATTATGAAGGAGAAAGGCCGTGTGCTGCCGGCTTAGAATAGCATCACCCCATTTCTTTCCCGTGGTAGTCGTAAGAGGCGACGAAGGGACTCGAGGGTGTGTATAGCAATTTTAGGCGATGGGCTGACTACCTGTCACTATGGCGATACACAATTTTCCGAATGACCCTCAAACGTTTGTCAGACGTGGTGTAAATGTCCGTTTTTTGCGGCCGTTTACGCTCTGCCTACCCCACAAGGGATAAAGGCGTGATATATGTATGTATGTATGAAGGAGAAAAGATTATGTATGCTATAATTAGCATACACCAGAATTGACACCATTGTGGTCCTCGAGTTGTTTTCCTCTTGTTCATTTCTCGAGGCTCGGCTGGTTCGAGTTTCTTGTTTCACTGTTTATGAGTAATGTTTCATCAACTGTTTTTATGCCGAGACCTTTATGACGGGGCTAGTGTGGCTAGCACTGACGCGTTATTGCTTCAAATGGTTTTATTGCGAATTCTTTCCCACTCGACCATTTCAGTTATGTTCAGCTTATGTGCGATTATGGTTTGATTGTGATATTATTTTTATTAGTTACTTGTGTTGTATATTCGCCTCACATAATATACTGTAAAACGTTGAACTCGCGGTGTAGCGCAAAGTACTGCCACTTAATTTAACGTGAAACGACAAGCTCGCTTCGCTCGCATAATGTTGGTTTCGTATTTTAACCTAAAACGAGGAACTCCAATCGTTCGCATTGCATTGTGTTACAATAATGTTAGTGAAGTGTATTGTAGCACAACTAAATTATTTTAACGTAAAACTGCGAGCTCGCGTCGCTTGCATTGATATGTATGTTAGATAGTGAGTATAGCTGTCTTCTCATTTATTATAACGCGGAACGAGTAACACACACACACAGGGGGCAGATTTTTTTATTCGGTGCAAAATTTCGTAATAGTTACATAAACATCTGTTACATAATGTGCGCGAAATGCTAACATTTTCATTGTACATGTTTCCAGGCAACAAGCAGATCGCGGCGCTGGTGGTGTGGGCGCGAGACATCCCGCACTTCAGCCAACTGGACCCTGAAGATCAGGTGGTGCTCATCAAGGCCTCCTGGAACGAGCTGCTACTCTTCGCCATCGCCTGGCGCTCCATGGAGGTAAACTATTATGATTTCAAAAGGATTAGCGAACATTGGGTCACTAGTTCGAATACTTCTGGCAACATGTGTTAGTGTGTACTTTTTAAATTAAAATGTATAAGAATCGTGGATAATTAACACAGTGCCATCTAGAAAACTAAGCAAAGCTGTACTTTGGGAACTAGATTAGATGATATTAATACTTTTATGCCTTGTAAATAAATACATATTATACATGTAATACATCGAGACTAACACAAATAATTTCAAAATTGACTTTTGTGTCTAGTGGGGATCGAACCCACGACCCTCCGCGTAGCAGGCAGGGGCACTGTCCGCTACGCCATCGGGCCATTCAATAATATATATTGTCGTTGATTCCAGTACCTAGAAGACGAACGCGAGAACATGGACGGATCCCGAGCAGCCGCCGCGCCGCCGCAGCTCATGTGCCTCATGCCAGGTAAAGACCAAATCATACACCGAGATTACACATACCCTATATAGCAGCCCACTGCTGGGACGTGGGCCTCCCCCAGGGTTCCCCATCCAGTCGCTACATACCAGCCGCCCAACGGAGGTCCAAAGTGAAAAATAAAGTAGCTTGAAGTGTTTCAAGAGGTGAAATTTATTTACTAGCCCATGAAACTGGACAACTTTTCTCAAGAAACATAAGATTAAATATGATAAATATCAGCCAAGTGCGAGTCGGACTCGCCCACCGAGGGTTCCGTAGCGTGCACATTAATTTCATATGATACCCAAACCCAACCTAACTTAAACTACTAGCCACAATTTTAAAATTTTGATGTTTTCGGCATCCTATTGCTACTTGCCAAATATCTATGATAAAATTCTAGGCCCATTGGACCCTTCCCGACCCTATGAATTTAAATTCACTTGAGATCGTCTTAAACACACGTTTATTTTAACATAAACAGTCGTATCTTTGTTTTACGTTAGGATAGGAGATTAATTTTTCGACAACTACAAGCGACCGTAGATTTGATTATATTTTAGTTTTAACTCGATATACTCGATACTCGACAGACGGACGGACAACTAAGTATCCTTTAAGGGTTCCATTTATTCCTTTTGAGTTACGGAACCCTAAAAAATATGTCGGTGGTAGTGTAACCAACTTATGTATGAGTATTACTAGTTTAAAATGGGTAGGTTACTATTTTTAGAGTTTGAATCACAGTCGTCGCTGATCAATTCAATATTGAAAACAAAATATTAAGCATCGTTGTCGTCAATCATAATTTTCATCATGATATGACACTTAAAGGGAACAAGATACTTTCAATTGCAAAATGTATGTATGGTTCTCTTAGCATAACTCTTATATTATTCAACCAATTTGAAGAACTCATTTTTATTGAAGATTTCCAAAATGTTTAATAAAAAACTAGTATTCGAGAGACTTATCAATTTATAAAGTCAGTTTAAGTTTTGCTAAATGATACCTACACTACCTGACCGTACAGTACAATTTTATAATTATTGTCATGTTAATTGCCTGTACTATTGTATTATTTTGTTTACATATGAAGTTTAAAAATGTGAACTTTGAATTAATGCAAACCGATAATGACGCGAGCGCTATTGTATGCAGTGAGGTAAATTTAATACAACTAGCGAAAAATATCGAAGCTAATTTTGAAAACTCAGTATAAGATATTTTATGGAGTGAATTAAAACACTCCGATATCGCTTACAGTGAAGTCGTAGAAAGGTCTAATAATGGGTCGATTTCACTAAGTCTTCCATAATACCCAAGAACAAATTTAAGTAACATACATACATAAATCACGCCTTTATCCCTTATAGGGTAGGCAGAGCGTTAACGGCTGTAAAACGGATATTAGCACCACGTCTGACAAAAGTTCGAGGGTTAATCAGATAACTGTGTTTCACTATAGTGACAGGTTCAGCCCATCGCCTAAAATTGCAATACACATCTTACCCTCGAGTCCCTTAGTCGCTTCTTACGACACCCATGGGTAAGAAATGGGGTGATGCTATTCTAAGCCGGCATCACACAATTTTAGTATCCCCTAGTTTCATAAAACTACATGCAGCTATCCTTACCTAGTTTTTTTATTAGGAAATGGAAAGGGTCGATAAGCTCGATATAAATATTTTGATAAAAACATATTGACGATCTTACATATACATCAGACCCAAGAATCCTAAAACAACAATCTAATTCGTTTTTTTTCATAAAGGACATAATTATTGTGTTGACTTGCCGGCCGGTTTGATCTTACTGCCAATTGGCATTCCATTGCAGTGCCGTAATCATTCTTCTGTGCAGATGGACATACCAGATAACATAAATCCGTCACACGCATTACATTACACAGTTTCTTTAATGGTTGACAAGTCCTTGGTCTTTTCTTCAAGTACTTACCTAAATAGTTAGATTGTTGAGTTTTAAATAGAATAGTCGTAACGTAACTTATGTATAACATCGTTTGTAACTATGGAAGTTAACTTTATAGTGTTTGCGTTTGAACTGTAGATAACGCATAAGAAATGACTGAAGATAAAGCATAAAAAGTGACTGTAGACAAAAGTTTGTCATCCGCAAACGTCAACGTTTCTATGAAGCTACGCACAGAGCCGACCTGCCTGAACCCTTTCCTTAATCCTTTCCACATGCCCTCACTATTTATGTATATATGTTAAGTCTTCGTTTTACTATTTTAAGTGTATTGATTTGGGTTCATTTTAGCATTTATTTTGCACCTGTCTCGCCCATTTCCACATGCCCTTAGGTAGACTGGTAGATTATAAAAAAAAATATCCTGAACAATTCACACAGCGCCATCTAGTCCCAAACTAAGCAAAGCTTGTACTATGGGAACTAGATAGCTGATATTAATACATATATACTTTTTACATACATACATAAATCACGCCTATATCCCTTACGGGGTAGGCAGAGCGTTAACGGCCGTAAAACGGATATTAACACCACGTCTGACAAAAGCTTGAGGGTCAATCAGATAACTGTGTATGACTGTAGTGACAGGTTGTCAGCCCATTGTCTTAAATTGCAGTACACATCCCTAGAGTCCCTTAGTCGGCTCTTACGACATCCATTGGTAAGAAATGGGGTGATATTCTAAGCCGGCATCACACACAGCACCTTAATTCCGAGGGCATTATACTTTTTAATGCCCTCGGAATTAAGTCCGCCCATGTAAATTTATTGAATAAAGTTAATCACTCATCTGTCGCTTCATACTATAACAATTTCATTGGTTTTGAATTTTATTGTGGGCAACTACCCACACTAAAATTCGTTCGAAATTGTTGTCCGGCTTCCGGTACGTGACAGACAAGCGGTTAAATAAATAATTGTATACTAAATTCGCCTGTATATGTATTCCAGGCATGACGCTGCACCGCAACAGCGCACTAAAAGCGGGCGTGGGTCAGATCTTCGACCGCGTGCTGTCCGAGCTCAGTCTCAAGATGCGCGCTCTCCGCATGGACCAGGCCGAGTATGTCGCGCTCAAGGCCATCGTGCTACTCAACCCCGGTATGTTTATGATAACCTCTTAATAGGGAGTTTTCTTTTTGAGATTAAAAAAAGAATGGAATTCTAAGAACTCTGTAGACGGCATTGAACTGACTACGTCACTAGATACCAAAAGGAAGTAATTAATTCTTTCAAATCTATCTATATTTTTTCGAGCTTTGTTATTAATTAAATATCTGTTTGTTTTGTACGTTGTTTTCATTAATATGCTGGGAAACCCATGAAAGAAAATATTTTTTTTGTTGCGATTGATGAAACAATGATTAGTTACGTTTCGTTTCATCGTAAAACTATGTGACGTTCCGTTCCTTACGTTATCGTACCAAGTACAGCGCCATCTATACAGCAACTAAGGAAGAGTTAAATATAAAGAATACGTTACCGCGTATTCACTCGTTACTTGCAACAAAACTAACAATCTTTCGAATACCTATTTGTGCATTTTTCCAAATGATTTCGTTTTTTATTTCAGATGTGAAAGGCCTGAAAAATAGACAAGAAGTCGACATACTACGGGAAAAGGTAACTTTCGAAACGTATCAACATTTAGTTTTTGGAATTAAAACCAGCGAAAAATTTAAAATATTAGCTATAAATAAGGTTATGGGAAGGGTCTTAAACGGCCACTTTTGGTGTTTATGCATAAAGAATATCAAAATCTTTATCCAATGTAGGATAACATTTATGATTACATATATTAGTACTTATTGTTTTAAATGAAATTGCCTTGATATTTCATAAACTTAGTTTAGAAGAATCTGCTTACACTTTTAAGATAATATTAAAGATTTTCAAACGACATTCTGACGTATTATTTGTATGCAGTTATGATATTTTTTCATCTAGCGCTGTTCTGTTAGTGGCGCTAGTTCTGTGGTACCACTCGCCTTAAATTATAGTAGTTTTATTGAATTTTAAATTAAATTGAGCTCAAGATATCGTTATGAATGTCTCTAATTCTGATATTGCTGAGTGAATTTTCCTTGATTTGTCTTATTTTTTGTATTACTGAACACGTATTTCCCCCCGTTTCCAGATGTTCTCGTGCCTGGACGAGTACTGCCGGCGGTCGCGCGGCGGCGGCGGCGAGGAGGGTCGCTTCGCCTCGCTCTTGCTGCGGCTGCCGGCGCTTCGCTCCATCTCGCTCAAGTCCTTCGAGCACTTGTTCTTCTTCCACCTGGTGGCGGACGGACACATCACCGGGTACATTCGCGACGCGCTCAGGAACCACGCGCCGCCGATCAACGCTAACATACTGCAGGGTAACAGTGACGTCTTGTTGTAGGTGGGACTCTGATTTGACGGTATGGTGTCGGTGATTCGTGGTGCACGATTTGGATAATAATCAACTCGATAAATATTACGCTTAAATCGATATTGTTAAAAGTGAAATTTCGACATATTCGGTCTGAGTATCGTCTGCTTTATGAGCTAAACTATATTATAACGAACGAAAATATTTTTAAAAGATAGATCATGATTTGTCACTGTTGAATGAGAACAAGGAATTTCAATTTTTTCTATCCAACGGACCCATCTCATCACCGACATGGCATACCACAACCATAACTTTACCAGAGGCTGGCTGAGGCCCACTACTGCAGAAGTATATGCACGACCCTCGGGTGCAACGCAGGGTGAGCGCCGTGACCCAGTGAACTTCGGCCCCGAAATAAATTTGTATTTTGTAGAACATCTGTCAAAAAGTTGTTACATTGCCGAGAATATAAATTGATAGTCTATCGTGAGTAATCGCTTAAATAATTTTGAAAAATATATTTCAATAACTTCGCAAGATTATGGCGTAACCAGTTCGGATTCACTGTTATTTTCTGATCCAAATTATTGAAATCTTTATGTTTTGGAAGTGTCCAAGCTTATCGGAAGAAGTGCGAGACGAACGCGCAGGTGAACATGCGCTCTTGTACAGATGTTAAGTTATGAAATTGGGGCCGCCTCTATTATTATAATATTACGTAATGTCTAATAATATTATCATATAGTTAGTCACCTCCCGACGCACGATGTCGCATTTAAAAACGGTGTCTAAAACGTCACAGTAACAAAATGACACATTCGTAAAAACATTCTGACATTACGCGAACGTGACATCGTGCGCCGAGTGGGGGTTAGTGGTTCGTTTATTAGGGAATTCTATTCGTGTAGGTGTCCATAGTGAAATAATATAATGTTAGTTAATAAACATAATAATGTTAAAATGTTAACCAAATCTTTTTGAAAGCACTTTCTGTTTAACATAAATTATATTTATAATTATGATGATTGATTGATTACTCCAAGTGCCCTCTTGCAAATTAATTGCAAAAGTTTATAAAAAGAGAAATAAATTATTATCGACTATGAAAAGAAAGTATAAATAAAATATTACCTATGTCAAACATTCTACTTTATGTATCAGGTCAGGATACGTTGGTGCTTTTTACGAGTTAAAAAGTGCATATCAAATATGCATTGTAACTGTTGTTACTTGGGATACCTTGATTTTCCAGTTAATAATAAATAATCTGTAGAGTTATGGATAAAATTATATGAAATGTAAATATACCTTGCATGTACAATGTATTTTATTATAATATGTAAAAGTAAATTATAAAATTATACCTAAGTATGGTGGGTATTTAGGATGGCCTACTAAATTTCGGTGAGCTGTAACAAACTAATATTGGTTTATTAATTACATTCAGAGTTTCCTAAGGTTTAAATGGGTTTTAAGCTTAATCCTACGGAACATTAAATAGCATGAGATGTTACTATTTAGCAGGAAAAAGCTTAAAATAAGGGTGACTTTTTAGGAATATATTTTTCAGCAAATTTAGTATTAGTGGGCTAAATTATAAAACCAAAATTAACAAATTAAGTATGATTTTATTTCTTAAATACTGAGCGGGTAGCTAAATAATATGTTAAATAATTACCTTTTTCGTGAACACTTGCATTTCTTGGTATATTAATAAATTAACCAGTATTAATGTTAAGTCCACGCGTACATCATGTGTAAATACGTTACAAATACCAATAAAATAGTTTCGTCTTCAGATCCAAATTCTCGTAGATGTATGTGATGTTTCATGAATATTGAATCCTATTTAAAGTTCTACAATAAGAGTATAGAGCTCAAAACACGCGAAAGATGTTAACTTCAGGGGAAGGGGAAGTGAAGTTCAAAGTGGTCGGTACATTGTTGAAGCAAGTTGTAGTCCTCGTAGCTGTTGGTCGAAATGTTGAACAATATTATTCTTTGGCTGATGGATGAATTTTATGAAGTTGGTGTTGCAGCGGTTGTGAGATGATTTATTATATGATGTTCACTAAATATCTGACTAAATGTAAGTTATATTTTTTTGTATAGACATAGCTTTAAGGTATACGGTGATTAAACTTATGATCATCACAATACTGTCGTTTTAATGATACTTCAGTTGTGCGTGAACGAATTTATTAGAATAAGGCACAGCCAAGTAATCTAAAATTATAATAATATAATTAATTCATTCTTACGATAAACAATTGTGGATAAAATATACACAAACGCTGTACAAAATACTTCACGGCTGCGTATGCGAAACGCACAAATATAAATCTAATAAATGCACAAACTGTAATCAGACTTATTTGTTGAAATGTGATGCTTCCATCGACTCGAATGCATCCAGCTTTACGTTGATCCTGCAAGTCGAGAAAATATTCGTTTAGTCACGTCATAGTAACAAGTGTAAGTTTTTAAACGATAACTTTCCAAAAAGATAACTAAAAAATAATAAGCCACATTAGTATAATATAAGTTACGAAATGACTGCCATGAAGTTTGCAAGATGCCATTATCAATAAAAAATAAAAAATAACAGTCGCAAAACGTCAAAAGTAGTAAAATGTCACGAAGCAAGTAGAAATGTCACAACTTGGTTAAGTTCTGTACCGCGACGGTGTAGTGTCTGCCATCGACACACTAAGAGGAATCACCTTGTCAATTGACATTCTACAACTGTGGTATTGGGCTGCGTTAACATTACGCTACTTTAGCACTCAATTTATTTTCCATGTGTCGGTTCGAGGTGTCAATCATACAAATTCGTACTTGCTGATGTTGAGAACCTAAAAGACACATTCTGGTCAGGGTAGTTAACCCTTAGTATTCACACCATTGTTATGCTCTTTCATACATTTTAAACTTAACTGAGTGTAGTGAGGTTCAAAACTCTTTATTGCACACAAGATAAAACAAGAGGACAATAGCATTTAAGAAAAACAACAGAACAGGTACTACTTATTTCTAAAACGATATCTCTTCCAGCAGTCCTACGGTAGATAGATATTTCGACCTATGTTTCTTGGGGTTTCGTTTCGATACTTACACGCGACCTCCCATCACCATCCGCGCCACCTGCAGTCTGTAGTGTCGACGCTGACAAAGAGGGCATACGACTTGTGTGACTCAGAACATCGAAACGACGAGTTAAACCATGTACAAAAAGTGCTGGTTCAAAATGGCTACTCAGGAGCTCAGCGTCGCATGAAAACCAGGAAAGAAAAACATCCGGAGGTGAGCAGACAGCCAGCGTATTTACCCTATGTGAAAGGAGTAACAGATAAGATTGGGACAGTGTTGAGTAAAAATTTAATACAGACTGTTTTCAGTCCATTGTCGAAAGTATCACACTGTTTACGCACGCCGAAGGATGTCATTCCATTTCAGAATGCAGGAGTGTATAAAGTACAATGCAGCTGCGGTAAATCTTATATTGGCCAAACAAAGCGAACTGTCAGCGAACGGGTCAAAGAACATATCGCAGCTGTAAAAAACCGACAGATGCATAAATCGGCAATAGCAGAACACCTTCTATCATCCGGTCCGAATCATTGGATTGAACTTCATGCCCCGAAAATCCTCTGTGGAACGCCACTATTACCCAAGGATCGTTCGCGAGGCTATTGAAATTAAGAAGAACCCTAATAATTTCAACCGGGAGGACGGGTTTAAATTGTCATCTGCATGGAGTCCAGTCATTGATAAGTTGAAACCGCGCGATTTATCATCCGAACAATCGTCGGATACTGTGAGTGTTGTGTGCCGGCAGCCTAGCCGCTCAGTTGTATTTCGAGAATATAGTCACTTTCGGTTTTCGCACGTAGATTGTCCTCCGAGACTATAGTCACTAAAAATTTTAAACACGTCGGTACCTTACAAAAACTAGTTTTCCCGCTCATTCCCGGGGTTTACGCCATACTAGTGCTATCTTTCTCATTCATAATTAATGTAGCCATAAAAAAAAACCTTTAGCACTACTGTCAGAACTACGTAGAATTTAAAAAAAATAAAAAATTGTCAGTGCGTGCTAGCGGTTGACGTCGAGTGAACTTTGGTGAGTGTTTTATAATTGAATTTTGTTTATTTCCTATTAATTTCTACTGGAAAATACTTCGCATTTATTAATAAATGCATGATCATTTGGATTCACTAGCAAAACGAAGCGAAATATTCACTAAAACGTTATTTTCTCCGACCATGTGATGCTGTGAAAAAATGGCTTGCAATTTTTTTTGCAAAAGTCACAATTCACACATTAAGACAAACTAAACATTAATAGGAAGATACATTCATCAGCAGTAAGAAAAATATAACTTTAAGTATTACATTAATAAATCCGAGTCACAATCAGGGTTTTACTGAGCTCCCGCCGCCGCACGGCTACAAGTGTTGATAAGTGCGCGCGATCGTAACAATCTACCTCCGCGGCGCTGGGGGCAAGAAACAACTGAGCGGCTAGTGCAATGTTTACAAACAATCAATAATTATTAAAATTATAAAGACAAATGTGGGTAGCAGAACATCTCGTCACCCGCCGCCTAGATGACAACTCGCTGGGACGTCAGTCAACCCGCGACCACAATACATGAAACTGTGTTGAAACGTCGGGACACAGGTAAATTACTAATATTGACCTAAATACTATCGCGATAGACCCGGTCTAATACTTAAAACAATTATAATAAATGTCCAAAATGCTCACTTGTCGAAGGCGGCCTGCATCTCGGCGACCTTGCCGGGATGGCACACGATGGCGAGCTTCCCGCGCGCCGGCTCGAACAGCGTCGGCAGCCACTTGCTGGCGGCCGCGTGCGCCGCGCTCGCCGACACGCACGCGATCGCCTCCACCAGCTTCCTGATTCACACAACGTTACATATACAGTTAATAAGACACTTCGGTTCTGACAGGGCATTTCCTAATAGCACGTTCACGCCATGCACATGCTCCTGCTCCTGCCGCTGTCGCGAATATTGCTCGAAATATTACCGCGGAAGTATCATCGCGAGTGAGTGTTCACACACTGCCGATATACTCTTGTTGCATCAATATGGGGATAGCAAGCAATACATTCCACACGCGTTCGTGCTGCCGTTCCTTTGACTCGCGGACGAAAAGCCGACACTCGCGGAAGTGGCAGCGGCATGACGAGTGGCAGCGCGGGTAACCTGTTTACATACTCGCGCTGCCCACTTCCCTTACTATTTCCCTACCCATATTGACATCGTTTAGCTATAAAATAAGACTGATAAAAGAAAAGTAAAGGAATTTCAACAATTAAGTAAAGTATGTTTCTTAAATAAAATCAATATGTGTAAAAATATTAACGTAATTATAAAAAAAAATATCTGATGCATATTCTCCTTTCAGAGATACTAAAAATTTGCTAATGAAGTGTCCGCTCACTTCAATAGTAAGCTTTAAGAGAATCGACTACCGAGCTCTCGTCCATACAAAAAGAGAAAACGTTTTCCTACCCCTAAATGTAATCCGATCTCAATGATTTTTTAGAATGTTGTTGACACAGTAAAAAACTAGGTTTATAGTTTTTCCTTTTTTCGAATTTTGCAATTGATTGAAAATTATAGGCGTCTAAAAGTCACTTTTTTAATGACAAAATCTTCCTTGAAGTAAAACGTTTGTATTTTAAAAACAAAGTAGTTTTCAGAAAAAATAAAAAGCTTTAAACCTAGAATTTAATATGCTGAAACGATGGACACCAAAATCAAAACTATTGGTTGTGATTTAGTATGTGGGAAACGTTTTCTCCCGAGACGCAAATTTCACCTTAAAAATACCTACAGTCAGTCGCGAGCGGCAACGCTCTCTATCGCACTATCGGGGGTCGGGGGGTGAAGTAATGTTTCACGTATTAAAGAGATGTTAACGAAAAAGTCGATAGTAGAGATGAGAAAGGAATCGATATCCCTTAATACCAATTTCTGTTTCTAGATGTAAGGAGAAGATAAATTTCGCTCCTACTTACATACATATTACAATAGGTTATCGGACTGCTCCAGAAAGATGGTATAGTACTTTACGATGCAAGTTTGGTAAATTGAAAATTACGATCAAGGCAAAGTAATCAACAACTACCAATTTAAGTGTACTAATTATTAACTTATTTTTCAATCGAGCTTGTAAATGTTAGTAATAGTAAACGAGTGTTTAACGTGATGACCCCTTTCTGCTGGCAGAATGCGTGGTTCTAAAGTTACATAATTCTTAAAACGGAAAAGTTGAAAATTTAATAAATATTTTAAAAAAACTGATTCCCGACAACGGGAAAATTCGAAACAATGAAAACGTTTTATGAGTTTTGATTATTTATTTATTTATTATTATTATGTCTTAAACTTCTTAACAGATTTCGATGAAACTTGAATTGTTCCCTAATTGTTGTTATAGTATATAGATTACAAAATGTTCAAAATATGTGTATACCTACCTACTTAGTGAGGTGTAGGTAGGTAAACAAAATACAAACCAAACATTATTCTTTCTCTTGAAGTGAAATTTCTTCTTGCGGACAAATAAACGTATTTGTTTCTTTTTGCCCCTTCTAAAAGTATTTTCCTAATTTTCCTCCATTTTTTTATATCAAGGATGGGTTTGCTCTTGACTCTAGTCTAGGTCATAAGACAGAGACAGAGTCTAAGATGGAGCGAGCTCACCCAGAAGAAGCCTGTTCACTCTTACTTTGAAGAGATTAGGGTTGTATGCGTTGGAAACACAGACGCAGGTAGTGAGTTCCACGCTTTAGCAGTGCGCATTATAAATGATGACTGGAAACGCTTAGTCCGAATTGGTGGAATGGCAACCAGGAATGGATGGTATCCGGCGGTGCGTCTGGATGTCCGAGGGTAGAAGGGAGCTGGTGGAACAAGGTCGTGAAGCTCTTGAGCACACTCTCCAAAGTACAATCTGTAAAAAACCGACAAACAGACTTGTGCTTTGTAAAGAGTTAAAAGCTGTCCAGGCGTAAAGTATTTCTTCACTCTATTCAGGATGCCCAGCTTCTTAACCGCCGTTTGAGCTTTGTACTCGATGGTCGCGCCGAAGTTAAGATTTGATGTCAACTCCATGCTTAAAAGCTCAAGCCTGTCAGTGACAGGGACAGATGTACTCCGAAAAATAAGTGTCCAGTCGAAAGGATTCTTTTTTGCAGTGAAAAGACACGCCTGTGTTTTGGTGGCGTTGAATGAGACCAAATTGTCGTCGCCCCATTGGGAGAGAAGGCTTAAGGTCAGATCTGTTCGCTCTACCATGGCCTTTCTTAACGAACGTATTTCATCCCCACTGGTTTTTTTACCTTGCAAGTATCTCTCTGAAACGGTACTATCATCTGCGTATCCAACAATACCATGCTGAAGAAGGTCATTGATGTGCAGCAGGAAAAAAATTGCAGAGAGAACAGACCCCTGAGGAACTCCGGCCTCAATGGCCGTAAGGTCAGAGGAGCAGCCGTCAACGACTACTTTGATGGGCCGTTCACTAAGGAAGTCCGAAATCCAAGTACAAAAATCAGCTGGGATGCCATAAGCAGGAAGCTTGCTGAGCAGACTTGCATGCCAGACTCTGTTAAAGGCCTTCGAGATATCGAGTGAAACGGCAAGTGCTTCGCCGTGTTACTCGATAGCTTCGCCCCAGCAGTGTGTGACATACACAAGAAGATCACCAGTAGACCGCCCCCGGCGAAAGCTATATTGACGGTCACTGAGATCATTGTCTTCAAGGTATGTCAGCAACTTACTGTTGAGTACCCTCTCCATTATTTTGCATAGGATGGAGGTGATGGAAATTGGGCGGTAATGGGCAGGGTCAGCACGGTCGCCCTTTTTGGGAATTGGTTGCACATTAGCAAGCTTCCAGGCCCCTGGCACCGTTCTTTCTTTAAGAGAGAGGCGGAACAAGCGTGTCAGCACAGGAGACAGTTCAGGCGCACATAGTCATAGCCATTATCGTGTGACTATTAATAAATCGGAACCTGCAATAATTATAAAATAATGTTATACCTACATTAGGTACATACCTATTCAGTTTTAGATATGAGACCACGAATCCGAAAAAAAATTTGGTACTTGAAAACATTATAGTTAGTTGTAATGTGATAGATAATTATAGCAGCAAATGCAGTAGTTTTGTAGTCTAATCAAAGTCAAAAATCATAATATTTCGTAAATATCAACCTACCTACTACCTAGGTACAGTCTATTATGATTAAGCTGCACAGGGGCACTCCAAACAAATCGAAATATTTTTATATCCAGTAAAAATATTAAAAATCTAAAAAAAAGACTGGTACAAAATAACTTCCTCTACAAGAATGTTTTATTGGGAATTATTATATTTCAATTCGTTTTAAGAATCCCCATGTAACTTATTAATTTTCTGTGTGTAGGTACTTACTTTTTTCAAGCTAAATCATCAAAAAATATTTAGTTTATACACATTACATAACATAGGTAGTAAAATACTTACTTGGATTTATCAAAATAATCCTCAATTTAGTTTCGGTTACGCCATAATGATCTATCTAAGAAAACAAAATAGCACCCCGCGTTGCGCAGTCGTCGTCGCTGCGCTCGCAGGGCTGGTGGCAGCGTTTGTCTGTGTGCGTGAGGTTCTGTGTATGTGTTGTGCGCACTACGCGGGGACTTCAGCGCGCGAGCGACAGAATGAGTTTTCTTAAATACCAAATTTTTTGAAATGGCGAAGGTATTCTTCCCTCTTAACGGGCGAAAACTGAATAATTTTGGTGTCACGTAATAATTTCAAATCCAAAGCTTTAACCTTTTCGCCGCCAAGCAATGAAAGTATAAAAAGTGCGACCAGCGCCACACCAATTTATGTGTAAAGAAATACTCAATAGAATAGAGATGACCAACAGATTCAAAATGTTAGTTTATTAACTAATACATGCTAATACTTTATCTACGTTTCGTGGCGCTGACGGCAAGTCGCGGGTTATCAGATTTAGGGCTGCCGCAGACCAAACGTACGATTTTGTGAGCGACGACGCTCGAGAACTTTTCATAGACATTCAAAAGGACCGTACATAATTGAAATAAAGGTGACATTGCTTAAAATGACGAACGCCGCCGGTTACCGCCGGGCGACCGTGAGAGCCGTTTGTTATTCTAGCCAATGTCACCTTGTTTCAATTACGATAAAGTTCCTTATCGAATTCTAGACAAAAGGACAAAAGTAATTGAGCTGTCGCTCATAAAAACTGCTCTTACTCTGCGGCATCCCTTACCCGACTGTGGCGATAAAAAGGTTAAAAATCCTTGAATTATGACAGATGTACCTGCTGTAGTGTTCGTCGACTTGCTTCATGTAGTGCATGAGCGACTGGTCGACGACGTCCGCGGGACACTTCTCGTTCTCCACCACCTCGAAGAGCACGGTGCTCCTGGCTGACTCGAATAGGTCCTCGTCGAACTTGCCCTCGGTAAAGTATTCGTCCTGAAAACAAAATTAATCAGGACATGGACGACAATAAAATCTCTTGAACTGATCAAGTCGTGCATTATGGATGATGATATGAACGATGAATGTTACAAGAGAGCATTTTTACATGCCTGGCCAACCAAGAAAGGAGGGTAATGTTTTTATTAGAGTTCATGTATGTATATATATTCATATTCAATTTATTAATAAAGGATGTTTACAAGTCATTACTTACTAAATACTAAATATACATTTATAATAATAATATGTCAACTACCTTATTAGGTAAACTATTATAATGCTAACTGTGTGTTAAAAATTCGTCTATGGTGTAGAACGTGTGCTCAAGAAGCCAGTGTTTAAGCCTCGACTTAAAGCAGTTGAGGGATGGTGCCGAGGTGATGTTTTCGGGCAGTTTGTTGTAAATAGTCGGACCCATCACATGGGTCAGTTTATCAGATTTGACAAGCGCACGTCGGATAGGCAGCAGTCTGTTCTTATTACGGAGATTACGGCCATGTACGTCAGCTGGTTTTTTATAATCTTCTGGATTGCATAGGACGTAGGTAGCGACTTGCAACACTACAATTGATGGCAGAGTCAATATTCTCAAGGATTTCAAATGTGGCCTCGCTGGCGTGTCCTGCGGTACTTGTACAATCGCTCGGATAGCTAGCTCTCTTTTGCATTCGGAAGGCATACTCCCAGTCGGCAGCACACCCCCAAAGCTCTGCGCCATATATATATGAGCGATTCTTTAAAGTGCTGCAACTCGTTAACCACTGAACAGATTCGAAAGGGAATTGTTACGGAAGAATCCTTACATTATCCTGAGTGTCGAAGGCTAGGCTTTATCTTAAAAAGCATTCGAGTATTTTAATTTGTTATGCTTGATTGTCGCCTTCTTGTGTCAGTTACTTCTCAATTCTTTATTTCTGTTTCTTCTAGGGCATTCAGTTTAGAATATACAGGGTGTAAGGGACAGCCCTCTGAATACTGATAGCTGAATGGTACATTCAGACTATGAAACTGAACATCCTCTTATAGTTTTTTTTTCAGGTAGCGTAAATTTTTTTGACTTCCCATACTAAATGCAGTCAGCTAATTGTGATCTTTGATGGGAGGTTTTTTTTTTGTCGTGTTTCTAAGGGAAATTTGTTTTGTTTCATGCTCTGCATGCACCTTATCAGTATACGGAGGGCTGTCCATTACACCCTGTATCGTAATGACTTACAATAATAGACTTGGCCTTCGTGTAAGCAGCGACGCAGTTGGTAGCCTTGTATAGCGACAGCACGAGACGTCCCTCGACCGGCGCCGCGCGGACGCCGTAGCCGTACGACAGCCCGCTGCCGCGGATCAGCCGCCACATCGGACCCTATACAAACAGATTTACATCATTATCTTGCAGCAAAGACTATCTGAACTTGGCGACTGCCATTGCGGTCGCCAAATACTGGCAGTCAAAAATATGACTGAATGTGACACGATGAAGGAGATTAACATCATTTTCAATCACAATAAATTATAAACGGATTTAAGTTGTTTTCATTTAGAATTTTACATACATACATATATCACGCCTATAATCCCTTGCGGAAACGGCTGCACAAAACGGACTTATACGCCAACCATTTGAGGGTCATTCGGAAAATTTTGTATCACCATAGTGATGGGTTGTCACCCCATCGTCTAAATTTCACCCCCTCGAGTCCCTTAGTCGCCCATACGACTCCCACGGGAAAGAAATGGGGGGATGCTATTGTAAGCCGGCATCACACAACATTAGAATTTTACTATTCCTATAATTGTTAATCATAAAATTTTGACGTCGTTTTCTGAAGGAACGAATGAATTACACACTATGAGTTAAATCTCGAGACCTGCCTATATCTGCCTATTTGGCGGGGAGTTAGAGCTCATACTGTAATAGCAAGGGTATTCAAGAGCAACTTTTGTACAGTCAAGCTCAGGCTGGGATAGGGCCGCCGCAGATCTATAGAATTTTTGCGAGCGACAGCTCGAGCACTTTTGTTTAGACTAGAAATTCGAAAAGTAACTCTATCAAGATTGAAATTAAGTTGACATAATTAAATAGCTAGAATAACAAACGACTTTCACGGTCGAGCGGCAACAAACGGCGGCGTTTGTCATTCTTGGTAATGTCACCTATAGTTCAATAACCTACGGTTCTTTTTAAAATTTCTATGTGAAGCGCTTGAGATGCCGCTTGCAAAAATGTACTTATTGTCTGCGGCAGCCCTTAGACAGTTTGGTCTTTAAACCGTTCTTATTCCGCACGCATAAGACTTATATTGGCAGTTCGAGTGTCTTCCGAACGTGAGCTTGGCTGCTTTGTACGTGCTGACCTTAGTTAGCCTTAGTTACAGTAGATTTCTGCAAGAGCTGTATTAGTCCACAGAAAATTTTGTAAGTTTTTCAAAAAGAGTTGAGCGCTGCTCGTATCCTTGAGGTCCAGAGCTGAGTTGCACCAGGAAGACTCCACACCACCGATTATGAAACTAGGACTAAACTAATGTTCACCGTTTTTTAAAAAAACATCCTGGACAATTCACACAGCACCATCAAGCCCCAAACTAAGCAAAGCTTGTACTATGGGAACTAGATAGCTGATATTAATACTCATATACTTTTTATTTTTGTAAATAAATACATATTATACATACAAACACCCAAACTAAACACAAATATCTGAAAATGGCTAAACAAATATTTGTGTCTTGTGGGGATCGAATCCACGATCCTCGGCGTAGCAGGCAGGGGTACTATCCGATACGCCATTGGGCCAGTCTATTTGCTGATACCAGTTCGATTGATAGACTGTGTGTTTACCTCTAGCTGAGTGAAGTAGTTGAGCGCGACTTGCAGCGGCGCTATTTCCTCGACCTTGTACCCTTGAGGTCCAGGGCTGAGCTGCACCAGGAAGGAAGACTCTAGGCCTCCGACGCCGAGCACGAAGCCACCGCCCCAACCTGACATTAGCTCGGCGTCCCAGTACAGTTTTGGCCTGGGAAACATATACGGGGTGTACTGAGAGGGTGCATGCAGACCATGAAACTGGACAACGTTAACACACATATGTCAGGGTTTAAAACGCTGTCAAAAAATTATCACGATACCACATGCGTACTAAAAGATCGAACGTTCGCCGCTCCAGCGTAACTTCCAAACAAAAGTCGAAACGTTTCCTTTCAAGCGGTTACCGCGATACGAAAAGTGCGTAACGTAGCGTTTTTGGTTTGGTTTTGTTTTGGTATTTACTTTATAAATTACCGCGATTGGCCCCCAGGAAATTACTAAAATAATCGACCCCCCATACAAAATCACAATTATCTGACTGCATTTACTATGAGAAGTCAAAATATTTTTTATTTTACCTGAAATATTTTTTTATGGTATGTTGTTCAGTTTCATGGTCCGAAAAGTCTGAATGCACCCTATGAGTATTCGGAGGGCTGTCCCTTACATCCGGTATAGGATGAAATTTTACTAGTAACCGATAGGGAAATCTCAAGACTAGCTGGTGATAAGGAACAATTTTCTAAGAGGAACATAGGTTGAAATATGACAAAAAAAAATTGAGTTTCCATTTGTTAGTGAAATCAGCTGATCGGCAATTTTGTGTGGGAGGTCCATTCTTTTTCCGCATTTCGACCTTTGTTCCTTGGGGAAAGTGGTTCCTTGTCACTGAAGTGTATGTAGGTAGTCATAAAAACTATATTATTTTGTACAACACGAGGGTACTTCCTTCTGCATTAAAGCTTGATATCGAACGGTTATGTTTTCCTGTAATCTTACTAATTCCTGCAATAAGTGAAGACTCTTCAGTGGCGACGAGCTGTAAAAAAAGACCCACGCATTGGAAATTATATTAGTGTAAAGTGTACCTACGTATTTTACGTCAAGATGTCTGTTGGAAAAATTGCGGCGTTTGACCTTGATAAGGACTGTTGGGATTCGTACGTGGATCGTCTAGAACAGTATTTCCTCGCAAACTCGGTGAAAACTGAACTAAAAGTGGCTACGTTAATAACGGTGATCGGCGCTGACGCATATGATTTGATGGTCAGTTTGTGTACACCAACCAAACCAGCGGCGAAAACTTACACAGAGCTAGTAGCGGTCATGAAAGGTCATTTAAATCCAAAACCTAGTATGTTGGCTGAACGTTTTAAATTTCGACAACGCTTACAGAGAACTGGTGAAAGTATTGCGGTATATGTGTCAGAACTAAAAAAAATAAGTAAAGATTGCGGTTTTACGGCGGACAGTTTAAAAGAAAATTTAAGGGATCAACTCGTATGCGGGTTAGTAAACGATGACATACGTCAAAAGTTGTTTACGGAAGATGACACGATAACATTCGATAAGGCGTATAAGCTTGCTGTGTCCATGGAGGCGGCTGAAACGAATGCGGCGTTGGTGGAAGACTGTACCAGAGGCAAACACGGTGACAGTACACCTAGTACGACATCAATTTCAGTGCACCAGCTGGGACAAGCTAGTCAGAAGCGAGGGAACAGTACCGGAGGCAATCGGGCGAACAGCTGGTCGCGCGGGGGGAGCCCGCGGGCGGGGTCGGCGCCCGGAGGCAGCGGAACCTCCAAGCGGTCGGCGCGTGACTCATCGGGCCGCGGTCTACAAGCGACCGGCGCCGGTGGTACTACGAGTAGTGACACATTCCGAGGCACCGGCCGTTATAACTATCAGAATATGGATTGTACTACGTGTGGAGGCGTACATGATACGGAGTCCTGTAAATACAAAGCGTACGTCTGCCGAGTGTGTAACCTTCAGGGGCACCTTAAAAGGATGTGTCCCCGTTTACGAGGAAGGTCCGCAGTGTACAATTTAAGCGAGCAAGTAAATGCGTCGCTAGGTAGTGACGACGATAGTGACGAGGTAAATAAATTATATAACTTTTCATTGAACACTAGAGAATCAATGTCAAAAAAATACCCACCTTATATCGTCGAAGTATGTATAGAGGGTGTTAATTTAAAGATGGAAATCGATTGTGGAAGTGCCATATCGGTAATTAGCCACGAATGTTACAAAAAATTGTTCAGTGAATTTGATTTGCAAGTTAGTGACTTAATAATGTGTTACTATACTGGAGAAAATGTAAAACCATTAGGTAAAATGGCGCTTAACGTTAGGTACCAAAACACAATTAAAAAGTTGGAATTATATGTAGTTGACAGTGGAAAAACTAGCCTCTTAGGTAGATGTTGGATTGCTGAGTTAGGGGTCAAAGCACCTATTTTTGATTGTCACAATGTTAGGAGTGTAAAGCAGTCGTTTAATGCAAAGGAATTCAGTTCCAGTTACTCTGATGTGTTCGCTGACGGACTGGGACGCTTCACCGGCGGGCCGGTGCGGTTCCACCTGCGGCCAAACGCGCGGCCGGTGTTCCTGCGCGCGCGGCCCCTCGCCTACGCCCTGCGCGAACCAGTTGAGCGCGCTTTAGACCAGATGGTGCAAGATGGAATCATCTCGCCCGTCAGTACATCGGACTGGGCAACACCAATCGTACCGGTGATGAAAAAGGATGGTACTATCAGGGTATGTGCTGATTTTAAGATGACTTTAAACAAGTCTTTAGAAGTGGACCATTATCCCTTGCCAAGGGTGGAAGATTTACTTACCAAGTTACACGGTGGGGACAGATTTACGAAATTGGATTTATCCCAAGCGTATGCCCAATTTGAACTTGATGAGGATTCAAAAAAATATACGGTTATTAACACCCATAAGGGAATGTTTAGGTACAATAGGCTTATTTATGGTCTCTCATCTAGCCCAGGTATATTCCAAAGGAAATTAGAACAGCTATTTGCAGACATGCCTAGGGTAGGGGTATTTTTAGACGATTTAATTATTACAGGGATTGATGATAGATCCCATCTGGATACGTTACATGAAGTATTTAAAAGATTGAGTCAATACGGCTTGAAAATTAAAAAAGAGAAATGCATTTTTTTTGCGGACTCAGTGACTTATTTGGGTTTCAGGATTAGTAGAGAAGGAGTACATACATGTCCAGAAAAGATTGAGGCAATCAAAGAGGTAGCAGTTCCAACTAATGTTAGTGAACTACGCTCGTTTTTAGGACTAGTCATGTATTATGCAAAATTCGTACCAAACATAAGCACAGTGCTATCACCATTGTATGTTTTGTTAAGGAAAAATGTTAAGTATGAATGGACGGACGAGTGCATGAGAGCTTTTCATAAAATCAAAGAACTGCTTATTTCCAGTAACGTTTTGGCGCATTACTCACCGGAGTTACCCCTAGTGCTGACCACGGATGCTAGCAGTGTCGGGGTAGGCGCCGTCATTTCTCACATTATGCCGGGGGGGGAGGAGAGGCCAGTGGCATATGCTTCGCGTGCTCTCAATGCAGCCGAGCGTGGATACTCTCAGATTGAACGGGAAGCCTTAGGAATTGTCTACGGAGTAAGAAAGTTTCACCAATATTTGTATGGTCGTAATTTTCTTTTGAGGACAGACCACAAACCCCTAGTAACTATATTCGGAGATAAAACGGGAATTCCCGTCATGGCAGCCAGTAGGTTGCAACGTTGGGCTGTCATTTTAGCTGGGTATGATTATAAAATAGAATATGTCCGTAGTGAAAGAAACGCAGCAGATGCCTTGTCTCGGCTGCCGGTCGGAGAAGGCCGCTGTAAAGGAATGAAAGGTAGAGAATGTACGTATTTAAATTTCGTTCAAAATTTTTTACCTGTCACGAGGCAGACTGTCCAAGATTATGTTGAAAAAGATGAAGTATTAAAGAAGGTGGTTTTGTATTCGCAATCAGGTTGGCCTAACGTTTGTATAGATGAAAATATTAAACCATTTTATTCCAGGCGTAACGAGCTGTACTTTGATAGGGGCTGTGTCGTTTGGGGCTATCGTTTAGTAGTGCCATCCGCGTTAAGGAACTGTATACTAAAGGAACTGCATGTAGGGCACCCTGGTATAGTGAAAATGAAGAGTATTGCTCGTAGTTTTGTGTGGTGGCCAGGAATTGACAACGACATTGAAAATGTTTGTAAGCAGTGCACGTCTTGTGCGTTAGAGAGCGCTGCACCACCTCGAGCGCCACCACAACCCTGGACTTACATTGCTGAAAAATGGTCAAGGTTACATTTAGATTTCCTGGGCCCCTTGCAGGGTAGGATGTTTTTAGTATTAATAGATTCCACATCCAAATGGCTTGAAGTTTTTACGATGCTTAAGACAACTGCCAGTGCCGTAATTAAGGTACTTCGTGAGACTTTTGCCCGTTTTGGACTTCCTAAAGAAGTCGTGTCCGATAATGGGCCACCTTTTACAAGTAAAGAATATAATGAGTTCATGATGAATAACGGCATTAAGGTAACTTATACGGCCGCTTACCATCCCGCGTCAAATGGGGCTGCAGAAGGCGCTGTCAAGCTTGTCAAACGTGCGATCAAGAAATCTGTTAGAGATGGTTGTGATATAGAGGCTGCCTTACAGACGTACCTTATGATGTACCGAAATGTAGAACAAAGTTCAACCGGCTCATCTCCTGCTATGTTGTTACAACGTAGGAATTTAAGGTCAAGGCTAGATTTGTTAAGGGAGGATAGGCAAGTAGAGACACGTGTTATAGAGGCTCAACAAAGGCAAGTGCGTAATGCTGGAGGCATGATGAGAGATATTCGAGTAGGTGATGATGTTTGGGCTCGCGATTTCTCGGGGGGTAGATGGTTGGGTGGCGTAGTATCAGAGAAAGTAGGTTCGCGCAATTTCATTATTGAAAGGGAAAATGGTCCACCGGTTAAAAGACATCCTGATCAGATCAAAAAAAGACGTAGTAGCTATGGAGTTACGTTGCCTGAATCAACAGAATCGATAGTACCTCCATCGCCCATTCCTGTGTCTGGTGTAGATGGTACTCCACTTAAAACGAATGTAGAACCTGGTAGACGTGATAACATTGCGCGTGGTAACGAGGGGGCGAGTGGGCAGGAACGTCGACCAGAACCATCAACAGAACTACCTTCCGTAGCTTCGACTCCAGTGGTACAGGGTGAACCGCCGGAGGAGCGTCCTAAACGGATTACCAAACCAATTAAGAGATATGGATTTGAAGAAATTGATTATACGATAAGTTAATGTATTAGTTAAGAAATATTTTCCCTAGTTAAGAAACCAGGATAGACATTAGATAAGGGTGGAGGTGAAGTGTATGTAGGTAGTCATAAAAACTATATTATTTTGTACAACACGAGGGTACTTCCTTCTGCATTAAAGCTTGATATCGAACGGTTATGTTTTCCTGTAATCTTACTAATTCCTGCAATAAGTGAAGACTCTTCAGTCACCAGTCCGTCTTGAGTTTTTGCTATCGGTCGCTATTAAAATTTTACCCTATATAAAATTTATCCTTGCGGGGTAAGCAGACCATCCACTAACTTCGCTGACTCAACGACCAACATGGGTTTTGTCTTCCAAAATTATTATTTTCACTGCTCTTTATCCTGTGCCGGCTCCAAGTTTTTGGCAGCCCAACAATGGCCGTAATACCGGTCGATTACGACACGTAAGGTAAATATTTAAGGGCCCTTTCAGAAATAGGTATATCTTTATTGGCATGTTATCAGCTCATCACTTAATACTTAAATACACATAACAAACACCTTTAATCCTTTAGTCGCCTCTTACGTGACCCGCGAGAAAGAAATGGAATGCTGCTATTGTAAGCCGGCATCACACGGCTTCCAGACTCCCAAAACAAATACAAATTATCGCATTCTCACTTACGAGGGCGGAGTGATTTGGTTTTCCCTGGCGAAGCGCTTCCAGGGCTCAGTGCTGAGTTTATATCTCTCCAAGTCAGTAGCCAAGTGAATCCAGAGATTCTCTGTTATATTGTGAAGTGTAGTCCTGGCTTCACGTAGCGCGGCCTCAGCGGAGTCCCCACCTACTAACAACAACAATCATTAGTTTAATTTGGTGCAGATTCGTCGTTGTTTAGTATGTAATAACTCCAGGTGAGTAGCGTGCTAGACAAATGGAGGGAACGTCGTGGAAACTGGACTGCATAGAAACACTGGAAACTTTTTAAAGGAATATTTGAACTGTACGATTTAGAATACGTCGGGACTTGCCACAAAAAGTTAGACGCGCGTTCAAAATATCTCCATACAAAAAATACATTAGACAAGCGTTTAACACACGTCAGACTTTTTTGTGGTAAGGCCCCAACTATTAACTGTCTTGTATTGTATTTAATCGTGGTTATAGATATTTTGTACATTTCTTAGCGAAAATGGATTTGAGTCTCCTACACGACGCCAATATTCATATAGAAACCATATTGTCTTGATCTATGCCTCGGTAAAATGTACAGTGGCAAGTAAGCTTATAAAACCATTCCACTGCACCGATTATCCCGGCACCCTCACTTTAACAACCAATTACTTGGTCTATAAAATTGGGTCGTATCCCGGGTAATCTTCTTTTTATTTTTTTATTTTTTTTATTCATTTAACCCATGTTTGCTCTTGACTTTAGTCTAGGTCATAGGACAGAGACAGAGTCTAAGATGGAGCGAGCTCACCCAGAAGAAGCCTGTTAAGGCACTGGCACTCCCACACACTGACGGAACGCAGCAAGCTACTTGGCGCCAGACTTCGGTGGGATGGTGGTCGCGAGCCAGGCGGCCCCTTACGGAGCCTTCCACCGCGCACGTGGGATCGTTCAACTCAAATCGTATCGATCGTTCTTCTTTTCTAATGGGACACCGAATCGTCCAACGGCCTGATGAACCCTGGTGTCAGAGTTTTTCAACCGCCTACTACTAGTAGTAGTAGGCCTCTGACATGGTTGTGTAACGACAGCCGTCTAAGTAATCATAGACAGCAACCGAATCACGGAACCACCTTTCTTTTAAATCAATCAGGTGGTTCAGCCTGCAATGTCCTAGCCAGACTGGGAACAGATTCACAAAGTAATAAATATCAACTTTGTGAGTGCCCCACCGAGAATCGTCGCATCGGAAGTCAATTGTAATTAATAAAATAGATAATCGCCTGGGTAATTAACAAAATACGAGGCTTGGATTTTTTAAAAACAAGTGTCTAAAAGTAGAATAGTTCGCATTAATCGTTTTTAGAATATGCAAGATAAGATTTATTAAACTGAGGAACAAAAGTTCGTTTCTATTCTGACGCCATCCTAAATAGTGTATAGGGATGTGACAACTTCAGTTTTTCATACAAAATATCATTTCAAAAAGTAGCTCGCGTAAAGTCGCGTAGGACAACACATGCCTAGTGAACAACTTTGGTTGTACATGGTTCAAATATTGTTGGGAAACGGTGAAAGTGAAGTGATTCTAGAGCATGTACAGTCGGTTGTAGCACATAAGGTACCAGGGGTGCTCCAAAAGAACTGAATTATTTTTGTCCCCAGCAGTATTTTTTCTTGACATGAATATGTATTAGTAGAAAATGACTTGTTTTATGAGAAGTGTGTCGTACACCATCTTGCGACCGACGCGACTGACCTGCGTTGAGGAGCTCGTTGAGTTTTTTGAGGAACTTGGACTGCCGCAGCACCCCGCTCCAGTGCACGTTGGAGTCGGCGCAGTACAGCACTGTGTCGTACACCATCTTGCGACCGACGCGACTGACCTGCGTTGAGGAGCTCGTTGAGTTCCTTGAGGAACTTGGACTGGCGCAGCACCCCGCTCCAGTGCACGTTGGAGTCGGCGCAGTACAGCACTGTGTCGTACCCCATCTTGCGACCGACGCGACTGACCTGCGTTGAGGAGCTCGTTGAGTTTTTTGAGGAACTTGGACTGCCGCAGCACCCCGCTCCAGTGCACGTTGGAGTCGGCGCAGTACAGCACTGTGTCGTACACCATCTTGCGACCGACGCGACTGACCTGCGTTGAGGAGCTCGTTGAGTTTTTTGAGGAACTTGGACTGCCGCAGCACCCCGCTCCAGTGCACGTTGGAGTCGGCGCAGTACAGCACTGTGTCGTACCCCATCTTGCGACCGACGCGACTGACCTGCGTTGAGGAGCTCGTTGAGTTTTTTGAGGAACTTGGACTGCCGCAGCACCCCGCTCCAGTGCACGTTGGAGTCGGCGCAGTACAGCACTGTGTCGTACCCCATCTTGCGACCGACGCGACTGACCTGCGTTGAGGAGCTCGTTGAGTTTTTTGAGGAACTTGGACTGCCGCAGCACCCCGCTCCAGTGCACGTTGGAGTCGGCGCAGTACAGCACTGTGTCGTACACCATCTTGCGGCCGACGCGACTGACCTGCGTTGAGGAGCTCGTTGAGTTCCTTGAGGAACTTGGACTGCCGCAGCACCCCGCTCCAGTGCACGTTGGAGTCGGCGCAGTACAGCACTGTGTCGTACACCATCTTGTGACCGACGCGACTGACCTGCGTTGAGGAGCTCGTTGAGTTCCTTGAGGAACTTGGACTGCCGCAGCACCCCGCTCCAGTGCACGTTGGAGTCGGCGCAGTACAGCGCGTCGCGCACTGTGTCGTACACCATCTTGTGACCATCGCGGCGCACCTGAATCAAAACGATAGTCATATTAGCTGGAAAATTGACCGACAAATTATATAACTTCCAAAATTTACGCTACGCACCTGCTCCTGCCGCTATCGCGAACATTGCTCGTAATACATCCGTGGAAGTATCACCGAGAGTGAGTGTAAACATTTCTTGCGGGTTTTCCCACTACTGCCGACACCTGTACGGAGTCTATTAAGGGATTTCCATGTTCCCCAGGGCAGCTGGTATCATGGGGGAGTTGTTCAGATGGGGGGATTTGTGTGTGCGTGCAAGACTGAACACCGCTCTTTTCGGGCACAATATGCCTCTTTATCAGCGGAAATAGGCTTACTGAAGCGCATAAAACTGCATCGGCTCTTTAGCCGAGGTGGAGGAGGATTGTGACCAAAAAAGGGGTGTCTCTTGTCTTGAGCCTTGTTTTTTGTTCCTCTCAATGGAGGTAGTGACATCACGATGGACACTTGGCGGCGCTATCCCGGCAAGGGAGTACAGATGGTGTAAAGGAGTAAGTTTTAACGTGCGGCATGTTTCATTTCCTTCTTTGCGTGGGCCGACCGAACTGGGCACGCATACTGCTGAGTAGCACAGAGCCTTACCCATCGTACGGAGGGCAGTTGGTGAAGCTCCGCAATGGGTAGTGGCTAGGCGCCTTAAAATATTATAACGTGCAAAACTGCCGACGCCCGACGGCCGATAGCCGCGGCATATGCTGTCGGCCGTCAGCCGCTCGGTTTGGAACAGAACCTTTAGATAAGCTTCAATCTTAGCTGCGTCTGCTTTCTTTTTATAGTAAGCTAACAGGGTGCGTTGGAATACACTTCGAACCGCGAAGGCACAGTCACTGTCTGTAGGTTTCTTTCAACTTTTCATATAGCGTGAAATTTTACTAGTGACCTATAGCGGTAACTCAAGACGAGCTGGTGATAAGGAACAAAACGGTAGAAATATAAAAATGAAATTGCACCTTCCATACAAAATTGCTGATCAGCTGATTTGAGTTAACTCAACATATTTTTGTCATAAATATCGACCTATGTTACTTGGGGTAAGTTGTTCCTTATTACCAGCCCGTCTTGAGATTACGCTGTCGGTCCCTAGAAAATACTTATAAACATAACTAATAATATAATATATATAATACTTATAAACGTACCTGAGCGACTTCGTGGATCATTCTCTGCGTGAACACGAGCAGCCTCTCCTTGGTGATCTCCGGCGCGTACAGCACTTCATACAGGTGGTTCACTACCGCCTCGTAGTCCTTCGGCTCACACTGCCACGAAACAGGATGCTCAATACAACACATCATATGGGACGCTAAACTGTATCGTGAATAAAGCGAGATCAATCTCCTGTAAAGTGATGCCGGCATAGCACCACCCCATTTCTTTCCCGTGGGTGTCGTGAGAGGCGACAAAGGGACTCGAGGGTTACATGTGTATTGCAATTTTAGACGATGGGCTGATAACCTGTGACTATGGTGATACACAATTTTCTAAATGACCCTCTAATGTTTGTCAGACGTGGCGAAAACGACAGTTTTATACGGAAGTTTACGGAGCAAGGGATAAAGGCGTGATATATGTATGTATGTAATAACAACTTTTAAAAACAAACTGAAAAATTGGCTAATTCAAATTTTTTATTATTCTATTAATAAATTCATTGGTGACCATAACAAGTGATATAAAATTTATTATATTAATTAAAATGTATAAAAAACTATATTTTTTATATTTTTAATTATTATTACTGACATGATATCATCATGGCTCAAATTATATGTGCTATTGTAATATTGTTAAGTTGTGACTGGTATTTTTTTTAATCTAATTATTTTATTAATTGTGAAAAGTAGATAATAATTGTGTCTTTTTTACATTGTGTAATGATGTGTATAGATAATATTCAATGTAAGTAATAATGATTTTGCTGTAAATAAATAACATTGAAAAAAGACGGATGTGAAGATGAAGAATACACAACTTCGCGCAAAAGTTCCCGCTACCACTACGAGTACAACTCACCCTGGTCTCGATATGCACGAAGTTGCCGAACACACCAACAGAGAACGTCCCGCTTCTTCCAAATCCGATGTCGTTGCTGAATTTCACAGTCAGCTGTTCGGTGGTGGATATGACGTCCTCATGCGGGACTATGGTGTCCCCGCGCCTCACCGCGCACTCCGCCAGCCCGTTCATGTGCAGGGGGAGCCACTTGCGAGTCTTCTGGTCCACTGAACTCGTGTCCAGGATCAGGTTTATCTGGAAACAAAGGCATTTCGATTCACCATGTGTCCATTTCTGCCCTTTTTTAAACACTCAAATTTCCTCCAAATACTGAAACACTCGGAACATGATCCGTGATCATGGCCCATGCAACTGGGTCGAAATATCGAACAATTCAATCCCGTTTCAGTATTTCGAGTAATTATGTGTGTCCCTGCCGTGTGATGCCGGCTTAGACTGCCGTGTGATGCCGGCTTAGAATAGCGTCACCCCATATCTTACCCATGGGTGTCGTAAGAGGCGACTAAGGGACTCGAGGGTGTGTATTGCAATTTTAGGCGACGGGCTGACAACCTGTCACTATAGTGATACACAGTTATCTGATTGACCCTCAAACTTTTGTCAGACGTGGTGTTAATATCCGTTGAACGGCCGTTAACACTCTGCCTACCCCGTAAGGGATATAGGCGTGATTTATGTATGTGTGTCCCAAAAGTGTATAACAGTTTACTCAAAATTCCAACGGTCTTGATGATATGGCACAATTTAAGAACGATGGAAGTTAGGCTTACACAAAAGTCAACGTGCCACACACACACCCATATATTTCTACCATCGAAAGGGGCTTACCCACACTGTCTGTGCGGAAAGAGACTATGCGTGGAAATGGAGAGCGCCTTTGTGCCTCAGTATGAGAAATGTCATAGCAATCTATGAAAAACGATTAGTTCACTTTTTGCCCACGCCTATTCTCTTTTCATACAGACTCTATCGCTTACCATATTTCACCAACATCATACTTATCAGTCAGTTTTAGGAACGAATGCTATATGAATCGAGCTTCGTACTCACGTATACGAAGTTGGTCTTCAAGCTGTGTACTCTGGCGTACAGCGGGATGTCTTTGAGGTTCATGTATGGGCAGGGCGCGCCGTCAGAGCTCCACGTGAAGATGTTGTGCGTCTTCAGACGCTTGCAGGAAGGCACCGGCACCGAACCTAATGTACCGGGCGGTGGGGAACGCTGAAAAAAGGTACAAGAATAAAAAATAACAATATGAATTACAAGAACTCGTAGATTATAAAAAATAAACTATGGATAACAAAATGTATGTAGATGTACGCTGTTCTTAAAAGATCATGGCCACGAAAGTATGGATGCATAAACTATTATGCATCAATCCTGCATCATCACTTGCAGGCTTCGCATCAAACCCAAGGTCCAAAATCTATGGTGTAAATGTATAAAAGTTGTTGAATTTTCAAAATTTTAATCAGTTTCCCTGTCTTATGCCACACTTGCCGTTGCTATGCTTCGTTAATATTGACGATATTTTATGTTGCATTTATATGATTTCTGACGCGCGACGCATTTTGAGACCATGAATTGTCATTCCCGATAGACTTTGCGCATTGACCTTGTCTCGTTAAGAAGTGCAAAGTTCACAGGGCTGAACTACCCCTTTAATATCGCTACAAACGTAATATCGCTAGATATGAATTGCGAAAATTCTATAGGTACTTCAGCCGTTGTTCAGATTTCGAGTCAGCCAATGTTTAACAACTTAACTGAACAACATCTGAAAAACAACTGAACCTCATCTGAACAACATCTGAGCAACATCGGTACAACAACCGAACAACAACCTGTTAAAACAACTTAACAATAAATAAATAACTTCGTTTCATTTCTCAATTTTATCGAAAGGAGAGCCTTCTCATTTAGACTTTACGCTTTTGTAATTTCTATTAAACTGTTATGTCTATAGGCAAAATACATAAAGCAAGTCTTGATTGTTTTCGATTTCATAATCCGATCATTATGAGACGAGTGATGATAAGAAATCTTACTTCATTGAACTCCATAGCGGCTTCCAGTTGTTTAGCTTTCTCCGCGAGTCCTTTCTCTCCGAGCGCCGCTCGTTGCGCTTCTATCCGATTCTTCTCATCTTCTGCCATTCTTTAAAAGACCAATAACATATTTCAACATAAGAACTAAATAAATTGGATCTCCCATACAAAGTGACGTGAAAGTTTTTTTTTCATATTTCGCCCTATGGTTACTAGGAAAAGTTGTTAGTTTTGCAGAACCCACCCTAAATATTTGTATTGAATTTAATAGTACATACATACATAAATAAATTTATCACGCCTATATCCCTTGCGGAGTAGGCAGAGCGTAAACGGCCGAAAGAACGGTCACTTACCCCACGTGTCACAAATATTTGAAGGTCATTCAGATAATTATTGATCACTATTGTGACAGGTTGTCAGCTCATCGCCTAAAATTTCGAAGCACATGTAACCTTCGAGTCCCTTCGTCGCCTCACACGACACCCACGGGAAAGAAATGGGGCGAAGCTATTCTAAGCCGGCGTCACACCGCAAAGAGCATGGGACATTTTAGTATGAAGCCTGGTATACCTACAATTCGCGATGACAAAAAAACAAATTTTGGCGGCCAGAGATGAAACATGTGCGAATTGATAGAACATAAAAATACAAACAGGAAATACTCTTTGGTAAAATGTCGTAAGTGATACGGTTTCGGAGTAAATGAGGGCCGAAGTTTTTTTTAATTAAAAATATTTTTTTTACTTTTTATTAACTCAAAATGTTAAGGCAAGCATATAAAACTTCTAATTTGTAAAAAAGGGTTTTAAAATAATACATTACTATCAAAACCAAAGTAATTAAATTAAACTCGAGCCATTTTTTCAGGCTCCATTTCATTTTCAGGTGTTATAACCATAGTAGAAGAGGTGTTAACAAAGGAAAATTAACCTTATTCCATAGCATTAGCATGGATCTGACACCTGTCAAATCGGGCCTATAAAAATGGCTCGAGTTTCTATGATATAACAACATAACCCCTGATAAATGGGAGATTTTGTGACTGTGAAATCGATCGCAGAACATTGTGGGTGATAGAGAGACTATATAGACACACAAGTAGAAAAAAAACCAAAAAGGCCTTCGTAATACAATGAGGGAAATATTCGAAAAGCTGTGAAAAGAAGATACTTTGATTAGACAACATTAGAATGGAAAAAAGTAAAGACCATAACATAAACAATACCTACATAGCTGTTCGATCGGTACTCGGTAAGGATTAAAATTCGTGAATGCAAAAAAATGCAGGTGGTAGCGGAAAAATATCTTAAGAGCTAGCGCGCATTATTGCATGGGCAACTTTTTCGGCGAGCAACAGTCGGACCTCTCTTTTCCACGAAAGTGAAAGGGACTTCCGACTGTCGTTTGTACCTATCTCACTTTAATGCATACAAAGTGAGCGAGAGGCAAATAGTCCCCCCTCTTATGAAAGGAAGGGATAGTAAAAAGTAAGTTGGCCACTGCTTTTCATACTGCCCGATTTGCCAGGTGTCAGATCCATGCTAATGCTATGAAATAAGGTTCTTTTTTCTTTGTTAACATCTCTTCGAGTATGGATATAACACCTGAAAATGAAATGGAGCCTGCAAAAATGGCTCGAATTTAATTTAATTACTTTGGTTTTAATAGTAATGTATTATTTTTTTTTTTTTTTTTTTTATTATAAAAAACAAAATAATAATGTCAACTACCTTAAACTAATCAAAAAGCCCGCCACTAGTTGATCCAGGCGCAAAGGTACCCATAACGCTCGCCGCATTCCCACGTTGAATGGCTATGGCCAACCTTTGCACCAGGAAAGAACCAGCGCGGGAGTCAGCACCTCTATCTCTTAGCCTACTGCCCAACTCAGCTATGAAGCACTTCGCATCCCTGCACCAGCACCCAGCCGTTTCCACAGCAAATGGAATAAAATTGTAATTCTGGCTGAGAGAAGAATATTTTTCTCGTTTTTTATCCGCAGCCGCTTCTGCAGCTGCCGCATGCACTCTCATAGTGCTACTAATGTGACAAGCGGCGTATGTGCTGACGCAAGTAGCATCCCACATAAGACACTTGCCACACTTCCACGGAACCAGCGTGAGGCCGTCTGGTCTTTTCCCATCTGTCCGGCTGAGACCTGGTGGTTCAAGAACGCATGGGATCTGAGCAGATATAAGTGCTCTCCGCAAAATATCATTAAGTGCATGGTGGCGAGGGAACCTCCCCGCACAACGACCGCAGCTTAAAGCATGGTGGCCGTTAGCCTCCACCATAGAGCCGCAAACGCATAAATGTGGTTCACATACGTTGCACCCCAGGCGAAGAGCCACAGCCACGCGTAGAGAGTCGTCGTCGAGGAGGGTACCCATGTGTGGCAGTGGCGTGCACAGGGTTTCACGACTGGGTAGGCAGTACAAACAAAGGCGGTTCTCACACGAACCTCATCTTTTTCAGTGTTTTGTCGTATCCGGTTTTTAGGGGAAAATAGTTTACGAGATCCCATACAAAATTTGGATAGGTATCATTAGTACACGTTACCGCATCAAATTGCGGCTGTCACAAGATGCCATGTGTGCGGGGGCTGTCACCAAAGATGTAAAGAACCGCAGTAGTGTCCGGTGGTGGTCCAATGCGTGCGATTCACGAAGATGATTGTTTATCTCTTTCAATGTTTGCACACAACAATCTGACAAAATTAAATTTTCAAGTAGGACCTATTGTTACCTTTTATTTGCGTAATTTCCAATTGTTGATTTGCATTTTATCACACATAATATCAACTTAGGTATTGAAAACAGTACTTTAACTTTTGTAAACACACAACACAAATCTTATTACACTTGTTTATCGCGCACATTAGAAAGTATGACAGAAGTTCTGTAATTTTTCATTCTTTTCTATCATAGAACACCAACCGAACAACATTTTCACAATTAAACTTTAAAGCTTTACTTGAAAAACCTAACCTAATTTATACAACACGGGTAAACGTAAACAACAATGGAGGAATTTGCAATGTTTTCTAAAGTAAAATACTATCAAGCAAAATTGCACCTCATTATTATGCAAATAGTTCAAAAGAAAGGTGTCACAAATTGGTCGGATTATACGCACCGCCCCTCCCTCACACCTCAACCCGCGCGCTTTTTTCTACAGTTTTTGCGTTTTGTTACTAGATTTTTGACCAACCATCACTGCACGACGTTGATTATGCACAACACGATTGCGCCGGACAACGTTTTGTACAACATGACTGTGTACGACACAGTCATAGGACCGTCTTCAAGGGGCTTTAGGGGGCGAAGCCCATTAAAACTAAACATTTTTGAAACAGATTCAATACAGTAGGTTAGGTTAGAGTTGTGACCCCCTGGAGCGAATAAAGCGAGCGATCAAGCCACAATTGCCACTGTCGTGCAGGCTTGGGACATGCGTAGCTGTGTCGGCCATGATTTTGCTGTGCAAAACACTGTTATGCAGTATAGGAACTCGCCGTGTGTATGCAGTCGTTTTTTTTTTAATAAGCAGCACCTTTGGAGGTCTGTTTGGCTCTGTTAGCGCTACTAGTTTGAACCGGTTTGAACACGTAGTAATAGTCCATTTCATTCATAAAAGCAGGCAGCGGTCGAGGCGCCGAGGCTCGATTGACAATGGTAATGTTCGAGTTCACTAGGGGCGCGAAAGTTTTGAAAATGACGTTCCTTTTTACGAATGGGTATATTTCTTCAAATAATAATTTTATTAAATATTTATAATTTTGTGTGGATCAAAATATCAGGGTAGGCAGTGCTTTTGTGCCTATATGGACTGCACGCCCCTGATGTGTGGAGAGGGCAATGCCTGAAGCCACGCACCCGATTCAGGCTGAGACACCGCTCGCAGTCTCGCCACATCGACCCCAGATGCACTACCAATCAACAGGTCCAGAGCGCTCTTCGCACCCACATCATCCCAAGCACGCTGCGAAGACACATTCTGTGGGAACGATGCCCCAGGATTACGATTGGTCCAAACACTAATGGCGCTATCTGCAAACGGAATACCGACCCTGCCACCAAAAACGGGTAAAATAGCAGCGACAAGATCGGTAACTCCATGCACAGACGCCAAAAATGCCGGAAGGCCAACATCCTGCATGCACCTGATGCCTAATCCCCCATGTCGAACGGGCAGAGCGGCCTGACTCCATTGCACGTCATCGAGCGAAACATTAAGGATGTTTACCACTGTATCCCTAAGTGAGCCATCAAAAAGTGACACCTCTTCTGGGCAAATCCAAGTTGGCGATGTTCTTAATAAATACGTTACTTTAGGTATGGCGAAACAAACGCGCAACAGGATCAGAGCCACATGTGCTGAGAGACTTTTAAGGCGCTCTCGGGTTGCCTCCAGCATGCGTCTCTTCTCTAATATTGCATGCGGGACTCCAGCAGGGAAAATAGGAGCCCCCAAGAGGGTGAAAGAAGCAGGGCTCAAAACTTTTATGCCTGGTATTAGGGAATCGAATCGGGAGACGAGAGAGTTCGAGTCTAAACCGCTCGAAAAGATCTCGCACTTGGCAGTGCTTACCACCAGGCCGATCTCCTTCAGGCGAGGTATGAGGAACGCTAGATCTCGTTCAACCACATCAGGCTTACCCCCAATGGTCCCATCATCCAAATACCAGATGTTAAGCGGGGACTCGAGCTCCGTGATGATCTTTTGGATGGCCAGGCTAAAGACAAGTTGCAATGTGGGCTGTAGAGGGTTCGTAAAGGAAACGTCTGTGTTAGGCTACGATCGTATATTGACTGCCAAATGTGCGCGTATGACAATTTGCTTATGATCTACTTATAGCTAACGTAGGGAAGGCGATGCCTCTATACTACACCACCCCCCTTAGCGAAAAAAAATTAGAAATACATAATTTTTAATTTTGGAATTAGAATGCATCTTCAAATAATTTTGAATTTTTGAGAACTAAATATGAATTAGTTGAACATATGGTCTTTGGGAATTACATATACCAGTACAATCAAGAATACAGATTCTAATCAGTGAAAGAAAAAAGTAACAATTTGACATGAAATCAGATTATAAGAAAATATCAGAACTGTATGAAAAAAAAATACAGAAAAATTTAGACCCTTCATTACAACAGTAGTGTTTAAACAAGTTAAAATTTGAATAATTATTAAACACTGATAAACTCTGAAAAGTAATCATACATTGACATCAGTCAATAAATATTTGGTAATTAATTATCACTCAAACTTTATCAATTGCTTCTATTTTTTTTTTAGGTGTAAAGTTAATATATCTTGCATCTGACAATCACAAAATTAAAAGGATTTTAATACAATAATAAAATCTGCTTCGTAAGATAGATAACATAAGATGATAGACAGGTAATACAATTTTAAAAACTGTTTCCGGAAATATGTTAAGTAACTAAACTATTATGAACTCAAGTCCATTTAACATAATTCAAGACATAGTAATTAAGACACGTGAATTAAAGACAATTAAACACATAATAAACAAAACATGGGCCCTATGTCAATATTTTATATAAATCGATTACTTGCATGTACAATCATAAGTACATAATATTAGTTATTAAATTTTTTACATGAAATTTGTTTGCTTGATTATCATATTCATGTAACTTTCAAACAAAGTAAATCTTATATCCTACATAATATATAATATGCGTACCAAGAACCTTTTCGTTTACTTTTTTTTTATGTAGACCGAAATAATGATAAAATTCATTCATACATTTTCAAAATATGAGTTTATTTTAATACTTCGATAATTAAACTTCTAAAACTGCTGAAAAATTAAAAAAAAAATTGTTAAACCATAGTAATCTGGTTTAAATGTAAGTAACTTCCATCTTAATACTTACGAAAATAATTCTTAATAATAAGGTCAAAATGAAAATCATTTTTATCTAATTTCAGCTTAAACTATTTATCATAAACTTAGTAAATTATGTAGGGAACGTTCACCTTTTGTCATATCCTGGTAGTATACCTAGGTATAATATCGCAAAACTTATAAGTAAAACTAACTATTTTTTTTTAGCATTTTTTTTTGTCGTTTCGTGAAGTTGACGTCAACCGGCAGGACACATGCATGATGCCTTCTTGTCTTGTTGCGATCAAATAAAACTAGACTTTTGCAGTACTAGCAGAATTCTTTATCATTTTTTGGTACCAACTCATCAATTCATCATAATATAACAATGTTTATAAGAATTTTCACTTTTTAGATCGATCTTTTTATAATTTATATATTTTCCTTTATACATGGTACATTTATCATAATTATATTTTATTATATATGTCGACTTTTAATTATTGTATTATAACATTGGCATCTCAGTGCCTAATGTGGGTTGTGCGCACACCCTTAATTAATTGGGGCCATGATTTAAGCTTTCATACAACTCCAACTGTTCTCACTGACAAGGACTCGCTTACATCAATGATCGAACTGAAGGATCTGACCCTCAATGTACTATTTATAGGGTCATGGATTAAGACAACCTATGGTCTCCAACAAAATACAGAATTGGAATCTCGTTCGCAAAATGTTTTGAAGGACCTGCCCTATTGTACCATTTATTAAAATCCTTTTACTTTAATCTTCTTTTATTTATTTTTTCCAAATCCCATTCACACCAAAGCTATCAATTATACACATACAAATAAATATTTTGGCATTAACATTTATGTTTTGCCTTGGCCATTAGCATAACTAAACATTTCTACCAAATATTTCCAAACTAATAAAACCATTACATCACTCACATTCCAAACAAAATGCAACATAATCGATTTGCGTTAATCTTGGCTGACTACTGTCACGCCTAACAAACCTATCTAGCCTTTGAAATGTACCTAATTATACTCTTAAGGTACAAAAAGATATTTAATACATTTCATACAATCTTAAAATCCTAATCCAAAATCCATCTCATTTGTTTTACTGTGTTTACTCTCTTATCAAACTATCTACAATTAGTAGGTAGTAAGTACGTAATATTCAATACCTTGTGTCAGTTTAATCGTAATAATACATTTTTCATGTACTTATACCTAAACAATCGTCTTTGTTGTTTGAATCTCGGCAGAGTCAGGTTTAAATGAGCACGTTGTAAAATCATGTGAATTTTATGAAAGCTTGCATGATGGACAATTGCATCAGCCTTCACAAGATCTTTGTCATTATACAACTTACTACTGAATTCGTTACTTCGTACAAACATCACCACTACAATTAAGAACATTGTCATTGAAAACAACGTTGAAATATGATCATAAACAGGGTGATTTGTTTCAAGACTACTAAAAGAGCGGAAGAAAAAAAAGAAACTTTTAGGTGTAACTTAATGTTAAAAGTCTGCATAGTGTTTGAAATTTAACATAAAATTATCTTGTAAAACTCTCATTTGTAGAATTTATTCAAAATACCGAATCATTCATTACCTTCTTTAGAAATAAAATTAGTACAAAAAAATAATCGTTAAGTTACTGCTAAAAGTATCTTCTTGCTCGTATTTGAACACACTCAACAACTACATTTGATAAATAGATTTTTAAGACAATCCGATACAATAAAAATAAGTCAGAATCAGAATTATGCATCCACCTGTATACACTTGTATTCTGAGTTTTGAAATATGATCTGCAAAATATGTTCGCACGTTCTAAAAAATATATAATGAAACATAACATATCATGATAGGTAGCGCCGCGCAGCAGTGTACTTTGTACCTGTAAACTCATGACATGACAAATATCTGAAGATGATACATTGCCTTGATTTTATTTATAATTAAAGATTAGTTGAACATCTGAAATATTGGTGTATGTTAAATAATAATAATTTGTAAAGTAATACTATTGGCTTCTCTAAGTATTTAGTATAGGTACTCATAAAAATAAAACTGATTGAAAATGTTAATTTGTTTTTAACAATGTATGTATGCATAATAAGGTACATAAGTTTTAGATAGAGACATATACAATTTAGCTAATAAAATATTAACTCGACTGGCTTAGTAATGCAACATCAACATATTAAGCTACATGAAGTTCTTCTTTTTTTTTTTGACATAATTTCCTATTTCGGACAAAAGAAGAAAGCATTACAATCCAAAACAAAGTTCTAATTTAAGCCCGTTAGAAAAATCGCAATAATAAAAAAATACGAAATATGTAGTACACTCGTTCAAACAAGTGTCTTAATTGTGCTATGATTGTAAAAATTTGGAATAGAGCTTGTAAGGAAAATAAGAGAAAATTGTTTAAGTTTTTGTTTTGTCTAACAAGAGCTCCTCGGTTATTTAAAAAGTTTTTAAAAAAAGAGAAATATTAAAATTATTCTTGCAAAACGTGTAGAAGTTTAATAATAAATGTAGTGTTTTGCTATTTGTTTTAGGCAATTATTCATTAAAATATCTTAAATAAATATAATATACAATTTCAAACAGCGTTATGAATGTTATGATAAATGAAATATTTGATAAATAAAAACCATGAAAAATTCTGAATTTGCAATACTTACGTGTTATACCATGCTGATAGCAGATAGTATACTTTCATCGACGAATAGCTGTTAAATGTTCATATGATACGCAATATAAATTACGCCTTTTCGCATCTGACTGTACTTTCAACTCGTCGACCCTGCATTGTTGATGATATGGCTGAAATGAGCTAAAAATAAACTCAGTTTCTACTATCGGCTTATCGGAATCAGGATAAAACCATGTGTATTGATTATGTATCTATGAAAATCATATTTTTTGTAAATAGAAGGTTTTAGAAAATAAAGGTTCTTGGTAGCATTTAGCCATCAAAAGATTAGGTAAACAACTATAACAAATTTACCGGCTTATCATCTAGTAAAATTATAATTTTAGTATAAGTAAGTACTGCAATCATTATCTCGAATATTTAAACTAAGATTGTTCGTACATTCGTTCGTAATTTAAAATTTTACCTGAGAAAATTATTAAAAATAATGTGGCTTCAAATTAAACACAATAAATCACCAGTTTGCGACTGCGATGGATTGACTTTAGACTAAATCCTCAGGGAAGGTGATATAATATTATGTAAGCGATACAACATAAAATACACGAACTTACAAATTCTTTTGACGTTTTCACTCACTCAAAGAAAAAATGCACTGGTTCACGAAATTTTCAAAACTAAGCCTCCTTGCTACTAAGGTAAACTCTAGTACATCCTGGGAACGGCATATCCTGGACCGGAACTCTCGCAACTAGTCCACTTCAGAAAATAGCAACGCCCAGCGCCCTTTGCTGGTACCTCGGACACCAGTACCTTCTGGCGCCGGCAATCTCCCGTTCATCACATGTTGTTAACTGCTCTGGGCTGTTCTTTACTTTGTCACAAACCTAGCTGTAAGTATTTGCATTGTTGCTCCGTTACAAAAAATGACCTTTTTTTTTTGTTAAGCTGATACACTCCACGTCGCAAGAAGTCGAAGAACAAGTCGAAAAATATCCTAACATGAGTTTTGTAGCTCTAGAGTCACTTGTAGGCATTTTGCAGCACTTACTTTGTCCAAATCTTCACATTTAAACTGTATTTTATTCAGTAAGAATGTCACTCCTGTTTAAAAAAAAAACATTTTAAAACATCACGCCCTTGGAATGCACGCCACGACGACGATGCCACGTGACACAAACGAGGCACCTTGCAGTCACGTTGCATTGTTGCAAGTTCATCAAAAATGGTACATGTCCGTCACAATTCTTCTTTGTTATTTCACAACTATCACAGTAAAACTCAAAAAGAAAACGGAACCCTCATACAACCCAATGGCTAGACTCCAGAGCTCAGCACTGCCCGTATAAGACAGTACTGGCAGCGGTCGCCATGCAATGTGGGCTGTAGAGGGTTCGTAAAGGAAACGTCTGTGTTAGGCTACGATCGTATATTGACTGCCAAATGTGCGCGTATGACAATTTGCTTATGATCTACTTATAGCTAACGTAGGGAAGGCGATGCCTCTATACTACAAAGTGGACCAAGAGGGTCCCCCTGCTGGGCTCCCACCTGGGATAAAATGAGTGAATCCCCGAAAAAGAGATTGGATGGAGCGCCGTACAGCTGGAAAAGAAAACTGTATAATGAGGGGATTTTGTCCCTTGCCTCTCGCAACAAACTGTCCCTATCTAAAGAATTAAAGGCATTCTGAATGTCCAATTTCAAAATGACGTCGTCAGAATTCCCGGGGTCGGTGGCAAATGCACGCGTAGCATGAATTGCCGCCTCACAGCCTAACTGAGTGCCAAAGCCCAACTGAGTCGGGCACAAATAAGCAGCCATCTCTCCTCTTACCGAACGGCATCCGACCTTTGCTACCAGACGTCGAAAAATACTGCCCACGGCAATGGGCCTGATACCCCCATCCTTTTTTTTCAGCGCACACAAACTAGCACCATACAGGTATGGACAGACCAGAGGGTTTAGTCGGCCTTCAAGGAGAAAATTGCACATTTTCGTCAATTCCTCCAAAAGACTTGCACCATTGTCCGCCGCGGACACTGATACTAGCTCTTTCAGGTGGGCTGGACGCAAACCATCCAGCCCCCCAGCTGAACTGTTGTAGAAGGAGCCTAGAGCTAGAGCTACCTCCTCCACCTTGACCTTCAAAGCAGTGATATTGCAATCTGAAGCAGGTGAAAAGGAGAGCTCGCGAGAGGGCGATGGATGCTTTGACTTTAAAGATGCGAGGTTTGCCTGGTCACAGGCAGCAAAGCTGTCTTCTGACGTGAGCAAGCGCACAGCGGACCTAAGATCACCCTCATGCACCTTTGCCTCAATAGTTTTCGTAAGAGAGGGTGCTTTAGAGATCATCTCCCCGCCACTAGAAATGCAACCGTCGCACACAATATTGCGCTTCACCTTGGCAGTGAGAGAACCTGAACCGGAAGCCTCTGGAGTTCGAAGTGCCGTATAAGAAAAGGACAGAAGCTGAAACCACTCGTCAACACCATTCGTTTCCAAGCAACTACGAATCAACGAGCACAGCTTAGCGGCTGCCAAGGATCTTGCGCCCTTCGGAATATGACGCAGGACTCGCGTCGACTTTTTAAAATTTATAAGGTGCTCCAAAGAGCAGCTCAAGGTGGGGTTTGGAGCAGGAGTTGCTGATACAGGGGGCGGTGCCTGAGAAGCTAGCACACCGGTTGAAGCCTGCGATAGCGACCGTTTTTCTTTATGTTTATGCCCTATATGGATGCTAAGACCTCGCTGTGTAAACTGTTTGGACGAGCTGGGGCAGTACGGACACGTTAACATAACTGAACTCATTATAATATATTAATAACTATTACTTTCTTATAACAAATGCACATAGCTTACCACTAGGTAGGTAAATAAAAGCTTATCAAAACGCAGTAGGTACTGAAGTTACAATTATAAATACCTACACTTACAATGGAAAACAACAACAAGTAACGGAAGAGCAAAAAAAAAAAAAAAACAGTACGTGAGCATTAAAATGAAAATGTCTAGGTGCCTTCTGTTACGTAAGGACCATGCGTTAGGATACAAAAATATGTCCAAGTAAAATCGATTAAAATTCAATATTACAAGTCAAAATTAAATAGCCAAAAACAATAATCATTATTTCAATTAAAAAAAAAATGTTAATATAATAGCAGGTAAGTTATAAATTAATACCTAACAATATAAACGAACAAAAATTTAAATTGGGTAATGTCAATAATTAAAATACAAATACAGAACTCAATTATGTCCACTAAAAATAACATGACGTTACAAAATTAAATAAACTCCCATAAAGTAAACAAACAGAAAGCACAAAAATCGTAGTTTTGAAGCGTCGAAACCAAGGTCGAAAACAAAAACGCTCAATCGCAGCAGAATTCAAGACGCGCCGCGCCAACACCGAGTCGTCTGCGTCAACCGGAACGTATCGTGCGTGAACGCAGCCGTCAGATGACAGATGCCCAATCAGCTGATTGATGTCGCCAGTTTGGACTTCGATTCGTCGTTGAGATGCCTTTGTTAATTCAAAAAGTGAACTATAACTGAATATAATCACTGTACCTCAATGGTAAATTGTGGAAGAAATGGCGATCCTCTCAAAGTCTTGTGATATCTTTATTAGTTGGTGTTATTTCGCGGCTGGTGATGGCAAACAACACAGTATAACCTACAACAGGTAACTTTTGCTGCCAAAATTTGATAAAATAACTAGCACAGGTTTGTTTACTTTTCGGAATCCCGTTCCGTTTCTGTATGTATTATTTTAAAACCTTTTTTTACAAATTAGAAGTTTTATATGCTTGCCTTAATATTTTGAGTTAATAAAAAGTAAAAAATATTTTTAATTAAAAATAAAACTTCGGCCCTCATTTTCTCCGAAACCGTATCACTTACGACATTTTACCAAAGAGTATTTCCTGTTTGTATTTTTATGTTCTATCGATTCGCACATGTTTCAACTCTGGCCGCCAAAATGAGTTTTTTCCAATATCTCCAACAATAGGTATACCAGTTTGGTTCCATGCTCTTTAATTTAAATTTAATAGTACCTTGTATACTTACAAATAAAAATAGATTGTTTTTACCTTGACAGGGTGAGTTTTTAAGCATGTGTTAAGGTATGTACGTACACTTTTCAAGTTGAAAATACTCTATGAGACAAAGCATTGTATACTAACTTGGTCTGCAGTAGTATGCTGGGCGAGCCGACGACGGTGACCAGCTCGTCTGTGAAGTACTTGTTCATGAGTCCGAGCCAGTAGTCAACACTCTCAGTCAGCAACTCCTCGAGGTCTCTTTGCGGGTTCATGCGGCTCATGAACTGAGAACGAACAAATGCAGCTGGATATTAATGAATACTGATGAGACTACATGCATTATTGTAAACAAATATAGTAAGGAAGAATAAAAATAGCAAAGTATATACCAAATGAAGGAGAAGGAGTTTATGAAACTCATGATTAACATAGCTTTAATTTATTGCATTTAAGTTTTTTTAAATCTAATGTTAATTTATTTATCACGTCAATCTAGTCATATTTAAAAAAGTGGATACCAACATACAGACAAACCCGTACACATTTTAAAATATTTCACAAAGCTATGGGAAGGCTATACATAAAAGTAACGACTAGATGCTAGACAAATTTTGGGTGGAGAAGACATCACTAGACATCAATGATTTGCGTGGAGCAAATTTAAAGATAATATTAATTTTCTCAAACATGCTAGGAAATGTGTTCATTTCTTTCAAAAAAAGAAAGCGCGGAGTTTCACATTGTTTGTCACGTCTCAGATCACGCCAGCAAAGTTGTATGGAAATCCTTTGCTGGTGTCCATTAAGACAAATTCGTTATACGCTAAACCCACATAATATGATTTCAAAATTATCTCGATCTCTCTTTTCGTGTGGGACACCGAATCGTCCAACGACCCGTTCATTATCTCGATGACTCTCATAGAAACGGAACGTAATTAAAAAAGAAAAGAATGAACTAAACATTAAGTATAGCTGAATATTACGTAATACTGTGCCTTACTGGCGAATTTATTTTAAAAAATTACAATTGGTGGGAAAATTGTAAATTTTTATTTGTTTCGTTGTGTTGTGGTCGCTAGCTAACTTTTATAAGAAGTACAATCTTTCATTTCCTAGCCTTTTTTTGAGAAAAGCACTATGTAAGCCTCGGGGAAAATTACTTTGCTTGACTTGTATAATTGAAGTCATACTCGTCCAGCAAAGTCTTATTTTCCATACCTCGACAACAATGTGCCATTAAATTGCAGAGTAAATTGTTGTTTCTGCGCCCTCAGTGAACGCTTTTTATACTGGTCAATTGGTACAAAAATAATAAAGACTTTATACACAAAAATATGCGCGTGTGTGTGTGATAAAATAAAACAAAAAAAGACATTATTAATTAACAAAACCAACACTGCAAGGACCTATCAGCATGTATTTCTGCCTGTCCTATAAACAACAATAATAAATTGTACAAAACTTACGTCGTTTTCATTCTGCGAGTAGAGCGCGTCGCCAATACACCTGAAGGCGATGGCGTGATGAGGATCAGACTCGAGGTGGGCGATGCTCTCTCTCAGCTGCTTCTTCAGTAACCTGTGAAACAAAACGTACATTCAAAATAAGTAGAAAAATGTACAAACACAGAGACTGGATATAGAAATTAAGTTTTGTACATCTGTGTAAAATACCAAACTGTCTGCCTTACAAAAAATATGACTAAATTCGTGTTGTTACTTAAGAACTAGGCTTGAGTTCTACTGGTCAAACGAGCTACTTTTTAAAACCAAAGGACAGTGGGCAAAAGTGGTCCAAGAACCTCCACCATTGAGACTTATTGGAAATGGAAGAACACACTTATCAGATTATCCGAGACAAGTATTACCGAAATCTAGACTGGGATTTTTTTTTAATAGTCACTTGAAGATACTATAAAAATATTGCTCAAAAATGATTTTAACTGGAGCGAGCTATTTATTTTGAAAGATTTTATTGATATTGCGTGTCTCTCCAATGTGCCACAATGTAAACTCCATGAAACGACACTCCACATAACGTCAAACTCCCCAAAACATTCAAATAACATGACTTTGGTTTGAAAAAAGTGGTCCAAGAACCTCCACTGTTGAGACTTATTGGAAATGGAAGTACATACTTGTCTGTGACACATTTATATTGATATTACGTGTCAGTCGAATGTAATACAGTGTAAACTCCATGAAACGATACTCCACATAATAAAAAACTCACAAAAACATTCAAATAACATAACTTTAGTTTGAAAAAAGTGGTCCAAGAACCTCCACTGTTGAGACTAATTGGAAATGGAAGAAAACACTTATCAGATTATCCGAGACAAGTATTACCGAAATCTGCACCGGGTTTTTTTTTCATGGTCACTTGAAGTTACTATAAAAATATTATTAAAAAATGATTTTAACTGGAGCGTGCTATTTATTTTGACAGATTTCTTTGATATTGCGTGTCTCTCCAATGTGCCACAATGTAAACTCCATGTAACGACACTCCACATAAACGTCAAACTCCCCAAAACAATAAAATAACATAACTTTGGTTTGAAAAAAGTGGTCCAAGAACCTCCACTGTTGAGACTAATTGGAAATGGGAGAACACACTTATCAGATTTTTCGAGACAAGTATTACCAAAATCTGCTCCACTTTTTTCAAACTAAAGTTATGTTATTTGAATGTTTTTGTGAGTTTTGTATTATGTGGAGTATCGTTTCATGGAATTTACACTATTTTACATTCGACTGACACGCAATATCAATATTAATGTGTCACAGACAAGTATATACTTCCATTTCAAATAAGTCTCAACAGTGGAAGGTCTTGGACCACTTTTTTCAAACCAAAGTCATGTTATTTGAATGTTTTGGGGAGTTTGACGTTATGTGGAGTGTCGTTACATGGTGTTTACATTGTGGCACATTCGAGAGACACGCAATATCAATAAAATCTGTCAAAATAAATATCACGCTCCTGTTAAAAACATTTTTTAAGAATATTTTTATAGTAACTTCAAGTGACTATAAAAAAAAAATCCCGGTGCAGATTTCGGTAATACTTGTCTCGGATAATCTGTTAAGTGTGTTCTTCCATTTCCAATAAGTCTCAATAGTGGAGGTTCTTGGACCAAGTTCCATACAATTTTGCCCACTGTCATTTGTCTGAAAATCTCGAGTTGTGACGTCACTATTTAGTATACTGTCAAAATATAACTGTCAAATTGTTTCTTAGTTTATTAAATCTCATTTTGCTTATTTGGGAAAACGATCATTTATAATGCACACTGCTAAAGAGTGGAACTCACTACCTGCGTCTGTGTTTCCAATTGCATACAACCCTAATCTCTTCAATCAAAGTAAGAGTGAACAGGCTTCTTCTGGGTGAGCTCGCTCCATCTTAGACTCAGTCTCTGTCCTATGACCTTGACTAGAGTCAAGAGCAAACCCATACTTAATAAAAATAAAGATGAATGAGGAGTAATCTATTTATGGACACTGATTTTAAACATCCAGGTCTCGTATTTTATTATATACTACACAACACAACCTAGGTCCACCCCGGGCAACGGCAACACAGGCTTGCCAGTGGATAAGTCCGGCTGAACGATCCCACGTGCGCGGTGGAAGGCTCCGTAAGGGGCCGCCTGGCTCGCGACCACCATCCCACCGAAGTCTGGCGCCAAGTAGCCACCTGCGTTCCGTCAGTGTGTGGGAGTGCCAGTGCCTTAACAGGCTTCTTCTGGGTGAGCTCGCTCCATCTTAGACTCTGTCTCTGTCTTATGACCTAGACTAGAGTCAAGAGCAAACCCATCATAAAAAAAAAAAAAAGATTTGCTTAAAATAACTTAATGTTGACAAGCATCTGAAATGTCCTTTTCCCTACCGCTTCATTCTGTCCATGTCGATGGGCTCGGCGGCGCTGCGCACGGCCCTGAGCACTGCGCGGGCCTGGTCGCGCGCCGCCTGCAGCTTGCTCACCGGCACATTGTCCAGCTCGATCTTGATCAGAGGCGCGACGTTCTCTGTTAAGTTGTAGGACACCTGTAGAGTAAAAATGGAAATTAGTACATTATAATTTATATATTTTTACATGAATATTAGTATACGTTGTAGCGTGTGCAGCCGGCTTATTCAGGCCGGGCAGAAAGGGCCGGTGCTTAATAGCACAAGCCCTTTCTGCCCTTGAGTGTCGTAAAAGGCGTCTAAGGGATGAATCCAGGGAATGGGCAGCAGCATTTCCTGTAAATGCATAACCTTGCCAATCGTGCAAGTACGGCCAATACCCCCCTAATCGAAGGAGATTTATGTCCAGCAGTGGACTGTTGTAGCTGGATATACATTAAAATAGTTAAAAAATTATTTTAAGCAGAATTCAAATTCAAGTACCATCGCCCTCAGGCCGGCGCTTTTATTTTTTAAATCAAAATATGTAAGTAACTAAGCTATAACAACATTTATTTTCTCAAACATGCTAGAAAATGTGTTCATTTCTTTCAAAAAAAGAAACCGCGAAGTTTCACAATGAGGTCAATTTGGATTTTAAATTTTCCTTACTTGCCTTAAATTAGTCTATCCTATCCTTTTCTAAACCTATTTGACGGAAAATGACAGCACTAATTTAAGGCAAGTAAGGAGAATTTATATCTCGAATTGTGGCCATTGTTTGTCACGTCTCAGATCACGCCAGCAAAGTTGTATGGAAATCCTTTGCTGATAAATTCGTTATATGCTAAACCCACATAATTTGATTTCAAAATTATCTCGATGACTCTCATAGAAACGGAACGTAATTTTGTATGAAACAGGTAACTAAAGACGAGGCTGTATGATGTGAAGCTGAAGACCCTTGCCTGTCCAGAATTAAAAAAGAAAAGAATGAACTAAACATTTAGTGTGGCTGAATATTACCTAATACTGTGCCTTACAGGCGAATTTATTTTAAAAAATTACAATTGGTGGGAAAATTGTAAATTTTTATTTGTTTCTTTGTGTTGTGGTCGCTAGCTAACTTTTATAAGAAGTACAATCTTTCATTTCCTAGCCTTTTTTTGAGAAAAGCACTATGTAAGCCTTGGGGAAAATTACTTTGCTTGACTTGTATAATTGAAGTCCGAGCCGCAGTCCAGCAGTCTTATTTTCCATACCTCGACAACAATGTACTATTATTTATTAGTACAATGTACAGTGAACAGGTAAAACCTAAAAATACTGAACAAGGAACATAATATGAATATAACTGACGACATACGACAGAAAAAGTTATATTTCTGATAAAACGCGGGTTTAATAAAATACTGCAGAAAGTGTAGATACTTACGTCGCCGGCTAAAGCGTCGTCTCTCTCCACTAGCGCGCGCTGCAACGGCGCGGACGCTGTATCGCAAAGGTAACGCAACAACACCGCACAAGCTGTCAGGTCTTTCAACGCACGCGGCTCCTTGAGGATCGGTCCACGCCATCCGAATAACACCTGAAAGATTTACTGAAGTCAACCTTAGGCAGTGTAGTAAATAAATAAAAAACACACGAAAGTTAGCAAGAAAGACCTTAGGAAGTAAGAACTATAAATGTAACTAATATAAATTGTATGAGACTCATCTGATCTTGCAGACAAACTGTGTATACAGTTTTGTGGGACTATGTTTAGTTTTAAGATAGTGAACTTGTGTTTTAATAAATAAAAAAAAACTTTTAGCATACTTTTAAAATTAAATTATCTAAGGTCTTCTTTAGTCTTTGAGACTGAAGCTGTTTGATGCCAGTTTAAAATAGTATCCTCTCATTTCTGTCCCACGGTGGTCATAAGAGGCCACTAAGGGATTTAAGGGTTTTATATGTATTGCAATTTTAGGCGACAGGCTGACAATTTGTCACTTTAGTGATACACAACTTTTTTGAAATGGTCCACAAATATTTGTCCATTTCACAACCGTTAACACTCTGCCTGCTCCGCAAAGGATACGCGTGATATGTGTACATATGTATGTTCCATAGCCAACGAGCATTATTATAATTAAAAGCCATTTAAACATTTATTTGCCATGCAGATCAATTTTCTGTTTGCTTATGACAAACCTGTCCCACGGTGGTCATAAGAGGCCACTAAGGGATTTAAGGGTTTTATATGTATTGCAATTTTAGGCGACAGGCTGACAATTTGTCACTTTAGTGATACACAACTTTTTTGAAATGGTCCACAAATATTTGTCCATTTCACAACCGTTAACACTCTGCCTGCTCCGCAAAGGATACGCGTGATATGTGTACATATGTATGTTCCATAGCCAACGAGCATTATTATAATTAAAAGCCATTTAAACATTTATTTGCCATGCAGATCAATTTTCTGTTTGCTTATGACAAACCTGTCCGCAATCCTCAGTGTCAGCAGGCCACTGTTCCTTCAGCTCTCCATAAATAGGTTTGGGGGGAACAGACGTCCAAGGCTTCTCCCATTTCTCCTGAGGTTCTTTCTGCCTCTGAAAATCAAATAAAATATTTTGACATGATAGATATCATGACTAGCAGTGGGATGTTATAGGCTAGATAAGATAAGAAAGATTTCATAAGTTACACAGAACAAAGACATAAACAATGGAAAGTACAAAACAAATTACATTCAGGACATAACACTATAGTAGCAATCTTTATTAGGCAACCATTGGATGATAGAGAATGCTACATTTATAAGTTAGAATAGTGGTTTGAGCCACTATTTATTAACTCATCTCATATAAGGAAATGTAATAAATAATCGCCATGTGATGCCGGCTTAGAATAGCATCACCCTATTTCTTACCCATGGGTGTCGTAAGAACCGACTAAGGGACTCGAGGGATGTGTATTGCAATTTTAGGCGATGGGCTGACAACCTGTCTCTATAGTGATACACAATTATCTAATTGACCCTCAAACTTCTGTCAGATGTGGTGTTAATATCCGTTTTACGGCCGTTAACGCTCTGCCTACCCCGTAAGGGATATGGGCGTGATTTATGTATGTATGTAATAAATAACAACCAGAGTTATTTCAGGATAACATAGTTTTCAAAGGGATAAAATATATTTTGTGATAATAATAACCCATAATAGTTGTTTGTAGGTAAAGTATCTCTAGTAATCTGCTATGATGATGTGACACACAAGCAAATAAAATTAAATCTAAACATACCTTCTCAAAAAGGAGTAATTGAAGTTACTCCACTGACAAGAGTCAGACTCATAAATTAGAAGAAGAATAAACTTACCATAGCAATTAAGTCATTTTCCACAGTTTCAAGGGCTTTGAACACATCCTTTGCTTCAATTTGACCAGTCAGAATTATTGTGAGATTCTCTGGTCTGTAGAACTTCTTATGAAACTTTCTCACCTAAAAATTTGTAAGTTAATCAGTATGATTATGAAGAGGAAAGAGGAAAATATCAGTAAAATATACTTTTAAACAAATTTCTTCCCTATTTTTGAGACCAAGACTATGTTCTGTAATAATCTTACTTTGATATTGTCAGTGGATGTTCTGAGATTCTCCATGATACCTCCGGTTTCTGATGAGTAGCCACTGTTTGGGTACATTGCTCGGAGGAGCTTCAACTCACACCTACAAAATTGCAACAATTAAATTATATTCAGAGTACAATAATTGAAACTTTGTTGGAATGGTTCCAATTCCAAGGAATTTTGCAAATAATGGTAAAAACCAAGGATATTACACACAAAGGAAGTTCTCTTACCTGCTGTCAGCAGAGTTTTCCCTTCCTTGCATCTCACAATAGACCACACCCGCATCTTCACCTTCTCCATCAATATGATGAACTTCAGTGATAAACCCTTCATCAGTCAGGGTCGGCCTTAGAATATGGTCCAAGTAGATTGGAATCAGGGTCAGCATTCCTTCGTCTCCAGCTGTATAAATCGTGTAGCAGGTATGGTCAGTATCGGTCCAGGCGTTAGTGCCCTGTGCCATGCAACGGTTGGCCAGCAAGTCCAGGATGCCCTTGTACGGAAACCGTTCGGAGCCGAGGAAGATGAGGTGCTCCAATGTGTGCGGCAGACCGTCATCGTCGTGTGCTTCCGTTGCTGTATCACATAAATACGATAAGAATTCCGGTTTGATGAATTATCAGTATGAAATTTCAAGATTGTAGGTTATTGAAAATACTCACCAAGGCAGAAGAAACCGTTCACCAATGGGCCTTCAACGTCAGCTATAATAACAGTGAGGCCGGTCTTCTGAGACACGTATTTGTTGACCGGTATCACGTCGTTAGCCTTAGTTGAGGACACCAAGTTGAAGTGGCAACTAGATGGACAAGTCTCATTGTCACAACCCATTGTTACGGCTCTTGAAATGGGAAATTCACTGGCGAAACACAATGAAACTGAATAAACCCCTTCTTATTCTTAAAATCCCGAAATTTTTAAAAAATATTTGATACTGTAATTGACAAAATGACAATACAGAACATATATGTGATCTGTGTACGAACAGATAAAAAAATAAAGTCAGAAATAAATGACAATCAGTTGCTTAATGTTACCATTTATAAAATATTAATCCTACCGGAAGTAGTTGCAATTTTTAACGTTTTATTACGGATCCAGATACCACACAATATCGGAAAAATACTTTGAAAAATACAAAAGCCGGGACCGATGGCGTAACGTGCTCCGAAGCGTGCAAACGTTTAATTTTCAAAAAAAAATTCATTGAACCTTATAAATGATAAAATAGGTATTCTCTAAACTGTTATTCGCTTACCACAATCTACCTACCGTGTGGTGTTGTAAGCTTAAGCATGCATGGTTATCGCGTGGCATTTGATAAGAGAGACCGACATGAATTTATATCATGCTTGGCTTGGCCTGGTTTGCGCCCATTTAATTATGTTGCGGGTTAATGGGTAACAAACCCTAGTGACCTGTAAAGATTTCGCCTAAAAAAGTACCTAGATGACATTGATAAAATAATAAACTAAGTAATACTTATAAAATAATCTTTTATATTATCACTAAAAGGCAATCAACGTTTAAATTTCAAGCCTCTCTACTACTTGACTCGACAACCTGATGACCGATGTGGCGCACCGGGTTTGATTCTCGGTGGAACAGTTCCCGTGGGAGTCGTAAGAGGCGACTAAGGGCCTCGAGGTTGTGTATTGCAATTTTAGGCAATGGGCTGACAATCTGCCACTTTTTTTTTTTTTTTTTTTTTTTTTTTGCCACTGTGGCGATACACAATTTTCCGAATGACCCTCTAATATATGTCTGACGTGGCGTAAATGTCCGTTTTTGCGGTCGCATACTCCGCAAGGGATAATAGGCGTGAATGGCGTGATATGTGTGTGTATGTATTATATGTAAGTATTTACCTATCTATCACTTTGATGCCAGTCTGGTTAGGACATTAGAGACTGAACCACCCGAAATATGGTTCCGTACTTCGGAGGGCACGTTAAATCGTCGGTCCCGGTTTCTGTCTATTATGTCAATCAATCTAGTTACACAATCGCTTGTGTGTCCCACTCGATAGACGAAGAAAAAGCTCTACTGCTCATCTTTTACCTAGGTACTTATTTTCCAGAAAAAAAAATGTTTTGAAAAATAGCTGTAGTGTTATAATATAACTAGCATTCAGACCATGGAATATAAATAACATTCAGACCATGGAACTAAACAACTTTCCAAAATAAAATATTTCAAGAAATGTGAAAAAAAATTACTTCCCATAGTTAAAGGCAGCCAGCTGATTGTGATTTTGTATAGGAGGTCAAATATTTTTTGTCGTTTGCTGAAAAATGTTATTAGGGGAAAGGTGTTCAGTTTAATGGTCTGCATGCAGGGTGCATGTATTGGAGGGCTGTCCCTTACATCCCGTATCGTAATGACTTATAATAATAGACTTGGCCTTCCCACCATCCCGTATAATCTAAACTTAATGCCCTAGATAGAAGTAACTGATACAAAAGACGATAAACAAGCATAATATATGCTAATTAAGTTTATAAATTACAGCTATAGTAAGTACATTACAGTCAGCCGGCTACCAGGATATTGCTGAAAGTTTTCTCCTTAGGCATAGAGTAGAAATCACATAGAGATGACACTCCCGCTCCAGACGCGCTCAAGGTCAATCCGTCTGGCTGTCTCTTAGAGAACAATTCATTCGGGAGTGCGCTTCGCCGCGGAAACGTTCGTCATGCGGGTCGAATTTTCATTTTTTGTGAAAAATTTAGCAATGCCGAAAGTGATGCGAGGAAGACTCCGCATCTAAGTTTTTTTAATTTGCCTAAAGATGAGCCAAGGTAAGTGATGATTTTACAGTAAATACCTAGGTACCTACCATTCTTTATTATACGTAATTGTTGTGTGTACTCCTATTTTTACTTACGTAGGTACCTAGTTTCCATTTTCTAATTTAAACTACACCTAGGTGCGTAAGTCATTGTTAGCTGATAATGATAAATAAGCACATTCGTATCGTAGGTATGTTTTGCACCTATTTTAAAATTCTGTACCTATTAACAATAAAATGGTAAGGTAAGACCCCATTTCTTGCCCGTGGGAGTCGTAAGAGGCGACTAAGGGACTTGAGGGTGTGTATTGCAGTTTTAGGCGATGGGCTGACAACCTGTCACTATGGCGATACACAATTTTCCGGATGACCCTCAAATGTTTGTCAGACGTGGCGTAAATGTCCGTTTTATTCGGCCATTTATGCTCTGCCTACCCCGCAAGAGATTATAGGCGTGATATGTGTATGTGTGTATGTATGTAAGACTTTAAAATGGGTAAATATTTTGTTCCCACGGGAAAACTGTTAGCAGCGGTCGCAACCGCTTGACTGGCCGCTAGTCTGGAATAAAATTATTGGCACGTGACAGCCCCGACTTAAAGCGCGGGAGAGTGCGGGGCGTTACGGGCTGCGGGGGGAAGTAGGTATTTAAAGCGCGGCTTTTGGGGCCCAGACAAAGGAGTTTCGTTTCTATACGCAGTATTATTATCTATTCTTATGCCTTAGGTAATAAACTAACAGTAACTCAATAACTATACCAACTCAATAACAGTACCAACCCGCCTACTTACTTATACCAGGCTACCCAGTAGGATTGGCGAGCGCAGTCGTTTACAGATGGTGGTGGCGTAAAGTTACATCATTGGCATCTATGTAGTGTAGCTCGTGGGTTACGATGATCTACGACGGGCGCACCGTCGTTGATGGCTGTCCCCGTGTTGTGATCCGCACCTGTTCAGGTACGCGTGGAGTATCCTCTCCACAGGCGCTGCATGCCGTGTGATTTACCCGGCCAGCCTCGAGGCAGTGCCTTTATTTTATTTTCTATTCCGCCCGAGACGGTTTTCTATACGGACAATACAAAATTGATATAAAAAGAAGAAAATGGTGTTATACAATTTTCTTTTTTTACAATGACGGATCATGACGTCAATATGTGATGAATAGAAAACTGGTTCGGGCGGGATAAAAAAAATAAAAATAAAGGCAAATAAATATTATCCTACATTGAATAAAGTAATTTCATTTTCATTATTCAGTCCTCAGAGAACGCTGCTGAATTAGACCTACTGTGATTAGACCCAGTGGGTCTAATTAGTGACTTCAATTTATACCTACTTCTACTTTTTCGTGTGAGACACCGAGTCGATGAACGACCCGAAGAACCCTGGTTTTACCTACTGAACCTGCCGCCAATAATACCCGCTGGCAAAATCACGTAAAATTTGGTAAGAAGTAGGTACAGCCCGCATTTCAACGAATTAAAACTAAATAAGTAATAAAAGTTCACCTGGTTCTGTCAGTGGGTTTATTTGGTGAAAGGCTAAGGTAGGTTAAAATCAAAGTCACCCACCCAACGGGTCTCATCGCAGTGGGTCTGATTAATGACCCACTCTTGCACATATTGCCAAGATTTACTTAGTTACATTTTAGTAATATTAATACCTACCTATGTGGTGGTGTTGTGTTGCAACTCTTTGCTCGAGTCCTCTTTGGAACACGACATCACCACATAACTTTCCGGTTAATTTTCAGCTAGCTTGTTCTGGCTGAAGACGCGACCTCGACATCATCTCTTTGAGAGCACGCTGAAGTTCTTGTGTCTAGAACGTAAGGGGTTATTTGCTATTTGCTTATGTCTATGAACGATTGAAAAGCAGCTACATGTATTATCGTAGGAAACCGTTAGGAAACAGTTCCAACAGATTTCAAAGAAGCAATCAATAAACGATACACTCCTAAGAACGCCGTTTCCGTTTCTCTGTCACCAACTTCTCCTATACCACCCCTCTTTTTGGGATTTTAATTTGCTTACCTACTTACTCATTTTTTGTACTTTCCATGATATTTAAAACACATCTAAACCTTTGCAGAACTCATGGTACCGTCATCGTTGTCGGTGCAAGAAACCCATGACGTATTAGAAAAGGTTGCGTTTTTTATTTAGTGTATATATATGTATTTAAGTATGTGCAACGAACGATTAGTATTCGTTCGTTGCGGTTTCTGTGATTTTCTGCGTCATTTCTGCGGATGTCGTGATCGTGACGTGAGGAACGTGATGGTCGGAGGACCGACCGGTTTTTTTGAATAACCGGTCAAAAATGCAAATCAACTAACCTTGAACGTTTGATCTAGATAATTATATACCTATAGGTACATAATTGCTGCTGATACGTATCTAATAGAACATCTTTACTATGAACTTGAGAATAAATAAATCTTGAGGTCAGTACCTACCTACATTTGGCCCCTTCTTCTCCGAGCCAATTGTTCAGAACTCTTAAATTATCCCCTGCCAGTACTTGGCCCCTGGTATCAAGCGATTGACATTGATTTGACACATGGAATTACCAAAGTGATTAGGTACTTCTTAAACTACACCTCAAATCTAGAATTCTCAAAATCACTGTGTGTGAGAGTTTCTTTGAATAAATTTTCCTTTTGATTATTTACAAAAACCGAGAAGCAAAATAAGTACCTATTAAAAATGAATTAGGGCAGAAAAAGTCGCCGACCGCAATTTTCGAAGAAATCGGGGCGTTCCAAGTGTTTGTGTTGACGTGAGATAATGATCAATCATCGGCACATAAAGTGGCGACTTTCTTTGGAAAGGCCGATTGTCTCCCCTACCCACTGTCTTTCAGCAGCCGAGTGTCAATGGAGAGACGCTCCCGAGCCATTTCTAACTCCCACGATGAGATTATCACCACCGTGCTAAAACTGTTTTGATACCCCAGGGCCGAAGCAGGTGCGGAAAATGCAGTTTTCGTTCCGTGGGGAAATCCGAAAGTAGCTATTTGCACAGAATAACCAATTTAAATCTATCTGATTCTGATGGGGTAGTTATGTCATCTACGATATGATAGAGTCTGTGCCAAGGAACTATATACCCCTCTTGTCTGTGCGGTGCGGAAAGAGAATAAGTGTGAACAAAATTTGAACTAAAGTACCGCTGTTCCAAAAAGTCGTATTTGACAGCTGTCATCTCCATACTAAAGATGAAAAAGGAAAATCGACTCTCTGCTATAGTATTTTCACTAATCTGTCAGCCGTCAAATACGACTTATTGGAACGGCGGTGCTTTGATATTTTTTTCATAGGATGCTATGACTTTTCTCATACTGATTTCCACGCCTATTCTCTTTCTGCTAAGACTCTATTGACAATATTGACAACATGCGCAAACAATCTTCGATCACAAAATAGAGAATGTACAGAAGGATCACTCGGCCCTTTTTTCAATTATTTCCGCTTTCGGCAAGGGCTGCCACAGTTTTCTTACCGATTTTATTCAATGGAGTAGGTACCTAAACATACAGGGAGTAACAGAAAGGCTATATCAAGCCGAAAGGTGTTCATGAAACTGAACAACTTTCCGCATTTCCCTACTTTGACCTCCTTTCGGCTTGATATACCCTTTCTGTTACTCCCTGTATTTATATTACGTATATACTACCTACATAGCACAATTATTATGAAATGGGGAATGACGAGTAGGTAGATATCTGCTCTGGGGCTATTGAAACTGAGCATCACCCCATTTCTTTCCCGTGGGAGTCGTAAAAGGCAACTAAGGGACTTGAGTGTGTATTGCAATTTTAGGCGATGGGCTGGCAACCTGTCACTATGGTGATACACAATTTTCCGAATGACCCTCAAATTTTTGTCAGATGTGGCGTAAATATCCGTTTTTGCAGCCGTTTACGCTCTGCCTGCCCCGCAAGGGATAATAGACGTGATATGTGTATGTATGTACATCAAAAATGAAAAGTTGCCTTTATTTAAGTAGAAACTCAAATCACATTATAAAAAATATACTGATTAGAGTTATTAATCTTGTTTGTTCTTTTATGAAAGCAAGTTTTTATTTAAGTTGGTACAAAATGATCGGCCTCCTCTTATACTAATAAACCTATTTATTACCTATTTATATTTTGTGTGAAGCCATTTTGCACGTCCGCACCAAACGTGGTTGACACTCGACTACAAGTGTGTTTGGATTGGTTTGGATTTCCTAGTAAACGGCGGCGTGTCAAATTGTGGAGAGTTTCGTGACGTTTGCTTGGAGTGAGCTCTCTGTATTCGGCGCGCAGCCGCCAATACTTACTTTGTGCTTCGATGTCGAATTAAAAAAAAATATTTGCGTTTCTGAACTTACTTGTGTAGCTATTACATACGACGCTAACACTGATAAGACAATTAAATGAAAAGAAACATAGGTTTAAGTTCAAGTTCAAGGATATTTAAGGTAAAATACCGACGAATAGGTAAGTAGATTTTTCTGTATATTTTAGGTTAGGATATCGAGATAACTAACCAAGTAAATAAATGCACGTGTCCGTTGAACGTTAAGCTTCGATCCGGATAATGTTTACCAACCTATCAGCGTTTATCCATTCACCAGATTAGCGGATAATATGATTAGATACTATATGAAGCGAAAACCTATTTTGTACGTAAAAGCAGATAAGATTGATTAATTACATAAAATTAAGGTACAACTTATGTACGTCATATAATATGTTGGACGTTGGTACAATTACCTAGTGGTATAAATGCCATACAATAACCTTCCATATACGTATTGAACAACTTTTACGTTTACTAACCAATCTTGCCAATAATGTCGTCAGCAGGACATGACAACGTAAACAGCAGAAACTTGAAGTCTTGAAGGGCACAACTTGAAACAAAATAAATACTCGACTGGATTTTATGTCAAGTAAACTGCCTTGGGTCTAAATCAACAGATTCAAGAATCAAAAGTAGGTTCCGTATTTAATGGGATATTTCTAACCTAGATTTACATAAGTTTAGGACATGAGATGGGTGGGTGAGAAAAATTTCATCAACATCCGAGAAAAAATCCTGAATCCTAACCTTTTTACTTGAACTGACCTGATTTTATCTATTTTATAAATCTGGGGAAATTCATATTTACCTAGGTAATTAGTTTGTTCACATACAAGAAAGTATTGTCATTTTTGAAAAAACTATATTTCTTTAGTTACCTTGCCAAGTGCCATTGAAATTATGATCCTGAACGTTCAATACGATCATGCAAGTTATTATGTTATTATGAGTTTGAAGATGCTCATTTGAGGTACTCCTCCTATAAGCAGCGCATCAAGTTACATAATCAAAAGATCAAGTTTACTTGGATTTTCAGCAATGTCTGATCTCGAAATTGATTAAGGTGCTGCCGATACTAATATTACCAACTTACAGTGGATATCTGCCGTATCTGGGCTAATTCAGCAAGAAGTATAAATTACCTCTACATAGTGACACGGGCGGATTTAAATAGCAATAATATCTAAAATATTTAATAACAGATAGCCAGAAATCTTATCTCTGACGCTATTTTATTAATTAGCTGGATACTAGTGAATATTTTCAGAATTGTCGCGTGTGATCAAATATTCAGCGGCCCTTCGGCCGGTCCTGGCGAGCGCAATCACCTGAGACCCCACCACCGGCCTGCTTCCGCCCCGTGCGTGAAGCGCTGTGTTTCTGTTTCCAGCCAGTGTTTAGTGTTTACAACAGCGCGGTACAACGCGAGTGTTGCGCGCCAAACGGCTTTCGGTCAACTCGTGGGTCGTGATCGTGATCGTGACTGAAAAAAAGAAATACTTTTACTTTTTTTAAATTTAAGAGTGGCACTGGATTTCAGCTGTTCATCCAGATTAACGCGCGTGAGTTCTTTTTTGAAACTATTATATCTTCATGGAGAAAAACGAAAATAATAATAATATTTTATACTTGAATTATGTAAGTCAGGTAGTACCGTAGGTACTTATCTATATCGCTGAGTAGTGCCAAATATTTATATTTTCTTGCATGCAGTTATCAACGGAAATAACGTTTTTTATTTTTTACAAGGTTTATTTATTATACTTGTAACATATATGTAGATATAAAGATCTTTGATTTAAGTATATTAAGGAACATTTTATTAAGTACAATCATTTCAAGGGTGAATTTTCGAAATATGAAAAAAATGGAACGTGAAATATTTTTTGCATCCATTTGTATGAGGGTTAAATTTTTAAATATATTTAAGAAAATTATTTAGTTAAAGTTGTCTAATAAAATATCTCCCATCCTTTTTGACCTATTTGACGGAAAGTAACAGCACTAATATTTATATCCTTTATATAGGTAGCTACTGTGCCTTGTCTATAGGGATTGCAATCCCGCAATGCGGGATCCTGCAATCCCGCGGGATCCCGCGCCAATTTTGGCCTTGCGGGATCCCGCACGTTCAAAGCGCGGATGCGCGGATCCCGCACGGGGCGGGAAAAGCGCGCGCAATGTTGCCGTTTCTTGCAGAACGGATACTGGTGGTTGGCGTCGGCGGCGGCGGGAGTGTACAATATCACGCGACGTTGCCGTTTAGCACAATTTGTGTTCGTGTTCGGTCTCGGTCGGCTCGTGCGCGTCTCAGTCAGTTCAGTCAGTTGCACTAAGACTATCTGATACTTGCCTACAAATATATGCTGACCATCCAGCCTACTAGCGTAGAAGCTGAAAGAGCGTTTTCGGCGTCAGGATATATTTGTAGTTCACTGAGAAGCAGGCTGGGTGACGACACCATTGATACTATTTGCTTTCTACGAGCATACTTTCAAAAACGATCGCCATAGTGGTAGCCAAAGTTAGTAATAGTAACATAACAAAGATGTGATTTGATTAATCCTATAAAATTATGTGATCTCATACGTTAATGATAATAATTAGAGGTATAATATAAGAAACAGCAAAGTTAGTACTAGTAATAAAAAAGATGTGATTTGATTATTCCAATAAAAGTTGTGATCTCATATGTTAATGATAATAGTTATAATATAAGAAACAGCATTTTTTATATTATAAGACTGTTGATTTGTTAGATTAAAGACAAAATAAACAAATCAATGCAAGTCTAATTCATGATAAAATTACAATAAACAGATAAGTAATGTAGGACTAATTTTACTTACAAATAAATAATTTATGATTGTTTTTTTGTCAAGAAACAAATATATTTAGTTCCAACATGAAAGACATGTTTTAGTTTTTTAAATAAAAGTTTTTAACAAAAACCTGCATACTCATATGTTTTTTTAACATCATTTCAACGGTGCGGGATCACGCGGGATCCGCGCGGGATTGGGTCAATCCCGCGAATCAATCCCGCGGGATTGGCGGAGGTGCGGGATTGCAATCCCTACTTGTCTATTTGAGAATGACCTTTGAATCTTTTTAAATTTTGCATAGGTACCTACTTTTGTTTTGTTTTGTTACTGTTATTAATCATACATACCAAAACAATAGAATAAATGACGGTTATTAACTTGCACCATTAAATAAAAAAAACCATCAACTGCCGTGTGATGCCGGCTTAGAGTAGCATAATGCAAATTTTACCCGTAGGTGTCGTAAAAATCGGCTACGGGATAACTATCCAGGAATGGGCAACAGCGTTCCCTGTAAATGCAATATCCTGCACTGCGCTCGCTTATCCATCAGCCAAGCGTAGTGAGTATGGCAATAATCTTGTCCAGCCTGGACTGTTGTGTTGTGGCTATTAATGTAAAAAACAATCATCATCTGACACATTACCAGTGTAGAGCAACGATAATTTTATAAAATACATTTCTTCCTAGAAATATCCATAATTATTAGAAACTAATTATTTACACACCTATTCTTACAAGCAGTTCACAATTTCTATCGTTTGGTCATAAATGTCATAATCATAAAAAAAATCATTTTTTATTCTTATCATGATAAAATGCAATTCGGTCTTTACCGAGATTGCTCGTAGAGTGTTATGTAAACAAATGCAATATGTCTATTGTGAAAATTATCTAATATGTCATCGTTATCACCTACGATAAAAATATGACATGATTTTTAGGAAAGAATAGTGAGAAAATGTGGTTCTAAAAGAAAGTGGCCATACCTACTCTTAATGTAATAGAAAGGACCAACCTGCATACATACTAACGGTACCTTAAAAACTCATAATTTTTTTAATAGATATAACCGTAAGGTGCCGGCTTAGAATAGCATCACGCCATTTCTTCCCGTAGTTGTGGTAAAAGCCGCTAAGAGATGAATCCGGGGAATGTGCAGCAGCTTTTCCCTGTGAATTGATCACATTGCACTGCGCTTGCCAATCCTGCTGTGGTGAGTATGGTAATTACCTTCCAATCGGGAAGGCCCATGCCCAGCAGTGGACGGTTGTGGCTGTTGATGTTGAACATGTTTGGCTACCTATTAATCAATTTCTACTTATAATTTTTATGAATAATAACATAAATAATCTCTATATTATATCCGTAGATATCTATAAACATGTTACGTTAACGATTAATTCGCGTTAAGCTTTATAAATCGTTTTGCGCTTACTTATAAAATATGATTAAATTGATAAATTGTAATTTATTCGCATTATACAATTTGCTAATTTTGATAGTAGGTACAACATGTAGGTATTAGTTACTAGATTTCCACTCAGCGGTTGCACCCACTGCCACTCATTTTCCCGTGGTAATAGTTGTATTCCTGCGGTAAAAAGTGGCCTTTGTGTTATTCCAGGTTATACACCTGTGTTCCAAAGATCCAAATCGGTCAAGCCGTTTGAGCGTGAAGAGGTAACAAACATACATACATACACACACAAACTCTCAGATTTATTATATATTAGTACGGATGAAGGGTATTTTTTCCCTTTATAAGGTAAATCTAAATACTGGTATAATTAATTAGTTATCTCAATAAATACACAATATTTTATTATAGCTTATAGATAAAAGTCGAATTGTTACCGGACATACAAACAAACACATTTATATCCCTTGCGGGGTGGGCGGAGCGTAAACGACCGTTAAAACTGTCATTTTGCCACGTCATTGCCACGTCTGACAAAAATTTCATGTTCATTCAGAAATCTGTGAAGCAGCATAGTGACAGGTTGTCAGCCCATCACCTAAATTTGCAATACACATGTAACCCTTGAATCCCTTCTGAATGGTGATGGTGTTCTAAGCCGTCATCACACACACTACCGGACATAGGCTAATATTGGGGGGTTATGGTTTAGGTCGCTTGGCGACTGCAATACAAGTTTTTACAAATTCCTGGATAGATTTAACCCTGAGTTAGTTAGGGGTAGAAATTGGTTGACGCCATTCTTTTCGACACAGCGCGGAAGCCAAATATATAGTCAAAAGAAGTACCTGTTTAAAGTTAAACAATTTTTTTTATTGTTAATGATGGGTTTGCTCTTGGCTTTAGTCTAGGACAGAGACAGAGTCTAAGACGGAGCGAGCTCACCCAGAAAAATAAAAAATACATGCATTTCTATGTTGAAAAGTTGTTACAAAAAAATGTCATCACATGAGTATTTTCTTACGTAAAGTATCCAAAGCGCTTAATTTTATAACTGTGTCTTAATTGCATAAAACGTTCGCATAATTATTACATTCCTGAATTAAGAAAACTTACGCAACTTAATATGTCGAGGGAAAGTTAAAGAAAGTTTCTGAGATGACTGTTAAAAAAATACGATGCTTTTATAAGGATAATAAGAAATTAGCCGCGCTCCTAAGAAGCTTCCATTTGAGCCTGTTAGGTACTTACCTACTTCTTGTTACTTTCTGACTATTACCTATACTAGCTACGTTATTTAAATACAGAAGCGGAATTAAAAAATAACCATACTAGAACTTAATAGGTCAGCCTAAATTCAGCGGGTGAATGAAAATTTTGTCGTAGCCCCTCGTAGCATTCCCGTAGCAATCTTATAGCATTTCTATCAAAATGGGACGGGCAACCTATATCTTACGGATTCTAATCAGTACGTTTACCTAGATTACAATAATTTTACCGTGGTGGTTAATTTTTGCTGGCACACGAAGGTAGGTACTGTAGAAGTAAACAAGAAGTTTCTGCTAATATAATTAGGCACAAGAAACACACTAGTGAATAGCACACAATACGATAGTATTACTATGGCGTACGCAATGAGACCACAAGCCCAGGACTTCATGCTCCGGATCCGAAGGCCGACTCACACAATACGTGTTCAACTGTGTTACCTGTATCCGCCATTAGTTTTGCCATAACAGAGAGTGCAATGCCAATAGCAATGATTGAATGTGAACAATAAGTACCTATTGACTATAGTACCCACAGCATCGCTAGGAATATACTCTTGATATGGTTCTTTGTAGATCTTCTTTTCGTGTGGGACATTTTGTATAATTATGGTAAATTTGGTTATGCGCTAAGGTTCTGTTCCCACGGCGTTTTTCATTCGCGCGAGATTTTGTATCGCAATTCTATTAACACCCCCTTGTAACTTATACAAGCACCAACATAGAAATATCTGTCGTCCCATACAAAATATTTACGCGAATAAAAATCGCTGTGGGACAGGACCTATTTAAAAGACTTGTTTTTTATTTTTTTACCTTTAAACAAATAAAGACAGGCAATGTCGAAGAAAGATTTAAGTATTTACTCCATCCTCATTTAATAATTTTACAATAAACAGAAACATTATAAGAAGACATGGATGAATAAATGATATGCTTTATTAACAGTTTGTAGGTATAAAGATCGCGTGACAGAATGATAAATAAATGACTCTATTTATGTAGAGTTAGCACTTAATTATTGTACCTATGCTCATGCAGGCCACTTGGGATGAATTGTCAAGTCAACTCAAGGCTGAAATCATCATCATTTAGCATTATTTTATTCATCATACCATTATTTTTCTTTTGTATAGTTAGAGGGGTCACCAAATGACCGCGTACCTACTTTTGAAGGGCTCAAATTTAAGGACACTTCTTTAGGTTAAATGAAATGTTTAAACACTTATTTTATTAATATATTTTAACAATTTAATACGGATTTTGTTTTGAAAATTCCTTTTCTCTTCAATATACATGAAGCATGATAGAATAATTTTGAAATTTTATATTAGTTTAGTTGGGGTATCTACTTAGGTACCAAACGTAGAATACAATCAAATGTTACTAATTAGTATCTTACACAATCTTATACGCGTCTCGGTCTGTTTATACACAATGAGATAGTTTTCATTACGGCACTGCTTTATTATGGCTACCTAGTATAAGTCAGCTTCCTATTTATAAATTACGATTTGTTTATGCTCATGTTTTGATACAATATTTTGAAACATCTGTACCATTACCATCATTACTGTATAACAACGCGGATCGAATTTTGAATATTTATGACATCAAATATTTTCCACGCAAGTTGACATACCTACTATATTTCTACTATTTTACTTGTTTACGCATAAGCTACAAGCATACCAAGTTTCATGCTTGCTTCCGGATGGGACAATAGCTTCATATAAACTCGGAGCTAAGGAGCCGTACTACAGTAGGTTAATCATGTACCTATTTAATACTACCTATCAAAAAATATTATTATCCTAGTTGTCATATCCAACTCGTATCTCATACAATCTCAAATGCGACATAACATGTAATTTACAGTTTTCACCAGTCACAGTATAATTAATAGTACCAGAGTTGCAAAATTTTGGATTGTTCGAACATGACATCAAAGATACATACACATACACACATACGCATATCACGCCTATAATCCCTTGCGGGGTAGGCAGAGCGTAAACGCCCACAAAAACAGACATTTACGCCACGTCTGACAAACATTTGAGGGTCATTCGGAAAATTGTGTATTGCCATAGTGACAGGTTATCAGCCCATCGTCTAAAATTGCATACACACCCTCGAGTCCCTTAGTCGCCTCTTACGACTCCCACGGAAAAGAAACGGGCTGATGCTTTTCTAAGCCGGCATCACACAGCAAAGATCGACATGAAAGATCTTAGAACTATTTCGAGTGTGGATGCTAATTAGTAATTTTATAGCTGCGTCAACGCTAAACTAAAGATGCATGCATATGCATGTATGTAATTGCTATTTTTATCGCAGTTTCTCCTTCAAGCGTAGGTAATTAGCATTGCGCTTTGTGTGGTCAAACAATGCTTAAGCACTGACTACATGGTTGCAACATGCCATTAGCTGCACTGTTGCACCACGCACATCATCGCGACAAATATTTCCTCAAAGATCTCTAAAGAATGCTTTTAACTCCATAACTCCATGTATACTTTAGTAAGTGTTTTTAACTTTAAAACTTTATAAGAGTTTCAAACATAAACTGTATCAATTTCGTCTTTATATGTCTACTTACAGCGGGAGAAAGTGCTAGAAGGGTAGAAGGTAAAAGTTTAGAATTTCCAATATTTGCATATATCCGTGTAATTTGATTCGTGTAAGGTGTTCTCTAATGAGAAATGGGGTGGACAAAAAGTGAACTAATAATTTTTTATAGGTTGCCATGACATTTTTCATACTGCGGCACAGAGGCGCGCCCTCAATTTCCACGCCTATAATTTTTCTGCACATACTATAAGGTCAAGTTTAAGGCAACATGTCAAAGTTGCGTAGTCTTTATTGACTATTCGTTTACTACTGTCTCTTTGTGTGCGTGTGATGTCGCGTGCTTAGCCAATGCAATGGTTCTTGCGTTTGCGCAAAGGTTTGACAACCATGGCTACCATTACCATCACATTTCGTTCAAGAGATGAGGAGTTATGTTTTTAGCAGAATGACGCAGATTTAAAACCGCTTAGCATGGCTGCTGTAATTGCGTTTTGCATTTACAGTCAAACTCATCAGCTCCGGTTAAACATATTAAAAACCTACGAGGTTACTCAAATCACAAAATAAAAACTCTACTATCAAGATTAAAAATAAAACGCGAATACTTTATTCAACTAAATTATTAGAGCAGATAGGCCATGAGAACTGTAATATTTTGGCCAATCAGCATTTTGATGAGCAATTAATTAACACTGCTGAAGTTTGCATTGAAATTAAATAATGATTTAAAAGTAGCAATGACCTATTGAATTAGTATTAGGAGTTGAATAATATACTACTAAAATCATTGTATATATTAAATTGAAAAATAAAATAATAATAATATTCAAACAAAGGCTAATCTGCAACAGGCATCCTAAACATATAAACAAATCAATAACAAGCCATGTCAGAAAAACTACTTATAGGTTGGTATTACCTACTGCCAATCGTATTCCCGCAGAAAGAAGACCTTTTCCGGTCATGTAACATAAAACCTTACTATTGAATCACTTCTTATATTTAAAAAACTGCATTAAAATCCGTTGCGTAGTTTTGAAGACCTAAGCATCGGGTTACCACCCACTGGGGATCGATTTTATTTCAAACTATGTAATGTACCTAATGATTATTATCATCCGATGATGACTTCCTGGTATGAATTAGTGAATAATTGGCTGGGATCCAAATTATTTTATGACAATGAAATTAATTTCTTTGTTACTGATCAATTGCATGACTAGTAAACATTTGTCTCGTACCTACTAAATCTCCTAATGGCTAGTGCCGTGTGATGTCGGCTTAGAATAGCATCGCCCCTTGTCTTTCCCGTAGGTGTCGTAAGAAGTGACTAAGGGACTTGAGGGTTACATGCGTATCAAATTTTAGGCACTGGGCTGACAACCTATCACTATGGCGATACGAAATTTTCAGAAAGACCATAGTTGTCATAATTTGCGTAAATGTTCGTTTCTACGGCCGTTTACGCCCTGGGGGGTGTTTTTTGTATTTGTCTGTATATTTCCTAAGAAATCCTGCCATAAAAGAGATAGAAAATCCACAGCCGGCATTTGTTGCCTTATGTGACGTACGATTCCATACTTTAAAATAAATAAACATTCGCATTTTTACAAAGGACCAAAGTAGTCCCTTATTAATTCGCTTTATGTTTTAACAACAATATTTCGGCAATATGCAATATATGATTAGGTAATGTCAGCTTGTTATGTACACAGCAACATCCTCAAGTGATGCAAGTAGATAGTACAAACGGTCGGCCTACAGGAAGATGGGATCCGCTGGTTTCCATCGCATACGCAAATATGTAAGTGTTGGCACGTGTGTGCACTTATATACTTGGTGAAACTACATAAGCACTGATGGTAGGAGTAGTATACTTGTACGGGGACTAGCTCACCTGAAAAAGCTCTTCAGAACCACAACGATGGGCTGAAAATTCAAAATCCGGTCACTCCTAAAAAAAGCTCATCCGGAGCATCGGAACTAGCTCACAAAATTTTCGTTCTTCAAATCGTAGCTCAAAAAAATTTACTTTCATCAAATCGTAGCAAAAACATAATAATAAGTTCTTTCGTTGAAGGTTTCTTTTGTTCTATTAGCACTTTTTCAAAATTTGCATAATTTATTTAAAGATTTATGATCATGATTAATTATTTTTTTTGAAAAACTGTATTACGCATTATAACTACTTGTTTGGTTGTCATGTACATCAATGTTTGAATGCAATGCAATGTACATACACATACATTCAGTTTAATCAACTGTATGTAATGCATAATATGCATCTCCATGTAATTAGGCATCCCTCACAGTTTGCAATGCAAGCGTGTCTAGACATGTTACAATGCGTCTTTTGTTATTTTTTAGGGTGTGTAGGTGGTCTTACCTATTAATGTCTACTTGATTAATAGGGGTTCCTTTAGTAGATAATAATCTTACATCGCATTTTGGTTTATTCCTTTAAAAGCAAGGCCATTAGTTTTTATTTTATTTTATTTTCATGCATGCTAAAGCATGTATCGACTTGTTCGGCTGTGATGGTCATAAGACGTTACTGCTTTTTTTTGCAGATTACATAATTTACGCGTATAGACATTACTGTCACTTTGAATTCATATGGGTGGGATATCGTTTCTTTTATCAACAGTAATTTATTACTACTCGTTTATCCTTTGAAAGCAATATCGTAATTTCAATTTTTTATTTTTTTGTGTAGTGGTTTCGATGCAGGTGGGGTTCTCACGCTGTTTTTTTGTTAGTGCAGGTGTTGTATCACAATTTATTAAGTTAAACCTAAAACTAATCAAGTTTAAACATGTTTTTATACGGTTTGGAACTGTATATAAAAGACGGTTTGTAGAAAACGAAACACAGTCTTCGGTACGCTTCCATCAAGTGAAATTTAAAAAAGTTACTTGCCGTATACTTCAATATGCAGGTATGTAAATAATACTTTATCTACTTTATAATTTTCAGAGAGAAGCATTATTTTGTAATGCAATAATTTTTATTTTACTTACAGTTTCTTTCAGCTGTCTTATTAGTTATTTAACTATTTTTCTTACAGTTTTCTTATACTAATCTATCCTATCTATTGCCTAATTTTGTTATGTTTTAAACTAATGTGTATTACCACTTTTCTTTCAGCATACGACAGGTGATCCAGCTGATTACACATTGAAGCATTATTATTATCCCATCGATGTGAGTGATGAAGAGACAAGTGCTAATAAAATTTCATCTAAAAGAAAAAACAAAGACAAGGATAGCACTAGTACTAATAGCATTGATTCTTTTTTTGATAATCCTAAAAGGAAGAAGAAACAATCAACTTTTTCGTCGTGTGTGGGCCAAACAACCAACGATGGAATGGCATATATCACGACGAATGAAGACGACAGTTCTCACGCAACGCATTTCATAAAAATTGAAATTTACGACATGGCTAAGATTCCCAAGGATACGCCACCGACCGACCATTGGAAATATGCCAATGTTCGTGTAAAATATTGCGTTCATGGGGAGGACGACAAAAGTTATCAACAGACCCGAGAAATCATTTACAATATCACCAAACAGATTGCCACTAAGAGCGATTGCAAGAAATTTTTTGTCGATCACAAAAAATAGATAACAGACGCATATTGCCGCTGTACCTGCTCGTCCCAAACCAACCCCCACGCAAAACAGATGCATCTCTTCCTTTAAAACACGGTGAAGTCTACATTTCAAAGCATTCCACACATCGACACCATGTCCTCGGCCGACGAACTGATTCAAGCCTGCATCGATGCTGAAAATCTACGGAAAGAAGAACTTCTCTGCCAGCTGGCAGATTATGCGGAATCCTCCAAATCACTGTAAGTTATTTAATAACGAAGCATCATTATTTTATTTTATTTTTTGTGTCATGATGAAACAATCTTATAAACCCCGTAAGTTTTTCAAAATTATCATTTTAATTTCAATAGCTGTTGAAGTAGGACCTGAATAAAAATGTTTCGTGATATAATTTTATCTCTTTCAAAATTTGACATTAGCAGTATTCCTAAAACAGTAATTGTAAATAAACTTCATAAATGCATACATTTATGGTTCGTGTCCAATAAATTACCGGACCATTTATTAAATGATGAGGATATAATTCCGTTCTATACCCCTTGTTATAGGCACTACAACTTATCTAATTGTAGTGAAATGATCGATGGTATACTTGTTTTAAAAGGGTACTGTACTTATTGCAAACAATCATGTTAGGTTCATCAATGTTTCGTCTGTAGAAGGTATTTTTTTTTATTCCATTATTATTCAGTGCTATCATTCTTATATTCAACGTATTTAGTAACTCGATATTTATTTTTATCTTATTAGACAAACTGGAGGCAAGAGGACAGCGAATGGTGATTCTGATATACCACTAAAAAGGTATAAGAATTCATCAAATGGCCAACAAGAATCCAATACTTCTTCTTCTTCCCAAGTGGTTTCCACATCCACCCCGAGTCAGTCTACGTCGAGACAGAATCATCCTACTTCATCGCAACATGTAAGTGGTACTAAGGTTTATTGCACATCATGTAATATTTATTACTGTAAAAAGTTTTCAGCCGCACATCTTAATTCTTCAAACCATAAAAATAATTCTTTATGTTTACATCAATCTCTCGAAAACGTGTCTCGTATTGACACTGCGTTCAACAAACGTTTATTAACATACAGAATTACAACAACTTCTGATTTAACTGATTTAGTTTATGAAACTCCGGAATTGTTTTTAGGAAGCGTGTATGATACCATTAAACGTCTCATTATTAATTCAATCAATGACCATAAATGCGTTAAAATTAATTTTGTTCTACACGCAGATTTTTTACAAGAAACCAAAAATCTTAAAAATACTTTTGACTTTCAAACGTGTAATTATTCCTTTTGCGTCGGTGATAACATTGACGATGTGTTTGAATTAATTACTTCTGAAATCTCAGAAAAAATATCTAATTTCGAAAAAAGAGACAGTGGTTGGAGTCTAGAAAAAATAAAATATATTGATATGAATGTTAATAAATTCAACCCATTACGAGGCTCCTCATACATAGATTTACCCGCAGATATTAAAAACAAAAAGGCTATTATTAATGTCAAAAATAACGATTATGAATGTTTTAAATGGGCAATTCTATCCGCACTACATCCAGCTACGAAAAATGCTGACCGCGTATCATCTTATTCAAAGTGGCAAAATGAATTAAAATTTGATGGAATTCCATTTCCAGTGAAAATTAAAGACATAAGTAAATTTGAAACTCTAAATAACATTAGCGTTAATGTTTTCGGATTAGAATATAACGCGGAAACGAAAAAAAACTGTGTTGTAGGTCCATTACATTTGACAAAATGTAAAAAAGAAAGGCATATTAATTTGTTATATCACACAGCAAATAACTTCAACGGACATTATATGTTTATTAAAAATTTATCACGATTAACAGCAGATCAAATAAATTCGGTACACTCTGCCATTTATACTTGCGATGGCTGCCTTTTGCACTTCTACACAGCTGAGAAATTAAATGTGCATCAAAAATCTGATTGTAACCATGTAGTTACTAAATTACCAGATTCTAATTGCAAAACGAACCGTTGGTTTGGTGAACCAATTCCAAATAATAGAATTAAGTTCAAAAACTTTGAAAGAAAGTTTGAAAGTCCTTTCGCGATATACGCCGATTTCGAATCGTTTTTAGAACCTATTCAAACGGTTGAACCGAATCCTGAATTATCACATACAACAAATATTCAAAAACATAAAGTAAACAGCTTTGGTTATTATTTAAAATGTTCATTCGATAAAAAATTAAGTCATTATAAAACATATTCGGGGGAAAACTGTGCTCATGTATTCATGAATTCTCTAAAAACTGAATTAAAAACGATAGCCAAATTAAATACCTATCACAAAGATCCGAAGCCGCTAACCCCAGCCCAGAACACTGAGGTTGCAAACTGTAGTGAATGTTTTATTTGTGAGAATTATTTATTAGGGAGGGAAGGGAGATTTTCCTATTGTCAATATACGGGTTCATTCCTAGGAGTTGCCCATTCTATTTGCGCTGAAAGTTACCGTGCGCCAGATTATGTACCAGTTATTGTTCACAACTTGAGTAATTACGATGCGCACTTTATTGTTCATGGTTTAAACCTTGAGGAAGGAAAAATCGACATAATTCCTCAAAATAAGGAAAAATATATTTCATTTTCAAAAGAATTTACAATAGGAAATAAAAAAATTACTTTAAGATTTTTAGATTCTTTTAAATTCATGGCCAGCAGTCTAGATAAGCTGGCTAATAATTTACAACCAGACCAGTTTAACGAATTAAAGTCAATGTTTCCTGATTATGAAGATTTCAAGCTTTTAGTAAGGAAAGGGGTTTATCCATATGAACACATCAAAAGTTTTGATGACCTCAAAATGACCTCACTACCCAGTAGAGAAAATTTCTATAATTCTTTAACAGACACCCATATTACAAATGCTGATTGGGCCCATGCAAACAAGGTGTGGGAGCATTTTAAATGCAAAACAATGCGAGATTACTCGAATCTCTATTTAAAAATTGACGTCATTCTACTAACAGAAATTTTTCAGAATTTCAGAATTCTGTGTAGGAAAACTTATAACCTTGACCCAATACATTACTTTACGGCACCCGGTCTGAGTTGGGATGCGATGTTGAAAACTACAAAAATAGATCTCGAGCTGCTTACGGATTTTGATAAAATAGCATTCTTAAAAAAGGGTATTCGAGGCGGTATTTCCCAATGTAGTAATAGATATGCAAAAGCAAATAATAAATTTATGCACAATTTTGACCCCTCTAAACAGTCCTCCTTTCTCACATATTTGGACGCTAATAATTTATATGGATGGGCTATGTCTCAGTTTTTACCGACGGGTGGGTTTACGTGGGTAGATCCAGAAGAGATTGATTTTAATATACCTGACGATTCTAGATTTGGATTAATTCTGGAAGTGGATCTAGAATACCCGGAAAATTTACATGATTCGCACTCTGATTTGCCATTTTGTCCTGAAAAACGGTGTTCAGGCTGTTCAAAAATAGAAAAATTAATACCCAATTTAGACGATAAAACAAAATATGTTATTCACTATCGGAATTTAAAACAAGTCGTAGCTCACGGATTAAATATAAAAAAAATTCATAGAGTCCTAAAATTTGAACAAAGCGCGTGGTTAAAAAAATATATAGATTTAAATACGAAAATGCGAGCAAAAGCCACATCAGATTTTGAAAAAGATTTTTTTAAGTTAATGAACAATTCTATTTACGGTAAAACTATGGAAAATGTTGATAAAAGGGTAAATGTTAAATTATTGACACACTGGGAAAATAAAGGTAAAATTCAAGGAGCGCAAACTTTGGTAGCCAAACCAGAATTTCATAGTGTTTCAATCTTTTCTGAAAACCTAGTAGCAATCCAATTAAATAAAACTAAAATACTATACAATAAACCAATATACCTAGGATTTTGTATTTTAGAAATATCTAAAACTTTGATGTACGAATTTCATTACGACTACATGAAAAATAAATTTGAGACTGTCAAATTACTTTATACCGACACGGATAGTTTAATTTATCAAATTTTCACGGATGATTTTTACTCAGAAATCAAAAATGATTTACATTCTAGGTTTGATACCTCTGATTATCCCGAACATAATCAGTTTGATTTTCCGAAAATTAATAAAAAACAAATCGGTCTTTTTAAAGATGAACATAACGGAAAAATATTTACGGAATTTGTTGGACTTAGGTCGAAAATGTACGCCATGGATGTCGAAAATAATATAATTGCGAAAGCAAAGGGAGTAAATAAATCAATCACAAAAAAATTTACATTAGAGAATTACAAAAAATGTTTAGAGAACAAAACAACAGAGACTTGCGGAATGCTTCGTTTTAAATCAATTAAACATGTAATTTTTACGCAAAAGCATAATAAAATTTCACTGTCTTATAATGATACGAAACGGTTTCTTATACCGAATTCAACCAATACTTTAGCATGGGGCCATTACAGTTTGAGAAATAATAATATTAATTGATTTTTCTTCTTTAGTTATTTTTGATGTGCAATATTCATTGGTGTCACTGTTTTTTTTCCTATGTTATTATTAATACTTTAAAAAATTGTGTGTGAGTTATTTGTAAGCTATAAACTACAGATTATATAAATTTTATAATAAGATCACTAGCTAATAAGAAAAATATGTTTATGTTACTACACTAGATTAAGAAAAGAAATAAAAAAATGCTGGAAGTTTCTTCGCTTGCTTCTTCTTCTACAGCATTATAAAATTTCTGAAGCAAGCACTATTTTTTTCTAGAATAAATAAAATATTAACGCAGAATAATTTTGACGTTTCATTGCATTGAATTATCACCTCTCTATAAGCCAATAAAATAAAAAAGTATTTTCATTGTTCATACACTTAACACAATCCTTCCTTAACAGACGTTTAAAAAATTTATTTGGAACTTATTTTTCTCTTAAATTAATTTCATAAAAATGTATCATTTTTTACATCCCTTCACTTCTATCGTTGCTGGACCTAGTGGATGTGGAAAATCTAATTTTGTTACTAATTTCTTAAAGGACTACAAAAAAATTTGTAATGTAGAATTTTCAAAAATTATATGGTGTTACGATGAAATGCAACCTTTATATAATTTAGAAAATGTGGAATATGTTCAAGGGATTCCCGATTTAAATATGTTTGATGGAAAACAACCTGAATTGTTAATAATTGATGACTTAATGAGAGAATCAGATGGGCGTATTGTTGACATCTTTACAAAAGGTAGTCACCACAGAAATATTAGTGTATTTTACATTACACAAAATTTATTTCATCAGGGGAAGGGACAGCGAGATATATCACTAAACTCAAATTATATTATTTATTTTAAAAATCCTCGAGACAGAACTCAAATTCGTTATTTAAGTCGTCAACTTTCACCAGAGAACTCTAAATTTGTTGAAGACGCCTACAAAGATGCTACAAAGGAACCCCATGGATATTTGATGATAGACTTGAAGCAAAATACAAACGACATGCACAGATTTAAAACAAATATATTCAATAATGCGTACACTGTTTGTTACATTCCAAAATCAAAAGGTTATAAATACAATAGTATGCATTCAAAGCTACCATTTATGAAAAATGAAGCGAAGTGTTAAGACACATACCGATTTTTTACGAGCATTGCATTTACTTAAACCAAAATTCCGAAAAGCGTTATTAAAAGCTTGTAACGACGAGGAAATCAATTGTATTTGTGAATGCATTTATAACGTTTTACAAGGTGTAATTCCATTACCCGCGAAAGATAAAAACAAGTTGAATAAACATAAGAATGTTCTACGGAAACTTATTACAAAAGGAAAAAATAAGATAAGAAAGAACATTATCATCCAAAAAGGGGGGGCTTTTTTACCTATAATTCTTGGAAGTGTTCTCAGTGCATTATTAGGATCAATTTTAAATGATGGATAACGCTTCAAAAATGATACTTATTGAGCCTGAAGTAATAGAAAAATTAAAAAATAATAATGGAAACAACTCTATTAATACTAATTTGTCACGTCTTGATGAAGAAATGCACAAAGTTTTAAAAACTAAAGTAGAAGATAGAGAAAAATGGGCACTTTACTTACAAACGCTACAAAGGTATTTGTATTTTATCAACAAGGACCGAAAACCTATACAGATTCCTATTGTACCCTATAATGAGAAAGAAAATATTATAAAAGAACCAGTTAAGTCAGAACAAAGCCCAGATTCTGTTGAGGTTTCTTCTAAGTATAACGAATCGGATACTTATTCTAAATCGTATTTACTAAAGTCATTACCGAACTTATATAAACGTAAAGGTGAACTTTTGATAGAATTACTTTTGAAGAACAAAGATAAAATATTTTGGAATGGCAATGGCACAGTTTTTATCAACAATAAAGAAGTAAAAAAAAGTAATATTGTTGATCTTCTAGGGGATGTAATAAGACCAATCAAAAACAGCTCACCTCATGGTTGGGCCGAGTTTGCTTTAACGCTTAAGGACTTAAGCGTACCAATAAGTTACATAGGCAATAAGAGAAGAGCAACATATATAAACATATTATCAAATAGCCCGACATCTAAAAACAAGGAAATTTCGAGAGAAAATAATATTACACCTGATTTCTATTCTACTCCACATGCATCCAAAGCAAATAGTCAAGAGATAACCAAAAGAAAAATCAATTGGCAGAAATGGACCCCCTACTAGAAATACATGATATTTATTATGATGTATCTCATCCAGCTGGATACAGTAGTTTCAATAAATTAGCTGACGCTATGAATAAAAAAATGACAAAAGAAGAAGTACATAAATGGTTGTCGGCTCAAGAAACGTACACTTTACATAAACCAGTGCACCGAAAGTTTTCGAGAAATAAGTACATATTGTCAAATTTTAATGAACTGTGGCAAGCTGATTTAAGTGATTTAAGATCGTATAGTGAATATAATGATGGTTATAAGTATATATTGTGTGTGATTGATGTATTCAGCAAATATGCGTATGCAAGAGCAATTAAGCAAAAAAAATCAGATTCAATAAAACCTGCATTAACAGATATTTTTTTAGAAGCCAAAGCTACTCCTAGACATTTGCAGTCTGATAAAGGCACAGAATTTATATCTTATCCGGTACAGCAATTTTTAAAGAGTAAAAATATTAATTATTACACTACAAATAATCCTGATATTAAGGCTAGTATAGTAGAGAGATTTCAACGAACTTTAAAAATGAAAATGTGGAGATATTTTACTCATAATAATACTTATCGCTACATAGATATTCTTCAAGACTTGCTTAATTCTTATAATCATAGTTATCATAGAAGTATTAAAATGCGTCCTTGTGATGTAAACTTTAATAACATTATGACTGTATGGCGAAATCTATATGAAAAAAATTTAAGTAATAAAATTGATCCTTCTAAAATAAATAAATTTCAGGTAGGTGATCACGTAAGAATAACTAAGTACAAACACATTTTTCAAAAAGGATATGAAACTAACTGGAGTGATGAAATATTTATTATTGATACTATTATCGACAGATCACCATTTGTAGTTTATACTTTAAAAGATTTACAAGATGAGAAGATTTCTGGAACTTTCTATGAAAAGGAATTACAAAAGGTTTCATATTGCCCCGCAACTAAATTTAAAATAGATAAAATACTGCGTTCACGTTATTCCGGTCGCAGAAAGGAATTACTCGTGAAGTGGAAAGGTTACCCAAATAAATTTAACAGCTGGATATTAGCTTCAAACTTAGACGAGTCATGAAGTACTCCGATAGCTTTTATTTAACTCTTCCAAGTAATAGTTCTTCCTCATACTATCCGGAGAACAAAACTACAAACTATTCAACTAAATTACCAAAACCCATTAAGTTGGAAGGACATTGGTCAGTAGGAGTAGTAGAATTTTTATATCCTTGCACTATTTTTACAGTCCAAAAAAATAATAACATACTTTATTTAACCAAAAAGATGAAAGTTGCCCATGAACCTGAACCGTCTATAGTCACGTATAAAAATCATATTCCAACATCTTGCTATGAAGATATCGAAGATGTCCTATCAGCAATAAATGCAAGAGAAAAATTCAAGATGCGATATGATAAAATATCAAAGTATGTGACATTTGCTGGAGATATTAATCATATTATATCTTTAAAATTTTCCCCACAATTAAGTCTTCAACTTGGTTTTGATCCAGATACGAATGTTGCAACCAAAAAAACTGGTAAATTTCCAGCCAATCTATATTTAGGATTACCATCTCAACTATACATTTATTGTGATATAGTTGAACCTCAAATTGTTGGAGATGTGATGTGCCCTTTGTTAAGGATAGTGTCACTAGATCCAGCCAAATATGTGAAGGGATCAAATAAAATGCATGTTTTTTCACCACCTCACTATGTTCCTGTGTTGCGTAGAGAATTTGATACTATAGAAATAGATATAAGAACGGACACGGGGGAAAATATACCATTTCAATTTGGAACGAGCTGTGTTAAACTACATTTTCAACGTAGGCCCGATCATGTATTCGAAACATTCTCATAGTGTTTGTCCATATCAACACTATTATACTAATCAAGCTGGGACTGGAATTGGTGTAATTTACAAAGGTGTTGCTCATCAACGAGGTCATGGGATTGGAAGTTTCTTAGGAGGCTTGTTTAGATCAGTTTTACCTCTTCTAAGCAGTGGAGCTAAAGTAATTGGTAAAGAAGCTTTAAATGCTGGAGTAGGGTTTCTATCAGATATAGTAAAGGCAAAACCAATTGACGAATCAATTAACCAACGTTTTCAAGATGCTACTTCTAATTTAAAAAGAAAAGCAGATGGAAAAATAAGTAGAATCATGAAAGGATCAGGGTATAAAAATAAAAAACAAAACATACGAAGTCTCATTCAGTCCCAGCATTTGAAAGAGAAAACATATAAAAAAATAAAAAAGACTAAAGGCCTTAAAGATATTTTCACAAAGAATTAAAAGAAAAATAATAATTGCATAATGGCATTCCTTCATAATCATTCATGTGAATGTGCTAAGTCAGAATTGGACTTATTTGCGTTACCATCTACACAAACTAGCATAGAACAAGGACAGTGGATTCACTACAAGCCTATTTCTTCGCTGAGTGATGACGGGCCATTGGAATTTCATGTACCTGGATCTGGTGATGATTACATTGACTTGTCACATACTTTGATTCATATCAAGGCCAAAATAATTAGTGATGATGCAATGCCTGATACTGTTTCCTTAGGACCTGTAAATAATTGGCTCCATTCTTTATTTACTCAGTTGGATGTGTATCTTAATCAAAAGCTTATTTCTCCTCCAAATAATACGTATGGATATCGATCATATATTGAAACATTGTTGAATTATGCTCCACCTGCGAAACAGTCACATCTGACATGTTGCATGTGGTATGAAGATACTGCTGGAAAAATGAATAACACTGATGAAAAAAATGAAGGCTTTGTAGCCAGACAAAAACTAGTAAAAGATAAAAAGGAGGTGGAAATGATTGGATATTTACATGGAGATATTTTTAATCAAGAAAAGTTTTTATTAAATGGCGTTGAAATGAGTATCAAATTGGTACGATCAAGAGAATCTTTTAATCTCATGGCTTCTTCAAATGATTTGAAAGTAAAAGTATCTATCACCGATGCAACACTTATGATTCGTAAAGCACGTATCAACCCCAGCGTGTTAATAGCTCATCAGAAAGTTTTAGCTACCACAACTGCAAAATATCCCATAACTCGAGCCGAAGTCAAGGTTTTGACAATACCCACCGGAGTGCAAGGTAAAACATTGGATAATGTTTTCCTAGGTCAAATTCCGAAACGATGTGTTATAGGTTTCGTTAACAATGCTGCATTTAATGGTTCGTTTACTAAAAATCCGTATGATTTTGATAATTTTGGAATTAATACATTTAGTTTGTATATTGACGGTACACAAATTCCTTCGAAAGCTTTACAGCCAGATTTCAATAAGGGAAATTATACATCTATGTATCATACGCTTTTTTCGGGAACTGGCATTCATTTCATGAATGAAGGAAATGGTATAAATATGAATAGTTACTCTAATGGTTATTGTTTAGTTGCATTTGATCTAACACCTGATTTGTCTGCTAATTCTACCGCACATTGGAATTTAGTCAAACATGGTAGTGTTAGATTAGAGGTAAGGTTTGACGCTCCTTTGTCTCAAACAATAAATTGTATCGTATATGCTGAATTTGATAACTTAATAGAAATCGATAAGAATAGGAATGTAAATGTGGACTATAGTAGCTAAAATAAATAAATCAAGAACATTTTTTGATACTTTTCATAATTGTTTCAAGTATTGTAAGCAGTGGACGTAAACTATAATGGTTAAATATGAATACACTTGAAATCAGGAAACATTTGAACAAAATACATCATTCTTTTAAAGCTAACGTATTTGCTGCTAATCAATTACCAATTCATATGACCCCACCTGTTTATTTCATAAGTAACTTAGATCCTGATACAAAATCAGGCTCACATTGGATAGCAATTCACATATCTGAGAAAGGGGTTGGTGAATACTTCGATACTTTTGGTCGCAAACCTGAAGGACCTCATTTAAATTTTTTAAAAAGAAATTCAAATAGGTGGCTCTCTAACTGTAAAGTTATTCAAAATGTTTTTTCGTCTTGTTGTGGAGAATATTGTCTTGTGTATTTATTTTTAAGACATCAAGGTGTGTGTTTAAAAGATTTTGTAACTATGTTTACTGAAGATACAATTTATAATGACATTTTCTTAAACGATATGTTTAAATATTTATTTTAAGTTTGTAATGAATAAATAAACATAAGATTACGCACAATGGTTTTTTATTTGCATTATTTTAATGGTACAAAATGAAACAAATTGATAAAGTTGTACAATATTTTTATTATTTACCTATTATGATTGGAACACATGAATTCAATTTATTTTTTTCATTAGAATGAACATTGAGGACTGTAAACACTAGTTGTTATAGAATAGGCGTAGTCATCGCTGTCATCATTATAATTTTCATACAAATAAGAAGGAGTATTTGGTGCACACGATTGCAATATAAAATCTTGCCAGGCTATTTCTCTTGTGTCAAATTCGTCAAGAGTGTATCCACTTGAATGTACTTGAACTGCAACTTCTTCAACATAGTCTGCCAGCTGGCAGAGAAGTTCTTCTTCCCGTAGATTTTCAGCATCGATGCAGGCTTGAATCAGTTCGTCGGCCGAGGACATGGTGTCGATGTGTGGAATGCTTTGAAATGTAGACTTCACCGTGTTTTAAAGGAAGAGATGCATCTGTTTTGCGTGGGGGTTGGTTTGGGACGAGCAGGTACAGCGGCAATATGCGTCTGTTATCTATTTTTTGTGATCGACAAAAAATTTCTTGCAATCGCTCTTAGTGGCAATCTGTTTGGTGATATTGTAAATGATTTCTCGGGTCTGTTGATAACTTTTGTCGTCCTCCCCATGAACGCAATATTTTACACGAACATTGGCATATTTCCAATGGTCGGTCGGTGGCGTATCCTTGGGAATCTTAGCCATGTCGTAAATTTCAATTTTTATGAAATGCGTTGCGTGAGAACTGTCGTCTTCATTCGTCGTGATATATGCCATTCCATCGTTGGTTGTTTGGCCCACACACGACGAAAAAGTTGATTGTTTCTTCTTCCTTTTAGGATTATCAAAAAAAGAATCAATGCTATTAGTACTAGTGCTATCTTTGTCTTTGTTTTTTCTTTTAGATGAAATTTTATTAGCACTTGTCTCTTCATCACTCACATCGATGGGATAATAATAATGCTTCAATGTGTAATCAGCTGGATCACCTGTCGTATGCTGAAAGAAAAGTGGTAATACACATTAGTTTAAAACATAACAAAATTAGGCAATAGATAGGATAGATTAGTATAAGAAAACTGTAAGAAAAATAGTTAAATAACTAATAAGACAGCTGAAAGAAACTGTAAGTAAAATAAAAATTATTGCATTACAAAATAATGCTTCTCTCTGAAAATTATAAAGTAGATAAAGTATTATTTACATACCTGCATATTGAAGTATACGGCAAGTAACTTTTTTAAATTTCACTTGATGGAAGCGTACCGAAGACTGTGTTTCGTTTTCTACAAACCGTCTCTTATATACAGTTCCAAACCGTATAAAAACATGTTTGAACTTGATTAGTTTTAGGTTTAACTTAATAAATTGTGATACAACACCTGCACTAACAAAAAAACAGCGTGAGAACCCCACCTGCATCGAAACCACTACACAAAAAAATAAAAAATTGAAATTACGATATTGCTTTCAAAGGATAAACGAGTAGTAATAAATTACTGTTGATAAAAGAAACGATATCCCACCCATATGAATTCAAAGTGACAGTAATGTCTATACGCGTAAATTATGTAATCTGCAAAAAAAAGCAGTAACGTCTTATGACCATCACAGCCGAACAAGTCGATACATGCTTTAGCATGCATGAAAATAAAATAAAATAAAAACTAATGGCCTTGCTTTTAAAGGAATAAACCAAAATGCGATGTAAGATTATTATCTACCAAAGGAACCCCTATTAATCAAGTAGACATTAATAGGTAAGACCACCTACACACCCTAAAAAATAACAAAAGACGCATTGTAACATGTCTAGACACGCTTGCATTGCAAACTGTGAGGGATGCCTAATTACATGGAGATGCATATTATGCATTACATACAGTTGATTAAACTGAATGTATGTGTATGTACATTGCATTGCATTCAAACATTGATGTACATGACAACCAAACAAGTAGTTATAATGCGTAATACAGTTTTTCAAAAAATAATTAATCATGATCATAAATCTTTAAATAAATTATGCAAATTTTGAAAAAGTGCTAATAGAACAAAAGAAACCTTCAACGAAAGAACTTATTATTATGTTTTTGCTACGATTTGATGAAAGTAAATTTTTTGAGCTACGATTTGAAGAACGAAAATTTTGTGAGCTAGTTCCGATGCTCCGGATGAGCTTTTTTTAGGAGTGACCGGATTTTGAATTTTCAGCCCATCGTTGTGGTTCTGAAGAGCTTTTTCAGGTGAGCTAGTCCCCGTACAAGTATACTACTGATAGCGATGTTACGTGTAGCTTTTCCGACCCCAAAACAGATCCAAAATTCTTTCAAACAGCAATGACGACTACATCTGTATCCACAGTTCTTACCAAAACCTTGGTATGACCGTGCTGCACAGCATGATAAATATGGAGGAGAATTCGGGAATCAGCTTCTTGTTGCTTCGAGTACAGGGAAGCTACGTCTGTGCCATCATTACGTAGAACATTTTCGCCTTTTGTTGATAAAATTGTCCTTTTGTCATATTGAACTTGCTGGAGCCCATCAGATAGGAAATTAAAATGTTAAATGTTTATTGTCAGAACAGCGAAGAAATTTTTACCAGTTTTTTGGTAGTTCCCTGCTGCTGTGACCCTTTGTCGAAGTCCTTCTCCTCTCTTTTCTCTGGTAGTATTCTTCAAGCTGTCCTCTTTGTACACGTCAAAAATTACATCAATTCTGTTCCCTTTTTGGTTCCTTTACATAATTTATAAAACTACTGCGGTAGTCTTCGAACGTTATATTGGTATCTCCAGAAGTGACATGAATATTTGCATTTTAATATCATACCTAACTTACATACACATACACATATCACGCCTGTAATCCCTTGCGGGGTATGCAGAGCGTAAACGGCCGCAAAAAACGAACATTTGCGCCACGTCTGACAAATATTTGAGGGTCATTGGACAAATTGTGTATCGCTTTAGTGACAGGTTGTCAGCCCATCGCCTAAAACTGCAATACACACCCTCGAGTCCCTTAGTCGCCTCTTACGACTCCCACGGGAAAGAAATAGGGTTACTAACCTAACTTACCTACTTAATAAAATAAAATTATATCCACGTGCCGTGTCCCAGTGGTCCGGTGCCGCCCCTACGTGTATGCTTAATTCTTCAAAACTACGCAACGGATTTGTATGCGGTTTTTGTTGATAGCTGAAGAGTGTCAAGACGGAAGGTTTGTATAAAATACATGCCAAAACAAAGTCTTATTAAGCAGGAAAACGGTAAGCAGCGGATGAGATCGCTAGATGGGCCGCTAATTCTCACAAAATTGGAGTAAATGTAAGCATATCTTGAAAACTATAAGATCTATCAACATACACCCAAAGATTGTTATATAGATAATTTTATAAGAAATATTTGTTTCCTTGGCGGTTTTCTCCTATCTTTACCCGTTTTCAATAAAAATAAAAATAACTGAAAATTGGGACATAAAAGGGGGGGAAACAGGGGGGCCTCGACGTGGTTCCCTTCGTTTATTGAAACACATATATAAAAGCAACACACATGCCAAGTTTCATGCTTTCTGCCAGATGGTATCATACCTCCATACAGAGTCACAAATTGGGACCCGGACTATGTCAGGATCGTAGCAAGTGGAAAGATGTAGTCTCTGTCTACCCCTATGGGAAAGAGGCGTGATTATATGTATGTATGTAAAGGAATAAAATACTACTACAAAATATAATGTATGTGTTCAAGGTAACAACTTAAGCTCAAGAATCAGGGAGTTTATATCGTATGCCTGTTTTTTCAATAGTCCACTACTTGCATACTCAAAAGAGGCACCTTTCTAAAACGATACACCGTGTTACGGTATTACTAGGAATGAAAATAAGAATGCTTTGAGTGCATAATAAAATCATGGTATTACTATGTTATTATATAGCACGTTCACACCATGTACCTGCTCCTGCCGCTGTCGCGAATATTGCTCGAAATGCTTCCGCGGAAGTATCAACGCGAGTGAGTGTTCACACACTGCCGTCATACTCTTCTCGGACCAATATGAGTGAGCGAGGTAGCAATACATTCCGTTCTCGTTCGTGCTGCCGTTCCTTATACTCGCGCATGAAAAGCCGATATTCAAGGGAACACGGGAAGTGGCAGCGGCATGACGAGTAGCAGCGCGAGTAACCTGTTCACATATTTGCGCTGCCCACTTCTCTTACTATTTCCCTGCCCATATTGGCATTGTGTGAACGTGCTATTATAATAACGTCACTATTATTTTAAACATTTGAGTCAGAATAAGAACTATTAAAATATTTTTCTTTTTATTAATTCAAACTTAGCATATTTTTAATAACATTGAATGAGAATAGTAATACATTCAGACAATAATTTTAAACAAACATGTTTTTCATTGTATTAACTACCCATGACGAAACAAGTTTCGTTATTGAGTAGCCCAAATACCTACTTAATTTGATAAGTTTTATTACACTACACAGCTTATCCACTTCAGTAGTAAACAAAGCATGAAATAACAGACTTGTGTAACGAAATCATGTCTAGAATTATCCAACTTTCCAGATGAACGAGTACCAATTTCCATATTAACTTTCTATGTAATGGCTAATGTAATATGAAACTATGTAGCAGTTTCCGAGCAGCATTATGTATGAAACGGAGATTTTGTTCCGGTATCGCTAAAATTGAGTTCTTCTCTTCTTTTCATGTGGGACACCGAGTCGTCCAACGACCCGATGAAACATACATTATACATATTGACATATTTATGTAACGACCGCCGTCTAAGTAAGCATAGACAGCAACCGGAACAGACGGCTTAACGTGCCCTCCGAAGCACGGAACCATCCTTCTATTCGGACAATCAGGTGGTTCAGCCCGCAATGTCCTAATCAGACTGGAAACAAATTCCCAAAGTGATAAATATAAAATTTGTGAGTGCCCCATCGAGAATCGAGCTCGGAACTTTTGTGTCGCAGGCAGTCGCACTACCACTGCGCCACAGCGGCGGAAGTGAGTTGGAAATATTTAAACAAAGATGTAACATTGGAGAAAGCAGAAATAATAAACTGAGCATTGTTTTTATCAATTGTTATCGGAATAATGCGCAGCTAATTTGCCGATAAGATTATTATTGTCAATATTTTTTACTGGTAGGTACAAACGCACTTAAAATCACGATGTATTCATGAGATGTGATTGTCGTGTGATGCCGGCTTAGAATAGCATCACCCCATTTCTTTACCGTGGGTGTCGTGAGAGGCGACCAAGGGACTTGAGGGTGTGTATTGCATTTTTAGGCTTTGGGCTGTCAACCTGTCTCTATGGCGATACACAATTTTCCAAATGACCCTCAAATATATGGCAGACGTGGTATAAATGGCCGTTATTGCGGCCTACCCCGCAAAGGATAATTGGCGTGATATGTGTATGTATGTAGATAAATCAAATAAAATCTCTTTTGAACGGGTATTACACTAGTCTGAATACTGTGCGACATACATTGCTGGTTATTATGTGGGTGTCATTACAATTAACTCAAGAAAAGCAGCAATGTATGCCTGACCGTGAACGGTATTCAGACTAGTGTGACCGTTTTTAGCAAATATGCTCTCAATACATACAAACACACATCTAGATCCCTTGCGGAGTAGACAGCGTTAACGGCCGTAAAATACAGTCGCTATAATATATGGACTTGGACCTTTTAAGAAAAGTCATGAATCACTATAGTGACAGGTTGTCAGCCTGTCGCCTAAAACCCTAGAGACCCTTTGTCGCCTCTATTCAATTTCAATTTGTTTATTTAATAAATTTGTAACATAACAGTTAATAAAAACCAAATCGTTACAAATATAGTCAGTAGGTAAATAGTTACATAAAAAAATAATACAATTCATTTGGTGAAAAACAATTTCATGATTATAAATAAAATTTCATAAGGAAATGTCAAATTGGCACACTAGTCTCTCTTACATGCATCTCATACATTCTCTGACACTCTCTCATCACACATGCAATCCCACTCGCAAACAAGTCACACTGCGGTGCTGCAGCGAGTACCGAGCCGAGCAGGGCGCGCGCGCGCTCCACCGGGCTGTGCCGGCGGTGCGTCGTGCGGCCCGCGGCCCGCGCCACCACGCTCCGCGGACGGTCGCGCAGTCTTGATGTTGTATGAGTATTGGGTACAGATATTTGCAGTAATACTTCGACCAGTGCTGTGCAATCTATTTTGTTTCTAATTATCCTTAGCGTAAATTTGCTTAGGGCAAGAGACCTTCTAACCTCTAATGTTTGGTATCCTAGATGACCCTGGACGTAGAGAGACGGATAAAGATAGGGGTAGTAATTAAAAACTTTTCTAAATAAGTTTCGTAGGAATTTCTTTTGGACTTGCTCCAGTATAAGAATATATTTTTCCTCATGCGGGCTCCATACTACGGTATTAGTTTCAAGAATGCTGCGCACGAGTGCTCCGTACAGTGCTTTAGTCGCAGCCACGGACAGCGGAGTCGCGTTACGCAACACGAAGCCGAGCCGGCGGTGAGCAGCGTCCACCACGCGCTGCGTGTGCTCTCGCAGCGTCAGTTCTGGATCAAACCAGACTCCCAGGTCGCGCACCCGCTCCACGCGTGATACAGGCTCGCCCCCTATAAAGTAGTGGTAATGTTGCGGATGACGACCACGCGTGAACGTCATCGTCTCGCATTTACTGGGGTTGAAGTGGAGCCGATTCGCCACACTCCATTCATGTACAGCGTTAATGTCGCGTTGTAGCGCGTCACGATCTGAGAGGTTCCCGCAAGCCTTCACCAGTTTGACGTCATCAGCGAATATCAATACTGTCGACTGAGTCACGACATTGGGTAGGTCGTTGATGAGGAGCACGAACAAAAGGGGACCAAGATTCGAACCCTGGCTAATACTCAGCTTCACAAGCAAAGTGTCATTGTCAATCCTGTCAAAGGCTTTCTGAAAATCGAGGTATACTACGTCTACCTGATTACCACGGTCCATTTCGAAGGAGATTCTATCTACCAATGTCACCAGGTTTGTAGCCACCGAGCGCCGAGGTAGAAAAGCGTGTTGTGCGCTCGTTATATACGGCAGACACTGCGGTAGCAGGCAGCTATGTAGGGCTGTCTCAAACACTTTGCCTAGCGCGCATAATATTGCAACTGGTCTATAGTTTTCCACCTTCGACCTCGATCCAGACTTAGGTATCGGTGTTACTCTGGATTCCTTCCATAACACGTTGAACGCCACGCAAAAATCATGGTGTTTCCATTCAGGCCACGAGGCTCACATGTGACCCCGACCATGCTGTACCATTCAGGCCACGAGACTCACCGTGTGACCCAGCAGTAGGCTTCTGTTCAAACGCACTTTATAGGCCATAGGACATCGGTATCAAACTAAATGGTTAAAACAGTGTGCCGCATGGCCCTGTAGAACAGTCCGGTCAGCTTGGTTCTCGTCTATCGAAAAAGACTTAAAAAATATTTGCAAATTTTACCAATCGTTAGGGTCGCTTCAGTGTGCTCCATACAAACTATAAGAAAAACTACGTATTTTGGACGTAGTTTTAAGTTGTGTTTATTTTGGATTTTACAATTCCTACGTTTCGAGCTCTTTACAGAGCCCGTGGTCACGGATGACTAATAAGGTGTTAGACGTCATTATTTAGAATAGAAATTATTTTTGTTTTACCGCCATCTATTTCTTAATTGCCTAGCGTAACGTCCGGGTTCCACACAAAAAGCTGAAACCGTATCTCGTGTAGTAGGTCTTACAGTATGTTGGATCTGGTCCTCCTGCTGTGTAATCAGCGGAGTCCACGTTGATGAGATTCCCCATCCAGTATTTCTGTTGAAATTCGGATGTTTTTGAATTTCTATGGCTTCCCGTACTTTCCTAGGAATGAATCTCTTCTCTCTCGCTAGGATTGCTGCCTTATCGAATCTGACATAATGGGTGGGGTTATCCGTGATATGTTCACACACTGCAGACTGTCTGTCACGACGGTTTTTTACATCAGCAATAGCTCTTTGTTTCTCCTATGTATGAGAGTCCACAGTCACAGTCAAGTTTATAAACACCAGGGTCTTGGAGAGCGATGTTGCAATTGACTGATCTGATGTACTGGCTGATCTTCCTTGGCGGCTTGAAAATGGTCTTGATTAAAGCTCGCTTCAGAATTCTACCGATCTTATCAGTTACTCCCTTCATGTATGGTAAGTATGCTGGTTGTCGTTCGACTGTGGATGGTTTGGCACGGTTTCTGTGACGTTGACGGGGTGGCTTCAGGTTATTTTCATGGAGTACTCGTCTCACATGCTTGAGCTCATCGTCTAGGTGTTGAGAGTCACAGATACCGCGTGCTCTCTGAAACAAAGAGGTACCAACGGCAGCTAATTGGCTCGGATGATGGTGGGAGTTACCATTTAGGTACTTATCTGTGTGGGTTGGCTTTCTATAAACGGAATGACTGATTGTACCATTTGTGTTTTGAATTATAAGAATATCTAAAAATGATAATTTATTATTTTGCTCTGATTCCATTGTTTTAATATTGGGATGAATTGAATTAAAATGATTTAGAAAAGCAGTAACTTGGTCTTGTGGAAGAATGGTGAAGGTGTCGTCTACGTACCTCTTATACATCTTCAGCACAGCCGGAGCTTGCCTTAGGGCTCGATCCTCAAAGTCCTCCATAAAGATGTCAGCCATCAAGGGGGATACTGGAGAGCCCATAGCCACGCCATCAACTTGTATGTAGAACTCATCATTCCACAATAGGTAACCAGATGTTAGGCACCATTCTAAAAGTTCTGCATTTTCTATTGCTATGTTATTTTCCCGGAGTTTTCGTTTAACTATTTCGATACAATCCTTGACTGGAATGGCAGTGAAAAGCGATTGGACGTCAAAACTAACCAATACTTCGTTGCTGTTTACTTGCAAGTTTTTGAGTTCTCCGACAAACTAGGTTACGCTAGGCAATTAAGAAATAGATGGCGGTAGAACAAAAATAATTTCTATTCTAAATAATGACGTCTAACACCTTAGTCACCCGTGACCACGTGAAACGTAGGAATTGTAAAATCCAAAATAAACACAACTTAAATCCGTTTAAATTTGTTTTATTGTGATAAGTAATAGTTGTGCAAACTCAAGAAAATATTAATATTGTAACAGTCTAAACACAACTGGACGGAACTGGCCGGCCGGCAAAGCACATCGCGTGGCGCGTGGGCATGCGGGGGAGGCGTGCGGGGTGGGTCGCATCTTGACCCCGCGGCCCCCGCGGAAGGATTTTGTGATTTCCCTCCGCTAGGGCCACGGGGGACACTAGTGTGCCATTTGTAAATTTACTCACTTTTTGGTAGAATAACAGCTAAGTATTTAATGCACAATGAGTTTCGAAGTATTTGCAATCGATCTACGCAATAAAACAAAATCGACTAAAATCAAGATAATTAGGATTTTCTGTTGGCCTCAATGCGTGGTCCTTGGTTGGCCCACATGGTGGGCCGCGTGGCGTTCAACGTGATAATGATGGGTATTGACCAGTTTCAAGTATCAAGTTAAATATATAAGTTACAGGTACGATTATCTCGTCGAGACAACCCTTAATAATGTAAGCTGGTATCGCATCGGGCCCTGGCGAGGTCCCCGGCTTCAGCTTTTTAACCGCAGCGCGGACGTCAGCCACACTAAAAGCGTGTAAATGCACGCGGCGGCAGTCCGCCGGTGACGCAGCGGCCGCGACGGCAGGATTTAATAAGGGCTGATGCGGTAAGAATACCGAGCTAAAGTGCTCTGCAAAAGCGTTCGCGACCCCTGACCCCGTGTATTCCTTGTCGCCCCGCGTCACTTTGGATTCCAGTCCACCGGCGCTTCGGAGGCTATTTACATATTGCCAAAATTCTTTTGGATTGTGACATAAGTTCCTAGAAATTAGATTAGTATAGTTTGTATGGGCTAGATCAATGTCCTCCTTTATTTTTCTACGTAGTCGCCTAAATTCATCCCTAGACCCAATGTCATCAGTACATTTCCATATCCGATGCGATTCCGCCTTAGCTTGTATATCACGAATTATACATGGGGTATATACGAGTACTTGACGACTTACGTATTTTTTTGGGAATGCATTGGTCAAATATTTTATAAATTTCATGATAAAAAAAACGTAACGCGTCTTCCACTTCGGTGAAAGCATTTATTTGAAGCCAATCAAATTTTTTTATCATATTATATAATGAGAAGAAATCACCTTTTGCGAAATTCCAGTCATTTTCTAATGGGATGTTAGAAGGGTCCCGTTTTAAGACCTCTTTGCAAAATCTGTACCCAATACTCACTACCAGCGGCGGATGGTGGCCGTCCACCTCGCCCAGCTCCGCACTCGTCAGCACCACGTCTAGCATTCTCTCATTCATATTACTAACACAGTTGTACTGCTCCATATCACAGAAGGTACTGAAATATTTAAAATAATTATTTACATTATTACTAGCGCTGTGTAAATTTAAATCGCCAAAAATTAAAATTTTAGAAGACGCATGATTCATACACACTTTTTCAACACTGTGAAACCACTCCATATATATATAGTCTGATGAGCCGGGCGGTATGTATATGACACATACGTAAATCACTTGTCCGTGGAATAAAAACTTAGCCCACAAATCTTCACCGTCGAGTGTTTCGTAAGCCGGTAAACGTTCGAGCAGCAGGGGCGCGCGCGCAGCCAGCAGCACTCCGCCGCCGATCCGCGCGCGTCGGTCCCGGCGCAGCACAGCCCAGCTTCCGCCGGCGCCGCACAGCTCAGCATCACTCACCGACTCGTCTGTATTTGTTTCTGTTGCCGCTACCAGCTGCAGGTCGTCAGATGTTAACAGATTGTTTCGCCACTGTAGTAACTTTGTTTTCAGCCATCTTACATTCTGGTAGTAGACAGTTAGGTAGTAAAAGTCTTTAGGCTTATTATGTCTCAGCCGATGCTGGTCGTTCGAGGCGAAAAAGCCAGCGCTCGGCCTTAAAGCCTTTCGGCCAGAATTGCGGTTTGACGCACTCTTCGTAATCGTTCTCGGGAACACCTACTTTGAACGATGCGTAATCAGCTGATCGTTTCGATGTCATTTTTACCACAGTGTAATTAGTAGATGACTTCTTAGCGTTGAGATAACTGATAACGTTCGCCTCAGTGGTGTCGGGACGCGCACCCCATACGTGTAGGTACTTAACATTATCAGCTGCGCATAGCAGGTCGCTCGGTGCTCCACAGCCTCGAACTACTTGTTTATTACGGTAGTTTAGGTAGTTTCTACGTTTGCGGGATCCTGCTGTTTGCCATTCTTCTTTGTTGTCATTATTTTTGTTGTGTGACTCGGATCCGGCGTTAGATCGTAGTGGTGGAGCTAAAGGTGCAGTATGCATATTATCTGTCGTAGATCTACGTTTAGATTTTCTTGTCCGGCTTTTTTTCGGTGTTGATGATCGGTTAGCATTCATTTGGTTTGAATTTTGTCCTTTGTTAACCTTAGTCGAGTCATTTTTCTGTTTTCTGGTTTGTTTTTGTTGCGTCTCTGTCACTCCTGGCGCGGTAAGGGTATCTTCCTTCTCATTCGCACTAGCGAAGTCAGATTCGTCACTACTGCTAGCGTGACGTATTTCGTCGCACTGGTCATCCGAGCACTTGTCGCACTTGTTTTTACCCTCAACTAATAAAGTGACTAATGCAGTCAGCTCAGATAATTGAAGTTTTAGGCACGGTAATATTATCTATACAGTATTCTAACTTCATACAAACGGACGGCGCGCGAGCTATACCTACGCGCTCGGATCTCGGCATGCGCTCGGCAGTCGCGGGTGAGGCGGGTGTGCCGAATGGACGGTGTGCAGGTTTTAAATAAGTAACCGCACGAATTTTCACTCGAAATAAGTACAAATAGTATTTAAAATTACAAGTAGAATATATTGTGCTGTTTTTGGTTGCATGAATTCTTCAATAACGCACCCAGAGTAATATAACTTTTTTTAGATTACCTGGAAACTCTGAAAGGTAAGGTAAGCCTATAAATTAAATTTACGTATTATTAGGTAAGTAGGTACCTACTACGTAATTTGTGGCTTGTGTCTAAATAGATAGGTATTTACCTGTATTTCCTTTTTATACAACCGTGTTATAGGTTTGACGCATCTGCAGGTCGGGGTATTTTTTATTTTTATTTATGTGGTTATTTCTTAATTAATAAATAGAATAGAATGAAGGAAAGTGATTAACACGAGTGAACTGGGCGACAGTGACAGCCCCATCACATGCTTACGTACCGCGCGGCTGTAGGCATTTATTTCAAGGACACGGCCGAGTTACAATACTGTATAGATAGTATTACCGTGTTTTAGGGCACAAATCTCGTCATTTTGGGCACTAAGTTTAGTGTCCACACTGGCTAAACTTCTTTTGATGATAGCACTGTCACTTTCGCGCACTCCTGACGGCATTTTTCTTCGGAAATTATTTTTAATCGCGGAGCGTTTCTAGTTATGTATTGTTTCGGCTAGTGTTGCCAGTTCTCTCTAGCCGCGAGAATGAAATTGGCTAATGTATTCTGAGCCGAAATTACAAAATGTTTCAGCCAATTAGGGTCAATTTGTATGGGAGGTATTTTTTTTACAGATTTTTACAAAAGTTTAAATCAAACCATTCACTGATAAGAAACTTGTTTCTCTTGTTACAATTGGCCCACTTCGGTGCGGTGCTTACCGTTTGCCGCAAAACACTATACAAATAATTTTCATATTAATAAATCGGTATTCTTGTTTGTTTATAGTTCCAGTTAGGCTGTCAATTTCTCTTTCGTATCGCTAACCCAAATAAACTTCTAGAACCCACACAAGCTCAAAGGAATCTTTAATCATTTTTTTACATTATTACAAGAAAATTTCGTGTATTATTAAGGATATCAAAACAAATTTAAAATAATGTTTATTTAAGGTGGAACGTTTTTCATACAAACGTTACATGAACTTATGACAAGGTATAAAGAAGATAAAAGTCGTGCCATCTAGTCTAAAGAACTAGGTAAATAATATTTTGGCTGAATAAAAATACATTTTAAACCATAAAATTTCACTGTTACAGCCGCTTCGTCATTTTACGCCAATTGATGATTGCTGCAAAAAAGTGAGTTTGATTTTATTGAAGATAGACGAAAATCTCATTATCTTTATCATACATAGTTTTGCGCCAAATTTACGTGTGCCTTCATTTTTTCACATATAAGCATTTGTTCTCTCTCTTCGTGTGGGGCACCGAGTGATCCAACGACCCGATGAACCCTGTTGTCAAGAGTTTTTCAACCACCTACTACATGTACTAGGCCTCTGACATGGTTGTGTAAAGACCGATTTCTAAGTAATCATAGACAGCAACCAGGACCGACGGCTTAAGCATTTGTTAAAAACTTAAAGTCGTTGGAGTCCACGTTTGTATGAAAAACGTTCCACGGACCATAAATATTCTGTGTAATTGCAACATTTTTATGCTTTTTACACACACGTAATTGGTATATTTTTGATAGCGTGTGTTTTTGATAAACATTTAATTAAGCCAATGTTTTGTACGGAAGGAAGTTAGGGAAATAAATACGAAGGCCAAACAATATATAGACCGAATATTAAATATTTTATTTGGCCATGTGGGTACTACCAACTATTATTAATTCTGTGGTACTACGCGAACCTTTTAAAATTAATAAGTAGGTATGCAGTTGTGGCAGTTGATTAAAACTAAAATATTTGTTTCTTTTTTTTTAAAAGAAGTGCAAGTAAGCAAAGGTCGCTACAAATTACGTTACACACTTATAAGGGAGGGGGTTTTTATCAGAAGATATCTTTCATACTAAAAGAGGGGTCGGGGGGTCAATTCCCGAGGGAATGTTCCCAGTATATTTCTAAGTTTCTGGGAATATTCTCAACGGAACCGGATTCCCGGGAACGGCACTTATAGTAGTAACTGACCCAAGGAAAATAAAGTTAATTCGGGCCACCTATATGTTATATTGCTTATCGAGTCATTTATTATGGGAGGTCAAAATGTGCTGGTTAAAATGGTAACTGTAAGTCTGTCTAAGCAAAAGCCGGTATAAGCCTGACCCCTGAAATGGGTATCACCACGTTTCACATTCAAAATGAGTCAACCTCGGTCGGTCGGGGTGAACGCACTTAACGAGTGTAGACGGCGAGTGCACGCGCACTCAGTGTTTTGATGCGCTGGACATACAGGGTGTAAGGGACTCTAGATTTAAGAGCATTGCTCTTGTCGGTGGAGTTTCCGCCAGTTTTCTCTGTCTTCTGCCTTCTTCTTGACTTCCCTATACGACATGACCATTGCTTTTTCTTTTACTTGGTCTAAATAACTCCTTCCTCTTCCTATTTTTCCTTCGATCTTTCCCTCAACAATAGTGTTGAATAAGTGATCATGTCGTATCAGGTGTCCTATCATGTTTCCCCTTCTATTATCTATTCCGAGCCGGTTTTCTATTAGGACAATACAAACTTGTTATAAAAAGAAGAAAATTGCGTTATGCAAATTTCTTTTTTTACAATGACCGATCATGACGTCAATAAGTGATAATGCTATCCTACATTGAATAAAGTTATTTCATTTTCATTTTCATTATTGTATTGAGCAACGTTCTTTTCTCTTTTACAAGCTAAAGCACTTCCTCGTTCGTCTTCCTTTCTGTCCAGCTTATTGTCTCCATGCTTTGCCAACACCACTGTGTAAGGGACGATGTACTGAAAACTTTGCACGCATAATCAGACCATAAAACTGAACAACTTTTACCATGAAGTTTGGGAAACGAAAAAAAAAAGTTTCCACAGAAAGTCAGTCAGCTGATCGGGAATTTCAGTGTATTGGTGGTCGAAACTTTTTTCTCGTTTACTAACTACCGTCATAGAAAAAGTAGTTCACTTTTATGGTCTGATCATGACTGCAAAGTTTTCGGTACACCGTCCCTTAGACCCTGTAAAATATGTTCACAATTGGATCGTATGCGCAGTTAACCGCATTTAGATTTGAATATTTTCACGATATTTTGTATGGAACTTACTATCGTTAGGTGTAGACGGTTTTGGAGTGGCCGTCGAGTGTCGTAAAGCGCAGCGTGGGACGGCCTTTTTCTGGTCTAGGCTATCGCCACTTCTGACAAATATTTGAGGGCCGTTTTAGAAAAATCGTGTCTCACTATACATGGCTATAGTGGTTGGTTGACAGCCTGTCACCTTAAATTGTAATACACATGAAACCCTCGAGTACTTTAATCGCCTCTTACGTCACCTGTGGGAAAGAAATGGGGTGATGCTATTCTAAGCCGGCATTACACGGCTCATAATCACTACATACATATCCGTCTAATATTATAAATCTGATTTGTTTGTGTGTGTATGTATGTATGTTTGTTACCTCTTCACGCTCAAACAACGGCTTGACTGATTTAGATGAAATTTGGAACACAGGTAGAGTATAACCCGGAATTACACATAGGCTACTTTTTACCGCGGAAAAACAACTATTACTACGGGAAAATGAGTGCTGGGCGGAAATCTAGTATAAAATAATATGCTTAGATCTTTAAAACTACGCAACGGATTCTGATACGGGTTTTTTTAAAGATAGAGTGATCCAAGAAGCAGGTTATTCGGTATCTTTTACGGCGAAAAGCTTTGTTCCAACCGGGTAGCAGCGAGTAAAACCGCTGGGAGGGTCAGTACCAGTAGTCACGAATAAAACAAAATCAATCGTGAATATGGATTGACAATTGTATAAATGAAACGAACGATTGGGACACTGCCACTAATAGACGTGGGTTACTAGAGCGATCTTTAAATTGCTATTGCGCATCTAAAGATGATGATAAAGCTAATGATGCAAGTCAACTGTCATTTATTTTTACTTAAGTTACGTTAGCAGCCACAACAGTCCACTGCTGGACATGAGCCTTTCTCTATTTCGGGGTAATTCGTAGTAAAAACTCCTTGTAAAATCGCGACAAATGTCTTATAGACATTACGACTTAGTAATTTATGCTGCAAGGGTTATGCGTGTTGTTTTTATGACTTTGAATAATTATGACTCTATAACATATGCGTAATACAAAAATGGGCCGTGTGGTGCCGGCAGAGTAGAATAGCACCACCCCATCTCTTCCCGTGGGGGTCGTAAGAAGCGACAACCACAATTAAACCCGGAACGGGGTCTCCTGGGGGCGCGTGTGACAGAGATTTACCGCGCGGCAGACTCCTGCAGCCGACCTGGCTCCGCACGTATCGACTAGTCGTTCCTGCGGATCCGAGGAGGCCGAGAGGGTGGCGCAGGTCCTGGGCAGCCCTGCGTTTTTCATAATTGCGTCCCAGGCAACGCGGTGTCTGTGGAGAGGACATTTCACCCGCGTCACGCGGCTAAGTCTTGCCTCAGACACTGATTCAATCGTCTGTCACAGACGTGTGAGGCCAATGATGATGATGAGGAATACAAATATGACTTAAAATTTTATGCAAACCACCGCTCAATATTATTCGACGTTTAACCGTTTCGGCAAAATGAATAGTTCATGAATACATTTGAATTCGCATTTCAAATAGGTTGGTATTACTTGAAAAAGGTAGTAATTTGGTAGGTATAACTTGAAAAGTGCCTACACACACACATACACATATCACGCCTATAATCCCTTGCGGGGTAGGCAGAGCGTAAACGGCCGCATAGAACGGACATTTACGCCACGTCTGACAAACATTTGAGGGTCATCCGAAAAATTGTGTATCGCCATAGTAAAAGGCCTACATCACGCATATTTTATTAAGTAGCTGAGATGGGTAGTAAGACCTGGTAAAAAATGATGTGTACCAACCAATTGCTAAAGTAAGGCCATCCCAATATGCCATATTTGACAGCTGTCAGTTCCATACTAAAATTAAAATAAATGTCAACAGACGAAAATGGACTCTTTGCCATAGCATTAGCGCGATGTCAGATTCGGCTTATTGGGATGGCTTTGATGTAAAAAGGGTAATGCCGATCAAACCGAGACACGTTCACCTTGAGAAGTTCATTATTCCCTGTTCAGAAAGGTAAGTGTATGCATTATTTATTTATTGATGACACTTAGGGCCGTCTTCCTTGTTGAGAAAAATATTAAACTTCAAAGGATGGTTTGTTGATTTATTTATGAGGGTTTTGAGTATACGTGAAAAACGCAAAAGACTTGGCAAAAAAAAACAAAGTTTCATTCTACGTCTTATTGACCAACCGAGTCGGTCAATACAGCTAAGATAGCATGAATTTCAAGAGAACCACCTGATTGTCCGTAAGAAAGATGGTTCCGAGCTTCGGAGGGCGCGTTAAGCCGTCACTCTCGGTTGCTGTTTATGATTACTTAGAAGGCGGTCGGTACACAACCCCGTCAGAGGCCTACTACTAGTAGTAGGCGGATGAAAAACTTCGTTTTAAATGAGAAATTGAAAAAATGGTAGCGCCCGCCGGGACTTGAACACGGGACCGTGGGGTACCGTCCCACTGCTCTGCCGCTGCTGGGCGCTAACATTTTTTCAATTTCTTATTTTCACATAATATGAAAATAATATAGCACTGTGAGTGCGTAAAAAACTATAGTACCTTCGTTTAAATGTTTGGTATGTTTCAACCAAACATTTAAACTAGCTAAGTAGGTATACCAACATAATTTTATTAGCTAGCAATCTAATGCCTGAATATTATGTAATGATATAAACTAATGAATAATTTATTTCGTATTGATTAACTATCTAATTTGACATCAAATGAAAATTGTTTTGCTTAAAATGTTATTATAATTATATTTTGTAATGAAAATTGTATGTCCGAAATGGGCACATTGCATTGTTGGGACTCTACCTACTCGTATTTGACTATCTATGTGCTGTACACAATGAACAATAAAAGTATTTTGTATTTGTATTTCAAGTGCTGCCGGCTTAGAATAGCATCACTCCATATCTGTTTCGTGGGTGGTGTCGTAAGAGGCGACTAAGGGACTCGAGTGTTACGTGTGTATTGCAATTTTAGGCGATGAGCTGACAACATGTCACTATAGTGATACACAATTATCTAAAACAATCTTAATTTTTGTCACACGTGCCGTAAATGTCCGTCTTTTATCGTCGTTTACGCTCTGCCTTCTCCGCAAGGGATACAGGCGTGATATATGTATGTATATTGAATAATAGCTATCGTATCAAGTGTGTTCTACGAAAGGTCATGTTACATCAAGATATAACGTGCGTGTCGAAAAATATTAACACTGTAACTCATATAATTGGTCTCATGTCTCAAGTTTGATAGGCCGATAATTGCTTTATTGCCTAATGGTAGGTAATAGAGACGTTTCGATATGTCATAGTGGCAGAAAATATGTATAGAACTCAGTAATATTAGAAATACATCATCATATTTACCTAGTTACGACTCCTATCTTCCTTTCAATTAAACAACCATGAATTTATACACTTTAACAAATGTAATAACTTAATTTAATTACTGGGACACAATAAATATTTATTATCATTTTTTTTATCATATTAGTCGGAACGGCAATAGCATTTTTTACGCTTGCGTAAATTTTCATTTGAATGTATGATAGCTCATTTCTGAAAATATTTTCATAAATGTGTATAATTGAATTATACTTATAAAACATACCAGTATTGTCTATGAGACAGTTTGCTGAGTAAAAACCTAGTTTGAGTCGTTTTTATCCACTGCAAATGAAAGTATGTTAGCATATACCTAAAATGACACAAAATAATGAATTGTCTACAAACAAAAAGCCAAAAAATTTAGATTTATATTTGATACACATGAAGTGCTAGCCATACTGGGCCAGGCCTGTGTCACTCCGCGTGTAGGTATTGAAAACATACCTCCAGGCGCCGGCCACTGCGAAAGGGCTAATCTAGCGGGCTGCCGCAAGCGAAAGAAGTCACACGCGTGCGCTATTTGTTCAACTTTCTCGACAATTTTTTGCAAAATGGACAGACGAAAACATACATACATACTTAAATATCGCCTATAATCCCTTGCGGGGTAGGCAGAGCGTAAACGACCGCTAAAAACGGCATTTACGCCACCACGTCTGACAAACATTTTAGGGTCATTCAGAAAATTGTGAATCGCCATAGTGACAGGTTGTCAGCCCATCGCCTAAAATTGTTCGTCGTCGCCTTTTACGACACCCACGGGAAAAAAATTAGTATACATTATAATATTATTATTATCAGTATACATTTTATTATTATTATGTTGGTATTCTTTTCGGATCTCGGGCCCACAGGGACCCGGTCCTTTGAGGCATGTGTGGGGCCAAAGCCAACAGCACAGAGGCCTTTTTTATACCAAATAATGTGTTGTGATGTGTACATCAAGCGGATACTTGCTCTGTCTGCACGCACTATAGAAGTACTCGTACACCCAGAGCCAGCACCCGCCTGATGCAAGGACTATTGCAGGTTTATTACTTCACTAGCTTTTACCCGCGACTTCGCCCGCGTTAGATAGTTTTTTTAGGCACAAGTTCTAAAGAAGATATGTATATTCATAGTAAGTATGACAGTGATAGTTATTAGAACAGTTCTTATCTCTACTGTTTAAGGATGACTTGCTTGCTTCTGTTGTTAAAGGGACAATTCAAAATTTGCTATCCGGTGTACTGCCCTGAGAGATCAATATTTATAACCATTGAATACACAAGTCAGTAGAGAACAAAAAATCCTCGGTAAAAAGTTGCCAACATCCTTTCTCAACTTATTCCCATCATACTAAACAACTTTTCTTTAGGAACCATTTCTGTATCTCTAATAGTTTAGCTGGGGTCCTGATGGTAAACCTGGTGGTCTACATAAGGTACTCCAGATCCTCAATGTCCTTGTGAAAAGAAGCGGCCCATCATAATCAACAACTTTTGTTTTAGAACCATGAATGTATTTCTAATGGTTTAGCTGGGCTCCTGATGGTACACCTGGTGGTCTACATAAGGTACTCCAGATCCCCAATGTCCTTGTGTAAAGAAGCGGCCTATCATACTGAACAACTTTTGTTTTAGAACCATGCCTGTATCTCTAATAGTTTAGCTGGGGTCCTGATGGTACACCTGGTGGTCTACAGAAGGTACTCCAGATCTCCAGATCCTCAATGTCCTTGTGAAAAGAAGCGGCCCTTCATAATCAACAACTTTTGTTCTAGAACCATGCCTGTATCTCTAATAGTTTAGGTGGGCTCCTGATGGTACACCTGGTGGTCTACATAAGGTACTCCAGATCCTCAATGTCCTTGTGAAAAGAAGTGGCCCATCATAATGAACAACTTTTGTTCTAGAACCATGCCTGTATTTCTAATAGTTTAGCTGGCCTCCTGATGGTACACCTGGTGGTCTACATAAGGTACTCCAGATCCCCAATGTCCTTGTGTAAAGAAGCGGCCTATCATACTGAACAACTTTTGTCCTTGGGAAAAGAAGCAGCCCATCATACTGAACAACTTTTGTTTCAGAACCATGCCTGTATCTCTAATAGTTTAGGTGGGCTCCTGATGGTACACCTGGTGGTCTACATAAGGTACTCCAGATCCCCAATGTCCTTGGGAAAAGAAGCAGCCCATCATACTGAACAACTTTTGTTTCAGAACCATGCCTGTATCTCTAATAGTTTAGCTGGGGTCCTGATGGTACACCTGGTGGTCTACATAAGGTACTCCAGATCCTCAATGTCCTTGTGAAAAGAAGCGGCCCATCATAATCAACAACTTTTGTTTTAGAACCATGAATGTATCTCTAATGGTTTAGCTGGGCTCCTGATGGTACACCTGGTGGTCTACATAAGGTACTCCAGATCCCCAATGTCCTTGTGTAAAGAAGCGGCCCATCATACTGAACAACTTTTGTTGTAGAACCATGCCTGTATCTCTAATAGTTTAGCTGGGCCCTTGATGGTACACCTGGTGGTCTACATGAGGTACGCCAGAGCCCCAATGTCCTTGTGAAAAGAAGCGACCCATAATACTGAACAACTTTTGTTTGAGAACCACACCTGTATCTCTAATAGTTTAGCTGGGCTCCTGGTGGTATACCTGGTGGTCTACATAAGGTACTCCAGAGCCCCAATGTCGTTGTGAAAAGAAGCGGTCTATCATACTGAACAAATTTTGTCTTGGAACCATGCCTGTATCTCTTATAGTTTAGCTGAGCTCCTGGTGGTACACCTGGAGGTCTACATCTATACTCCAGACCCTCGAATGGTGATAAAAAGTAGCCTATGTCCGGTCTTGGTATGCTAGCAATCTCTGTGCCAAGTTTCATGAAGATCGGTTGAGCCGTTTGGCCGTGAAAGCGTAGCAGACAGACAGACAGACAGAGTTACTTTCGCATTTATAATATTAGTGTGGAGTGTGGATAGTGTGGATGAATGAAGCAAATAATTTTAATATTACAATAACGCTTAAATGCATACATATATAACGCCTTGTGTAAACGGTCGTAAAAACTAACATTTGCGCCACGTCTGAATAACATTTGAGGGACATTCAGAAAATTGTGTATCCTCACTGTGAAAGGTTCTCAGCCCATCGCCTGAAACTGCAATACACATGTTACACTCGAGTCCTTTAGTCCCTCTTACGACACCCGCGGGAACAATTGGGGTGATGCTATTCTAAGCCGACATGACACGACAAACGTTTATATCATTCGCTGTATACTGTAAAGCGATAAGACATGTTTTTCATGGTGATTAAGATTATACCAGTAGCTAAGTCTTGAGGAAAACATTGCATTGAATAGTGAATGCAAGGAAAATGTTCGGGAAAAACAGGTCAAGTATGAATTCAAGGCAATAAAGACTAAATGGAATTTTGTGAAATATTGCCTTTGCCGGTGGAGTTAGGTTTACTTCTAGAACATATAATAGGTTAATAGCTAGAGAGAAGGATGGTACGCCTAGCCGCCCAAAGTCAAATGTTCTAATTTGAACTAGTAATAAAAACTTTTTTTTCGATGTATAATTGTTTAGACAAGACTATCTTCCGTAAATACCTTTTGATTGGTTATAAAGGTATATTAAGGAAAAAGAAACGTTGTAATTATGTGTGATTCTTATTTTCGTCATAACAGCTATACAGCCGATCGTTTTGCTATTTGCCAGGATGTTTAGACAAAGAATTGCTGTTTAATGCAAACAGGACGCGTTTCCTGCGGGTTATTTGCATTGACAATATGAATGAAGTCACGAGAAAAACTAAACTAGTTTAGGTATGATTGTTCGTGAATTATTAATGTGTTACTTAACTGATACCGTGTGGTGCCGGCACCGAATAGCATCAACCCTATTCTACTCATGGGTGTCGTAAAAAGCGACTAAGGGATAATCATCCAAGGAATGAGAAGCAGCGTTCCTTGTGAATGCAACATCTGGCACCGCGCTCACCGATCCGGCCTACAAACGTGGTTAATATGGTAATGCTCCCGATAGGGGGAGGCTGTTAATGTTGCTGATGCATGTGCTTTCTGTGACACGATGTTTTCAGAAGGATTATAGGATCTACCTTAAGTCTTTATTCTGTGGGATCACTCGTCTCCTAAACCCACTACCTCCATTCTTCTTCTTTTCGTGTGGGACACCGAGTCGTCCAACGACCCGATGAACCCTGGTGTCAGAGTTTTTCAACCGCCTACTACCACTAGTAGGCCTCTGACATGGTTGTGTTACGACCGCCGTCTAAGTAATTATAGAAAGCAACCGGGACCGACAGCTTAACGTGCCCTCCGAAGCACGTAACCATTTGTTTTCGGACAATCAGTTGGTTCACCCTGCAATGTCCTAACCAAACCGGGAACAAATTCACAAAGTGATAAATATCAACTTTGTGAGTGTCCCACCGAGAATCGAACCCGGAACCTTAGCGTAGCAGGCAGTCGCACTACCACTGCACCACATCGGCCGTCACTACCTCCATTGAGAGAGTCACTCACCACTGTACTTCTGAGGCGCGCTGTCCTGCAGTTTGAAGGTGAAGGGGATATGCACGCGCTGCATCAGCAGCCGGGGAGGCTGCATCGCTCGTCTCCAGTCCTCGCCACCCTCGCCCATCACACCTAACACTTCCATGTTCCTGGAGAAACGAAGACAGTTTTACAAAGAGACTAGCAGCCCGCCCAGCGGTTTCACCCGCCGCTAACAATTTCCCCCCGGGAATAAGACAGTTTAATATAGCCTATGTTCATCAGGGATAATGTAGGATTTTAAAAATCTTGACTTCAATTTGAAACAAATATCGTTTTCAGATGGTGGTGGCGTAAAGTTACATGCCGTGTGATTAACCTGGCCAGCCCCATGGCAGTGCTTTTTTTTTTGTTTTTCGCCCGAGCCGGTTTTCTATTAGGTCATAAAAAAATTGTAATAAAAAAAAAGAAAATTGTGTGATACAAATTTATTTTTTTAGAATGATATCCTATGTTCATCAGGAATAATGTAGGATTCTAATGGTGAAAGAATTTTTAAAATCGCGCCAGTAGTTTCGGAGCCTATTCGATGCAAACAAACAATCAAATCTTTCCTCTTTGTAATATTAGTGTAGATGTAGATAATGCCTTCAATTCGGGATATAAATTCTCCTTACTTGCCTTAAATTAGTGCTGTTAATTTCCGATAAATATGTTTAGAACAAAATCTACATCTACACTAATATTATAAAGAGGAAAGATTTGATTGTTTGTTTGTTTGTTTGCATCGAATAGGCTCCGAAACTACTGGCCCGATTTTAAAAATTCTTTCACCATTAGAATCCTACATTATTCCTGATGAACATGGGCTATATTTTATACCAGAAAAAAATAGGGATCCGCGTGAAAATTTCGATAATGTAACCCAACGTGTGAAAAATGTACCAAAAAATATCTTATATCGCGTACGCTGTGGAAATTATTGACAATAGAGCAAAGTGATGTACTACAGTTTTATAGAGGACATCAATATCTATAATAATGTCCGCGATACCATATGTCTAACTATTACAGTTAAGCCACAATACCTACTTTTTCGTTTAATAATTTACAAATGTACCAAAAAAATATCTTATATCGGGTACGCTGTGGAAATTATTGACAATAGAGCAAAGTGATGTACTACAGTTTTATAGAGGACATCAATATCTATAATAATGTCCGCGATACCATATGTCTAACTATTACAGTTAAGCCACAATACCTACTTTTTCGTTTAATAATTTACAAATGTACCAAAAAAATATCTTATATTGGGTACGCTGTGGAAATTATTGACAATAGAGCAAAGTGATGTACTACAGTTTTATAGAAGACATCAATATCTATAATAATGTCCGCGATACCATATGTCTAACTATTATAGTTATGCCACAATAACTACTTTTTCATTTAAAAATGTACAAACTACGCCACATTATTCGTACCAGTGTAATGATTACATTTAATCATTACTGTATTAAAGGGTGTAAGGGATAGCCCGCCGAACACTGATAGGGTAAATGCAGACCATGAAACTGAAAAACTTTCCCCTAGGAACATATTTCAGGAAACGTAAAAAAACTGACTTCCCATAGTGAATGCAGTCAGCTGATTGTGATTTGTATGGAAGGTCATTTTTTGGCGTTTCCTGACATATGTTTCTAGGGGAAAGTTGTCCAGTTTTCTGTTTCGTGCACCCTATCAGTATTGTTTCATGCACACTGTCCCTTACTCGGTATAAAAAAGACGACAAATAACATTAAATAATGCATTAAAAAAATCTACACCAAAATAATACATACATACACATATCACGCCTATTATCCTAAACGACCGCAAAAACGGACATTTACGCCACGTCTGACATATGTTTGAGGGTCATTCGGAAAATTGTGTATCGCCATAGTGACAGGTTGTCAGCCCATCGCCTAAAATTGCAATATACACCCTCAAGTCCCTAAGTCGCCTCCTACGACTCCCACGGGAAACAAATCGGGTGATGCTATTCTAAGCCGTCATCACACTAAAATAATAATAATATAATCTACACTAATATTAAAACAGGATTTTTTTATTGTTTGTTTGAATTGAATAGGCTCCGAAACTACTGAACCGATTTCAAAAATTCTTTTACCGTTAATTGAAATTGAAATTCTTTATTCAATGTAGGATAGTATAATCACTTATTGACGTCATGAACCGTCATTCTAAAAAAAGAAATTTGTATCACACAATTTTTTTTTATTACAATTTTGTTATGACCTAATACAAAACCGGCTCGGGCGGGATAAAAATAAACAAACAAAGGCACTGCAATGGGGCTGGGCAGGTTAATCACACGGCATGTAACTTGACGGCACCACCATCTGAAAACGATATTTGTTTCAAATTAAAGTCAAGATTTTTAGAATCCTACATTATCCCTGATGAACATAGGCTATATTAAACTGTCTTATTCCCGGGGGGAAATTGTTAGCGGCGGGTGAAACCGCTGGGCGGGCTGCTAGTAGGAGATATTTTAGTCGTGTCATGTCTTATAATTTCATGCAAAATATGTGTTATCTGTCAAAATAAGGCGACGATCAAAACAATAGCGACTAAATTGACTAGAAAAGATGAAAAAACCATTGACGTTAATGCCCTCAATTCGGGATATAAATTCTCCTTACTTGCCTTAAATTAGAGGTTTATAGGATTGGAGATATCTAAGTCCGGTCATTTTTAAAAACGTCAATGGTTGTGTCGCCTTTTCTAGTCAATTTAGTCGCCATTGTTTTGATCGTCGCCTTATTTGGACAGAAACACGTATTTTGCATGAAATTATAAGACACGACACGACTAAAATATTTCCTATCCTTTTCTAAACCTATTTGACGGAAAGTGACAGCACAAATTCAAGGTAAGATAAGAGAATTTATATCCCGAATTGAGGCCATTATCAATAAAATTCTGAGAGGACACTCACTAAAACTGACCTTCTTGAGTGCAAGTAATATCAAGCACCACTTCTTGCCAAATCGTGTAGTGGACTCGTGGAAGAAACTACCGCAATCAGTGATCAGTGCTCCCTCAGTGAACTCATTTAAAAACAGACTAGACAAATGTTTGACTCAAGTGCAGTGATATATTATATACACGTATCAGCACAGTGTACTGCTAGTGTATTATAAATAATAATAATATTCCAAAGAAAGTGTTAAATGTTTTGTAAATCGAATTCTATAAGCAAGGCCCGAAAAAAATCGTTCTCTCTCTCTCTCTTTTCGTATGGGACACAGAGTCGTACAATGACACGATGAATCCTGGTGTCCAGAGTTTTTCGTTGGGCAAGCAATCAAAGACAATGCAAAGAAATCGAATTTTTGCACTTGGAAATTTTAATAATCGAAAATTATTATTGATCGATGTTTTTCGAAAAATCATTTTTTCACATCCCTGCTTTTAACCGATTAAAAACTAACTAATCGGATATAAGTATTTCCGCTTTTACAAATTCCTACAATCGCAAGTGCAACCACAGACGTAAACCTAGTTAATTATAAGAACTGGTTCAGTGATTGCAACCTTCCTAGGTCACTTACCTTCGCACACACCTCTCGAAATTGGCTCTTGGCTGTCGAGCCGTGCGATTTTAGAGCAACCTTACTCATGCAATTATTTATAGCGAAACAGGTGTGACAGAATCGTTGTAGTATTTATAGCAATATTTTTTTTGTTAACATGTATTTTTGGGCACATCTGTCGTAGAAACGACGGACGGTGGAGTAAGCGGGTTCTTGAGTGGAAGCCACGCCTCGGCAAGCGTAGCTTTGCACGAACTCCGACTAGATGGACTGATGTCTTTAAAAAGGTGGCTGGGTGCGACTGGATGGCAAACAGGAGATCTTGCCTAATGTGTACCCTGGGGGAGGCCTAAGTCTAACAGTGTGTATATGTTTTCTTTAAACAAACAATGTCATTAAATTTGTGTAACTAATTACTAATTTTGCATTAAAATTGAAACCTATTATGTCATCCTCTTTATTTTTTATGGGACACAAAGTCGGTCTACGACCCAATGAACAGACAGACAAACTGAAACACTTCATTGCTCACATTAATAATTATACACAAACACATAACCAAAAACTGCTAACTTGTCAAAGAAGTATGGAGCTAAGCATCCTTGGATCTACCGAGAATTACCAAACTGGAAGATGACATGCTTTAAGACCAAAAGGAAAAGGGACAGACAGCTCAAGCATAAAAAGCTTTAGTGGACCTCTGTGGCTTAGAATAGCGAGATAGAGAAACTTGGAAAATGTTGGAGGAGGCATTTGTGTTGGAGGGACACGCCAAGCAAAACAAACTTAAAATACAGTTATAGAAAAATATGTAAAATTTAATTAACTTAATTTTATGTAATTTATTAATGCATGTATAATAAACAATAATAATAATAGTATCCTTCATTGCACATATAAAAAAGCAAATAACATACTTAACATAGAAATATGTGAAGTAGGTACAACAAGGCGGCCTTCTTGCTATGGTAGCAAGTTCTACCAGGCAACCTTTGGGTGATAGGAAAGCGCGTAAAGTTAAGCGGGATAGTGCATATTAAACTTATTCTTGGCAATAAAGGGCTTTGAAATTAAAATTAAATAATTTTAATTATATAGTAGAACAAAAACTGTTGTGCATGCAATAGGATGCTTCATTAATAAGTTTAATGATTGTACTATACTGACCTAATCAGATTGGTCATTATTTTGCAGTCCTAGACCTTGATATTGACACCTACTACAACAAATGCAACTCATATTTTTCTTATCTGTGATAAAACGTGGAAATCCGATAAAAAAATTGTGTAAATAAATAAAAAGTTGATAATCAGCTGATTGCATACTATTATTGAAAAAAAAAATATACTATTTATATAACTTTGATCTAAATGCCTGAGCAAGTAGTTGTATAGATTATTTCAAATAAAATTAAATCCAGTATTCAAATACAAAAGGTGCTTTAATAAGGTTAAACATATATGTGTCACTAAACTAGGTCTGGGATTGCCAAACAGTAGATAACTGTTTCCATTAATTCTGTATTTCTTTTGAATGCTAATTGGTGATTCTCTGATAAAGTTCAAATAGGTCAGGGAGATAATTTACATTGTTGTATTGTTTTCCTTTTCATGAATATTAAATTACCTATCCTACACAAATAACAAGATTTCCTAATGAATGTGGATAAGTTAGTTAGCAAAATAATTAATCATCAATGCTTATTTTCTTTACATTTGATTCAATTATCCTATGATGCTGGCCATGACGTGTGATGCCGCTATTCTCTAGCATCTCCCCAATGCTACTGGTGGATGATGTTAATAGCGACTGAGGGATAAATTCATCCCGGGAATGGGTATCAACAATCCTTGTGGAAGCTATATCTTGCACTGCGCACACCAATCCACTTGCCAAGTATGGTGGGTACAGTAATAACCCCCAATAGGGGAAGGCGCATGTCCAGCAGTGGACTATTGTGGCTATTAATATAATGGAAATGAGAGCTTACTTTGTTAATAATTCTTCTGTTTCCTCTGGAAAAAGCACCATAGTTATAACTAAATATTGTCACCAAGGGATATGATGTACTATGCTCTTGGATCTAATCTAAGCTTCAGTCATATAATATTTTTTTAGTCATTCAAATAACTATATTAGTTGACAATAGAATTTGTAATTTTAAGGCTTTATTCCTGCTGGACTTGAGGGTTTTATGTTTGTTACTATTTAAGGCGACAGGCTGACAACCTGTCACTAAAGTGATACATGATTTTTCTGTAACAGCCCTCAAATATTTGTCAGATGTGGCGGTAGCCACCATATTTTTACAACTGTTAACACTCTGGCTACTTCGCAAGGGATAAACATATGATATGTACCTATGTATGTAAATTGAATGCTTATTTACATTCACACTCATTAATAAAATCCCAAATAATATAAAAGAGCTTCCTCTTAACAAATTTAAAATTACTTTGTATAAGCTGCTACTAGAGAGGAGGTTCTATATTATAAATGGATATTTAAATTTTAAATTTTGACTTTGTTGGGTATATTTATGTATCTATTAATGACATGTAGGTAATTGATTAGATATTATTGACATTTTGTATTATAATTTGTAAATTTGCATGTTACGATTTAAGTGACTGAAAATGTAGAACTTTAATTTTAAACCTATCATCTGTAATACCATTTTCTTTGCAAATAAATGTATGATTATGATTATGAAAAAGGACAGTTATATTAATCAAGACATATTGATTAAAGTTCTGCATTAGCTCGCTCAATCCTTAACTATATCTTTATCACTTAGTCACTTTTATCTAACTTTAGTCCAGACTTAAGTAACATGAATAGTAAACTAACTCATTCCATATGAAAACACTAGGTTTAATTTTTTTTATAAATGCATATGTGTCAAATCAGCGCAGAAAAATAGTGTAGTTGGAAGATATAGCCCATCTCCTTATCATGATGCTATAATAAGAAAATACAACATTTGCAAATACAGCAATAAATGTAATGAATGAAGCATGCTTGCTTAGAACTTTCTAGATAAATACTGATTCTATGAAAGGTTTCTACAACTCATAACAAAAAATAAGAATAATTATGTATTCATTGATATGTTATTGTTACCAAAATATACCCATGTTTAGAATCAAAACAAGAGACTAATCTGTTATTCTAATTAGCTTAGGAAAAAATGGTGTATTATTGTTCAATTATGGTTTCTATTTGTATGGAAAGTGGTTGAATATCTGCATAGAATGTAAATGTTATAGAGGTAGCTTACCTGAGGAGTATGACCAGCATCACAAAAAGGGCCACGAGAGCCCCAATCATAATGAAAATATTGGGCAAGTCCGCCAACGTAAGCCCCGTAGTGCCCATTTTTAACACTTCACTTTCTATCACAAAAATAACACTAGAAACACGAGAGGAGCAGCTAGGAAACGCATCAGTGCACTCTATTTCTTTATCTCAAACCATCACGACCTTGCCGAAACGGTATTCGCGCAGAGAAAAGGGACCAACATTTCATAACTGCCTAACTGTCCACCGGTTCTTCGATATTTCACATTCACAGCTGTTCGCTCACACGACTAGACTTTCAGCAGATATTTTGAGCGGCTGATCGATATGTTTTCATTGCAGACACACGGTCACGAGTTCATTCACAACAAAAACAATGATCATTGATCGCAAAGGGCCAAACAAAGACGAGGCAACGGGAAGAACATCCGTCGCATGCGATTTATTTTGACAGAATGCGCGAATGAATGAGCGACTTGAAGAAGTGGCCATCAGATGACCGAATGATATTGCGCAAAAGGGATGGCACAACTTCATTGTATTCAAGAGTGAAAGAGAGAAAGATATTTTAAGAGTTCAACTTCTAGTAAACCGTATTTGGTAGAAATGGTAGAAAAAAGCGTTGTCTTTTTTTTAAATGGCAAGTACTAAATGACCGAAACGTATTGGCGCGAAAATTTAAAGTACAACTGCGTAGAAAAGTTTATTGAACATTTACAAAAACCCGACGAGCATGCATGAAGAGATTGATGAATGTAGAGGAGGCGAAAGAAGTATGCCAGGATCGTAGTAAGTGGAAGGAAGTAGTCTCTGCCTACCCCTCCGGGAAAGAGGCGTGATTTATATAAAAATGCACAAAAACCCAAAATAAATCAGTGGGAATCAGTCATATTAGTGGGATGTGTATCATTTGAGGATAGAATAGTTTTTGATAAGCACACAATCAAACTTAAATAAAGTAACCGCAGTTATGTACGTAGGTGGCAATTTAAGTTCAAGTTATTCTTACTTCAGTAATTTAAATATCTTAATCAAATCACATGTTTTGTTGGTGTTTATTTATTCCTTGATATAGATTAGATAGGTAAATCAGATAATATGTAAAATGTATGTTAATTGACGGTATGCCTCTTCTGAGTGACATAAACATCCTTTATAATCCTACATCTTACGTAAAATACCTACGTAAGTATACTACAGAGATCGTGCATACCGTGAACCCAGGGGTTCAGAATGTATAAAATTATGGAAAAATAGGCCATTAGCTTCGATTTCAAATGGTCATGAAAGAAAGTTTTGTAGGCCTGGAGCTATCCTCACTTTTTTTTATAATTTACCTGTTTGGTAATCTGTAGTCACATCACATCAGCCTATAGCAGTCCACTGTTGCACATAAACCTCCCTCAGGGTGCGCCATAAGGTACGACCTCGCGTTTTGCTATCTAGTTGCTACCAGCCGCCTTCTTTAAGTCATCAGTCCATCTGGCCGGAGGGCATCCAACGCTACGCTTTCCGAGGCGTGGCCTCTACTGGAGAACGTGCTTGCTCCGCTGAATATCAGTTCTACGACATATGCATATGTGTTTGTTATTCAGTTTGCTACACTTCCAGACTATGTCTGTTACTTTGGACATTGAGACTGGTCAGCATTTTTTGCTGATCCTGCAGCGATTCAGCCATTATGACTATATCATCAGCAAAGCGGAGATGTTTGAAATATTCGCCATTTACGTTGACGCCTAGTCCATCCCACTGCAGAGTCTTAAAGATATTCTCTAGCGAATTGGTAAAGAGTTTCGGTGATATAACGTCACCCTCTCTTACACCTTGGAGTAATTGGATGGATCCTGTTTTGTGGTATTGTACTTGCACAGACATCGTTGCAATTTGATGAAAAATTACATAATGTATATCTAAATTCCATACCGAGATAAATTAAATTAATTTTAGGTGCCTCACATTGGGATCTCGTCACGACTCTTGCAAGGACCTAAGGTTTTAGAACGCAGGACCATTGCTTTTTTTACCTTTCTAACTTTATATAAAAACTAAAGAAGAATCTGTGTGTCGGATCCCGGCCTACGTTTCGCCCTACCACCGCGGTTGTCATGTACACAGAACGACACAAACTGTAAACAAAACATCGATCGATATGGCCTCAACTACAACTAAAAGCTTTGCGGCTTTCACGAGGAAAACACCTCTGTTCAGCTATAAACATATTCACAAAAAACACTACAAGTTTTTTTTTAATTCAAGTGTAGCTACTCGTGCGTATTTTCTGGAACATTCCAGAACAAATGGTGGCGCAATCGTTCGTTCTCAGCGAATGATTGACATAGACTCAGTGGATTGTAGAGTTCAGGTCTCAAACTGTGGAGCAACGTGGCGTCCTGTATGGAGAAATGGTTCGGTGATAAACGGCTGTGGTTATTCGGGAACAACCTGCCGCTCTTACCGAGAAGGTTAGTAAAGGAACAAAAACACACACAAATAATCAATTTAAAAAAACACGTAAGTAGAATACCTATAATATCAAAATAGTTTTAGAATTTAAAAAAGCGATACTGGTAGGCTAGGTTGGGCTAGGTACGCATCTTTCTCAAACTCTACACCTTTTTATAAAATCGTTGGTCGAATAAAATATTTACTTATAATTGGAGCGGTCATAAGATCGATCGAACGCCAACTACGCGATATATACAATGGGAGGTTCAAACTTTCATATACCGTCCTATGTTCCTTGGGGAAAGTTGTTCAGTTTCACGAACTGGTTCACCCCTTTAAATATTCTCAGCAAATTTTTTTACACCTTATATATATGAACAAAATAATTTTCCAAATTAGTCCAGCCTTTTTTGAGTAGGTAATCGATGAACATACATAAAAAACACGACGAATTGAGAATCTCTTCCTTCTTTGAAGTCGGTTAAAAATAAGAGTAAATTGAAGGTTATTTGTGAACCTAACTGTACCTTCACAAGAAAGATCATTCATCAGGATTCAATTCAATATTCAATTCTTTTTATAAATGGCTTCTATCAGCATAGAACAATTCTGCCAATGTCTAAGTTGGGAGATACACGTTACAACTTCATGGATAAAAGATAAAAATGTAAGATAAGATGACAGAAGAGATCATAGAAGAGAGTACAGACTCTACCAGAGACACAAACTTGGCCAAAGACTAGGTTGGCTCAATAAATCTGTCAGTTTCTTAGTTTGATTATGAAAGATTTTACACATTTTACCCAGAATTCGTGAGCTTTCTCTTAGATTTTACTCAATTTTATAATACACTTAAAATTATGTTCGCTAAGTGAATAGTGAATTTAGTGATCTTATCTAACATTATATGGCCGAAATTATGAAGTTAACATAAAAAATGCAAAACCTCGATCTGATCAACAGATCGCTACTAGCGCCCGATGTTATTCAGGATAGGTTCGTATCACTCCACTCCATACAAACATAAAAAACATCAGCCTATTGCAGTCCACTGCTGGACGTAGGCCTTCCACAGGGTACACTAAAATGCACGATCTCACGTTTTCGCTATCCATTCACTACCAGCCGCCTCCACAAACATACATACATCAGTCCATGCAGTTCACTGCTGGACGTAGGCCTTCTCCAAGGTACGGCATAATACTTGATCTCCCGTTTTCGCCATACAGTCACTACCAGCCGCCTTCACAAACATACATACGTCTATGCGGTCCACTGCTGGACGTAGGCCTCCCATAGGGTACGCCATAATAAAGCCTCCTCCAGGGTACTGTTTTCGCCTTCCAGTCACTACCAGCCGCCTCCTTTATGACGCCTCCCTTGGTCAGGGGCTAGGTGCCGCCCTCATGACCTAAAATTCATAACTCGATGAAACGCAATTTATCGATAATCCCAAGGATGATTGATTGGTTGGCTGGTATGAAGATGAGTACGAATAAACTACAATGGAACTAGTTAGAATAAACAGTTGTACTAGTTCCATTGGCTTGTTCAATGGAACAAGTGAGAAGAAAAGTGGCATAAGTTCAATCATGGAACTGTGCAATGGAACTGCTAAGAACAAAAGGGAATATATCGGCCTCTTAGCACTCTTGCTATCTATAACTACAACGGGGCTCCCGTTTATTAATTAAAACTACATTCTGTTAATAAGCTTCAGTATCTGTACTTCAATCTCGACCAGCGGATTTTTGATAAATTACGTTTTCATCGAGTTTTGATTTTTTAAGTTATAGGAGCGTCTTAATGTTAAGTCATCGGTCCATTAGGCCGGAAGGCGTCTAACGATATGCTTACCGAGACGCCTCCACTCGGGAACTTACTTACTCCACCGCCCATCGACTTATTACTCTAAAACTGCCTCCATGGTCTAGCAGTTTGAGTTCAGACTCAGGATCCGGAAGCCCCTAGTTCGATTCTCGGGGAAGACATACTTTGTGAGACTGCTCCAGGTTATTGCCAGGCTTACCCACTTGATTGTGTTTACGATAGGTAGTTGCGTGCTTCGAAAGACACGTGAAGTTATCGAACCCGGTTACTTTCTATAATTACATTGTAAATAGCGGTGTTAAGACAAACACTTCAAAAACGTACTATTTACCTAGAGAAGATTTAAATTTAAACGGCCAGGGGCCGTATTCCGCTATATGAAAAACGTCTCAATTGTGTTTCAATAACGTGTCAGTTTGATAGTTTTGACGGTTTTGTATTCCGCTAACAGTTTGAAGTAAGTACAGAAAATCACAATGGCAATAGAATGACTGTTCAATATCGATGGCATTACAAAATGGCAAATAAATAAGAGATCGGGTCCCAGACAGTGATTCTTAGGTCGATTTTAGGCTCAGCGTGCCACACGATTTAATGATGATTGTGATAATCTTTAACAAGCGCTGCTATTTCTAAAATAAGACCACATCATTAAGGCGAGTGTAGTCGTGAACGGCCTCGACAGTGGCACCACTTCACAAAAAAAGATTTCTCTTTATACAAAAAAAAACTATCAGAATGTGAATGAGGGAAATGAGAACCCGCAAACTCAAAGAAATATTCGCTATAAGTAAAGTTGGTGAAAACGGCCACTTTTGGTATTATTAATTGCTATAACTTTAATTACAGCTAATATTTCATAACTTTGCAGGTTCTAATTTTACTTAAGGATAGTACTAAAAACTTGAGCAACGGACATTCTGATAGATTGTTTGTATAAAGAGAAAACATTTTTTTTGTGAAGTGGCGCCACTGTCGAAGCCATTCACGACAACAACCGCCTTAAACTTCTGTCGTTAGAGTTGAACTTCGCGACCTTTCCGCGAGTTGCGGACGTCACGCACATGTTGGCGCAATTTCGAGACTTTCGCTTTATACCACAGCACAGTGTAGGTATGATCATGAAAATCCGATTGTCACAGTTGTGATAAATTTCAGCCTTCCATAGAAATAATAAGTATTCTCATAAAAAAAAGTGTACTCTTTAATTTCTATACTCATAAGCACCTAAATTGCTAGTGTGGTTGTTAGGTTACGTTGATTTCCAACAAAACATTGGTAAATAATGACATTGTTCCTGCGTAGCAAAACCGTAGCGCGCTCGTAGCAAACCGTAGAGGTAAGAACTTTGGCGAAGTTTCGAAGATAAACAGATCATATTTTGTGGTGTACAAATACCAATACATGCTATCATCATCAGCCCACATCCACCCACTGCAGGGCATCTAGGCCTCTTCTATATTGCGCCAATCTTCACGGTCCTGTGCTAAACTCATCCATAGACATCCCGTCGACTTGGTGATATCATCGAACCACCGGGCTGATGGTCTGCCCTCTGACATTTTTGCTCCTTTTGGATATCACTCTGTAATGCTATACTCATGTCAATAATTTCACAAACTTTTGAAAACTTGCAAAATTTACTAGCGCGGACAGATTGAAACCTGTGTCTTTCGCCATTACTAGTGGCGACGCCTCTTCAATATCATCAAATTGTATACCTAACACGGGAAGTGTTTTAAAATTTGGTATTGCACTACATTTAATCTGTAAAGATTGAATTAGTCGCTGGGTATTAGTTGCAAAACTAACCCGATAGATGGGGCCGTGCCACGCGGTACTGACATGAACATAAACTTGCAAAATTCACGGGCAAGGGACGAGCTGCGGTAGCAGATGGAAAAGGCGTCGCCTCTAGTAATGGCGAAAGTCACCGGTTCAAATCCTGCCCGCGCTTGAAAATTTTGCACGTTTTCAAAAAAATGTATACCTTATTTTTATTTTGATGTGGCAAAGCCACTGGCTTCACATCTCGTGAGTTGAGACGTATTTCGCCATTTATGTCAGGTTAGTTAAGTCAAGTCGTTGTTAGGTTATGTTTAGTCCGTCATTTGTAAGGTGATTTGACATTATGCCGAGGAAGATTTGAATGTCACAAATGTTTATCTGGTTGTTGGCAGGTCCCGCGCGAGCAGTCGTGCCATGGAGCGGTACGAGAAACTCGCCAAACTTGGCGAGGGGTCGTACGGCCTCGTGTACAAGTGTCGGAACAGGTAAACAACGTACACATCATATACAAGCTTATCTGATTAAATTAATGCAACGGCTTAGACACCGCCCAAAGAATAAGGTGAAATTTACTTGTGACCGATAGCAAAAACTTAAGACGGGATGGTGAAAAGGAACAAAGGCGGAAATACGAAAAAGAAAATTGGACCTCCCATTTAAAAACTTGCCGATCAGCTGATTTAAGTTACTATGGAAACTTTAAAGTATTTTGTCATATTTCAAACTATGTTCCTTGGGGAAGGTTGTTCCTTATCACCAACACTTGAGTTTTCGCTATCGATCAATAACAAAATTTCACCAATTTTATTTTTTATTTTTTTATTAATAATGGGTTTACTCTTGACTCTAGTCTAGGTCATAGGACAGAGACAGAGTCTAAGATGGAGCGAGCTCACCCAGAATAAGCCTGTTAAGGCACTGGCACTCCCACACACTGATGGAACGCAGCAAGCTACTTGGCGCCAGATTTCGGTGGGATGGTGGTAGCGAGCCAGGCGGCACCTTACGGAGCTTTCCACCACTTAGTGGGAATATACGGCAATATGGTATTGATGTATGTCTATGTACAGACAGATCACCCACAAGCCCCATTCAGTTGCTCAGACGACTACTGGTGCTAACATATTTCATGACCGAATGTTTAGAACAACAGACAATTTTTCATCATGAGGTGCAAGCGTACAGTCGGTTGTAGCACATAAGGTACCAGGGGCTCTCCAAAATAACTGAATTATTTTTGTCCACAGCAATATTTTTTTCTTGACACGAATATGTATTAGTAAAAAATGACTTCTTTTATGAGAATAAGTTGAAATTATTATTATGTATTAACTAAGGATAAAAATAATTCAGTTCTTTTTTAGTACCCCTGGTACCTTATGTGCTACAACCGACTGTACACGTATTCTAGCATCTCAACTGAGGAACTTATTTGTTTTAACTTCACCAGGGACACGGGGGAGATCGTCGCAATCAAGAAGTTTGTGGAGAACGAGGATGACCCGCTGATAAGAAAGATCGCGCTCAGGGAGATACGCATGCTCAAGGTCAGTCGTTTTTTACATAAATATAATGCAGGAAACTTCATACAATTACGAATAAGATAGAAATCAACCGACTGGACACCGACTACAAAAGGCTGAGCCTTTTACTACCTTTGTGACGTTTGGAAAAAGCAAATCGCGTCTGTGCACATTTTTAGAGCCTTTCTGCCAAATAAAACAGTTGTGGTTTCATTTCGAACATGATTATTACTGGTTGAAATATCTATTGAAATTTAATTTCGTTCTTACAGCCGACTAATCGGTTCAGCAGCCATAAATTTGCCGGCTATAAAATATAAAAATGGCCGTCTAGTCCGTGCATCTTTTCAATTAAATATATTTACAACAATAGGCACAAACACAAAACATTTGTACCAAATTTTGAAACACTTCTCGTGTTGGGTATAAAATTTTAAAAACTATATTTCTACTGCAAGCAGGATTTGAACCTGCAACTTTCTCTATCAAAAGTCTAGCGACGCCTCTTCCATCTGGGCTACCTGCGGTAGAAAATTTTGCAAGTTTTCTACAAAAAAATAGTAAGGTGCTGTAATATATAAAACACATGTAATAAATAGATTCTGATAGAAAAAAGGTATGAGCATAGCGCAGTGCTGATTTTCAGCCCACCCTCTGTCAATTACCTATACATGTATCTAATTCATCAACAGTCGTAAAATTCAGTCCCGGTATTAAATGCCAGCATCATAACTTGGCACTTTGCTTTTCAACTGAAAGATCGGAAAAGTTTCGAGTTAGATATGGGTGTTTTCAATGTATAATATGTTTAAGCTATTAACAGCTATCTAGTTCCCATAGTACAGGCTTTGGGGCTAGATGGCGCTGTGTGAATTGTCCAGTATATTTTTATTTATTTATCTAAAGACGGCGAAAGGGTAATACTTATCCAGTCCGACTTACTTGAAAACCTTGACATAAACACCGTTCTTTTATGATTGGTATTCCACATTTATAGCACCTACATTAAAAGTGCCTGATAGATTAGTATAAAAGACTATTATTTCGTTTAGCAGGTCAGGCGTAACATGAACTAGTATAATGCTCAATGGCAATCTAGGCCGGCATTTCAATCTGACTGAATTGAATGCTAGGCTAGGTTCTCCTTTCTACTATGGAATGAAGAAAGGCATTGAAATATAACCTTTAACACTTTTTTATTATTGCGTTAATGAAAAAGTTACACCCTCTGATGCCGGCTTAGATTAGCATCACACAGTTAATTCATATTAATTCTTATTTTTCAGTATTGCAATTTGAGTAAACAAAACTTTCATGAACGTGCCTATAAATTCTATGGCTACGATTTGAATTCCTTCTTAGCCCTTGACATTTATCCACTTTCGAGACCGCGTGTATAATTATATTCAAGGACCATTTTATTCAATAATACTACTAAATTGGCCCAGATGAAATAGGGAGCAAGTACGTTTGACAAGAAAATATCCGGCACGCTGAAAGTCGTGATTTCGAACCCCGATTATTCCCGATATATAGGGTGAAATTATACTAGTGACCGATAGCGAAAACTCAGAAAAGACAGGCTAGTGGGTAGGAACAAAATTAGGTGTAAACGAAAAAAACATAATGCGTACCTCCCATATAAAATTTTACCCAATATAGGGTGAAATACGAGTGACCGATATTAAAAACATCAAGACGGGCTAGTGATAAGGAATAACTTTCCCCAAGGAATGGATCTCCCATACAAAATGCACCAGACCAAGTCAATTTGTAAACCAGGAACTTTTTATATTTCGACCTATGTTCCTTAAGGAAAGTTGTTCCTCATCACCAGCTCGCCCTAAGTTTTTGGTTTCGGTCACAAATTAAATTACACCCTGTATAAATTCTAGTATAGAATAGCACTATAAGTGCGCCATTGCCACTTGAATCGATACCATATTCATGAAGTTACGTATATAACAGGGTGAAAGGGACAGCCCTCCGAATACTGATAGGGTGCATTTAGACAATAAAACTGAACAACTTTATTCAAGGAACATATGTCAAGAAATGACTACATATAAACTACTTCTCTGTTTCATCAACTAACCGAAAAGGTGCAAAAATCTACCACTAAACGTGTTTTAATAAAAATAATAAGCTCAAAACAAACGTCGTTTGTCGACGCTCGTCAAACATTTCACAAAAATCAAAGTATGTAAGTTTTTCTATGATTTCCGACTCATAGTTCTATGAAACAATATGTTGAAAATGGCCTACCCTCTTAACACTTTTAGGGAATGTATCGCATTTCCCTTCACCCCATAAAGGACTAAAGGTGCTGTCAATAACGTGACCTTTGTACCTCTAAATCAAGGTTTTAGTTATTGTCAGGGCAATATCTAAGTAATAATAATTAAAACTTGTGATTAGTAGATTGTTATTAGAATGTTTGATATCTTCACGTCACCGTTATTGCGCTTTAAAAACAATGAAAAACTAATTAAAAAATATAATGTCAATGGTGTGTTGACATGTTACCTACTTTATATTGTTGTTTTTTTTTTACTTTGATTTTCAATGTATTTAATAAATTATGCATTTCGTATGGTGTCAATGACTTTAAAGTTACGAAAAACATACATTGTCACGATAAATTCAATGTTGATAGTTTGTATTGTACTTACACCTAATTAATGTGTATTATGTTGACAGACAAGTATATTGTCTATCAATAATAATATGCCCCTGATCGATTACGTTTCCATATCACCAAATCAACCCATTAGTTTTGTATAGAATCGATAGTTTGTCGTCGTTAGGTTTTTATCGACATGACAATATTTGTGTGATTCATTCCGGTCGAAGATAATTCGAAATATTTCATGATCGTGTGACTAGACAGTTGAATTCATTACATATTTATTTGGCAAAAAATGCCTATATGAGCATTATTATTGAACTACTAGATTTCCGCCCAGCGGTTTCACCCGCTGCCACTAATTTTCCCGTAGTATTCGTGGTTTTCCCGCGGTAAAAAGTGGCCTATGTGTTATTCCGGGTTATACTCTACCTGTGTTCCAAACATCCAAATCGGTCAAGCCGTTTGAGCGTGAAGAGGTAACAAACATACATACACACACACAAACTCTCATATTTATAATATTATATCAGAATGGATTTATTTGGCAAAAATACCTAATTGGGCATTATTATTGAACTTTTCAACCGTATGGCGCCGGCTTAGAATAGCATCACCCCATTTCTTTCCCATAGTTGTTGTAAGCGGCGACTATTGGCATCGGGCGATGGCCTGAAATGGGTCACTATAGTGATTCATAATTTTCCGAATGACCCTCAATTGTTTGTCAGACGTGGCGTAAATGTCCGTTTATTGCGGCTGTTTACGCTCTGCCTACCTCGCAAGGAATATAATATGTATGTGTGTGTGTGTATTGTATTTAGTATTAAAATTGGGCAAGTAGTTCCGTACAATTATGTATAAAAAACACGTAACAAGATCTGGTAGGTTTCCTAAACAAATGTTCCAACTCTTGAGTACGATTTTATCTCGCCATCATAAATAAAATTTCGTTTAATACCATTACTCTTCCCTAGGTCTGCTGTAAGAATTCTCTTATTAGAGATAAGCAGTGCCTGTTGTGTCTGTATTCTTTATGTGTTTTTCTCTTTACTGTTCCTGTGTACAATAAATCGTAAAACAAATAAATTTTATAACAATTCTGATCTCATACTATTTAAACTTAAGTGAGACATAAGTAAATCATTTAAATGAAGATTGCAGCGGCACTCAGCCTGAGGAAGGACCACCGACTGGTCCGAATACGTCGCGATAACGCGCAACAAAAATAAAGGGCGGGGCAGACCGGCTCCGTATGCGTTCCGTATCCAGCTCTCGTCCGTAGTCACGCACGAACTTATGACGTTGTAATGTATGGGACTGTATGAGATACGGCACACCGCTTGCGTTGCGTATCCGTTCCGTGCTGCACGGCGTGCGGTGTGCCGTATCTCATACAGTCCCATACATTACAACGTCATAAGTTCGTGCGTGACTACGGACGAGAGCTGGATACGGAGCCGGTGTGCCCCGCCCTTTAATTCTGATGTTGTCTGCAGAACCTGAAGCACCCGAATCTGGTGAACCTGATCGAGGTGTTCCGCCGGAAACGGAAGCTGCATCTTGTGTTCGAGTTCTGCGACCACACCGTGCTCCACGAGCTCGAGAAATATCCAGCTGTAAGTAGTCTGCTATTTTGGACCGATTTCAGAAATGACATACATAAATCACGCCTGTATCCGTTACGTGCCGTGTGATGCCGGCTCAGAATAGCATCACCCCATTTCTTTCCCGTGGGAGTCGTAAGAGTCGACTAAGGGACTTGAGGGTGTTAATTACAATTTAAGGCGATAGGCTGACAACCTGTCACTATGGCGATACACAATTTTCTAAATGACAAATATATGTCAGACGTGGCGTAAATGTCCGTTTTTGCGGTCGTTTACGCTCTGCCTACCCCGCAAGGGACAATAGGCGTGATATGTGTGTGTATGTATCCCTTACGGGGTAGGCAGAGCGTTACCGGCCGTAAACGGATATTAACCCTACGTCTGACAAAAGTTTGAGGGTCAATAAGATAACTGTGTATCACCATAGTGTTAGGTTGTCAGCCCATCGCCTGAAATTGCAATTCACATCTAACCCTCGAGACCCTTAGTCGCCTCTTACGACACCCATGGGTAAGAAATGGGGTGATGCTATTCTAAGCCGGCAACACACCGCATCAGCATTTCAGAAATGAGACCTAAAAATATTTCGTAACTTGGTAAATTGCCGTGTGATGTCGGTTTCGAATAGCAATACCCCATTTCTTTCCCGGGGTGTCGTAAGAAGCAACTAAGGGACTCGAAGGGTTACATGTGTTTTGCAATGCAATTTTAGGCGATGGGCTGACAACCTATTACTATGATAAAGAACAATATTCTGAATGATCCTCAAATTTGCCAGACATGCGTAATTGTTTGTTCGGTCGTTTACACTCTGCCTACCCCGCAAGAGATAAAGACGAGATATTTGCGTGTGTGTGTACGTCGTAAATTATCACAAATCCCTATACATAATACACTGGCTGGGCAGTTGTTTAATCATAATCATAATACTTTATTGCTTTCACATGGTATTAACAGGTGGTAAATAAGGAAAAACATTCGCATATGAAACCCTGTAAGGGCACTGCAAAGACAAAATAATTAAAACCAAATAACTTATTCTAAACTAACATAGCATTGTATTTTTAGAAAATTATTTTTCATACGTTATATGCTTTACTATAATTATTATTATTATGCTAATAGAAACTTCTATAACAACTTTTTTTTTACTCGCAGTATCAATCAATCAACAATCAGTCACGTGGCTAGAATGTACTAAACACAGGATACTTAATTATTTAGCGACAAATTAAAAAAGACAAATATACAAATTTAATCGAACACAAAATAAGAATGGCGGAGTAACACTATCAACACAGACCTCAAAATGAACCACCTTGTCTTTTTCTTAAAAACTTGTTTGAATTACCTAGCTTAAAACCGCGAAGAGACAATGCTACGACGTAGCCAACTGTAGCACCTAGCTACAGACTTTCATTTTTAAACCAGTTCTGACGAAAAGCTTTGATTTTGTTTAAGATATGAGTGTAAAATTATTAATAAAAATGCATTACTTTAAATTTTAAAATCCTGTACGATAGCCGTGATAACACTGCGGATAAAAAAAATACATCAAGTTAATTTTTTGTGTTTACAAACTTTTTTACCCTTATCGGAACCGATATCTTATCCAATTTCTCAGAAGGCCAAACTCTAAAAATAACAACAAAAGTTCTTAATGTATCATCAGTGACGTCATCACTCACGTCTACCATTAAACACGCGAATAACCGAGTCGTTCACTTATTAGACCCACTGCCGATTAGACCCGATGGGCCTAATTTGTGACTTTGCATTTTACCTACTGAAGCTGTTACTTAGATCTTCTGATAAAATCAGGTGAAGTTTGGTACATTTTAATAAAAAATAAATACTTATCATTGATAATGCACACAACGCAACCTAGCCCCTAACTAGGCAAAGCCTGTACTATGGGAACTGGATAGCTAATATTAATACTTATTTACTTTTTTTATAACTTAACTATCTTAAATTTAATTAAAGAAATTGTGCTGTGTGGTGTCAGCTTAGACTAGCATCACCCAATTTCTACCCAAAGGTGTCGTTAAACTTATTCGTTGAACCTTTAGCGACTAAGGGATGAATCTAGGAAATGGGCAGCAGCGTTCCCTATGCAAACAACACCGTTCGCCACTCACCACTCGTGGTGATTATGGCAAATACGTCCTGATTGTGGGAGACTCATGTCCAGCGGTGGGCAGGTATGGCAGCAGAAGTTGAAGTTGGAAAAAAAGCGTTTTTTGTGATAAGTGTAAAGTAAATTCAGTGTCTATAAAATCTTTACTTTTTTTACCCATTGATTTGTTTCAAACTTTATTTGATTTTATAAGTGGGTCATAAATGTGTAGGTACAATGTAATATCACAAAATGGACCCACTGGGTCTAGACGTCAGTGGGTATAATAAGTGAACAACTCGAATATCCCTCCACAATGGCTCCAAAATTAGCTAACGGCGGATTCTTTGTTGAACTTTCCTTGCGAATGTCGGCTGACATTAATTTTTGTTGGATTAACCTTCGCAAGTTCACGGTCGCAGGTACCTACGCCACGCAAATTGACAATAGATTAAGTTTTGTTGTGCTGTACTGGACTGCATTTGATTAATTTTAAGTGAACACGAAAAATTTTTGTGTTTGTAAATTTGGTATTCAATTTGTCGCGGGTTTTCATCGCTTAGACTACATTCAATCTGTAAAGATAGAATTAGTCGCCGGGTGTTAGTTGCAAAACTAAACCGGTAGATGAAGCCGTGCCACGCGTTACTGGCATTAAAATACACTTGCAAAATTGGCGGGCAAGGAATGAGCTGCGGTAGCCCAACCATATTGTTACTTGTTCGCTTTACTTGTGGGACACTGAGTCGGAGAAACACCCGTTAACCCAAGTATCTACCTACGCTACTAACGACCATCATTCAAGTAGGTAATCATAGAAAGCAATTTCGTTTATTTTTGACCACATTTTGCTCAAAATAAATATAAATAAATATAGCTTGAAAAAGGGACCTGCTTATTTCTACGAAGCTTACAAACTTGTCTACCCATACAGTCGTTTGTATGATACTCGTACTCAGAAGTACTCTAAATAAACTGTTTTTTATATATGGCAATGGCTAGTTCTCATTGATGAGGGAACTGATGAGTGGCACCAGAAAACACATTGATCTGATGATAATATATTATACTTTTCTCGATTTTTTATTTGGAAGTAAAGACCTTTAATTCCTTAAGCAAACTCACGAAATGGTTGTAATTATTATAGATATTTTTAAATAATTATTTAAAACATCGTTCTCTAGATTCCGTAGGTGGTGTCCAACCCTACTTTGCAAAGTAAAACTGAATTAAATCTTGTGTTTTGGTCATACGTACATATTGTTGGATAGTGATGGAGAGTATCATATGGTGACATTTGATAGTAATTGAAAAGTAATTTTCCCATAGATAATCTCGTTTAATCATTGGTGTCAAGAACTCGTCTCATATCCAAACGCACCCTTTATGGCGCTTGACATTCGTTAACAGTTAGATTGGGACGTATGATAACACTGCCTGCACGTTACCTTAGTCACCTCCCAGGATCTGAACGAGGCAGACACGTTGCAAATTAATGGAAATCCGCACAAGAAGCTGAGACATTTCAGATCTGTCATTTTATTTCATGATTTTGTCATACCTTTCATTGCAATTTTCTCTAATTCTATGTACCTAAATGTAAGTTTTTCTTTCAATGGAATATGATGTACCACTGCTAATTGAAGGTCATTGTGTGTAACATTCGTACTTGCTTGCTATCAGTTTGCCACAAAGCCAAAAAATATGCTTTGGTTATCATATCCCTCATATCTGATCCATTACTTTCCGTCATCAGTGCAATGACGGATCTGATAAGGTGATGATGGAATTAAGAGATTCGGTAAAAGTGGGACTAAATCGGTGTCCACGGTTGGGTCTTTTGTTTATATTTTACTAATACGGGGTGTAAGGGACGGTGTACCGAAAACTTTGCAGGCATGATCAGACCATGAAACTGAACAACTTTTTCTATGGGAGCTCTGTTGGCAAACGAAAAATTTTTTTCGATCTCCCATACAAAATTCCCGATCAGCTGACTGACTTTCTATGGAAACTCGAAAAAAAAATTTCGTTTCCCAACATAGGCCCCATAGTAAAAGTTGTTCAGTTTCATGGTCTGATCACGCCTGCAAAGTTTTCGGTACACCATCCCTTACACCCTGTATATCCTTCCTACTAATATTATAAATGCGATATGTTTGTTACTTCTTCACGCAAAAACTACTGAACCGATTTGCAGGAAATTTGGCATACATATCGAGGTAACATGGATTAACACATAGGCTACCTTTTGTCATCACTTGAGGGTCTGGAGTACCTGATGTATACCACCAGGTGCACCACCAGGAGCCCACCTAAACTATAGGAGATACAGATATGACACCAAAGCAACAGTTGTTCAGCTTGATGGGTCGCTTCTGCTGGCATATCGAGTTTGAAGGTTTGGAGTACCTGATGTAGACGACCAGGTGCACCACCAGGAGCCGTCTTAAAGTATAGGAGATACAGATATGGCACCAAAGCAAAAGTTGTTTAGCTTGATGGGTCGTTTCTGCAAGCATATAGAGTTCTCAGGTTTGGAGTACCTGATAAAGACCACCAGGTGCACCACCAGGAGCCCACCTAAACTATAGGAGATACAGATATGGCATCAAAGGAAAAGTTGTTGATCCTGATGGGTAGCTTCTGCTAGCAAATAGACATGGAAGGTTTGGAGTATTTGATGTAAACAACCAGAAGCACAACCAGGAGCCCAAAAAAATCATTCAAAATAAATATTCAGATTTAAACATATCCTTTTATTTCATTTATTTACTTTCTCTCACTTCTTTTACTACTATATATTCTTTTTTATTATAAAATAAACAAGTAAAACTATGTGTTACAAAAACACTATTACATTTTATCAGATCCGTCACCCAAATCGTGGGCATTTTTATCAGATCCGTCACCTAAATAGTGGGACTCAATTTTCTTTACGAAAATCTAATTCAAATTCAAAATGGATTTTAAATTTTTCATTATACCACAATAATTAATGTGTATGTATATGTTACTCGTGTTAATACTTATGAACAAGGCCAATTGAACCATACTTGCTAGATCCGTCATACACCAAATACAGTTCTCTTGATTCCATCACAGCTAATAGTGGGCTAGCTATAACTTTGTAATTCCTCGACCAAAAAGCCGGCCTTTCACATAATTTTATCTGTATTCCTCTAAAGTATGACGCAATGCCCCCAAAACACCAAAAAACATAATTTGAAAAATGATGACGGAATGATCAGGAGAACGCGTTTCGAAGAGAACTAGCCATATGAGAAGTAATTTTCTACAATTACACATTCGTTTTAATAGAAAAAAGTGCTGGAGGCCAAAAGAATTCAGTTTTTTTGGAGTAGATAATCGTGGAGTAGTTATGTGCTACAATCCACTTGTTTTTATTTGCAAATATTTTGTGTTCGTTATATGAAATAAAATTCTAGTTTAGCTAAAAATTACAAATGTATTCTAAGTAAAGCTCCCCAGAATTTAACAACACGCAAAGAATTGAATGTTACCGAGCAAAATAAATGAACCATAATTACAATGGCGTTATTACTTCAACAGTATTTACTGTAATTTAAATAGGTACCTAATAGTTCCAAGCTATGAGCTTACGAATATCGTGCAGAACTTAAACAGTTTAGAAAAAATCGGCCAAGTGTGAGTCGAACAAATGGTTCCGTACCATTTACATAATGGTAAAATAAATAAAGTAAAATGGCTAAAACAATACGTTTATTGTATGAGAGCTCCCTTGAATATTGATTGTGTTAGTATTTTTTGTATTTGGTGTAATAGCGGCGATGTTCTGTGAATATTTCAGTGTCTTACTATTACCGTTTTTATGATAACATCAAGTAAAAAATCACGTGTTTTATAAGGGAGCTCCCGAAATTTTTATCTTATATATTTTTTGTAACTATTTGTTTATATAGTTGAATATAAACAAATAGTTACTAAAAATATAGAACAACAGAAATAAAATTAAATTTTTCTAATTGTAACATTTTATAGTATACAGTCTAGTGACAGACAGACATACAGCCAAATCTCCGTTATAGGGTCCCGTTTTGACTCTTTGGCTACGGAGCCCTAAAAACAGTTACATATTTTAATAAACTCCATCACGCGATAAGTTCAAGTTCAAAGAAAAACGTATGTGTTTTATTAAATAATTTCTTATAATTATTATGTAAACAACATCAGACACGATATGTAGATGCACGATGCATACTCGATAAGTCGAGGGTCAATCAGATAACTGTGTATCACTGTAGTGGCAGGTTGTCAGCCCATTGCCTAAAATTTCAATACACATCTAACCCTCGAGTCCCTTAGTCGCCTCTTACTTATGACACCTATGGGGGTAAGAAATGGGGTGATGCTCTTCTAAGCCGGCATTACACGGTTTAATAAACTTACTTATATTATTTTTGTGCAATAAAGTATATTTATGTTATGTTATATTAGTATAAATATTCTAATGTAAACAGAAATATATTAATCATCGGTCAAAATTATGGATCTACTTAGTTGCAATAAATGCTGACAAATAAACTAAATGATTACGTGCACGCATCACGTGTTGACCAGCCCGATGATTGCAGTTCATATGCAGTTGTAGCAACCGATTGGAAAGCGACTATTTCCACAACAACTGGTTTTCCGACTGAACAACTCCGAGTTTGCCTCGATCCTGCTAATGCTTTTGACATACATACACATATCACGCCTACTATCCCTTGCGGGGTAGGCAGAGCGTAAACGGCCGCAAAAACTGACATTTACGCCACGTTTGACATATATTTGAGGATCATTTGGAAAATTGCCTATTGCCATAGTGATAGGTTGTTAGCCCATCGCCTAAAATTGCGAATCGCAACCACAAGTCCCTTAGTCGCCTCTTACGACTCTCACGGGAAAGAAACGGGGTGATGCTATTCTAAGCCGGCATCACACGCAAAATAATGCTTTTGCTAGAGTCCAACACTATCGGATGAAATTTTACTAGTGACCGTTGGTAAAAACTCAAGACGGGCTGGTGATAAGGAACAACTTTCCCCAAGATCGAAGAACGGCCTAGCAAAATTCCCACTGAACGCGTCAGTTTTTTTTTAGCTAAACGCCTTAGCTAACTTTGCTGACCCACCAATCCAAAATCTTTTGAAAAAGCTCTACCCAATGATTCCTAACTAGGCAAACACACATGATAGTTATGTCGGCTATCTGTTTACCTGAGATACAGGAATTCACATTCTTAGTTCAGGAAATAGGAAAGCCTCATAATTATTTTGTATAAGTGTACCTATTTATAAGTAAGTTTATTGAAAAAATAATAATGTTATTTATGAGAAACACGATAGACGATAAAAGCCGTTGGTTCCTGGCTCCAGTAGAATCGTAGACTAGCTAGATGCACGTGTTGAGCTAACCCTTTTGCCTGTTTAAGATACTTTGCTCACATGTGACCTAGGACCAGTTTTGCCGTTTGATAAAACTTGTAATAATCCAGCTTTATACGCTTGAAATACTACACATAATAATTGTTAAGTGACTGGCCTGATGGCATAGCGGATAGTACCCCTACCTGCTGAGAGTCGTGGGTTCGATCCCAACAAGACACAAATATATTAAAAATTTCCAAGTGTTTTCTAAGTATAATATGTATTCATTTACATGAAAAAGTATATAAGTAGGTATATTCATATGAGCTATCTAGGTACCAAAGTACAAGCTTTGCTTAGTTTGGGGCTAGATGACTCTGTGAATTGTCCAGGATATTTATTTTTATTTATTATGTAAAATTGAGCCCTCCGTGTGTTGTGTGTGACCTAATTCTGTTCTTGAATTGTATCGCCCGATTACACACTACATAACGAACTACAAAATTATGTAAACCGTGCAAGCTTACGTTTCTATTCAGTGATTGATTTACACACAATGCCTAGTTAAATTAATAAGTAAACGAGACAGATTGCGATAGTTGTAAATAATTTACAACCCGTGGTTGACATCGAACTATACAGGTCACAGTTTATCAAATAAATAGGTAAAACATTTATTAAAGTTCATACATATCATTACAAATTACAAAAAAAAAACACTTAAATCTAAACTTAAGCTACTTACTCGCAAAGCCCGCTCCTTGTCGATCCGGGGGCAAAATAAATTGATGAAAATACAGACTAAGTGAGCCTTATCATACTATCTGCAAAGACTTCGGTACATCTTTCTGTATACTTTAAAAAATTAGTAGTCTAGTTTCTTTAACTCTCTTTTCATCATCAGGGCTGCCCGGAGCTTCTCTCAAAGCAGATCATCTGGCAGACGCTGCAGGGGGTCGCCTACTGTCACCGACACAACTGCATCCATCGAGACGTCAAACCAGAAAATATCCTGCTGACGAACGATGGTGTCGTCAAGTTATGTGACTTCGGCTTCGCCAGGATGATCAGTGCGTATCCAGTCTTATGAGAAGGTCATCAGACCCTGTACTATCTCCACAACTGCATCCATCGAGACGTCAACCAGAGAATATCCTGCTGACGAACGATGGTGTCGTCAAGTTATGTGACTTCGGCTTTGCCAGGATGATCAGTGCGTATCTAGTCTTATGAGAAGGTCATCAGACCCTGTATTGTCATCAGCACAACGGCATCTACTGGGTCGTGAAGCCAGAGAACATCCTGCTGATGAACGAGATGTTCAAGGTATGTGACCTCAGCTTTGCTAGGATGATCAGTGCGTATCCAGTCTTATGAGAAGGTCATCAGACCCTGTATTGTCATCAGCACAACGGCATCTAATGGGCCGTGAAGCCAGAGAACATCCTGCTGATGAACGAGATGTTCAAGGTATGTGACCTCAGCTTTGCTAGGATGATCAGTGCGTATCCAGTCTTATGAGAAGGTCATCAGACCCTGTATTGTCATCAGCACAACGGCATCTAATGGGCCGTGAAGCCAGAGAACATCCTGCTGATGAACGAGATGTTCAAGGTATGTGACCTCAGCTTTGCTAGGATGATCAGTGCGTATCCAGTCTTATGAGAAGGTTATCAGACCCTGAATCGTCACCATCACATGTGAATCCAGGGGGCGTGAAGCCAGAGAACACCCTGCTGACGAACGATGGTATCGTCAAGTTATGTGACCTCGGCTTCGCCAGGATGATCAGTGCGTATCCAGTCTTATGAGAAGGTCATCAGACTCTGTATTGTCATTAGCACAACGGCATCTACTGGGTCGTGAAACCAGAGAATATTCTGTTGACGAACGATGGTGTCGTCAAGCTCTGCGACTTCGGCTTCGCCAGGATGATCAGTGCGTATCTAGTCTTATGATAAGGTCATCAGACCCTGTACTGTTACCGCCACAACTTAGTAAATATCCGCCAGGACGTGAAGCCAGAGAACAGCCTGCTGACCAACGAGGACATTTTCAAGTTATGTGACCTCTGCTTTGCCAGGATGATAAGGGCGTATCCATTCTTATGAGACAGATCTTCCGCAAGACCCTGTAACATGACAACTACATCCATAGAGTGGTGAAATCAGAGAACATCCTGCTGACGAACGATGGTGTCGTCAAGCTGTGTGACTGCGGATTGGCCAGGATGATCAGTGGGTAACCCAGTCTTAATTTCATATAAATGTAGAGCAACGAATACTACCACGTACGAATAATCAGATGTACGTTGACGACATAAAATCGACCAAAGTTTAACTGACATCAAAAGAACAATGTCATGAGTGTGGAGCATTTCAACCTAATAGCTTTAGCAACTTTACGACTCGGGACTCTGATCCCCTTATCAAAATCTTGTGTAAATTCTCATAACCTTCGTGTGGATTAAAGACTGCAACTCCATCCATCCACTCTTGGATTCCTATTGATGGTAGTAGCTAAGGAGGCCTAAGCCGTTCTGGCCCGCCTAAATCCCAGCTGATGCGATTTCTATGCCTTCTTCTCAATCCTACCTAATCCTCCTTACATCCTGAATCCTCTCCTATCCAGGTGGAACCTGCTCCTCCGAGTACTCAGTGCACACCATGATCCCGTTCGGCATCGACGTCAGGAGGAGAGCTAGTAAATATCTACTCCTGTTATATTTAGATAGAGTACCAACATAGACAAGACAAGAAATTGCAGGATCATGCCGGCTTAGAACTGCGTCACCCCATTTCTTTCCCGCTGGTGTCGTAAGAGTTGAGTAAGGGACTCCAGGGTTGCATGTGTTTTACAATTTTAAGCGACAGGTGACCTGCATGTGTATATATACAGTTGTAAGAAAAAGAATTGCGTTCCCTTTAAGGGATGAACCAGTTCATGAAACTGAAAAACTTTCCTCAAGGAACATAGACAAAATAGACCTCACGTTTTGTATGGGAGGTAAATTTTTTTTTTATATTTAGTACCTATGTGTCTTAGGGAAAGTTTTTCAGTTTCATGGGCTGGTTCATCCCTTAAAAGGAACGCAGTTATTTTTCTTAAACCCTGTAAGGAAAATATGCACATTCCTTAACATACTTACTACCTCTAGATACTTATATCGAATCTTCAAACGCCGACCCCACTACATGATTATATAAACGTATGAGGGTCATTACCCTCATTTCATTGCAACCCCATAAAATGTTTATGTAAATTCTTAAAGTGAGCTGCTATTTATGGTAAAAAGATACTTAAGTCGATAAGCTGGAGTAATATCGAAAGGCTTCAAGGCGTTGAATTTATTACTATTGTAAGTTTTCTTATTCACAAACCTTTTATAGAGTCATGTTAAACTAAAACGCATTTCTACGGTAAGAAAGAAGACGGATGGATAGACTATGCCTCTATGGGCAGGGAAAAAGTAAGGGAAGTGGGCAGCGCAAGCATGTATACAGGTTATTCGCGCTGTTACTCGTCATACCGCTGATACTTCCCGTGCTCTCAATAGTGTCGGTTTTTCGTGGGCGAGTCAAAGGAACGGCAGCACGACCACGAATGCATTGCTATCTCATTCAATCGTATTGCTGCGAGAAGAGTTTGACAGCAGTCTGTTGATACTTCCGCGGAAGTATTTCGAGCAATATTCGCGGCAGCGGCAGGAGCAGGACACATGTGTATAGAGTGAACGTAGCATTAGAATTTGTACTTACACGAGGGCAGCTGGAAAGTGAGTCAGAACTTTTTCAGACGAGTTCTTAGTACGTATTAGAAGTACATACTTTTTTCCCACGAGAAAACAGCGTGAAGCAGCGGGTGAAACAGCTGCGCGGCCTTCTATTGACTATCATTCTTTGAAAACTTTATAATATACCTACTAGTCTAGTCAATAATAAAGTTTACAAAGAATGCTATTCAAATTAGGTTTACAATTTGAATACTAACAAAAACCTTTGCATGACCAGTCAAGAATAAAAATCCCATTTTTCATTTTTAAAGGCTTTGATTTCAGACATTATGTAGCGAATAGCGAAGGCATTTTAATGGTGGAAGTAATTTTCTCCATAATTTCTAGACTTTTCTAGCGAACTAAATAAATTGGTTTTCTTCGTGAGGCGTGGTAGATTTCAGTGAAGATACCTATTGTCGGGTTAACATGCTTATCGAGGGAGATCGGCCTCCAGCCTACGACTATAAGCTGGACTTTGAAACTTTGTGAACTATAAATAACAGAGGCTTTTTAGCTAGACTTACCCTGTTTTTGTTGCCGTGCGATGCCGGCTTAGAATAGCATCACCCCATGTCTTTCCCGTGGGAGTCGTAAAAGGCGACTAGGGATTCGAGGATGTGTATTGCAATTTTAGGCGATGGGCTGACAACCTGTCACTATAGCGATACACAATATTCCGAATGACCCTCAAACATTTGTCAGACGTGGTGTAAATGGCCGTTTTTTGCGGCTGTTTACGCTGTGCCTACCCCGCAAGGGATTATGGGCGTGATATGTGTGTGTGTGTGTGTACCCTGTTATTGAAAGGTGAAAGATATTTTCAGCAGTCTGCCAGTACAAGAATATAACTCGTAAATATGCAAACACATCATTAATTTGAAAAGTACCGATAACATGTCGTGTCGTAGTGTGCTTGCATGCAAGTAGATACCTATTTATTTCTTTTTTCGTGTGGGACACCGAGTCATCCAACGACCCGATGAACCATTGCGTTAGAGTTTTTTAACCGCCTACTATAAATAGTAGGCCTTTGACATGACATGGTTGTGTAATGACCGCCGTCTACGAAATCATAGACGGCAACCGGGACCCACAGCCCTCCGAAGCACGGAACCATCTTTCTTACGGACAATCAGTTGGTTCAGCATACAATGTCTTAACCAAACTGGAAACAAATTTACAAAGTGATAACTTTGTGAATGCCCTACCGGGATTCGAACCCGGAACCTTTGCGCCGCAGGCACTGTCATTGCGCCACTCAGTCGTCGATGCTATCCTGAGCCTGCAACATATCGCATCTTGAAATCCATAGAAAATACTTAGAGACTAATTGGCCAGTGACATAGTAGGTGCAAGACTGGTCTAGCAAGTAGCAAGTATGCAGTAGGTACGTCGACCGTGGTCCAGTCCTGCGCTGTGCTGTAACCAGAACCAGCTCGACAGCCTGCCACCATTTTTGCAACCACATACATACGTATACATATAATCACCCCTCTTTCCCATAGGGGTAGACAGAGACTACATCTTTCCACTTGCTACGATCCTGACACACCTCTTTCGCTTCTTCAACATGCATCAATCTTTTTATACATGCTCGTCGGTTTAGGGTACTCTTGACCTGACCTTTCTTTAGAACGTCCCCGATCTGCAACCACAGATTAGTAAATAGTTACCCTAAGATTTGCCGTGTGAGGCTTCAAATAGCATTACCCCATTTCTTTCCCGCGGGTGTCGTAAGAGGCGACTGAGAGACTCGAAAGTTTCTTGCACAGGTTTCATGTGTATTTCAATTTTAGGTGACAGGCTGACAACCTGTCACCGTAGTGATACATGGTTTTTCTTAAACGGCCCTCAAATCAGGGTCACGGTCAGACGTGGCGATAGTGACCGTATTTTAAACGGCCTTTTACGTTCTGCCTACCCCACAAAGAATAAAGGCGTGAAATGTATATGTATGTGTAGGTAGTATTGACCGGCTACGTAATGTACTAAGTTTTTCTCCTGTAGACTTGTAGCCTGTAGATTCACAACATAGGGTACTGAATGTTCATGGTAGATATCGTAGTTACTATGGATATCATGCTTGCGTGACTAGAAAAAGGCAGCTAAAAATCCCACATTCCTTTTAGGGCAAAAAATATTTCTAATAAGTATTACTAAATATAGGTGACCTAATAAGTTATTAGGTCTGGCTGCCGAAAGGGGTTGCGTTTACGATCACTGCGTCAACTAAATGTATGTACGTCAATATATTTCATAATATTGATTCTTCTTCTCTTCGTGTGGGACACCGAGTCGTCCAACGACCCGATGAACCCGATAATTGATTGAATTATATACACTATTATTATATAGTATTAGATGCCGTGTGATGCCGGCTTAGAATAGCATCACCCCATTTCATTCGACTAAGGGACTCGAGGGTGTGTATTGCAATTTTAGGCGATGGGCTGACAACCTGTCACTATGGCGATACTCAATTTTCCGCATGACCCTCAAATGTTTGTCAGACGTGGCGTAAATGACCGTTTTTTGCGGCTGTTTGCGCTCTGCCTGCACCGCAAGGGATTATAGGCGTGATATTAATGAGCCACCATACAAAATTTACGCAATTGTAAAAAAAAAGCAATGTAATATGTGCTTTACAGACACATACAACGCGATCCTACAATAATTAAGCGAGTTTATATTTTTCATGATTTATGTCCTCAAAAATGACATTCAAGAAATCATCACTACGTCTGAGGTTGCATTTTATTGAAAATCAAGTCACCTTGAACTTAATGAAAATAGGTTTTGCACGTGAACTGCATTTCCATCTCATTATAGATGCAAATAACAGGTTTGATTCATTCCAAGAATACGGAAAATTATAGAAGCAAAGTCTTGGCATTAAGAATATTAAAATACACAATTTCAGGCCAATGACGGCCGATGTGGCGCAGTGGTAGTGCGACTGCCTGCGACGCAAGGGTTCCGCGGGTTCGACTCTCGGTGGGGGCACTCACTAAGTTGATATTATTATCAGTTTGTGAATTTGTTTCCAGTCTGGTTAGGACATTGCAGGATGAACCACCTGATCCGTAAGAAAGATGGCTCCTTGCTTCGAAACGCACTTTAAGCCGTCGGTCCCGGTTGCTGTCTATGATGATAACTTAGACGGTGGTCGTCACACAACCATGCCAGAGGCTTACTTGTAGTAGAAGGCGGTTGAAAAACTCTGACACCAGGGTTCATAGGGTCGTTCGTCGACAAGGTGTCCCACACGAAAAGAAGAAAAAGGCCTTCGGAACTATTTCTAGATGCAATACTGTTAGGAAAAGTAGGCAAGTACTGCGTTATTAAGTATTTCATATTTCTCGGTTACAAGTCGACTACCTAATACAGGGTGGCCCGAATAGTGACGTCCAGAGACAAAACTTGAATGCATAATAGTGAGGGGTATCGAATCGCCTCCATGTATGTATTTTTTGTAGTTTCCGAGCTATTTAACTATTTATACTGAATGTGAAAAAAACTTAAGGCAGGCTATTTTCCTTATTTTCTTTACTTTCGAAATAGGACTTTTTGCAGCATTTTCTTCATGATTTATACTTTCTACAACAGTTAAGTACAACAGTTACAACAGGCCCGTACAACAGTTAAGTAACTCGGGAACTAAAAAATCGAAGAACATACATACGTGTAATGCAAATTAAAATAAGTTACTATGTCGCTATATTTCAAAAGGGAAGCCGATGGAAATCGTGTTGTATGGACCCTTTGCCACTGATACGGAGGGATGGTTTGGATAACCTTCGAAGGCATTAAAATTGTGTCTTTGGACGTCACTATTCGGGCCACACTGTAAAGGAAAGTCACCAGACTTAACCAATTTTACTGACTGAGGGGATAATGAAATAAGCGATTCTTGAAAAGTTGCTCATGTGATATTATTTTTCATATGATAATTTAATATTTTTGAAAACTTGCAAAATTTTCAAGCGCGGGTAGGATTTGAACCTGCGACTTTCGCATTACTAGTGGCGACACCTATTTGCAAGTTTTCAAAAATTGTTATTTTAATATAAGTTCTCAATATTAGTTCGTAGTCATGGCGTATAAGCTGAATAGCTTGCCAACCTACGTTACTTACGTGCTATATTCGCGGAGCTATGTTACATCAATAACGCATAGTCACTATTTTGGCCCGTTGCTATAAATCGACACGCCCAATGAACAACAACGTAACTTGAGTTACGACAAAAATGAGTTAATTACATATCCTTGTTCGTTATAATTTTCTCTACACGTGTGTCCAACAAACGTATCTCTAAGTACAATAGAACCGAAGTTAGCGAGAATCACAACAACGTAACCTGTGGTTGCCTTCTGAAAAAAATTATTGTTTACCGGGTAAAACATGTTATATTGATTTACAATTTTGTTATACGGATCAAATATTCTCCCTTTAAAAAAATATAACAACTCATGTTTATTTACAATGATTAATAGTATTTATTTTTTACCTAATTTACATGCAAATAGATTGTAAATTGAGTTACGTTGATTTTCTCCGTATTCAATTCATAGTTCTCCAATTCGACTAGGTACTGATGAGGAAGATACTGTTTCGATACACGAAATCCAACCTTCCAGACAATGTTGTAAGTAACAACTTCATTTTAGTATTTTTTTGTTATTAATCTACACTTATAATATAATAAAGAGGAAAGATTTATTTTTTTGTTTGTTTGTATGTAATCGAAAAACTCCGAAACTACTAAACCGATTTCCAAAATTCTTTCACCATTATAAAGCTACAACATACCTGAGTAACATAGGCTACTTTTTACTACGCGAAAATTCCTTATTCCTACGGGAAAACGGTTAGAAACAGGAAAAGCGGGAAATATAGCGGATATTACCCAAATTAGCCAAATCGATTTGCGATCTTCGTAAAATTTGGCACTAATATTGGTGGTATATTGAAAACGGACTTGGACTACTTCTTGTCAGCACTTGAGGATCTGGTGTACCTGATGGAGGGCACCATGAGCACAGCTAAACTATAAGAGATACGAAAATGGCTTCATAGCAAACGTTGTTCAGCATGACGGGGCGCTTCTGCTGACAGATGATTATCGAGGATCTGAAGTACCTGATGCAGACCACTAGCATCCCATTTAAACTATAGGCGATACGGTAATGGTTTCAAAGTAAAAGTTGTTTATCATGACGGGCCGCTTTTGTTGGCACTTTGTCATTGAGGGTTTGGCGTCCCTGATGATGGGCACCAGGAGAACTGCTAAACTATATGAGATACGATAATGGCTTGATAGCAATATTTGTTCAGCATGACGGGCCGCTTCTGCTGGAACATGGTCATTAAGGATCTGGAGTATCTGATGCAGACCACCAGCATCCCATCTTAACTAGAAAAGCTACGGTAATGGCTTCAAAGTAAAAGTGGTTTAGCATGACGGGCTGCTTTTGCTGGTACATGGTCATCGAGGGTCTGGAGTACCTAAAGCAGACGACCAGCATCCTATCTAAACTACGGAAGATAAGGTATCGGCATCAAATTAAAAGTTGTTTAACATGACGGGCCGCTTTTGTTGGCACTTGGTCATTGAGGGTCTGGAGTACCTGATGGTGGGCACCAGGAGCACTGCTAAACTATATGAGATACGATAATGGCTTGATAGCAATAGTTGTTCAGCATGACGGGCCGCTTCTGCTGGAACATGGTCATCAAGGATCTGGAGTACCTGATGCTGACCACCAGCATCCCATCTAAACTACAGGAGATAGGGTATCGGAATAAAAGTAAAAAATGTTTAACATGACGGGCCGCTTTTGGAACACTTGTAAGTAGCAGCGGGTGAAACCACTGGGCGGGCCGCTAGTAGGTTATATTAATAAAAAAGAGTAAAAGTATTAAATATTCATACATACATCAGCATATTGCATTCCACTGAAAGTAGCCCTCCTCCATGGTACGCCATAGGGCACGATCTCCAGTTTTTGCCATCCAGTCACTACCAGCCGCTTTTTTTAAAGTCATCGGTCCATCTGGCCGGAGGACGTCCAACACTACGCTTGCCGAGACGTGGCCTTCACTCGAGAACTCTTGCGAATATCTCACACATCTCCGCTTTGCCGACGATATAGTCATAATGGCTGAATCACTACAGGATCTGCAAAAAAATGCTGACCAGTCTCAACGTCGCCTCGGGACGTGTTTGACTCGGTATGAACTTGGACAAAAGACGAAAGTCATGTTCAATCAACACATCATCCCAGAGCCGGTCTCCGTCGAAGGTATAGCCCTTGAAGTTGTCCAGAAGTATGTGTACCTTGGGCAAACTTTGCAACTGGGTAGAGACCACTTAGAGACTGAAATCACCAGAAGAGTGCAGCTGGGTTGGGCAGCATTTGGGAAGTTGTGTCTTCTTTTGGAATCACCCTTGCCACAATGCCTCAAGACCAAGGTGTTCGATCAGTGCGTCCCGCCCGTCATGACCTATGGAGCCGAGACGTGGAACCTGACAGTAAAACTGGCCCACCGGTTACATGTCACTCAGAGAGTATGGAAAGGTCTATGCTCGGTATCTCTACCTCTATAATAAATAAAATCCGGAATGATACTATCCGCAAAAAGACCAAACTAACGGACATAGTCTGGAAGTGTAGCAAACTGAAGTGGCAGTGGGCTGGGCACATCTGTCGTAGAACCGACGGACGGTGGAGTAAGCGGGTTCTCAAGTGGAGGCCACGCCTCGGCAAGTGTAGTGTTGGACGACCTCCGGCCAGGTGGACCGATGACGTAAAAAAGGCGGCTGGTAGCGACTGGATGGTGAAAACGGGAGATCGTGCCCTATGGCGTACCCTAGGGGAGGCCTACGTCCAGCAGTGGACTGCAATAGGCTGATGTTTGTATGTATGACAACGCTTACGTAAGTCTGTTACCGCAATTACAGCAGCTAAATATAAAGACTTATGGAGTTTGTGCCCGTCAAAAGCAATTTCAACTACATATTATCACAAATTTTACAAGAGTTTGCCTGTTGCAAAAAACGATAATCGGAAAGATTTGAATGAATCTGATGATAATGCCATCATGGCTTATTTTTATTATCATTTCTTTTAAAAATGACTACATTTATCTATGGTAAGAAAAGAAGTTTTGTTTTGTATGACACATATTTGTTTTTTGTTTAACATATATTAAGTAGAAAAGCATTAAAATATAAGATTTTATGAAAGTGTTTTATTTCATTGCATTATAGTCAGTAAATTTCATACAAGACTTACGCTTCTTGGATTATTTTGATGTCAAAAGGTAATAAGTGCACAAGACAACTCAAACGTAACTCAGACATACACTGGATTTAATCGTAAAAAGGTAATACGTGCATAAGACAACTCAAACGTAACTCAGACATACACTGGTATTTACCGTAATATCTCTATCTTTGAAGAATCACTATCTCAACTTACATTGTTATTGCAAGTAATATGCATCGTAGCCCTTCATTGTAAGTCATAAAACTCAATGAAAGCAAATTATTATGTTAAAAATATATATAACAACATATAAAACCCGATACATGTATTCTTTAAAACAAACAATCACTTAAATTAATAAAAAAACAAAAGCGTGAGAATTTTTTTAAACCTTAAAATCGCTGTACTGTAAAGTTTCCAAAAATGAGATACGTTGTTGTTCATTGGGCGTGTCGAAATACATATGGGCAATGCATAATTTTCTAATAAGTATTAGGTATGTTCTTCATTTAGTCCATAAGCTTGTATTTAAACAACAACCTAACAGTTTTTTTTAAATTGAAAAGATATCTTAACGGCAGGTTTAATTGTAATTACTGTACTGAAACTGAATTAAAACTTTGTTCCAGTGGTATGTTTTTTTTTAATAGTGCAATTTATATTTCTGTTTACTTTTGAGTATTTATGTAAGTTTATGTATTATTTATTGGTATTAGTATTTGTGGAAGCATATTTTATTAATAATAATTATGTATTGGTAGGTATTTATTTTCATAGTAGTACGATATCTTGTTTTCTTCATTCTCACTTTCTAATGCACCCGCTTCTTTTGTTCACTGTTTACCCTCTGGTTGGCCGGTAGAGAATGCCGCGTGGCATCAGGCCCGCATTTTGTACGATGTGCAACAAAGTTTAAAAAGATAGGTTTTCGGGGATATCATATTGATATCATAGAGAGAATGGCGCAATAAAGAAGAAGCCTATGTCGAGCAGTGGGTTAATTTTTTCTCATTTTCGATTCATTTATTTACGATTAACAAACATCTGAATAGGTATTTATAATATTTACAAAACAAGAAAACATAAAAATTAAAATAAGCCTCCCAATGCGTCCCTACCAGACATAGTTCCCAGCATGCTGGCAGCATTCTCCCTTTGTAGCTTGGCAGCTTTTGGTTGGCCGGTAGAGAATGCCGCGTGGCGTGGCATTACGTCCGCCCTTTGTACTTTCTGTGCAATAAAGTTTAATTAATAAATAGAGTAAGTAGAGTCCAACTGAACTGAATATACTGGCTTACTTTCGATGCGTCCGACGACAGCTCGTGAGACATTCGTCAAACTGTCGTAGGATTGATTACTTCGATGCCTCATCAGTCAAACCAATTACTATACTTATCATAATATACATCAGTTATAATGAAACATGTAGAGTTTATTAAAATAACTGTGCAACTCCAAATTCTTCTACAGCAAAAAGTTATTTATAACCGACATTGGGGGCTCCATTATTCTCGCGTGCCTTCCGATCTTTTGTACCCAAAGTATTCTGCATTTTCGCCGTGAGGGGTTTTACTTTTAGTTTAGGCAATATTTTCTGACAGTACCTACTTAGAACGATTCGATAATAATAAACTTCTAGGTTTAGACTGATCATGGAACAACTTAGCTTGAAACTTAGAAAAATATTTTTACGCTAATATTTTGTAATTTTCTTAATTATTAAAAGCTTTTATTTAACTTGCAGTGTATGTAAGTAAGTAAGTAAGTAACAATGTTTGTTCGGTTCAAATCTTGCAAGTTTAATTTGAACCACTTCTCGGTATCCGATTGAGTTGAAATTTTGCATGTTGGTCCAGAACCGATGACAATGCATGTAAATCATAAATTTGCTGCTGCCAGGATCGGCTCCGTACGCTCATTGTTGTACCTTAAAATAAACTTATCGTATTGGACAACAATTTGTCCGTCTTAGATTTTTAATGTTTGTCCTAGACTTTAAGAAATTATTAAAAAACATGGAAGGGCGCCACTGGACCACGGTAATATTATCTATACAGTATTCTAACTTCATACAAACGGACGGCGCGCGAGCTATACCTACGCGCTCGGATCTCGGCATGCGCTCGGCATGCTGACAGCCGCGGGTGAGGCGGGTGTAGGGAATGCAATCTCGAGCCGAGATTGGCAATTCGAGATCTCAGGGTTCGAGATTGACCAACTCGAGATCTCGTTGGATTATTGGTCGAGATTTCGAGATTTCGAGATCGAGATCGAGATTTTATTTGTTTCATATAATTTTGGTAAACATTGTACTTTTTGACTTTAAGATTAGAAAGTAAGAGTAATAAAGACCACGTTCTGACTTTTTATCGTATTTTGTAATATTTGGCAAATAAAACACTATTTCCAAACGGGCAAATAACTTGTAGTAACGTCCACAAACTTCTTCGTTCTTTGACATATTTATATTTTACAATGAAAACTATCTAATATAGAATAATACTGAATGTAATGAGTTATTGTATAGATGAATAATAACTTTCACTCGAAAACACGAAATGCACAGTGACAAAAATCCGAGTAAGTAAACAATAAACAAGCTCTTGGGATTGATCGGTCGCGTCGCGTCAATCCCCCGTCCCGTACCCCCCGCAACGCACCCGCTCAATAGGTATCGACTGCTAGGTCTTGCCGCCGCAGCGTTGCCGGCGCGGATCTTTGGATGCGATTTCGGATCTTTTGGACTCTTATCGGATCCTTCGCGGATCCTGACTTCAAGCGGATAATTTCGGACAATTTAATGAAATAACCAAAAAAAAGCCAAAAATTCAAGATAGAATATAATGCTTTCAAATCTGTGCCCGCCCGCAGTGAACGAGTTCGAGAGTACACGGGCAGGCACTATCAAAACGCAAAAAAAAACGTCTTTCAGTCTATTAGTCTTTCTTTACTCGTGCGTTTTTAATCAAACCAAACCGTTTAGTTAAAAGCGCACGAGTATCGATACGACCGTATATCTGTCTCACTCGAAACATACCACTGCGAGAGAGATGCGTGATTGAGTGAGTTGACCGTTTTGTTTTCGCTAGGTGTGTTTGTTTTGATTTGAATCGTTCGTTCGGAAATTTTCTTTCTTAGTTTTTCTCAAAGCGCTTTTTGTTGATGTTTAATACCTATCATTGTGTATTAATGGTGAAAGAGAAACAGTGAGAGTGTTTCACAAAAACCGTAAAATTATAATAACTGACTCTACTGGGCAAAATCTAAAATCGGATCCGATCGGATCCTGTCGGACAAAGTTTCGAATCTTTCCGTGGTCTGGTGCCGGCAACACTGTGCCGCCGGAAAACGCCAGACACTGCGCGGACGCACATCAATGAACACGTCAATGCCTTACACAAGCTCATTCTCGAAATCTCGAAAATCTCGATGGATTTTTTCGAGATCTCGAATGATTTTTCTGAGACGAGATCGCCTTTTTCGAGATCTCGATCTCGAAAAATTGCTCGAGATCTTGGGGATTTCGAGATCTCGCGAGATCGAGATTGCATTCCCTAGGCGGGTGTGCCGCAGTGACGAATGGACGGTGTGCAGGTTTTTTAAATCAGTAACCGCACGAATTTTCACTCGAAATAAGTACAAATAGTATTTAAAATTACAAGTAGAATATATTGTGCTGTTTTTGGTTGCATGAATTCCTCAAGAACGCACCCAGAGTAATATAACTTTTTTTAGATTACCTGGAAACTCTGAAAGGTAAGCCTATAAATTAAAACGTACTATTAGGTAAGTAGGTACCTACTACGTTATTTGTGGCTTGTGTCTTAATACTAGATAGGTATTTCCCTGTATTTCCTTTTTATACAACTGTGTTATAGGTTTGACGCATCTGCAGGTCGGGGTATTTAATTTTTTTTATTTATGTGGTTATTTCTTAATTAATTAATAGAATATAGTGAAGGAAAGTGATTAACACGAGTGAAATGGGCGATAGTGACAGCCCCATCACATGCTTACGTACCGCGCGGCTGTAGGCACTTATTTCAAGGACACGGCCGAGTTACAATACAGTATAGATAGTATTACCGTGACTGGACGGTCGGCTTACGCTCGACGCAGGCTTAAGTTTTTCTATTAAAGGTCTCTCCGTTTTATAGAAAGACTTTCGTATTGATCAATAACTATCGTAACATAAACTAAAAAATATAAAATAAAATTATGTAAAAAAAACTTTTAAAACTAGCTTTTATTTAAGTGCTCTGAAAAGATGAAAATAAAATTTTGAATGACATTAACCACATTCATTTATGACTTTACAGAAATGAAAATATAATAAAAGCTTGTCGCGAAACTTTCAATTTGTGATTGAAATTTTGTAATAAGGTACGCACCTAACTGTAATTAGGTAGTTTCTTCTAGGCATCGCGACAAGCTTTTATTATATTTTCATTTCTGTAAAGTCATAAATGAATGTGGCTAATGTCATTCAAAATTTTATTTTCATCTTTTCAGAGCACTTAAATAAAAGCTTGTTTTAAAAGTTTTTTTTACATAATTTTATATATTAAAATATGGGACACAGACCAGGCTAATAAAAAAATATTATGCCGTGTGATGCCGTCTTAGAATAGCATCACCCCATTTCTTCCCGTGGGGGTCGTAAGAGGCGACTAAGGGACTCGAGGGTGTGTATTGCATACACAATTTTCCGAATGACCCTCAAATATTTATGAGACGTGGCGTAAATGGCTGTTTTTTTGCGGCCGTTTACGCTCTGCCTACCCCGCAAGGGATAATAGGCGTGATATGTGTAAGTATGTACGTATTTTATTTACCGGGTCTTATTTTCTTGTGCTAATCGATTGATATCATTTTAACATTTATAATTATATGTTAAAAAATCTGACTAAGTTTAAACTTTGGGATATTGAAACTGAACTAACATATTATTACCATAAATAACTTACTTATAATACTGTTAATCCATTCATTAAGCATGTTGTGACAACCTATAATTAAAGAACCACTTTGGCATGTAACAAAATTGTTCCTGTGTTCATATTGTAATGTATCAAGTGTGTTACTTGTTGGTTGCGCTAATAAATATAATAAAATAAATAAATAACTGATTTGGAACGCGTATCTAGGTAGGCAGGTAGTTTGACCCTATTATATATTCTGTGACCCTACATTAGTAGGTACATGAACCACAGAATATATAAAAGTACATGAACACTTGTTTGTCACACCCCACACACCACATGGCCTGGTGAGGTGACCTACATGGTGATTGATCATGTTGGTGACAAAGTAGACAAGTTAGTTACTAGACGATCGATGAACAGTAAGAGAAAAAATTCACGTCACGCTTGACGCCTCTGTCTACCCCGTAAGGGATATCTACGAAAGAAGATTTGGTAATTACTAGACGATCGATGAACAGTAAGAGAAAAAAAATAGTCACGGTTGACGCCTCTGTCTACTCCGTAAGGGATATCTACGTGAAATAAAAATACTATTTGCAAATATTTTAGGTATGAACCAGCTCATGTAACTCAACAACTTTTCCCAATGAACAATGAAATATGAAAAAAGTGGACCTTCCATACAAATTGACCCCATCGTTCCACCCTGGAGTATTTTGTATCGGAGGTCCAAATATTTTGTTTAAAAAAACTGCTCATATTTCAAAAGGTAATCTTGAAATTTGAGCAGTTTTTTTTACACCTTATATAATCGTGACGTTTCGTTGGCCTTTCTTTGAAGGTGAAGTGCATTAAAAATGCTAATGGGCTATAATTTCTTGATTGCATAGTTCTATAAATTTAAGTTTGTGACTCATTTAAAATTAATAAGCACTAACTTCTCCGCGTGACTTTAGTAGGATTAAATCAACAGCCGTATAACGTTTTATGCCACGTTCACACTATGCTCCTGTTCCTGCCGCTGCTGCCGCGAAAATTGCTCCAAATACTTCCTCGGAAGTATCAACGCGAGTGAGTGTGTGTTCACACACTGCCGTCATACTCTTCACGTACCAATATGAGAGAGCGAGATAGCAATACATTTCACTCGCGTTCTTGCTGCCGGTCCTTTGACTCGCGAACGAAGAGCCGACATTCGAGGACCACGGGAAAAGGCAGCGGCATGACGAGTAGCAGCGCGAGTAACCAGTTTACATGCTCGCGCGCTGCCCACTTCCCTTACTATTTCCCTGCTCATATTGGTATTCTGTAAACGTGAGATTACTCTAGTATTTCCACTTAGAACAAACGTTAGCTAATAGCAACTTTCTGATATACATGTCCAGGCCCGGGCGAGAGTTATACGGACTACGTGGCTACGCGATGGTACCGAGCACCCGAGTTGCTAGTGGGAGATACCCAGTACAGCACACCTGTGGACGTTTGGGCTATTGGTAAGTAATTGTCTTACATTGAAACTCTTGGAAGACAAAACGCCTGTAAAATAAGCAAAAGCAAAATGTAAAGGAAGCGTTGCTTTTATATTTTATCAGGCGCTTTTCCAACATAGTCCGTTTCTGACATCAGCTATACAGTTGCTTCTGGCTTAATTTATATTATTTAATAGTTACTTCTATGTGAACAATCTAGCCAAGATCTACATACATACATACATACACATATCACGCCTATAATCCCTTGCGGGGTAGGCAGAGCGTAAACAGCCGCAAAAAACGGCAATTTACACCACGTCTGACAAATGTTTGAGGGTTATTCGGAATATTGTGTATCGCTATAGTGACAGGTTGTCATCCCATCGCCTAAAATTGCAATACACACCCTCGAGTCCCTTAGTCGCCTCTTACGACACCCACGGGAAAGATATGGGGTGATGCTATTCTAAGCCGGCATCACAAGGCAAAATCTAGCCAAGATCTAGCTAGTTCAAACTATTTCAGAAGCGCTTTATCTATTTAAAGCGCCTGATAAAATGTAAAAGCTACGCTTCCGTTACGTTAGTTCACTTTTATCCTACTTAAGGAGACTTCTAACAAGAATATTCTCTTGCATTAAGAATATAACTTACATTAGATGGCGCTTTAGGACAAGTCGAGTATCAAGAGGTTGTAAATTTGAAAGTGTTCGATTGAGGCACCGTGCCTCAGTGGCAGATTGGTGGGACGGTATTGCACAGGTCCCCGGTTCAATACCCGGCCGATGTTAAAAAAATCCATTTTTTATTTTCATTTATTCTTTTCCAGGCTGTGTATTCGCAGAGCTGCTGTCCAGCGAAGCGCTGTGGCCGGGCAAGAGCGACCTGGACCAGCTGTACCTCATCAGGCGCACCCTCGGGGACTTGCTGCCCAGGCACATGACCATCTTCTCGCAGAATACCTTCTTTCAGGTAATTTGGGTCACCGTTGACGTCATGTAACCGTTTTCTTTAAGGGCCAAAAGTGGTGTTTAAATTATAGGAACAGGGGTAACAGTCTCATTAGTTTAGACTAATTTTACTTAAGGATAATAGGTACAAAAAAATTCGCAGCAGACATTCTGATAAGATTGTTTGTATAAAGATATATTTTTTGTGTAGTGGCTCCACTGTCGATCACGAGTACACTCGCCTTAACAAATATAAGTGGATCGTGGGGATCAAACCCACGACCTTCGGCGTAGCAGGAAGGAGCCGCTACGCCATCAGGCCAGTCAATACCTAAACCTTCAAATATGTTTCCAGGGCATGATCCTCCCTGAGCCGACGAGCCTGGAGCCCCTCGAGAAGAAGATCCCCCAGCGATACGCCAACAACGAACTGATTGTAGATTTCTTGCACGTAAGTCATGCTGAGTGATTCCAGCTTAGAAGTCTTATAGTCGTAAAGTCCTATACAATTTCCTGCTCCCGCTGCTCCATATACAATTTCCTGTACCTAGGTTGTCTGGAAGAGATTGCCTATTAGCAATAAGGCCGCCTAATTGTACGCTAATTTTGTTCAACTTTGGCTGTATATATTCATGCTGTTTCCTTTTGTGTTCGGAATAGACGGACGAAGACGCTTTATCGTCTATTCCGAACCTGACCCGAAATCCTAACCCGCATTCGGGTTAGGTTAGGAACTTGAAAAAAAATATAATAATTGTTCCGAACGTAACCCTCACACTAACCTGACCCGATTCGGTGTTCCTAATCTAACCCTAATTTATTTAACGGAATAAAAGATACATGTGTGTCAAATCAAAGTTTAATACTTATTTACAATACGTAATTAAAATAGTATCATAATGATGGTGACGTAAAAATTAACAAGAAATATTTGTAATATCACAGAATCAGCATGATTAATAAACTGAATAATCAACATGATTAATATAATCTAACTCTATATATTAATTAAGTCTAATGTAAAAATTATTTTAACATTTCTAAGCAGTGCCCTACACTAATATTTCCTTTATTTAATTGGTTAACGGCGTACATAATCCACAAATCTCTGCTAATGGAATCCTCACTCCTTTTTTCATCAAAAAATTTCTTTTTCGCTGCGTTTAAGTCCGCATCTTTTTTTAGAGCATTTAAAACTGTCATTAAATTACAGGCTCTAATTTTTTTATTTAGCCTTGTGTGCCACCCCTCAAGACAGTTTGTTGTCCTATGTCTTTCCTCGCTTACACACCAGACGTCAATAAATTTCTCATCTTTTAACCACTGTTTAAGCATATAATCAGTGAATACGTTCAGTTTTTCGTCAGATTCTGTGATATTACAAATATTTCTTGTTAATTTTTACGTCACCATCATTATGATACTATTTTAATTACGTATTGTAAATAAGTATTAAACTTTGATTTGACACACATGTATCTTTTATTCCGTTAAATAAATTAGGGTTAGATTAGGAACACCGAATCGGGTCAGGTTAGTGTGAGGGTTACGTTCGGAACAATTATTATATTTTTTTTCAAGTTCCTAACCTAACCCGAATGCGGGTTAGGATTTCGGGTCAGGTTCGGAATAGACGAATAAAGTATTCTTATCTTATCTATCTTAGAATAGCATTACCCCATCAAATACTATTTTATTTTCAAATTCACGACTCTGGAAGCACTGACTACGCACTGTGAAAAGTCCGGCCCTTATTTAGAGGCGAAGAAACTTTTAAGTTATTTTTAAAGTACTTTGGAATTGAAATAGTTTTTTTTTTATTCAATGTAGGATTGTATTAAAAAGGAATTTGTTTAGCACAATTTTCGTCTTTACTTAATTACAATTTTTTATTGCCCTGCCATTTAAGAATGCCCGAGCCATTTTATGTTTGTGTTTGAGCTCGCTTCGTCGACAACTATCTCAAGTTTGGCCAACTATAAATAAAAAATAAATAAATTAGGTTGTTGACGCTCAAATTTGACCCGTCAGACTTAGGAAGCCTAGGTAAATCAGAAAAAATAAGCGATTTTAGAAAACATGCACTATTTTCTACTGCGGGCAGGATTTGAACTTGCGACTTTTGCTAACACTAAGCATCATCGCGTTATTGGCATCGAGATTGATCCGCGGTAGCCCAGCGTGGCCACTTGTGATGACGAAAGTCGCAGATTGAAATCCTGCCCACGGTAGAATATTTTGCAAGATTTCTAAAAAAAGACTTAGGTAGGTAACCCAGAGAAAATAAGCGATGCCCAGTACCTACAACGAATACTTAATAATAAAAAATAAAATAAAACGTTTATTTTAGTCACATTCAATTAGATACTAAACTAAAATACAGATATCTGAAATGTAGGTAATTATGCGACTAAAAAAGGTCTCCACTCAGCTTAAGTTACAAGCAGAGTGAGCTGCCTGTAACGCTGGTCTTCCATGAAGCCAGATGTACACAACAAAACCGTGATCTATATAAATAAGTATAACACTTAGAATAGCATCACCCCATTTCTTTCCCGCGGGAGTCCCTTAATCGTCGTAAGAGGCGATTAAGGGACTCGAGGGTGTGTATTGCAATTTTAGGCGATGGGCTGACAACCTGTCACTATAGCGATACACAATATTCCGAATAACCCTCAAACATTTGTTAGACGTGGTGTAAATTGCCGTTTTTTGCGGCTGTTTACGCTCTGCCTACCCCGCAAGGGATACATACATACATAATATCACGCTTTTATCCCTTGAGGGGTAGACAGAGCATAAACGGCCGAAAAAACGGACATGTACGCCACGTCTGACAAACGTTTGAGGATCATTCGGAAAATTGTGTATCGCCATAGTGACAGGTTGTCAGCCCATCGCCTAAAATTGCTATACACACGCTCGAGTCCCTTCGTCGCCTCTTACGACTCCCACGGGTAAGAAATGGAGTGATGCTATTCTAAGCCGGCATCACACGGCAATTCTAAGCCGGCATCACACGGCAAGCACGCAAGGGATTATAGGCGTGATATGTGTATGTATGTATGTAAGTTTGACTTGAGAAAAATAAACAATAATGATATCATTCCGTTTCAGAAATGTCTAGACAAAGACCCGATAGTCCGGTGGACGTGTGAGCAGCTGTTACGACACCCCATCTTCGAGAACTTTCTGTTCACCGTTCCGCACTCCGACCACGAGGAGTTCGAGAGGACCAGGAGAGCACAGGTGAGGCTGGTCAGCCATTGCAGCTTTATTTACTTACTAGATTTCTGCCCAGCGGTTCAACCCACTGCCACTGATTTTCCCGTGGTAATAGTTGTTTTCCCGCGGTAAAAAGTGGCCTATGTGTTATTCCCGGTTATACACTACCTGTGTTCCAAATTTCATCCAAATCGGTCAAGCCGTTTGAGCGTGAAGAGGTAACAAATATACATACACAAAGACTCTCAGATTTATAATATTATTACAGCTTTATTTATTTACAGTTTATTGCACACAAAAACACAACAGAAAAGACACAAACATAAAGAAATACGACACAACAGGTACAGCTTATTTCCAAGTGGTAATTTCTTCCAGCTGACTCGGTAGTGAGACATTACATAGAAAGGCAAAAAGACAGCGACAAGTTTTTTCATACAGATAGGTCTATCACCTAAACCGTAGATCGTTTTCGGTTTAAGGATTAACATACATACATACGCATCATGCCTATATCCCTTGCGAGGTAGGCAGAGCGTAGACGGCCGTAAAATGCGGATATTTACGCCACGTCTCACAAACATTTGAGGGTCATTCAGATAATTTGTGTATCACCATAGTGACAGGTCAGCCTATCGCCTAAAATTGCAATACAATACACAATACACATGTTACCCCCGATTCCCTTAATCGCCTTCTACGAAACTCACGGGAAAGAAATGGGGTGATGCTATTCTAAGCCAGCATCACACGGCATATATACGTGTTAAAGGTAGACGGAAAAATGGTTATGGTACCAGTTGAAAAAAGGTACAGAATAGCGGTACCGCTAACGAAATGATTTTGATATCGAAAGTTACATAGCGCTCTATCAAGGGAAGTTGCGGAATCGTAGGAGATGTACCTACTTAGAAAACCGCTTGCGGAAAACTAGCGGTTTAGGTACCGTGAACTGTGAACGATGCAGTTACCGAAAAAAAATCGCAATATTTTGGTCATACCCTTTACCGTTTTAACCAAAATTATTTTAGTTATAACATTCCGAACTAGTGACGTCATGTTATGTTTTTTGTATTAATTTTTAAATATAAAAGAAAAAAAAAGATAGGTACCTAATAACATTAGTTTGCTATTTTTTCCCAGATGAAAAGTGAAGCTCATAAATCTACGTATAATGAGAGTCCGAGCTCTGATAGGACAAGCAAATCCTCTAAAAAAAGCAAGAAGGAAAAGAAGAAGAAATGATTCATTGAATACAGTATCAGTGACAAAAAAGAGTGAATACGTTCAAGCTCAAAAATAATAAAGCTTGGTCCTGGAAGGATAGAGCTTGTGCAGAATGAATAAATCTTGGTACTGAAAGATAAGATGTTGGTCCTAGAAACGATAGAGCTTATTAAAGCAAGAACAGACGTGGAATTTTAGAGCTTGGTGCTGGAATAATGGAGCTTGATTCAGAAGGACAGAGCTTTTTAACAATTTGATAAATGTTTCTGAAATCTTTCGTGTTATTGAGATCCTTTGATTTCAACTCCTGAAAGTTATGAAGCTGAAAGCCATAAAGCAGTTGGTTAGTTTGAAACTATTTGGTATCTTATTTTCCCGGACATTCTAGATCTAGTGAGATTTACTAAAGTAATATTTGTCAGGTATCATAGTGTAGGTACTATTAGGTATTCAGTGTAGTGAGTACTTAGTTAGATACATGTTTGTCCCGAGAGTAGAATTTGATAATTATAATTGTTAACACCAAAAATTTTTACCAAAAAGAAATGGTTCCGTGCTTCGGAGGGCACGTTAAGCTGTCGGTCCCGGTTGCTGCCTCTGATTACGGCGGTGGCGGTCGTTTCCCAACCATTTTACTACTAGTAGTATTAGGCGGTTGAGAAACTCTGACACCAGGGTTCATCGTGTCGTTGGACCACTCGGTGTCCCACACAAAAAAGAAAGAGAAAGGAAACACCAAAATTTGGATGGTAGCTCTGAAACTAATGTATTTTATTTAATGGGCTAGATAACTCCTTGAATTTTCCTCCGAGTATTTTTTATGTTCGTTGCTTACGTTGTTTGTGGTCCCCAGGTGCAGTCTTCACCCCTGCTTCCGCAGCTCATCTGCGAGCGCGCGGCGCCGGTCAAGGGGAAGAAGTCCGAGCTGGATGGGCGCGGCCACCTGCCCACCATATGACACGCGCCCCCACTGCCCCCGCCCCGAGCGCCGCGCTACTGATTGTGATCTCATTAAACTACTCTTAATTCTATTTGTTGTTTTATTTTTATTAAGTATCGTGAATGAATTACAGCCCGGTTGCTCTATCAGCTAACTGAGATACAAATACAAGTACAGTTTCAATATTTTTTTCGTGAATGGGCCTATGAAACTGATCAAAATGTGTACACTACACAATGATACAACTAGTCAACATCTGTGTTGGACAGTGCATTACCATGTATTTTTTTTTATTCTGGGGAAAGTTGTTCAGACTGGTTTACTCACGGTTTGCCCCTCTCAAAGAACCCCTACCTGCACAATCTCACAATAAATAGCATTTTACATAAAGGGGTTTAGAAAAAGTGTAGGTGATAGACAATGACTGGAACCTAATTTAAACTGTTTTGAAAAAGAGAGATATAAAAAGTTTATGGAAATATTTGTTTTATTGACTAATTACTAAATAATTTAAAAATATGTGTGTAAGAAAAAAATACATGATGGCTATTTAATATTATCTTACTTGAATTTGTAGTCTAATTAATTAACATAGAAATAAATATTTGGTTTTCTTTCCTTTACATATTAGCTAAGTAATTTATTAATTACATCATACAAATCTATATCTATCTTTATGATATAATGTTGTTATAAGAGTATGTATTTACAAAAACCTCGCCCTGCCTGCCTGATACTATGACTCTTTGGTGAAAACCTGAAACAATATTACCAGAAATTAAAAGCAAAATCATCTGCGCTGTAGTGAGGGTGGTCCTGATTGGTGAACTCTCGTCTTATCTCCGCCCAATCACTGGCAACAGTCTCCAAGGAAAATGGTTTCTTGTCGAACAGAAGCTGGAAAAGAAAGGAAAGGATAGGAAAGAGGACACATATTAGGATATGAACAGATATTAGGATAGGACACAGGTATTAGGATAGGAACAGGTAAATGCTAAGAAATTCAAGATTTAAGATGGAGTATTGCACCAACCTCCTTGATCCTCATTGGTTGATCATAGTCCAAGGAGTATGCCTATGATCAACCAGGATAGGGATAAATAGTAATGATAGTTTGGCATTGACCAGCATATACATATGTAGGTATTCTATAACTAAGAACAGATATGATCTATTTTTAATAATTTAGAAAACAAACTGAGCATTTTCAAAATAGTAACTACTCAATTTACCAAAAAGTATATGCATGTTAATACCACACATTGAAAATCTTGACTTCAATTTGAAACAAATGTTGTTTACAGATGGTGGTGGTGTACAGTTACATGCCGTGTAATTAAACTGTCCAGCCCCGAGGCAGTCCCTTTATTTTTATTTTTTATCCCTTCCACATGCCAGTTCTGGAGAAAGGCTATCACTACTAAAATTTTAATAGTATTTGGGCCTTGTTATCAAGGCAAAGAGAAATTTTTCCAAGGCTTTTTCGCTTTCGCCATGAGTAGTTCTGCCAGTAAATAAGAGTTGGTAAATGTATATTATATATGGATATATATAAACGTAGACCGAGCAGAGTGGCGTAAAAGAGGGGAGGCCTTTGCCCAGCAGTGGGACACAGAACAGGCTACATAAATATATATATATATATTATATATTACGCAATAAGGTTCAGTTTCGCTTGTTATCCTGATAATAGGTTATGCATATTATGGTTACATACAATGGGAACTTATCATAAATATTGGAAACACAATGGTTAGTAAAAGTAAAACAACTGTTTTTACAGTCTTACCGATGCGAATGGTAGCTTTTTCCTTTCTTGAGCGGTGACCAGTCTATCATCTTTCTGCAGAGTGAACCAAGTGTAGTGGGCTCCAATCATAAAAGGAACCATTACAATAGTTATTAAGTTTCTGGACATGAATGAGCGCCAGGCTGCCATGATTAAGCTTTCAGAGAATCTGAAAGTAGATGGTCAAGCAAGAATCAAATTGTTGATATTTTTCAATACTATTGGATGTCTTTTTTATTCATTACTCTTACAAAGTTAGAAGACACCAGTTTATTTGTAGAATTCAAAGTTGCTAAGACAATTTTATTTGGAAGGATAATATATATTTTGTTTTGTCAAAATGAGTAAGTTCAGAATGTCAAAAACTTACCGATTTTTTATTAGTTGGCTTCTAATTTTTTCAATACGTTATGACGAAATATTTTGATCATATCTTTGTCTATTATTGATAAATATAAATCACTATTCACTAACGACGAAAGAAAGAAGAATTAACGACGTTCTATACTTATCTAACAATATTTTACATAATAAAATTATATCTAAAGAACGCGCCTTGCCTAAACCAATAAAAATAGAGCTTGGTTTGAAATATTCCTACCACCAATCAAATCAGCTGATTTTGTAGCTGTCAGGGGTAAGCATATTTTATAAGTTCAAGATGATTTTTATTGAAAAATAATAGACTAATTCCCAATTTGTGAATAAATGTGTGCGCTTAATGACCAATACATTCTTGTTAACATGAAAAGGTAAAGTATTATCAGTGATTAGAGGTTGTTGTTCTAACCTCAAAAAAGCAACTCCAGTTTGTTGTTTTCGTGCCAGTAGCCGTAGATGCCGTAAGTAATGATCATTACCACGCAGAGGATATTGCGCCTTCTATATTTGTCGTTTTGGCTTAAATCTATTCGTCACGGTCTACCGATACAGGTAACTATTGATTGCGAAACTAACCCGGCACCACCGACCGGCGCGCTTATTTTGTGTACGTATGTACATCACACACACATCATGCATGTTACGTTAGTCAGTATCTTTAGAGCACTCGTTGGTACTGGTACTCAGCAGCAATTTTTTATCTTATCTATATTTATCCAAGTGTTTTGATAGTGTTCAAACTTATGGCAAGTAACTATCTGGTTTGTGTAAACTTCAGCAACTAATTTACTTTTAAGAACTTAGAAGACGAATTACCTATTTGTTTATGTGTCTATAAAAAGTATGACCTTTGAACATGAATGATTACTACTTTATTTTAATAACTTTGTTTATTACAGAATGAAATTATGGAAGTACAACATGCTGTCACAGTGAAACTATTATTTTTTGCTAAATCCAAAGAATTGGCTGGAACTAAAGAAACGACTATATCTTTGCCGAAAAAGTTGACATACCAGCAGTTATTAGATATAATAGTTGAAAGATACAACTTGAATGCTATAAAAAATAATATTCTGTTAGCGAAGAACGAACAAGTTTGTGAACAATTCAGAGATATTGAGATTTGTGATAGAGACAGTATTGCTGTGATACCTCCTCTTAGTGGAGGCTAATTTTCTTTAGCCTATAACAACTGCAACATCTGTTAGAACTTTAAAAAAAACTGATAAATATATTTTTACTATGGATCACCTTAAGCTAACAGTAGATGCATTATCGGTGGATGCTATAAGTGAGCTGGTCATGGATGATAGCTGTGGAGCCATGTCAATTTTTGTTGGCACAACCAGGGATAATTTTGAAGGCAAAAAGGTTAGTAACAACAAAGCATAAAATAATATAGCAAGGTGCTATGGAATAGCATCATCCTGTTTCTTTCCTGCTGGTGTAGTCAGGGTGACTAAGAGACTTTAGGGTTTTATGTCTACTACAATCTTTTCCGAAACATTCCTCAAATATTACAGATGTGGCGATAGCGACCATATTTTACGGCCGTTAATGCTTATAGTCCACATGGAATATAGGTGTGATATGTGTATGTATGTAACAACGCAGCAGATTTTTTTGTTTAATTAACATGTTTATCAACCCTTTTGGCCACCCCAGTCATTTAAAAATGACATCATATTTATTGTCACAACCAAAGATTTTATCATAACATTATTAGCTCCACTTATTTTTTCAGCCATAATTTTATGCGTGAATGACTTTAATGTTGCTTAAGTAAAATGACAATATATTTATTTGAATAACAAAAACACAATAAATACTGAAAACAAAAGAGCCCATCACCATAACTTAGTCGAAAATAGTTTTGAACATTTATCATTATTGTGAATGTAAATTCTAAAATAAGTTTAAACCTGTGTGATGCCAACTTAGAATAGCATCACCCATTACTTTCCCGTCGTGATAAACTCGAGGGTTACATATGCTGACAACCTATCTTTATAGTGATACATAATTTTTCAGGCATGTCATTAAAGATAGTTTTAAACGGCAGTTTACACCCTGCCTACCCCGCAAGGAATATAGGCATATGTATGTATGTTTAAACCCTTTTTTTAGGTAGTAAGACTGGAATATGAAGCTTATGAGCCAATGGCATTGAAAGCCATGAAGAGTATCTGTGACGAGGTGCGCCGGAAATTCCCCACCGTTCATGGGATCGCCATTTACCACAGGTTTGCCCATATTGTAACCTTTTTATGTATTAGCTGTCCTTGGAATTGGGTGAATAAGTTCCCGCCTAGCGGAGCTGATCAACCAGAGGAAAAAGAAGATGTATTAGCTACATTTTAGCAACAGTCATAGAACAGCTACAGGGTTTAGAAAAATACTTACATTATATGAAGGGGCCATGTTACATACACAAAAAATTTCCATTTTGAGTATGAACATGTCTCAAGTCAGTCAGGTCATTGACTATTTTTAACTTGCCTCTACCTATAAGTAACTACCTACTTACTGTTTAGTACTACCTAAGATTGTACTTACCGTAAAATCGACACTATCTTAATAAAATAGAATATAAGCTTTTGACGCCCTCCGGCCAGATGAACAGATGACTTAAAGAGGTTGGCTGGTAGAGACTGGAAAATGGGAGATCCTGCCTAATGGCGTAGTTTGGGGGAGGTCTAAATCCAGCAGTGGACTGCTATAGACTGATGTGGAAGCGTGTGTGTAGAGATTTGAGTTTGAAAAGTTCATAAATTTATCATTCTTTATATTTTGGTCATTATGAATGATTTTAAATTCATCTTACGATGGTATATTGCGTCATATTTATTCATCAGTTTTCTGTCGAATAGTTTTTATCAACGTCTCGTAAAGTAGTTATGTATGATGTATGTAAGATACAAGGTTGTTTGATAATGCAATTAATTATCTAAAACTGTTTGGTAACAAGCGTAATATTACGAGGTTGTTAACGTACTTAAGGAAGATTGGCCTCAATTCGGGAAATAAATTATCTAAACTTACCTTAAATTAGCGCTGTCGCTTTTCGTCAAATAAGTTAAGAAAAGGATTGACGCAAAAAACGTTTTATCTGTCCAAATAAGGCGACGATGAAAACAATTTGCGACTAAATTGCCTAGAAAAGGCGAAAAACCTATTGTCATAAATGAACATGACAGAACTTTTTAAGATATCTCCTATCCATTTCTACACCTATTTGACGGAAAGTGACATCGCAAATTTAAGGTAAAGTAGGAGGCCATTATAGCAACTTAATTGTGATTAGATCTACCTAATATTGTTTCCTTGTTGTAGATAACACTTAAACTTTTTTTTCACTTGCAAAATCTTCAAGCGCGGGCAGGAAAATTTTGCCAGTTTTCAAAAAATTTATACCTGACACGAGAAGTGTTTAAAAATTTTGTATTCAATGAATAAACTAATTCGTATGTAGTTGTAAATAAAATTGGTAAAATTCCATCTCGAAATTGTATTTTATCGATAACTCTACGAAAGAAATGTCTATTTCCTCCGTTCTCTCTCCGTCCGTTTATTTAAGGATGACTAATAATGTAAACAAACTTTGTATGTAACTGACAGTTGCGAGCTGTCAGTTTTACTAACGTTTATTGTTGACATTGACCTGATGTCATCATCATTGGCCTCACACGTCTGTGACAGACGATTTAATCAGTGTCTGAGGCAAAGACACTGCGTTGCCTGGGACGCAATTATGGAAAACGCAGGGCTACCCAGGACCTGCGCCACCATCTCGGCCTTCCTGGCTGGATCCGCAGGAACGACTAGTCGATACGTGCGGAGCCAGGGCGGCTGCAGGAGTCTGCCGCGCGGTAGATCTCTGTCACACGCGCCTGACGGAGACCCCGTTCCGTGTAGAGTTGGCCTCTCCAGGACCGTTGTGTTTGGCTCGGATTTATCCCTCGGTCGCATCTTACGACCCCTACGGGAAGAGATGGGGTGGTGCTATTCTACTCTGCCGGCACCACACGTTTTACTAACGTTCATTGTTGACATTGACCTGATGTCAAAGAGTATAAAAATACAAGTACACATTAATTGCAGTTTAAATATTATATAATACCGTTGTAATACATGATGGTATACCTTTATTGCCGTCGATTCTGACTGGACACTTTCTTAGCTATTCCTATTACTTAAAATAAATGGAGAAAGAAATATATAACTGCCATTTTCCTTACAGTCACGTTTTTATACAGAGCCTACTAAGCTATCTTGCTATGTAAGACTAAGTACAAACGTTATGGAAAATGCTCTTGAGAGTCGAGATAATCAGCCAGAAGTGTTACAATCAACACTTTCAAAAATAAACAGGTTTTGGCTATTTATTGCGACAAATTAAACACTGATAACGTTACGGTAGTCAAGTAGATGTAAATTATGTACCTCCTTTAATTTCTTGTAGAAAAGCCGCAGTCGTAGGAAACATTTGAAGTCAGCATAGTTTTTCGTTTTTCATGGTTTCTACGATCTTTTTCACTTGTTTCAATAGACTCGATTTTTTATACTTCCTGATTCGGGGAATTTCTATCTACCAGAAGCCATAAACAGCAACATTTCAAAAAATAGCTGACCGAATAGAAATGAGATGCGATTCTATATTTATAGCCCTAACAAGGATTCGCTTTGCCAGGACTCGTGTAACCGGCCTCGGTCATACCCAGATACACACAATAAGAAACTGAGACACATTTAAATTAATATTTCTAGCCCCGAGAGAATTTCAGGAAATCGAACCCGGGACCCTCAATGTAACGTAGATCATATTGTTTGTAGTCTTATCTAATCGTTCTGCCCAGAACAACTCAAAGCTCAGCTTTACCCGGAAGGCATGATTGAGGTGCTTACTTACTCCCCAACAAATAGTTGAACACTATAGGGGCTGTAAGGGCCACTGATAGGGTGTATGCAGACCATGAAACTGAACAACTTTCCCCTAGGAACATATGTCAGGAAACGACAAAAAGTATTCGACCTCCCATACAAAATCACGATCAGCTGACTGCATTTACTATGAGAAGTTAAAAAAAATGGAAATTTCCTGAAATATTTTTTTATGGAGAGTTGTTCAGTTACATGGTCTGAATGCACCCAATCAGTATTCGGAGGGCTGTCCCTTACTCCCTGTATACACTAACACTATATTTATACAGGGTGGCCCGTATAGTGACTTCCAAAGACGAAAGTTTGAATGCCTTATAGGGGTATCCGAATCACCCCCATATATGTACCGTGTTTTTTTGTACTTTCCGAGTAATTAAACTTTTAATGGTGTATGAATAAAAACGACTTACAGAATTTTTATATTTTTATGTACATAAGTTTAAGTCATGAAGAGTATATTAAAAAGAAAACGCTCAAAGAGCCCTATTATGGAAGTAAAGAAATAAAATACTAATTGCCTGCCAGTCGCAGTGGCCTGTCCATTTGCACTATTCCACTTCCATTATCGCACTTTCCCTTTCACTCTAAGGTCATAGTATAAAGATACTATGCTAAGGTTGCCAGGTTGAGAATGCTACCTAGCATTAAGGCCGCTTTGTTGTACGGTTTCTTTTTGTCTGTGTTTATCTGTTGTGTTATTTATTTTAAATGCGATAAGAGTTTTTTATGTTATTTTATGTCACTCGAAAACTACAAGAAATCGCTGACCATACAGATACCCCTCAGTATAAAGCATTCAAGTTTTGTCTTTGGACGTCACTATCCAGTCCACCCTGTACAGAAAAACATTGCGTCTAACTAATCCTTACTCCCCAGACTCGGCAACGTCCCTTGTCGCGAAGCGTCAGTTGTGATCGCAATCTCCAGCCCTCACAGACGAGAGTCCTTAGACGCCGTCGCATCCTGCATCGACCAGCTCAAAGCCAGCGTCCCGATTTGGAAGAAGGAGGTCTACGATGCAGCCGCGCCCGTTTGGAAAGAGAACACAGAATGTGCGTGGTCTAGTAACACTAATGGCAGAAATAAACCTGTATCTTAGTAGGCGAAATTACCGGCTGATTCGGGGATCTGGTAGCGAAGCTTTTGTGGTGTTTTTTTTTAAATTATTTTATCAATGATGGGACAAAGAGTTGGCGATGGATAAAACCTGGATGCTTAGCAAAATGATTGGCAGACTTATTTGATATTCCTGGTTACGTACTTCGGAGGGCACGTTAAGCCGTCGACCCCGGCAAAACTACAGTCATTATTATTACACTCCCCGCCGCCCCGCCGCCGCGACTCCCCGCAGATCCGCCATCTTGACTTTAGATGCTGACTCAGAAGAGGGGTTAAAAACGTTTTTTTACCATCCAATCAAACCCAACCGCCCAAGCGCCAACAGGGCCAATTCAAATGCCTAGCCTGGGGTTGGCTGGCCTTGTCTTAGACGATCGTCGTTACACAACCATGTCAGAGGCCTACTAGTAGTAGGTTGAAAAACTCTGACACCAGGGTTCATCGGATCTTGCGTCGACTCGGTGTCCCACACGAGAAGAAGAATATTAGATATCCCTTTCAATTCATCTGTCTTAAGGCGTAATATTTATCTACTAAATTATTATATGAACAAGAGTTATTTTTGAAAACTTGCAAAATTTTCAAGTGCGGGTAGGATTTGAACCTGCGACTTTCGCATTACTAGTGGCGACGCCTCTTCCATCTGGGCTACCGCAGCTCGTTGCTTGCCCGCCAATGTTGCAAGTGTATCATAATGCCACTAACGCGTGGCACGGCTCCATCTAGCGGGTTAGTTTTGCAACTAATACCCGGCGACTAGAGTCATTTTATTTCTAAATTGGTGCTAATGTGACTAGAAAACGAAATTAATAGGAATTCTCTACGGAAGCCATATGATGGCCAAACATTGGAGGGTCTCGCTCCCGTCCATTGAAATATCATGTTACCACTGAGTATAAAACTTGGCGTATTTTATTGAATACCATTCAGTGCAGATAGATCCTTATTTGTATATCGTGTTATAGTTAGGTAGGTACAATAAAATTTACATAATGTATGTTTGGCAATGATATATTATTAGTTATATTTTTTTTAAGATAAACGTTGCAATAATAGGAAAGTTTTTTAGAACTAGTATTTATACCTTACCTATGTAATACAGTTTTATTTTATACAGGATATAAAAAAATACAATTATATAACGGGTGAGCCAGTTAATGAAACTGAACAACTTTCCTCAAGGAACATAGGTTGAAATGAAAATTTCGGACCTCCCATACAAAATGTTCCAGGGTCAATTTGTATGGGCAGTCCATTTTTTTTTTACGTTTAAACTTATGTTCCTTGGTTCAGTTTTATAGACTGCTTCACCCCTTAACATATTTGCAGCTAATATTTTTATTAAATTTTATATCTGTATCTTAGTTAGATAATTATTAATTATACTTAGCCCTATTTTAATTTTATTTGAACATGAATTTACTATATCATAGGACAAAGTGCATAATTATTTAGTTTTAAGTAAATAAATAGGTAGAAGTTTGCAATATTTGAAATAAATATTTTAATGTTATTAATATATGCTTTTATTTTTTGTATATTTCACCCATACTTCGCATAACCAGTGTCAATTGGAAACAAAACAAAATATAGTCACATTTTTTAATTTACTTTAGGAAGCAATTTTTATAAAAACATAATTTGAAACAAAACCTACAAGTTACGACATCATAATTTACATAAAGTATTGAAAACCTGACACAGCCGGTAATTTCGGTAGTTACCTAACTTAAACCACATAATTAATATGTTACTCAAACATTACTACATAATTTTAACATTTAGGTAAAAATACACTTAAATAGTTACAATAATTATTTATGATAAATAATGGCCTCAATTTGGGAAATAATTATCATAAATTAGCTCTGTCACTTTTTGTTAAATAGGTTTAGAAAAGGATATTATAAGATATGTAAATCCTGTCATGTATATAAATTACAATGGGTTTTTCGCCATTTCTAGTCTATTTATTTGTCATTATTTTCATCGCGTTATTTTGACAGATAACGCGTATTTTGCGTCAGGTTATAAATCATGACATGATTTATACAGGATTATTTTTTAGTCAGTGCGCAGCTTCAACATACGTAATGGTTATCAAATTTTAGAAAATATGTATTTATTTTTTACACCTGACTTAGAACAAAAAAATTGAAATAATCGCACTTAAACTTATCCCAGTATCGTACGGAAGTGTGGATCACCCTATTAGGTTCACTAGCTATCTTCCGGTATGGCAACGTCGCGCGCGGCCCAGTTATACCTATCACCTGACTGTGTTCTAGCTTCTACCTACAGCACAGGTCAATGACCAGTCCAGGTTAATGACCGCTATTGGTACCGGGGTGCGTGCGGGTGATACCTACAACAACTAAGTACCTATCTCACAAGTACCTACACTTAAACTGCCTCCGTGGTGTAGTGGTTTAAAAGTTGGTCTCTTGATATGATGGTCCCTGTTTCTAGTTTATGCGGAGAGACAAGATTATTTTGTTAATGACGTAGTTGGATTTTTCCCAGTTTGGTTAAGAATTAGCAGCTACTACTAGCATAAGCAAGACATGTAAATGTTTAATCCATAACGGTAACTCGGGATTGTACAGCACCTCAAGTAACCATCTTCGTGATCAACTTAAGAATGGTTTTTCTTACAGTTAATAAGAATAACCAGAAAAGATTGATACCCATTTCAAAAGATCAACATTCAAAGGTTTTTCTAATATTCTTTAAAAATAACCAGTAAAGACTTTAATGGCAACTGGAGCCGTTGCTGATAGTACCTAAAAAGCCTACACAACCTGCATACAACAGAGGTTGTGATGGTTTGACAACGTCGCGATTAGTCACCGCGTCTTACAGCGCCAGACATAGTGGCGCCAACGATTCAATTTTTAGAAGAAATCTGCCGCCGGCGCGGCGCCGGCGTCACGGCGTGGCGGAAAATTCATCTGCACTGCTAGAAAGCTTTATGTACACTGATGATATGAGGTAGCTCGTATCGCGCGTGCCTGCCCTTCGATGATTTTAACCGAATTATCCTTAAAGTACAACTGCATTTAAAGTAAAGTAAACTGCAAAAAGTTTACCTAGAACACTAAGTAGGCAGTAGGTAGCTAAGTACAATAGTCGTTTAATTAACAGTTACTTACCGTAAACTGCCCGTGATCCAACAGCCGCTGCATAACGTTGAGGAATGTTTTTGGGTGTGTGCGCGCCCGCCCGCGACGGAATCAAAGCGAGAACTGAATGAAACTGACTGAAGGGTGCGCTGCGCGAGCGCTGTTGCCATTTTCACGCACCCCCGATTGAAAAGTAGTGTGTCCATGATTTATTTTTTATGAGGCAGACAAAAATAAAAAAATAATAAAAATAAAACATTTTTTTTTTATTTGCCTAAAATGTCCTATTAACGATTCTGATATCATGGTATAAGTTTGCGCACTGACTAAAAAATAACCCTGTATATCTTCTATCCTTTTCTAAACCTATTTGTTGGAAAGTGACAGCACTAATTCAGGCAATATTTGGGCTGAGTGCAAGAGGCTATAACATTGATCTAGGGCTATAAAGATAAATCATATAAGTTGGATATATTTATTTATTTATTTAAATGGTGTTTGATGCTCAAATAATTCAACTTTAAAAAGTGCTACATCAGTGCATGCTTGCAGATATCGTTTCATTTGTAAATTCAAACGTCAAAACTATACGAAAGTTGACGGTTACTCAGTTGGCAGAGCAGTGGGACGGTACCCCACGGTCCCGGGTTCAAGTCCCGGCGGACGCTTACATTTTTTCAATTCTTTTTCCCTGATTTGATGTAATATATGGAAACTCAAAATATGTTTGTCATATTTCAACCTATGTTCCTTAGGGAAAGTTATTCCTTATCACCAGCCCGTCTTGAATTTTCGCTATCGGTCACTAGTAAAATTTCCCCTTTTAAAAGTAAGTTAAAAGTATGTCAGTTGTAAACTCTACGCACGCCCCAATTTGGTGTTAAATGTGAGTGCGTGTTTCTTGTGCTGCTTTGGAATTGCAGAACTCCATGCCACTTTGTCAAACAGATTTTTGTCCCACACGAAAAGAGAGAGAAACAGATATTTCCATCTCGTATTTCCCTTCACTTCCAGGTCCTCAAGTTCAGCAACCCATTGACAAGAGTCTGGTGCAGCTGACGGTGTCTGCCGAGGAGCTGGAGCAGAGGATACAGAACTTCATCCAGCGGAAGCGGGAGCAGGTCAGCTGGACATATTTTTTATACTGTGGTTCTCTGCTTTAACATACATACACATATCTGCCTATCATCCCTTACGGGGTACACAGAGCGTGAACGGCCGCAAAAACGGACATTTACGCCATGTTTGACACATATTTGATGGTCATTCAGAAAATTGTGTAGCGCTATAGTGACAGGTTGTCAGCCCAGCGTCTAAAATTGCACACACCCACAAGTCCCTTAGCCGCCTCTTATAACTCCCACGGGAAATAAATGGGGTGATGCTATTCTAAGCATCACACGATTGTTGCTTTAACATTTTCTTGTAAAACGACGAGTTGTTTTTCGGCAACAACTCTCGGCTAACCTAAGTAGTCCTTATTAGGCCCATATTCAGAAATATTATTCATTTTCTTTACTAAAAAGTTTCGGAATTTGACAAGTCACGGCTGATTAGAGTAGCATCACCCCAATTCTACTCGTGTCGTTAATAAGCGACTTAGGGATGATCAACCAGGAAATGTGCAGCAGCGGTCCCTGTAAATGCAACATCTTGCACTGCGTTCGCCAATCCGCCTGCCAAGCGTGGTGAGTACGGAAATACCCCCAATAGGGGGATGCCCATGTCCAGCAGTGGACTGTTGTGGCTGTTGATGTATGTCACGGCTGCTTATTTCATGGTCTTGCGTGTGGTAGGTAGCGGCTACCATCCTTAGTACACTTAGGGTGTTTCGTAAGAGGCGACGTAGAGTATTTGACCTTGGCTCATATGTAAAATACATACATACATACACATATCACGCATATATCCCTTGCGGGGTAGGCAAAAAATGGTAAAAACTGTCATTTACGCCACTTTTAACAAACATTTGAGGGTCATTCAGAATATTTTGTGTCACTATAGTGACAGGTTGTAGACACACCGCCTAAAATTTTATGTAAAAACAGTCAAAAATGCCCTCAATTCGGGATAACAATTATCTTAACTCACCATAAATTAGTGCTGTGATTTTCCGTCAAATAGGTTTAGAAAGGATAGAAGATAGAAGATACCTGGATTCGGTCATGTTTAAAAATGTCAATGGATCTTTGCCATTGCTAGCAAATTTAGTCGCCATTGTTTTAATCGTCGCCTTATTTTGACAGATACCACTTTTCCGTCAAAATATAATACATGACAGGACAGATATCTCCTATCATTTTCTAAACCTATTTAACGAAAAGTGACAGCGCAAATTTAAGGTAAGCTAAGAGAATTGTTATCCCGAGGCACAGAATAATAACTAGTAACTAGCGTTACAGAAGCTTTACTTCGCAATGGTTTTCAAAGAAATATGTACTCAATTTAATAGACAATATGATTTAATTTAGCTCGCATTCCAGTCGACCACGTATTCATTTACATACCTGCCAATTTTTTTTTGAGGGAATACGGGCCTTAAGTCATTCGACTACGGTTCATAATAAGTTAGACGTGGTTATACGTATTGAAAGAGCCGCGGCCTAGGGTTGCTTACTTCGAGAAACTACTTACGCCATCTAGCGCACAACACGAGCGTTTACTCCTGCTTAATTTGTGCTGAGTGTGAATAGTGCTCATCGAAACTAGCACAATATAATTTTTATTTCGCACCTAAAATTTAACTGCAGTATTGCAAAATATTATTTTATTTTTTAAATTATTTATTTATATATTTCCAAGCAAGAAATTCGCAATATGGATTCGCAAACTTTCTTTAAGTTGAAAATAATTCCATAGACTTCTGCGTTGGGCTCTTAGTCCAAGTTCGTAAATGAATACGACAGATGAAATGCAACTCGAATGAAACGACTAAACCTTTTTATTTACTTTTAAATACATTTAGGATTTTGGAATAGTAGGTACTTTGTTCAACAAATATTTCAAAAAGAAACGTAATGTCATCAAATCAAGAGTATGTCTTTTCTTTTTTTTTTCTTTCGTCCATCTTGCAAAAAATTGTCGAGAAAGTTGACCAAATAGCGCACGCGTGTAACTTCTTTCGCTTGCGGCAGCACACTAGATTAGCCCTTTCGCAGTGGCCGGCGCCTGGAGGTATGTTTTTAATACCTACACGCGGAGTGACACAGGCCTGCCCGAGGCCAGATAATTATCCAAGGTAAATGAAAATGAAACAAATGACGTAGAATAGATTGAAATCTGAACACAAGCGAGGCGAATGTGAGATTTCACAGATATATAAGAACTTCGGATTATTCTAAGTATTCTTCTTATTAGTATTCCAAAATTGAAACGCAAAACGTTTACTCATTATCATAATGCGTATCTTTCAAATCCAAGGTAGAAGCGATCGTAACGCTTTAATAAGGTACGAAGGCGTAATTTTTAATCAGTAGAAAGCCGTGTGATGCCGGCTAAGAATAGCATCACCCCATTTCTTTCCCGTCGGAGTCGATAGAGGCGACTAAGGGACTCGAGGGTGTGTATTGCAATTTTAAGCGATGGGCTGACAACCTGTCACTATGGCGATACACAACCAAATGACCCTCAAATATTTGTCAGACGTGGCGTAAATGTCTGTTTTTTGCGGCCCTTTACGCTCTGCCTATCCCGCAAGGGATTATAGGCGTGATATGTGTATGTGTAGAAAGCTGATTTCGCCTAATTTTTTCTGGGTTCGTGGTGTAAATCCGAGCGGATTGGCCACTGGGCACATTCTTCAACTTCAACAGCCAAAATAGTCCACTGCTGGTCATGAGCCTCCCCCAATAGGAGGGTATTCGCCATACTCACCACGCTTGGCAGGCGGATTGACGAACGCAGTGCAAGATATTTTATTTACTGGGAACGCTGCTGTCCATTCTCGTAGATTTATCCCTTAATCGCCTTTAACGACACCCACGGATAGAAATGGGGTGGTGCTATTCTAAGACACCACACGGCATATACGAAATAAAATAAACTGATTAATAAGAACAAAAAAATAGAAAACAAAACACGACTGCTTTCTGTTAAATAAAGCCTATACTATGACATTCGGGATAATATAAGGATTCTGCCGATACAATTCCCATTCGAATCTTCGCACATACATACATGAACTCTTAAAACATTACACTCCGTTTTTGATCGGACGTATTGTAAAAATACGTCTCATTCTACGGTACGATAATTAAAATTTACACATACACATATCACGCCTATAATCCCTTACGGGGTAGGCAGAGCGTAAATTGCCGCAAATAACGGACATTTACGCCACGTCTGACAAATATTTGAGGGTTATTCGGAAAATTGTGTATCGCCATAGTGACAGGTTGTCAGCCCATCGCCAACAATTGCAATACACACCCTCGAGTCCCTTGGTCGCCTCTTACGGGTGAGGCTATTCTAAGCCGGCATCATACGGCAAAATTTTATTTGCACTAAAATAAAATTACAAAATAAATTATTCCCAGGTGAACATAAGCAACGTTCATGACTTTATACCTGGCCGGAGGGAGGATGAAGAGGAAACGTGTGCCCGAGTGAGGACTCAGTTCCAACGACGGTCAGACTCCAAAGGACATTTGAAGAGTAAGTTTATCTTGAGGTCGGTTTCTGAAACCACACACAGCTTATCCTATCTCAGACTCCAAAGGACATTTGAAGAGTAAGTTTATCTTGAGGTCGGTTTCTGAAACCACACACAGCTTATCCTATCTCAGACTCCAAAGGACATTTGAAGAGTAAGTATCTCTTGAGGTCGGTTTCTAAAACCACACACAGCTTATCCTATCTCAGACTCAAAAGGACATTTGAAGAGTAAGTTTATCTTGAGGTCGGTTTTTGAAACCACACACAGCTTATCCTATCTCAGACTCAAAAGGACATTTGAAGAGTAAGTTTATCTTGAGGTCGGTTTTTGAAACCACACCCAGCTTATCCTATCTCAGACTCCAAAGGACATTTGAAGAGTAAGTTTATCTTGAGGTCGGTTTTTGAAACCACACACAGCTTATCCTATCTCAGACTCCAAAGGACATTTGAAGAGTAAATTTATCTTGAGGTCGGTTTTTGAAACCACACACAGCTTATCCTATCTCAGACTCAAAAGGACATTTGAAGAGTAAGTTTATCTTGAGGTCGGTTTTTGAAACCACACACAGCTTATCCTATCTCAGACTCCAAAGGACATTTGAAGAGTAAGTTTATCTTGAGGTCGGTTTTTGAAACCACACACAGCTTATCCTATCTCAGACTCCAAAGGACATTTGAAGAGTAAGTTTATCTTGAGGTCGGTTTTTGAAACCACACACAGCTTATCCTATCTCAGACTCCAAAGGACATTTGAAGAGTAAATTTATCTTGAGGGCGGTTTTTGAAACCACACACAGCTTATCCTATCTCAGACTCCAAAGGACATTTGAAGAGTAAGTTTATCTTGAGGGCGGTTTTCCGAAACCACACACAGCTTATACTATATATATCACCCATCACCAGGTGACAGCTGAAAATCACAGTGTTTGCTTCCTGCGGGATAAATCCCACTGAGCTATGGCTTAATTTCTGCAGTACACATCCTGCTGAAGTTTATAAATTGTAGTCAGTTTTTGTTGTTTTGGAAAGTATGCATTTTTCTGCATGTAAACTAAATGTGTATTTTTGAAATAAACGGTTTATTTATCTATCTATCTACTAGTGTTGATAAGGAATCCTCTTGCGCATCCTCATAACGCGGAAGTTCCGCAATTTTGAGGTTCCTTTTCCGCTTTCAGTTACACAATTTGACAAACTTTCCTTGATAGAAAAAAATTAACAAAGTAACCTCTATTCGAAACATTTTTTTAATATTATGTCTGCAGTTTAAAGTTATTACAAAAATCAAAATACCTACTTTAATTTAGATACATTTTTTTGTGGTACAAATACCTAAATTAAACATTCTTACGGTTTTTCTCTAGTTTCTTTGTCGGAAGAACCGTAAAATCTTGCGAAAATTTGAGCGCAAAATAAGTGTCTGTTACTTTCTGGCGCATCCATAAACCACCGTAAAAATAAGACCGGAGAACAGATCTTCAATCAAAATTTATACATACATACATACATAAATCACGCCTATATCCCTTACGGGGTAGGCAGAGCGTTAACGGCCGTTCAACGGATATTAACACCACGTCTGACGGAAAAGTTTGAGGGTCAATCAGATAACTGTGTATCACTATAGTGACAGGTTGTCAGCCCGTCGCCTAAAATTGCAATACACACCCTCGAGTCCCTTAGTCGCCTCTTACGACACCCATGGGTCTGACCCAAGGGACTGGAATACGTTAGTACTATTATATATTCTGTGATGGAATGATGCTATTCAAAATCAAAATTTATGCCCCATTTAAATGTGAAGTTGATTGACTTTAGTATGGAAAACGGACCACCTTAAGGCGAGTGTAGTTGTTAACGGCCTCGACAGTGGCACCATTTCACAAAAAAAAATCTTTATACAAAAAATCTATTTAAACGTGCGTTGCTCAAGTTTTTAGTATTATCCTTAAGTAAAATTAGAACCTGCAAACTCAATGAAATATTTGCTGTACTTAGAGTGATGGCAAAAAGTGCTTAAGAACGGCCACTTTTGGTATTAATTGCCATAACTTTAATTAATAATATTTCATTGAGTTTGTAGCATTTTTTTTATGCATATCACTAAAAACTTGAGCAGCGGACATTATGATAGATTGTTTGTTTAAAGATATTTTTTTTGGGATGTGGCGTCACTCTTGAGGCTGTTCATGACTACACTCGCCTTAAATGTTATTATCGTTTAAATTAAAGCATATATAGCATCTTTCACTTCCGTTCATTTTGAAATTACGTTAAATTTATTTAAGTACGATCATTAATTGAAGTGATATAGCAGTAAGTTTGTATAGTACGAGTATTTCCACAGTTACACTAATATTATGATAAGAACAACTTTTTTTTGTTTGTTTCTGGATTCATTTTAAAAATTAATTTGCCTTTAGACATATACAACATCCCTGAGTAACGGCTACTCACCACAAGAAAATATCTTATTCCTCAAGTAAATGGTGAGCAGTGGGTGAAACCACTGCGTTGGTTTTTTAAACACAATAAAATCTAAATATTTATTTCAACTTAGAACACAGAATTTTACTTTTACGAATTAAAAATTTTCATCCTTGCTTTGTTCACCCTTTTAATTCAGTATTATTCAACTAGATGGCGCTAGTAGTTTTTTAAAACGCGCTATCGATGTGTCTTTCGCGGAGAATCAGTTTTGAAAACTTGCGGTAAGCGATTTGAGTTTGAGATTGGTGAATACAATACAATAATTTTTTAGCTTCTTTCGTTCATTTAGAATTTGAAAGAAGTTTGTTTAAATACTTAAATCGGCCTTTCACTGTTCCAAATCCAAAAAGTATGACCACTATGTTAAGGATCGTTTTCGGTTATGGTACTGGGTTAAGCTACCGGTATAATATCGGTTCTGGTATCCCGCAAGGGATTAAAGGCGTGATATGTTTATGTATTGTATGTCTTCTTTCTTTTTCGTGTGGGACACCGAGTCGTCCAACGACCCGATGAATCCTAGTGTCAGAGTTTTTTAACCGTCTACTACTAGTAGTAGGCCTCTGACATGGATGTGTAACGACCGCCGTTTAAGTAATCATAGACAGCAACCGGGACGGGCGGCTTAGCGTGCCCTCCGAAGCACGAAACCATTTCTTATGTATGTAGAAATTAGTCTTACAAGTCGGACAAGGTGCAGGTATTAGGGCACTGCAAGACTTCACGTGTGACATTCAATTGATACTGACTTAGAGCTTTATTTCCAGTACGCAAAGTAAACAACGAATGGGGTCCGCAGACCGTAGAATTCTCGGCCCCCGCCCCGCCAGAGCAAGGCCTGCCCTCAGCCATAGCTGAGCGCGTCTTAGCTGTCGAGAAGTACCTAAACATGGGCCCAGTAGCGCCAGACATATACCAGAGGCTGAAGGCTATGGAAGAACGAATAGCTGCCTTGCAAGCTGTGTCGCCGGAGTATGCGCAGTTTTGGGTATGTTGATAATGTATTATAGACTAGATTTCTTCCACAAATTTTCCCATGGTAATAGGCGCAGTTTTGGGTATGTTGAAAATTTATTTTCGACTAGATTTCCGCCCAGCGGTTCCCTCATTTAACCGTGGTAATAGTAGTTATCCTGCCGTGAAAAGGGAACAAACATACATACACACTCACGCACACACACACTCAGATTTATATATAATACTAGATTTCCGCCCAGCGGTTTCACCCGCTGCCACTCATTTTCCCGTATTAATAGTTGCTTTCCTGCGGTAAAAAGTGGCCTATGTGTTATTCCAGGTTATACTCTACCTGTGTTTCAAATCTCATCCAAATCGGTCAAGCCGATTGAGCGTGAAGAGGTAACAAACATACATACACACACTAACTCAGACTTTTATGTTATTAAATTAAATTAAAAATTCTTTATTTCCATAAATCCTATTTACATAGATGTCGGAGGCTTCCCTTTAAGTAGTTCAAGACACTTGTAGTGGGAAACCCCTGAAAAACTATTAGGATATTTTATGTTTTATTTTATTATTATTTATTTATCTTTTGCAGCGTAACAAAAATCCACTGGAAGAGTGTGAAGAGTCCGCCGCCACTTACCAGTTCTCTGCTGAGGACATCGCGCGCAAGATCGACCAGCTAGAGCGGGAGGGAGTTGCTAGTTAACGGCTCTATGGTTACGCTGGTTCGCTTGTATACTGTATGTACTGGCTAGGATAACTTGACCTGCTCTCATTCCTTGATCTTCAAACAACACTACAATTTTCAGTAAATATAGGGTGAAATTTTACTAGTGACCGATAACAAAAACTCAAGACGGGCATCATAAGGAACATAGATAGAAATAAGAAAAATAAAATGGACCTCGCATACAAAATTGCCGATCAGCTGATTTGGGTTACTATTGGAAGCTCAAAATATTTGTCATATTTCGACCTATATTCCTTGGGGAAAGTTGTTCCTTATCGGCCGTCCTGTTTTCAGTATCGGTCACTAATAAAATTTCACCCTATATAGAGGTGATCGTTTGGCATTAATGACTAGTTAATGGGTATCTTTTTCTTCTTTTCGTATCAATGGGAATCTATACCAGCGATTGCCAATGTTTGGCAACAGCTATTTCTTTTGAGTTCTTTGAAGTCCCCGTGTGTACAGGTCTCAGTGTCGATAACTTAGCATATGTGTATTTAGTCTTCTTTGACTATACATACATACACATATCACGCCTTTATCCCTTACGGGGTAGGCAGAGCGTTAACGGCCGTAAAATACGGTTGCTTTCGCCACGTCTGACTAGTATTTGAGGGCCATTTCAGAAATATCGTGTATCACTATGGTAACAGGTTGTCAGCATGTCGCCTAAAATTGTGATACACATAAAAGCCTCGAGTCCCTCAGTCGCCTCTTATGACACCCGCGGGAGAGAAATGAGGTGATGCTATTCTAATCCGGCATCACACGGCAAATTGAGTATTTAGGTTGCAAATAATCCGCTCCAAATCATTCAATAAGTTTATGTAATAGTGTATGAATTATACAGACAACATTTTCTTGACCAATGTATACTTATCTCAAATCAACTGTAGTTTGTTATTTTGTATTAATCTTTCGTACCCTTACTTGGTATACACTATTTTTTTATTGATAATGAAATAAAAGTAACTTAAGGGTTTAGCAATAAACTTTTTCTAAAAACTTTAATTATTTGATTTTTTCCCACTTGACCAAATCGAATATGATTAAGAACAGGTTTCAATAGAAAAAAATGCTATGTCATTTAAAAAATCTATATTTCAGATATATTTCATAGGTACAGTATCGTTCATAAACATAGATCACCTTTAAATTAAAAAACAATAACATTTGACAAATCTGATAACAAAAAGTGTACAAGTCAAAATATATTCAACGCTACTTTAATGGTAATTACACTAATTAGTTAGCGTATAGCCGTTCAAGGATTTTCATACTTTATTTGAACAGTTTTTAATATTTTTGAAGCTATGATTTAGTCCAGCAGTGGACTTACACAGGCTGATATGATGATCATCATTAAATAATATAAAATGAAGTCGCTTCCCGTGTCCCTTGGATTTTTAAAAGTACGCAACATATTTTGATGCGGTTTTCTTTAGTAGATAGAGTTATTCAAAAGGAAAGTCTTTATGTTTTAAAAAAGGTATTTTCTCGCAGGAAAACGGTTAGCTGCGGGTGAAACCGCTAGGCGGGCCGCTTGTAATGAATAATTTATAGCCACAAAAATATCAAAAATTGTTCAATCTTATATATTAGCAACATATGACAAGAAAAACGATTTGCAGAGTAATATATTGTGTATGTAAGAAGGAAATAGTCAATGTCGTGTCGTATCAAGAAGTCAAGTCACTGGCGGAGAGGAGAGAAGTTTGGAAGTTACTCCACCGACAAGAGTTTGACTCTTAAATTTGAGAGAGAGTAAGAAGATTAAGCGCCAACGCTGCGTCGAGCGGACAGTACGCGCGATCTAGATTTGGCAAAATACAAGAGCAGCGCTGCGTGACGCGGGTCACCCAGCCCGCGATGCTTTTGTATTACGCCGAATCTAGCTCGCGCGTACAGCCCGCTCGACGCAGCGTTGGCCCTTATATTTCCTTCATGATATGAATGAAACAGAAATAGTAAATTTAAAAGGCCTTGACTCTCGAGCAAAACTACACGTTTTAAAAGTCTTAATTAAATTAGTAGGACGTGAAGTGTGACAAAGTGATCTTAACTTCATTATAAATATACATTATAAAAATGAAAATATCAAGATGTCTTACCAAAACACAAGTATTGTTTTTACACTTCGTAAATAGTATAATACATTAACAGCCACAACAGTCCACTGCTGGACATGGGCCTTAACCTATTAGGAGATATTGCCAAACTCGCCACGCTTGGCAGGCGGATAGGCGAGTGCAGTGCAAGATGTTGCATTCACAGGGAACGCTGCTGTTTATACCCTGGACGAATTTATCCCTTAGTCGCTTTTTACGACACCCATGGGTAGAATTGGGGTGACGCTTTTCTAAGCCGGCATCACGCGGCAACATTATATTAGAATGGTATTTTTCCCTTTATGTTATGGTCCTTTTTATATATGCATTGAATTTGATAAGGACCTTATACAGGGTGCAAGGAAAAGAACTGCGTTCTTTTTAAGAGATGAACCAGCTCATGTAACTGAAAAACTTTCCCCAAGAAACATAGAAAATATAAAAAAAAATAGATCTCACATACAATCCGACTTGGTCGGCTGCAAAATTTTGTATGGGAGGTCTAATTTTTTGTTTCAAATTTCGACCTATGTTTCTTGGGGAAAGTTTTTCAGTTTCATAGGCTGGTTCATTCCTTAAAAGGAACGCAGTACTTTTCCTTACACCCTGTATAGGGTGAAATTTGACTAGTCACTGAAAGCGAAACCTCAAGATGGACTGGTGATAAGGAACAACTTTCCCCAAGGAACATAGGTTGAAATATAAAAGAAAGGTTGATTTGGGTTACTATGGAAACTCAAAATATTTTTGTCATATTTCGACCTATGTTCCTTGGAGAAAGTTATTCCTCATCACCAGCCCGTCTTGAGTTTTCGCTATCGGTAACTAGTAAAATTTCACCCTATACAGGGTTATTTTTTATTCACCCCGGAAATTTTACAGGGTGATTCTACTCATGATTCTGAACAACTTTTATTATGGGGTCACCTACGAAATCGCGAACGGTACAGTCACTATCGGGAGTGGTGGCAACACTGAACGGTCAAGTTGTAAACAAAAGAGCTCCGTCTAAATTTATTAAATTTTATATAATATACGGCCCATACCAAGTTCATAATATATTAGTTAGTTGTAATTAGTAATAATTTAAGTTATTTAGTGCTTAAGGTGCGTGAAAACACGTTTTTATCGTAAAAAGTGTAACGGAAAAAATCGTTAGTGACAGTTACTTCAATATTTGAATATATCACAACGTAAATAACTAAATTCGAGTATTTTTAGCGATTATTAAAACCTATATAAGTGTTAAACTTGTGTTTCTACGCTTGTGCAAAACAATTCTGTGAAATTACGTAATTGTTTTAACGAAACATAACCTCAATCTTGGTAACCGCTCATTTAACATACAAGGTAGTTACCTACTTACCTATTTTCTGCGTTCAAAATGCATACTACAAGGTCCCAAACAATTCGTCAACTAGAAGACAACTTAAAGGCGACTTTATTAGAACTTAAAAAGTGTAAAAACACAAATGAGCAGTTACTAAGAGAACAGGATGAAAGTGAGCAGGAAATGTTAGAAATTAATAATAAAAATCACCAATTAAAGAGTGAGATGGCAGAAATGTACCATCAGCTGGTAGATGTAACAGGTGAGAGGGACCGGCTTCAAGGAATAGTAGATAACTTTGACCGGGACGGAAATGCGTTTGAAGACACCTTGAGGCGTATTACTGTCCTGGAAAGAGAATTGCGAGATGCACACAAAGAAATCTCCTTTTTGAATGAGACTATCCAAGACCTAAAGTCATCACAAAGTGCACTTACCACCCAGTCGCTGTTTGAGGAGCTGGTCGCTCCTACTGTTGCGGTTTCTACCATCTCACTCACCCAGCACCAATCGGTCGAGACTACTGAGGAACAGGTAGTCGAGACCATCGATCTCACTACGTGTGACAGTCCATTTAAAAACTCACACATAACTTCAGTCACTTATAGCAAGAAAAAAACAAAGAAAATTGTAAAACTTAACAATTTCATAAAGAAAACGCAATCTCTTATTAGGCGTAACATACTGTTTTGCAATAACTCGAATTGTAATATAGAACGTTCTGAATTAATTAAAGAAGTTAAATTTTGCACTTCATCATTAGAACAAACTAGGGAAATTTATGAGCGTGACACACAGCGCCTCCGGTCGGAAATGTCTGCGTTAAAACGGTCATTAGAACACATTTCCATTAAGTATAACTCAGCGCGAAAAGAAATAAAGGAACATGTGCTGGCCATGAATAGTTTGTTGAAGTCATGTAAATATAACGGTGACAATTCTCAATCTTTGACAAACAATCAATGCGATTGTGAGAAAACTTCAACAGAGCTATCCGTCCCGGCCGTGTGTCCCGAGCCCGCGTCACCTCGCGTCTGTACACAGCTGACTGGGGCGCTGTCGGTGTCGCTCCCGCTCGCCACCGCCGCCACCGCCGCCGCCGCCGCCGGGTCGGTGTCGCGGCCGGTGCCGGCGGCGCCGACGACGCAGCCCGCGCTTTTGGGTGATGACGATGTCCCTTTACCACCCACACAGGATAAGCGACCGTGTGACATTGTTATGTTTAGTGATGAACTTGGTAAAAATATGGGTTTACAACTTGGCCATTGCATGGGTCAGGCAGTAATTAATCATTGCATGCCTGGCGCCGATTATTCTACACTCATAAATACAGTGTTGGCATCACAATTTTCCAAAAAAACCATTGTTATTATTTTTAGTGGCAGAAGGGGAAATGCAACAAAAAAGGACTTAGCTTTGTATTCAAACAAATTGTATTCAATTGTTAATGTTAAACAAGTCATTTTGTTTGCTTTTCCCTACAGCCAAAAATTTACTAACCTAGAAAATAATACTCGACATTGGTGTAACAAGTACTTACATACATTGACATGTCGCAATCCTGACAAATTTCATTTTATCGACACAAATATTTTTATTGGACAATATTTTAATGTAACGAAAGATAGATATTATCTATCTAAAGTTTATAAACGACAGATAGCAGAGTTACTATCTTATTTTTTTAATAATTCAGCCAATTTGTTGGCTAACCAGACAACTGCTTCTATTGAGCAGAATATACATACAAATCTTATAACGTTGGAATCGGTTCCAAGTTCTTTAAATTAATTTCTAAGACAACAGAGAGTAACTCTGGCAGAACGCCGTCTTTTAGTAACTTGAGTGATTCTATCTTGCCAAAACATAATATAAACAATAAAATTAATATTTGTAATACAACCAAAATTCAAAATAGCCGTGTTTTGAATATTGTACACCAAAATATTCAAGGCATAATTAGCAAAGAGTTAGAAATTGAACTTTTCATGAACTGTAATAATATTGATATTCTATGTATAACTGAACATTGGCTTAGAGATTATCAGTTAATGTTCAGTTTTAGTAATCACCAGGTGGCAAGTTCGTTCAACAGATCAACAGCAATACGCGGTGGATCGTTGATATTACTTAAAAACGAGTTAAAATATAAAGAACGGCCTGATATCGTTAGCCTCTCAGTTCAGCGAACTATTGAAATAGCCTGCGTAGAACTCGAAGATCTTGTTATAATGAGCGTATACAGCCCACCTGATGCTAAATATGAACCCTTTGAAAAAGTTATGGATGTAGCCTTAGATAAAGCAACAAAATCCAATAAAGGGATTATTGTATGTGGAGATTTCAATATAAATATTCTTGAAAATTCTAATATCAGTAATAGGTTTCTATCATTTTTTTTATGTTACAACCTAGTGAATCTTATTTCGGTGCCAACGAGAATCACACCTACCTCAGCCAGGTGCATAGATAATATCTTTACCAACATTAAACCTGAAGATGCGGCTGTCATAAATAAATTAAGCTCCGACCATACGGGTCAATTAGCTTCTTTCAAAATTAACATTGAGCAGGCACCTAAACAAGATATTACGTGTGTACCGGTAAATGAAAGTAGGCTAAATCGATATAGAGAAAATATTTTGCAAAAATTACCTGAATTGCCATATAACGAAAATCCAAATAAATTATATAACGCAGTATTTAGTCTTGCCAAAAAAGAATATGACAATGTGTTTAAATCTAAGAAAATTAAAGTTAACACAAAATTATCATTTAGTGACTGGGCCACAGTTGGAATTCATAGAAGCAGGCAGAAGTTATACGATCTGTATGAAGAAAGAACATATAATCAATCAAAAACTTTTGCTGATTATGTAAAACGTTACTCTAAAACTTTTAGAAACGTTTGTGCAATAGCTAAATCTAACTTCATCAAAAATAATATAAAGAATAGCACAAACGTAATCAAAACCACTTGGAAATTTGTAAATAATGAAACTGGAAATTCTAAACGTCGTAATGAAAATTATAAACTTATGATAAACGATGAAATTAAAAATACTAATTTGGAAGTAGCTTCCGCTTTTGAACAATTTTTTACTGATATTCCAGTTTCGACTACCAAATCGTTAAACTCATGCCCTATTCTCGCTGAATCTATTCTTAAAGATAATGTAAACCATTGTGATAAATATTTTAAATTTTCTCACGTTAGTAACATTGAAATAATAAAAGTATTTAAAAGTTTACAAATGAAAAATACTTCAGATCTCCACGGCCTCTCTGTTAAAATTATTAGTTCCATAATCGATTGCATTTCTCCATACCTAGCATGTATTTTTAATGACTGTGTAGACAGTGGCGTGTTTCCTGACTTGATGAAGCATAGTAAAGTTATTCCCTTGTTTAAAGCTGGTAGTACTACTGACCCTACTAATTTCAGACCTATATCAATACTACCAACACTAAGTAAAATTTTTGAAAAAGTTATTTTAAATCAATTGCAAGGACATTTTTATCGTAATAACTTAATGCACCTGCAGCAATTTGGTTTCACACGTGGTCGCTCTACTACTGATGCAGGTGTGGATCTCATCAATCATATAATCGAAGCCTGGGAGGAATCTCATGATGCAGTAGGTGTGTTTTGTGATTTGTCCAAGGCGTTTGATTGTGTTCATCATGATACTCTGGTCAGGAAGCTACATCACTACGGCGTAAAAGACCACGCTCTTAGTCTTTTGGAATCATATCTTAACAATAGAATCCAAAAGGTCGATGTCAACGGTGAAAGATCATCTGGATCAAAGATAAGAATGGGCGTTCCGCAGGGTTCGATTCTTGGTCCTTTTTTGTTTCTTGTATATATTAATGATCTACCATATCTAGTTAAAGAAAAACATGATATAGTTTTGTTCGCGGACGATACCTCTCTACTCTTCAGAGTAAAGAGGCAACAACTCAACTATGATGACGTGAACAAAGCTATTACCGATGTAGTGCAATGGTTTACAGTAAATAACCTACTATTGAATGAAAAGAAAACTAAATGTATCAAATTTGTATTACCAAATGTTAAACCAAGCTCTACAATTATTAAGGTAAAGGATGAAAAGTTGGACCTTGCGGACTCAACTGTATTTTTAGGCATAACTTTGGACGCCTCGCTCCAATGGGGGCCACATATTGAGAAATTGTCGAAGAGACTGAGTTCAGCAGCATACGCAGTTAAAAAAATAAGACATCTCACTGATGTAGACACTGCAAGACTAGTTTACTTTAGCTACTTCCATAGCTTAATGTCTTATGGCTTACTATTATGGGGCCATGCTGCGGATGTGAACAATATATTTGTTTTGCAGAAACGGGCTGTTCGTTCAATTTATAAATTGGGACCTCGAGTCTCCTTGAGACAGAAATTTAAAGAAATCAACATATTGACATTTGTGTCACAGTACATATACGAAAATCTAGTGTACGTAAAAGTAAATATAGATTCTTTTAAGAAAAATTGTGACAGGCATAATTTTAACACTAGAAATAAGGAGCAACTTGCTGTGCACATGAGCAGGCTTAGTAAAGTAAGCAAAACTTTTAAGGGCAATTGTATACGCTTTTATAACAAACTTCCTAAAGATATTCAAGACTTACCCTTAAATAAATTTAAACCAGTAATTAAACAAAAATTGTACAAGAAAGGCTATTATGAAATATCAGACTATATGCAAGATAAATCTCCATGGGTTTAATTCAAATGTATAAAGTAAATATTTTATTAGACGAAACAAGTAGATTTATCTATTGCAATTTTTTGTTATTATTATAATTTTTTTTTTTTTTTTATGTAGCCATTTTTGGGCTATACATATATATTATTCGTTATTTCCAAAATTAGCTAGGGCAGTTTAGGGCCTAGAAAGATTGTTAATTTAGAGTAGGAGCACTTCTGGGCAGGTTTTTTGGGGGGTTTTTCCTGTTCAGGGGGTCCGGTTAATTATACGCATGTTAATAACACGCTTTGGAAATCTTGACTAAAATTTGAAACAAATGTCGTTTACAAATGGTGGTGGCGTAAAGTTACGTGCTGTGTGATTAACCTGGCCAGCCCCGAGGCAGTGCCTTTATTTTTATTTTTATTTTTTTATCCCGCCCGAGCCGGTTTTCTATTAGGACAATACAAAATTGTTATAAAAAGAAGAAGATTGGGTTATGCAAATTTCTTTTTTTTACAATGACCGATCATGACGTCAATAAGTGATAATGCTATCCTACATTGAATAAAGTTATTTCATTTTCATTTTCATTTTCATAGAAAAATTCATACCTACTCGAACAAAATGCATGGAACAGATGGATAGTTTTTAGCGATTTCGCAGGTGTCCCCATAATAAAAGTTGTTCAGAATCATGAGTAGAATCACCCTGTAAAATTTCCGGGTTGAATAAAAAATAACCCTGTATATGATAGATCCATTTTTAGTATTAGACCGGGTCTATCGCGATAGTATTTAGGTAAATTTTAGTAATTTACCTGTGTCCCGACGTTTCAACACAGTTTCATGTATTGTGGTCGCGGGTTGACTCTTGAGTACTATCGTGATAGACCCGGTCTAATACTAAAAATGAATGATAGATCCAGCCTAGACTGGACTCATCATATATAAGAAATTTGCTTTCAATTACACATTTCACTGTCTAAACTTTTAGTCGTCTTCTTCTCGTAGTTTATCTTTTAGTCTCAACTGTCACTGATGTTGTCACTACAGTCCACTCTGTTTAGTTGGGTTGCTGGGGTCTTCGCAGATACAGCACCAGCCCCAGGGCTCCCAGCAGCGCCGTGATGAGGTACAAGTCCCAGTTGGAAGCCAGGAGTGAGTCTCCTGATAGGAAGATCACCGCCAGCGGACTCTCGAATATCGACTGCAAGGGGATAAAGTTACAGTTATTTCGGTAATGGGGAAAAGTCGCTAGAAAAAGCCACGTAACATTAGTCCCGACTTATTTTGGCCCAACGCTGCCTTGAGCGGCCTGCACGACGTTATATACTGTCTTGCATTTTGCCAAAACTCGCTCGACACAGCGTTGGCGCTTACATTGCGAAATAAAAATTATAGTAGATCTTTTAAGAGTGTTAAATGTTGATATTTTGCGAAAGAGAAGTTGCCAATTTCATTTATTTGAAAGGAAAAATGTGGAGTTCGCTTCGCCCGCAATACATGTACCATGGCATTGAATAATATTGAACTCGTTTCCCTAAAAAAGCATATAGTCTTCAAGTAGTGTAGTAAATTTAACTTATTTTTTTACGGCAAGGTAGAAAAATATTTCATGCGATATATTTTTAACTGATTTTCTTAATCTCATTAAAGAAGTACAAAACATATATACATACATAAATCACGCCTCTTTCCCGGAGGGGTAGGCAGAGACTACTTCCTTCCACTTACTACGATCCTGGCATACTTCTTTCGCCTCCTCCACATTCATCAATCTCTTCCTGCATGCTCGTCGGTTTAGGGTACTCTTGACCTGACCTTTCTTTAGCACGTCCCCGATTTGATCGTAAAGGTTCTCGTGTATATTCCGTCCACTAGCCACGTTTTTTTTTTCTTTTTTTATTAATGATGGGTTTGCTCTTGACTCTAGTCTAGGTCATAGGACAGAGACAGAGTCTAAGATGGAGCGAGCTCACCCAGACGACCGATGTGGCGCAGTGGTAGTGCGACTGCCTGCGACGCAAAGGTTCCGGGTTCGATTCTCGGTGGGACACTCACAAAAGTTGATATTTATCTCTTTGTGAATTTGTTCCCGGTCTGGTTAGGACATTGCAGGGTGAACCAACTGATTGTCCGAAAAGAAATGGTTCCGTGCTTCGGAGGGCACGTTAAGCCGTCGGTCCCGGTTGCTGTCTATGATTACTTAGACGGCGGTCGTAACACAACCATGTCAGAGGCCTACTAGTGATAGTAGGCGGTTGAAAAACTCTGACACCAGGGTTCATCGGGTCGTTGGATGACTCGGTGTCCCACACGAAAAGAGAAGAGAGACCCAGAAGAAGCCCGCAGTACTCACGTCATACAGCTGCGTGACGGCTCTGTGCGCGTTGAGGCGGGCGAGTGCTAGAGTGGCGGGCAGGCGAGCGTCCGGGGACGTGTCCGCCGCCAGATCGTAGCACCGCTTCGCCAGGTGCAGGTCCTGGAAGGTAATGTATACAGGGTGTAAGGGAGAGTCTTCTGAATACTGATAGGGTGCAATCATAATATGAAACTTAACTGTCTCATTTGAACATATTTTTCAGGGAACAAATAATTGATATATGCCATATACAGAGCGTAAGGGACATTAAATACCTTATTCCGTGTAAGTAAGGGACAGCGTGCATTCAGAACATCCTAGAAAATATCCTGTACCATTCACACACAGCGCCATCTAGCCCCAAACTAAGCAAAGCTTGTACTATGGGAACTAGATAGCAGATATTAAAACTTATATACTTTTTTTTTGTGAATATATGCATTAATACATAGAAATACCCAGATTAAACACAAACTGAAACTGAACTACGGAACATATTTCAGGAAACATAGATACTCATTGATTTCCAATACGAAATGCAGTCAGCTGATCGTGATTTTGTATAGGAAGTAAATTTTTTTTGTCGTTGCCTGACATATGTTCCTACGGTAAAGTTGTTCAGTTTCATGGTCAACACTCAATCGGTGGCTGTCCCGTACACGGAATAAGGCAAATTATAATAAGAATTAATCTATACTGAGAGCAATTTCTTATTTCTTATAAAGGCGAGTGTACTCGTGAACGACGTCGACAGTTGCGCAATTCCACAAAAAAATAAATTCTTACCTTTATACAACCAATCTATCAAAATGTCCGATGCCCAAGTTTTTAGTATTAACCTTAAGTAAATAAGAACCTGCACACTTAATTAAATATTCGCTGTAATTAGAGTTATGGAAAAAAGTGCCTAAAAACGGCCACTTTTGGTATTAATTGCCATCACTTTAATTATGGCGAATATTTTATTGTGTTTGCAGGTTCTAATTTTACATATGGATAATACGTAAAACTTGGGCATCGAACATTCTGATACATTGTTTGTATAAAGAGGAAACCTATTTTTTGTGATGTGGCGTCGAGGTCGTTGACGACTACACTCGCCTTAAGCCCCACTATGAGGTCAATTCGTGATATAAATTCTCTTTTCTCAAACATGCTAGGAAATGTGTTCATTTCTTTCAAAAAAAGAAACCGCGAAGTTTCACATTGTTTGTCACGTCTCAGATCACGCCAGCAAAGTTGTATGGAAATCCTTTGCTGGTGTCCATTAAGATAAATTCGTTATACGCTAAACCCACATACCTAATTTGATTTCAAAATTATCTCGATGACTCTCATAGAAACGGAACGTAATTTTGTATGAAACAGGTAACTAAAGACGAGGCTGTATGATGTGAAGACCCTTGCCTGTCCAGAATTAAAAAAAAAGAATGAACTAAACATTTAGTATGGCTGAATATTACGTAATACTGTGCCTTACAGGCGAATTTATTTTAAAAAATTACAATTGGTGGGAAAATTGTAAATTTTTATTTGTTTCGTTGTGTTGTGGTCGCTAGCTAACTTTTATAAGAAGTACAATCTTTCATTTCCTAGCCTTTTTTTGAGAAAAGCACTATGTAAGCCTCGGGGAAAATTACTTTGCTTGACTTGTATAATTCAAACTATACTCGTCCAGCAAAGTCTTATTTTCCATACCTAGACAACAATGTACTATTACTTGCCTTAAATTAGTGCTGTCACTTTCCGTCAAAGAGGTTTTAGAAAAGGATAGGAGATATCAAGTCCTGTCATTTTTAAAAACGTCAATGGTTTTTTCGCCATTTCTAGTCAATTTAGTCGCCATTATTTCGATCGTCGCCTTATTTTGACAGATAACACGTATTTTGCATCAAAATATAAGACATGACATGACTAAAATATCTCCTATTCTTTTCTAAACCCATTTGACGGAAAGTGACGGCACTAATTTAAGGTAAGATTAGAGAACTTATATCCCGAATTGAGGGCTATGTCAAGCTAAGCTACTTTTGTATAACCACGGCGAGGTGTCGTCGTTTGTGACGCGGGCCGGGCGACCCGCGTCACGCAGCGGTGCTCCAGTATTTAGCAGAAACTAGTCCGCTCGACGCAGCGTTGGCGCTTAAAGCACTGACCTGCGTGAGGCCGAGGCCGCGCTCGTGCATGTACCCCAGGTTGAACGTCGCCTGCGCGTTGTGGAGCTGTTCCGAAGCGATCCTGGAAACGAATACAAATCATGTAAACAACACGAACACGTGGACGGATGGAGATGTGGTGGAGGGAACAGAAATATAAGTTACTATTTACTACTACTATTAAGGGTGAATTCTACTCGTGGAACCGAACAACTTATTCCAATGAACATAAGTCGAAATATGAATACATAAGGGCTTAAGATATCTTCTCTTTTCTTAACCTATTTGACGGAAAGAGACAGCGCTACTTTGAGGTAAAATAAGAGAATGGTTATCCCGAATTATTGAGGCCATTTTCAAACTGCAGGCTTGAATTTTACTGGAGATATTCGATGTTCATTACGCAGTCGGTTAGCCATTATGATACCAGGAATATTAACCGGCTACGCAATGTACTACGCATTTCACCTGTAGACTTGTAGTCTGTAGTTTTACAAGCTTGACCCTGGCCGCGGAGCACCCCTGGGCCGCGGCTCTGCCCCCTGGAGCCCTGCCCCTACCTGTAGTGGTGCGCGGCTGCCTCCAGGTCTTGTGGAGTGCCCTGGCCGTAGTAGTGGTAGTCGCCTAGCTTGACCCTGGGCCGCGGCTCTGCCCCCTGGAGCCCTGCCCCTACCTGTAGTGGTGCGCGGCTGCCTCCAGGTCTTGCGGGGTGCCCTGGCCGTAGTAGTGGTAGTCGCCTAGCTTGACCCTGGGCCGCGGCTCTGCCCCCTGGAGCCCTGCCCCTACCTGTAGTGGTGCGCGGCTGCCTCCAGGTCTTGCGGGGTGCCCTGGCCGTAGTAGTGGTAGTCGCCTAGCTTGACCCTGGGCCGCGGCTCTGCCCCCTGGAGCCCTGCCCCTACCTGTAGTGGTGCGCGGCTGCCTCCAGGTCTTGCGGGGTGCCCTGGCCGTAGTAGTGGTAGTCGCCTAGCTTGACCCTGGCCGCGGAGCACCCCTGGGCCGCGGCTCTGCCCCCTGGAGCCCTGCCCCTACCTGTAGTGGTGCGCGGCTGCCTCCAGGTCTTGTGGGGTGCCTTGGCCGTAGTAGTAGTAGTCGCCTAGCTTGACCCTGGCCGCGGAGCACCCCTGGGCCGCGGCTCTGCCCCCTGGAGCCCTGCCCCTACCTGTAGTGGTGCGCGGCTGCCTCCAGGTCTTGCGGGGTGCCCTGGCCGTAGTAGTGGTAGTCGCCTAGCTTGACCCTGGCCGCGGAGCACCCCTGGGCCGCGGCTCTGCCCCACAGCTGCAGAGCACGGCGCCAGCGCTCCGAGTCGGGGAACAGTCGGACTTCGCCTGGAAGGCACATGCGTTACATTAGGGATGTGATGAGCCTGTGTGATGCTGGGTTTGAAAAGCATCACCCCATTTACACCCATGAGTGTCGTAAAAAGCGACTAAGGGAAGAATCCGTTGGGCAGTAGCGTTCTCTGTGAACATACGTAACATATTGCACTGCGCTCGCCAATCCAAATAAAAACAGCCCTGTCTGCCTATCATGCATATGTGGGATCTGTTCTACGGTACGGTCTTGTTTTTTGGGGTAATGGAACAGACTTGCAAAGAGTTTTCTTAGCCCAAAGAAATGCATCCGAGGTATGAATGGTAAATCACCACTGGACTCTTGTAGGCCCTTATTTAAAGATCTTAATCTGTTGACGCTACCGTCTTTATACATATTGGAAGCTTATTGTATCTTTGTAAAACATAACCCACAACAAAAAAAACAATGTATACATAGAAACACCCAGACTCAACGCAAAAATCGCTATAAACCACAAAGCAGATTTTTTTTATATTAGGCGAGTTATCTACCTCCAAAAGTACCTCCTTTGCCATGTGTACACTCCCTCTTTGGTTGGGCAGTCGTGTAATAAACAACCATGAGACTTACCGTTGTCCAATAAGAATGCGGCGTTGCTCTGCGCCACCTCGTACCCTCGTTCAGCCAGCGACAGGTATTGCAGGAACGAGGAGTCGGTGTCCCTGGCGCGCCACGCCGCGTGAGCCAGCATCAGGCGGGACGACCACTCGCCTCGCTCGCACACGTTCTTGAATAACTGCAATCGGAGATACGACGTGTAATGGCGTCGGTTCGATAATGGTAGCAATTTGGGGAAGTAATTCTCTTAAGGCGAGTGTAGCCGTCAACGACCTAGACGGTGGCGCCACTTCACAAAAGTTTTCTCTTTATACAAACAATCAATCAGAACGTCCGATGCCCAAGTTTTTTGTATTATCTTTATGTAAAATTATGACCTGCAAACTTAATGAAATATGTCAATATGAGATAATCATTCAGTCCTGGAGCTTTTCTAGGCTTGAGACCTTGAGTACCTTAAGGGCGTTGCGCACTTCCATCTCAATGATGACTCTGAGTGGAGGGCCAGTCGCATGGGAGTGTGCTGGGGGTGCATTGGGCTGCGAGACTGTCAGCTAGGCATTCAGCCTTTTCGTCGTCGTCAAAGACTTTGGTCTGGTCAGGTCTGTTAAGTACCGGTATCTCGGAGATGGTTTTTTTTTTTATTAATGATGGGTTTGCTCTTGACTCTAGTCTAGGTCATAGGACAGAGACAGAGTCTAAGATGGAGCGAGCTCACCCAGAAGAAGCCTGTGCACTCTTACTTTGAAGAGATTAGGGTTGTATGCTTTTGGAAACACAGACGCAGGTAGTAAATTCCACTCTTTAGCAGTGCGCATTATAAATGATGACTGGAAGCGCTTAGTCCGAATTGGTGGAATGGCTACCAGGTACGGATGGTATCCGGCGGTGCGTCTGGATGTCCGATGGTAGAAGGGAGCTGGTGGAACAAGGTCGTGAAGCTCTTGAGCACACTCTCCGAAGTACAATCTATAAAATACCGACAAGCAGGCAACCTTGCGGCGATGTGCCAGGCTATGTAGCTTGGTGTCCACTAGTTTTATGTCGCCTATGAGCCTCTTGGCCCTGCGTTCCACCGAGTCAAGAGCGGCAAGTTGGTATTTGGCTGAGCCATCCCAAAGGTGACTGCAATACTCCATGCAGGATCGGACTTGTGCTTTGTAAAGAGTTAAAAGCTGTCCAGGCGTAAAGTATCGCTTCACTCTATTCAGGACGCCCAGCTTTTTAGCCGCCGTCTGAGCCTTGTACTCGATGGTCGCGCCGAAGTTTAGATTTGATGTCAACTCCATGCCTAGAAGCTCAAGCCTTTCAGTGACTGGGACAGGTGTACCCCGAAAAGTAGGTGTCCAGTCGAAAGGACTCCTTTTTGCAGTGAAAAGACACGCCTGTGTTTTGGTGGCATTGAATGAGACCAGATTGTCGTCGCCCCATTGGGAGACAAGACTTAAGGTCAGATCTGTTCGCTCTACCATGGCCTTTCTTAACGAACGTATTTCATCCCCACTGGTCCCTGCACCTGTCAAGTATCTCTCTGAAACGGTACTATCATCTGCTTATCCAACAATACCATGCCGAAGGAGGTCATTGATGTGCAGCAGGAAAAGAGTTGCAGAGAGAACAGACCCCTGAGGAACTCCGGCATCAATGGCCATAAGGTCAGAGGAGCAGCGGTCAACGACTACTCTGATGGTGTCAGATTTCAGCGAGCGTTGCAGCTTGTAAAATGCGAGATGGGATGGGTTCAGCTCCTCTAGGTGCCGATCCCACCCGGCGTTACGCCATTCAACGCACGCTGCCTAACGTCCCTCTGTAAGGCGCGCATGAACTGTTTGGCATCAGTTGGGAAGTCATTGTAAGCCCGATACGCGGACATTGCGTACCGTGTTGATATGCGCGATGTGCGGGGTTAGCCTATGGGGTTCGAGGAACGTTTCTTGTACAAGAAGGACTTCCAAACCGTGCTCTTTCAGGAAGAGGCTAACTTCCGTCTTTTTAGGGCAAATGCCATTGGCATTAAAAACGCCTAACTTGAGTGACCGAGGCTTGGTCCTACCACTGCTGGATATCCCTAAGTTAATAGACCTATCCATAATTAGGGTTTAAAGTTTTTTGATCGCGACTACCAGATGATATTATCTGGCGACGGATTGTATTAGCGCACTGGGGTTACCAGCGTTGGCTTTGATCTCCTTGGAGTAGGAGATTATCTCTTCGATGTCGAAGAGACTGGTGAAATTGGACACGACAGAGAGCGCGTCGGCTAAGTCACCTTCAGCGCTCTTGTTGTGAGAAACGGTTTTGGTAGGGGAAGACGGTTAAGTCGCCGACTTTTTAGGGGCGGATTGGGAGGGCAGGGCACCAATGGTTTTGGTGCGACTTGGGCGGCGGCTGGACCCATTTGGGGGCCCATGCGGGTTTAATCCTGAGGGGCGGGAAGTTCGTTGTTTCAGAAACATCTGGAGCGACCGCAGCTGGTTTCTGGGAACCAGTTAGCCTTTACACACCGCGGGTCGGCGTGACAGATACGCGAATAATGGCCGTACAGATGGCAGTTGTGACACTGGCCAGGAATCCCAGTCTTCCTGGGGGGTTCCATGCGGATGCCTGAAAGCATGCACACGGATTTTAAGCCGTATATGGCCTTACCAGCCTCGCTCCTCTCGAGCAAGACATGAACCATGTCGAACTGTCTCTTGTTTCGGTGAGACGAGATCCGGTCGGTGTACTTTATGTAAGGGGAAGTTTAGGTTGACTAAGTCGTCGAAGACTTCCTTTCCTGGAAATATCTTTTCTCCAATTTGCTCGGAAATGCCTTCATTACTTTAAAAAAAGAATACGTCAATGGGCTCATTTATGTAGTCAAGGCGCAGAGGACTGTAATAGAAATTTCCGGACTAGGCCGGAAAAAAAAGGTTCTTTAACTTCACACTTTCGTGTTTAGGTGTTTTATGGTACACAATACCATGTTCAGGAACACTTATACCGCGCGCGTTCCATTTTTTAAATTCTACCAAAATGGAACGCGCTTGTTATTATTGTTATTTCCTTGCGAATGAGAGAAAAGTATTGTACAATCCACGGCCGAAATAACAATTTCTGGTCTCGTTTACTTTAGAAGGCCTCGACTTCGTCTCGGCCTTCCAATGCCACTCCACCAGAAATTGCTTTATACTCGGCCTGTAACGTAATGTACTATTGGGGTTACCGCGTATTTCTACGCGGTGAAGTTTTTCCTCCTCCAGTGCATACGTATAGAACAGTAACTGGAGGAAGTTATGGAGTTTAGAGGCTCCAGAGTCTAGTACAAAAATTATGGATTGTTGGCCTTCTACGCGTTCTATGTTATAGCGCTCTATGCGCTGATGAGGACGGGACTTGGATTTTGAATCCGTCGATTTGATTTAGTCTGGGAAGCAGACAGGAACGGAATCTTGTTTACTAGACAGGTACGACCAATACCACAAAACTCGGGGTACTTGTGAAAACACTGACAACATCTCAACACCGCGATGTAAAATTTACTAACTTATATTTGCAGTCACGCTTGAACGATGTAGAACCACTTTGTATGGAGCTAGATATAAAGCAACCGCAAAATATAAGTTTGTGTTACACCGACCGTACAGCGACATCTATTGAAAAATATTTGAAACGTTTTACAATACTAGCTCTATATTATAAACGAGTTGAAATCCTGTATGCTTTAAACAGATCATTACAAATATGAAAGGTAATTTATGATCCTAAGAGTCATTGAGTCGTGACGTGCGCCGAGTGAGATTCCACTGCCAGTGGCGCCCTCACATGTTTTTAATTAATTTCTTCAAATCTAAAACCAATATCAGAAACGAGGCGTTCAACGACCCGACGAACCCTGGTGTCGAGAGTTTTTCAACCGCCTACTACTAGTTGTGGGTCTCTGACATGGCTGTTTTAACGACCGCCGTCTATATAATCATAGACAGCAGGGACCGACGGCTTAACGTGCCCTCCGGAGCAGGGAACCATCTCTCTTACGGACAATCAGGTGGTTCACCCTGCAATGTCCTAACCAAACTTTGAAAAAAATTACAAAGTAATAATCATCAACTTTGTGAGTGCCCCACTGAGAATCGAACCCGGAACCTTTGCGTCGCAGGCAGTCGCACTACAACTGCGCCACACCGGCCGCCGTCGGCAGTTGATAAACTTATGCATGTTCTTATAATCAAATTACACTCGAAAAAAGAAATCGGGGCGACCTGTTTTTGGCTATTAATTTTTATATATGTATTTAACAATATTGTCTTCATATTAAGCTGTTCATCAATAAATAGTAGTATGTCTTGTTGAAGTCTCACTTTCTGTAGGTCAGCTGGAAGAAATTTCTTAGTAGAAATAAGTTGTCCTGTTGTGTCGTCATTCTTTGTATATTGTCTCTTATAATGTTTCTTGTGTGCAATAAATACATACATACATACATACATAAATCACGCCTATATCCCTCACGGGGTAGGCAGAGCGTTAACGTCCGTTCAACGGATATTAACACCACGTCTGACAAAAGCTTGAGGGTCAATCAGATAACTGTGTATCACTATAGTGACAGGTTGTCAGCCCATCGCCTAAAATTGCAATACACATAACCCTCAAATCCCTTAGTCGCCTCTTACGACACCCATGGGTAAGTAATGGGGTGATGCTATTCGAAGCCGGCATTAAGCTGTTCATCAATAAAGAAACAAAAATGTCTCCAGGTGGGCGTACTTCGACAGCAGTGGTGCAGGACCTCATCACCCCCAGGCCCTGCGCGTGCATCTGCCCCAGGTGGTACAGAGCCAGCACTATTATTAACAATAATATTGTCTAAATATTAAGCTGTTGGTTGTCTGAATATTGTAGCGACCTCTGGGAGCTACGACAAGAAGCTCACTTAAAGTGGTTCACGAGCAAGCAACACGTAACAGAAGTTCCAACATAGCTGCAAGATGGCGCCACGTGACAGAACAAAGAGCCTGAAACGCGGTATCGAAGTGTTCACGTCGCAACGCATATATACAACTTCCAATTCTATCCAGGTGGACCAGTCGGTCCCCTGGACACAACCAACACCCGGCCAGGCGGGTAGCTACCCTTTTCCCGACTCCACCTGGAACCCTCCATTCTGCCTATTGGCATCACCTCCTGTCACCCGCCGTAATATCAATAAATGGTTAAGGGCCTGCCTCGAACTTTTGAACGTCCCTTTCCCGCTAATGGCAAATCCTGTGTGTGAGAACAGAGCGGAATCGCCATTTTTATTCGATTTTTCACTCTTTTGGAAATTTATCGCCAAATAAACAAGTAATCAAAAAACTGTACGACAAGAATCTAGTAAAGTACAAGACGTATCGTATTCGCAAAAAATAATGTGTTATGTTCATAAACTTGCTATACAATACGCAAAAAAGTGTAAAAATAGACCAATCTTTGAAAAATAAATCTATCGAGCAAACTTTCTTTAATCGTGTTTTCCTGCGACAAAAATATAGATAATATAATGAAAAATCATTATACTTAAAAATAAAGTGTTTATCGTATTCACCAACTAAATTGCGTGCATCAAAAAATACCCATTTTTCTCACGGCCCGCCCTTAAATAAATATGTCTCCAGGTCTAGGCCTTACTTCGACAGCAGTGGTGCAGGACCTCATCACCCCTAGGCCCTGCGCGTGCATCTGCCCCAGGTGGTACAGAGCCAGCACGTGGCCGGTCTGAGAGGCCAGCGAGAAGTACTTGTTGGCTTGCTTGAAGTCTCTCCGCACGCCGATACCGCCTGGAACGTTATACATGGTCACAGTTGTGCGCTTTGCGGGATAGGCAGATTACAAATACAAATATACAGGGTGTAAAAAAATTAGCTAAGAATATTTTAAGGGGTGAACCAGTTCGTGAAACTGAACAACTTTCCCCAAGGAACATAGGACGGTATATGAAAAAATAATTTGACCCTCCCATACTTAGTGTGTTACCCGGCCGGGATAATTTGTATGGGAGGGCCAATTTTTTTTTCATATTTCGACCTATGTTTCTTGGGGAAAGTTGTTCATTTTCACGTACTGGTTCACCCCTTAAAATATTCTCAGCTAATTTTTTTACACCATGTATTTATTTCGCATCACATCTTAGGCACAACAATCAATAAATTCAGTACAAATATACACTATGAGCTGAAATGGGTGTAGGCACAGCACACTGCTGGTTTTAAGCTTACCCCTAGTCAAAAATGGGTGTTCTTAAATATTTCATTTCATAAAAAGTAAGTAAGTAAGAATAGTTAAGTAACAAAATTAAATCAATGATTATACATTTTAATATCAAATAACACATTTTGACATTTTGGTGACTCATACCATACCATCCTTGTTAGATTCCACTACATCCGACAAAATGATAAACAGTGTGTAAGTGAAATGACTGGAAGAACATACATGATGTGTTTTAGACGTGAAAAACAAATTTCTTAGTACCATATTTCCGAAATACGTAAAAAAAATTGGTTTCGTCCATACAAAATCACTCGAAAAGCAACAAAATTTGTATGAGAGGATCCAATATTTATTTCATATTTCAAATAAATGGTTCTAAGAAAAGTTGATCAGTTCAAGTGGTCCAAAGTAAAAATATTGATTCTTGACATCCTAAGCTACCATACATACATAAATCACGCCTAAATCCCTTACGGGGTAGGCAGAGCGTTAACGGCCGTAAAACGGATATTAACACCACGTCTGACAAAAGCTTGAGGGTCAATCAGATAACTGTGTATCACTATAGTGATAGGTTGTCACCCCGTCGCCTAAAATTGCAATACACATCCCTCGAGTCCCTTAGTCGGGTCTTACGACACCCATGGGTAAGAAATGGGGTGATGCTCTTCTAAGCCAGCATCACACGGCAAATTCCAGTACATCCGACAAAATAATAAACAGTGTGTAAAGGAAGTGTGTTGCCGTGTGATGCCGGCTTAGAATAGCATCACCCCATTTCATGCCCGTGGGAGTCGTAAGAGGCGACTAAGGGACTCGAGGGTGTGTATTGTAATTTAAGGCGATGGGCTGACTACCTGTCACTATGGCGATACACAATTTTCCGAATGACCCTCAAATGTTTGTCAGACGTGGCGTAAATGTCCGTTTTATGCGGCTTTATGCTCTGCCTACCCCGCAAGGGATTAGGCGTGATATTATGTGTGTGTGTGTGTGTGTGTAAAGAAAATGACCGACAAACTTTCAGGGCGTTTTCTAGACGTTAAACAACTTTTCGTAGGAGCATATTTCCGAAATACGAAAATAGAATTTGTGTCTTTCATACAAAATCACTCGAAAAGCAACAAAATGTGTATGAAAGGATCCAATATTTATTTCATATTTCAAATAAATGGTTCTAAGAAAAGTTGATCAGTTCAAAGTAAAAAAATTGATTCTTGACATCCTAAGCTAACAATTTAGCTAAAATATACTAGAAAAAAATGAACCTCCCGTTCTAAATGCTCCATCAGTCAGCTTAATTAGTATGGTAAGTATAATCTTCTTCTTCAAACATTACCTTTTTTTTAAGTGAATTAAAAAAAAAAAAATTGGAACTGTTCGGTCGAGGCACCGCCGGTAGCTCAGTGACAGAGCAGTAGGTCGGTACTCCATAGGTCCCAGGTTTCCTGACATATGTTCCTAGGGGAAAGTTGTTCAGTTTCATGGTCTGCATGCACCCTATCAGTATTCGGAGGGCTGTCCCTTACACCCTGTGTAAAACTCACCGAAGTACATAAATCCTAGGTTCAGTTGACCTTCTACCCACCCCTGATTGGCTGCTAGCGTGAAGTATTTGAACGCAGCGTTCGTGTCCTTAGGGACCCCTCGACCCTAACAGACAAACAAACAATCAATAAGTTGGCATATAGTAAAAATCTTAGCATCTTGTTAATATTATAATATTTGTAACAGAATAAATAAATATCCTGGACAATTCACACAGCACCATCTAGACCCAAACTAAGCAAAGCTTGTACTATGGAAAGTGCATAGCTGTTAATAATACAAAGATACTTTTTTGTAAATAAATACATATTATACATAGAAACACCCGACTAAACACAAATATCTGAAAATGATTTAACAAATTGTCTAATTCCAAGCTAAACTCCCGCAGTGGAAGCGATTTACACAGGTAAATTTCTAGTAAAATACCAGGAGTTCAACTGAAGGCAGACAATGGCCGCGTTACGCAGCGCTAAATAGCATACGCTGCACAATATAGCAGCGCATACTATGAATTAAACGTGAACCTAAATCTATTTAACTTAATTAACTAAGTTGAGTGAAATTGGCAAATGATGTGTTCTGACCTTTACATAACTCAATTCTGTAGTAAATACCGTCTGCCGATCTGGCGTTACGTCACACGTATAAGCACTAGATTATAAGTAAGTACCTCCAAATTATATCACCCCACGAATTCCGCAATTCGTACTAAGGAGTCACAATGATATGGTACAACAAATATGACTAAAGGGAACACACCATTAACACAAAGAAACAGTTTTATACTAGAACAACTAGGTTTCACACTTACAGTCACGTCGCCGGCGCAAATGCATAAAATACCCAACGGAGAAAGGAAGTTCAGGGAATGGATCAAATGGGGATTCCGTGGGTACTTACAGGGCTGGGTGGAAAGGATATCGACACCCAGCATTCCACTACAGCCTTGGCGCGTTATTCACGTCAAACCACTCACAGCTTCTGTTCGTATTCCACTTTGTTATTAGTCATTACGCGTGACCCAACACGAACTAGGGCCGTACAAAACGCGAGCCGATATGGCCACTTGATGCCTATTCAACGCGACGCTCACGTGGAAGACGTCGAGACATCCAACAATCACTAAGCCTGGTATTCTAGTATAACCCAGGAGAACCGCAATAATACGATGCATCAACACGCGCGATCTCAAATTGAATCGTCCATTACACGCGGCATCACAAAACGCGTGGCGGGAAATCCGTACAAAACACAATACGTTCTCGTCCGAACGGTTTTGAGTGACTGACAGTGCGGTGCAGAAATCACCGCTTGGCGCCTACCAGACGCCCGCGCGCACGCCGCCACCCTCGCCCCGCGAGCGAGAAAGGGACAACATATGCCCAGAGCGATGCGTGCGAAATCGCGGCGCATTCATAGACCGTCATTAATACCTAACTTACCCCAGCATAGCAACGCTAAATTAAACATTCACCCGCCCTAGGCCGAATCCCTTAGGCCTATTCACTACTGGGGAGACGAGATAGCGTTGCTATTGCTCGCTTAAGAACTGAATCCCCTACCTGAACTGTCGCGACTCGAGGAGTGCCATCACTACCTGGGAACAAGTTGAGAATGCGCCCTCTGCGCCATCGCAGTGGCGGCAGGTTGGCATCCTTAACCAGAACGAGATCTCCGATGCGAGGGGGTTCAGTTCTGTCCGTCCACTTAAGGCGTTGCTGCAGAATGTGCAAATACTCAAGCGACCATCGCTTCCAAAAATTCTGAGACATTTGCTGCAGCAACTCATAACGCGTCAAACGATTGCTACTGACCTCTGTGTAGGGGTATTCTGGCAAGGCGTTAAGTGGTCGGCCAATTAAGAAATGCCCTGGTGTCAGGGCCTCCAGATCATTCGGATCTGAGCTAAGCGGACACAAAGGACGTGAATTGAGAACGGCCTCAATTTTACAAAACACGGTCGCTAGCTCCTCAAAGGTTAATATCGTTAAACCTATAACGCGCATCAAATGCGTCTTAGCGGACTTTACAACCGCTTCAAATATACCACCCCAGTGGGGGCATCCTGGTGGATCGAACACCCAGTTAATGCCCTGACGGGAGAGGCTCGTGCCGATAGCTTCCTCGTTTTCCGATAAAAACGTTATAATTTCTTTCATACATCGATCAGCGCCCTTAAAGTTGGTACCACAGTCCGACCTGATCAGCGCTGGTCGCCCTCTTCGCGACACAAATCTATCTAAAGCTGCTAAGAAAGCCTCCGTAGTGAGGTCGGCCACGAGTTCCAAGTGGACGGCCTTGGTTGCTAGGCACACAAACACGCACAAATACGCCTTGATTGACTTCGCGTTGCGAAGGCGTGATGCCTTTACCATAAAAGGCCCCGCAAAGTCCGTTCCCACACCCGCAAACGTCCAGGCTTCCGTCACCCGGTCCGGTGGGAGGTCTCCCATCTGAGGTTGCATTGTGGCTGCCTTCAACCGATAGCAAGGCAAGCACCGAAACACAATGCTCCGTACCGTACGTCGTCCAGACAAGATCCAAAACTCGCGCTGCAGAATAGCCAAAAGTGCATTGCAGCCCGCATGCGAGTTTTTCTGGTGACGATCCCTAACTATAAGTTCTACCAAAGGTCCCTTCTTTGGGAGTAACAGCGGATGCCGTGCTGAAAAGGGCAGGTTAGCGTTCCGAAGTCTACCTCCAACCCGGAGCATTCCATGCTCGTCCACGAACGGGTTGAGGCGCACAAGACCTCCCTTCAGCTTTCCACGGCCATCCCTGAGCAGCCTGGCCTCTTCCTCAAAATGTTCCGCCTGGACGACCCTAACCAATAAACTTAGAGCCGCATTCCGCTCCGCAGGCGAGAGGACAGGTGCCAAGTTCCGTTCTGCTTGAGGTTTTCTACAGTTGTTCACGAACCGTTTGATCCAACCTGTCACCCCTAGAAGTTTGTCGAGGGAGCTGTATCGTTCCAGCAAGAAAGCCGCACTAGGCTTAGGTACGATCTGCCCTACGTTCACTCGCAAACCTCGATCAGGTGGCCCAAGCGGCGACCCGCACTCATTGTATGGCCATCTCTCAGGTGACTCAGTCAGCCACTGAGGTCCCCACCACAGTGAGTGACCTACCAAATCAGGGGCCCTACATCCCCGTGAGGCGCAGTCCGCTGGGTTCTGTTCTCCCGGTACGTGTCTCCATACCAACGGAGTTTCCGATCCTTTAATCTGTGACACCCGATTTGCCACGAAAACCTCAAGAGTATGTACCGACGTCTGTAACCAGCACAGAACTATCCTACTGTCGGTCCATGCGTACACCGTTTCATCCAAAGTGATGGTACCGCGTAGATTACTAGCGACATGATGTAGCAAGCGCGTGAGAAGCGCTGCTCCCGCCAATTCCAACTTTGGAATGGTCCATCTTGTCCTAACCGGAGCCACCTTACTCTTGGCCATAACTAGACGCACGTCTACAGTTCCCGTTGAACTGACTGTCCGCAAATAGACAGCTGCCGCGTACCCTCGCTCCGAGGCATCACAAAACCCATGTAAGGTAGCCTTACATCCCACCGATGGGAGCAATTTGCGAGGTATGGCGATGCGTACGATCCCTGGTAAGGTGGTCACAAACTTGGTCCAATCATTCAACAGCTCTCCGGAGAGCTGGTCGTCCCAACCCAAGTTTGCTATCCACAACCTTTGCAAGAAGCACTTCGCCATGAACGTCACCGGTGCGATCCACCCGTTAGGATCGAAAGTTCTGGCGATCGTCGATAATACCGAACGCTTCGTCCAAGTCTTCTGCAAAAGGTCTGGCTCGATCTGATACGTAAAGACATCATGCGTTGGCCTATATTGCACCCCTAGGATGCTCAACGTATTTGGATTGTCCGGGTTCTCGAAAAGGTGCGGGTCCTGCTGGAACTCACCTGGCAACCCGGCCAGGAGCTCTGGACAGCTGGACAGCCATTTCCGCAACTCATAACCTCCTGATTCCATGATCGCGATCAGCTCGTCTCGTAGTAGCAGTGCTTGTTGCACGCTATCTGCACCCGTGCAGATGTCATCCACGTAGACGTCGCGATCCAGTACTGCTGCGGCTCGAGGGAATCTTACCCTTTCCTGTGCGGCCAACTCTCGCAGCGTGCGTACTGCCAAAAACGGACTTGGCTTCAGACCATACGTTACCGTGTTAAGCTCATAAGTGACCATCGGCTCGTCAGGGCTCTCACGCCACAAAATCAGCTGGTACCGACGGTCATCCGGGTGTATAATTGTTTGGCGAAACATCATTTTGACGTCTGCGACGAACGCTACTTGGTGCAACCGAAAATCTGTGAGGATGTCCACAATGTCCCGGTTCAACTTGGGACCCGCGTGCAGACACTGGTTCACAGACACACCATTCGATGTAGGAGCAGAACCGTCAAACACTACCCGTATCTTCGCCTCCGGTGACTTCAAAACAGCCAGGTGTGGTATATAGTAATGCTCGACACACCTCCAATCTATGCTGGACACCGACATGTGGCCTAACTCTAGGTACTCCCTCATGAATTCGATATACTTCTGCCGAAGTGCTGCATCTCGCTTCATCTTTCTCTCCATAGCCAGTAGTCTCCGTTCCGCGATCTGTCGCGAACTACCTAAGGAGGGGCGGTTTGGGAGAAATGGCAGCCTGGTAACAAACCTACCTGTCGAACTTCGTGCAGTGTTGTACTGATAGAACAGCTCGCACTCGTCATCCTCTGGCTTCCGTCTATCCGCTGTGGGTGGCTCCTCAGACTCCCAAAACCTCTGCAGCACCTCCGACAACACACTACCATAGAGAACCGTATCGCCCTCTGGTAGGTCCTGAGGTCTCCAAACTGGGCCAAAAATAACATACCCCCCTGTGGTATCAACGGCCACTAAACCAGTTTGCTGAAGTACCCGTTTTCTGCCACACCAGAATCTCCCGAGGACGTCTGACCCGAGGAGAACGTCCACCGTACCAGGAGTATCAAAGTCAGGATCAGCTAGCTCTAAGCCTGTGGTTAACCCTCGTACCGTTGACGGTAACCGAACCTGAGGAAGTTTCCCTACCACTTCATCCAGCACCACTGCTGAGGCATGATAGCTGACCCCTGTACCTGTATTACCTAATGTGAACTCGAAGTTCACCTGACCCCGAACGTCAGGCACATCTACACCTCCAATACCTACAGCCCCATCCGTTGTGGGCCTTATATTTAAGCGTAGCCTACTCACCAGCTTACTAGACACAATACAACCCTGAGCCCCTGTATCTAACAAGGCTCTTACCTGTATGCTGTGGCCACCGTATCCCCATACCCAAATCATTGCCGTAGGCAACAATACCGTAATTGGCCGGGGGGCCGAAGCTGGCGTGTAGGCGGCGATTACCTAGCAGGAATCTAAGCGCGGAGTGTCCGCGTCCTGCGGGGGGGTCCCCTCTCTCCGTACACCTTCGAGTGGGTCCCACTCCTGCTGATAGGGACCTCTGGTCCTGTACGCCATGGCTGACAGCATATAGTAACCCTGCGGCAGGCGCGCGTACCGTGGATGCGCCTGTAGCCGCGGGTGCTCAGCCAAGGGGAGAGGCATGCGTGGGTCAAGAGACCTCACCATGTTGTTCAGTCCCGCCGAGTACTGCATGTACTGGCCCTGGTGTTGGCACCCGCCCGTAGCATCACGTACTTGTGATGGGTGCCTCTGACCTTGGACCTGTGACCACCTACCCTGTTCCGGCACCTGCTGCCGAGGTGGTGACTGTCTCGCGCGTGGTGAAGGGGGCATCACCTGCTGATGTCCCTGGCCTCGTCCCTGAAACCCTGGTGGAAGAGGACTCCTCCTTGGAGGGGGTGGGGAGCGTTGCTCCCGTCTAGGTAGGGCAGACTCCGTCCGCTGACCCGCGTCAGCTCTGCCTCCGTAATCTCCGCTGCGGTTCATGCATAGGAGCTGATGGTGGGCACCCTGGCAGTACCTGCAGTTGGTGCTTGATGGGCACTCTCGCACCTGATGCGGCCCCATGCACCTAAAGCACCAACGCCGTTGCTGCACCACACCACGACGTTTCTGCACCCGCTGTGCAGCGAACTCCTCACACGCAGTCACCTGATGCCCCGCCTCTCTGCAGTAGGCACACCTCGATTCCAAATTAGCGACATTGTATCGCCTGGGTGGCCTACTCTTACCGTCTCGCGCCTGTGCACCCGGCCGTTCCGGGCGGCGAGCGGCCGCAGACTCCGCGTGAGGCGACTCTCCAAATTGGGCATCTACCCGCCTGCACTCGGCCTCGAGGAAGGACTTGAGCTCCTCGAAGGTCGGGAGGTAATCAGATGTCTTACCTCCGTGCGACGGTTCAAAACGAGCGGCCATGTCGCTCGGCAGGCGGCGCAACAACGTGTGGACCAGGATATAATCATAGCCTGACACCGGCATCCCCTGTCTCTCAAGAGCGTTCACTGCAACGCAGACAGGGTTGAGGACCTTGGCCCTGAGGTCCGTCCCTCGCGTGATGGTCGGCACGGTGAGCCACTGTTCCAGGAGTTGGTCAATCATGAGACGTTTGTTGCTGTATCTCTCGATCAGCAAACCGCGAGCCGTCTCGTAACTTGCATCATCGACTGGTAGATGCTTTACCAGCTCATGGGGCTCACCTTGCAGCTTGGCCATCAATTGTGCCATTTTATATGCCGGCTGCAAGTCAGTGCGGTTATGAATCACACTGTCAAACAGATCCTGGAATCGGGTCCAATCCGTGTAGTCCCCGTGGAAGACCGGAATCGCCACAGCCGGCAGGGGCACTTGCACCCCCGGTCCCCGCGGACCATGGGGTGGGTCCGGCTCCCCAGCTCTACGCCTGGTGATCACAGCAGCCGCCTGCTGGATCTCCTGCCCCATCTCCATGCACTGGGTCACATTCGTCCGGACCGTAAGTTTGACCTCCTCATCAGGCGTCCCATCAAATAACTCCTCGCATCCAGTGAGGCAATCCAACACCTCCGCGACCCGTTCGTCAATCCGTTGCGCACAAGCGATGAGTGCGTCCTCTCGGTCCCCGCGACCGACCATCGCCTGCTTAGTCGCGAACCACATTAGGTGCGCTCTAATTTTCGCCTGAAGCTGTCTAATTGTGGGAGCCATGGTACCAACCCAAAGTAACACCGAACCTTACAATAAAAAATAATAATAGACAATCGGCCCTGATCCTACCGTTAGGATATCCGCACAGGGTAAACACAACGATAATAACAAGCAATTCACTAATTGATTGGCCCTGATCCTACCGATAGGATATTCTACACAGGGCACACACTACAATCACAATAAATATATTTTTTTTTTTATGTAGGTAGATTAAAAATCTTATACTAAAATAATCTTAAATCTAGTGGTTTTCTGAACCACGCTCTGCTACCAAAAATTGTCTAATTCCAAGCTAAACTCCCGCAGTGGAAGCGATTTACACAGGTAAATTTCTAGTAAAATACCAGGAGTTCAACTGAAGGCAGACAATGGCCGCGTTACGCAGCGCTAAATAGCATACGCTGCACAATATAGCAGCGCATACTATGAATTAAACGTGAACCTAAATCTATTTAACTTAATTAACTAAGTTGAGTGAAATTGGCAAATGATGTGTTCTGACCTTTACATAACTCAATTCTGTAGTAAATACCGTCTGCCGATCTGGCGTTACGTCACACGTATAAGCACTAGATTATAAGTAAGTACCTCCAAATTATATCACCCCACGAATTCCGCAATTCGTACTAAGGAGTCACAATGATATGGTACAACAAATATGACTAAAGGGAACACACCATTAACACAAAGAAACAGTTTTATACTAGAACAACTAGGTTTCACACTTACAGTCACGTCGCCGGCGCAAATGCATAAAATACCCAACGGAGAAAGGAAGTTCAGGGAATGGATCAAATGGGGATTCCGTGGGTACTTACAGGGCTGGGTGGAAAGGATATCGACACCCAGCATTCCACTACAGCCTTGGCGCGTTATTCACGTCAAACCACTCACAGCTTCTGTTCGTATTCCACTTTGTTATTAGTCATTACGCGTGACCCAACACGAACTAGGGCCGTACAAAACCGAGCAGAAACTCCGTATAAACACCCGAAGTAAAAGCATCCTTGCTGGGATAGCGCATTTGACCTCAAAATATCAGTCGATAAAATATAAATATATGATGGCCAATCGAGAGATTAACAGCAGGGAAGAAGAAATAGAAATATCTGCACAAATAGAAGACTTAAAGCACTGTGTGAAATCTACCCCTATTCCTGCACCTCAGCCCGCTTCTTTTGCCGATACTGTGAAAATAAGAAACAACTCGGTTATTCGCCCTACCGCAAGCAGCAGCATTGCCATCTACCCCGCAAGTAATGATAGCTCGAGTGATGATACCAAGAAGTTAATACAAACTATTATTAAGCCCGACGAACTCAAGCTTCACATCTGTGGCGTAAGGAAGACCAAAAATGGAGGCGTCATAATCAGCACTAATAAAAAAGAAGACCTTGAAAAGCTGCAGAAATCTAAAATACTACGAGATTCCGGACTAACAGATGAAGTGACTACTAAGAAAAGGCCAAAAGTTATCCTGCTAGGAGTGCCCTCAAGTACATCTGAAGCCGAACTCAAAGACTGCATATATCAGCAAAATATCGCTGAAAAACTTCCAAGTTTGACCAAAGAACGTGCACATAGCTCTATCAGGCTGAGCCATAAATCTGGAAGAAAGGAAGCCGCGTCCTGTAATTTTATTTTGGAAGTTACGGCTGAAATACGCAAATTGCTTATTCAGCAGGGCCGCGTATTTATCAACTGGACCTCCTGCCCTGTGAAGGACTTCACCCTCGTGACCAGATGCTACAGTTGCCAGCAGTATGGTCACTCAGCTAAGTTCTGCAAGGACACCACCACCACTTGTGGTCATTGCGGTTGTACTGGACATAGCATTAAGGACTGTACCAACAAGGACCAACCAGGAAAATGTGCAACGTGCCTGCGCTTTAAAAAACCGAGCACCCACAAAACTGGGGATGAGCAATGCCCTGCTAGAAAATTCGCTGAACTACGACTTCTTAGTTCCATTGATTATGAAGGCTAAAAATAACTATTCGTATTACATACAAAATAATCATCATATTTCTATGATTATTTACTTGTGCTAAATTGACAATTGTGTGACGCGTGATTTGTAATTTTTTATAGTTGACCCTCTTTCGAACTGTAACGATGCTGACGCAGCGGATGTCTGAAGAGTTGCAAGATCTTTGTTGTTATTATTTAAGTGCCTACCTCATAATTATTTAGCAATAGTATGTAGTTAGTTTTTTGTTGTAAAGTTTATTTAAGTTTATTTATATTGTATTGTATAGTAATTTTATAAAATAATAGTTATGTTGGCTGGCTGTTTACCTAAGATACAGGAATTCCAATTCTTAGTTTAGGAAATGGCTAAGCCTCATAATTATTTCATATAATTTTACCTATTTATAATTAAGTTTATTTAATAAAGAATAATCTAATCTAATCTAATAATCTAATCTAATCTAAAAACGCGAGCCGATATGGCCACTTGATGCCTATTCAACGCGACGCTCACGTGGAAGACGTCGAGACATCCAACAATCACTAAGCCTGGTATTCTAGTATAACCCAGGAGAACCGCAATAATACGATGCATCAACACGCGCGATCTCAAATTGAATCGTCCATTACACGCGGCATCACAAAACGCGTGGCGGGAAATCCGTACAAAACACAATACGTTCTCGTCCGAACGGTTTTGAGTGACTGACAGTGCGGTGCAGAAATCACCGCTTGGCGCCTACCAGACGCCCGCGCGCACGCCGCCACCCTCGCCCCGCGAGCGAGAAAGGGACAACATATGCCCAGAGCGATGCGTGCGAAATCGCGGCGCATTCATAGACCGTCATTAATACCTAACTTACCCCAGCATAGCAACGCTAAATTAAACACAAATATTTGTGTCTTGTGGGGATCGAACCCACAACCCTCGGCGTAGCAGGCAGGGGTACTATCCGCTACGCCATCGGCCCAGTCTAGAAACGGTCAGAATAATCAATAGTATATACCTCCCGCGTGTTACAGAATAACAAGTCAAGCCGAAAGGATATTGTCAATAAAGTGTAGCCATAGATAGTGTCGTATTTAGAAAATTACAAAAAAAGTGTTTTTATCAAAATACACCTAAGTTTTATCTAAATTCAAAGTTCAACTGAAGTTGCCAACGCGGCGCAGCGAGATTCGGTATAAATTGCTTGTTATTTAATGGGTGTCATCATTTCAATAAACTGAAGATAACCAGCAATGTATGTCAAATCGAAATTCGTAAATAAGTGATAATACTATCCTACATTGAATAAAGTTATTTCCATTTCATTTTCATTTTAATTTAAAAAAAGAAGTGTAGTACTGACCTAGACTAGTGATTGATTGCTTCATCGATTGATGATAATAAAGAGTGTTATTATTGTTAGGTTCTTTTGTAACACCTTGTATAACTATAAACAGAAATGAACAGATTATCCGCGGTCTGCATTTGAAAAGCTTTCGCGTTTTGTACACATTAACATTAAGCTTTGTTTTGGGATTAGAAGCATTTATTAAACCATTCAATGTACAGACTAAGTTGAGTAACAGTTTATTATAATAGATTTCCGCTTAGCGGTTTCACCCGCTGCCACTCATTTTCCCGTGGTAATAGTTTTTTTCCTGCGGCAAAAAGTGCCTTATGTGTTATTCCAGGTTATACTCTGCCTGTGTTCCAAATTTCATCCAAATCGGCCGTTTGAGCATAAAGAGGTAACAAACATACATACACACACACACATACAAACTCTCGGATTTATAATATTAGTACGGATGTACCTATAGACTAAGAGTGAACAGGCTTCTTCTGGGTGAGCTCACTCCATATTAGACTCTGTCTCTGTCCTATGATCAATAATCGTAAGCACATAATTTAATTTATTTTCTTGTTCCCGCTTTTTCTCCTCTTTCATCTCCATTGGGTTGGCTGGAAGAGATTTGTCATAAGCTCGCCCTTGTAACTAATTTTAAGTTTTTCACCTATTGTATTAATGTGTACTATAAAGAATTCATATATGACTTAGACTAGACTCAAGAGCAAACCCATACAAAAATAAAATAAAAAAATGTCTACCTGTAAGTACATAATGCCCAACCCGCTCTGCCCCACGGGGTTGCTGAGCTCGGCAGCTTTCTTGAAGTACCGCAGGGCTGTCTCATTGTCCGCTTTTATACCGTCGCCGCCTTCCAGGTATATCTGAAACAACAGGTGCCTATGAAAATGAAAATGAAATAACTTTATTCAATGTAGGATAGCATTATCACTTATTGACGTCATGATCGGTCATTGTAAAAAAAGAAATTTGCATAACGCAATTTTCTTCTTTTTATAACAATTTTGTATTGTCCTAATAGAAAACAATTTTGTATTGTCCTAATAGAAAACAGTTATGAAACTAACCGTTCAATTAAGAATTGCCTATAATGTAAACAAACTTTGTATGAATCTGACAGTCGCGAGCTGTTTACAGGCTACAAGTCTACAGGTTAATTCTTAGTACATTGCGTAGCCGGTTCATATTCCCGGTATCATAATGGCTAACCGACAATGCAATAAACATCGAATTTCACCTGTTAAATTGTAGCCTGCAGTTTGATAATATCGGGTACAGATTGTGAGAGTGACAAAACTACATACACATATCACGCCTTTAATCTCTTGCGGGGTAGGCAGAGCGTAAACGGCAACAAAAAACTGACATTTACGCCACGTCTGACAAATGTTTGAGGGTCATTCGGAAAATTGTGTATCGCCATAGTGACAGGTAGTCAGCCCATCGCCTAGAATGGCACTACACACCCTCGAGTCCCTTAGTCGCCTCTTACGACTCCCACGGGAAAGAAATGGGGTGATGGTATTATAAGCCGGCATCACACGGCAATTAACAAGTGTCAAAACTAGTGAACATAATTGCTGATCTGAAACCACCACAGGTTAGACATCGTATTTTAGACGGTCAACTTGTTTCCTAAAAAATTTATAAAATCTTTCGTTATCTATAATATTTTTTTAAGTTTGCACAACTATTACTCATCACAATAAAGAAATTTGAAACGGATTTAAGTTGTGTTTATTTTGGATTTTACAATTCCTACGTTCTCTCGTTATCTGTTATTATTATATTAAACATACATATATCATGCTTTTGTCTATTGCGGGGTAGGCAGAGTGATAGAGGTCGTTAAGAATACGATCGCTATCGCTACGTCTGACAAATATTTAAGGGCCGTTTTAAAAAAATCGTTTATTTCTATAGTGACAGGTGGTCAGTCTGTTATTGTAATACACATGAAACCCTCGTGTCTTTGGTCGCCTCTTACGACACCCACAGGGAAGAAATGGGGTGATGCTATTCTAAGCCGGCATCACACGGCATAATTAATTTGAAGGTATAATTTTATAAATGTGTTCATCAGGTCGTTGGACGACTTGGTGTCCCACACGAAAAAACGATTTAATAAATTGGTTTCCGTTTTAAGATGTTTGAAGTAATCTTACTCGTAGTAATCCGTAAGATATAATTAATCTAATTATGATGTGATTTACCTTCCCTAGGAACGCATAAGCGACCGGATTACCGGTTTTAGCTGCCTGCTGGAAGTAGTGAAGCGCTTTGTTGATGTCGAGAGTCACTCCGCGCCCGCCTTGGAAGTGCAACTGGCCGAGACCCACCTACAAACAAGCATACTTAATAAAAAATAAAATTTAAAAACACGACTGTTTTCAGAGAAAAAATGAAAATGAAATAACTTTATTCAATGTAGGATAGGATTATCACTTATTGACGTCATGATCGGTCATTGTACAAAAAAGAAATTTGCATAACGCAATTTTCTTCTTTTTATAACAATTTTGTATTGTCCTAATAGAAAACCGGGTCGGGCGGGATAAAAAAATAAAAATAAAGGAACTGACATAAAGCGACACAGAGATAAAGCGTAGCCTATAACACTCGGGATAATTTAAGGATTCTTCCGATACAATTCCCATTCCAAACTGTACAGTTAGTGACTGTACCCAGATACAGAATCACGACACATCCATAGATACACAAATCTCTAGATACACACTCACGACACATCCATAGATACACAGTCACGTCACATTCATTGATACACAAATCTCTAGATAAGCACTAACGGTACATCCATTGATGCACAAATCTCTAGATGCTCACTTTAGTCACATCAATAGATACACACATATGCCACATCTCAAAATCCATACAAACATCTCTAGATACACACTCACGACACATCCATAGACACACAAATCTCTAGATACACACTCACATCACATCCCTCGATACACAAATCTCTAGATACACACTCACGACACATACATAGACACACAAATCTCTAGATACACACTCACGACACATACATAGACACACAAATCTGTAGATACACACTCACGTCACATCCATAGACACACAAATCTCTAGATACACACTCACATCACATCCATAGACACACAAATCTCTAGATACACACTCACGATTCTCTAGATACACACTCTCGCCACATCCATAGATACACAAATCTTAAGATCCTCGCTCACAGCACATCCATAGACACACAAATCTCTAGATACACACATCACATCCCTAGATACACACATCTATACTTACACACTTGTCATATGCATAGATACACAATACACACATATCTAGTTTCACAGTAACATAGCTATTACTACTCACTTGAGCCTGAACGTCTCCTTTCTCGGCAAGTAGCTGGTAGTATTAAATGAGGTCCGTATCAAGCGCGCCGCCAGAACCACTCTCCGCTTCATCTATCAGACGAGTCCGCATCATGACCGGGCCACCGCTTAGGGTCACCTTGCTTGCCACTATGACTGTACCCAGATACACACTCACAACACATCTATAGATACAAACATCTCTAGATACACACTCTCGCCGCATCCATAGATACACAAATCTCAAGATCCTCGCTCACGGCACATATCTATAGATACACAAATATCTAGATACACACTCTCACCACATCCATAAATACACAAATCTTAAGATCCTCGATCACGGCACATCCATAGATACACAAATCTCTAGATACCCACTCACGTCACATCCATAGATACACAAATCCCTAGATACACACTCACGGCACATCCATAGATACACAAATCTCTAGATACACACTCACGGCACATCCATAGATACACAAATCTCTAGATACACACTCACGTCACATACATAGATACATACACAAAAATCTAAATACATACTCACGTCACATCCATAGCTACACACATCTCTAAATAGACAGTAACATGGCTATACTCACTTGAGCCTGAACGTCTCCTTTCTCGGCAAGTAGCTGGTAGTATTCAATGAGGTCCGTATCAAGCGCGCCGCCAGAACCACTCTCCGCTTCATCTATCAGCCGAGTCCGCATCATGGCCGGACCGCCGCTTAAGGTCACCTTACTTGCAACTGAAATAAGTTCAAAGTTCAAATAGTAGATTAAATAAGTCATATTTCGTTTGTGTTATATACTTCCACAAATACTTCCTTACTTTTCTCAATAATTAAGTATACTATTATCTCGTTTCCATGTTACTGACTAAAACGGCTAATTCAAAATAGCACTATCATTTTCCGTTAAATAAGTTTAAAAAACCGGCCAAGTGCGAGCCGGACTCGCGCACGAAGGGTTCCGTACCATTATCTATAACAAAAAACACGTGTTTTGTATGGCAGCCCCCATAAATATTTATTTTATATATTTTTTAGTATTTGTTGTTATAGCAGCAACAGAAATACAACATCTGTAAAAATTTCAACTGTCTAACTTTCGCGGTTCATGAGATACAGCCTCCAAAAAAAAAACACACTTTTTTGTATGGGAGCTTAAATATTTACTTTATTCTTAATCTTTAATATTTGTTGTTATAGCGGCAACAGACATACATCATCTGTGAAAATTTCAACTGTCTAGGTATAACGGTTCAGAAGATACAGCCTCGTAACTGTATAACGGACGGACAGACAGACAGACAGCCGAGCCTCAGTAATAGGGTTTCCGTTATTACCCTTTGGGTACGGAACCCTTAAAAGGATAAAGGTCATAGACAATTTTAGTCACATCATACTTTAAATAGTCTATGAAGGGCCGAAAGGGTTTTTTGACAGATTTCCTTGTATCTTTAACCGCCATATTTTTATCCGATGCAAAATTTTGACAGATAACGTGTTAAATTCGTAAAATCATAGACAATATGAGTCATCATCAATCATCATCTATTCTTGTCTATGCCTATTTAACTGAAAGTGACAGTACTATTTTTATTTACAGAATGGAATTGAGACTGCTGTATTTTGCACTAAAAATCAAAAATAGACACATAACAAAAAGAAAAAAAGGTATTAGCAAATTAAAAGGAATAGTTAATAAAATTGTAACACTGTAAAAGTACTTTGTAAAATGAAAAAATAATTTTTCAAAATTAACAATTACAATGTTATAACTAAATGATTCAAGTTGAGACTAATAAATTTATAATGTAAATATTTGCATGCCATCTGTGGTAAAATATGAAGTACAATTGTTTATTTCATAAGACGTGCATTTTATGTAATCAGCCATGTTTTAAGCAAATAAATTTATGAATATAAAATTAAATATAACAATTTTGATGAATGTTTGCATGAATTCTTTTTAATGATTCTTATTTTCACTTTCCTGTTCACATATTAAATTTGATTGATAAAATGTAATGTTAGTAAATTATTATAATTAGTTTTTTTTTATTGACTTTTTAAATTTTAGACGCTTTGGTAATAATAGACCTTATTCCAGACGCACTTCTATTATTACTAAGTCTAATTTGACGTTTCTAAAACCGTTTCCTATTCTGCATGTAACTGTCAAACTCAAATGACAGGATTATAATCTCTAAAAATAACTGACAGGATTAAACTTAGCTTTAGCCGATTAGTGCAATTCTAGGAGGTGCAAAATTAATCAATTTAAATATTTAAAAAGCTTAAATTTACTAATCTTAGCGGCCACTATAAAGGTCCCGCTTAAAAATAGTACTGTCAAAATAAATCGAAATGGTTGCAATGTTGGAGTTTTCTGTGTGATTTTCGGTCAGATAGGAGAGTTCTAAAGTGGGATCAATTGAGTTGGGAGGTCCTAGAGTGTCCCCGGGTAGGAAAGCTCTAAAGTGGCACCGGATCAAAATGTTCTAGGCTGGCACTGGGTTGAAAGGTTTTAAAGTGGCACCGGGTCAGAATATTCTTGGCTGGCGCCGGGTCGGAAAGTTCTAGAGTGGTACAGAACGAATGTTTATCTATCAATTTCATCTCTTTTTGGCGATTTTACACAAAAATGCACCAAATAAACATTATTGCGTACTGCGCTCGCCAATCCATCTACCAAGCATGGTGTGTTAAGCGAATTCCCCCAAAGTCTCAACAGGGACAGGCCTGTTTCTATAGTTAAATATAAGAATTATTTTACCAAATAATAGAAAATGCCTTTTCGTGGTGTATAAAAAATATTTGTTTTCTTGCAACACTTTTATATATTTTTAAATTTGTAACACTAAATTTTGGTAAAAATAGCATTGTCAAAATCAAATTATAATCCTGTCAAAAACTTCCCAAAAACATGGCTTTTCTGGAATAGCCACACTTAAAACCTCTAAGTTTAGGGATTTTATTTTAGTGATTTTAGCATTAGAAACTTAAAATGATTAAAACGTGGAATCGGGTCTAATGTCTTGTTATTGTTCTTTTTTTCTGTTGACATATTGTTTTTTTTTTATGTATATTTATTGTTTGTAATACTAATTTTAAATAATTGATTGATTTCCTAGCTTAATATATTTCAAACACAAATGTTTTTTGTTACTGAAAAAAAAAAATATTGAATTATGATTTCCGATTTTGACCAACCTTTGGCAGCAACCTTCATATAAATATCCATTGCCTTGGGGCAGGACGCGGGGACTGTAATACCGGCCCAGTGTCGGTACGCGAGCGACATCTGCGCGTAGTCGCTGTCCCCCAGAGACCCCAGCGTGTAGTGGACCAGCGCCTTCGCTTGGGACACCGGCACGCCGATACCTGTCGCGTACAGGAACCCCATACCCTGGGGAAAACGAAAGAAATGCCTATTAGCCGCGTCCAGACTATGCGGAAAATGTTCACTTGCGGGTAAGGCAAAGGCTGCGTCGCCTGTTGACAGCTAAAACAAAGTGGCGCCGTACGTGCGCACAGCTGTTTCAGCTTATGGTTATATTAACTATTGGTTTTATAACTGGTTTTATATCTAATGGATCTCTAGCATTACTCAGTCAATTAAAGACCAACAGTCTTTTTTATCCATTGTTTCGATCAACCGCGCCAAGAAAACAACACAACACATGATGTCCACACCGCGCGCGGTGAACGACTGCAGCGCCTTTGAATTGAACAAACCGTTTTGCCGCGCGCTCGCCCGAGGCGATGCTGCTCGGCCTGTCTGGACGCGCCTATTGATTTATTTTTTGTTTAGATATGACATAATTTTGTAAAAAAACATGTCATCGCCATCTTCCTGCCATTTTTCATCCGTTCCAATGTTACAGTTGGTTTTGTACTTTTAAAGTTGTACTACTGTATGATTTCGTTTTAGAACAATGTAGGATTTCAAATAAGAATTCAGAAATACGGAATCATTTTTATGCTGTAATTTTTGAATCACAAGTATCACATGAAGTTGGTTTTTTACGTAGAGTTAAGCCCTCCATGTTTAACAAATAAATAAAAAGTAGGTCGCGTAAACCTACATCATGAGTGATATTCGTTCGTTTAATAATAAAACCAGTATCAGTTTCCAGCCCAACTAATAGAAACAGTACAACAAGGCGGCCTTAATGCTAGGTAGTATTCTCTGCCAGGTAACCTTTGGGTGATGAGAAAGTGCGACCACGAAAGCGGGATAGTGCAAATACCTATTACATACAGATATACTACTTAAACAATAATAAAAATTAATACAAGTTATGCCGGCAAAGTTAGTTAGTTATGGCAAAAAGTGCCTTAGAACTGCCACTTTTGGTATTAATTGCCATAACTTTAATTACAGAGAATATTTCATTAAGTTTGGAGGTTCTAATTTTAATTAAAGATAATACTAAAAACTTGGGCAACGGACATTCTGATAGATTATTTATATGAAGAGAAAATATATTTATTGTTAAGTGGCGCCACTGTAGAGGTCGATCACGAGTACACTCGCCTTAAGATAGCAATCCACTACCACATTCCAAGAAACCCTGGGTTATACTTACAGCATGAGCATCACCATTTCCTTCCACCACCAACTCCTCAAATATCGCCTTGGCCTTCTCAATGTCGAGCTCAACTCCTTCCCCGAAGAGGTACGACCAAGCCAGCTTGATTTTCGCCGGCACGTAGCCTCTTTCCGCGGACTGCTTTATTTGCAAGATGGCGGCGCGGAGCTCGGGCGAACGGCGGTTCAGTTTCGCCATTGCTACGTCGTAAAGCTCTTTGGCTATGGAAGAAAAAAGGGTGGAATATAAATTATTATTTTGCATTTACTGTACATCTTCTTGAAAGAAGATGAACGAAACAGGATGGGAACGTTGGAAGGGGAAGACCTCGACGAACGTACCTCGATCAAATCGGGGACGTGCTAAAGAAAGGTCAGGTCAAGAGTACCCTAAACCGACGAGCATGCATGAAGAGATTGATGAATGTAGAGGAGGCGAAAGAAGTATGCCAGGATCGTAGTATTCGTAGTAAGTGGAAGTAAGTAGTCTCTGCCTACCCCTCCGGGAAAGAGGCGTGATTTATGTATGTACTGTACATGTGGAAAAGGATATGGCCATTTCTATAGTCGGCGTCTAATTGGAGGAGGCCTTTACCAAAGGGGCGCGCAGCCGCCAATACTTACTTTGTGCCAAAGGGCACACAGACATTAGTGATAAATAAGGATTAACTGTTAAAGAATGAATTAAATAAATAAATACAAAGTGGAATTGAAAATGAAACTTTGTAATTAATTAATAAGTATTGTACTGTTACAGAATGAAATGTTATTATTAGATTGTTAATATATTTGAATGTAATTATGTCTGAATAAAGGGATAATAATAATAAAATAGTTGCCTGTAATAACGACATTGATTTTAAATATGATAATTAATTTCAACTAGTAATAATTATGTGATGCCGGCTTAGAATAGCATCACCCCATTTCTTTCCCGTGGGGGTCGTAAGAGGCGACTAAGGGACTCGAGGGTGTGTATTGCAATTTTAGGCGATGGGCTGACAACCTGTCACTATAGTGATACACAGTTATCTAATTGACCCTCAAAATTTTGTCAGACGTGGTGTTAATATCCGATTTACGTCCGTTAACGCTCTGCCTACCTCGTAAGGGATGTAGGCGTGATTTATGTATGTATTTATGAATGTAGTAATAATTATGTTCGAAATGAAACCACAACTATTTTAATTGGTAGAAAGGCTCAAAAACGTGCAAAGATAAAATTTCGTTTTTCAAACGTCATCCAAGTAAGGTAGTTGGGACAGCTGACTAGTAGGCTGATTTAAAGCCGATTTGTTGGTAGTCAGATAGTCAGCCAAACAAAACCTTAGCTATTTATCAAATTAAAACTAAAACTAGGTTAATGTAAGAGACTGAACTTTGGCATGACAAACTATATTGGTATTTTTCCTATTGTGTCTCTAAAACCAAGCAAATCACGCTTGTTGAGTGGGAATTGTTGTGCCCTTTTAGGGTTCCCCGGTTGAGTGTATTCACTCCATATTTGACTCATTGTGTTATTATTTAAACCTCAAACTGTGCCCCAAATCTAAGAAAGATAAACCCATTGTAATACAAAAACTATATATCCATTTTACATTTTCATGACATTTTTTCCTAATTTAATTTAAAAACACGCCAAACTGTTTACGCCATTTTTCGGCGTTGCACTCTATAAATTAAATTTTAAGCCCTACACCACTTAATTCCATAGTTTAAGCCACTACTTAGTTATCTATGTAATTGTGACATTATTATTTTACCTTCTTTTAGTTCTGGAGAGAGCTCAGGCACCACATCTTCAGGTATTGATGGAAGACTGTCCAGTAGGTCCTGAGGGTTTTCATCATACTTCTGGGTAAAAAAAAACTGAGTTTAATAAAAGTTACTTACAGTACAGAATGATGGCAAAGGAATTGAGCATTGGCCCTATACATTTAATTACATTTTTCTTTAAGGCATAAAAGGTTTATTTGCTAAAAACATAGTATAAAAATATGCTACATGTATCAATATGTGCCAACAGGTTTAGCCAATATAATAATTAGAAATGCAAATTTATATCTTAATTCATTTTTGGTATTTAACACTTTTACAAATTACAACAATTCATTTAGACTTTTGCAAAGAAATTCTCAAGTACTAAAAACATGTGATCTCAAGTACTATAATACATGTGATCTCAAGTACTATAATACATGTGATAGCCACCCATTGCAGAGCATAGAACTTTTTTTTATTGCACCATTGTCTTTTAAAACTACCCAGTGAAACTGGTGGTCCTTTGTCATTTTTTGTATGTGGATTTCTACTTTGGACAGATTTCCGTGCTTCGGAAAGCACGCAAAGCGGTCGGTCCCGGCTTGTATCTATGATCACAACAACCAGAGATCAAATTTTATTTCTACAAAATGAGTTATGTCTTGTCTTCACCATACTGTGCTAAACTCATCCATCAAGTTACAATCAACTTGGTGATATCATCAGACCACTGGGCTAATGGTGTGCCTGTACTTTACCTAAAAGAATTTGTTCTGTATATTGTACCTGAACAGGTTCTCCCTTCATCTCAGGAAAGTCATCCATGGGAGTCTGTCGCAGCAGGCTCTTACGGAGCAGCTTTAGAGTGTACTCCATCTGCTCCAGGTGGTTGTCAGGGGTGCTTTCGTCAGCTGGAAACATATGGGCATATTATAGTTACAATTTATAAACACCAAACTCACATGTTGAAGATTTGAAAACCATGCTGGCCTGGTTCTAGCTACAGTTAATTAATACAGCTCTCTGTATTGGAACTATTTCCCTGGAAAATAAAAAAAACTGCATTTAAATGATGCTTAATTCCAAAAAGAAAAAGGTTTCTTATAAAATTGTTGTCTTGTGAAACAATTGTTGGGTATACAGATAAGGACTCACAATAAAATGCAATAACGAATTAATTGAAGTTGTTACATTTGTGTGATTGATAACAGACTTACTTTTAGGTTGGTCCTCAGATACCAGTCCTCTACTCTTTTTGACAGCGTCAGCATACTCCTGCAGGTTCAACATCTCCTTGTTGACAGCCTCGGTCAGCTGCTTCAGGTACTCCGGGTTAACCTGGGCATTCGTGTCGATAGTGTCAAGGATTTCCTCGTCATCTTCAGAGGACTTCTCTGGGTCCTTCTTGGAGTCAGGACCCAACAGCTCCCCCGCACACAACACCGCACATAAGCACAACACGTAAATATCCCACCGGCTCATTTTATCACAACAAAACTACACGAAAACCGAACACTTACGTGTCCCTAAAAAGTGTCACAATAAATATTTTATTCTGAAGTGAATAAATAAATGTTGACATTGAAAATGACTTGTAGATAGGACTGCAACCACTCGCGACCTAACACGTAAAACGTATCGGATATTAATTACATATTTCGCTAATATTTACGATATTTTTCTCGAAAATTTAATTCACAATTTGTCAAATTATCATCGCTGTCATTTTACTGTATTCGGATACTCGTTGTTAAGTTAGAACATTTTTATTTTTCTAGGGAGATTTATAATTCAGCATGAAAAAAGTCCACTTACACTATAAAACAACGACCAACGATGAAGCGGACACAGTTAAAAATCGTCTTCAAACCATTCATTTAATGGCTGACCCACACCCATGGACGTATTATTTAAACAGGACTGATAACTTCAAAAACAGTTATTTACGAATTGTAACTTTATTGGTACTGAAATATGGTCTATTTTACATTAAGTCTTTCCCAGAGGCTAATCCGAGCCGAGAGAGATAGCACGTAGAGAGGCTGTGTGTCTCGTTCTTTCATATTGCCAGTGTAGAAAATTACTGGAGATAAAATTTTGCCTAACTTATTTTTGTCAAATATAATTATAATAAAGTAATATACTAAAACAACTTACGTCAGTTATATCAAAAACATGTTGGAAATCATAAAATTATACACTGATTAATTTTAATTATGTAAAAACTATTAATCAAATAATTTTCTTATGGTATCCCTTTAAGATTGAATTTTGGCGGTAAGTTTAAACTTTAGCGACAAAAAATTACATTCCTAATTTATTACTTAAAATCAGTATTTGACGAAATTTCTCACTCAAAGTGGTGAAAAAATGTTGTGTTCGAGGTTGTCCAAGTGAATCGTATGTATGTAAATATTGATGTCCTATTAGAAAGAGACGAAAGGCCTCGGTGTGTGCGGTCTCGCTCGGCTCGTTTTTTCTGCAACAGTTATCAGTCCTGTTTAAATAATACGTCCATGCCCACACCACATTCTTTCATCCCATTCAAGAGCGTATCTTTTTCCAACGTATCAAATGCTTTTTTATAGTCGTAAAATATTGCTACAACAAACTTTTTTTCCTCTAAATATGTGTTAACCTCATTTGTAAATTTTTACAATAATGTATTTGTGCTTTTACCTTTTTGAAAACCATGTTGGCATTCATTTAAAACTTTATTCTTTTGTAGAAAGTTGGATAGCTGATTAACTATACATTTTTCAATTATTTTATCGATACTAGATAGTATAGCTATAGGTCTATAGTTGGAAACAAGTTTACGGTCACCTTTTTTGTGAATAGGACGAATTATGGCTTCTTTCAATTCATCAGGAAACTTATGATGTTTTACAGATAAATTTACTAAGTTAGCTATGACAGGGCTGATTCTATCAACAACTAACTTCAAGTCAGACATACGCACAAGATCACAACCAGGCGATTTCTTTTTATCCATTTTATCAATAACACGTTTTACATCACTATTAATGCTATTACTGACTGGTTGCCATCTCATGCATACATCTACCTACTCGTCATACCCCATTTCATAATCATTGTGCTATGTAGGTAGTATACGTAATGTAAATACAGGGAGTAACAGAAAGGGTATATCAAGCCAAAAGGAGGTCAAAGTGGGGAAATGGGGAAAGTTGTTCAGTTTATATAGAATTTCTGTTACTCCCTGTATGTTTAGGTACCTACTCCAGTGAATAAAATCGGTAAGAAAACTGTGGCAGCCCTTGTCGACAGCGGCAATAATCGAAAAAAGGGCCGAGTGATCCTTCTGTACATTCTCTATTTTGTGGTTTGACCATTGCTTGATGTCTATTTTTAAGGTAGTATAAATTAAGTCCCATTATTAATTCTGCTTTTTTCTGAGTGTATCCGATCTAAGCCTTTGACAGCGGCATCACGGGAGCCAAGCCAACACTATATTGCCGAATGTTATTGACGACATTACCAGGCTCGATATATAATTTAAACCGAAAGAAGAATAATATACTTTAATCAAAGACTTTAATAATAAGAACAGTATCGACATAGTCAGAGTCACTATGTTGATTAAACTCCTTGATCAAACTACATCATTCATCGCATGACAATGGAAATAACTAGCTTCTTTTAATAGATTTAATAAACTCTGTAGATGACGTTGGACTGACTAAGTTAATAGTAGCCAAAGCGAATTTCCGAAGCTATCCTCGTCTTTTGAGCTTTGTTATGAATTAATACTCTGATTTTGTTTGTACGTTGTTTTCGTTTATGTGCAAGAAATCCAACAATGAAAGGAAATATTTTTGTGATGCGAGTGATATAGAAATAGGTACTAATTACAGCGCCATCCATCCAGTGACTATAGTACCGCCGCCGAGAGAAGTCGGTTTTGACAGCTGTCATCTCCATACTAAAAGAAATGTCAACAAAGGAAATTGGGCCCTCTGCCATAGTATTATCACGAATCTGGCAGCTGTCAAATACGACTTCTCTCGGCGGCGGTTTTATAACGCAAACTTCCTATTGGAATGTTATTGATTATAATGTTTAATTTAGCGTTGCTATGCTGGGGTAAGTTAGGTATTAATGACGGTCTATGAATGCGCCGCGATGCTCGCCCGCACGCATCGCTCTGGGCATATGTTGTCCCTTTCTCGCTCGCGGGGCGAGGGTGGCGGCGTGCGCGCGGGCCGCCTGGTAGGCGCCAAGCGGTGATTTCTGCACCGCACTATCAGTCACTCAAAACCGTTCGGACGGGAGGGTATCGCGTATTGTGCGGATTTCCCGCCACGCGTTTTGTGATGCCGCGTGTAATGGACGATTCAATTTGAGATCGCGCGTGTTGATGCATCGTATTATTGCGGTTCTCCTGGGTTATACTAGAATACCAGGCTTAGTGATTGTTGGATGTCTCGACGTCTTCCACGTGAGCGTCGCGTTGAATAGGCATCAAGTGGCCATATCGGCCCGCGTTTGTACGGCCCAAATTCGGGTTGGGTCACGCGTAATGACTGATATCAAAGTGGAATACGAACAGAAGCTGTGAGTGGTTTGAAGTGAATAACGCGCCAAGGCTGTAGTGGAATGCTGGGTGTCGATATCTTTTCCACCCAGCCCTGTAAGTACCAACGGAATCCCTATTTGATCCATTCCCTGTACTTCCTTTCTCCGTTGGGTATTTATGCATTTGCGCCGGCACGTGACTGTAAGTGTTAAACCTAGTTGTTTTAGTATAAAACTGTTTTCTCGTGTTAATGGTGTGTTCCCTTTAGTCATATTTGTTGTACCATTATCATTGTGACTCCTTAGTACGAATTGCGGAATTCGTGGGGTGATATAATTTGGAGGTACTTACTTATAATCTAGTGCTTATACGTGTGACGTAACGCCAGATCGGCAGACGGTATTTACTACAGAATTGAGTTATGTAAAGGTCAGAACACATCATTTGCCAATTTCACTCAACTTAGTTAATTAAGTTAAATAGATTTAGGTTCACGTTTAATTCATAGTATGCGCTGCTATATTGTGCAGCGTATGCTATATAGCGCTGCGTAACGCGGCCATTGTCTGCCTTCAGTTGAACTCCTGGTATTTTACTAGAAATTTACCTGTGTAAATCGCTTCCACTGCGGGAGTTTAGCTTGGAATTAGACAATTTTTGGTAGCAGAGCGTGGTTCAGAAAACCACTAGATTTAAGATTATTTTAGTATAAGATTTTTAATCTACCTACATAAAAAAATATATTTATTGTGATTGTAGTGTGTGCCCTGTGTAGAATATCCTATCGGTAGGATCAGGGCAGGGCCAATCAATTAGTGAATTGCTTGTTATTATCGTTGTGTTTACCCTGTGCGGATATCCTAACGGTAGGATCAGGGCCGATTGTCTATTATTTTTTTTTATTGTAAGGTTCGGTGTTACTTTGAGTTGGTACCATGGCTCCCACAATTAGACAGCTTCAGGCAAAAATTAGAACGCACCTAATTTGGTTCGCGACTAAGCAGGCGATGGTCGGTCGCGGGGACCGAGAGGACGCACTCATCGCTTGTGCGCAACGGATTGACGAACGGGTCGCGGAGGTGTTGGATTGCCTCACTGGATGCGAGGAGTTATTTGATGGGACGCCTGATGAGGAGGTCAAACTTACGGTCCGGACGAATGTGACCCAGTGCATGGAGATGGGGCAGGAGATCCAGCAGGCGGCTGCTGTGATCACCAGGCGTAGAGCTGGGGAGCCGGACCCACCCCATGGTCCGCGGGGACCGGGGGTGCAAGTGCCCCTGCCGGCTGTGGCGATTCCGGTCTTCCACGGGGACTACACGGATTGGACCCGATTCCAGGATCTGTTTGACAGTGTGATTCATAACCGCACTGACTTGCAGCCGGCATATAAAATGGCACAATTGATGGCCAAGCTGCAAGGTGAGCCCCATGAGCTGGTAAAGCATCTACCAGTCGATGATGCAAGTTACGAGACGGCTCGCGGTTTGCTGATCGAGAGATACAGCAACAAACGTCTCATGATTGACCAACTCCTGGAACAGTGGCTCACCGTGCCGACCATCACACGAGGGACGGACCTCAGGGCTAAGGTCCTCAACCCTGTCTGCGTTGCAGTGAACGCTCTTGAGAGACAGGGGATGCCGGTGTCAGGCTATGATTATATCCTGGTCCACACGTTGTTGCGCCGCCTGCCGAGCGACATGGCCGCTCGTTTTGAACAGTCACACGGAGGTAAGACATCTGATTACCTCCCGACCTTCGAGGAGCTCAAGTCCTTCCTCGAGGCCGAGTGCAGGCGGGTAGATGCCCAATTTGGAGAGTCGCCTCACGCGGAGTCTGCGGCCGCTCGCCGCCCGGAACGGCCGGGTGCACAGGCGCGAGACGGTAAGAGTAGGCCACCCAGGCGATACAATGTCGCTAATTTGGAATCGAGGTGTGCCTACTGCAGAGAGGCGGGGCATCAGGTGACTGCGTGTGAGGAGTTCGCTGCACAGCGGGTGCAGAAACGTCGTGGTGTGGTGCAGCAACGGCGTTGGTGCTTTAGGTGTATGGGGCCGCATCAGGTGCGAGAGTGCCCATCAAGCACCAACTGCAGGTACTGCCAGGGTGCCCACCATCAGCTACTATGCATGAACCGCAGCGGAGATTACGGAGGCAGAGCTGACGCGGGTCAGCGGACGGAGTCTGCCCTACCTAGACGGGAGCAACGCTCCCCACCCCCTCCAAGGAGGAGTCCTCTTCCACCAGGGTTTCAGGGACGAGGCCAGGGACATCAGCAGGTGATGCCCCCTTCACCACGCGCGAGACAGTCACCACCTCGGCAGCAGGTGCCGGAACAGGGTAGGTGGTCACAGGTCCAAGGTCAGGGGCACCCATCACAAGTACGTGATGCTACGGGCGGGTGCCAACACCAGGGCCAGTACATGCAGTACTCGGCGGGTCTGAACAACATGGTGAGTTCCCATGACCCACGCATGCCTCTCCCCTTGGCTGAGCACCCGCGGCTACAGGCGCATCCACGGTACGCGCGCCTGCCGCAGGGTTACTATAGGCTGCCAGCCATGGCGTACAGGACCAGAGGTCCCTATCAGCAGGAGTAGGACCCACTCGAAGGTGTACGGAGAGAGGGGACCCCCCCGCAGGACGCGGACACTCCGCGCTTAGATTCCGGCTAGGTAATCGCCGCCTACACGCCAGCTTCGGCCCCCCGGCCAATTACGGTATTGTTGCCTACGGCAATGATTTGGGTATGGGGATACGGTGGCCGCAGCATACAGGTAAGAGCCTTGTTAGATACAGGGGCTCAGGGTTGTATTGTGTCTAGTAAGCTGGTGAGTAGGCTACGCTTAAATATAAGGCCCACAACGGATGGGGCTGTAGGTATTGGAGGTGTAGATGTGCCTGATGTTCGGGGTCAGGTGAACTTCGAGTTCACATTAGGTAATACAGGTACAGGGGTCAGCTATCATGCCTCAGCAGTGGTGCTGGATGAAGTGGTAGGGAAACTTCCTCAGGTTCGGTTACCGTCAACGGTACGAGGGTTAACCACAGGCTTAGAGTTAGCTGATCCTGAATTTGATACTCCTGGTACGGTGGACGTTCTCCTCGGGTCAGACGTCCTCGGGAGATTCTGGTGTGGCAGAAAACGGGTACTTCAGCAAACTGGTTTAGTGGCCGTTGATACCACAGGGGGGTATGTTATTTTTGGCCCAGTTTGGAGACCTCAGGACCTACCAGAGGGCGATACGGTTCTCTATGGTAGTGTGTTGTCGGAGGTGCTGCAGAGGTTTTGGGAGTCTGAGGAGCCACCCACAGCGGATAGACGGAAGCCAGAGGATGACGAGTGCGAGCTGTTCTATCAGTACAACACTGCACGAAGTTCGTCAGGTAGGTTTGTTACCAGGCTGCCATTTCTCCCAAACCGCCCCTCCTTAGGTAGTTCGCGACAGATCGCGGAACGGAGACTACTGGCTATGGAGAGAAAGATGAAGCGAGATGCAGCACTTCGGCAGAAGTATATCGAATTCATGAGGGAGTACCTAGAGTTAGGCCACATGTCGGTGTCCAGCATAGATTGGAGGTGTGTCGAGCATTACTATATACCACACCTGGCTGTTTTGAAGTCACCGGAGGCGAAGATACGGGTAGTGTTTGACGGTTCTGCTCCTACATCGAATGGTGTGTCTGTGAACCAGTGTCTGCACGCGGGTCCCAAGTTGAACCGGGACATTGTGGACATCCTCACAGATTTTCGGTTGCACCAAGTAGCGTTCGTCGCAGACGTCAAAATGATGTTTCGCCAAACAATTATACACCCGGATGACCGTCGGTACCAGCTGATTTTGTGGCGTGAGAGCCCTGACGAGCCGATGGTCACTTATGAGCTTAACACGGTAACGTATGGTCTGAAGCCAAGTCCGTTTTTGGCAGTACGCACGCTGCGAGAGTTGGCCGCACAGGAAAGGGTAAGATTCCCTCGAGCCGCAGCAGTACTGGATCGCGACGTCTACGTGGATGACATCTGCACGGGTGCAGATAGCGTGCAACAAGCACTGCTACTACGAGACGAGCTGATCGCGATCATGGAATCAGGAGGTTATGAGTTGCGGAAATGGCTGTCCAGCTGTCCAGAGCTCCTGGCCGGGTTGCCAGGTGAGTTCCAGCAGGACCCGCACCTTTTCGAGAACCCGGACAATCCAAATACGTTGAGCATCCTAGGGGTGCAATATAGGCCAACGCATGATGTCTTTACGTATCAGATCGAGCCAGACCTTTTGCAGAAGACTTGGACGAAGCGTTCGGTATTATCGACGATCGCCAGAACTTTCGATCCTAACGGGTGGATCGCACCGGTGACGTTCATGGCGAAGTGCTTCTTGCAAAGGTTGTGGATAGCAAACTTGGGTTGGGACGACCAGCTCTCCGGAGAGCTGTTGAATGATTGGACCAAGTTTGTGACCACCTTACCAGGGATCGTACGCATCGCCATACCTCGCAAGTTGCTCCCATCGGTGGGATGTAAGGCTACCCTACATGGGTTTTGTGATGCCTCGGAGCGAGGGTACGCGGCAGCTGTCTATTTGCGGACAGTCAGTTCAACGGGAACTGTAGACGTGCGTCTAGTTATGGCCAAGAGTAAGGTGGCTCCGGTTAGGACAAGATGGACCATTCCAAAGTTGGAATTGGCGGGAGCAGCGCTTCTCACGCGCTTGCTACATCATGTCGCTAGTAATCTACGCGGTACCATCACTTTGGATGAAACGGTGTACGCATGGACCGACAGTAGGATAGTTCTGTGCTGGTTACAGACGTCGGTACATACTCTTGAGGTTTTCGTGGCAAATCGGGTGTCACAGATTAAAGGATCGGAAACTCCGTTGGTATGGAGACACGTACCGGGAGAACAGAACCCAGCGGACTGCGCCTCACGGGGATGTAGGGCCCCTGATTTGGTAGGTCACTCACTGTGGTGGGGACCTCAGTGGCTGACTGAGTCACCTGAGAGATGGCCATACAATGAGTGCGGGTCGCCGCTTGGGCCACCTGATCGAGGTTTGCGAGTGAACGTAGGGCAGATTGTACCTAAGCCTAGTGCGGCTTTCTTGCTGGAACGATACAGCTCCCTCGACAAACTTCTAGGGGTGACAGGTTGGATCAAACGGTTCGTGAACAACTGTAGAAAACCTCAAGCAGAACGGAACTTGGCACCTGTCCTCTCGCCTGCGGAGCGGAATGCGGCTCTAAGTTTATTGGTTAGGGTCGTCCAGGCGGAACATTTTGAGGAAGAGGCCGGGCTGCTCAGGGATGGCCGTGGAAAGCTGAAGGGAGGTCTTGTGCGCCTCAACCCGTTCGTGGACGAGCATGGAATGCTCCGGGTTGGAGGTAGACTTCGGAACGCTAACCTGCCCTTTTCAGCACGGCATCCGCTGTTACTCCCAAAGAAGGGACCTTTGGTAGAACTTATAGTTAGGGATCGTCACCAGAAAAACTCGCATGCGGGCTGCAATGCACTTTTGGCTATTCTGCAGCGCGAGTTTTGGATCTTGTCTGGACGACGTACGGTACGGAGCATTGTGTTTCGGTGCTTGCCTTGCTATCGGTTGAAGGCAGCCACAATGCGACCTCAGATGGGAGACCTCCCACCGGACCGGGTGACGGAAGCCTGGACGTTTGCGGGTGTGGGAACGGACTTTGCGGGGCCTTTTATGGTAAAGGCATCACGCCTTCGCAACGCGAAGTCAATCAAGGCGTATTTGTGCGTGTTTGTGTGCCTAGCAACCAAGGCCGTCCACTTGGAACTCGTGGCCGACCTCACTACGGAGGCTTTCTTAGCAGCTTTAGATAGATTTGTGTCGCGAAGAGGGCGACCAGCGCTGATCAGGTCGGACTGTGGTACCAACTTTAAGGGCGCTGATCGATGTATGAAAGAAATTATAACGTTTTTATCGGAAAACGAGGAAGCTATCGGCACGAGCCTCTCCCGTCAGGGCATTAACTGGGTGTTCGATCCACCAGGATGCCCCCACTGGGGTGGTATATTTGAAGCGGTTGTAAAGTCCGCTAAGACGCATTTGATGCGCGTTATAGGTTTAACGATATTAACCTTTGAGGAGCTAGCGACCGTGTTTTGTAAAATTGAGGCCGTTCTCAATTCACGTCCTTTGTGTCCGCTTAGCTCAGATCCGAATGATCTGGAGGCCCTGACACCAGGGCATTTCTTAATTGGCCGACCACTTAACGCCTTGCCAGAGTACCCCTACACAGAGGTCAGTAGCAATCGTTTGACGCGTTATGAGTTGCTGCAGCAAATGTCTCAGAATTTTTGGAAGCGATGGTCGCTTGAGTATTTGCACATTCTGCAGCAACGCCTTAAGTGGACGGACAGAACTGAACCCCCTCGCATCGGAGATCTCGTTCTGGTTAAGGATGCCAACCTGCCGCCACTGCGATGGCGCAGAGGGCGCATTCTCAACTTGTTCCCAGGTAGTGATGGCACTCCTCGAGTCGCGACAGTTCAGGTAGGGGATTCAGTTCTTAAGCGAGCAACAGCAACGCTATCTCGTCTCCCCAGTAGTGAATAGGCCTAAGGGATTCGGCCTAGGGCGGGTGAATGTTTAATTTAGCGTTGCTATGCTGGGGTAAGTTAGGTATTAATGACGGTCTATGAATGCGCCGCGATGCTCGCCCGCACGCATCGCTCTGGGCATATGTTGTCCCTTTCTCGCTCGCGGGGCGAGGGTGGCGGCGTGCGCGCGGGCCGCCTGGTAGGCGCCAAGCGGTGATTTCTGCACCGCACTATCAGTCACTCAAAACCGTTCGGACGGGAGGGTATCGCGTATTGTGCGGATTTCCCGCCACGCGTTTTGTGATGCCGCGTGTAATGGACGATTCAATTTGAGATCGCGCGTGTTGATGCATCGTATTATTGCGGTTCTCCTGGGTTATACTAGAATACCAGGCTTAGTGATTGTTGGATGTCTCGACGTCTTCCACGTGAGCGTCGCGTTGAATAGGCATCAAGTGGCCATATCGGCCCGCGTTTGTACGGCCCAAATTCGGGTTGGGTCACGCGTAATGACTGATATCAAAGTGGAATACGAACAGAAGCTGTGAGTGGTTTGAAGTGAATAACGCGCCAAGGCTGTAGTGGAATGCTGGGTGTCGATATCTTTCCCACCCAGCCCTGTAAGTACCAACGGAATCCCTATTTGATCCATTCCCTGTACTTCCTTTCTCCGTTGGGTATTTATGCATTTGCGCCGGCACGTGACTGTAAGTGTTAAACCTAGTTGTTTTAGTATAAAACTGTTTTCTCGTGTTAATGGTGTGTTCCCTTTAGTCATATTTGTTGTACCATTATCATTGTGACTCCTTAGTACGAATTGCGGAATTCGTGGGGTGATATAATTTGGAGGTACTTACTTATAATCTAGTGCTTATACGTGTGACGTAACGCCAGATCGGCAGACGGTATTTACTACAGAATTGAGTTATGTAAAGGTCAGAACACATCATTTGCCAATTTCACTCAACTTAGTTAATTAAGTTAAATAGATTTAGGTTCACGTTTAATTCATAGTATGCGCTGCTATATTGTGCAGCGTATGCTATATAGCGCTGCGTAACGCGGCCATTGTCTGCCTTCAGTTGAACTCCTGGTATTTTACTAGAAATTTACCTGTGTAAATCGCTTCCACTGCGGGAGTTTAGCTTGGAATTAGACAATAATGTCATGTTTTGGGTTGTTGGACTACACAGGGATACAAATAAGTACAGTCGAGCTCACGTCCAGTTAGACACTCAAACTGCCAATATAGTTAAGTCTTTATGTGCGAGGCATAAGAACAGTCCAAAGTCCAAACTGTTTGAATTTAAACCAGCTTATACTTCACAGTACAATCGAGTAAATGGGAAATTTTCTAGGGATTCTCGAGTGTCATGTAGAGGGCGCTAAGCTTAATTGAAATAACGTTTCTTGACACAAAAACTGTACCACTTTATAAATTATTCTTTATTTTGTGTTTATTGACTTGTTCAAAATTTATTTTTGGTTATTTGTTTACTAACACGTATGGCACTCAAAATATAATAGCAAGGCGATAAGTTTATTTTGTAGTAAATCAAACTAACATAATTAATTTGTAACGAACACAACGTGAAACGGAACCTGTGACAAAACTATGGCTGACGCCAGCCATATTGAAACATCAAAATTTCAGTTTAGCACAGCGCCTTCTGGTTTGACATTCAGAACTATCAAGAGAACTGTCAATAGAAAAACTCCCATTGTTCTGATTCTAGCTTTACGGTTGTGCATTGTTATGTTTGACAATACGATGCTGGCCATGCTCATTCTAGGCGTTATAGTTTTGGGTAGTATCGGAACTCGTTTTTTGATTGTTATGGAGTAGGTACCTTTTTAGTGTTCGTTGTTGACAGCAAAGAGCATATAACCATGTAACCACTTACGTTCTGTTGACAGCTGTTCATAAAAGTCAAAAAATCTTTTGGCCGCAGTCAAATTTGAACACAAAACTTAAAAATGCATTCGTAACAGCTGTGAAATACTACAACCCAACCACAAACTGGACAAGCTGTAATAGTAGCCACTACTGTTGCACAAAAGGATTACACGGAGACCAATTTTTTTGCTAACCTTTCGCTATGTTTCGTCTGCCGGTGTCTTCCAAGCTGTTGCACCATAAGGCTTGGGTGCGGGTTAATTCCTCCAGCAGTTCCATAAGAAACACCTTCATAGACTATTTCGTAAATGAACATGGGCATAAGCATGTGAAATCGAGTTCAGTGGTGCCCCTGTGTGACCCATCGGTCCCTTTCGTAAACGCCGGGATGAACCAGGTAAAGGACTAGGAATATACAGCGCTCTACAAATATTTCGACCTTACATTGTGCGTAGAATTGTGCACCAATTATGAACCTGTGCTACTCCAAAAACCCTTCAGATAAAGGCACATTGAACTTATGTCATTGAAAGTGTTTGTGTAGCACTTGATTGTTATGGAAAATTCTGGAAAGATTGAAAATATTTATAGTTCATCTAGAATGATTTGAATTGTTCTTTATTTCTTTATCTTTATTTCATTCGTTTTGACTTACTTTTCTCTCAACTTTAAATTTTTATTACCTGTTTTTTCCAGTTTAAAGCAGTATTCCTAGGTACATTAGACCCGCCATGCCCTCGAGCAGTGAACTCCCAGAAGTGTATCCGTGTGGGCGGCAAGCACAACGACTTGGAAGTAGTCGGGACTGATGGACATCATCACACTTTCTTCGAGATGCTGGGGAACTGGTCCTTTGGTGATTATGAAAAGGTTTGTTCCGAGCTTAACTAGTTAACAAGTAAAGATTTCTTTCATTATCATCCTTATCCTCTTGTATCTTATTTTGCAATATCTCCTCATTTGTTTACAACATAGTGTTTTTATTTCTATATTTAGATTTAAAGTAAAAAAAAAAAACTTGAGTAAAGTTTTTATTGATCTGTTTTTTGTCCAACAGGGATTGCTTTTTGGCTATATAATTGTCCCGATATAAAGTTTTATTTTCTTTTTAAACTGGTTCCTAGTTGCTAAATAGATGGCACTGTATTTGGTATTTTAATGGAATGTCACATAATTTTTAATTTTTTTTACTCGGATGTATGATATCGTAAAACCATATGTAACTAGTCATTGTTACATCATACACATCTCAAAAATATTGACTTTCATAGGTTTCCCTGCATATTAACAAAAACCACAACGAAAACAACTTACAAACAAAACAGAGTATTAATTATCAACAAAGTGTGAAAAGATTCCAGAAAGAACAATTACTTTTCTTCATGCCTTTTGGCTTTGGCATATATTTTTTTTCTATTCTGATATCTGCAATCAGTCCGTAAACTATGAGCAGATGATTTGGGCTGCATTGGCGTTCATTGGCTTGGCATATAGTAACGAAGTTGAAGTAAGTTCAACACCATCTACATGGTGCTTGGAAACTTAACTTTTTTTTAATACTCAAATATTTTTAATACTCAAAAAGAAAACTTGCTTTTTGAAAAATAAGTTACGAAAAAGATAGTATATGTCATGGATTATTTTATTAAAATTTTCATTGAAGTAAGAGCCTTCTCATTAAGGCATTACGCGTCTTTAATTTTCATCAAACTGTAATTTATATAGGCAGAATGCATAAAGCAGGTCTTTATACAACTGTTTTCGAATTCATAATTCGAACATTATGAGATATAAAATATCATCTTCATCATCATCAGCCTATTGCAGTCCACTGTAATTTGTAATTATTCTTGGGTGACAGAAAGAAGCATGTCAAATGGCCTGGGAGCTGCTGTTAGGCCCATACGGACTGAAACCCAACGACCTGGTGGTCACTTACTTCGGCGGAGACGTAGTGCTGGACATCCAGGAGGATAGAGAGACCAGGGATATATGGAAGGAAATTGGGTATGGAAATAAAAAAATATTTATTGACATAGTTAAGTGTCTATCCTATGCCATGTGATGCCGGCTTAGATGCCGTGTGATGCCGGCTTAGAATAGCATCACCCCATTTCTTGCCCGTGTGTGTCGTAAGAAGCGACTAAGGGACTGGAGGGTGTGTATTACAATTTTAGGCGATGGGCTAACAACCTGTCACTATAGTGATACACAGTTATCTGATTGACCCTCGAACTTTTGTCAGACGTGGCGTAAATTACCGTTTCTCACGGCCATTTATGCTCTGCCTACCCCGAAAGGGACTATAGGCGTGATATATGTATGTATGTATGTCTATCCTATTTCAAGGGATTTTTAAAGGAATAGGTACCTATGTATAAGTTCAGCTTTCATAATTTATCTATTGTGGAGTAGCTCTGTAATAAAACAAGCCAATATTATTGACAAATCGCATTGTAAATGTTTGGAATAAACTCCCTGATGATGTTGTTTCTGCTCCGTCAGTGAACACTTTTTAAAATAGGCTGGAAAATAGGTGCAATGATAATAAAGACTTTATAAACTAAAATATGCAGGTGTGTGTGATCAAATAAAAATAATTACTAGTCATTATTAAGGACCTATCAGCATGTATTGCTGCCTGTCCTATAAATAATAATAATAATAAATATTTCTTATTTCTAGTAGTTTATTTTCTCCTAATCCTAAAGTTAGTTTGTACATCTCATCAAAATTCTCTGTTACATTGGAACATATTCTAAGCCGAAAATTAATGTTGAAGTGACAACTCAGACATTCTTATTTCTCATAGTCTGAAATGTTATAATTATTATCGTCAGGTTATTTTATCGAATAAAAGAGTTTCTTAGAATCACAATGCTTTATATTCGAAAAGTCTTTTGCAATACAACTTCTCAGTTTTACGAAAAAGTGAAAAATCGCCGATGTCACATCAAACTCCAAATTCGAATGTAACGTCATTTTTGACTCTCCTCAATGCTCTCCTCGCCTCCTCTCCTCCATAGACACAAATGTCTATGCTCACCTCACCTCCGCACCTCACCACGCCTCACCTCTTTGTATAACATCGCTCCACACCACTTCGCTTGTGCTTTACCCTGCTCATCTCGCCAGCCAATAGCTCCTCTCCTCACCAGCCGTTACATAATTATTATTTGAGAAATAATGGTTGGTCCTAAAATACCAACAGCCACTGCGACCTGTGCAGATCTATTGTGGCTGACACTTTCTTTTTACACAACTGCCCAACCAAAAAAGGAGTGTAATGTTTTTAGAGTTCATGTATGTATGTATGTATACGGGGTGTAAGACGGTGTACCGAAAACTTTTCAGCCATGATCAGACCATGAAACTAAACAACTTTTTCTATGGAAGATATGTTGGTAAACGAGAAAAAAAAATCGACCTCCCATACCATACCCGATCAGCTGACTGACTTACTATGGAAACTCGAAAAAAAAATCGTTTTCCAAAATAGGCTCCATATTAAAAGTTGTTCAGTTTCATGGTCTGATTATGCCTGCAAAGTTTTCGGAACACCGTCCCTTACACCCTGTATATGTGTGATTCTTTAAAGGACTGTATCTCGTTAACCACTGAACAGATTCAAATGGAAATTGTATCGGAAGAATCACTACATTATCTCGAGTGTCATAGGCTAGACTTTATCTCAGACTGCAGTCGAGTTTTTAAATTTTTCAATCAATTATACTTGTTGTAATGTTATAGAAGAAGAAGAATGTTATAACAGTAATGTTTTCGTAATATAACGACATTCTCTACTATCTTGTCACTTAGCTTTATCATTTATCAATCGCTAGTCATTGCAATGCCGTGTGATGCCGGCTTAGAATAGTATCACCCCATTTCTTTCCCGTGGGAGTCGTAAGAGGCGACTAAGGGACTCGAGGGTGTGTATTGCAATTTTAGGCGATGGGCTGACAACCTGTCACTATGGCGATACACAATTTTCCAAATGACCCTCAAATATTTGTCAAACGTGGCGTATATGTCCGTTTTTGCGGCCGATTATAGGCGTGATATGTGTATGTGTGTTGTATGTATGTATGTATGTATTAACTTTATTGTACCACAAAACAAATTTACATGATCAGTAAAGGATGGAATAAAACAAGAGGCACAAAGGCGGACTTATCCCACAAAGGGATCTCTTCCAGTCAACCTTTGAGAGACTCAGAGAATATGTTATTAGCAAATTTAAATTTGTGTTGTGATTTCAGAGTCCCATCAAGTCGCTTGAAGGCGTGCAATGTGAAGCAGAATTTCTGGGAGATGGGAGCGACCGGTCCGTGCGGTCCGTGCACTGAGATACACTTTGTGAACAAAGATGGCAGCCTCACAGAGATATGGAACCTGGTGTTTATACAGTACAACAGGTTTGTAGAACTCTCAACTTTATTTGTAATCATGAAATTGAAATTGAAATTCTTTATTCAATGTAGCATAGTATAATCATATCACTTTTTTGACGTCATGAACCGTCATTGTAAAAAAAAGAAATTAATATCACACAATTTTCTTTTTTTTATAACAATTTTGTAATGTCCTAATCATGCGATACATACATACATACATACACATATCACGCCTATAATCCCTTGCGGGGTAGGCAGAGCGTAAACAGCCGCGAAAAACGGCCATTTACACCACGTCTGACAAATGTTTGAGGGTTATTTGGAATATTGTGTATCGCTATAGTGACAGGTTGTCAGCCCATCGCCTCAAATTGCAATACACACCCTCGAGTCCCTAAGTCGCCTCTTACGACTCCCACGGGAAAGATATGGGGTGATGCTATTCTAAGCCGGCATAGTTAGTCAATATACAAGGACTTCGCTCAGGTCGAATTTTGCAACAATAGATTTGTATTGTACTTCAAGTACACATGTGTGCTGTAACGAGCGGAGTAGGTAACAAGAGAGGGTAAAAGAAACCGATTTGACGGCCGATGTGGCGCAGTGGTAGTGCGACTGCCTGCGACGCAAAGGTTCCGGGTTCGATTCTCGGTGGGACACTCACAAAGTTGATATTTATCACTTTGTGAATTTGTTCCCAGTCTGGTTAAGACATTGCAGGGTCAACCAACTGATTGTCCGAAAAGAAATGATTCCGTGCTTCGGTGGCCACGTTTAGCCGTCGGTCTCGGTTGCTGTCTATGATTACTTAGACGGCGGTCGTAACACAACCATGTCACAGGCCTACTAGTGGTAGTAGGCGGTTGAAAAACTCTGATACCAGGGTTCATCAGGTCGTTAGGCGACTCGGTGTCCCACACGAAAATAGAGAGAGAAGAGAAGAGATTGTATTTTATTCATTACAAAGCATAAATACAAAGTAATTATTGCGAAATAGTTAGGCGACTCGGTGTCCCACACGAAAAGAGAGAGAACTATGTGTTAATTTGTGTTTTCTTTGCTTTTGTTTATTTTAGTAAGTACTAACGAGCGGCCCGCCCAGCGGTTTCACCCGCTGCTTACCGATTTCCCACGGGAAACGGACCTTCTCCTGACATAAATCATACTTAAAAACCTTCCTCTTGAATCACTCTATCTTTAAAAAAAACCATCCAGTTGCGTTGGGTGGTTTTCAAGATTTGAGCATACATAGAGACAGACGCGGGAAGCGACTTTATTTTATACTATGTTGTAGTGATTTGCTGTGTAAAGTGTCACAGTTATTTGAATAAATATTTCTTTACTAGCTTTTACCCGCGACTTCGTCCGCGTTAGATAGTTTTTTTAGGCACGGGTTCTAAAGTAGATTTGTACATGTATATTCATAGTAAGTATGACAGTGATATGAGAACAGTTCTTATCTCTACTGTTTAAAGATGACTTGCTTGCTTCTGTTGTCAAAAGGGACAATTCAAAATTTGCTGTCCGGCCTGAGAGATCAATATTTATAAGCATTGAATACAAAAGTCAGTAGATAACAAAAAAAATCCTCGGTAAAAAGTTGCCAATGTCCTTTCTCAACTTATTCCTTGTCCTTTGTCCTTGTGAAAAAAAGCGGCCCATCATACTTAACAACTTTTGTTTTAGAACCATGCCTGTATCTCTAATAGTTTAGCTGGGCTCCTGATGGTACACCTGGTGGTCTACATAAGGTACTCCAGATCCTCTATGTCCTTGTGAAAAGAAGCAGCCCATTATACTGAACAACTTTTGTTTCGGAACCTTTTCTGTATCTCTAATAGTTTAGGTGGGCTCCTGATAGTACACCTGGTGGTCTACATAAGGTACTCCAGATCCTCATTGTCCTTGTGAAAAGACGCGGCCCATCATACTGATCAACTTTTGTTTTAGAACCATGCCTGTATCTCTAATAGTTTAGCTGGGCTCCTGATGGTACACCTGGTGGTCTACATAAGGTACTCCAGATCCTCAATGTCCTTGTGAAAATAAGCGGCCCATCATACTGAACAACTTTTGTTTTGGAACCATTTCTGTATCTCTAATAGTTTAGGTGGGCTCCTGATGGTACACCTGGTGGTCTACATAAGGTATTCCAGATCCTTAATGTCCTTGTGAAAAGAAGCGGCCCATCATACTGAACAACTTTTGTTTTAGAACCATGCCTGTATCTCTAAAAGTTTAGCTGGGCTCCTGATGGTACACCTGGTGGTCTACATAAGGTACTCCAGATCCTCAATGTCCTTGTGAAAATAAGCGGCCCATCATACTGAACAACTTTTGTTTTGGAACCATTTCTGTATCTCTAATAGTTTAGGTGGGCTCCTGATGGTACACCTGGTGGTCTACATAAGGTACTCCAGATCCTCATTGTCCTTGTGAAAAGACGCGGCCCATCATACTGAACAACTTTTGTTTTGGAACCATGCCTGTATCTCTAATAGTTTAGCTGGGCTCCTGATGGTACACCTGGTGGTCTACATAAGGTACTCCAGATCCTCAATGTCCTTGTGAAAAGAAGCGGCCCATCATACTGAACAACTTTTGTTTCGGAACCATGCCTGTATCTCTAATAGTTTAGCTGGGCTTCTGGTGGTACACCTGATGGTCTACATCTGTACTCCAGACCCTCGAATGGTAATAAAAAGTAGCCTATGTCCGTTCTCGATATGCTAGCAATCTCTGTGCCAAGTTTCATGTAGATCGGTTCAACGGTTTGGCCGTGAAAGCGTAGCAGACAGACAGACAGACAGAGAGTTACTTTCGCATTTATAATATTAGTGTGGATTATAGTGCCGTGTGATGCCGGCCTAGAATAGCATCACCCCATTTCTTACCCATGGGTATCGTAAGAGGCGACTAAGACTCAAGGGTTAGCTGTGTTTTGCAATTTTAAGCGATGGGCTGATAACCTGTTACAACAGTGATTCACAGTTATCTTATTGACCCTCAAACTTTTGTCAGACGTGGTGTTAATATCCGTTTTAAGCCGTTTACGCTCTGCCTACCCCGCCAGGGATAAAAGGTGTGATATAGATTAATTATGTTAGCTAAAACTTAACTTAAACTCATGGTCTTGCTATTTGAGTTTCGTTCATGTTAGTAATCAAAAAAGCATTATGTAATTTTGAACAATTCAATTCAATCAAGATTTTCGTGTAAAGAAACGTTATTTCAATGAAGCTCAGCGCCCTCTACGAGACACTCGAGAAACGTTAGATTTTTTTAATTTTTTTTATCGTTTTCCAGAGAATCGGATGGCAAAGTGAGAGGTCTTCGCAAGCAACACGTGGACACCGGCATGGGGCTGGAGCGCATCGCCGCCATTCTACAAGGCGTACATACCAACTATGAAACTGATTTGTTCCAGCCCATCATCAAAACTATCGAAAAGGTATATCACTATGGTACCGCCGCCGAGAGAAGTCGGTTTTGACAGCTGTCATCTCCATACTAAAAGTCAACAAAGGAGAATGGACCCTCTGCCATAGTATTATCACGAATCTGACAGCTGTCTAATACGACTTCTTTTGGCGGCGGTACTATATGGACCAGATTACATAGGGTAAAATTTTACTAGTGGCGACTGGATGGCGAAAACAGGAGATCGCGCCTTATGGCCTACCCTGGGGGAGGCCACGTCCAGCAGTGGACTGCTGTAGGCTGATGTGTGTATAATCGATAATCGCCTAATTTATTTTTGATAATACACACACACACACATATATCACGCCTATAATCCCTTGCGGGGTAGACAGAGCGTAAACGGCCGCAGAAAAACGGACATTTACGCCACGTCTGACAAATATTTGAGGGTCAATCGGAAAATTGTGTATCGCCATAGTGATAGGTTGTCAGCCCATCGCCTAAAATTGCAATACACACCCTCGAGTCCCTTAGTCGCTTCTTACGACTCCCATGGGAAAGAAATGGGGTGATGCTATTCTAATCCGGCGTCACACTGCAACTTTTTGATAATATATACATATAATCACGCCTCTTTCTCATAGGGGTAGGCAGACACTACATCTTTCCACTTGCTACGATCCTGACACACCTCTTTCGCTTCTTCTATATACATCAATCTTTTCATACATGCTCGTCGTTTTAGGGTACTCTTGACCTGACCTTTCTTTTTGATAATAGTATGGTATGATTATGTTTATTAATGTAAACTGTCTAATCTTACCTTTATTTTATGCACTACTGTATTCTTCTCTTTGTGTTCTCCTCCACCCAAAGGTTGTCTGGTAGAGATTGCTTTCAGCAATAAGGCTGTCTTTGCGCATTTTTAGTTTAAGGCGAGTGTAGCCGTCAACGACCTCGACAGTGGCGCCACTTCACAACAAAATATTCAATCAGAATGTCCGATGCCCATGTTTTTAGTATTATCCTCAAGTAAAATTTGAAACTGCAAAGTCAATCAAATATTCGCTGCGATTAAAGTCATGGAAAAAAGTGCCTAAAAACGGCCACTTTTGGTATTAATTTCCATAACTTTAATTGCAGCTAATTCATTGAGTTTGCAGGTTCTAATTTTACTTTAGGATAATACTAAAAACTTGGGCATCGGACATTCTGATAGATTGTTTGTATAAAGAGAAAACCCTTTTTTTTGTGAAGTGGCGCCACGGTTGAGATAGTTGACGGCTACACTCGCCTTAAGTTTTCCTGTTATGTGTCTGTGTTTTAAATGTGCATTAACCTGGTTTTTTTTTCTATTTATTGGGATTACTAAACAGTTATACAATAAAATCTTACTAAACATGTTCATCAACTTAAAAATAATTGTATAACCCGCACCGGTTACCACAAATTAATGAATGTTTTAAATCTCAAGTTGTTAGTAACACAATTTCAAAGGTAGTTAAGTTTACAACATAAATAAAATAATCTGATTATTAGTCCCAGACTGGGATAAGTATACATGGTGTAAAAAAATTAGCTAAGAATTTTTTAAGGGGTGAATCAGAACGTGAAACTGAACAACTTTCCCCGAGGAACATAGGTCGAAATATGAAAAAAAATTTGCCCTCCCATACAAATTATCCCGCCCGGGTAACACACTAAGTATGGGAGGGTCAAATTCTTTTTTCATATTTCGACCTATGTTCCTTGGGGAAAGTTGTTCAGTTTCACGTACTGATTCACCCCTTAAAATATTCTTAGCTAATTTTTTTACACCTTATATATATAAGTATTTTTAAAACCAACTGTGGTATATTATTTACAGAACAGTAAAGTATTGCCGTACTATGGTAAATACGGTTCGGGTGCAAAATTGGACGAGGCGTATCGACGTCTCGCTGACCACGCGAGGATGATCAGCGTATGCTTGGCTGACCAAGTGTACCCAGCCACCAGGTAAGCCTATAGTCCCTTGCGGGGTAGGCAGAGCGTAAACAATGGACATTTACGCCACGTCAGACAAATATTCGTGTGAATATATCACCCCATTTCTTTCCCGTGGGAGTCGTAAGAGGCGACTAAGGGACTCGAGGGTGTGTATTGCAATTTTAGGCGATGGGCTGATAACCTGTCACTATGGTGATATACAATTTTTCAAATGACCCTCATACATTTGTCGGACGTGGCGTGGATGGCCGTTTTCTGCGGCCGTTTGCGCTCTGCCTACCCCGCAAGGGATAAAAGGCGTGATTTGTGTGTGTGTGTGTGTGTCAGACAAATATTTGATGGTCATTCGGAAAATTGCGAATCGCCATAGTGATAGGGTGTCAGCCCATCGCCTTAAATTGCAATATACACCCAGGCATCCCTTGTAACTTGTACCTCCGAGGTAAACAATTATTATAAAAAAAACACGACTGCTTTCTGAAATAGAGTCTAGACTATAACACTCGGGATAATGTAAGGATTCTTCCGATACAATTCCCATTCGAATCCGTTCAGTTGTTAACGAGTTTCAGTCCTTTAAAGAATCGCACATTGTATACAGGGTGTAAGGGACAGCCCTCCGAAATAGGGTGGATTCAGACCATAAAACTGAACAAATTTCACTCGGGACATTATGCCAGGAAACCACAAAAAATATCCAACCTCCCTTACAAAATTACGATCAGCTGACTGTCCGAAGTCCAATTTTTTTTTTATGTATCCTGAAGAATTTTTAATGGAAAGTTGTTCAGTTTCATGGTCTGAATCCACCCTTTTTCGGAGGGCTGTCCCTTACATACATGAACTCTATTTTTTGGTCGGGCAGTCGTGTAAAAAAACAACATCTTGGCAATTATAGCACTTCACACCATGCACCTGCTCCTGCTCCTGCCGCTGCCGCGAATATTGCTCGAAATACTTCCGCGGAAGTATCATCGCGAGTGAGTGTTCACAAACATTGCCGTTACACTCTTTTCGCACCAATACGAGTGAGCGAGATAGCAATATATTCCACTCGCGCTCGTGCTGCCGTTCCTTTGAGTCGCGCACGAGGCGCCGACACTCGCGGGAGCACGGGAAGTGGCAGCGGCATGACGAGTAGCAGCGCGAGTAACCTGTCTACATGCTCGCGCTGCCCACTTCCCTTACTATTTCCCTGCTCATATTGGCATCGTGTGAACGTGCTATTAGGAAACATGCAAAATTTTTTTCCGCGGGCAGAATTTGAAGCTGCGACTTTCGCGATCACTAGTGGCGACGCCTCTTTTATCTGGGCTTCCGCGGCTCGTGAATTTTGCAAGTGTATTTTGATGCCAATAATGTTTGGCACGGCTCCATCTACCGGGTTAGTTTTGCAACTAATACCCAGCGACTAATTCATTTATACAATCTGCATTGGACGTATCTCATTGATACGAAAAGAAGAACAAGAATTTATTTTTTACAGATTGAATGTAGTCTAAGCGATGAAAACCGGCGATAAATTGAATACCAAATTTTGAAAACACTTCCAGTATGAGGCATAAGAATAAATGTATTACTTACACAGGAAGCGTTTTAAAAATTTGGTATTTACCTTGACAATCAATAAATACAACACTAAATTATACAGGGTGTAAGGGACAGCCCACCGAATACTAAAAGGGTGCATGCAGACCGTTAAACTGAACAACTTTCACCTAGGAACATATGTCAGGCAACGACAAAAAATATTTGTTCTCCCATACAAAACCACGATCAGCTGACTACTAGGGGGATATTTTTTATTTTGTCATTTCCTGAAATATTTTCTTATGGCAAGTTATTCAGTTCCATGGTCTGAATGGACCCTATGAGTATTCGGAGGGCTGTCCCTTACACCCTGTATGGAATATACGCTATTATGGGGCAAAATAGTGTTCTTCTTGCAACCAACCATACAATCAACCAACCACAAGTTAGATCAAGTTACTCAAATTACTTTAAACTTTCAGCCTTAACCTAAAACAAATCCTCCGCAAATCTATCAAAATCTCCACGGACACATTTCGCAATCCAAATCTACTACCCATACTTTACGACGAGGTAGCCAACACGCTTGGAGACACTTACCCCGAGTTACTTGCCAAACAGCGAGATGCCAAACTGATATTAGAACACGAAATAGACAACTATGCCAAGTTGAGAAGCAACATGGATAAGAAATTGAAGGATCTGGTGAAACAGTATCCTGAAGTGGAAACGTTCAGTAATATTGAGATGCCCGGCTTCCCACAAGGATATAAGGAGTTCAAACAGGTAAGATTAGTGAAAACAATGATAGTATTCAATAGTAGTTTGACTGACCCGATGGCGTAGCGGATAGTACCCCTGCCTGCTACGCCAAGGGTCGTGGGTTCCATCCCCACATGACACAAATATTTGTCAAGCTATTTTCAGATATTTGTGTTTTTTCTATGTATAATATGTATTTATTTAGTTCTAATAGTACAAGCTTTGCTTGGTTTGGGGCTAGATGGCGATGTGTGAATTGTCCAGAATATTGATTTATTATTATTTATTTATTCTAAAACTTCATTTGTCTTCTATTAGAGACGCACCGACTATAATTTATCTGTCTAAGACTAGCCGGCTGAGACGATCATCACTTTCATAATTTGGAAAATGCATATCGCGTTTGTGCACGTTTTTAGATCCTTTCTGACAATTAAGGCGAGTGTAGCCGTCAACAACTTTGACGGTGGCGCCATTTCCCAAAAAAAACGGCTACACTTGCCTTAAAACAGTTGTGGTTTTATTTCGAACATGATTAATACTGGTTGAAAAAAATACTATAAGAAAATTTAATGACGTTGTAAAACCGAGTAGGTATATAAATGGCCGAATAGTCGATACATCTCTAGGTTCTATACAAGGTGTAAGGGACATCCTGCCGTATACTAAAAGCGCGCTTGCAGACCATAATCACGATCAACTAACTGCCTTTACTGTATGGTTCATGAATTATATTCCTTAGGGAAACTGCCTTTACTATATGGTTCATGAATTATATTCCTTGGGGAAACTGCCTTTACTATATGGTTCATGAATTATATTCCTTGGGGAAACTGCCTTTACTATATGGTTCATGAATTATATTCCTTGGGGAAACTGCCTTTACTATATGGTTCATGAATTATATTCCTTGGGGAAACTGCCTTTACTATATGGTTCATGAATTATATTCCTTGGGGAAACTGCCTTTACTATATGGTTCATGAATTATATTCCTTGGGGAAACTGCCTTTACTATATGGTTCATGAATTATATTCCTTGGGGAAACTGCCTTTACTATATGGTTCATGAATTATATTCCTTGGGGAAACTGCCTTTACTATATGGTTCATGAATTATATTCCTTGGGGAAACTGCCTTTACTATATGGTTCATGAATTATATTCCTTGTAAAGCTTCAAGATTTGGAGGGCTGTCCCTTACATCCCGCATAAGTTTAATAATGATATGAAGTGTTGCTGTATTATACGTGAATTGTACGAAATTTATTTGTTTATATTTTCACACCTATCTATAAATTTTCACAAGTTTCTATGGTAAATAAATCTACACACATACAAACACATATCACGCCTGTTATCCCTTGCGGGGTAGGCAGAGCGTAAACGGCTGCAAAAACGCTTATTTACGCCACGTCTGACAAATATTTGAGGATCATTCGCCATCGCCATAGTGACAGGTTGTCAACCCATCGCCTAAAAATTGCAATACACACACTCCCTTACTCGCCTCCTACGACTCCTACGAAAAAGAAATGGGGTATTGCTATACCCCTATAATAATATAAATAAATCTTAATATATTAGAACACATTTCGGCTTTCTTCTTCTTTATGTATGCTTCGGTGATTTACATAAATCACATATGTATAGTATTGTAATAAATTTAAATAATATAGTATTGTGCCGTGTGATTCCGGCTTAGAATAGCATCAACCCATTTCTAGCCCGTAAGAGTCGTAAGAAGCGTCTAATGGACTTGAGGGTGTGTTTTGCAATTTTAGGCGATGGGCTGACAACCTGTCACTATGGCGATTCACAATTTTTGCGGATGCCCCTCAAATGTTTGTCAGACGTGGCGTAATTGTCCGTTCTATGCGGCCGTTTACGCTCTGCCTACCCCGCAAGCGATTATAGGCGTGATATGTGTATGTATGTATGTTGTAATAAATAACTGCCAACTTAACACAGAGTGTTCATAAAAGTTTATTGTTTCACAGACAATGGCCCGTCTAAATTCGGCCGTAATGCCAGGCGGATTGGTGTTCAAATTGTACGACACTCACGGCTTCCAAGAAGACCTAATCGAACAAATAGCAAAAAAGAATAACTTTGAAATCGACAAAAAAGGATTCTGGAAACTTCTCTCAGATCATAAAGCGAGACATAAGACTGCGTTAAAAGAACAGTCATCAAACAGAGGATTATTATTTGATAAAACTATTACTAGTCTAATTAAAGATGGCTACACATCCACTGATGATGAACCTAAATATAACTACATAGTTGAAAACAGCCTACCAGTATTTCAAAGTTGTTTCACAAAATTAATAGCAGTTTTAAACGAAGAAATCGAACAAATAGATGTTTTAGAACCGAGCGAAAATAGACTCTATTATTTAGTAACAGAAAAGACTAATTTCTTCTGTGAAGAAGGCGGTCAAAATGCCGATACTGGTGAAATAAAAATTAAAAATGGTTTAACGTTTAAAGTCGATAGTGTATTCAAAATAAGGGATTTCGTATTTCATAAGGGACATTTTGAAATTGATAGTGCATGTGAAAAACCGTACGTAAAGTGCCAATCAAGAGTGGAACTGTGTGTGAACATTGAAAGGAGATTGAGAACTATGCAGAACCATACAGCGACGCATCTGTTAAACGCGGCTCTGCGTGAAGTGTTGCCGAATAGTGTAATATGTCAAATCGGTTCGAGTGTAACGCACAGAGGACTCACATTAAGTTTGTCGGTTTACGGCGAGAAGCTTTCGCAGAACGTGATTATGGCAGCTCAGGCATTAGTTAGGTATGTAAGTTGACATTCTAAGTAACTTTTTTACATTTGATTATTAAACTAGCGGCCCGGCTAGCGGTTTCACCCGCTGCTTATCGTATTCCCGCGGGAATGAGACTGTTTCCCGACATATATAAAAAGTATACATACATACAAATATCACGCCTATCCCTTGCGGGGTAGGCAGAGCATAAACGGCTTTAAAAAACTGCCATCTACGCCACGACAAACATTTGAGGGTCATTCGGAAAATTGTGTATCGCCATAGTGACAAGTTTTCAGCCCGTCACCTATTTATTTATTCACAAAAATAGTTTAAAAGTATTGATATCAGCTATCTAGTTCCCATAGTACAAACTTTGCTTAGTTTGAAGCTAGATGGCGCTGTGTGAATTGTCCAAGATATTTATTATTTATGAGAACTTACAAAATTACCACAAGCAGGATTGGAATATGCGACTGTTATTACCATTGATCTACAACAACCCTAGATTTAGCGCCTCATACAAAATTACGCTAAAATTTTGTCACCTACTGAACTATACAGTCATACATAGCGATTTATAGATTCATTGCGTCCGCCTGATTCAAAATATCACAACGAACCTCACCATAATCTATTGAATTCAGCCTTATTTGTTAGCCCGTACTTGGTCATGTTAACAGTTTCGCGGCCAGCCACGCACTGTGGGAAAGAAGTGCTCGCTTGCAAATTGTGCACTACTTTACCGGCCCACCTTTTGAGCGTACGCGCGTAATCTAGGGTTGTTGTAGATCAATGGTTATTACCAATACCACCGGACTGGGCTACCGCGGGTCACCTGCCATTGGTGAAATTATGCAAGTATATCTTAATGCCGATAACGCGTCGAAGGTACTGCCTACCTTTTCTCAAAAATACATAATAGCAATTTCTCAAAATAAAATGCAACACGATGAAATGTTTTTACAATTTAGTACTCCTTTCAATTCTAACCTAGAAACAGTTGAATACCAAATTTTAAAACACTTTCCGTGTTAGGTTTACAATTTTTGAAAACTTGCAAAAGTTGCAGGTTCAAATCCTGCTCGCGCATGAAAATTTTGCAAGTTTTCAAAAAATTGTATACCTAACACGGGAAGTGTTTTAAAATTTAGTATTCAATTTATCGCAGGTTTTCATCGCTTAGACTACATTCAATCTGTAAAGATAGAATTAGTCGCCGAGTATTAGTTGTAAAACTAACCCGGTAGATGGAGCCTTGCCACGCGTTACTGGCATTAAAATACACTTGCAAAATTGGCGGGCAAGGAATGAGCTGCGGTAGCCCAGATGGAAGAGGCGTCGCCACTAGTAATGCGAAAGTTGCAGGTTCAAATTCTGCCCGCGCTTGAAAATTTTGCTAGAAACAGTTTATTGTAGTAAATCATTTGGTAAATTTATGCATTTTGTTCCAGGCAAGCAATAAAACACAACTCTAATTTAGACACTCGAGTAATAGATAGTATGGAGTTGTCACAAACAGACGAAGTGTTGACAGTTCCTGGTGAATCGTACCCGGAGAGAGGGTTAAGACTGATCACTACCGAGGGCCCGCTTGTTTCAAAGTAAGTTTGTAACATCTTTTTTATTACATGGTGTAAAAAAAATTGCTGAGAATATTTTAAGGGGTGAACCAGTACGTGAAACTGAACAACTTTCCCCAAGGAACATAGGTCGAAATATGAAAAAAAAAATTGGCCCTCCCATACAAATTATCCCGGCCGGGTAACACTAAGTATGGGAGGGTAAAAGTATTTTTTCATATTTCGATCTATGTTCCTTGGGGAAAGTTGTTCAGTTTCACGTACTGGTTCACCCCTTAAAATACTCTCAGTTATTTTTTTACACCTTATGTATAAAATATATGCTCGCATTTGTCTGCTATCTCACCTGATTGTTGGAACTGAATACCAAATTTAAAAACACACGGGTAGTGTTAACAATGTGTAACAATTTTTATGAAGTGGCGAAATTGAAATTGAAATTGAAATTCTTTATTCAATGTAGGATAGTATTATCATATCACTTATTGTCGTCATGAACCGTCATTGTAAAAAAAAGAAATTTGTATCACACAATTTTCTTTTTTTTATAACAATTTTGTAATGTCCTAATAGAAAACCGGCTCTACCGGCGATAAATGGATCTAGCTAGGTTTCATTTTTCAAAACGCGTTTTACCGACAAAAAAGGCCGAACAAACGCTCAGTCAGGTGCTAATAATAATTTTCCTAAATATACTAAAATATATAAAAAATTAAACAAAAGACGCGAATAACGCAAATATTAGTCATGAATACCCGAGAAATATAGAAAACTTGAGAAGCGCATTACAGGCAACTTTTCTAGTGACCGATACCACTGATACCAAAATCTTTTTTTACTTTATTATATCGCAAATACTTAAATGAACTAAGGATCCCGCTAAACCCGTAGTAGGTTTGTCACGAGATCATCCGCGTAAGACTAAATAAAATATTACATATTGAAAATATTTTAGGTAGGTACAGTTTATCTGGTGATTGGGAACATCTTTCCTCTAGGAAAATATCTTGATTAAATTCCTATTTTTGCCCATCAGGGAGTTATGCTGCGGCACCCACGTTCCTTCTACTGGCGTAATCGGCGACTTCGTAATAACACTGGTGAAAGGAGCTGGCGGGCAAACTCCGACTATACACGCATTGGCCGGGGATGCAGCGACTAAGGTAAGATAAATAAACTATCTTCTATTTATTTTTAACTTAATTTCTTCCAAAAACATGGTTATTATTATTAAAATCAATATTACTTATGCTGCACTTAAGTATTGTCGGCACAGGAACGAAGTTTAAATAAAATATAACAGTAGACCTATGATACTTCCCTGTAGTACAATTTTGGTATTATTACATTATATAATCACCATTTCTGTTTATTACCTATTTTTCTTAGTTACTTTTCTAACTTTTTTTATGTATTACCAAACAAATTGAAAAGTCTAGATAAGAATTGCTATAAGTGGTCAATCTTAGTAGCTGCTAGTGTCGAAAGCCTTGCTCAAGTTTCACACTGTTAATTGTTAAAAAGATGCTTTCGAAAAACACGTGTTTTGCCGCGTGATGCCGACTTAGAATAGCAACACTCAATTCTACCTGTGAGTGTCGTAAAAAAAGGCTAAATGATAATTTTATCCAGTGCATGGACAGCAGCGTTCCCTGTGAATCCAACATCTTGCACTGCGCTCACCAATCCGTCTGCCAAAATTGGTGATTATGGTAATACCTCTCAATATGGCATGTCCAGAAGTAGACTGTTGTGGCTGTTAATGTTAAATATTTGGAAAAATTAAGGAAACTACCTTAGATTAGAAGGAGGCTTATTCGAGAGTATGCATTTATGTATGTTGCGAGTTATTTCTTTTTCACGGGCTACAGCCCAAAACGGCTATATGGATGTTGACATATGAAGTGTCGTCAGGGTCGGTAGAAATAATGTGACGTTCTGTCCCTTAAATTAACGTACAGCGCCATCTATCCAGCGACTAGGGAAGAATGTAATGGAAGGGTGTAATGTTATTTCTTGATGGAACTCAATGTTAATTTACTAATAAAACACATTTTCACTAGTTCCACAAGTTAATTATATTTGTTTAATTTGATATTAAGGCAGTCCGATGATGATGTTCGAAACTTACCGGTCACAGTTAGTTTAATATCAAATTAAACAAATATAAGGTGTAAAAAAACTACCTGCAAATATTTTATGTGGTGAACCAGCCCATAAAACTGAACAACTTTTCTCAAGAAACATAGCTTGAAGTACGAAAAAATGATTTGGTCCTCGCATACTAAGTGTGTTAGCCGGCCGGGTTAATTTGTATGAGAGGGCCAAATATTTTTTTCATATTTCGACCTATGTTCCTTGGGGAAAGTTTACGAACTGGTTCACCCCTTTAAAAAACTGCAGTTTTTTTTTTAATGTATAATTAATTAGTGGAACTAGTGAAAAATTGGGTTCGATCCTCACAAGACACAAATATTTATTAAGTTATTTTCAGAAATTTGTGTTTAGTCTGGGTGTTTCTATGTATAATATGTATTTACAAAAAAAAGTATTTATGTATTAAAATCAGCTATCTAGTTCCCATAGTACAAGCTTTGCTTAGTTTGGGGCTAGATGGCGCTGTGCGAATTGTCCAGGTTTTTTTTTTATATTGTTTATTTAGAAAACTGCCGATCCCCTTTGTGACGGTTTCGGAAAACCTGGACTCAATTTGCCGAGGTCGACTTAGAAGTCTTTAAATAGGCTCCATACTCAGGTCGGCCGGAGCAAAGATAACCGTTCCAGGTGGGGGTTCACGCAAGACCGCGATCTTCGGTGCAAATGCGGAGTTGACCCACAAACCACGGTCCACCGTATATCGTGCTCTGCTTGTCCTACCACCTGTACGCAGGAGCAGCTGATGACAGCCAATAATAATGCTGTTAGAGTGGCAAAATACTGGTCGAACGAAATTTGAGGCGATCGGCTTTCCATCGACACGATAGAAGAAGATTTATTTTATTTTATTCTTAGATTAGACTAGGTAAGAGTTTAAAATAAATTAAAAAGAAAACTCCCTATCAAGTTTGTTCATTCCCGCAGGCCCGCGAACTTTTCAGCCGCGCCCAGAAGCTAAACCACGTGATGGACCTGATCGAGCCCCAGCGGAAGACCGAGGAGATCAGCTCCATCAGCACCCAGCTGCAGGACTTGTGCGGGACTGGTGGCGCGCCCTGCGGGGAATACGCCGAATGTCTGGCGTTGCTGGACAGTATGGCCAAGAAAACCATCTCTAACAATGATCTGGTGTTGCAGTAAGTTATTTTACCTCTCATACCTTGTAGATTGCCGTGTTGCCGTGTGTTGCCGGCTGAGAATAGCATCACCCCATTTCTTGCCCGTGGGAGTCGTAAGAGGTGACTTAGGGACTTGAGGGTGTGTATTGCAATTTTAGGCGATGGGCTGACAACTTGTCACTATAGCGATACACAATTTTCTAAATAATTCTCAAATATTTGTCAGACGTGGCGTAAATGTCCGTTTTATGCGGCTGTTTATGCTCTGCCTACCCCGCAAGGGATTATAGGCGTGATATATGTATGTATGTATGTACCTTGTAGATTTATTTATTTATTGTTTATTAAAATTACATTTGCAAGCTTACAGTTAAAAACCAAAGCGCTCACAATGCTAGTTGTTACAAAAATTATAAACTAAGAAAAAATAAATCACATAATTCAGACAAAATCAATAATAAAAGTCAGTAGGTATACAATCAATTAAGAAGAAATGTTTTAGAATTAGAAGCAATTTAGCCGTTTAGTTAGATTTGCTTCATCAGAACACAACTCCAAGATTAATGATTGCAATAATGCGTAGGTCATTAGCTCCCTTCACAAAAGAATTTTTGAAATTGAGAATAGAATGATATCTTCTGTTGTCTATACACTATACCAAAATGATAAAAATATAAATACTATTCAATAATTTGTGGTGAAAATATGAATGAATGAAATTGACCAAATGTATTAAATATTCAATACCCTTTATTTTTACTGACTTTAATGAAAGTATTTATCGTATGATATCTATGGGTACATACATACATACATACATACATAAATCACGCCTTTATCCCTTACGGGGTAGGCAGAGCGTTAATAGCCGTAAAACGGATATTAACACCACGTCTGACAAAAGTTTGAGGGTCAATCAGATAGCTGTGTATCACATGGGTACATATCTGATAATAAACGATTTTATTTATTTATATATTTTAATTTATTTATGTGGGACTAGTGGCACGAGTTATGTTGTCTACGTAGAATGTGTGGCATTTTTGGACTATTGGCCATAAAAACTAGTACGAATGATTTGGTGTTGATATAAAAAAATTGTAGCCTCTTCTATATCCTATTACAAAGCTTAGTTACTTGAAAATGTTGCTTTTTCTTCTTCAAACTTTTTTTCGTAATCTATAATTGAACAAATTTTTTATTGAGTTTCCGTAGAAAGTCAGTTAGATGATCGAGAATTTAGAATGGGTGATCGTTTTTTTTCTCGTTTACCAACAAAGCATCCATACAACTATTGTTCAGTTTCATAACATGGGGGGGGGGGGGGGTAATTTTTTTTTTATTAATGATGGGTTTGCTCTTGACTCTATTCTAGGTCATAGGACAATAAAGCTGTCCTATGACCATGATGTATTTTACAATGACAATTCGATTGCAAAGTTTTTCGGTCCCCGTCCCTTAAGGCCCTTTTCCTGTCATGCGTGTTTTCGCCCGCGCACGGATGTGGTCCGCATGCGGGTGACAGCACGCTCCGGGCCACATGCAGGACAGGGATTTCGTTACCGCCCCCGCATCCAATCCGCGTTCCGCGCGCGTGCTAGCCGCATGATAGGAAAAACATGCATCAAATGATAGGATGCGGGCGGTCCGCATGCGGACCAGATCCGCGCGCGGGCGAAAATACGCATGACAGGAAAAGGGCCCTTACACCCTGTATAATCTAGATCCTCTTGCCCTTCCTCTTTCCCAGGACAGTAGCGGAGGAGGAGGTTCGCGACGCGCTCGCGGAGGCGTCGCGCTCGGGGCGGTGCTTCATCGTGCACTTCCTGCGGTGTTCCTACCTGATGCAGGACACAGCCTTGGCCAGGTAACTGACAACTGTGAGAGTATGTTACTTTAGTATTCTCTTCTCTCTTTTCGTGTGGGACACCGTGGCGTCCAACGACACAATGAACCCTGGTTACTACTGATAGTAGGCCTCTGACATGGTTGTATAACGACCGCCGTCTAAGTAATCATAGGCAGCAACCGGGACCGACGGCTTAGCGTGCCTTGCGAAACATGGAACCTTCTTTCTTTTCTGACAATCAGGTGGTTCAGCCTGCAATGTCCTAACCAGACCGGGAACAAATTCACAAAGAGAAAAATATCAACTTTTGTGAGTGTCCCACCGAGAATCGAACCCGGAACCTTTGCGTCGCAGGCAGTCGCACTACCACTGCGCCACATCGGTTGTCTAACAACTAACAACTGTGAGAGTATGCTACTTTAGTATTAAGGCGAGTGTAGCCGTCAACGACCTTGACAGTGGCGCCACTTAACAAAAAACAAAAAGTTATAGAGGCAATTCGATGCAAAAGTGCCGGGTCCTGGTGGAGAGTATCAGTTATAGAGGTTTCTCAGTTATGCAGGTCCCAGTTAACCAGGTTTCACTGTACAAATAAATCTATCAGGATATCCGTTGCCCAAGTTTTTAGTATTGGAACCTGCAAACTCAATGAAATATTCGCTGCAATTAAAGTTATGGAAAAAAGTACCTAAAAACGAACACTTTTGGTATTAATTGCCGTAACTTTAATTACAGCGATTATTTCATTGAGTTAGCAGGTTCTAAATTTACTTAAGGATAATACTAGAGGTATAAACTTGGGCAACGGATATTTTGATATATTGTTTGTATTTGTTTTGTGTGATGTGGCGCCACTGTCGAGGTCGTTCACAGGGATACTCGCCCTAACGTTTAAGGCTTGGCAATATCGAAAATCTACATGACTAACACATGACCAAACAAAAAAAGAAACCGGTAATTATCGCGTTTCGTCCAAATTGTCGCTATTAATCACATCGCTAGCGTATCATACATTAGCTATTTTATTTCTTTATTCTAGTGATGTTCATATGGCTATCTATACATATAATAAAACAGTAAAATCCGTGTGTCTATACATTTAACGAATTTTCGAATTTCGTAGGTGATGTGAAAATAGAGCTAGAACACATTTCATTTTATTTTGTCTGTCTGTTTGTCCGGGCTAATCTCCGAAACTACTGGACGTATTCGAATGAAACTTTTTGTTGTGTATTGCTACCCTTTTCCCGGGACCACCCGCCTATTGAATTCTTCCTGTCAACTGCCATAGGTTCTTTGAATAAATGCCAAGATCAAGTGAGGGATTGTAAATAAATGTTTTTTGTTTGTGTAGATGCATGCTGACGGCTGGCCCCGGACCCTCGATGATCATCGGGTGCGCAGGAGGAACCATCATCGCCGCGTGTCGAGTACCGCAGGTTAGTTCTCAATTCTTTATTTCTGCTAACATGTTGTAAAAAGATCTTAAAATTTAATTTGACACAAACATGCACCCTGCCTAGGGAATCGCAAATTAAATATATAAACTTAAACAAAATAGCTATCTTATTAACATTTATATTTTACATATTATTACCGTTTTGCATATATTCTTCAATATTTACATAATTCACGAAACCTATTGTGTAATTAAATTAATATTTTAATAAAGATTATTTTGGTCTGTAATGTAATGGCCCTATTTAGCTAGCCCAGTAAACACACATCACAAACACACACAAACTGGAAGAGTTCTTGCGGGTACAGCCCAGTATGGCTAGCTTTTCTTGGTTCAAAAATATTAAAGTCGTTTATTTTTGGTTTATAGTTTTTAGACCATTGGCCGAACCCAATGTTTTATTCTGTGTCATTTTACTTTTGTTTGCAGTGGATAAAAACGACTCAAACTGGGTTTGTACACTGTATTATCTGTCACATTGACAATACTCATACATTTTAAAATGTTTATTTGATTAATAACACTTAAAATTTAATCTAATAAACGAGCTACCATGCATTAAATCAAATATTTACGCAAGCGTCAAAAATGACACAAAATGTAATACAGTGAAACCTGGTTAACTGGGACCAGGATAAGTGAGAAACCTCTATAACTGATACACTTAACCAGGGTTCGGCACTTTTGCATCGAATTACCTGAGATTAACGATTAACTGAGAATTCATAACCTCATTATCTGAGATTTATTTTTGAAAATTTGCCTTAAATGATACAATAGCCTCTTGTAATTGAGACAATGATTCATATTTTTTCCAGCTCTAATGTATCCGTCCTTGTCTTTCAGTAGATGTTTTAGTTTTATAATATTCACTGACCTCTATGATTTAGACATTTTAAATTTCGACCTCTTTAAGTGAGATTTTCAATACACACGGGGGATTTGGTTAATTTTCATAGAGATAATTGACCTCTTTAAATGGTAAATTAGTAAATTGTATCCTCTGTAGACGACAACTACTATGAATTTGGTCTTCTTGTTCTTCTTTTAACAGAGTTCACTTTACGCTGACGTTACCTTTATAATTTGTATTCACTTTATGTAATAAATAAATTAATTAAAAATTGAGCGTAAAAATTATGAAAGCTTGCTTCACTTAGCGTACGTTACTAGCTAAGTGACCTTGATAATTTGAAGGCATAGAATAATATCGTGAGCGGAGCGAGCGATGTCAGTTTTCACTTGGTCCCGAAAACTAACAATACTATGAGAGGAATATTTTATTTATCACGTTGGCAATGCGTTCGCCGTTCACAAAAGGAGTGGACATATCGTTCCTTACTTCTTCTTCGTCTTCCTCGGGTTGTGACTACTTGTAACGTCTGTTAGGAGCTCGCAGACGGGTGATCAGCTCCGCTAGGCGGGAACTATTTCACCCAATTCCCAGGTTTGAGGGCACTGGGTTCACTGGTGCTCCGGCAGCGTCACCTCCTCGAATCTTCTTGTTGCCCTGCAGAATTGCCGGACATCTTTTAGATATGTTAGCTAAGTCTCTTTCTTCAAGCTTGTTCCTTACTTACGCAAACTTTCCTCACAGTCGATGGTGTCGGACACGTTCACAGCCGAGCGCTGGATGAGCTGCGTGCTACCCGTGTTCCGGGCGAGCCTCGAGCCCACGCCGAGTGGGGAAAGCCCCCTCACGTACGCTCAGATGACAGGCACTAAGGTAACACTACGCCTTCTTTCTTTATAATAAAAAAATATTTGATATTTTACATAAATAACTTAATCGTAAGATCGTACTTATGTGACTTATATTAATTATTTTGTTCGTTATTAAGTTTTAATATGATGAAATGGAAATTTATTAGTATTAAGTGTCCCACGTATGCATGCCACCACTTACAATGCCCTTAGAGGGTACATGTAACTATCTGCTACTTCTATTGTAATATCTTGAGACTTTTACATGTAAGCATGAATAGATTGAATTGTTTGGAATATTTACACGGTATTCAATTTATCGCGGGTTTTCATCGCTTAGACTACATTCAATCTGTAAAGAATGAGGTTCTGGGTATAAGTTGCAAAATGAACCCGGTAGATGGAACCGTGCCACGCGTTACTGGCATCAAGATACAGTTGCAAAATAAGCAAGCATTGGATGAGCCGCGATAGCTCAAATGAAAAAGGCATCGCCACTAGTGATGCCGAAAGTCACAGGTTCAAATCCTGCCCGCGCTTTCACATTTTGAAAGTTTTCGAACACTGTATAAAATAGAAGCTTATAATGAGGGTCATTAGAATGCGAGTGTCTGATAATAATTTGACACGAGCATTCTAATGCCTAATTATATGCAGTTGCAAACACTATTTTATCTACACTCTAAAAAAAACACAATTTTACACTTTTCCAAACGTCCGCACCGGCCATTGCAAGGCCCAATACAAGGTCAAATTTAATACGAAAACGTAATATGGCGAGAACTTTTTCACCATGTCTATAGCAAATAAATATCTTTATCTGATACGATTTTTTTACAAAATCTATACTTCAGCAGTTGTTTAGATGTCGAGTCAGCAAATGAACAACAACTGAACAATATCTGATCAATATCTGAACAACAACTGAACAATATCTGAATAAGATCTGAACAACAACTAAACTATATCCGAACAATATCTGAACAACAACTGAACAATATCTGAACAACATCTAAACAACAACTGATCAACATCTGAACAACATCGGTACAACAACTGAAGAACATCGTGCGATAACAACTACAGGTCCGACGGAAGATGGCGATTTAAAAAGTCTTCGTTTCATTTCTCAATTTTATCGAAAGAACAGCCTTCTCATTAAGTCATTACGCTTCTGTTATTTCTATTAAACTGTAATTTCTATAGGTAGAATGCATAAAGCAGGTATTTATCCAACTGTTTTCGAAGTCATAATTTGAATATTATGAAACAAGTGTAGTTATACAATATTTAAATTCAGGAAAAGCAATATATTTTTCAACAGTAACTTTCTTATAATCATTCATTATTTTATCTACACTCATTTCATAATATTCGAATAATGAACTCGAAAACAGTAGTATGAAGACCTACTTTATGCATTCTGCCTATAAAAATTACAGTTTCATAGAAATTACAGACGCGTAATGCCTTAATGAGAAGGCTCTTACTTCGATAAAGTTCAGAAATGAAACGAAGTTTTTTTTTGCCAATGCTCATATCGCCATCTTCCGCCGCACTTGTCAGTTGTTGTTGTACGGTAATTGTTCGGTTGTTGTTTAGTTGTTTTATTAGATGGTTGTTGAGATGTTGTTCAGTTGTTGTTTAGTTGTTGTTCAGCTGTTTATTAGATGTTGTTGTTCAGATGTTTTTCAGATGTTGTTCCGTTGTTGTTTCGATGTTGTTCAGTTATTTAGTTAAGTGGTTGTTCAGTTGCTGACTCGACATCTGAACAACTGCTGAAGTATAGAATTTTCGAAAATTTATATCAAGGCACATTACGTTCTCGTATTGAATTTGACCTTGTATCGGACCTTGCAATCGCCGGTGCGGGCGTTTGGAAGTGTTTAACTGTTTTGTTTTTGCAGAGTGTAGATAAAATAGTGTATGCAACTGTAATCTCATGTCGAACTATTAACATATATATATATAATCAGACACTTGCATTCTAATGACCCCCTTATACGATAGTTGCATAAACTACTATTGTTTGCGCAGGTGAGCCTGATAACCTGCGAGCAGCTGGTGCAGGATGCGATGCGCGCCGGCATCAAGTACGCTCAAGCGCACGCGCACAGCGCGGCGGCGCGGGGGGGCGCGCGGGGGGGCGCGCGGGCGGACGCGGCGCTACACAGCCAGGGAAGGAGTACGAACTAATCGACAGACGATAATAATGTGAAATTTTTGTGATTCTGTTAGACAGCAATTCGTCGAGCGACGCGAGATAATGATATGGCCCGATAAATGTAATTTATTGACCTTCAGGATAGATTGCTTTTGGAAACTGATTCGGGTACATAAGGTCCAAAATCCAGTGGTATCTGGTGTAAAATCCTTTCCCTGTCTTATTATTTATTAAGAGTGAACTTTTGTGCTACCCTTTTTTTCTATTATATTTGAACAATACGAACATAAGCAAATCGGGTCAATTCGTATTTCGTCTCCTGTATCAGAGTTTTAAATTGCTTTTTAAGTAACTAGTAGAACTCTAAATATGGTTAAACGATCACCGTCTATCATAGGTCAGCAACCAAGGCATGATCAGACCATGTGAACAACTTCTATGCTTGGCTTGGTAAACAAGAAAAAAATTCAACCTTCCATATAAAATCTGACTCAACCGACTGACTTTGTTTTTGTTTCCGAACATAAGCGCCTAAGTAATTGTTCAGTTTCATGGTCTGATTATGCCTGCAAAGTTTTACACCGTCCCTTACACCCTGTATACTATTTTCAACAAATATGTGCATAAGTCTGAATTGTCAAAATGATCTAAAATATATTTTTGTACATAAATTTTGATTGTTAGCACGATGTAATCGTAATAAAATGGTGCTTAGAATATAGTGATGTACACGATTCAATTGACCGCAGTTTGGAATTGCTGGTTTTTTGGTTAAAGTACCTTTTCATTGTGGTTTGTTTATGAAGGTGGCTACAAACGTAGCTATAAATCACGTGTTGTAGTAGTTTTACTCCTCAAATGTCGAAATTATCTCCCTGAACTACGATTTTAAGGCGAGTGTAGTCGTGAACGACCTCGACAGTTGCGCCACTTCACAAAAAAAAACTCTTTATACAAACAAAACAATCTCTCAGAATGTCCGTTGCCCAATTTTTTTGTATAATCCTTGAGTAAAATTAGAACCTGAAAACTCAATGCAATATTCGCTGTAATTTAAGTTATGGCAATTAATACCAAAAGTGGCCGTTTTTAGGCACTTTTTGCCATAACTTTTATCGCAGCGAATAATTAATTGAGTTTGCAGGTTTTAATTTTACTAAAGGATTATACTAAAAACTTGGGCAATGGACATTCTGATAGATTGTTTGTGCAGTGAAACCTGGTTAACTGGGACCTGGATAACTGAGAAACCTCTATAACTGATACTCTCCACCAGGACCCGGCACTTTTGCATCGAATTGCCTCTAAAACTGAGAATGAATAACCTTATTATCTGAGATTTACTTTTGACCATTTTTCCCATTTTTACCTTCATAACTGACACAAAAAGCCTAAAAGCCTCTGTAATTGATACAATTATAAATTTTATCCAGCTCTAATATATCCGTCCTTATCTTGCAGGAGAAGTTTTAGTTTTATTATAATCGCTGACCTCTATAAATGAGACATTTGTTAATCTTGACCTCTATAAGTGAGAATTTCAATACACATGTCTCTACCGCACAGACATTTTGATTAATTTTCACGGAAATTATTTTATTAACCATATAATGTTTATTTTGACCTCTGTAAGTGAAAACCTCTATGAATGAGATTATTATAATCATAAACCTCGCTAACTGGGAAACTTGTGATGATCCTCTATAAGTGAGAAATACACCATGAGATCTCAGTTGAACAGGTTTCACAGTTATAGTTTTTTTTGTGAAGTGGCGCCACTGGCGAGATCGTTCACTCGCACACTCGCCTTAAACCGTCGAACGGCAACAACACTACGACATTTTAACTAAGTCTGTTTACCTTTATTTACATTACAGTCATTCTGTCGTGAAAGAAAAATAAAATGTACTCATCATTCAGTAGTGACATTCAACAAAGTGAAAATATGGCTTTGTTTGTGGCGGTCATGTAACTAATTTATTTATCAGTGGATCTGTTTGTAGTAGTGCCTTCACATGGTTATTTACACGAAATATTATTAATTTATTAAGTCTGTAGAAAATTTATTCATAGATAGATTTATTCGCTGTAGTTGGTAAATATCACAATAGTGTTATGATTATAATTTTAAGCTACGTTCACACCATGCACCTGCTCCTGCCGCTGCCGCGAATATTGTTCGATATACTTCCGCGGATACAACGCGAGTGAGTGTTTACACAGCTGTCATATATATATTTAGGAGTTAATACGAGTGAGCGAGAACAATACATTCCACTCGCGCTCGTTTTGCTGTTCCTTTGACTCGCGCACGGAAAGTCGACACTCGCGGGAGCACGGGAAGTGGCAGCGGCATGACAAGTAGCAGCGCGAGTAACCTGTTAACAAACTCGCGCTGCCCAATTCCCGTAGGTACTATTTTCCTGCCCTATAAAGTGAACGTGATTTTAGACTTTACTCAATTTTATTTTCGTCCAGAAATACTTCCATTGTAACACAATTTTTATTCGGAACAAAAATTTCATTTTAGCTACCTCGCTTTGTAAATAAATCTATATTTTAAATTAAATAATTGTTTCCTTTAAAAACACTAAATCACACATTTTCTTGCGCTTAATTTACTACCCAAGAGGTACCTTCATCATTACTTCAACCTATCTATTTAAGGGTTCACTGGTTATTTTTAGTAATTGAAAATGAAAAATATTTATTGAGTCACAAAATTTCTTATACCTGTTATAGTGCCGAGACCAACCCAGTAAGTATACCAGGATACCTGGTTACAGGTTACAATAGCTGTTGGTTTTCCAAAATAAACTTATAGTTAAGAAACAAAAAAAAGGTGTCCACCTGTGCGTGTGTGTTTGTGTGTGTGCCTACTCATTCACACAGAGACCTTATCAGTTGTTCTGTTTGATCGTATATGATCGTTTTTAACCAGTCAATTAGGGCAACTTTACATTCACGAAGCTTCTTTGGGTAGATATCTAATTTCTGATTTAGCTGATTATAAATGTGAGCAGACAGGTGATGAAATTGTCGTTGGGCAAAAAATATTTTAGCAGGTTGTCTTTTAACCACTCTGCTCTGCCTCCTTCTATCGAGTATGTTAGGGTCGAAAAGAATGGTTTTATGTAATTTCAGGGTGGCAGATATAACATATAGCTTTCTCTGTGAGTAGGTAAATCACAAAAAGAATATAAATCCGCAGTTGGAAACAGGAGGGTTTAAAATACGTTAGCATCTTTGGCCTCTCAACTTCTATGAACTTCGACGCACCTCCCCAGACAGGTATGCAGTAACTAATATTAGATTTAGCAATTGTTATGTATATCTGGGTGAGTAGATGTTTAGAAGCAACGTGTCTTAGTTTTTGAAAATCAAGTTTAATTTACGTGTTATTTCATTAATGTAATCTTTTTGGTTTTACCAATTATAGTCTATCATCAATGTACACTGCCATTAGATTTGACGAATAAGACTTTTTCTATAGGGATGAGGCTACATATTCCGTTAAGAGCCGATTGATTGAGCGCATTGGTGGATTTTTAGCTGTAAATCTGTGGGTAGTTGAGTGCTTTTGTTAAGAGAATAACATATAAACTAATTAATAGTTTTACTGATATTCAAGTGTCAGCAAGTTGTTATTCAGCCAGACAGTAATTGTATGGAAAACCCGTATAAATTGATACCTAACCAAGGTTGATGTGCTGTTAATAGTCAAATAAAACAAAATTATTTATTTATAATTTACAATATTTATTGGGAAAATACTTTATTCAGATCACAATATGATTGAACTAAACTATTTACAGTCTTTTAAAGGATCGCGGTCCGAGGGACCAACTATTTTAATAGCTTTGTCATTTTGGATTCTCTAGATAATCAACCAAACCTGAATCGCGCCTCGCCTCGCGGGCAGTTAGCTTACAATATGCTCATGAGTAAAATAATAACTTTTTACACCAGTTTCACTAATTTGTAAAGAAAAAAACTGCGTTCCTTTTAAGGGATGAACCAGCCCATGAAACTGAAAAACTTTCCTCAATTAACATAGACCAATATATAAAAAAATTAGACCACAAATACAACCAGACTTGGTCGGCTGCTACATTATGTATGGGAGGTTTCTTTGTTCATATTTCGACCTATGTTTCTTGGGGAAAGATTTCCAGTTTCATGGGCTGGTTCATTCCTTGAAAGGAACGCAGTACTTTTCCTTACACCCTGTATAGGGTGTAAGGAACAGCCCTCCGAATACTGATAGGATGCATTCAGACTATGAAACTGTATTACTTTCCCCTAAAAACACACATAAAAAAATCATTTACTACGGGAAGGGCATTTCTTTTTAAGTATTCTGAAACATTTCTTTATGGAAAGTTGTTCAGTTTCTCAGTATTCGACAGGCCTTCCCTTACACCCCGAATATCCAGCATAGCTTCTGGTTATAAAGCCATTTAGGACAGGCGGAGTTTTCCTGTGAACCGCCATGAGCTGAACGAGTGTCACAGATGGTCATGCTAATGGTTGTCCATGTACATCATGTCCGTGAGCAGTAGCACGGTGTTGGGCAGCGGCCGCGGCTGCGGGGACAGGATCGTCAGCGTGCCACGCTCAACGTCCACCGCCGTGCTGACCATACACAAATATAAGTTGTATTAGATAGATAGATAGATAGATGAACACTTTATTGCTCACAACATACACAACAGAAACAAAACAATACAGAAAACTTAAGACTAAAAGTAAGCAAAGGCGGTCTTGTCGCTTGCAGCGATCTCTTCCAGGAAACCTTTACATTAAAATAGAGACAAAAGATTTGCAAGTATACAATGGTTTTATTTTGCACTCACAGTGCTATATTACTTTCATAAATGAAAATAAGAAATTGAAAAAATGTCAGCGCCCGCCGGGACTTGAACCCGGGACCGTGGAGTACCGTTCCACTGCTCTGCCAACTGAGCTACCGGCGCCCCGACGTAAGCCGACGAAATCTTCAACCTCTTGGTACTCGTCTCGAAGCGACGACAAGCGACATCTAGTATAAGTTATTTGAAACGAATACTATGGTCAGTCCACTTAAGAGTGAAATTCGAACCATGCGATGAAGCTTTGCTTAATTAAATGTACTATGGTTTTATTTTGCACTCACAGTGCTATATTACTTTCATAAATGAAAATAAGAAATTGAAAAAATGTCAGCGTTTTTTTCGTTTCAAATAACTTATACTAGATGTCGCTTGTCGTCGCTTCGAGACGAGTACCAAGAGGTTGAAGATTTCGTCGGCTTACGTCGGGGCGCCGGTAGCTCAGTTGGCAGAGCAGTGGAACGGTACTCCACGGTCCCGGGTTCAAGTCCCGGCGGGCGCTGACACTTTTTCAATTTCTTATTTTCATTTATGAAAGTAATATAGCACTGTGAGTGCAAAATAAAACCATAGTACATTTAATTAAGCAAAGCTTCATCGCATGGTTCGAATTTCACTCTTAAGTGGACTGACCATAGTATTCGTTTCAAATAACTTATACTAGATGTCGCTTGTCGTCGCTTCGAGACGAGTACCAAGAGGTTGAAGATTTCGTCGGCTTACGTCGGGGCGCCGGTAGCTCAGTTGGCAGAGCAGTGGAACGGTACTCCACGGTCCCGGGTTCAAGTCCCGGCGGGCACTGACATTTTTTCAATTTCTTATTTTCATTTATGAAAGTAATATAGCACTGTGAGTGCAAAATAAAACCATAGTACATTTAATTAAGCAAAGCTTCATCGCATGGTTCGAATTTCACTCTTAAGTGGACTGACCATAGTATTCGTTTCAAATAACTTATACTAGATGTCGCTTGTCGTCGCTTCGAGACGAGTACCAAGAGGTTGAAGATTTCGTCGGCTTACGTCGGGGCGCCGGTAGCTCAGTTGGCAGAGCAGTGGAACGGTACTCCACGGTCCCGGGTTCAAGTCCCGGCGGGCGCTGACATTTTTTCAATTTCTTATTTTCATTTATGATTTGCAAGTAGTTGCAAATTATCAGTCAAATTATTAAATTTTATAACAACACGTACGTAAGTACACTTACAATCATACTTAAATACATACATACAAATATATACAAATATGAGTTAAATAAATACAAAAAAAAAATCAACTGCATATATTTAAACAGGTGAAACTGCTTAAAAAATTAAAATGAAATGAAATAACTTTATTCAATGTAGGATAGCATTATCACTTATTAAACTGAACGACTTTCCGCCGCAAAAAACGGACATTTATGGATATTAATATCTCGTAAAAAAAATACTTAGTACAGAGAAACCTGGTTAACTGGGACCTGGATAACTGAGAAACCTCTATAACTGATACTCTTCACCAGGTCCCGGCACTTTAGCATCAAATTACCTCTATAATTGAAAAATAATAACCTTATCATCTGAGATTAACTTTCATGATAATTATTCCCATATTTGATTCCATAATTAATACAAAAAGCTTAATAGCCTCTGTAATTGAGACAATTATTCATATTTTTCCAGCTCTAATATATACGTTCTTGTCTTGCAGCAAAAATTTCAGTTTTATAATAATCACTGACCTCTATAAATGAGACAATGTGAATTTTGACCTCTATAAGTGAGATTTTCAATGCACACGTCTCTACCTCATGCTACCTCACAGCTAATTTGGTTAATTTTCACGGAAATAACTGACCGCTATAAATGATAATTTGGTTTATTTTGACCTATGTATGTGAGAACCTCTATAAATGAGATTATTCTAACCTTAAACCTCGCCAACTGGGAAAATTGGTAAGTGATAAACCTCTATAAGTGAGAAATAATCGTATGCACCATGAGATTTCAGTTAAACAGGTTTCACTTTAAATAATTTAGATCCGGTTTAAGAAGCAAACTATTCATCCCGCAAAGGGTGCTTGCTTACACACATCTCAGCTTGGCACTCTTCGCGCGTATATGGAGTATTGCAGTCACCTTTGGGATGGGTCAGCCAAATACCAACTTGCCGCTCTTGACTCGGTGGAACGCAGGGCCAAGAGGCTCATAGGCGACATAAAACTGGTGGACACCAAGCTACATAGCCTGGCACATCGCCGCAAGGTTGCCTGCTTGTCGGTTTTTTACAGATTGTACTTCGGAGAGTGTGCTCAAGAGCTTCACGACCTTGTTCCACCAGCTCCCTTCTACCATCGGACATCCAGACGCACCGCCGGATACCATCCGTACCTGGTTGCCATTCCACCAATTCGGACTAAGCGCTTCCAGTCATCATTTATAATGCGCACTGCTAAAGAGTGGAACTCACTACCTGCGTCTGTGTTTCCAAACGCATGCAACCCTAATCTCTTCAAAGTAAGAGTGAACAGGCTTCTTCTGGGTGAGCTCGCTCCATCTTAGACTCTGTCTCTGTCCTATGACCTAGAGCAAACCCATACTTAATTAAAAAAATAACAAAAATACTCACACAGTGACGAACCCGGCGAGGTTGGAATGCAGCACGTCATCGTCAGGCCCGGCGGCGAAGGAGACAGCTAGTAGCCTGTGCGCGAGTGCGAGCGAGAGGGAGACAGGCACCAGTTTTGTGAGAGCGTCCTCCGCGCGCATGCCCAGCGGCATGCACGAGTCGGGCAACGATGGCGCGCCCACCTGAGTACCATCATACAGGGTGTAAGCGCCGGTGTACCGAAAACTTTGCAGGCATGATCAGACCATGAAACTGAACAACTTTTACTATGGAGCCTATGTTGGGAAACTATTTTTTTTTGAGTTTCCATAGAAAGTCAATCAGCTGATCGGGATTTTTTTGTGGAAGGTCGAAAAAAAATTATCGTTTACCAACATAGCTTCCAAAGAAAAACTGGTGACTTTCTAGGTAAATAGCAATAAAAGCAATGAAACTGAACAACTTTTTCATTTCATTTCATTTCATTTATTGATTGCATTGTCACAAATAATACAGTACATTCATAAAGAGTAGATAATTTACAGATGGTATGGAAATTAGATGTGACACCCAGTCAGGGTATCGCAACACTGAGCCAGAGGGCTTATAATAGTTAAAATATTATCCTTATGTACCTACGCATGCAAATCATTTGATCTATTCAATACTAATACATTGACAAAATTAATTAATATTAACACAATAAATATTTGAAGTAGGTGAGTATATTTATAACATTAAAATATAATTCACCAGAAATATTATGGAAAACGAAAAATATAATTAGTATGTCAGTCAATAATTAACAATAATAATAAAGTTTCAAATTTTTACATATTTATAGCTTTTATTTTATTGCTATTTACCTAGAAAGTCACCAGTTTTTCTATGGAAGCTATGTTGGTAAACGATATTTTTTGCGACCTCCCATTAAAAAATCCCGATCAGCTGACTGACTTTCTATGGAAACTCATAAAAAAAAATAGTTTCCCAACATAGGCTCCATAGTAAAAGTTGTTCAGTTTCATGGTCTGATCATGCTTGAAAAGTTTTCGGTACACCGTCCCTTACACCTTGTATAGGGTAAAATTGTACTAGTGACCGATAGCGAAAACTCAGTACGAGCTGGTAATATGGAACAACTTTCTCCAACATAGGTCGATATACAAAAATGAAGTTTGGACCTCCCCATACAAAGTTGCCGATAAGCTGATTATTTAGTTCAGTTTTTACGCTAAACCGGTAAAAGAATTCGAAAGACGAAAAGTAAATTTGCAAAATAAGTCGACTACTGTTTCGCTTTCTATTCACTATTATTGATTTGAGTTACTATAGAAACTCAAAATATTTTTGACACAATTCAGCGTATGTTCCTTGGGGAAAGTTGTTCGTTATCACTAGACTGTCCTGTTTTCAGTATCGGTAATTATTCAATTTTCACCCGATATTTTACAATAAGTCTATAAGCCTTCATCTACTTCGGTTCAGCATTTGTACCAGTCATTTTAAACTTTAGTACCCTCACTTAAAGTTCCAAACCTATAAAAAAACATAACAATAGTGAGGACACCAGTTAAGGCGAGTGTAGCCGTGAAAGACCTCGACAGTGGCGCCACTTCACACAAAAAATATTTTCTCTTTATACAAACAATCTATCAGAATGTTCGTAGCTCAAGTTTTTAGTCCTTAAGTAAAATTAGAACCTGCAAACTTAACTAAATATTTGCTGTGATCAAAGTTATGGCAAAAAGTGCCTAAAACGGCCACTTTTGGTATTAATCACGACTACACTCGCCTTAAGTCAGTTAGGTAAATTGTTATTATGCCAATCATAAGTTGGCTATAAGTACTTTAGATCAAACGTGAATTACTAAATTAGGGCTAACGTAGTTATAATCCAATAGTGGTTTGGGGTCGGTTTGCATAAAATTTTAAGTCATATTTGTATTACGCATATATTGTATAGTCATATCATAATTATTCAGAGTCATTAAAAAAACACGCATAACCTTTGTAGCATAAATTACATTCACTAGCATAAAGATAACTAGGCAAATTATTCGTTGGCATTATTTAAAAAACATGCTCGCACGCAGCTTAGCCTGCCATAACCTATTATGTAGAAAAACATTATCAAAAATAACAAATATGCGACTCAAAACTAGTCTAAAATAAAACAGGTCAAAATAATAGTATGACTTTCAATGCAGTAGGACATATAAAAATTATGCTCAACAAATAGTATGACAAAGAATTTTATGCAAACGAGGTGTAGCGACCTCTGGGAGCTACAACAAGAAGCTCACTCAAAGTGGTTCACGAGCAAGCAAGTCGCAACAGAAGTTCCAACATATCCGCAAGATGGCGCCACGTGACAGAACAAAGAGCCTGAAACGCGGTATCGAAGTGTTTCACCGCGCAACGCATATATACAACTTCCAATTCTATCCAGGTGGAACAGTCGGTCCCCTGGACACAACTCCCGGCCAGGCGGGTAGCTACCCTTTTCCCGAACACCACCTAGAACCCTCCATCCTGCCTATTGGCATCACTCCTGTCACCATATTGTTGAAGTTCCTCATATGCCAAAGTATATGAGGAACTTCAACAATATGCAAAACGACGGTATCCCTCCAATAGTAGTAAATACTTGAAACGTACCTTGTATATCTTGAGGTCTGTGAACTTGACGTCGAAGGAGTGTGGGTAATAGGGGGTGCGCTTCCCGTAGAAGTATTCGCGGATGCGCGCGTCGCGGGACTCCGAGCGCTGGGACGATGACCGCTCCACCACCTAGCGATACCACTCAATATTATTCCTACATACAAACATATATCACGCCTTTATCCCTTGCGGGGTAGGCACAGCGTAAACGACCGAAAAAACGGCCACTTACGCCACGTCTGACAAACGTTTGAGGGTCATTCGGAAAATTGTGTATCGCCATAGTGACAGGTTGTCAGCCCATCGCCTAAAATTGCTATACACACCCTCGAGTCCCTTCGTCGCCTCTTACGACTCCCACGGGAAAGAAATGGGGTGATACTATTCTAAGCCGGCATCACACGGCAATATTATTCCTAGTTATAATTTAAACGGGTTCTTACCGACGAATTATTCTTCTTGTTCTTCTTTTCGTGTGGGACACCGAGTCGTCCAACGACACGATGAACCCTGGTGTCAGAGTTTTTCAACCGCCTACTACTAGTAGTAGGCCTCTGACATGGTTGTGTAACGACCGCCGTCTAAGTAACAATAGACAGCAACCGGGACCGACAACGTGCCCTCCGAGGCACGGAACCTTTTTTTTTTTCGGGAAATTAGGTGGTTCACCCTGCAATGTCCTAACTAGACCGGGAACCAATTCACAAAATTATAAATATCAATTTTGTGAGTGCCCCACCAAGAATCGAACCCGGAAACTTTGCGTCGCACTACCACTGCGCCACATCGGTCGGCCGACGAATTATTTGTAATGCGAGTTCCCGATATTTCACGTATAGCGTCATGATCACGGGTAAACTGTAGATGTTAAATGTTTACCCGTGATCATGGCGCTTGCAACAGCGTCCAAATATCGGGAACTCGCTTTTCTACACCAATATCATAAAGAGGAAAGATTTGATTGTTTGTTTGTTTGTTTGTTTGCATCGAATAGGCTCCGAAACTACTGGCCCAATTTTAAAAATTCTTTCACCATTAGAATCCTACATTATTCCTGATGAACATAGGCTATATTAAACTGTCTTATTCTCGGGGGGGAATTGTTAGCGGCGGGTGAAACCGCTGGGCGGGCTGCTAGTTATAAATAATTCGTCGGTAAGAACCCGTTTAAATTATAACTATGAATAGTGTAAATAACCGCGCAAGTCAATATTATTATTATTTATTAACAGGCAGCATACCGTGTGATGTCGGCGTAGAATGGCATCACCCCATTTCTCACCCATGGGTGTCGTAAGAGGCGACTAAGGGACTCGAGGGTTAGATGTGAATTGCAATTTTAGGCGATGGGCTGACAACCTGTAGCTATAGTGATACACAGTTATCTGTTTGACACTCAAACTTTTGTCAGACGTAGTGTAAATATCCGTTTAACGGCCGTTAACGCTCTGCCTATCCCGTAAGGGATATAGGCGTGATTTTTGTATGTATGTATGTTATGTATGTTGGCAGTGCTTTGATTTTTATATTTTTTTATCCCGCCCGAGCCGGTTTTCTATTAGGACATTACAAAATTGTTATAAAAAAAAGAAAATTGTGTGATACAAATTTCTTTTTTTTACAATGACGGTTCATGACGTCAATAAGTGATATGATAATACTATCCTACATTGAATAAAGAATTTCAATTTCAATTGTTTGAAAAAATGTCAGCGCCCGCCGGGACTTGAATCCGGGACCGTGGGGTACTGTCCGACTCTGCCAACTGAGCTACCGGCGCCCCGACTGACACTTGCCAATTTTTCAATCTCTTGGTACTCGTCTCGAAGCGACGTACAAACGACATAGTTATTGTAACTAATACCGGCGGGCGCTTACATTTTTTCAATTTCTTATTTTCATTTATGAAAATAATATAGTACTTTCTTTTCTTTTCGTGTGGGACACCGAGTCATCCAACAACCCGATGAACCCTGGTGTCAGAGTTTTTCACCCGCCTACTACTAGTAGTAGGCCTCTGACATGGTTGTGTAACGACCGCCGTCTAAGTAACCATAGACAGCAACTGGGACCGACAACGTGCCCTCCGAGGTACGGAACAATTTTTTTTTTCGGGCAATTAGGTGGTTCACCCTGCAATGTCTTAACCAGACCGGGAACAAATTCACAAAGTGATAAATATCAATTTTGTGAGTGTCCCACCAAGAATCGAACCCGGAACCTTTGCGTCGCAGGCAGCCGCACTACCACTGCGCCACATCCAACTGTAGCTGTAAAATGCGTTTACCCGTGATCATGCCGCTTACAACAGCGTCGAAATATCGGGAACTCGCATTATAAATAGTTCGTTGGTAAGAACCCGTTTAAATTATAACTATGAATAGTGTAAATAACCGCGCAAGTCAATATTATTATTATTTATTAATAGGCAGCATACCGTGTGATGTCGGCGTAGAATGGCGTCACCCCATTTCTGTCACGTGGGTGTCGTGTGAGGCGACTAAGGGACTCGAGAGTTTGATGTGTTTTGCAATTTCAGGCGATGGGCTGACAACCTGTCACTATGGCGATACACAATTTTCCGAATGCCCCTAAATGCTTGTCCGACGTGGCGTAAATGTTCGTTTTTTGCGGCCGTTTACGCTCTGCCTACCCCGCAAGGGATAAAGGCGTGATATAAGTATGTATGTATGTAGAAATTGAAAAAATGTCTGCGCCCGCCGGGACTTGAACCCGGGACCGTGGGGTACCGTCCCACTGCTCTGCCAACTGAACTATCGGCGCTCCGACTGACACTTGCTAATCTTTCAATCTCTCGGTACTCGTCTCGAAGCGACGTACAAGCGACATCTAGTATAAGTTATTGTAACAAATACCGGCGGGCGCTGACATTTTTTCAATTTAATAATCATAAATGAAAATAACATAGCACTGTGAGTGCATAATAAAATCATAATATAAGTCAATATTATTCATAGTTATAATTTAAACGGGTTCTTACCGACGAATTATTTACAATGCGAGTTCCCGATATTTCACGTATAGCGTCATGATCACGGGTAAACTGTAGCTGTAAAATGTTTTCCCGTGATCATGGCGCTTGCAACAGCGTCGAAATATCGGGAACTCGCTTATTATAAATAATTCGTCACCAAGAAACTGAACGTATCTCAAATATTTTAGCAGACATAATGGAAGACTTGGCTGAATATTGTGCTTGCCTTCAAACATATAATTACTCTAACGAGCGAATTTGCTTTGTTTTTTTTCTCGTTTATTGAACTATTGTTATGTTTTTCTCGTAGGTGTAGTATAAAGCACTATCTATCACTTGGAAGAAAGTACGATTACTAACTCGGGTGTATTGAGGCCCTCAGCTGTGCTTCGGCACTTTAAAGTACACCTTCGTTAATAATAGATCTCTTTCTTTACGCGTGTAGAATGTAATGTAGTTCTTCGAGGTGGGTCGGTTAGCGTTTTTGCATTACCGAAACGAAACCAGTTATCATTACCCGATAAGTCCGAAAAGAAAGATTAGGACATATATATAAGAGATCTGTGAGAAAGATAGTGCTATGCTTCGGAGGGCATGTTAAACCGTCGGCCCCGGTTGCAGTCTATGATTATTTAGACGGCGGTCGTTACACAACTATATCAGAGGCTTACTACTAGAAGTAGGCGGTTGATAAGACTCTGACACCAGGGTTAATCGGGTCGTTGGATAACGTCGATGTCTCACACGAAAAACAAGACATACATACATACATAAATCACGCCTATATCCCTTACGGGGTAGGCAGAGCGTTAACGGCCGTAAAACGGATATTCACACCACGTCTGACAAAAGCTTGAGGGTCAATCAGATAACTGTGTATCACTATAGTGATAGGTTGTCAGCCCGTCGCCTAAAATTGCAATACACATCCCTCGAGTCCCTTAGTCGGGTCTTACGACACCCATGGGTAAGAAACGGGGTGATGCTATTCTAAGCCGGCATCACACGGCAAACAAGACAAGACAGCAAAATAAAATAGTTGTATCTATAAACTACTCACCCCTCCGCTTTTTGGCAAGTACACAACTTTGACGAACTTCGGCATGTCCCGTTTCAATTCGTTGTACAGCCTCTCGTTGTCTAAAACTAATATTACATCTACCTGAAAAAGATAAAAGCAAATTGACAGACATATACTTTTTGAAACATACTTAAGGGCGGAGCAGACCGGCTCCGTATCCGTTGCGTATCCAGCTCTCGTCCGTAGTCACGCACGAACTTATGACGTTGTAATGTATGGGACTGTATGAGATACGGCACACCGCTTGCGTTGCGTATCCGTTCCGTGCTGCAAGCAAGCGGTGTGCCGTATCTCATACAGTCCCATACATTACAACGTCATAAGTTCGTGCGTGACTACGGACGAGAGCTGGATACGCAACGGATACGGAGCCGGTCTGCTCCGCCCTTTAAGGTGGGACATTTTTCATACAAATGTTAAATGGACTTATGTCTTTAAAGGAGACAAATTCTAATTGAAAAACTCGACTCGTTGTTAGTCAAATTACATGCAACAACAGTCAACTGCTGGACGTGGGTCTCCCCTTATTGGAGGGTATTGCTAACTCCGGATGATGCTGGCTTAGAATAGCATCACCCAATTTCTTTCCCGTGGGAGTCGTAAGAGGCGACTAAGGGACTCGAGGGTGTGTATTGCAATTTCAGGCGGTGGGCCGACAACTTGCCACTATGGCGATACACAATTTTCCGAATGACCCTCAAATGTTTGTCAGACGCGTAAATGTTCGTTTTTTGCGGTTGTTTGCGCTTTGCCTACCACGCAAGGGATTATAAATAAATAAATAATAAATAAATATCTTGGACATTTCACACAGCGCCATCTAACCCCAAACTAAGCAAAGCTTGTACTATGGGAACTAAATAGCTGATTTAAATACTTATATACTTTAATATACATGGAAACACCCAGACTAAACACAAATATCTGAAAATGGCTTAACAAATATTTGTGTCATATGGGGATCAATCAATCAATCAATCAATCAATTTATTTATCAATTTCAAAAAATACAATATAACAAGAGTTTAATGCACCTTAAAGCAAACTTAACTTAAATTAGAAACACATGGTTTATTTTTTTTCTACCCACACTAGGTAATCCTGTGTCGTGGGTAGGTAGGTAGTAGAATGTGTGTACCGTTAAATAGGAATAATAGGTAGTGGTGCGCACGATGTCATTAGAAGTAGATTATATATGTATGTATTAAGTTAAATAAATAAATAGTTGGATAGGCTATATCTGCTATTAAAATGTTATTATTTATGAATCTGTTAATATGTAAGTGTAATGGATAAAGTACCTATTAAAATAAAAAATAAAAATAAATAAATAAATATTTTACATAGGTTTTAGATATTATACATTTATAATTAATGAAAGCTTAGTTATAATTATTTGTATAAGTATTCAATTAGTGGTTATCTGTTCTAAAACGCAAAAAGCAATGAAGTTGTCATATGACCACTTGCAGCAACTGTTCAGTGTCATCGTAGGACAAGTTCAGAAGCCAACGTTTGACAACAGATTTAGCGACGCTGGTTCTCGAATCTTGAATACCGCATTGAAGCACTATCTTGTTGTAAATGCGTGGGTGAAGAAAACGAGGAAATCTCTTTGCAAAGCTGGTGGAAACTGGCTGTGTAGGGATACGAAATAATCTTCGTTTTAAAAGTCTAGTGTATTCGCTGAAAGAAAGAGACGATTTGTGAGTATCAAGAAAGACTTTGAGTACAAAAAGCTTGCGTACAGTTAAGACCGCGGCTTCCTGGTAAAGAGTCCTTGTAGGGTGTAGGAAGTGTTTCTTTAACATTACTTTAAGAACCGCTCGTTGAGCTCTTTCGGCAGTAATCATAAATGTCTTGCAAGTGCCGGCCCAGGATAAATTGCAGTAGTTGAAGATCGACTCACACAGACTCGTGTAAACCATACGGATAACGTCCTTATCAGCAGAGTCACGCAAAGACTTCATAACATACATTACTTTACGTGCCCGCGCAGCGATCGCATCTATGTGTCCTCTGAAAGTAAGTCTGTCATCTAGGATGACTCCTAGGTACTTGATAGAGTCTGTAGGTGCTATACTATCACATTTACACACTGCTGTAGGCGAGACCACACCGCATCTGTGAACCTTAATAGGAGGGGATATAAGGGGCTTTGTAATAACTGTCTTATGAAAACAAACATATTTGGTTTTCGTGGTATTCAGTAATAGTAGATTATTGTCTAGCCACTGTGCGATTAGGCGAAGGACTACTTCGGCGGCACTAAAGGCATCCGTCCAAGTCGATCCGTGTATCAGGATGGCGGTGTCGTCAGCGTAACACATGACATAAGCCTGAGGCAATGAGAGAGCAAGTCGTTGATGTATAAAATGAATAGACTAGGGCCCAAGATACTGCCCTGAGGGACGCCGTACCGAATCGACATCTGGTCGCTGATGAAAGATCCGACACGAGTACATTGTTTACGATCCGTCAAGTAAGTGCGAAACCAGTTTAGAGCACTGCCCCGGATGCCTACACGTTCCAGCTTAGCCAGAAGTATAGGCACCGAGACCGTGTCGAAGGCCTTTGCCAGGTCCAGAAAAATTCCCATACATTTGAGGCCCACATCTAGATAATCGGCAACCTGCTGGGTCAGCAATGTAACCGCATCCTCAGTAGAACGACCCTGTCTAAAGCCATATTGTCTGTCCGAAAGAAGTCCATGAGATGTCAGATAGGAGATAAGGCGTTTATTAACAATTTTCTCTAATAATTTGGAAAAGACACTGAGGAGTGAAATAGGTCTATAGTTAGACGGCAGATCCGTCTGCCCTCCTTTGTGGATTGGTGACACGACTGCACTTTTCCAGATGGTAGGAAATTCTCCACTAGAAAGACTTAAATTGAAAATATGTGTGAGAGGTTCAATGATAATGCCACCAACACGCTTCACGAAGATGTTTGCAAGACCATCTAGACCAGGCGCACTATGACTTTTGAGATCCAGTATTAGTTTTTCGACTTCGAGTAGTCATCAATTGTTTTAATCTGTATCGGAGGTCGAGTTCCATTCTTCTCTCGAACATAGATAGTCCCATTTCTCGTCCAGCAGCGTAGGTTGTGCATCTGAGCTTGGGTCCTTGTTGCTCGAAATAACTGACGGTTAGATAAGGTTAACCGCTCATTGAAGTAAACTTTCATAGGTGGGCCTGTTATTTCGAAGTCAGCAGATGTTAAGTTCTTGCGGGACTTGGCAGCTTTGATAAATTCGTCCCTCTTTGATCGTCGAAGAAATCGTACTACGATTGAGCGCGTAGTTGCTGAGCCGTTAGTATTGTCTATGCGGTTGCCGTCGGTATTGTTGGAGCGACGAGGGCCGGCGCGGGTAATGAAGTCGACATCCTGGTCTTCAAGGGAGACACCAACCTTCGCGGCGACGACGCGGATCACGTGATTTAAATTTTCAGTGGTAGTTTCAGCGATGCCTGAGATTTCTAGCTCGTTACGAAGATGAGATTGAGCGTTGCTGTTAAGTTGAGTCTCAAGTCGAAGGTTGTCGTTCTCTAGTTGAACGATTCTTGCCTTAGCATCCTCCAACTTATTTTCAAGTATATTTTGACGAGCATTTACGTTGTCCGATACGCGAATAAGCTCGGCCTTAAAGTTCTGATAGACAGTGTTTAGCCCTCTCTTAATACTTTCTTCAATGCTTGTCTTAAGTTGCATCTTCATGGCAGCGAATTTGTTGTCCATTAAATCACTAAATTGCTGCATCGAGATTGATGGTTGGGACCCCGCGGGGACAGTAATTCCCGAATGGTGTATTGGGTCCGTTTTAGATGTATGGGCGTGGCTAGTAGAGTCTTCAAAAGACATGTTGATACTATCATGGATGTTTTGTTCAAGGACTGAAAAGTCCAACGGAATCTTATTGTCTCCTCTCGTACGTTGTGTGATGGTAATACAAGCAAGACATCTCCAGTTCGATTTTTGCTCAGTTGAGAGACTCGTAAATAGTTCAGACGACATACCTACGCAGCAATAGTGGTAATGCATACGACAGTAAGTGCATCTTATATTGTCTGCAGGCACAATCTCGGATTTGCATGTCACACAGGTTTCCATGTTAAGATTCTCTGATAAACACGGATAAATAGACACCGTAGAACTTGTAGGTAGATAGTAAACAATGTAGGTAGCAAGCCTTGGTCAGCTGTGGCCAGTGCGCTCACCTCGCGCACGAAAGAGCCTAAGCGCCGTGGAAGTCGCGTCGCTTACGCGTTCTATGCGGGATCTCCTGTATTTGCAGATTATTTTGTTTTCGATCTCAGAAATGATCAAATAACCAGTATTTATAGTCACAAATACACAATTTTAAACTTAAAATCCATAAGTTTTGGCACTAGAACACTTTCTTGTACAGAAATTAGAACAACACACCCAGATTTAGTCATTTTAAGCAGCAAATGGTTACGGAGACGAAACAAACGCGTGCGCTCGGAATAGTTAGCACACACACCGAACCCACGACACACACACAGACCACGACACACAGATCGAACCCACGACCCTTGGCGTAGAAGGCAGGAGTACTATCCGCTACACCATCGGGCCAGTCGATTATAGGCGTAATTTGTGTGTGTGTGTTAACTGCTGCTGAAGGGTTGCAGGAGATGGTAAATATTATGAATGAGGCTTTGAAAAAGAAAGGAATGAAAGTGAATGTAAGTAAGACGAAAGCAATGGTTATTGAGAAAGAGGAAAATATGACAGAGTGCAAAATTATGATAGAAGAAGAGAGGGTGGAACAAGTGAAAGTGACATCGAAAGAAGGGTGAATGCCGGCAACATGGTGAATGGAGCGTTGCACGCTTTTATGAACAACCAGAAAGTCTCTGATAAGGCTCGTCTGGCTGTGCATAGAGGGGTGTTGGTTCCGACACTTATGTATGGGAGTGAAAGTTGGGTATGGCAGAAAAAACATGAAAGTAGAATAAATGCAGTACAAATGAGAGCGTTAAGAAGTATGATTGACGTAAAATTGAGTGACAGGATAAGGAGTGGCGTGTTATGGGAACGTTGTGGTATAAAAGAAGACATAGTGACTGGTGTAGAAAAGGGTATGCTTAGATGGTTTGGTCATGTAGAGAGGATGAATGAAAGAAGATTAACGAAACAGGTGTATTTGGCAAGTGTGGATGGGAACGTCGGAAGGGGAAGACCTCGACGAACGTACCTCGATCAAATCGGGGACGTGCTAAAGAAAGGTCAGGTCAAGAGTACCCTAAACCGACGAGCATGCATGAAGAGATTGATGAATGTGGAGGAGGCGAAAGAAGTATGCCAGGATCGTAGTAAGTGGAAGGAAGTAGTCTCTGCCTACCCCTCCGGGAAAGAGGCGTGATTTATGTATGTATGTATGTATGTGTGTTAACTGTATGTTCCTAATGAATGTATGTGCTTACTTCAAACGCCTGCGCGGCGTGTGTGACCATCAAATGTTAGTCAGACGTGGCGTAAATGTTCGTTTTTTGCGGCCGTTTGCGCTCTGCCTATCCCGCAATGGGTTATAGGCGTGATTTGTGTGTGTGTGTAAACTGTATTTCCTAATGAATGTTGTACTTACTTCAAACGCCTGCGCGGCGTGTGTGACCATCAAATGTTAGTCAGACGTGGCGTAAATGTTCGTTTTTTGCGGCCGTTTGCGCTCTGCCTATCCCGCAATGGGTTATAGGCGTGATTTGTGTGTGAGTGTGTAAACTCTATTTCCTAATGAATGTTGTGCTTACTTCAAACGCCTGCGCGGCGTGTGTGACCATCAAATGTTAGTCAGACGTGGCGTAAATGTTCGTTTTTTGCGGCCGTTTGCGCTCTGCCTATCCCGCAATGGGTTATAGGCGTGTGTTTAATATTTAGCGTTGTTATGCTGGGGTGAGTTAGGTATTAATGACGGTCTATGAATGCGGCGCGGTGCTCGATCGCACGCGTCGCTCTGGGCGTGTGTTGTCCCTTTCTCACTCGCAGGGCGAGACTGGCGACGTGCGCGCAGACCGCCTGTAGGCGCCAAGCGGTGATTTCTGCACCGCAGTCAGTCACTCAAAACCGTTCGGACAGGAGGGTATCGCGCATTGTGCGGATTTCCCGCCACGCGTTTTGTGATGCCGCGTGTAATGGACGATTCAATTTGAGATCGCGCGTGTTGATGCATCGTATTATTGCGTTTCTCCTGGGTTGTACTGGAATGCCAGGCTTAGTGATTGTTGGATGTCTCGACGTCTTCCACGTGAGCGTCGCGTTGAATAGGCATCAGGTGGCCATTTTGGCCCGCGTTTGTACGGCCCAAATTCGGGTTGGGTCACGCGTAATGACTAATATCAAAGTGGAATACGAACAGAAGCTGTGAGTGGTTTGACGTGAATAACGCGCCAAGGCTGTAGTGGAATGCTGGGTGTCGATATCTTTTCCACCCAGCCCTGTAAGTACCCACGGAATCCCGATTTGATCCATTCCCTGAACTTCCTTTCTCCGTTGGGTATTTTATGCATTTGGACCGGCACGTTGACTGTAAGTGTAAACCTGGTTGTTTAGTATAAACTGTTTATTCGTGTTAATGGTGTGTTCCCTTTAGTCATATTTGTTGTACCATATCATTGTGACTCCTTAGTACGAATTGCGGAATTCGTGGGGCGATATAATTTGGAGGTACTTACTTATAATCTAGTGCTAATACGTGTGACGTAACGCCAGATCGGTAGACGGTATTTACTACCGACTTGAGTTATGTAAAGGTCAGAACACATCATTTGCCAATTTCACTCAACTTAGTTAATTAAGTTAAATAGATTTAGGTTCACGTTTAATTCATAGTATGCGCTGCTATATTGTGCAGTGTATGCTATTTAGCGCTGCGTAACGCGGCCATTGTCTGCCTTCAGTTGAACTCCTGGTATTTTACTAGAAATTTACCTGTGTAAATCGCTTCCACTGCGGGAGTTTAGCTTGGAATTAGACAATTTTTGGTAGCAGAGCGTGGTTCAGAAAACCACTAGATTTAAGATTATTTAAGTATAAGATTTTTAATCTACCTACATAAAAAAAATATATTTATTGTGATTGTAGTGTGTGCCCTGTGTAGAATATCCTATCGGTAGGATCAGGGCCAATCAATTAGTGAATTGCTTGTTATTATCGTTGTGTTTACCCTGTGCGGATATCCTAACGGTAGGATCAGGGCCGATTGTCTATTTTTTTTTATTGTAAGGTTCGGTGTTACTTTGAGTTGGTACCATGGCTCCCACAATTACACAGCTTCAGGCAAAAATTAGAACGCACCTAATTTGGTTCGCGACTAAGCAGGCGATGGTCGGTCGCGGGGACCGAGAGGACGCACTCATCGCTTGTGCGCAACGGATTGACGAACGGGTCGCGGAGGTGTTGGATTGCCTCACTGGATGCGAGGAGTTATTTGATGGGACGCCTGATGAGGAGGTCAGACTTACGGTCCGGGCGAATGTGACCCAGTGCCTGGAGATAGGGCAGGAGATCCAGCAGGCGGCTGCTGTGATCACCAGGCGTAGGGCTGGGGAGCCGGACCCACCCCATGGTCCGCGGGGACCGGGGGTGCAAGTGCCCCTGCCGGCTGTGGCGATTCCGGTCTTCCACGGGGACTACACGGATTGGACCCGATTCCAGGATCTGTTTGACAGTGTGATTCCTAACCGCACTGACTTGCAGCCGGCATATAAAATGGCACAATTGATGGCCAAGCTGCAAGGTGAGCCCCATGAGCTGGTAAAGCATCTACCAGTCGATGATGCAAGTTACGAGACGGCTCGCGGTTTGCTGATCGAGAGATACAGCAACAAACGTCTCATGATTGACCAACTCCTGGAACAGTGGCTCACCGTGCCGACCATCACACGAGGGACGGACCTCAGGGCCAAGGTCCTCAACCCTGTCTGCGTTGCAGTGAACGCTCTTGAGAGACAGGGGATGCCGGTGTCAGGCTATGATTATATCCTGGTCCACACGTTGTTGCGCCGCCTGCCGAGCGACATGGCCGCTCGTTTTGAACAGTCGCACGGAGGTAAGACATCTGATTACCTCCCGACCTTCGAGGAGCTCAAGTCCTTCCTCGAGGCCGAGTGCAGACGGGTAGATGCCCAATTTGGAGAGTCGCCTCACGCGGAGTCTGCGGCCGCTCGCCGCCCGGAACGGCCGGGTGCACAGGCGCGAGACGGTAAGAGTAGGCCACCCAGGCGATACAATTTCGCTAATTTGGAATCGAGGTGTGCCTACTGCAGAGAGGCGGGGCATCAGGTGACTGCGTGTGAGGAGTTCGCTGCACAGCGGGTGCAGAAACGTCGTGGTGTGGTGCAGCAACGGCGTTGGTGCTTTAGGTGTATGGGGCCGCATCAGGTGCGAGAGTGCCCATCAAGCACCAACTGCAGGTACTGCCAGGGTGCCCACCATCAGCTCCTATGCATGAACCGCAGCGGAGATTACGGAGGCAGAGCTGACGCGGGTCAGCGGACGGAGTCTGCCCTACCTAGACGGGAGCAACGCTCCCCACCCCCTCTAAGGAGGAGCCCTCTTCCACCAAGGTTCCAGGGACGAGGCCAGGGACATCAGCAGGTGATGCCCCCTTCACCACGCGCGAGACAGTCACCACCTCGGCAGCAGGTGCCGGAACAGGGTAGGTGGTCACAGGTCCAAGGTCAGGGGCACCCATCACAAGTACGTGATGCTACGGGCGGGTGCCAACACCAGGGTCAGTACATGCAGTACTCGGCGGGTCTGAACAACATGGTGAGTTCCCATGACCCACGCATGCCTCTCCCCTTGGCTGAGCACCCGCGGCTACAGGCGCGTCCACGGTACGCGCGCCTGCCGCAGGGTTACTATAGGCTGCCAGCCATGGCGTACAGGACCAGAGGTCCCTATCAGCAGGAGTGGGACCCACTCGAAGGTGTACGGAGAGAGGGGACCCCCCCGCAGGACGCGGACACTCCGCGCTTAGGTTCCTGCTAGGTAATCGCCGCCTACACGCCAGCTTCGGCCCCCCGGCCAATTACGGTATTGTTGCCTACGGCAATGATTTGGGTATGGGGATACGGTGGCCGCAGCATACAGGTAAGAGCCTTGTTAGATACAGGGGCTCAGGGTTGTATTGTGTCTAGTAAGCTGGTGAGTAGGCTACGCTTAAATATAAGGCCCACAACGGATGGGGCTGTAGGTATTGGAGGTGTAGATGTGCCTGACGTTCGGGGTCAGGTGAACTTCGAGTTCACATTAGGTAATACAGGTACAGGGGTCAGCTATCATGCCTCAGCAGTGGTGCTGGATGATGTGGTAGGGAAACTTCCTCAGGTTCGGTTACCGTCAACGGTACGAGGGTTAACCACAGGCTTAGAGTTAGCTGATCCTGAATTTGATACTCCTGGTACGGTGGACGTTCTCCTCGGGTCAGACGTCCTCGGGAGATTCTGGTGTGGCAGAAAACGGGTACTTCAGCAAACTGGTTTAGTGGCCGTTGATACCACAGGGGGGTATGTTATTTTTGGCCCAGTTTGGAGACCTCAGGACCTACCAGAGGGCGATACGGTACTCTATGGTAGTGTGTTGTCGGAGGTGCTGCAGAGGTTTTGGGAGTCTGAGGAGCCACCCACAGCGGATAGACGGAAGCCAGAGGATGACGAGTGCGAGCTGTTCTATCAGTACAACACTGCACGAAGTTCGTCAGGTAGGTTTGTTACCAGGCTGCCATTTCTCCCAAACCGCCCCTCCTTAGGTAGTTCGCGACAGATCGCGGAACGGAGACTACTGGCTATGGAGAGAAAGATGAAGCGAGATGCAGCACTTCGGCAGAAGTATATCGAATTCATGAGGGAGTACCTAGAGTTAGGCCACATGTCGGTGTCCAGCATAGATTGGAGGTGTGTCGAGCATTACTATATACCACACCTGGCTGTTTTGAAGTCACCGGAGGCGAAGATACGGGTAGTGTTTGACGGTTCTGCTCCTACATCGAATGGTGTGTCTGTGAACCAGTGTCTGCACGCGGGTCCCAAGTTGAACCGGGACATTGTGGACATCCTCACAGATTTTCGGTTGCACCAAGTAGCGTTCGTCGCAGACGTCAAAATGATGTTTCGCCAAACAATTATACACCCGGATGACCGTCGGTACCAGCTGATTTTGTGGCGTGAGAGCCCTGACGAGCCGATGGTCACTTATGAGCTTAACACGGTAACGTATGGTCTGAAGCCAAGCCCGTTTTTGGCAGTACGCACGCTGCGAGAGTTGGCCGCACAGGAAAGGGTAAGATTCCCTCGGGCCGCAGCAGTACTGGATCGCGACGTCTACGTGGATGACATCTGCACGGGTGCAGATAGCGTGCAACAAGCACTGCTACTACGAGACGAGCTGATCGCGATCATGGAATCAGGAGGTTATGAGTTGCGGAAATGGCTGTCCAGCTGTCCAGAGCTCCTGGCCGGGTTGCCAGGTGAGTTCCAGCAGGACCCGCACCTTTTCGAGAACCCGGACAATCCAAATACGTTGAGCATCCTAGGGGTGCAATATAGGCCAACGCATGATGTCTTTACGTATCAGATCGAGCCAGACCTTTTGCAGAAGACTTGGACGAAGCGTTCGGTATTATCGACGATCGCCAGAACTTTCGATCCTAACGGGTGGATCGCACCGGTGACGTTCATGGCGAAGTGCTTCTTGCAAAGGTTGTGGATAGCAAACTTGGGTTGGGACGACCAGCTCTCCGGAGAGCTGTTGAATGATTGGACCAAGTTTGTGACCACCTTACCAGGGATCGTACGCATCGCCATACCTCGCAAATTGCTCCCATCGGTGGGATGTAAGGCTACCCTACATGGGTTTTGTGATGCCTCGGAGCGAGGGTACGCGGCAGCTGTCTATTTGCGGACAGTCAGTTCAACGGGAACTGTAGACGTGCGTCTAGTTATGGCCAAGAGTAAGGTGGCTCCGGTTAGGACAAGATGGACCATTCCAAAGTTGGAATTGGCGGGAGCAGCGCTTCTCACGCGCTTGCTACATTATGTCGCTAGTAATCTACGCGGTACCATCAATTTGGATGAAACGGTGTACGCATGGACCGACAGTAGGATAGTTCTGTGCTGGTTACAGACGTCGGTACATACTCTTGAGGTTTTCGTGGCAAATCGGGTGTCACAGATTAAAGGATCGGAAACTTCGTTGGTATGGAGACACGTACCGGGAGAACAGAACCCAGCGGACTGCGCCTCACGGGGATGTAGGGCCCCTGATTTGGTAGGTCACTCACTGTGGTGGGGACCTCAGTGGCTGACTGAGTCACCTGAGAGATGGCCATACAATGAGTGCGGGTCGCCGCTTGGGCCACCTGATCGAGGTTTGCGAGTGAACGTAGGGCAGATCGTACCTAAGCCTAGTGCGGCTTTCTTGCTGGAACGATACAGCTCCCTCGACAAACTTCTAGGGGTGACAGGTTGGATCAAACGGTTCGTGAACAACTGTAGAAAACCTCAAGCAGAACGGAACTTGGCACCTGTCCTCTCGCCTGCGGAGCGGAATGCGGCTCTAAGTTTATTGGTTAGGGTCGTCCAGGCGGAACATTTTGAGGAAGAGGCCAGGCTGCTCAGGGATGGCCGTGAAAAGCTGAAGGGAGGTCTTGTGCGCCTCAACCCGTTCGTGGACGAGCATGGAATGCTCCGGGTTGGAGGTAGACTTCGGAACGCTAACCTGCCCTTTTCAGCACGGCATCCGCTGTTACTCCCAAAGAAGGGACCTTTGGTAGAACTTATAGTTAGGGATCGTCACCAGAAAAACTCGCATGCGGGCTGCAATGCACTTTTGGCTATTCTGCAGCGCGAGTTTTGGATCTTGTCTGGACGACGTACGGTACGGAGCATTGTGTTTCGGTGCTTGCCTTGCTATCGGTTGAAGGCAGCCACAATGCAACCTCAGATGGGAGACCTCCCACCGGACCGGGTGACGGAAGCCTGGACGTTTGCGGGTGTGGGAACGGACTTTGCGGGGCCTTTTATGGTAAAGGCATCACGCCTTCGCAACGCGAAGTCAATCAAGGCGTATTTGTGCGTGTTTGTGTGCCTAGCAACCAAGGCCGTCCACTTGGAACTCGTGGCCGACCTCACTACGGAGGCTTTCTTAGCAGCTTTAGATAGATTTGTGTCGCGAAGAGGGCGACCAGCGCTGATCAGGTCGGACTGTGGTACCAACTTTAAAGGCGCTGATCGATGTATGAAAGAAATTATAACGTTTTTATCGGAAAACGAGGAAGCTATCGGCACGAGCCTCTCCCGTCAGGGCATTAACTGGGTGTTCGATCCACCAGGATGCCCCCACTGGGGTGGTATATTTGAAGCGGTTGTAAAGTCCGCTAAGACGCATTTGATGCGCGTTATAGGTTTAACGATATTAACCTTTGAGGAGCTAGCGACCGTGTTTTGTAAAATTGAGGCCGTTCTCAATTCACGTCCTTTGTGTCCGCTTAGCTCAGATCCGAATGATCTGGAGGCCCTGACACCAGGGCATTTCTTAATTGGCCGACCACTTAACGCCTTGCCAGAGTACCCCTACACAGAGGTCAGTAGCAATCGTTTGACGCGTTATGAGTTGCTGCAGCAAATGTCTCAGAATTTTTGGAAGCGATGGTCGCTTGAGTATTTGCACATTCTGCAGCAACGCCTTAAGTGGACGGACAGAACTGAACCCCCTCGCATCGGAGATCTCGTTCTGGTTAAGGATGCCAACCTGCCGCCACTGCGATGGCGCAGAGGGCGCATTCTCAACTTGTTCCCAGGTAGTGATGGCACTCCTCGAGTCGCGACAGTTCAGGTAGGGGATTCAGTTCTTAAGCGAGCAATAGCAACGCTATCTCGTCTCCCCAGTAGTGAATAGGCCTAAGGGATTCGGCCTAGGGCGGGTGAATGTTTAATATTTAGCGTTGTTATGCTGGGGTGAGTTAGGTATTAATGACGGTCTATGAATGCGGCGCGGTGCTCGATCGCACGCGTCGCTCTGGGCGTGTGTTGTCCCTTTCTCACTCGCAGGGCGAGACTGGCGACGTGCGCGCAGACCGCCTGTAGGCGCCAAGCGGTGATTTCTGCACCGCAGTCAGTCACTCAAAACCGTTCGGACAGGAGGGTATCGCGCATTGTGCGGATTTCCCGCCACGCGTTTTGTGATGCCGCGTGTAATGGACGATTCAATTTGAGATCGCGCGTGTTGATGCATCGTATTATTGCGTTTCTCCTGGGTTGTACTGGAATGCCAGGCTTAGTGATTGTTGGATGTCTCGACGTCTTCCACGTGAGCGTCGCGTTGAATAGGCATCAGGTGGCCATTTTGGCCCGCGTTTGTACGGCCCAAATTCGGGTTGGGTCACGCGTAATGACTAATATCAAAGTGGAATACGAACAGAAGCTGTGAGTGGTTTGACGTGAATAACGCGCCAAGGCTGTAGTGGAATGCTGGGTGTCGATATCTTTTCCACCCAGCCCTGTAAGTACCCACGGAATCCCGATTTGATCCATTCCCTGAACTTCCTTTCTCCGTTGGGTATTTTATGCATTTGGACCGGCACGTTGACTGTAAGTGTAAACCTGGTTGTTTAGTATAAACTGTTTATTCGTGTTAATGGTGTGTTCCCTTTAGTCATATTTGTTGTACCATATCATTGTGACTCCTTAGTACGAATTGCGGAATTCGTGGGGCGATATAATTTGGAGGTACTTACTTATAATCTAGTGCTAATACGTGTGACGTAACGCCAGATCGGCAGACGGTATTTACTACCGACTTGAGTTATGTAAAGGTCAGAACACATCATTTGCCAATTTCACTCAACTTAGTTAATTAAGTTAAATAGATTTAGGTTCACGTTTAATTCATAGTATGCGCTGCTATATTGTGCAGTGTATGCTATTTAGCGCTGCGTAACGCGGCCATTGTCTGCCTTCAGTTGAACTCCTGGTATTTTACTAGAAATTTACCTGTGTAAATCGCTTCCACTGCGGGAGTTTAGCTTGGAATTAGACAGCGTGATTTGTGTGTGTGTGTGTTAACTGTATGTTCTGTGTGTTTGTGTGTTAACTGTATGTTCTGTGTGTTTGTGTGTTAACTGTATGTTCTGTGTGTTTGTGTGTTAACTGTATGTTTCAAATAAATGTTGTGCTTACTTCAAACGCCTGCGCGGCGTGTGTGAGCACCTTGTACCCGGCGCCCTTCACTTATAGGCGTGATTTGTGTGTGTGTGTTAACTGTATGTTCCTAATGAATGTATGTGCTTACTTCAAACGCCTGCGCGGCGTGTGTGAGCACCTTGTACCCGGCGCCCTTCACTTATAGGCGTGATTTGTGTGTGTGTGTTAACTGTATGTTCCTAATGAATGTATGTGCTTACTTCAAACGCCTGCGCGGCGTGTGTGAGCACCTTGTACCCGGCGCCCTTCACTTATAGGCGTAATTTGTGTGTGTGTGTGTAAACTGTATGTTCCTAATTAATGTTGTGCTTACTTCAAACGCCTGCGCGGCGTGTGTGAGCACCTTGTACCCCGCGCCCTTCACTTATAGGCGTGATTTGTGTGTGTGTAAACTGTATGTTCCTAATGAATGTATGTGCTTACTTCAAACGCCTGCGCGGCGTGTGTGAGCACCTTGTACCCGGCGCCCTTCACTTATAGGCGTAATTTGTGTGTGTGTGTGTAAACTGTATGTTCCTAATTAATGTTGTGCTTACTTCAAACGCCTGCGCGGCGTGTGTGAGCACCTTGTACCCGGCGCCCTTCACTTATAGGCGTAATTTGTGTGTGTGTGTGTAAACTGTATGTTCCTAATTAATGTTTGTGCTTACTTCAAACGCCTGCGCGGCGTGTGTGAGCACCTTGTACCCGGCGCCCTTCACTTATAGGCGTGATTTGTGTGTGTATGTTAACTGTATGTTCCTAATGAATGTTTGTGCTTACTTCAAACGCCTGCGCGGCGTGTGTGAGCACCTTGTACCCGGCGCCCTTCACTTATAGGCGTGATTTGTGTGTGTGTGTTAACTGTATGTTCCTAATGAATGTTTGTGCTTACTTCAAACGCCTGCGCGGCGTGTGTGAGCACCTTGTACCCGGCGCCCTTCACTTATAGGCGTGATTTGTGTGTGTGTGTGTTAACTGTATGTTCCTAATGAATGTTTGTGCTTACTTCAAACGCCTGCGCGGCGTGTGTGAGCACCTTGTACCCGGCGCCCTTCACTTATAGGCGTGATTTGTGTGTGTGTGTTGACTGTATGTTCCTAATGAATGTTTGTGCTTACTTCAAACGCCTGCGCGGCGTGTGTGAGCACCTTGTACCCGGCGCCCTTCACTTATAGGCGTGATTTGTGTGTGTATGTTAACTGTATGTTCCTAATGAATGTTTGTGCTTACTTCAAACGCCTGCGCGGCGTGTGTGAGCACCTTGTACCCGGCGCCCTTCACTTATAGGCGTGATTTGTGTGTGTATGTTAACTGTATGTTCCTAATGAATGTTTGTGCTTACTTCAAACGCCTGCGCGGCGTGTGTGAGCACCTTGTACCCGGCGCCCTTCACTTATAGGCGTGATTTGTGTGTGTGTGTGTTAACTGTATGTTCCTAATGAATGTTTGTGCTTACTTCAAACGCCTGCGCGGCGTGTTTGAGCACCTTGTACCCGGCGCCCTTCACTTATAGGCGTGATTTGTGTGTGTGTGTGTTAACTGTATGTTCCTAATGAATGTTTGTGCTTACTTCAAACGCCTGCGCGGCGTGTGTGAGCACCTTGTACCCGGCGCCCTTCACTTATAGGCGTGATTTGTGTGTGTGTGTGTTAACTGTATGTTCCTAATGAATGTATGTGCTTACTTCAAACGCCTGCGCGGCGTGTGTGAGCACCTTGTACCCGGCGCCCTTCACTTATAGGCGTGATTTGTGTGTGTGTTAACTGTATGTTCCAAATGAATGTATGTGCTTACTTCAAACGCCTGCGCGGCGTGTGTGAGCACCTTGTACCCGGCGCCCTTCACTTATAGGCGTGATTTGTGTGTGTGTTAACTGTATGTTCCAAATGAATGTATGTGCTTACTTCAAACGCCTGCGCGGCGTGTGTGAGCACCTTGTACCCGGCGCCCTTCACTTATAGGCGTGATTTGTGTGTGTGTGTGTTAACTGTATGTTCCTAATGAATGTTTGTGCTTACTTCAAACGCCTGCGCGGCGTGTGTGAGCACCTTGTACCCGGCGCCCTTCACTTATAGGCGTGATTTGTGTGTGTGTGTGTGTGTAAACTGTATGTTCCTAATGAATGTATGTGCTTACTTCAAACGCCTGCGCGGCGTGTGTGAGCACCTTGTACCCCGCGCCCTTCACTTATAGGCGTGATTTGTGTGTGTGTTAACTGTATGTTCCTAATGAATGTATGTGCTTACTTCAAACGCCTGCGCGGCGTGTGTGAGCACCTTGTACCCGGCGCCCTTCACTTATAGGCGTGATTTGTGTGTGTGTTAACTGTATGTTCCTAATGAATGTATGTGCTTACTTCAAACGCCTGCGCGGCGTGTGTGAGCACCTTGTACCCGGCGCCCTTCACTTATAGGCGTGATTTGTGTGTGTGTGTGTAAACTGTATGTTCCAAATGAATGTATGTGCTTACTTCAAACGCCTGCGCGGCGTGTGTGAGCACCTTGTACCCCGCGCCCTTCACTTATAGGCGTGATTTGTGTGTGTGTGTGTAAACTGTATGTTCCAAATGAATGTATGTGCTTACTTCAAACGCCTGCGCGGCGTGTGTGAGCACCTTGTACCCGGCGCCCTTCACCCACCCGCAAGTGTTGATGATCACGCCAGACGTCGACGCTGCAACGACAAACCAACAATACTATACAAATACTTATATGCTGATATTATGGTAATGTGATACGTTTTTATCTTTTATCTAACGCTACACACACCCAGTTTCAAACGCTACTAACCCTTATTCCAACATGAATTATACATAAAAACCTCTCTCTTGAATCTTAATTACGAAAACTCTATCTTATTTACGAAAGGAAACTGCATTAAAATCCGTTGCGTTCTTTTAAAGCGCCAAGCATACATAGGGACACGGAAAGCGACTTTATTTTATACTATTTAGCGAAGTGTCTAACTCGCTTCGCTTGTGATTCCTCTATCTGATTTACTCCGTTCGCGTTACATATTTGTTAGTGTTCATTTTGAAACAAGTGTCTAGCTTGCTTTGTTTACGATATGTAGATACCTTATTTGAAAAATTTAATTATCTAGTTCACTATGCTCGCAAAAAGTGTATATCTTATTTGTAACCTGAATTGTCTAGCTCGCTTTGCTCGTGATACGTGGAAATCTTATTTGTAACATGAAGTATCTAGTTCATATCGGTCACTATTCGTGAAAATCTTGTTTGTTATTGAGCGGCTAGGTCCCTAGTCTAGCGATTCATGTTTCTTTTTTCTCTGACATGAAGTGTCTACCTTGTTCCGCTAGCTATACTTGTCTGAATTGTCAGTAACATGAAAAGCTAGCTTATAGCGAACCAGAGGCTCCCTCTCAGGGCGAGTAGGGGTAATGTTCCGGCACGCTATAGGACATAGGCGTAGGCGCCAAGGCCACGCGCCGCTGCGCGTCGGGTAGCGGAACTAATAAAACTGTTGCCATAGTAACTCAGTCATAGATGGCGCTAACCGCCGGAAGTCATTCATTACATTCTTAATCGATTATCTATGATGATCGGTCATGTTATCGACATTCACTCTTACGTCATTCTTACTTCCGTTTTCTGTTCTGCTCTCTGCTTGTTCGAGGGTGCATGTCGATACATGTGGTTTTCCTAACGTAACTAATCCAATCCATTGTGATCATAATTATTAGTTTTGATTGTAAACGTATGATTGGTGATACTGATTAAATACGTGGCGAACGTACCCAAAGACTTTTTTTGATTTTAGAAGAAACCCCTGAGATGGAGGAGACTTTCCTCCCCTAAAATGGCACCCACCGTGTCATAGGATTTGCCAAGACTGTTTGCCGTGTAATAAGTGACTTTCGTGCTAATTTCTTCAACGTGACTCCAGTGAAATTGTGGATTTCTAACGCGTTTGGTAGGCTCGGTTCAAGATGCCCCGAGAAGGACTTAGAAGTCACCAACAGTCTTGCGATGGCGAGGATGCCGAGCATGGCGCCGCCTCGCAGAATCCTGACGTATCCAGTATCACCATGTCATCGGAAAACTTCGCCCTCTTGATGCAAACCATTCAAGAACATCAAACAAACTTGACCACTCACCTACTTGCACAACTTCGTCGTGATCAGCGTGAGTCGACGCCCCTTGGGTCGTCGGAGGCCGCGTCCGGTGTGGCCGCGTCGTTGGCGGGCGCTAATTTTGCTCTGTGTCAAGCAAAGTTTAGCGGCGAGCCCCGCGAGTCTGTTGAGAACTTCATCGACGCTGTTGAGATATATAAAACGGCCACAGGGATCGGCGACGAGAGTGCAGTGAAAGGTTTGGCCCTGCTGCTGTCAGGTACAGCAGGAACTTGGTGGCAAGGTGTCAAACAAGATGTGAAAAATTGGGATGATGCACTGAACATGCTGAAAAGTGCGTTTGGCGAGAGAAAGCCACCTTTTCAAATATATAATGACCTCCGTACCATGAAGCAAAATGGTCAAATGTCAGATTTGTTTATTGCCCAGGTGCGGGCATTACTGGCTAAACTGCCCAAAGGGGATATAAGTGAAAAAGTAGCACTAGATATGGCCTACGGTATGCTGGATTCACGCATAAGAAAGAGAGTCGAGCGCGACAGTGTGACAACCTTCGAGGAGCTACTACGGCGAGCGAGGAGCGTGGAGGATTCGCTCAAGGAAGACCAGCCAGTAGGGTGCGTGCAGCAGCGCGCGCGGACGCCGGCCGGCGGCCCGCCACTGCGCAGCTGGCATACTCCCGCGCCCAGCGCGCCGCCTGTCCGCGGTGCGCAGGCGCCGCTGACATGGGAGCCTTCTCAGCTTCGGTCCGGAGTGCAGCGTGGAGGATCACACTCTCAACAGCAGGATCCAGGTGCCTTGGGTAACAAGGTCACTCAGCAGACAGGTGACAAAGAAGGAATAACAGGTACTGTCAAACGTTTTTGTTTCTACTGTAAGAATAATTCACATTTTAAAAGTGAGTGCCCTCGGTTGAAAAATAAAAGTGGACAGCCGCTGTCACAAATCTCTTGCTATGGGTGTAATGAGCCTGGTGTGACTAGGGCAAAGTGTTTGAAGTGCAATAACAATAATTCTAATGCTTTTTACTCTATTGATGCACCCCAGCAAAATGAAAGTGTGTCTTACAAAATCGCTTGCGGGCTGAACAGTAACAATTTAATTTTAAAACAAAATATGTGTTCAAATTGCTCTACAATTAATCCAATTCATACTTTTGATACTGAAAGTATTTCCAAGCCTAGTAAAATTCAATCTGAAAAAGTCAACTTCAATAAGGGTCATTCTCCTGAATCCCACATAGTTAAGAGTCATTCTCCTAGCAATCCCATGGGAAAATTCTCTCAGAACTTGGAAATAATTTCAAACAATATTAATGTTGTTTCTAATAATGTGGAATGTTTGTCAAATGATTCAACTAATGTTTCTAACACATATGGTGATGTTTTTAATTTTGAAAATAATTCTGAAAATTTGGAAATTAATTTTGAAAAATCTAAAAAATTTATTGGTGATGTGAAAAAAGTTTTTAACAATTTTTATGGGTGTAATAATGCTAGTGAGCAGGGGGAGCCTTTGTGTACAAAGAAGGAAGGGTTGTCAGTTTCATCATTTCCGGTGGTTTCATGTGAAACAATGATGGGCCGCGGCAAGGGGGAGTCGGACACTTCTCTACTTTCTTTTACACCTTACCGCCGATCTATTATGAATATTGAGATCTTGGGGTCTAACGGTACTGGGTTGTTAGACTCTGGCGCTAAGGGTAGTATTGCTGGGCATTCGCTATATGCTTTCCTCCAGTCAAAGGGGCATCCTCTGCAAACTTCAACGAGGAACATTAAACTTGCTGATGGGTTTATTCGGCCAATGGAGGTTCTTGTGGCCAACGTTGATGTGAAAATTTTACACAAAATTGTTAATATTGAATTTGTGATTTTGCCCGATTCAAAAGATAATGAAACATTGTTGGGGATGGATTTTATTAGAAAAGCGCGTATTGTTTGTGATCATATTGATCATGTTTGGTGGTTCAAGGGTGATGGTCAGCTACACGAGCTGCGGTATGAAGGCTTTGTGAGCACTAATAATACTAACTTGCATGAGTATGCGCGGGAAGATTTAAATGAAAATGTGATGCTTTCCCAACTGCTTGCTGATTTTGAAGACGTTTTTAAGGAAACTGGACCACCAACTGAATATGCTGAGCATCGGATCGAAACAGCAGATCATAGACCGATCGCAGTGCCGCCTTACCGCCTGACTCCAGCGAGGAAGGAGGTAATGGAGAAGGAGTTGGAGCGCATGCTGGCCGAGGACATCATAGAAGAGTGTGAGTCTGCGTGGGCTGCTCCTGCACTGCTCGTACCAAAAAAGGACGGTACATTCCGGTTTTGCGTCGACTACCGCAAGTTGAACGCCGTCACGACATCAGATAAATACCCGATGCCCTTGATTGATGAGCTGCTACAAGTGACAACTGAAGGCTGTGTCATGAGCACGCTGGATCTGCGGGCTGGGTACTGGCAGGTACCTATCAGTAAGGAAGACCAAGACAAGACAGCGTTCACGACACCACTGGGATCGTTCCGCTTTAAGCGGATGCCGTTCGGATTAAAGAATGCGCCGGCTACTTTCCAGCGCCTTATTGATCGTTTTCGCTCAGGGGCATCAATGAAGAATATTACTATCAGGGCATACTTGGACGATCTCCTTATAATCTCGCCTAATATGCAGCGGCATATGGAAGATTTGCGCATTGTTTTCGAGAGACTTCGCTTGTTTAAGCTACGCGTCAATAGGGAGAAATGTGTGTTCGCCTGTGACTCGGTGAAGTATTTGGGGCACATCATTTCGTCGCAAGGGATCTCGCCCGATCAAGAGAAGGTTCAGGCTGTCGCTGAAATGAAGCAACCTTCGTCGTTGAAACATCTCCGGACCTTCCTTCAGACTTGCTCGTGGTTTCGGAAGTTCATTCCCGGGTTTTCTCGCATCGCAGAACCGCTAACGAGACTTACCAAAAAGGATCAACCATGGCAGTGGGGACCGGAGCAGAACGGCGCTTTTGAGGAACTGAAGAAACTTCTCACCTCAGCGCCGATTCTTGTGCAAGCGGATTACTCGAAGCCGTTCGTCCTTAGAACAGACGCGAGCTCGTACGCTTTGGGAGCTGTTCTTCTGCAGGGGAAGGACAAGAACGAGAGACCTATCGAGTACGCAAGTAGACTGCTGACGTCCGCCGAAAGGAATTACTCAACAACCGAGAGAGAGGCTTTAGCCGTCGTCTGGGCGGTAGAACGTTTTCGTGGCTACATCGAAGGACATCCTGTCGTTGTGGGGACTGACCATCAGCCGCTGAAATGGTTGTTGTCATTGAAGTCTCCATCAGGCCGCCTTGTGAGGTGGGCATTAAAGCTACAGGCCTTTGATCTACACTTCGAATATACTCCAGGAAAAGCTAATCTCGTAGCCGACACTCTCAGCCGTCCGAACTGTGACGAAGAGACATCCAACGCGTGTGGTGTCTGTTCGGTCGTCATCGACTTACCGGCGAAAAGTCCTACAGAGCTGCGCGAAGAACAGTTAGCTGACCCGGATCTGAAGAAGATTATTGAAGATCTGGAAGGAGGAGTGGAGATTAATGCTCACTGTTGGACTGGCCGTGGATATCTCATGGAAAAGGGAGTTCCGTACCGCTACAACCCAGACTCGGACAACGAAGAACCTCAGCTTGTCGTACCTGTCGACCTTAGAATGGAGATTCTAAAGGAGTGCCACGACGCACCCGTCGCAGGTCATCCTGGTGTGGAAAGGACTTATCAGAAGTTAGCTCAACGCTTTTATTTCCCTGGGATGCGGCGTGCTGTTGTCGATTATGTAAAATCGTGTATATCTTGTCAACGTTATAAGCCGTCTAATGAGAAGCCACCTGGATTGCTGCAGACACCAGTAATGAGCCAGCGGAATGAGGTCTTGGCAATCGACCTATTTGGGCCGCTGCCGCCAGGTGAAGGTGGGGAACGATGGATTTTGCTGGTAGAAGATACGGCCACTAGATGGGTCGAGTTGTACGCGTTGCGCGAAGCAACTGCGGAGGCTTGTGCTAAGGTATTGATCGAAGAATATTTTCTGAGATTTGGCCTGCCGCGGCGTATTGTGTCGGATAATGGTGTCCAATTTATTTCGGCAGTGATGCAACAGGTAATGTTCATTCTGGACATAAAGCAAGAGCTTTTGCCGCTGTTCCATCCACAAGGGAATCCTGCAGAAAGGAAAAACAGAGACTTGAAGGTACAGTTATCTCTGTTAGTTGGAACCGAACACAACTCATGGCCCCGGCATCTTCCTTCTGTGAGGTTTGCTATGAATTCAGCTAGATGTCAGTCTACAGGTGTTTCTCCAGCTTATTTAACATTAGCTAGAGAGCTAAGATCACCATTAGAGGTGTCGCATGATCCAAGAGCGATATTGGATAAAGAAAATTTTGTGCCGCAAATAACGCCATATTTGAAGAGTTTTTTGAGTTCTTTGGCTGCGATCCGCGAAAAGGTTGAAATCCAGCAAGACAAAAGGAAGGAATATGCGGATCAGGCTCGTCGCGTCGGGGAAAATATTGAAGTCGGAGATAAGGTGCTGCTCGCTACGCATCTGCTCAGCAGTGCTCCGAAAGCGTTCAGCAGCAAATTTGTCCCTAGGAGAGATGGTCCATACGTAGTTACCAAGAAGGTTAGCCCTACTACGTACCTGATTGCTCCTGTCGACGAACCTAGCAAGAGTTTGGGAAAGTTTCACTCTAAAGAACTAACACTCTTTCGCGGCCGTGTTGATGATGATCACCTACCAGCTCCGGTTGTACCTAAACGTAATCGGGGTCGTCCTCAGCGTCGTGTTTCGGACTCGGATAGTCCAGTTGAGGTTGCAGATGGTGCTCCAGAACCTCAGGACGTGCCAGTCCATGAACGGGGTCGTTCTCATGAACTGGAGGGGGAGTATATAGCGAACCAGAGGCTCCCTCTCAGGGCGAGTAGGGGTAATGTTCCGGCACGCTATAGGACATAGGCGTAGGCGCCAAGGCCACGCGCCGCTGCGCGTCGGGTAGCGGAACTAATAAAACTGTTGCCATAGTAACTCAGTCATAGATGGCGCTAACCGCCGGAAGTCATTCATTACATTCTTAATCGATTATCTATGATGATCGGTCATGTTATCGACATTCACTCTTACGTCATTCTTACTTCCGTTTTCTGTTCTGCTCTCTGCTTGTTCGAGGGTGCATGTCGATACATGTGGTTTTCCTAACGTAACTAATCCAATCCATTGTGATCATAATTATTAGTTTTGATTGTAAACGTATGATTGGTGATACTGATTAAATACGTGGCGAACGTACCCAAAGACTTTTTTGATTTTAGAAGAAACCCCTGAGATGGAGGAGACTTTCCTCCCCTAAAAGCTCTAGATAATAGAATATGGATCAAGGAATCACAACACAAAGTGACGGCCGACGTGGCGCAGTGGTAGTGCGATGACTGCCTGCGACGCAAAGGTTCCGGGTTCGATTCTCGGTGGGACACTCACAAAGTTGATATTTATCACTTTGTGAATTTGTTCCCGGTCTGGTTAGGACATTGCAGGGTGAACCAACTGATTGTCCGAAAAGAAATGGTTCCGTGCTTCGGATGGCACGCCAAGCCGTCGGTCCGGTTGCTGTCTATGATTACTTAGACGGCGGTCGTATCACAACCATGTCAGAGGCCTACTAGTGGTAGTAGGCGGTTGAAAAACTCTTGACACCAGGGTTTTTCGGGTCGTTGGACGACTCGGTGTTCCCACACGAAGAGAGAGAGAGAACACAAAGTGTAACTTAAAGTATCGCTCATTTCGCTTGCTATTCTTTCCTGCTTATCTGTATTTCGTGTACCTTTACTATTATTGTCAGCTCGCTCCGCAATGACCTCCGCAAGCCTGGACACGACTGTGCTGTAGAGCTCCAGGTTGTCTGAGGGTGCTTTGTGACCGAAGTGGTACACCAGCGGCGCCTGCTGGCTGAAACCCTCCTCGATTGATGCTGGTCGCTCCACGAGTAGCGCTCCTGGAATATGATAGATAATGATTTGATAATGATACATACATATATCACACCTATTATCCCTTACGGGGTAGGCAGAGCATAAACGGCTGTAAAAAACGGACATGTACGCCACGTCTGACATACATTTGAAAGTCATTTAAAATATTGTGTATCACCATAGTGACAGGTTGTCAGCCCATCACCTAAATGAGCAATACACACCCTCAAGTCCCTTAGTCGCTTCTTACGACACCCACGGGAAAGAAATAGGGTGATGCTATTCTAAGCCGGCATCACACGGCAATTTGAATAATGATAATGATGATTTGATAATGATTATTTATTAAAAAAAAATTAAAAAATTAAAATTAAAATATTTTATTTTCAGTAACATAAAATATACCTTAAATTATAGTGGCCGGAACCTCCTTTTAAGCGTAAGTTGCCTGTGTCAGGAGATTCCGCTCTTCCCTAATGCAGTTTACAGGAAGGTATTCAAGACATATCTTAAATTTGTTTGAGTCTAAATAAAATATGAAATGTAAACTAAGTAGTGAAGTAATTAAACGCTAACTTTACTTAAAATCTAATAGTCTAAAAATCTTAATTCTATATGCCATTATACTTGGTTGCGCGCGTGTGTGTGTGTGTGTGTATGTGTGTGTGCGTATGTGTGTGTGTGTGTGTTAGCGTGCGTGCGCTAGCGTGCGTGCGCGCGCGTGTGTGTGTGTGGGTGTGTGTGTGTGTTTGTTTGTGTGTGTGTGTGTGTGTGTGTGTGTGTGTGTGTGTGTGTGTGTGTGTGTGTGTATGTATGTGCTTATGTAATTTGGTCCAGTATTTCCTCAATATCGTCGTAACTCTTTTCCTCAAGCCATATTTGTATAAGTTTTTTGCACTCATGGAACTTCTTGTTATAGATGTCTAGTTCTCTATTTAATGTATTAAACAAATGTGCCGAACGTTTGCCATATTGCCTATTGGCGAATGAAGTGAGAGTTCTGGGTACCAGCGCTACTCTGTCTTTCCTTCTCTTTTTATTATTGTTTGCATCAAAAGGTAAGTGTTTGTATTTTTTAAGTGCTGTTTGAAGAATATAGAGTTTTCGAACGGAAAGTAAATTGCTTAGCTTGTACAAACTATCGGTGGAGAACCTCATCTTTTTAAAGTACATGACTTTTATCAGACTGCGTTGGGCACGTTCAACATCAATAAATCGTGTTTTTGCTGCACCACCCCAGACAGGTATGCAGTATACAATGATGGACTGTACCAAGGAAGAATATATCTCCTTCAATAGATCTCTATCTCTATTGGTGTTTCGCGGTCCAACCACTGCTCTTGGCACCACGTATCTTAAATTTTTAAATATCCACATTAACTTTCTTATGCGTTGTATAACATGTTCAAGATGTGGGTACCAAGAGAGTCGCTGATCCACGATAACTCCTAGATATTTAGTTTGTGCCACTTTCTCAATAGCAGGGCAGCTACAGCTACCACTTATTCCTACACTATTATTACAACTATGTATTTTAATACTAAAATCATCAGGTTGTGAATCATTGTTTATGCCAAAACAAATATAATTTGTTTTTGAAGTGTTCAGGGCAAGTATGTTGTTACGAAGCCACTTGTCTATTTGTGTTAAGCCTAGCTCAGCACTAGCCTTGACAATGTCCCACGATTTGGCAGTGAAGACAACGGCAGTGTCATCGGCGTATGAGAAGATCTTAGCATGATTGATTTGCATGTTGCATAAATCATTTATATACACAAGAAACAATGTAGGCCCAAGAACGCTACCTTGTGGCACGCCGTATGACACCTCCGCGGCTCCACTGATGCAGTAGTCAAGTTTTACTCTTTGTTTTCTGTTGGACAAGTAGTCTTGAAACAGACAAAGTGGTGTTCCACGGATATCAAGCTTTTCCAGTTTGCGAACAAGGATGGGAAGAGAGACAGTGTCGAACGCCTTTTTCAAATCTAGAAAGACCGCCATACATTTGTTGCGTTTATCTAGTTCTTCAACTACCAGCGAACTTAAAGCAGATACGGCATCCTCTGTTGACTTTCCTTTTCGAAATCCATATTGGCAAGGTGATAAAAGACCATATTTGTCAAGATAATTAAGCAACCTTGAATTTAATATTTTTTCTAGGATTTTTGAGATTGCTGGTAGTACCGAGATTGGTCTGTAATTATTTATGTCGTCTCTTTCCCCACCCTTGTAGACTGGGGTTATCACTGCTTGTTTGAGTTGATCTGGGAAGATGCCTTTTTCAAAGCACAGGTTGACTAGATGTGTTAAAACATGTAATAATTCATACCTAGCTGACTTAAGAAACATTGTAGGAACATTGTCCCAGCCAGGAGCACTGTTTGATTTTAGATTTACGAGTACTGCATTCACCTCATCGTGATCTGTCGGTATCAAAATAAAAGAATTCGGTTGCGCTGGTAGATTTCGTAAATACGAGTCGATATCACTACCACTGCATTGTATGCCTTGCGCAAGGTTTTTGCCAACACTTACATAAAAGTTATTTGCATAATCCACAGATTCTTTATAAGTAGGCTTTAAATTAAGTAATTCATTATTAGTATTTTTAGATTTATTGGTGTACGTAATATTTTTAATGTTAGTCCATAAAGCTTTATTGTTTTTAATATCTTTAGCTAATAAGTCCTTTTCATAGTTTCTTTTAATTTTTTTCAAAAGTTTGTTGCAATAGTTTCGATACCTAGTATAAGTAATTTTAGTTATTTCATCGAACGGGTCACTTCGGGCTTTTTTTTGTAATTCATTACGGTTCCTTATGCAACGTAATAAACCTGGAGTGATCCACGGTTTAATGGTACGGAATTTCTTTGGAATATTAGTGACGACTGTATTTTCCTTTAGCGTGTTCGTAAGTACATAAACAAGTTTGTTTACCACCACATTAGGGTCATCGCTCATCGCAGTGTAACAGTTCACCAAGATTTTTGTTTTTTAGGTCGTTAAGAGCTTTCTCAAAATCAATTATTGTTTTTGTTTTTTTCGCAGTGTAATTATTTTTTATTTTTGATAACGATAAAACCGTCGTGTAATGGTCTGTAGTGGTAGTATGCAACACCGCTATAGACGCTTGAGTTTTTGTCTTCTTTATTTTTATCATAAAATGATCAAGGCAGTTTTTTTCTCTGGTAGGAATAGTGTGGCCAGCTAGAATACCATACATAGAAAGTGTATTCAGGTATTTTGTTCTATTCTTTAGTTCATGTAATGGTTCAGTGGGCTTAGTTGATATATTAATATTAATATCACCAGTTATCACTATATTCTTGCTAGCCGTGTTTACAGAATCTAAGTGTGCGCCAAGGGAATTTATAAAACTCTCCGCGTCCGTGTTAGAGGGAGATCTATAAATGCCTAATATTATATTATTTAGTATGTCTAGCTGAAGACAAGACGCCTGGCTTAATTTTATTTCCTTAATTTGGTGTTTTAAAGATTTTTTTACGTATATAGCCACCCCATCATTCTGATTTAACTGACATAACGTAGAGTATACGAGGTAATTAGGCAATTGTGGCAGGGGTTTCTTACTGTTGAGTCTGCACTCAGTTAAAACTATCACATCCGTATCAAATTTGAGACTGGATAAAGTAAGTGTGAAATCGTCGAAATTACTATAGATACTCCTTATATTTTGAGAAATAATTGTAAAGTCATTTTTTTTATATGTAGGTAGTCTTTAAGTTTATCCGCAGTACATTCAAAAGTACGCGCCATCTCTAGACTGTCTATCTCATTCAGGGTTTGTATAGTGTCACCCATTTAAAATGAAAATAATAGGTAAATAGGTCATATCATCAGAAATCGGTTGGATGACAATCAAAGAGGACAAATACTTGATCGGCAGTTCAAGTTGAGGTAAATTATGGATACTTATATTTAAATGGTTGAGTGGAGTTTGGACCATATGGTAAAAGTGTGTGTTTATGTGTGATGTGTAAGGGTTGTATGAGTACGAGAGCGCGTGAGGAGTGATGATAAGTGAAGGGCACTTGCTTGAGCATAATGGCGGCATCGCTAACATTTCAGAAGGTTGTTTTTGAAACAAAGTAAACATGGCAATTAATAACATTTTGCTAGAACTATGCAGCACGGAACAATCACCCAATGATAGTCAGTCTTCTGAAAGAAAGTGGTGCACTTGTTGTTCGGTTTTAATCTGGATGATACGCGATTGCTCGTTCTTTCGCACATAGACCTTGCCGTATGCTGTCCAACAGAATCTGTAGGCCTTGGATTTAGCCAGATCTCGAGCAAGGAAGTGGAGACGGGCGGCTTTGGCTGTTAGATGTTCCGAGAGATAGACAGCAGTATCTTTCTGTGTCCTGAAGCCCAGGTGTTTTGCACATAACTTCGTCTTGTTTTTAACGTTGAAAGATTTGGCTTTTTTAATGATATTTATATTTATATTTATTGAATTGGGTATTATATTTATTGGGTATAGAATTCAGGTAACAATATTGTAGATTTTATACATGTTTTAGAGAGTACCACTGAAAACTGCATTTGCAGGCATATACACAGGCGTATTCATAAGTCATTATTTAAGGCGAGTGTATCCGTGAACGACCTCGACAGTGACACCACTTCACAAAAAAAAACTCTTATGCAAAGAATCTATCAGAATATCCGTTGCCCAAGTTTTTAGTAATATCCATAAGCAGAATTAGAAACTGCGAACTCAATAAAACATTCGCTATAATTAAAGATATGGCAATTAATACTAAAAGTTGCTGTTTTGAGGCACGTTTTACATAACTTCAATTGCAGCGAATATTCAAAGCAACTCAAATTAACTAAACAATCAACCAAACAAACTTACCTATGGTCCCTGGTACACTAATACCCCCCTGCCCGACATCCAAGTCCACATAGATCGGTCTTCTAGCCATCCTCACGGCGTAGTTCAGCAGTATCCGTGTGAGTGTGGACTTGCCGACATCCCCGGGCCCGACCACCATGGCTACCGGCCCTCGTGTGCCTTCCTGCTCAGCTGCCACTCGTTGCTGCTCTAAGGCTGCATGGACGTTTAGGTAAATAACCTGGAAGATAGAGCATGCTTTAACCCCTAGAATAGCCAGAACGACACTTGCCGGCCAGATGGACCAATAACTAAAAGAGGGCAGCTGGTAGCAACTGGATAGCGAAAACTGTAGATTGTGCCTTATGATATACCCTTGGGAAGGTCTACATTGATGTAAACGACTACAATACTATACTATTTTTTCAAATAGGTTTTGAACTTTTAGGGAGTATAGTAAAGTCTAAAACCACTGATAGCTATGCTGTAAAGGGATATAAGAAGCCTTAAGGGTATTTTGACGTGCTCAGATGGCCAAGGCTGCAGTGAAACGGCTTGAGAAGATTTGGAAAAATCGAAACATCTTCCGCAACACCAAAGTGAGACTCATGCGAACCCTCATATTCTCAATATTCCTGTATGCTGCCGAGACCTGGACGCTAAAAGCTAAACTTAGAGCTAAAATTGATGCGTTCGAAATGTGGTGCTGGCGTAAAATGTTAGGCATCTCATGGACTGCTCGCCGCACCAACGCATCAATCCTTGAACAGCTCAAGATCAAAGAACGCCTCTCTACTACATGCCTCCGACGCTCGCTTACTTTTCTTGGCCATGTGGCTAGACGGGAGCCCGATAATCTTGAGAAGCTCATACTGGTTGGCCGCATAGAAGGGAGAAGGAGCCGAGGCAGAGCGCCTTTCCGCTGGACAGATGCCATACTGGAAGCAATAGGCTGCAATACACAACAGGCGATGCACCGGGCTCAGGATAGAGTGTCCTGGAGACAAACCATATCTGGAGCTGCTTTTGGTGGTCACGACCCTCAGCCTTGAGGAAACGACGCAGAAGAAGAAGAAGAAGGGTATTTTGCATAACTTGTTGAACTAGCATCCCATCACCAGATCTTGTAAAACTAAATCCAAAACCAGTTTAAAAACAAGCTTGATAAAAATAAGCAAACAATGGATAACCAAATACAGGCAACTAACAGAAATCTCAACTGGCTGCCAGCTAATCCACACTAATCCACACTAATATTAGGTCCTTACATATGAAATTGTCGTTTTGTCGTACTGGCCACTTTGATCACAAATTTCTCCTATTTGGTTAGGAATTCGAAATTCAAATTTATACAGCTATTTCCACATGTAGTTGTGTTTCGTAAACCGTCATTCATTTGTTTTTTTACTTATCTTTTTTCTGTTTGCATCGCTCAATTTACAAAATGGAAAATTTGAAATATCGCGTTATTTACGAGTACGAGTTCCACCGTGGCACCAGTGCTGCGGAAACGGCTCGAAGGGTTAATGATGTGTATGGCGGTTGTGTCGCAAAAGAAAACACAGTGCGTTTTTGGTTCCAACGTTTTCGTTCTGGAAATTTCGACCTGCAAAACAAGCCCCGTGGACGGCCGGAGACCCAAGTTGATAATGAAGAATTGAAGGCTATTGTGGAAGCGGATCCATCGCAAACCACGTCCGAATTAGCTGCAGGCTTCGGTGATAGTGATAAAACTGTTTTAATCCACTTGAAGCAAATTGGAAAGATTAAAAAACTTGAAAGGTGGGTTCCTCACGAATTGAGTAAAGCAAACCGGCAAACGCGCGTCAACTGCTGCGTTACATTACTTGACCGGCACAATAACGAAGGGATTTTAAATCGAATCATTACCTGTGATGAAAAGTGGATTCTCTACGATATTCGGAAGCGCTCATCGCAATGGCTGGACCCTGGCAAGCCAGCCAAAGCCTGCTCCAAGCGAAAATTGACCAATAAAAAGTTACTTGTAAGCGTTTGGTGGACTAGCGCCGGTGTCGTTCATTACAGTTTTCTCAAATCTGGCCAGACGATTACGGCAGATGTCTACTGTCAGCAATTGCAAACCATGATGGAAAAGCTAGCTGCTAAACAACCGAGGTTGGTCAATCGCTCTACGCCACTGTTGCTTCACGACAACGCTAGACCACACACTGCACAACAGACGGCTAGCAAATTAGAAGAGCTTCAATTGGAATGTCTAAGGCATCCACCGTACTCCCCGGACCTTGCTCCAACAGATTACCATTTTTTTCGAAATTTGGATAACTTCTTGCAAGGGAAAAATTCAACTCAGATGGGGCAGTCCAAATCGCCTTCAAAGATTTTATTGATTCCCGTCCGAATGGTTTTTTTAGTAAAGGGATCAATAAACTACCTATGAGATGGCAAAAGTGCATAGATTACAACGCCTCATACTTTGATTTAATAAATATACTATATTAAAAAAAATCGACTTTTTGTTCCTCCCATACAAAACGCCAATTTCATATGTAAGGACCTAATATTATAAATGCGAAAGTAACTCTGTCTGTCTGTCTGTCTGCTACGCTTTCACGGCCAAACCGCTGAACCGATCTTCATGAAACTTGGCACAGAGATTGCTAGCATACCGAGAACGGACATAGGCTACTGTTTATCACCATTCGAGGGTCTGGAGTACAGATGTAGACCACCAGGTGTACCACCAGGAGCCCAGCTAAACTATTAGAGATACAGGCATGGTTCTACAACAAAAGTTGTTCAGTATGATGGGCCGCTTCTTTTCACAAGGACATTGAGGATCTGGAGTACCTCATGTAGACCACCAAGTGTACCATCAGGAGCCCAGCTAAACTATCAGAGATACAGGCATGGTTCTAAAACAAAAGTTGTTCAGTATGATAGGCCGCTTCTTCACACAAGGACATTGGGGATCTGGAGTACCTTATGTAGACCACCAGGTGTACCATCAGGAGCCCAGCTAAACTATTAGAGATACAGGCATGGTTCTAATACAAAAATTGTTCAGTATGATAAGCCGCTTCTTCACACAAGGACATTGGGGATCTGGAGTACCTTATGTAGACCACCAGGTGTACCATCAGGAGCCCACCTAAACTATAAGGGATACAGAAATGGTTCCAAAACAAAAGTTGTTCAGTATGAAGGGAATAAGTTGAGAAAGTATATTCGCAACTTTTTACCGAGGATTTTTTTGTTATTTACTGACTTTTGTATTCAATGGTTATAAATATTGATCTCTCAGGGCAGTACACCGAGTAGCAAATTTTGAATTGTTCCTTTAACAACAGAAGCAAACAAGTCATCCTTAACCACTTTGCTCAGGTCGAATTTTGCAACAATAGATTTGTATTGTTCTTCAAGCACACATGTGTGCTTTTACGAGCGGAGTAGTTAAACAGTAGAGATAAGAACTGTTCTAATATCACTGTCATACTTACTATGAATATACATATCTACTTTAGAACCTGTGCCTAAAAAAACTATCTAACGCGGACCAAGTCGAGGGTAAAAGCTAGTTATTAATAAAAAATAAAAATAATGAAATACACATTTCAAAATTCAGTTCTAACTGCATGTTTATTGTGTAAAATAAAGTGATAAAAGACATAACAGATAACATTTATCTGATGGCGAAACCATAAGTATCACTGATAATTAGTGCATTTAGTAATTTATGCCTATTTACATTTAGTATGTAAAATCATTGCCTGTAATTTTTTTTGACTAAAATTTATCAAATATAATGGCACAATGGAAAAAAGTTCACCAAATATAGCCATGTGATACCAGGATAGCATCAGCTTGATTAAATCTGTAGGTGTTGTAAAAAGAGACTAAAGGATAAATTCATCCAGGGGCACATTCAAGCAGCCGTAGCTCGTAGCTCTTTCGTCGCTCTTTTATACTTTGACAGTTCGTAAAACTGCGTTTTGGAGCGCATGGTAGAAAATTTCTCCTGACTGGCGTGCTTAAACTCCGTTTTATGACCATGTCATTGGAGAAAATACCGACTAGGAGAAACAGCATGAACACGCCCCAGGGAATCCAGCCAGCAGTGTACCCAGTGAGTTTAGCAATACATGCATACATACATATATCACGCCTATAATCCCTTGCGGGGTAAGCAGAGCATAAACGGCAGCAGAAAACCGACATTTGTGCTACATCTGACTAATATTTGAGTTTTTTCCGAAAAATTTTATAAAGCCATAGTGACAGGTTGTTAGCCCATCCCCTTAATTGCAATACACACCCTCAAGTCTCTTAGTATCATAAGAAGCGCTTACGACTCCCACGGGAAAGAAATGGGGTGATGTTATTCTAAGCCAGCATCACCCAGAGTTTAGCAATACCCTCCAATAAGGGGAGACCCACGTCCAGCAGTGGACTGTTGTTGCATATAATTCGACTAACAACAGCAGGCAATACTGCTGATAAAAATAGTGATCATTTCTTACCATTGGAGTCTCTTTAGCCACATAGCTGACCTCAGTTTTGCCCCTGAGCTCGACCGTGCACCCGTGCCAGGTGAACACGGCCACTTTGGCACCGGTGTGGAACTCATACGGCTTCCCTTTCACCAGTTCTGTACCAAATAACTCCGCGTACCCACTCTTAACCTACAAAAATAAAGTTCGTAAGTTATGTCGCTATCTGAAACTAATTATGTACTGTAACTGTTTTACTGTAACAAAATAAGAAAATAAGGCTTTATTTACCTCTAGAACTACTTTTTCGTTCTTCGACTCGACCTCAAATCGTAGTTCAGAGTCAGGATCAAGTTTGAACTCTTGCAGCTGAACTTCAGTCATTTTTTTACACTTAGAAACGAAATTCACCACTCAGTATGTTGCACCGATCGTAAAATTCGCCGTAAATTTAATAATTACAAAGGTATTCGTATTTACTTGGTATTTTCTACTGAGGAATAACAACAATACACAAAACAACCTACAAATCTGCTAGAAAGAAAATAAAATGTCAAAACCAATCCACAGGTTATGAAATAAAAATAAAATTAGTTTTTAAATAAAGGCAAAGCTACACTCTCGCACACGCAAAGTGTTCATCAAAAAAAGAATTGTTATGTTTTTATCTCGATCTTTTTAAAACGGAGTGTTTAATTTACAACTAAAGTGGCTTTTATATTATTCTACGAAAATTTTTTGGGCCTTGCCGGCGGGGCGGCAAGCTCCTTCACTTTGGCGTGGCCATAAGCCACGTTTACATGCCCGTCCTGCACCTACTTCTGCCTCTGCTTTGAATATTGCCCGAAATACTTCCGCGGCAGTATCAACGCAAGTGAGTGTTCACCATAGAAATCGCATTAGCTATGTGTTGGAAAACCTTTTTGATGTTTAGGCAGAAGAGCAGTAAAGTCTGGTCTCCTGACAGAGTCAAGTTCTATTAGGTATATTCTCTTTGGAAAGAGTATAACAATCGCGATCACAGATGAATAAGATAATGTACTAATCGCGATGGCCGACGCGTTTTGTAGAAAATATATACAAGAATATAATGAGCCCGTGAGTTTCTCTCCATACGAACCTTCCCTAAATATTTTATACTATGCCTTAGACCAAAGAGCATATAACCACTTACGTTCTACCATGAGACGGACGAGATGCAGGCGCGAATTCAAGTCGGGGGCCAATGCCCAAATAACCAAAAAATTACGAAAACTCCGACCCTCACTACAATCTCAAACCGTCATATTTTTTTACATTAAAGGAACTCAAATATTATACGACGAAAGCGGGGGCGGGGGCAGGTGCCGCACACTTATTTGGATGACCGCTTCTGCTAACTCATTGACAACGAGCGTCGGGAGTACCTACCTGATCTAGACCACAACGGACTACGACCCCATCTAATCTATAAAAGATACCAACGGAAATGCCTCCATAGTAAAAATTTATCAAAATTATGGGCAGTTTCTGCTGGCACATTGTCCTCGAGGGCCTGCTGGAGTACCTGATGTAGACCAGCAGGATCATATTTAAACTAAATGAGATACAAAAATGGATCCATAGCAAAATATTTTTCATATAATTGGCCTCTTACTGGCTCTTAGATATCAAGGGTTTGGAGATCCTGGTGTCTCCTATCCTGGGGAAAAGACAGAATCTGTCTGCAAAGTCTTAACTCAAAATGCGGGTAATTTCGCTGGGCCGCGCGATACGCGAGCTGCTAATTCTAAAATAAAAAACAGGCAGTTTATGCATTATGCAAGTATATCGCTATACATTGAAGTTTAATGATTAAAATAATGGTACATAACATAACTCACTTCTTAAAAAAACGTAGGTATATAAAAGCTGTTTCAGGATTTGGAGGGTCTTGTAGGTTATTTTCACTCCATTTTGATTCTGTCTAATTTACTGGTCATACGATAGACGACGGAGTCTCTACCCGGATCCATGGTAACCAAGGTATAGGCTATTGCTATCAAGGCATAGAACAGAGAGATGCATAACCAAAATATTATGTTTATTGTGGCAAGATCATACACGGGCTGAAAACACGACAAAATTTTATACCTGGACAACCTGCAGAGCAGAAGCAAAATATGTATTTATCTGAGAGTAACGAGAACAGAAATTAAAGTCAGGATTTATCATTGTTGAAGTCAATTTAATTTGAATTCAATCTACAAATAGTAATTACGTTACTGACACTCCACTCAATAATGTATGAATCCTTTTTTAGACAGTAGCCCCAGTAGATTAAAATTCACCAAATAACTTAAATTTCCCTACCCCAACCAAACCAGGTGCAATATGTACGTTTGTTATTATATATCTGGTTAGGGGGCAATTTTAGTGTTAAAAACTAAAGTTTTGGGCTAAGTGTAAAGAGATGGGGCGGGGTGTACGAGCCAAGGAGCCCAGCTAGAATACATGAGAGTGGATTAGACGTTTATTTACTGACCTTGCTTAACTTATATAGGGTGTAGTTTTACTAGTGATCTATAGTGCTGAAACCTCTAGACGAGCTGGTGATAAGCAACAACTTTCCCCAAAGAACATATAGGTTGAAATATGTGTGTGTGTATGTGGAACATCACTAACCGGCCTCCTAAGCCGCTCACTGCAGCAGCGGTAAAAAAAAAGTGCATGGCTCATCTATCACTCTGTGAGCCACCCCTTAACAAGCGTTGTGACCAAGTAGACGCGGATGGGTTTACTTTGGTTCAGAAGAAGCGCAGCAGGCAACCCCGCCAGAACAAGTGTGGCACCGCCCCAGTCGAGGCCAATCTACAGCTGCGCGCCTTCACGCCGAGGACATCGCTTTATGTCTCCCGGATGCACGACTCCACTACCAAGCAAGACGTGCTGGATTACATCTTCGCGAGGCATAAAGCAGGTGCCTTCAAGGATACGCCAAGACTCGGAGTATACGTGGAGCCGTTGGAGTCGCGCCATTGGGTGGGTTTCAACTCGTGGTGCGAGTCCCGACAGCTACTGTGAGCGTCTTCACGTCACCTGAGTTTTGGCCGCAGGGAGTCGTTTTCGCCGCTTCCGAGGGAAGCTACCGCTCACGGCTTCACCGTTAGAATAGGTTTTAGAATAGTAATATTTTAAAGTGTATTTAAGTTTATTTTACTTGTATAGTCGTATTTTATTTTTATATTTTATTTAGAACAGTTATGTTGGCAAACTGTTTACCTAAGACACAGGAATGATTATTCTTAGTTTAGGAAATAGTAAAGCCTCATAATTGTTTTGTATAGTTTTACGTATTAGTAATTATGTTTATTAAATAAAGAATTTGATTTGATTTGATGTCAAAAATATTTTGAGTTTTCTTAGTAACTCAAATCAGCTGATCGGCAATTTAGCGTGCGAGGTAATTTTTTCATTTCGATCTATATTCCTTAGGGAAAGTTGTTCCTTATCTCCACCCCGTCGTGAGTTTTCGCTATAGGTCACTAGTAAAACTTCACCTTATTTGGTGATCAATCATTGGCCTCACACGTCTGTGACAGACGATTTAAACAGTGTCTGAGGCAGACACTGCGTTGCCTGGCTGGGACGCAATTATGGAAAGCACAGGGCTGCCCAGGACCTGCGCTACCCTCTCGGCCTTCCTGGCTGGATCCGCAGGAACGACTAGTCGATACGTGCGGAGCCAGGTCGGCTGCAGGAGTCTGCCGCGCGGTAGATCTCTGTCACACGCGCCTGACGGAGACCCCGTTCCGGGTTTAATTGTGGAGTTGGCCTCTCCAGGACCGTTGTGTTGGGTCGGATTTATCCCTCGGTCGCTTCTTACGACCCCCACGGGAAGAGATGGGGTGGTGCTATTCTACTCTGCCGGCACCACACGGCTTTGGTGAACACAGACTAGATACGTACCGTACGCTGTGTTCCTATAATATCGATCTTTTTTTTATATGTTGTGCCTGCTTAGAATAGCACAACCCCATTTATGTGGGTTTCGTAAAAGGCTACTAAGGGATGAATCCAGGGAATGAGCAGCAGCGTTCACTGTGAATACAACACCTTGCGCTACGCTCCCCAATCCGCCTGCTTGTGGTGAGTATAGCAATTATACCCCCCAATCGGGAGAGGCTCATGTCCAGCAGTGGACTGTCGAAGGTGAAGTTTAAATATGTTGTTGTAAATCTTTCGATATATCTGGAAATTAGGTACTCACTGGATCTGTCTGATCTGTCGTTGTAGAATTTTCCTGTGAAAAGAAAATTATTTAGCTACACTGCTTCATATTACTGTAAAATATATTAATATATAGATAAGTCGTGGTCGTGAATAACCTATTTATTTATTTTTATACTTTATTGCACATCGTACAAATGGCGGGCCTAATTCCACGCGGCATTCTCTACCGGCCAACCAGAGGATAAACAGGGAAAAAAAGAAGCGGGTGCGCTAGAAATTGAGAATGTAGATAACACAAAAGGAAAACAACATGTCGTACTACTATGAAAATAAATAATTATTACACAAATACTAAAGCCAAAAAATAATTAACTGCCTGATAATGTGTGCTGTGTGTGCTTGACAGATATCTCAGGGGTAGTAACCACAAAGAAAGTATTGGCGTGTCGTAACTATCGGCTACTGGCTGATGATCGCACGGTGGCGCATAGTGTATCTCCTCGTGAATGCCCGGACGCAGCTCAATAACTTGCTCGCTATTACACCAGACTGCGACTTATTTGCTTATCCTTAGGATAAATTGTGCCGTACACATTATAGAATAATTTTGTACATATTATTAATCTAATTTAAGTTTGCCAGTGCCTTGGCTTAATGCTGTTATGCTGTCAAATTATGTTTCAATAAATAAATAAATAATACATATTACTGTAATAGATATTATGTAGTAAGTCGAGCAAACCAACATCATTTTTATTTTATTTACTGCAACATCATGAGCGATACGTGTAGAGAAGTGTAATAAACTATGTAGCAATAATCCTACTAATATTATAAATGCGAAAGTTTGTATGTTTGTTTGTTACTTCTTCACGCAAAAACTACTGAACCGATTGTAATGAAATTTGGCACACATACCACATATGACAGGTTTGATCACCTTAGCTAGTGCTTCATATTACTGTAAATGATATGAGTAACTTGCGCAAAGCTACATGATGAGTGATTCTTGTTCGCTGAATAATATTAATGTTTTTAATATTTACATACCCGGGCTCTTCTCAACCAAGCTAACTGTGAAAAAATGTATATATTCTTGTCATTGCGTAAATCTTTCGGGTCCGGTTTTTGTTCTACCGGCACCGTTCCATTATTATCCTGCCATGGCCGGTTACTGTTGTAGATAGCTTGCCGCTTCTCCCTTTCATTTTTTATATCGTTGGTGACTACAGTGAATAAAATGTTGCCATCATATGCAGTCATAAATGCTTTGTTTAGCTGTCGAATGTGTTGCTCTGCAAAATAATAAAATAACATACATACACATATCACGCTTTTATACCTTGTGCTATTCTAAGGCGGCATCACACGGCCTATTAAATAACGACTGACGTAATTTAGTGCAAATGATAATTTTTGTGATCCCAAACTACTTAAGAGTTTAGAAAATTACTTAAAAGTTTCTTCGCCTCTAAATAAGGACCGGACTTTTCCCCATAGTGCGTAGTCAGTGCCTCCAGAGACTTGAATTTGAAAATAAAAAAATATTTGGCACCGTCGGGCCTCTTGATGCCACTTTTCACCTTCAAAATTAAAAAGAAATAAGTTGATATTTGTATGAAACGCAAGTTAAGGTTACAAGCTCATGGAAAAATTATACTTTAGGGTACAAATCATCACAAACTTACAGATACCGTAAGAGCACCAAGAACATGTAATTCACGTAGAAAATTAAAGTCCTGATCTGCAGTATACTTCAGATGTTCTAACGACAGTTTCGGCAACTTATAGTTTTTGATTCCCCCAAATATGTGGATGTGCGTCCGTAGCTGCAAACATAAAATTAAAGAATATATAATTTAGAAAAAAAGAAAGAAATATGTTTATTTGTTTACAAAATATTGATGGAACATAAATTTATAACAAAGTTGTTATTTAAACTAAATCACGGAAGGTAACAAAAAGGTCAGCTCAGCAAAATGTTTGAGCAGCACTCCCAAAGCACTGATCCCAAACCAAATCCCAATGAACCAGATCCGCGTCACATGTTACGTGTACACATGTAACACGTCGAATCATGTTAATAGGAAACACAAGGTGCTGCTAATACATCGTTTATAAATTAACTAGCGGCCTGCCCACCGGTTTCACTCGCCGTTTTCCCACATAAACAGACTTTTGCTGGCATATATTACACGTAAAAAGTCTCTTTAATCACTCTATCTATTGATAAAAACTGCATCAAAATCCGTTGCGTACTTTTAAATATCTAAGCATATATAGAGACATAGGGAAACGGGAAATGACTTTATTTTATTAGTGATGATGATTGCATTTTAATTTTCATGCAATACCACTGAAAAAAGATATCAACCTAATCAGCCTTAGCAGAAAAAAAACAAGGAATTTACTTACATCATACGCAGAAGCGAGACTTATGTCGACAAATTTGCATTTGGGGTCATGGAGTTTTGCAAATCTTCTCCCTATCATGTCATAGGCGACGAATTCGTTTGTTATATTCAATGGATATATTTTTGTGTCATCATTCTATAACCAAATAAAACTAACTGTAATATAATAAGATTCGTATTAAACTGTTTTACCCCCAAAAGGGAGGCCCATGTTCAGCTGTGGACTGTTATGTGGACCTACTGTTAAACTATTTTAAACTTTTGCTGTCACAGATAATGACTAAATATTTCAAGATTAGCATTATATAAAAAAGGCAACATGGATCTTAAGCTGGGACAATCCAATGAAAAGAACAATTTGATGTGGCACTGGACTGTCTCCATCTACACTAATGGACAATATTGGATTGTTACACCATGCTCCTGCTCCTGCCGCTGCCGTGATAATTGCTCGAAATACTTTCACGAAAGTATCAATCAACGTGAGTAAGTGTTCACACACTGCCGTCATACTCTTCTCGCAGCAATACGAGTGATTGAGATAGCAATACATTCCAATCGCGTTCATGCTACCGTTCCTTTCACTCGTACGCGGAAAGCCAACTCTAGCGGGGGGAGCACAGGAACTGGCAGCGGCATGACGAATAGCAGCACAAATAACCTATTTACATGTTCGTGCTGCCCCCTTCCTTTACTATTTCCCTGCCCATGTAGGCATAGTGTGGACGTGCTATTTGACTCGTGCACGAAAAACTTGTGCGTAAAACCGACACTCGCGGGAGCATGGGAAGTGGCAACAAAGGCATGACGAGTAGCAGCGGGAGTAACCTGTTTACATGATCGCGCTGCCCACTTCCCTTACTATTTCCTTGCCCATATAGGCCTTTTGTGAATGTGGCATTAAATGTCCCTACCCTGCTATTTAAACTCGTGTAAACGGCCCTTAAGTCCCACTATTCACGATTGTAGTTGATGCTGACTAGCCTCACTTAGCATTTCACTGCACTAATAAATGTAGTCGGTATTTAAAGAAATAAACCAGCGCATATTTAGCTGCAGAAAAGAGTTCAACTGGTGGGCTCTTATTACGCCATGCTTTACTTACAGTGAATCCAATAGATGTAATTCCTTCCACATAAAGGGACACGGCAGCCTCTGGTGTGTCAAAAGGATTCACAATCTTCATCTGATACCGAGCGGACGTCTCCTAAAATAAAAACAATGAATTAAAAATTTCGTTGGTCAGGGTACCATTTACCTATGGATCCCACAACACTTCACTGAACGAGTTGAATAAAATAAAAATCTAAGGACTCAGGAAATTAGTAATTTTTTAGTCTCGTTTGGTGACGGCTTAGGTTACCATCACCCCATTTCTGTACTACTACTAGAAGTAGGTGGTTGAACAACTCTGACACCAGGGTTCATCGGGTCGTTGGACGACTCGGTGTCCCATACGAAAAGAGAAGGGAAGCCCCCATTTCTGTAGCGTGGGTGTCGTAAAAGGCGTATAAGAGATGAATTTACGGAACAGGCAGTAGCGATCTTTGTGAATACCAAAACGAGGAAGAAGAGAAGATCAGTAATAAAGATTCAAAAACTTAGTTGATATGATTATGGGTATATTTGATTATTTTATTTGGCCCCTTCCTTACCATGCCAGTTGTAAGTCCGAGAGCAACCAAGTATATGTCTTTAAGGGTTTCGTCCGCTACGTTCTTTTTACCAACGAAAACGACGGAGGGTGGTGTATGCAACACTGCAAACTCGCCCTCAGCATTCACACCTAAAAGCAACTCATTAAGTACGTAGACCCGCATGTTGTAAAAAAATGATAATACGAGTATTTATAGGAGTGAATTAACCTAAGAAATATAACAACTTAGAAAATTGGAACAAGATTATCGAAATATAAAGATAATTCTCATGGACCTCCTCCAGTAACAAATGGTCTTCAGCTTGGTCTCGGAATCAGTGGAATGAGCTCAATTCGGAGACCAAGATCCATTTTGGGTCACTGAGTGCTGATTCAGCGGATACCCTTCTTAGGGGTATTCCCTTATTACTACAAGAAACTAACCAATATAGATAGTTATCAGTATACATTGAATCCAACATATTTTTACTGCCATAGTTTTCAATTCAATTTCTTGTTTTGTGGCGTTTTATTTTATTTTTTGAAAAACGCTACAAGCAGATTTAAGTTTTATTTATTATTATTTTTTATTAATGGCGTTTCCACTATCCTCTTTATATGTGTCTTTGAATCTATCTTTCAATCAAAGTTTATAGTTATAACAAGGAACATATATACCCGCAAAAAGGTATATTCTTTTAATAGCACGTTCACATGATGCCACTATGGGCAGGGAAATAGTAAGGAAAGTGGGCAGCGCGAGCATGTTAATAGGTTACTCGTGCTGCTCCTCGTCAACCCATAAAGACAAATAAAGTGGACCAAAAATAAAAAATAAAACTTGACATATTCAGTAGTGTTGGACTTAGTTAAATGGAAAGTGTAGGTATTTACAAAAAGAACCACCAAAGCACAAAGTAAGTATTGGCGGCTGCGCGCCGAATACAGAGAGCTCACTTCAAGCAAACGTCACTAAAGTCTCCACAATTTGACACGCCGCCGTTACAAGGAAATCCAAACCAATCCAAACCCACTTGTAGTCGAGTGTCAACCGCGTTTGGTGCGGACGTGCAAAATGGCTTCACACAAATATAAATAAGTTTATTAGTATACAATGTGATTTGTACAATGTTCCTATAATATTTTGTACCAACTTAAATTAAAACTTGCTTACATAAAAGAACAAACAGGATTAATAACTCTAATCAGTATATTTGTTTATATTTCTTTTCTATTTAAATAAAGGCATCTTTTTATTTTTGATGTAGCTACATACATTATACATACACATATCACGTCTATTATCACTTGCGGGGTAGGCAGAGCGTAAACGGCTGCAAAAACGGGTATTTACAACAATTTATAAATTTGAGGGTCATTCGGTAAATTGTGTATCGCCATAGTGACAGGTTGTCAGGCCATCGCCTAAAATTGCAATACACACCCTCAAGTCTCTTAGTTGCCTTTTACGACTCTCACGGGATAGAAATGGGGTGATGCTCAGTCTCAACAGCCTCAGAGCGATATCTACCTACTCGTCATGCCCCATTTCATAATAATAGTGCTATGGTATGTAGTATACGTTATGTAAATACAGGGAATAACAGAAAGGGTATATCAAGCCGAAAGGAGGTCAAAGTGGGGAAATGGGGAAAGTTGTTCAGTTTCATGAGCACCTTTCGGCTTGGTATAGCCTTTCTGTTACTCCGTGTATGTTTACGTACCTACTCCATTGAATAAAATCGGTAAGAAAACTGTGGCAGCCCTTGCCGAAAGCGGAAATAATCGTAAATATGGCCGAGTGATCCTTCTGTACATTCTCTATTTTGTGACCAAAGGGTGCCAGTTAAAAACCCGCCCAAATATTATTTTCAAAAACTAACTTCGGCTTAACCTGGTGTTCAATTATTGGCTACTAAGTGATAACACGCGAAGTTTACTTTATAAGTTCTTTATTTATATTTTCTGAGGACATCCTCAAACCAGCTCCTAAAACAATGTGTCTATCTTTTCGCCCAATCTGTCCTAGCGTCAATCAGTGACGATTATTCAAATTCCGAATTCGTGAGGTGCCAGCCATAGAAATGAGGCTGGACCTTACAGTACTTAGTTCGCACCAGCTGAATCAGCACTCAGTGACCAAAAGATTATGTCAGCAGTGTGTGAAAGTCGCGTTGATACACGAGCATGATCGTAGCACTTTGATAACATGCTCGTGCTGCTTCTGCTCTTGCTGCTGCCGCGGATATTGCCTGAACTAGTTCCGCGTATGAGTGTTCACACACTGCTGTCATACTTTTTCACCGAATGACTCGTAGTGATGTGACTGAGCGTTACATTTTATTCGCGCTCGTTCTGCCGCCGCCGCTTGTCCTTTGACTCCCGCACGAAAAATCGTCATTAACGGAAGCCCGGGAAGTGGCAGCGGCTGCATTACGCGTAGCAGTCATGTAGCAGCGCGAGTAACCTAAACAGTTTGTAAATACTCGCAGTGCCCACTTCCCCCTGCAAATAGCAAATAGTACGAGTATGTAAACGTGGCTTAAAGGCTAAGTCACACCAACAGTCAACAACCGTTGCCCTCCCTGCCAAAGTTTCGTTTTGTTAGTGCTTAACTTACTGGCAACAACAACATTGGGAATTTCAAACAAATGCAGTTACCAAACGCATACAACGACAAACCGTTTTTGAAAACTGTTTGTTGATAAAAACATGAGTTGTGAATTTCGTGAAAAATCGTCTTGGTTTTTGTGAAAAAATTAGTTATACTCCTGGTATTGATAATGGAGAACTCGTTCTTCGAGTATCGTGACAGGACTGGTGCGGAAAGTGCTTCTGATAGCGAAGTAATCGACAACAGTTTAGAGGTGGATGATTCCTTTACTTTGCTGAAGACTCCAGCTAAAAAGAACCAAACGGCCTTTGTAGCTGAGTCTGAAGAATCATCTGGAAATGGTAAGACACCGAAAAGTATACTCTGACCAAGTTTAGAAGTAGGCACCTATGTTGTTTGGTCCTGTTGTAGAGGTTACCATAGAACTCCTTAACCTGTATCAATACCATGTCTGGAATTATATATTCTGTTGAATTTCAAATTGGGTCAACTTACCAGTCCTAGGTAATTCAAAACACAGCCACAACAGTCCACTGCTGGACATGCGTCTCCTCCTATTGGAGAGTATGGCCATACTCACCAAGCTTAGCAGGCGGATTATTCACAGGAAATTTATTTATTTATTTATTTATTTATTAGTGCTGAAATGCTGCTGCTTTATATGATTATCGATTTGTTGCTCTTTATTTAACCCTCTCAGACTTACAACTGACATTTCCCAGCTACCGTTCGCTGGTGTCAAATTTCGCAAACAAAAATGGCGACTAATTTCGCAAGGAGTAGGGTTGCAAAAATATAAATTATTTAAAATTTTTACGGTTTACATTCAAGCCACTACTAAATACTAGTGCGGAAATATATTACCGGTTTATTTACACATTTTCGGCATGTTTATGTTGTTTTGTTTTTTATTTTCTGGGCCTGGAAGTTGCATGTCTAGAAATTTTGCTGACGTCGCAATATATAATATAATTACGAAAAATATATGATGTACCGATAAAGTTCAATTATTTTAGCACAATCTGTAATAAATATGTGATGCAATTATACATTTCTCCATTAGTCTATACATACATATTTTTTTCATATGAAAAGCACCAAAAACATCATCCACCAAAAATTTCCGACGAGCGAAAGCGGTTGATCAACTTTGACAGTTTGTTATTTTACTTTTTTTTTCTAACGCTTTACACTTTGTGTTGCTAGTATAATGAAAATTTTATTCTGAACAGTTCTATGCACGTTTCATTCACCAAAAAAGTTAAGTTTCGTCTATGAATCATTTTTGACGGACCGAAAACGCGCGAAAAACTTGACACCATACTTAAAGCACACATGTGTGCTTCGACGAGCGAACGGTAGGCGGCCATTAATGTACACATGTGTGCTTTGACGAGCGGGGAGGTTAACCAGTAGGTAGATTTGGTGGATGATGCTATTCTGTCTATGCTGGCACCACATGGTAGGTGGTTCCTCAAACCAAAGCCAAATCAAATTTATGTTTTTTTGCCTTTGCCAAACTGTAATCCCCCCAAACTGTGCCCCTCCTCCCCTCAAAATTGATCCATAGTGCCTAGTGTAGGACCGCCAGTATATTCCTCTATAAAAATCTGTTTTTTGGATGAAATTGATTCTAATAAAACATTTTATTGTACTTATGAATTAATAATTTTACTAAAATATTAATTTAATAGAAACTATATTGAGGTCTCAAAGTTTATACATGGGAAATATACATCAAAAATAGCTATTTACCTTACATTTTATATCAGAAAATACATTACATTGGACATTTATTTTCTACATTTCTTTTCTGCAAAGTTCAAACTGCAAACATTTTGTTACAGAGTTTGTAGAATCACCACAGATTGTTTTATAATATAGGGTGAAATTTTGTGAATGACTGATACCAAAAACTTAAAACTGGCTGATGATGAACAACTTTCCTAAAGGAACATAGGCTGAAATATTAAAAAAGTACTTGCCGTACAGAGTGGCTTGTTCAGCTGGTACATTTTGTATGGGAAGACTTATTTCTTTCAGATTTCGAGCTATATTCCTAGGGAAAAGTTGTTTTTTAATACTAGCCCATCCTGAGTTTTCAGTATTGGTGACTAGTAAAATTTCAACCTACATATTACTTATTTTCAGATGAGTTTGAAGAAGATGTGTCTAATAATCCTAAGAGTGTGCCTGGAAGAAGCAGTTTGGCAGTTTCCACAATTGTATCAAGCAGTGATGATGGTAAGCAAAACAAGAATGTGTTTAGTTCATGGGCTTAGTAAGTTCCTATCTGTATGTGCTTTGTCATTCCCTAATATATTATTTTCTAATTTCACTGTGCAGTTTGGCTGGAAGAGATCTCTTCATACAGATAAGCTCACCTTTGTGACTACACTTAATATATGGGGTGTAAGGAACAGCCCTCCTAATACTGATAGGGTGCATTCAGACCATGAAACTGAACAACTTTCCCCTAGAAACATATGTCAGGAAACAACAAAAAATATTGACCTCTCAAAATCACAATCAGCTGACTGCATTTACTATGGGAAAGCAATTTTTTTTACGTTTCCAGAAATATTTGTTTATGGGAAGTTTTTTAGATTCATGGTCTGAATGCACCCTATCAGTATTCAGAGGGCTGTCCCTTACACCCTGTATAAATTTTCTGTAATAATTTAGTACACAATAAAGAATATTATATTAAAAGCGACTAGAGATGAATGCTAGGAATGGGCAACAGCTGTCCCTTACATACATACATACACATATCACGCTTATAATCCCTTGCGGAGTAGGCAGAGCGCAAACAGTCGCAAAAAACGTTCATCTACTACGCCACGTCTGACAAATATTTGAGGGTCATGCGGAAAATTGTGTATCACCTTAGTGTCAGCCCATCGCCTAGAATGGCAGTACACACCCTCGAGTCCCTTAGTCGCCTCTACGACTCCCAAGGGAAGGAAATGGGGTGATGCTATTCTAAGCCGGCATCACACGGCATAAGTTTAAATTTTGATCTATTCAGTATGTTTTATCTCTGGTTTACCATGAACAATTAAAACAGCCACATTTCCTTTCAATGGGTGTCGTAAGAGGCGACTTTGGGACTCAACTGTATGTAACACATGTGTATTGCAATTTTAGGTGATGGGCTGACAACCTGTCACCATAGCGATACACAATTTTCAAAATTCAAATGTTTGTCAGACGTGACGTAAATGTTCGTTTTTTACGGCCGTTCACGCCCTGCCTACCCCTCAAGGGTTATAGGCGTGATATGTGCATGTGTATGTATAAATTTCACTACCTTTACGAATGGTTACTAACACTAACTTTAATATTTATGGTTTTGAAAATATAAAGATATTTTATTTGAAAAATGCAACTAAGCCCTTTACATATTACATTTTGAATACCAAATTTTACAACACTTCCCGTGCAATTTACGTATACAATTTTTGAAAACTTGCAAAATTTTCAATCAATCCTGCCAGCACTTGAAAATTTTGCTAGTTTTCAAAAAAATATATATTTCATTTTACACAATACAGATTTTAAACAATATTGATTTTCAGATACAAATAAACGTGGCAGCATTAGAAGGCAGCCTGGGCTGGAAATGTCATTCAATAATGTAGTGCTCAGCTCTTCCGATTCTGATGAAGGTCAGTTTTTATAATTTGCTTCTAGATTGGCTGGTGATAAGGAACAAATTTCCCCGAGGAACATAGGTCGAAATAAGACAATTTTTTTGAGCACACATAGTCACTCAAATCAACTGATGGGCAATTTAACATTTTCTTGAGTTTGCACAACTATTACTCATCATAATAAAACAATTTTCAAACGGATTTAAGTTGTGTTCATTTAGAACAAAAATAATTTATATTCTAAATAATGACGTCTAACACCTTAGTCATCCGCGACCACGGGCTCTGTAAAGAGCTCGAAACATAGAAATTGTAAAATCAAAAATAAACACAACTTAAATTTGTTCAAAATTGTTTTATTGTGATGATGGGCAATTTTTTATGGGAGGTCTAAAATGTTTTTTATTCATTTGTTGATTTATGTTCTTAGGGGAAAGTTATTTCTTACCAGCAGCCCTATCTGAGTTTTCGCTATCAGTCACTAGTAAAATTTCACCCTACATGATGTAGAGAAAAGTTCAGTGATCATTAGTATCCGAAAATACCATAACAATTTCAAAACTCCTTTTACTGTAACAAGTTACATACACCCGTTACAAGCAAATTTTTTATGCACTTCAAAAGCTGTCTGCTGGTAGACACGCATCATACTGTATGACAAAGAAGGTGTTTACTAAGTGCCGTATCATGCCGGCTTAGAATAGCATCACCCCATTTCTTTCCCTTTGGGAGTCGTAAGAGGCGACTAAAGAACTCGAGGGTGTATATTGCAATTTTGGGCGACGGGTGACAGCCTGTCACTATGGCGACATTAAATTTTACGAATGTCCCCCAAATATTTGTCAGACGTGGCGTAAATGTCCGCTTTTGCGGCCCTTTACGCTCTGCCTTCCACGTAAGGGATTATAGTCGTGATATGTGTATGTATGTATGTGTTAAACATATCATAATTCTTAAGGGCAGCTTAGTGCTGAAAAGTAGGCATTTACGGCCTTCCGCCCGTCGCGTAGAAAAGATCGCGCGAGCTAGTCTGCGGTGAACTCACTTGACCCTGCGGTGCGGACCGGGCGGCAAGCGCAGCTTCCACAGCGAGCGCACGCGTTACAGTATACAAAACTATGGCAGTAGGTCAATAACTCCCCAAGATATAGATAATAATTTTATTGTTTACGTAATTTACTTAGGAAAAATATGTTGGTACAATTGTAGGATTGATAAAATTAAACATTGAAGATGTGTTTTTATATTATTAATTTTTAATTATTGAATTATATACTAATTAATAATAGTAATATTATTTAAATATAAATTTAAATAATGTTAGTATTATGTAATGTGCAGTTGAATAACTCATTATGATGAGCTTTGTCCTGTAATTCATTTAAAATATGGCGTCCCGTAACAGTTTGAAATTCGTCTTCCTTGGTTTCCGCTTCTACTAGCGGGAGATATCCACCTCAATATCATCACCGTCGGTACATCTGAAATTTTTCATTAGTTACTTATAATCATCGAAACAATGAAAATCGAAGGACAATGACAAATAATCCTTACTATCCGTACTAATTTTATATATAGTGTGTGTGAAGAGTGTGTGCAAAAATGCTATCCATGTCTTAAGGCAGCCTCGAGAAGTAACAGACTCGGGATGAACTCGGACAAAACAAAAGTCAAATTCACTCAACAAATCATCCCCAAGCCAGTCTCCGTCGAAGGTGTAGCCTTTAAAGTTGTTGAAGTATGTGTACTTTGGGCAAACGTTGCAGTTGGGTAGAGACAACTTTGAGGTTGAAAGAACCAGAAGAGTGCAGCTGGGCTGGGCGGCATTTGGGAAGCTGCGTCATATCCTAGAATTATCTTTGCCACAATGCCTCAAGACCATGGTGTTCGATCAATGTGTCCTACCAGTCATCACCTACCTTATCCGCAAAAAAGACCAGTGACGGACATTTTCTGGGAGTGTAGCAAGCTGAAGTGGGAGTGGGCCTTTCCTTGGCAAGCGTAACGTTAGACGTCCACCGGCCAGAATCCAGATGGACCGATGACTTAAAAAGACGGCTGGTAACGACTGACTGGCGAAAACGGGAGATCGTGCCTTATGGCATACCGAGGGGGAAGCCTACGTCAAGCAGTGGACTGTAATAGGCTAATGAATGAATTTTCGTTACTTACTTATGAGATTTAGAAGTTTATTGAAGTGGAAATGTATGGGAGTCCATAACTTGCAATAAGGGCTGATCATCACATATGCTTGAAGCTCTGAAACATGTTTGAAACATCAATATTCACACAGAGCAGTATTTAAATAACATTAAGAATCGTCATTTCCACTTTTTGTTTATAAAATTACGTATTTCTATCTTGCCTTTCTGCTTGGGAGGTAATAGCTACATGGTGAGGCTGCTGTATAGAACTACAGTAAAAATGTATGTATAAGTAAGTGAAAATCTATATATAAATATGAAAAATATCATTAATGCTTTCAAAGTCATATTAAAAAACAACTGTTTATTAGCTGAACAATAAAACATTTAATTTTCGTAACTTACTCATTAGACTGGAGAGTTGATTGGCGTGGAGATGTCTTCTTCTTCATCAATACACTCTTAACAGAGCGGACGTGGTCGTCAATCCGGGTTGGTGGCACGCTTTACAATCCGTCGCCATTCCTCACGGATGACTGCTTTTCTGGTGCACTCCGTCACGGAACCTTCTTGTGTAGCAGCTTTAATTTGGTCCGTCTGATCTTCCTCGAGGGCGCGCACCCTCGACCTTCCCTTGGACCACGAGCCGCTCGATAGATATGTCCCCGCGTCGGGCGACGTGTCCAAAGAATGTAAGGATGCGAGCTTGCACGATGGAGGAGAGGCCGAGTTCCTTGAGAATGGAGTCATTGGTGGGGAATTCTATCGATGATATTCTAAGCATTCGCCTCCAGCACCACATTTCCAGTGCGTCTATCTTCTTCTTTTCAATTTCCCGCAAAGTCCACGTCTCTGCAGCATAGAGGAACACGGGGAATATGAGTGCTCTCACGAGTCGTGTTTTGGTGGCTTTCGTGATATTGCGATTTTCCAAACCTTATGAAGCTTGCTCATAGTGGATCTAGTTATCGCCATACGTCTTTTTATCTCGTCTATGCAACCGCCGTTGTTGGAAATCAGCGCTCCCAGATAAACGTAGGATTGGACAACCTCGCAGTTTGCGATATGTTTGACTATGTTGTTTTGGAGATGTATGTGACTCCAGAACTTGCAGAGAAAGTTGGTCATCGTCATGACGGCTTGAAGTCCTGGAACGTTTTTATCAAAAGTACACTAATCTTGAACAGGCTTACCTTTTCTGTTTCACTAAATTATACTTACTTTTCAGTACCTAGTAATTTGTTTGCATGTCTAATACCTTTGTCTCTTAGTATTGAAGCACTGCAAGGATTAGAAGTCCAAGGTTATCGGTACAATATTTACCGTCTAATTAAATATACTATTACATTACAAACAAATTCAGTGGTTGCACTACTGATTTTGTTTTACTGTGTATGTACTTGATAATTACTTATAGCATGGCTCACTAATAAATAATAAAATTACATTATGTAAAATCGTACATTCTCTTCGTATGATTTGAACTGTGGTTGCACCACTGGTTTCATTTCTACTATGTATGTATTATGATGTTTACTTTTAATATGGCAACAGCTTATGAACTACATAATAAATAAAATGACACTAGATCAAATGGTTGGTACAATGTTAGATACTGTGGTTGCAATACTATTTAATTTTACTGTCTGTTGTTGTTAAACCTAAAACTGCTTCTGGTTTAGTTACCCAGATCAGCTATACAATTTCTTTGTCTACTTACCTATTCACTAAAATTTATACCTATACATACTTACTTCATAGTTGGTAGTTACTTTGGTAGGTCAAAAATTGGTTAGAATTATGTTCAGATACTTACGATATTGTTTGCCGGTCTTTTCGCTTTTGACATATAGGTACCCTCTTGTATTTATTTTTATTTCCCATTTTTACTTATTTACAGACTATGTACACGTTTATTTACAATAAATTAACGAAATATTTACACATTCACAAAATATTTACAGTCAAAAATATACAACACTTATTTAAAACTTAGTAGCAAAGGCGAGATCTCTTCTAGCCAACACATTTGATGTCAGAAAATTCATATCTTATTAATATTACGCGACAAGATGAAAAAAGCAGGTTGCGGAACGCCGCGGTCGAAAAATTGGCATAAGTCCTGCTCCGATGATGCCCGGCGGGCGTCTGAAGCGCAGCGCGCGCGTCGTTTGGTTATATAATGGGAATAATGGGGTTTCAAAAAATCACAAAAAACAATTTAAAAAATCTATCCATTATTTTATTTACATCTTGTAATTTCCTACATTTTGGCATATTTTAATTTTTTTTAGTGTTAATAATCTTTGAGTAATACTTGAAAAATTGTCATAAACTGGAAGAGATTTCTTTTTAGAAATAAGTAGTACCTGTTGTGTTATTTTTCTTTAATGTAATTGTTCTGTGTTTTATCTTGTGTGCAATAAACAGTTAAATAAATAAATAAAAAATAAATAAACTTACGTATCTTTGCATTTTTTTATGATCGAGAAAAGTTATAGATATCGTGTTTTTGTCCATTAAATAATCAAGAACTGTTCATTTACAACAACATATATTTTTTCTGGTTCAAATAAAATAATATATGATGCTTTAAAACTCAACCAAAAATAGGTCGATTCGACATTTTTCACACTAAGACGCCCTTAAGCCGCGATTCCATTATGCAAGTAGCTTGCGTGCAAGGTGCAAGTTACATGCCACTTACGTAATGGAAAGGAAAACATGCATGCAAGTTGTAAGTTGCATGCAAGTAGTTTCGAACTTGCAAACATTATGCGCAACTTACGACTGTGTGTGCAAGTGTCATGCAAGTGCCCATTGCGAATTAAAAACGTTCGACGAGTGCAAGATAAATACTTGCACGCCAATATATCTTGCACGCAAGTTTCAAATGAGGTTTCCAACGCAAGTAACTTGTACGCAAGTGTGACGTCATACTTGCATAATGGAATCGCGGCTTTAATACAACAATAGATAAACACAAATGAAAGAAACAGTACAAGAAGGCGATCTAAAATACTTACTAAAATTTAATATAATTTCATAACAGAACAACAAGAATTATCCCCCGAAATCGTCCCAAAACGCCGCCCTCCACAGCGACCGGCCAAAATCTCCATAGGATCCGACACCTCGATCATTGGTAGGAAGAAAAACAAACGTATTGTACTACAAGACTCGGACACAGAAAATTCCATCATAATTGAACATAATAAAAACAAAAAGATGGTCTGCCTCAAAGACACACCTGTCAGGGTAGACGATAATAAAATGGCGTTACGTAAAGCAAACTCCACTGCTATGGATCAAAGTATAAGTTATACTGACGACAATGACGATGATTTATCTAATGATATCGAAAGTAATCTACCGAAGACGCCGAGTAGGATAAAGAATCGTGACGAGTTGAATGAAATTGATGATTCCAGCGATAATGATGTTGACGATAAACGAGACAAGCAAAAGACACAAAAAACTAAAATAAATCATCGTAAAGTTTCGAACGTAACTGATGATTCAAGCGACAGCGATGATGACGAAAGAAAGAAACAAATTCATGACCAAATGACAGAACTAACTAAGAAAAATAAAACACCTAATGACAAGGATAAGCATAAAAGTGATGACGAATACGAAAGTGCGGAAGATGACGAGAGTGATGATGGAGAGCAAACGGAAGACGAGGGTCCTGATGAGGACCAGCTCGTGTACTCCCGAGCTACCAGGATGAGCATCATGGGTGTCATTCCTAAGGGTGTTGACGGGAGCGACGATGATTCCGATTTCATTCAGTCTGACGAGGTCAGTTGGAAAATTTTGGCTTATTTATCTAATTATTTTCTAGTTTAATTTCAAGTGTGTTAGGATTCTTCAAACAACCCGATAAAACTTAGAGTCAGAATTTTATAGTCAACTGCTAAAATTGCAAACTTTAATTATTGGTTCTTAAATTCTTGTTTATTTATTAAAAAGTATTTACCTATTATATCAGCTATCTTGTTCCCATAGTACAAGCTTTGCTTAGTTTGGGGCTAGATGGCGTTGTGTGAAATGTTAATTATTGATTCAAATGTGAAATTGTTCGTAATTCACTTAATATGTTATGTTAGGCGATAGGCTAACAAACCTTTTACTATAGTGATACACGCCTTTTCTGAAACGGCCGTCAAATATGTGTATGACGGGGCAGTAGCAAACGTTTTTACGGCCGTTAATGCTCTTTCTACCCCGCAAGGGATAAAGGCGTGGTATGTGTATCTATGTACTGTGTTCACTTGATATCACAAAAAATACGTTTTTTATTGAAATGTTCTTGTGTATGCAACTCTTATCTTTTCTTTTAGAAATCTCGTGCCAGCTCCGCGTTAAGCCTTAACGATTTGCCCGACGTGACCATCGCCAAACACACTGAACAAATTCAAGCCACACCCTCACTTACACCTGAGAAACAAACTGTAGACGCTGACACATCAAGAATAAGCTGTTCCCCATTCGGAAGCCCTCTCCATGACATCACCAACGAAATTAATCAAATAGAAGACTCTTACGAACCAAAAAAGCAAACTTTAAAACAACACGAATTGAAATCTAAAGTAATAACATCTGATTTATCTAAAAAGAATTATAAAGAAAATTATGACGACGATGTAACATTCGTGTCTACCAGTTTTGAAGAAGCCCCGAAAAGGACAGTTGTAGATGAGGACGTTACGTTTGTATCGTCCAATCAGACAAGCGGTACGCGAAGGACTTACGGCTCAGCCAATAAGAAGAGTGGTACGCCGCGAAGCACGTTCGGCTCGGCCAATCAGACGTCGACTGAGAGGGTGATAGATGATGATATCACTATCGTGGAGTCTACTCCGGAGGTCATCGCACTGAGCAGCGACGATGAAGATGAGGTAAGTCTGATGTACCTAATCGAAGTTTATATAGCACGTTCACACCATGCTCCTGCTCCTGCGGCTGTCGCGAATATTGCTCGAAATACTTCCGCGGAAATATCATCGCGAGCGAGTGAGTGTTCACACACTGCCGATATAACCGAATATACCAAATTACCGATTGACGATCATAATTATTATACTCTTCTCGCAGCAATATGAGTGAGCGAGATAGCAAGCAATAAGAATGGTATTGCTATCTCGCTCACTCATATTGCTGCGAGAAGAGTATAATGGCAGTGGGTGAACACTCACTCGCGTCGATACACGGAAGTATTTTGAGCAATATTCGCGACAATATACTATCCTGTCCTCTCAAAGTTCCGGCGATATTTTACTTTACACCAGTACAGCTTTTACAACTACCAAGCTTAAGTCCGTCCCTGCATGGAGTATTGCTGTCACCTATGGGATGGATCTGCCAAATACCAGCTGGCAGCCCTCATTGAGAAGCGCGCCAAGAAACTCATTGCTGACACTAATTGACGTAAAGTTACAGAGCCTCAAACACGCGGCGGAAAAAAACGCGGTTTTACGATATGTCATTAGATAAAATAATTATCTTATGCGACGGCGTTGAACGTACCCCGGGTTTCCCAAAGGGCCGTTCAATGGACCATCTTTCGTAGCTCTTTTATACTAAAAAAAGTCTTTTGTCGTCGCTGAACGGTATGTTTATGGACGACGAATGTGGTTTGGGTAATGGGGACATTACTCATATTTTGTTCGTTTGTAATCAATTTAATTCGTTATGCTTGTATAATATTTTGATTGATCACAAAGCGCAATTACCTGTAAATACTTGTAGTATATTGTGTTTATGTAATAAGTTGTATATAAAGTGTCTGTGTATATATTTAAACTTTCACGATATAGCTCTTTGATTGTTCTTTCTTGTTTTACACTAGACGTTGGCAGGAATATCCCCTAACTAAAAAAATTATTATTGCCATAAAAAAAAAAAAAAAAAAAGATACTTTTTTAGTATAAAAGAGCTACGAAAGATGGTGCATTGAACGCGCCCCAGTCTCCGTACCGTTTCCGATACGGTGTTTATTTGCGGGTAGATCGAAAAACTGTTTACATTTTGAATTTATTGTGTCAGTTTGGTTGAAAAAGAACAACGCGCTTTGAATATTACGCCTGATTTTTAACGTATTTTCGGACAACCTATTGTACAGTGATATTTATTAATGTTATGTAGTGCAAATTCTTATATTCAATGTTATAAATAAAGTGTTAAACCAATAAATATGCCGCGCAGGAGTAAAAGTCCGGTTGTCGAAAGTAAAAGTAGTAGGAAAAGTAAAAGCCCTCGGGATAAAAGTCCAAAACGCAACAAAAGTCCTCGGAAAAGCAAAAGTAGGAGTCCTAGGCCAAAGGAAAATGATAGTCCTGTTTACGTAAGTGTATTGAGTATGAAAATAATGCCGTGTGATGCCGGCTCAGAATAACGTCATCCCATTTCTTTCCCGTGGGTGACGTAAGAGGCGACTAAGAAACTAGAAGGTGTGTATTGCAATTTAGGCGATGGGCTGACAACCTGTCTCTACGGCGATACAGATTTTTCGGAATGACCCTCATTGTTTGTCAGACGTAGCGTAAATGTTCGTTTTTTGCAGCCGTTTACGGTCTGCCTACCCAGCAAGGGATTATAGCCGTGATATGTGTATGTGTGTTTGTGCATGTATTGAGTAAGAACTCTTATTTTACCGGGCGACGGCCGATGTGGCGCAGTGGTAGTGAGACTGCCTGCGGCGTAAAGGTTCCGGGTTCCCGGTGGGGCACTCACTAAGTTGATATTATCACTTTGTGAACTGGTTTCCAGTCTGGTTAGGACATTACAGGCTAAACCACCTGATTGGCTGTAAAAAAGATGGTTCCGTGTTTCGTGCACGTTAAGCCGTCAGTCCCGGTTGCTGTCTATGATTACTTAGACGGCGGTCGATACCCAACCATTTCAGAGGCCTCCTACTAGTAGTATGCGGTTGAAAAACCCTGACACCAGGGTTCATCAGGTCGTTCGTCGACTCAGCGTCCCGTACAAAAGCAGGCCGGGTACGTAGAAGTAACTAACCCGTGTATCACAAACCGACTGATTGTTGAAAAGGTTCAGTTATTTCATCTCCATAGTTTTACGCATTAATATGAATCATGACTATTGTTAGTGTCTTAAGATTTAGTGCCTAAAAGGGACTCGAGGGTTTTTTGTGTATTACAATTGTAGGCGACAGGCTGACAACCTGTCACTAGTGTGCAATAGTGATACACGTATTTCTGAAACGGCATTCAATTATTTCTCAGATGTGGTCAGTAAAAACCTGCAAACTGAATGAAATATTCGCCTTAAAACGGCCACTTTTGGTATTAATTGCTATAACTTTAATTAGATCGAATGTTTATTGAATATGCCCTAAGGTTGTCTGGTAGAAATAGCTACCTAGCTATAAGGCCGCCTATATTGTACTCTTTCTTTTCTATCTGTATGTCCATTTCTTGTTTTTGTGCAATAAAGTATATTTATGTTTATTTATGTTATGTTATGCAGGGTCTAATTTTACTTAAGGGTAATACTAAAACCTTGGGCAACGGACATTCAGATAGATTGTTTGTATAAAGATATATGTTTTTGTGAAGTGGCGCCACTGTCGAGTTTGTTCACGAGTACACTCGCCTCAAAGAATGAACTGTATTTATTTTAATTGTGTAATTGTTATCTCATCCAGTTAAAGCCGAAGAAGTCTCCATCAATAAAAAAGTCACCAGTGGACCAATCCTCTTCTCGCAAAGATGGCACCATCAAGCAGTATTTAATTCCTCCAAGTTATCCTAATCAGCAGGTAAGCGTTTTATCTCACAATTTACATACATACATTAAGTGACTGATATGAGCTAAAAACCGTTTTTTTTTTACAAACAGCAAAACGTAAACATGCCGGAATCCGACCGATTTTACACTTTTCCATATTTTCGATAGTCAATAATACGTTTTTTCCTTTACTTGAATTTCCGTGTTAGGAAGGTGTTACGGAAAGTGTTTTCAAAATTTAGTATTCAATTTATCGCGGATTTACATCGCTTAGACTAAATTCAATCTGTAAAGAATTAATGGCTGGGTATTAGTTGCAAAACTAACCCGGTAGATGGAGCCGTGCCACGCGTTACTGGCATCAAGATACACCTGCAAAATTGGCGGGCATTGCGAGCCGCGGTAGCCCAGATGGGAGAGGCATCGCTACTAGTGACGGCGATATTTGCAGGTTAATCCTGCCTGCGCTTGATAGTTTTGCAAGTTTTTAAATACAATAACTTTCTTGAATTTTTTAAGGCAAGGATAACAAACACTTAATTATTTCGTATGTATTTTTCACACAGTACGCGTTATATTGATCCCACGGTATTTTGTTGTTCACTTTTATTCATGAGTACTTTGTTCTCTTTTCGGGATCCTTTTTTGCTACATCTTCTAGACATTGTAAAGAGTAAGAATTATGTTTTTATTCAGGTGGTGTATGTGAAGAAGCACGTGAGGGAAAATGAGCTATCGAAACTGCAAGGGCTCAAGGAAGACCTTCATAATATTAAGGTATCGTTATCCGTACTAATATTATCTGAGAGTTTGTATGTGTGTATTTTTGTTACCTCTTCACGCTCAAACGGCTTGACCGATTTGTATGAAATTTAGAACACAGGTAGAGTATGACCCGGAATAACACGTAGGCCAATTTTTACCGCGGGATAACGACTATTACCACGGGAAAATGAGTTTCAGCGGGTGAAACCGCTGGGCGGAAATCTAGTGTGATTATAAACTGCTTAGATACCAAAGACAGCTGCAACTAGACTCTGTGCGGAAAGAGAATAGTCGGGGACAAAAAGTGAACTAATATTTTTTTCATAGGTTTGCTGTGACATTTAAGTTACTGAGGCACAGAGGCGCCTCCTATTTCCACGCTTCTCTTTCTTCGCAGAATCTACATGGTGTAAAAAAATTAGCTAAGAATATTTTAAGGGGTGAACCAGTACGTGAAACTGAACAACTTTCCCCAAGGAACATAGGTCGAAATATGAAAAAAAAATTGGCCCTCCCATACAAATTATCCCGGCCGGGTAACACACTAAGTATGGGAGGGTCAAATTATTTTTTCATATTTCGACCTATGTTCCTTGGGGAAAGTTGTTCAGTTTCACGTACTGGTTCACCCCTTAAAATATTCTTAGCAAATTTATTTACACCTTATATAACTATGCTATCTAATCCACAGTATAACATAGGGTGAAAGTTTCTAGTGACCGATAGCGAAATCTCAATACGGGATAAGGAACATCTTTTCCCAAAGAACATTTCAGCGATAAGGCAACCTTAGCCCATTTTTGTTTTAGTTTTCATGTGAATGTTTTGTTTTTATCGAAAATGAAAAATGAAAATACATACATACATACATACACATATCACGTCAATAATCCCTTGCGGGGAAGGCAGAGCGTAAACAGCCGCAAAAAACGGCCATTTACACCACGCCTGACAAATGTTTGAGGGTCATTCGGAAAATTGTGTATCGCTATAGTGACAGGTTGTCATCCCATCGCCTAAAATTGCAATACACAGCCTCGAGTCCCTTAGTCGCCTCTTACGACTCCCACGGGAAAGAAATGGGGTGATGCTATTCTAAGCCGGCATCACACGGTAAAATCAAAAATGAAAATGAAATAACTTTATTCAATGTAGGATAGCATTATCACTTATTGACGTCATGATCGGTCATTGTAAAAAAAAGAAATTTGCATAACGCAATTTTCTTTTTTTATAACAATATTGTTTTGTCCTAATAGAAAACCGGCTCGGTTAAAAAATAAAATAAAAATAAAACATTAAAAATTGACTACCATTTTTAATGTTTTAAAGTGTGTTTATTTCCTACCATTTGTGCAGTACCTTCTTGAGAACATGGACATGGAGACCCTGCCGGACGGCGGAGTGAAACTAATCGAGCGTCTCACGGGCTTGGAGCGACTGGTGCGTCAGCAGGGGGAGATGGTCGCCAACATGGTGGTCGAGCCAGGTACGGAGCCCTATCTAACACGTTTTTGTGGTTTTTCCAACCGCATTTGTTCCAGCTGAAACTCCCTAAAGAAAAATGCTAAATTGAATAACAAATTTTAAAACACTTCCCGTGTTAGGTATACAATTTTTGAAAACTTGCAATATTTTCAAAACTGACCCAGTAGATGGAGCCTTGCCACGCGTTACTGGCATTAAAATACACTTGCAAAATTGGCGGGCAAGGAATGAGCTGCGGTAGCCCAGATGGAAGAGGCGTCGCCACTAGTAATGCGAAAGTCGCAGGTTCAAATCCTGCCCGCGCTTGAAAATTCTGCAAGTTTTCAAAAAAATAAACTAAAAATTATAATAATAAATTTGCCGTGCCGTGTGATGCTGGCTTAGAATAGCATCACCCCATTTCTTTCTCTTGGGAGTCATAAGGGGCTCGAGAGTGTGTATTGCAATTTTAGGCGATAGGCTGACAACCTGTCACTAAGGCGAGGCGATACACAATTTTCCGGATGACCCTCAAATATTTGTCAGACGTGGCGTAAAGGTCCGTTTTTCGCGGACAACAATATACGCTAAAAAGCTCTCTATTTGTTGTAACAATGAAATCTTTAACGGACACTTTTTGCATACCAAACAGCGGCAAATATAACTTTGAAACACTGAAAACCCTATAATTCTTTTAGTTCGTTAGTAAGGTTCGTTGACCACGGAAACCTATTAAATTGGTCAGTTTTTTAAATGTTGATTCTATAAATGTCGATGAGGGAATAGAATCACTTTTGCCCACCTGTAATTCGCAGTAAAACTAAACAATTAGCAATAGCTACTAAGTTAACTGTTGATATATTTTTTCTACATACATACATACACATATCACGCCTATAATCCCTTGCGAGGTAGGCAGAGCGTGAACAGCCGCAAAAAACGAACATTTACGCCACGTCTGACACATATTTGAGGGTCATTCGGAAAATAGTGTTTGGCCTTGTTATAGCCCATCGCCTAAAATTGCAATAGACACCCTCTAGTCCCTTAGTCGCCTCATACAACTCCCACAGGAAATAAATCGGGTGATGCTATTCTAAGCCGGCATCACACGACAAATTTTATTTTATTACATTATAATTTTATTTGTTCTAATCGTAACATATTCTTTCAGATATGCCATCAGCTGACGAAATGGCTAAGGATGGGTTTGATGCCCAGACTGGTCTCTCTTGGGAGCAACTGCAGAAGGGCAGTCAGGCTGTGCAGCCGAGGATGTTCGGCAAACAAGGTAATCACATCAGCCTATAGCAGTCCACCGCTGGACGTGGCCTCCCCCAGGGTACGCCAGTTTTCGCCATCCAGTCGCTACCAGTTACCCTCTTAAGGGCCTGCCTCGAACTTTTAAACGTCCCTTTTTCACTAATCTTAAATCCTGTTTGTGAGAACAGAGCGGAATCACCATAGTTAGCCAATTTTTCAATGTTTTGGAAATTTCTCGCCACATAAACAAGTAATCAAAAAACTGAACGACAAAAAACTAGTAATTTACAAGACGTATCGTATTCGCAAAAAATTATGTGTTATGTTCTTAAGATTGCTATACAAAACGCAAAAAAGTGTGAAATTAGACTAAACTTTGAAAAACAAATCTATCGAGCAAACTTCTTTAATCGTGTTTTCCTGCGACAAAAATCTAGATAATATAATGAAAAATCATTATACATAAAAATAAAGTGTTTATCGTATTCACCAACAAAATTGCATGCATCAAAAAATACCCATTTTTCTCACGGCCCGGCCTTAAGTCATCGGTCCAACAGGCGTTCAACGCTACTCTTGCTGAGGCAAGCATAGATTCAAATCCATGGTATTGTCTAAACTTGTGAATCAAAATAACACTGTCACTCAGATGAAAATGGTTAAAAAGGGACAGGATATAACCGTGGATAAAACAATTGGCGATTTTCTGGAAAGAGCATGGGACATTTTAGTATGAAGCCTGGTATACCTACAATTCGCGATGACAAAAAAACAAATTTTGGCGGCCAGAGATGAAACATGTGCGAATCGATAGAACATAAAAATACAAACAGGAAGTAAAGGGCGGGGCAGACCGGCTCCGTATGCGTTCCGTATCCAGCTCTCGTCCGTAGTCACGCACGAACTGATGACGTTGTAATGTATGGGACTGTATGAGATACGGCACACCGCTTGCGTGCAGCACGGAACGGATACGCAACGCAAGCGGTGTGCCGTATCTCATACAATCCTATACATTACAACGTCATCAGTTCGTGCGTGACTACGGACGAGAGCTGGATACGGAGCCGGTGTGCCCCGCCCTTAAATGAGGGCCGAAGTTTTTTAATTAAAAATATTTTTTTTACTTTTTATTAATTCAAAATGTTAAGGCAAGCATATAAAACTTCTAATTTGTAAAAAAGGGTTTTAAAATAATACATTACTATCAAAACCAAAGTAATTAAATTAAACTCGAGCCATTTTTGCAGGCTCCATTTCATTTTCAGGTGGTATATCCATAGTAGAAGACATGTTAACAAAGGAAAATGAACCTTATTCCATAGCATTAGCATGGATCTGACACCTGTCAAATCGGGCCTATAAAAATGGCTCGAGTTTCTATGATATAACAACATAACCCCTGATAAATGGGAGATTTTGTGACTGTGAAATCGATCGCAGAACATTGTGGGTGATAGAGAGACTATATAGACAGACAAGTAGAAAAAAACCCAAAAAGGCCTTCGTAATACAATGAGGGAAATATCCGAAAAGCTGTGAAAAGAAGATACTTTATTTATATCTCATTATTGCTCTTGCATAGTAGGGAAGAGAACTCTGGGCTGTTGTTCCCATATCATTAGCGTGATATGGTTCTTGGGATGGGCTCGTCATCAAGATATTTTTCCGTTGCCACCTGCATTATTTTTGGATTCTATTATTGTACGACATGATATAGAAAATGAAGCGAATGACGAATTTTAATCCTTAACGAGTACCGACCGAAAAACTATGTAGTAGCTTCTTATCACGGCTTTTCGGATATTTCCCTCATTGTATTACGATGGCCTTTTGATTTATTCTACTTGTCTGTCCATATAGTCTCTCTATCACCCACAATGTTCTGTGATCGATTTCCCACTCATTGACTTATATCTGTATGTACTCTTAAATCTCGATTCAAGTATTTTTTTATTTACGCATACTTTATTTTAAAATGTGAAATTGTTTCAACGCTCTAAAAAAAACTAAACGAGCCAAAAGTTCTTATTAAAAACCAAAAAAAATAATAATTAATATTAATCCTTACCGAGTACCGATCGAACAGCTATGTAGGTATTGTTTATGTTATGGTCTTTACTTTTTTCCATTCTAATGTTGTCTAATCAAAGTATATTCTTTTCACGGCGTTTCGGATATTTCCCTTATTGTATTACGAAGGCCTTTTTTTTTTTTTTTTTTACTTGTATGTCTATATAGTCTCTCTATCACCCACAATGTTCTATGATCGATTTCACAGTCACACAAAATCTCCCATTTATCAGGTGTTATGTTGTTATATCATAGTAACTCGAGCCATTTTTAGAGGCCCGATTTGCCAGGTGTCAGATCCATGCTAATGCTATGAAATAAGGTTCTTTTTTCTTTGTTAACATGTCTTCTACTATGGATATAACACCTGAAAATGAAATGGAGCCTGCAAAAATGGCTCGAGTTTAATTTAATTACTTTGGTTTTGATAGTAATGTATTATTTAAAACCCTTTTTTACAAATTAGAAGTTTTATATGCTTGCCTTAACATTTTGAGTTAATAAAAAGTAAAAAAATATTTTTAATTAAAAAAAAAACTTCGGCCCTCATTTTCTTCGAAACCGTATCACTTACGACATTTTACCAAAGAGCATTTCCTGTTTGTATTTTTATGTTCTATCGATTCGCACATGTTTCAACTCTGGCCGCCAAAATGAGTTTTTTCCAATATCTCCAACAATAGGTATACCAGTTTGGTTCCATGCTCTTTATTAGTGAACTCAATACATAGTGTCTAGATAACGGAAAATTGATGGGCAAAGTTTTACTTAAGCTTGTCTATTGCCATGAGAATTATGACGATGTATGTATTCATGAAAATAAAGATGTTATGATACTAAGCAAGCATAATATGTCAGACACAACAAATCTTTAGAAAATAACGTTAAAAAATAGGATATGTTTATAAAATTATAATAAGAATCGTTAGATCTCTTCTCTTTTCGTGTGAGACACCGAGTCGTCCAACGACCCGATGAACCCTAGTGTCAGAGTTTTTCAACCGCCTGCTACTAGTAATAGGCCTCTGACATGGTTGTGTAACGACCACCGTCTAAGTAAACATAAACAGCAGCCGGGATCGACGGCTTAACGTGCCCTCCGAAGCACGGAACCATATTTCTTTTCGGACAATTGGGTGGTGTTTATATAAGACACAGGAATTACTATTCTTAGTTTAGAAAATAGTTAAGCCTCATATTTGTTTTGTATAGTTTTACCTATTAGTAATTATGTTTGTTAAATAAATATTTTGTATTTGTATTTATTATTTGTAAATATCAACTTTGTGAGTGCCACACCGGGATTCGAATCCGGAGTCTTTGCGTCGCAGGCAGTCGCACTACCACTGCGCCACAGCATCCGTAGATAATATATCTATAGACATGATTTCCAAATTATAATATAAGGTGTAAAAAAATTAGCTGAGAATATTTTAAGGGGTGAACCGGTACGTGAAACTGAACAACTTTCCCCAAGGAACATAATTTGACCCTCCCATACTTAGTGTGTATACTTAGTACCATTACCGGCCAGGACAATTTGTATGGGAGGGCCAATTTTATTTTTTCATATTTCGACCTATGTTCCTTGGGGAAAGTTGTTCAGTTTCACGTACTGGTTCACCCCTTAAAATATCAGCCCTTAAAATATTCTCAGCTAATTTTTTACACCATGTATTTGAAATTTTGAACCATGACCTTCGTAGCAATGGCGACGCACATGGCGGAACGCAACCTGATCCTAGAGCGTCTGCGCGACTTGCACGCGTCGCTCGCGTCGCGCCCCCCCGAGACGCAGCTGGCGGCTCCGCCCCGCGCCGTGCGCAGCCGGCTCATGCAGCATCAGCTACACGCCCTGGCCTGGCTGCGCTGGAGGGAGACGCAGAGGCCCAAAGGCGGGATATTAGGTAAAAAGGATTGTGCTCTTTCCTTTTCTTTTCTTTTCTGGTCTCTCCTATTATTTTCTTTTCTCTTTTTATTTTCTTCTTGTAAATTCTATTCTTTCGTTTTCTATTCTATTTGATTTTTTTCTATCCTATTATTTTATAGTCTATTCTATTCTTTTCTATTCTATTCGATTGTTTTGTATCCTGTTCTTTTCTTTTCTAGTAATTATTTTTCAATTCTATTCTATTCTTTTTACTAAAGTACTTCAGTAGGAAAAAAGCACTTTATTGCACATTCAAAACACAAATAAATAACACACATATAAGAAACAGTAAACCTTCTTTAGTTTGATTTCTGTTTCGTTGCATTCCGGTCTAGTCAAGTCAGTTTTACAAGTAAGTTCTCGTTCTCTCACTTTTAGTTACGTGTTTAAGATGCCGCTACAGTAACGTAGATTTAGAACAAATTAATAATAACAACATAATATTAATCAGGTAAGGAATTTGTATGTTTTTTAAAAACTGTAATGCAAACTGTTTCAGCGGACGACATGGGTCTGGGCAAGACCATCACGATGATATCTCTAGTGGTGAGCGACAAGGACGGCAAGCTCGATGAAAGCGACGACGACGACGAGGGCGGACGCGGGATATCTAAGTGTAAGTTATATCCATTTCAGGCGACCATGGACGTACTATTCAAACAGGACTGATAACTGTTGCTGAAAAAACGAGCCGAGCGAGATGGCACACACCGAGGCCTTTCGTCTCTTTCTTATAGGGCATCAATATTTTTTATTACAATGATCATAAGAAAGGGAAATTGACATACATACGATTCACTTGGACAACCTCGAAAACAATTTTTTTTTCACCATTTTGAGTGAAAAATTTCGTCAAATACTGATTTTAAGTAATAAATAAAAAAAAAAAAAATTTCATCTGCCGCAAAAATTTAAACTTACTTACCGCCAAAAGAAAAACTAATAGGGATACCATAAGAAAATATTTGATTATTAGTTTTTACATAATTATAATTTATCAGTGTATAATTTTATGATTTCTAACAAGTTTTTGATATTACTGACGCAAGTTGTTTTATTATATTACTTAAATTATAATTATATTTTTCAAAAATAAGTTAGTCAAAATTTTATCTCCAGTAAACGACACACAGCCTCTCTACATGCTATCTCTCTCGGCTCGGATTAGCCTCTGGGAAAGAGTTAATGTAAAATAGACCATATACCAGTAATAATAAAGTAACTTTTCGTAAATAACTCTTTTTTAAGTTATCAGTCCTGTTTGAATAGTACGTCCATGCAGGCGACCCTCCCATATCAACAATTTTATCTACACTTGTCTCATAATGTTCGAATAATGAACTCGAAAACAGTTGCATAAAGACCTACTTTATGCATTCTGCCTATAGAAATTACAGTTTCATAGAAATTACATACATACACAAATCACGCCTATAATCCCTTGCGGGGTAGGCAGAGCGTAAATAGCCGCAAAAAACGGCCATTTACACCACGTCTGACAAATGTTTGAGGGTTATTCGGAATATTGTGTATCGCTATAGTGACAGGTTGTCAGCCCATCGCCTAAAATTGCAATACACACCCTCGAGTCCCTTCGTCGCCTCTTACGACTCCCACGGGAAAGATATGGGGTGATGCTATTCTAATCCGGCATCACACGGCAAATTACATTTCATAGAAATTACAGAAGCGTAATGACTTGAGAAGGGTCTTACTTCGATAAAGTTGAGATGAAACGTAGTTTTTTTTGCCAATACTCATATCGCCATCTTCCGCCGCACCTGTCAGTTGTTGTACGATAATTGTTCGGTTGTTCTATTAGATAGTTGTTGTTGAGATGTTGTTCAGTTGTTGTTCAGATGTTGTTCAGTTGTTGTACCGATGTTATTCAGATGTCGTTGTTCGGTTGTTGTTCAGATGTTGTTTCGATGTTGTTCCGATGTTGTTCAGTTGTTGTTCAGATGTAGTTCAGTTATTGTTCAGTTGTTTTTAGATGTAGTTCAGTAGTTTAACTAAGTTATTAAGAGTATAAGAGTCTTAAACTCCACATCTGAACAACTGCTAAAGTAAAGAATTTTCAAAAAAATCCCATCAAACCATATTACGTTTTCGTTTTGAATTTAACCTTGTATCGGGCCTTGCAATCGCTGGTGCGGACGTTTGGAAAAGTGTTCTGAGATTTATTAAGAGTGTAGATAAAATAGTGTATGCAACTCTTATAATTAGGCATTAGAATGCTCGTGTCAAACTATTAACACACGAGGCGTAGCCGAGAAACCGTAAACAGTCACTCGCATTCTAATGACCCCCATTATACGACAGTTGCATAATAGTACATTGTTGTCGAGGTATGGAAAATAAGACTTTGCTGGACGAGTATAGTTTGAAGTCCTCGCCTGCGGCTCGGACTTCAATTATACAAGTCAAGCAAAGTAATTTTCCCCGAGGCTTACATAGTGCTTTTCTCAAAAAAAGGCTAGGAAATGAAAGATTGTACCTACTTCTTATAAAAGTTAGCTAGCGACCACAACACAACGAAACAAATAAAAATTTACAATTTTCCCACCAATTGTAATTTTTTAAAATAAGTTCGCCTGTAAGGCACAGTATTACGTAATATTCAGCCATACTAAATGTTTAGTTCATTCTTTTCTTTTTTAATTCTGGACAGGCAAGGGTCTTCACATCATACAGCCTCGTCTTAAGTAACCTGTTTCATACAATATTACGTTCCGTTTCTATGAGAGTCATCGAGATAATTTTGAAATCAAATTATGTGGGTTTAGCGTATAACGAATTTATCTTAATGGACACCAGCAAAGGATTTCCATACAACTTTGCTGGCGTGATCTGAGACGTGACAAACAATGTGAAACTTCGCGGTTTCTTTTTTTGAAAGAAATGAACACATTTCCTAGCATGTTTGAGAAAACTACTATTATGTCCACGCCACGAGAGACATTAAGATATAACAGTAAGTAGGTACAGTGTTATAATAAAAACTACTTATATTGTTTAGTTTTATATATTTCAGTACTATGTAAAACAGCCTGTATAAAGAAGATAAAGATAATTTATTTCAAAATAAAAGTGAGCATACAAATAGTAAATTTACAGATATAAAATTAAAGTTGTGCATACATTTCTTAACTATACCTAAACTAAGTAAATACAAAATATATTTACTTGTATCTCAGGTAATTTTCTTAATATTTATTATATGCTAGTTAAAATAATATAATTTACTCAAACAAAATCATTTTATATACAAAGCTCAAAATACTAAAGCAAATAACATTCAAAATTAAAATTAAACATCTATTAACAGCAGGTTTTCTATATCTATAAAAGTTTTACTTTTCAGCCAGTGAATGAGAGTCCTTTTACATAATTGTTTATTCATAGAATAAAAGTTTAATTCACGATTTAATTTATTATAAAGAATAATAATTATTATTATAAGCAATAAACAATTTATGAAATGAGCAAACATAAATGTAAAGTATAGGGAAATAGCTACTTCGTCAACGTACAACTATCCCCCTGTATTTATCCTCAATTTCTTTTCTTTTCTACTGACCTTTTTCCACAAGCCTTGTCCAAGCACACATACTGCACCTCATAAATTATTCCCCCTCCCCCCAGATATATCTTCTTCTTCTTATCTTGGCTGCATCATCCCACTGCTGGGCAAATAGGCCTCCCTCTTCTCCTTCCATCTAGTTCTGTCTTGGGCCTCCATGTGCCAGACCTCCTCAAATTCTATAAGGAGTAATAAAAATACTGCGAACATGTCAAGTGGTGAACCAGACCATGAAACTGCTCAATTTTCCCCAAGAAACATAGGTCGAAATATGAAAAAATAAAATTAGACCTCTCATACGAAATGTTCCAGCCGACCGGGTCAATTTGTATGGGAAGACCAATTTTTTCATATTTCGACCTATGTTCCTTGGGAAAAGTTGTTCAGTTTCATAGGCTGGTTCAATCCTTACAATATTCATAATATTACGCATAATTTATTGCGAATATTTTATCTTTTCTTAAGTGGCCCGAGGCGGCACCCTCGTGGTGTGCCCCGCGTCCCTCATGCAGCAGTGGAGCGGGGAGGTGACCAAGCACTGCACGTCGCACGCCGCGTCCGTCTGTCTGCACCACGGCGCGCAGCGAGCCACGCACCCGCACCGCTTGGCTACTTATGACATCGTGCTCACTACTTACAATATACTGCAGAGAGACAATGAGAAGGTAAAGTGTAGGGGAGGTCACCAAGCACTGCACGTCGCACGCCGCGTCCGTCTGTCTGCACCACGGCGCGCAGCGAGCCACGCACCCGCACCGCTTGGCTACTTATGACATCGTGCTCACTACTTACAATATACTGCAGAGGGACAATGAGAAGGTAAAGTGCAGGCAACTAAAGAAATAACAAACTAACTAACAAATAAACAATTGATCAATAAATCAATTCATTCAATTTAACAATCACTGAAATAATCAACATAACAAAAGACCAATTAACCAATTGAATATCCAATGAAACATACCGACAAGTAAACTTCTGACTGATCAAACAAATAAACTATTAAATATATGGCAAATAAAGTAACAATGAAATAACTAATCAATTGAACAGTAAAATTTATCAAATTAACAACTGAACTGACCAGTAAACTAATGAAACAATCAAACGAAGTTATAACTAAACAATGAACTAGTAAAACAAACAAAGTACTTAACAACTAAACAATGAAATAATACATTACACAAACAACTGACTAATAAACCAACTAAACAACTGACTAGTAAACCAACTAAACAACTGACTAGTAAACTAACTAAACAACTGACTAGTAAACTAACTAAACAACTGACTAGTAAACCAACTAAACAACTGACTAGTAAACCAACTAAACAACTGACTAGTAAACCAACTAAACAACTGACTAGTAAACCAACTAAACAACTGACTAGTAAACTAATTAAACAACTAACTAGTAAACCAACTTAACAACTAACTAGTAAACCAACTAAACAACTGACTAGTAAACTAATTAAACAACTAACTAGTAAACCAACTAAACAACTAACTAGTAAACAAACTAAACAACTGACTAGTAAACTAATTAAACAACTTACTAGTAATCTAATTAAACAACTAACTAGTAAACCAACTAAACAACTAACTAGTGAACTAACTAAACAACTGACTAGTAAACCAACTAAACAACTAACTAGTAAACCAACTAAACAACTGACTAGTAAACCAACTAAACAACTGACTAGTAAACCAACTAAACAACTGACTAGTAAACTAATTAAACAACTAACTAGTAAACTAACTAAACAACTGACTAGTAAACTAACTAAACAACTGACTAGTAAACCAACTAAACAACTGACTAGTAAACTAACTAAACAACTGACTATTAAATCAACTAAACAACTGACTAGTAAACTAACTAAACAACTGACTAGTAAACCTACTAAACAACTGACTAGTAAACTAACTAAACAACTGAATAGTAAACCAACTAAACCAAAATCTTTCAAAGAAACAATTAAACTACAGATCATTCAATAAATCCCCATTCTATTATTAAATTTCACTACATAACAATATCCTCTCTTCCAATTTCCAGAACGGCGTGCTAATGAAAGTATTATGGCGTCGCATTATCCTCGACGAGGCTCACATCGTGCGCAACCACAAGTCCGCCACCTCCGCGGCTGTCAGCGCTCTGAAGGGAAGTCGCCGGTGGTGCCTCACAGGGACTCCAGTGCAAAATAAAGACCTGGATCTGTTCGCCCTGTTGAAGTTTCTGCGCTGTACGCCTTTTGATGAACTCACGGTAAGTTAAAAGGAGAAAGATAAACATATTGGTTTAGTGAAAGATCAGGTTTATTATAGTCAAAAGTCAGCTACTTCTATGGCTGGCAGCGCTCTGAAGGGAAGTCGCCGGTGGTGCCTAACAGGGACTCCAGTGCAAAATAAAGATTTGGATCTGTTCGCCCTGTTGAAGTTTCTGCGCTGTACGCCTTTTGATGAACTTACAGTAAGTTTGGCTCTTATTTACTTCTTATTTTATTATGCTTTTTAAAGTTACAATTTAGGCACAATATCTAACAACCTGCCTAAGAATAAGCGACCGCTATGGCTGTCAGCGCTCTGAAGGGAAGTCGCCGGTGGTGCCTCACAGGGACTCCAGTGCAGAACAAAGACCTGGATCTGTTCGCCCTGTTGAAGTTTCTGCGCTGTACGCCTTTTGATGAACTAACGGTAAGTTACAAGAAGAAAAATATGTTTGTTTAGTCAAAGAGCAGGTTTAATATAGTCAAAGGTCAGCTACCTCCACGGCTGTAAGCGCTCTGAAGGGAAGTCGCCGGTGGTGTCTCACAGGGACTCCAGTGCAAAACAAAGACCTGGATTTATTTGCCCTGTTGAAGTTTCTGCGCTGTACGCCTTTTGATGAACTAACAGTAAGTTTGGCTCTTATTTACTTCTTGTTTTGCATGTTTCTTAAGTTACTATTAAGGTACTATATATGACAAAATACCTAAGGGTTAGCGACCTCTATGGCTGTAAGTGCTCTGAAGGGAAGTCGCCGGTGGTGCCTCACAGGGACTCCGGTGCAGAATAAAGACCTGGATCTGTTCGCCCTGTTGAAGTTTCTGCGCTGTACGCCTTTTGATGAACTCACGGTAAGTTACAAGAAGAAAGACATGTTTGTTTAGTGAAAGAGCAGGTTTAGTAAAGTCAAAAGTCAGCTATTTCTATGGATGTTAGTGCTCTGAAGGGAAGTCGTCGGTGGTGCCTCACAGGGACTCCAGTGCAAAACAAAGACCTGGATCTGTTCGCCCTGTTGAAGTTTCTGCGCTGTACGCCTTTTGATGAACTTACGGTAAGTTTGGCTCTTATTTACTTCTTGTTTTTGCATGATTTTTAAGCTACGTTTTAGGTACAATATCTAACAACCTGCCTAAGAATAAGCGACCTCTATGGTTGTTAGCGCTCTGAAGGGAAGTCGCCGGTGGTGCCTCACAGGGACTCCAGTGCAAAACAAAGACCTGGATCTGTTCGCCCTGTTGAAGTTTCTGCGCTGTACGCCTTTTGATGAATTAACAGTAAGTTTGGCTCTTATTTACTTCTTGTTTTGGCATGACTTCTAAGAATTAGCGACCTCTATGGCTGTAAGTGCTCTGAAGGGAAGTCGCCGGTGGTGCCTCACAGGGACTCCAGTGCAAAATAAAGACCTGGATCTGTTCGCCCTGTTGAAGTTTCTGCGCTGTACGCCTTTTGATGAACTCACGGTAAGTTACAAGAAGAAAGACATGTTTGTTAAGTGAAAGAGCAGGTTTAGTAAAGTCAAAAAACAGCTATTTCTATGGCTGTTAGCGCTCTGAAGGGAAGTCGCCGGTGGTGCCTCACAGGGACTCCAGTGCAAAACAAAGACTTGGATCTGTTCGCCCTGTTGAAGTTTCTGCGCTGTACGCCTTTTGATGAACTCACGGTAAGTTACAAGAAGAAAGACATGTTTGTTAAAAGATTAGGTTTCATATAGTCAAAAAACAGCTACTTCTATGAATGTTAGTGCTCTGAAGGGAAGTCGCAGGTGGTGCCTCACAGGGACTCCAGTGCAAAATAAAGACCTGGATCTGTTCGCCCTGTTGAAGTTTCTGCGCTGTACGCCTTTTGATGAACTCACGGTAAGTTACAAGAAGAAAGACATGTTTGTTAAGTGAAAGAGCAGGTTTAGTAAAGTCAAAAAACAGCTATTTCTATGGCTGTTAGCGCTCTGAAGGGAAGTCGCCGGTGGTGCCTCACAGGGACTCCAGTGCAAAACAAAGACTTGGATCTGTTCGCCCTGTTGAAGTTTCTGCGCTGTACGCCTTTTGATGAACTTACGGTAAGTTACAAGAAGAAATACATGTTTGTTTAGTGAAAGAGCAGGTTTTATGTAGTAAAGGTCAGCTATTTCTATGGATGTTAGTGCTCTAAAGGAAAGTCGTCGATGGTGTAAATAAAGTTCACAATATCTCAATAACACATATAAATACAGGGTGTTCGGCAGAACGTGCAACATAAGAAAAAGAGTGTTTCTACTCGTTCGTACGGATTCTGAACAAATTTAACAATGGTGCCACAATTTGGGTGTTCCATACATTTTTGCCGAGTAGGTGTAAATTTTATAAGGAAAGTCCAATATGTTTTTTTGTGAAATTGCAGATAGCTTCATGGTAAAAGTTGTTCAGAATCACGAGTAGAAACACCCCTTTTCTTATATGTTCAACTTTCTGCCAAAAAACCTGTATACACAGTAAAGAAAACTATTACAATAGTTAATATGTAATCAATAATAAAATATGTAATCATTTGATGCTATTCTCATTACTAGATGTGGAAGAAATGGATCGACAACAAGAGCCAGGGTGGTTCCGATCGGCTCAGTACCATAATGCAGTGCATCTTGTTACGGAGGACCAAGGTTCAACTCCAGGAGAAAGGGCAACTCAACTGTCTACCTGAGAGGACTACGCATTTAGAAGAAGTGACTCTTACTAAGGAGGAGATGAATGTGTATCAAAAGGTCAGTCAAGGTCAAGGTCAAAGGACCAAGGTTAACTCAACTGTCTATCTGAGAGAACTATGCATTTGGTAGAGATCACTCTTAAAAGTAGATGAATGTGAATCAGAAGGTCAGTAAAGGTCAAGGTCATACGTAAAGCTAGGCCGAAGTTCAACTTAAGAATGAATTAACTCAACTGTTTATCTGAAGGAACAACGCATTTGGAAGAGGTCGTCCTTACTAATGTGTATCAAAACGTCAGCAAAGGTCAAGGTCATATTGCTGAATATAAATCCACATTTGCAAGAGATTTTTCTATCAAAGTAACATTAAAAGCAAAGAAGAAAGATAAAGTCAATTATCTTATACATACCTTCCTTTCTTACTAAAAAGAGCTTGTGGCAAAGGTCAGTTAAGGTCAAGTTTAACCCCTTCAAAACCCACTACTGTTATGTTTTTAATTGGTTTGAACTTTAAATGAGGGGTAGTAACGCTCAAAATACTGGGTAAGATGAGACTTAAATGGAAGAATATCGAACATTATTATTTGATTTGACGGCGGATGTGGCGCAGTGGTAGTGCGACTGCCTGCGACGCAAAGGTTCCGGATTCGATTCTCGGCGGGACAATAAAAAAGTTGATATTTATCACTTTGTGAATTTGTTCCCGGTCTGGTTAGGACATTGCAGGCTGATTGTCCGAAAAGAGAGATGGTTCCGTGCTTCGGAGAGCACGTTAAGCCGTCGGTCCCGGTTGCTGTCTATGATTACTTAGACGGCGGTCGTTACACAACCATGTCAGAGGCCTACTTCTAGTAGTCGGCGGTTGAAAAACTCTGACACCAGGGTTCATCGGGTCGTTGACGATTCGGTGTCCCACACGAAAAGAGAGAATATTGATTTTAAAGATCGGCCACTAATGGCGGACAAAATAAATAGTCAGACAAAACCCAAGACAATTCAATGATTTTTTTAGTAGTTTGGATTTTTTTTTTAATTATATTTCCTTTGCGTAGGTGTTGGTGTTCTCGAAGACTCTGTTCGCTCAGTTCTTAAACCAGCGCGCAGAGAAGCAAGCAGACATGCAGGGGTTGGCCACTCCTGATAAAAACAGCGCTTACGATAAGATGCACAAGAAAATGGTCGCCTTGCAAGGTACATTTTGAAATCACACGATTTTGCTTCGCGTGATATTTATTTCCATTGAATACCAAATTTTTAAAAATACTTCCCGTGTTAGGTTAGGTATACAATTTTTTTAAACTTGCAAAATTTTTTTCTTCCTGCCCGCGCTTGAAAATTTTGCAAGTTTTCAAAAATTTGTTTTTATAGTTATCTTGATTACACCTATCGAAATATAAATGTTGATTGGATCTCTCATAACACTATACGTCATTTCACAAATGTAAGAGATTTATTTTGTTTTTGTGTGAGTAAGTATAAGTAACTGTTTAAAAGGATTGGGCCTATATTCCTTGGCAAAGTGTTGCTTTGTTTTGTTTCAAAGAGATAAGACCACTCCGTAAGCGCCAAAAATATCCCGCAATTTTTACTCCCCAGGTGCAAAACCAGTGAAATCTCACGAGATCTTAGTGCTCCTACTCCGGCTGCGCCAAGTCTGCTGCCACTGCGGACTGATCGCCGCCATGTTGGATGAGGAGACCGCTGGTGATGGAGTGGACATGGACCCCGGTGGCCAGGATCTACTGGCCGAGCTGAACAAACTGTCCATTGAAGACAAGAAGAATAAAAGAAAAGTATGTGGTTATGCGTTACTTATTTAAGGCGAGTGTACCCGTGAACGACCTCGACAGTGGTACCACTTCACAAAAATATATTTTACCTCCTTATATAAACAATCGATCAGAATATCCGTTGCCCAAGTTTTTAGTATTATCCTTAAGTACAATTAGAACCTGCAAACTCAATGAAATATTCGATGTAATTAAAGTTATGGGAATTAATACCAAAAGTGGCCGTTTTTAGGTACCTTTTTCCATAACTTTAATTGGAGGGAATATTTCTTTGAGTTTGCAGGTTCTAATTTTATTTAAGTATAATACTAAAAACTTTAGCAACGGACATTCTGATAGATTGTTTGTATAAAGAGAGAACTTTTTTTTGTGAAGTGGCGCCACTGTCAAGGTCGTTCCCGGCTACACTCGTCGCCGTAGTAAGTAAGATACTTGAATGAAACATACCGGTACAAAACCTTTGGGTATAGAATTTTGCACTGCGCTTATCAGTTCATCTGTCGTGCGATATTCTTATTAAATTTTTGAACGTAATTCAAATCTAGCTCACCTAACTACTGAGGTATTTTTACATAGGTTGAAATATGAATAAATTTACCCTTTTATACAGAATTCAAGTAGATGGTTTTTATGTAATTTGATTTTGACCCGATTTTGTTTGTAACAAAAGTAATCCGCAATCACCAGTGATTGTCGCAGTTTCTACGAGCTGCCAAGTTAAGATACACATTGTATAAAAATACTATCTACAGTTGTAACCGTCCCAAGGTACATAATGTGTCCGCAGGGCGTACAGGAATGGTAAAACACCTTCTGTTTACCTTCTGTTTACATAGATTTCAGTGAATATCACTGGTCCTTGTACATGAAATACACATTCTTTTTCACATCCTAGTTGTTGTAATAAAGTCTTATTTTTAATTAGTTATATGTTTAAATAAAGAACTAGTTGTCATATTGTAAATCGTACTGTACTGTATTCGTAGAAGAGCGAGGCTATCCCATCACAAGTGTCTTCTGACTACTTTCTGGGAAGCCCCGGCAAAAAGTCTATTATGATTTACTGAATAAAACACATTTTATTTATTTATTTTTATTTATTTAACCGTCTTGCAGAGTAATGAACCAGACAATCAGGAAGAGGAAGGTCCCCCCGAGGAGGGCACCAGCGTGGCGGAGGCGATCCGCTCCGTGCTGTCCCCCAACAACCCCGTGTTCCAGCTCTCGCGGCAATCTTCCAAGATCAAAGCTGTTATGGATTGCTTACACCAAAATGTATTCGCTAATAAAGGCAAGTTTTCTTAACCAAACTTCAAATATCAGATATCAAGTATTAGACCGGTTCTATCGCGATAGTATTTAGGTAAATATTAGTTATCAATGTGCCGTGTGATGCTTAGAATGTGCCGTGTGATGCCGGCTTAGAATAGCATCACTCCATTTCTTACCCGTGGGAGTCGTAAGAGGCGACGAAGGGACTCGAGGGTGTGTATTACAATTTTAGGCGATAGGCTGACAACCTGTTACTTCAGCGATACACAATATTCCGAATAACCCTCAAACATTTGTCAGACGTGGCGTAAGTGGCCGTTTTTTCGGTCGTTTACGCTCTGCCTACCCCGCAAGGGATAAAGGCGTGATATATGTATGTATGTATGTATTAGTTATCAACCCGCGAACACAATACATGAAACTGTGTTGCAAACGTCGGGACACAGGTAAATAACTAATATTTACCGAAATACTATCGCGATAGACCCGGTCTAATACTTAAAATGAGTGAAAGTGATCGCGAGTGCTTAAAAAGTTATATCAGATATCAAGGTCAAATATTAAACTTTATGCTCAAATATCGAAAGTTTAGTTCAAGGTCTAATAACAAAGGTCAAATTCAACTATCAAACATTGAATTCAAGCTTCATTTGTGGCGATACACAATTGCCTCAAATATTTGTCAGACGTGGCGTAAATGACCGTTTTTTGCGGCTGTTTGCGCTCTGCCTACCCCGCAAGGAATTTAAAAAAAATATATATTTATTTCATTTTCTTAATCCTAGGTACATTTAACCGGGTTAGAAAACTCCTTTTAAGCAAATAAATGCTTGTGTCAGGAGATTTCGCTCTTCCATAAAAATATGGATATAATATATAAGATTATTCTCCTTACTAGAATTATAGGCGTGATATGTGTATGTATGTATGTATGATTGTATAAATTCAAGCTTAATGAAATAAGCAAGCCATAAGCGATCCGTGTTGTCCCTGCTTAGTATAGCATCACTCCAATTCTAATCGTGGGTGTCGTAAAAAAAAAGCGACTAAGGAATAATCATCCAAGTAACTGCGCTCGCGAATACGTCTGCCAAGCGTGGTGAGGTTGGCAATACCCCCGACAGGGGGAGGCCCATGTCCATCAGTGGACTGTTGTGGCTGTAAATGTATAAAAAAATAAGATAAGCAAGATATATTTAAAAAATATTTAACTGCAATGTCAAGGTCATCCTACTAATCATACTAATATTATAAATGCGAAAGTTTGTATGTTTGTTTGTTTTTTTACTTCTTCACGCAAAAACTTCTGATCCGATTGTAATTAATTTGGCACACATATAGAAGGTTACATGAATTAACACATAGGATAGTTTTTATTACCACTTATGCGGGCGACGACGCCGCGGATAATAAACTGGCTAGTACTTAATACATACATACATATATCACGCCTTTATCCCTTGCGGGGTAGGCAGAGCGTAAACGACCGAAAAAACGGCCACTTACGCCACGTCTGACAAACGAGGGTCATTCGGAAAATTGTGTATCGCCATAGTGATAGGTTGTCAGCCCATCGCCTAAAATTGCTATACACACCCTCGAGTCCCTTCGTCGCCTCTTACGACTCCCACGGGTAAGAAATGAAGTGATGCTATTCTAAGCCGGAATCACACGGCACTTAATAAATGGTCATAAGTGAAATGTATAATAAAATGCCAAGTCGTAAAGGATCCTTAGACTAAGCTAGAGCAAGAATATATTCTTTAATATTTATTAAAATTTCATTTCAGGACACAAAGCAGTAGTAGTCTCACAATGGACGTCGGTTCTGCGTTTAGTGGAAAAAGAACTGGCGAATGCTAAAATCCGCAGCGTTACGCTCAGCGGAAATGTCCCAGTGCCACACCGACCACCCATCATTGACAAGCTTAATGATCCCACTTCTGATGTCAAAGTAAGTCAAGTATGAGATGCATTATCTTATCACTAAATAGTAGAAAATAAAGTCGCTTCCCGGTTAGATCTTCAACGATATTTCGCATTTTGATGAGATTTTTAATTGATGGAGTCAAGAGGAAAGTCTTTCCGTTACTATTACCCTGCTCTTAGCGGCAAAGTGTGAACTATATAGTGCGTAGGACGCAAATATAGAAATTCTTTTCAGTTATTCACTTTGGTTAAAAAGAAAAGCATATAAAAAAACATTACAATAAAATCTTAAAACTACAAATTAAAAACCTTCCAACGCATCACACTAAGGCAACGTACGCAAAAGGCTGGCAGCATTCCCCCGCTGAATTGCAAGACTAACGCGCTGAGCAAAATAACTGCCAGCCCTCGGATCACTAGTTGCCTCAATGAGTTTGGTTTTATGGCTATGAGAGTTGGATCTACCTATAATATGTGCACACCGAATCATCTAAATTCGTATTTTCTTATCACAATTAAACTTAAAAAAGTCACATGCTAACTATTTGTAGGTGATGCTGCTATCTCTGTGCGCGGGCGGAGTGGGCCTGAACTTGTGCGGCGCGAACCATCTCCTTCTGCTGGACCCTCACTGGAACCCACAGCTGGAGGAACAAGCCCAGGACCGCATCTACCGCGTGGGGCAGACCAAGCCAGTGCATATATACAGGTGAGCAGGAAACATACAGCGTGTAAGGGACTCATATTGTTGGACATTGCCCTCAATTGGGTATGTAAAGCATAGCTTGAAGACATAAAATAAGAAAACCATTTGGAGATATTTTAGTCTAAATTAAAACATTCTTATAATTAGAAAGAAAAAGTTAAAGATGACTCCTATTTAAAAAAAAAACTAAATAACCTTCATTTGACCTGTGAGACGTCGTACTGACCAAGAATGAAACGAATCTCTTTCATGGTCTACTTCAAGATAACCATTGGTGGAGAAACTATAAATCCTAGTACGTCAGTCAACGTTCCGTGTCAAATTTATGAAAACAAAGTCTGATTTACTGGATTTTTTACGAATGGAGTTGTCGCTGCAATGATTGTGCGCAACAATGACGTCATCAAACAATATATTTTAGAAATTCATTATAAATTCACGGATGATCCAATAAACAAAAAAAAAACAAATTAGTTTCTTAAAATGGTTTATTCATTCAGAAAAAAATAAAAAATATTTTAACTTTACATACCGAATTCAGGATAAAAATTCTCCTAACTTGCCTCAAAAGTGCTGTCACTTTCTGTCAAATAGGTTTAGAAAAGGATAGGAGATATTTTAGTCGTGTCATGTCTTATAATTTCATGCAAAATACGTGTTATCTGTCACAATAAGGCGACGATCAAAACAATGGCGACTAAATTGACTAGAAAAGGCAAAAAACCATTAACGTTTTTAAAAATGACAGGACATAGATAGGATAGGACAGGATAGAGAAAACTTTATTTTTGTGAAGTGGCGCCACCGTCGAGGTCGTTGACGGCTACACTCGTCCTAATAAAAAGTTAATCGTTGCATTTCCTTCACACTTATATTCGAGATCATCATCAGTCAATGTCTATATGGGCAGGGATTTAATGAAGGAAGTGGGCAGCGCGAGCATGTAAACAGGCTACTCGCGCTGCTACTCGTCATACCGCTGCCACTTCCCGTGCTGCTAGTGTCGGCTTTTCGTGCGCGAGTCAAAGGAACGGCAAATATTGCTATCTAGCTCACTCGTATAGCTAGGAGAAGAGTATGACTGCAGTGAACACTCACCCGCGTTGATACGAGTAATATTCGCGGTGGCAGCAGGAGCTAGTGCATAGTGTGAACGTAGCATTAGGTAGATTTCTTTTGCGGAAGTGTTTGGGAAATGGGTGAAAGTAAAATACGATATGCGACAGTTTCGTTGTGCACGGATCTGTTCCAGTCGCATATTAACGTCGCTCTCCGTTGCCAAGTATTTTATACGACATCTATTTTGCATTCGGACAGACTGGTTTATGTGTTACAGTTTATACTGGTTTTCCATCTTCCTAAAGTTTAATGTCGTTCTATTTTGGTGGGCTTATTTTCGAGTGGATTATGGAGTCGATGATCGACTTGCTACGTAGTGTCTGGTGTTTATGACATTTAAGGGACTACCACATTTTTAAAACACTTCCAGTGCTAAGTAAACAATTTTTTAATCGTGCATTTTTTTTGTAATTACTAATTATGATTCATCATTCATACTAGTGGGACTCCTGTTCCGAAGGCGTAGCGGATAATACCCCTGTCTGCTATGCCGAGGGTCGTAGGTTCGATCCTCACAAGATATATTTTTTTGTATTTAGTCTGGGTGTTTTCTATGTATAATATGTATTTATTTACAAAAAAGTATGTAAGTATTAATATCAGCTATCTAGTTCCCATAGTACGATCTTTGCTTAGTTTGGGGCTAGATGGCGCTGTGTGAATTGTCCAGGATATTTTCGATGAATGATGTTGAACAACCGTATAAGGCTAACAGTTAAAACTAACTAATAAACTGTATGCCGTGTGATGCTGGCTTACTATAGTATCGCCCCATTTCTTTCCCGTATGTGTCGTATGAGGCGACTAAGGGACTCGAGGATTACATGTGTTTTGCAATTTTAGGCGATAGGTTGACAACCTGTCACTATTGTGATACATAATTATCTAAATGACCCTCAAATGTCTGTCAGACGTGGCGTTACGTTAGTGACCGTTTTTACGTCCGTTTACGCTTTGCCTACCCCGCAAGGGATTATAGGCGTGATATATGTATGTATGTTATAAACTGTAACTGGGACTTAGTATTCATCGTGCCCTTCAAGTCAATGAAATTATCTTAACTTTAAGATTATCGAAAATGTTTTAATACTTAAAACAAAACAGTAGTTTTCCTATTAAAAGTTCATTAATCTATCAACAGATGTATTTAGACATTTTCCGCCTTTGAAGTTTCGTACTCTAAAAGCGTAAAGATTAGGCAAATAGCCAATTGATGCATTTGAAACTCGTCAATTTGTAGACAGAAGATTTAAATGCTTACATTAGTATTTATTTCAGTAAATAGACTATTGACATAAAAGGTGACCGTTGTATCTTTGTTTAAATACTTAGGTAGTGCGTCTGCCTGCGATGCAAAGGTTCCGGATTTGATATTTATAACTTTGTGAATTTGTTCCTGGTCTGGGTAGGACATTGCAGGGTGAACCACCTGATTGTCCGAAAAGAAATGGTTCCGTGCTTCGGAGGGCACGTTAAGCAGTTTGTCCCGGTTGCTGTCTATGATTACTTAGACAGCGGTCGCTACACAGCCATGTCATAGGCCTACTACTAGTAGCAGGCGGTTGAAAAACTGACACCAGAGTTCATCGTGTCGTTGAAAGACTCGGTGTACCACACAAAAAATAAGAAAGAATACTTAGGTGCATTGTACAAGGTGGGCCAAAAGTAATCACCCTATGTAAATTGGTTTCCATTTCTTTATTATTCAATCGACCTTTCGGCGCATAGGTAATGTCCCATTCGCAAAACGTACCCTGTGCGTTAAACGTACTCGCAAAATGTACCTTTCGCAAAACATTGAGTTCTGTTTTAAAAATCAATCATTCCAAGATGCAAATTTTTGATTGTTTCAAAAAGGACATTTTTGATTGTTTCAAAAAGGACACCTTTCAAATTTCCATCTCCAGAGTTAACGCAAAAATATAATATTAACGTTAAAACAGCTAAGCACCATTTTTAAATGTTTGTTTGTTTTTTGATCTTGATTAATTTAAAAATGGGAGCCGAGTGACATAAAAGGTGACTGATGTGTCTTTAATTGACATACATACATACACACATCACGCCTTTAATCCCTAGCGGGGTAGGAAGAGCGTAAACGGCCGCAAAAACGGACATTTACGCCACGCCTGACAAATATTTGAGGGCATTCGGAAAATTGTGTATCGCCATAGTGACAGGTTGTTGTAGTGTATGATGTCATACTGAGAGTTTGATGCACCCTCCCGAAGAGGTATACGCATGTAACCTAGTTTAAGTTGGTATTAGCTGTAAGATTATTCATTTTATTCTCAATATATTTTCGTACGTTCAAGTGACAAGATGTATTTTCTTTATCTCTCTAACACAAGAACCTGAAGTAAATCACAAGTACATTTTCTATGTACTACGCTGTAGTACCATACCATCATACCATACCAGCCCATCACCTAAAATAGCCATACACACCCTCGAGTCCCTCAGTCGCCTCTTACGATTCCCACGGGAAAGAAATGGGGTGATGCTATTCTAAGCCGGAATCACACGTCACATCACATCTTTAATTGAACTCTAATGAAATATTGAGATTGACAAGGTTAATTTGATTCACTAAGCAGATTTATATGTATGAAAGCTCCCAAGTCGTTTCTCATGCTTGAATTTATTATGAACAGTTTAGCGTTCTGTGTCTATTTATGTTGACGTATCGTCCTACATCATATATTTATGTTTGTTCCATAATGTGAAACATGTCGTGTCGTGTGATACTAAGGAACTCGAGGGTGTGTATTGGAATTTTAGACGATGGGCTGACAACTTACACAATTTTCCGAATGACCCTCAAATATTTGTCAGATGTGGCGATAATGTCCGTTTTTTGCGGCTGTTTGCGCTATGCCTTCCCCGCAAAAAGATATGTGTATGTGAAACATTAAGTATGACACAGAAATCGGGCTCATATACGTATAGGGTGAATTTCTACTAGTGACCGATACTGAAAACAGGTTACGGGCTGGTGATAAGGAACAACTTTTCCCAAGGAACATAGGTCGAAATAATACAAAAATATTTTGAGCTTTCATAGTTACTCGTCGAACGGAAGTCGTCAACAGACTATTTCGAGCCCCCACATCGAACTGAGGCATAGGTCAATCATAGGCACTAAGCGAAGCCTTTACATGCCCTCCGAAGCACGAACCATACACTTACCTATCTATTAATGATACTTTTACTTTACACCGTGTGATGCCGGCTTAGAATAGCATCACGCCATTTCTTTCCCGTGGTTGTCGAAAGAAGCGACTAAGGGACTCGAGGGTGTGTATTGCAAATTTGGGCGACGGGCCGACAACCTGTCACTATGGTCACAGTATAATTAATAGTACTAGCGTACAGTATGGTCACTCCCTGCCTCCCCCTACAAGCGCCGCCCACCCGCGCTCGGAGGACGCTCAGATACCGGCTAAGAAAGGACGCGACGACGAAGGTCATTTCATACTGCCGCACATTGCATTCCCGATTAGCGAACGCAAAATGGCGGCAACCCTGACATGTTGTCTCACACACACAAGCATGGTCCGCGTTCACCTACGCGAGCTTAGACTGTGAGCGTGGCAACGCATTTGATTCATACATTTGAGCGCCAGTGTCCGAGGTGTGCTATGGTGATACAATTCCAAATGCACCCTCAAATATTTGTCAGACGTGACGTAAATGTCCGTTTTTTACAGCCGTTTACGCTCTGCCTACCCCGTACGGGATTATAGACGTGATATATGTATTATGTATGTATGTATTCACTTTACACATATGGATAGCCTTAGATGACTTTGGTTGAATTTGTGTTGGACATTGACCTATTCAAGGGTTGGCACTGTGCCATGATATATCAAAACTTTTTAAACCATTTCTTTCAGCGTTTTATATCTGGCCTACGATTATTAAATAAAATGAAATTAACTTTATTCAATGTAGGATAATCCTATCATTTATTGACATCATGTTCTGTCATTGTAATAAAAAAAAGAAATTTGTACCATTTTCTCCTTTTAATAACATTTTGTATTATCCTGATTGAAATACGGCTCGGGCGCGATAAAAAAATGCACTCAAGATGCTAATATAGAAATAAAAAGATATTGAGCAATGGACACACAGTAATATTCACGCTTTTATCCCTTGCGGGGTAGGCAGAACACTGCGTAAAAAATTAAATCTAGCTTCCGCCACTATTAACGAAATGTGTTGACAGAAAGAGAAACATGAACTTAACATTTTCTAATATTGTCAGAAACTATTTTTATCGTTTTGCTAACTAATTTCTAGGATGTAAGTAGTTTGTACGGGATTTTTCAGAAAAATATACATGTGTATTTTTTTGTTCAATTCTAATTTATCTTACGGCCCCAATTTTCTAGAGTATGTCTGTCTGTTTACATCTATCTAATTATATCTTTGTCCCCAGATTCATGTGCGTGGAAACGGTCGAACAATCCATCCGGAACCTGCAACTAGCGAAGCTTCAGTTGGCTGAAAACGTGCTCACCGGAGCAAAGAACACCAACAACTCCAAACTTACCATTGAAGATCTCAAGATGCTGTTTAACATGGGGACACCGCAAGAGTAGTAGACCAAAGGGTTAATGACCTTAATGACCTCAATGACCTTACATACATACATCAGCCTATTGCAGTCCACTGCTGGACTGCTGCCTCCCCCAGGGTACGCCATAGGGCACGATCTCCCGTTTTCGCCATCCAGTCGCTACCAGTCGCCTTTTTAGACCAATGGCCTTGGTAAATGATAATTAAGTTCCTTGATAAAAAGAGGTTAGTGGTCTTTGGAAAAAAATCATGACGAATCGAGAATTACCGTTTTTTTTTAAGCTTGTTAAAAAGGAGGTTAATGACCTTGGGAAATCAGGTTTAAATAACTTAGTAATGTTGGGTTACTAGACTTACTATAAAGCTTTGTCAAACGAGGGTTAATATAATTGGTAAAAAGGGGTTTGTTGGCCTTGGCAAGTGGGGGTTGCCGGTCAAGTTAGTTTTTGTGCCATAATTAGCAAGTTGAAGATTAACCATCATAAATCTTTTTGAGTTTGATGATAAATGTAAATAAGAAATTGATAAAATGTTAGCGTCGGCCGGGGATTGAACCCGGGACCTGTGGAGTACCGTAACACCGCTCTGCCACTGACGCAAAGAAAAGCAAAGCTTCATCGTATGGTTTGAATTCCTACATATCTAGTTCCCGGCCGACGGCCATCTTTCCAATTTATTATTTCAATTTATATGAAAATAATATAGCACGAGTATGATAATAATTTAACGAAATTAAGTTTTTATACTTCCAACATCAAAATTTTTAAAAAGTTTACAGATCATTAGGAAAAACAATAAACGCAGGCCGGCATTCAACTATTTCGTGCTAATATTTTAATTTTGGTATGTCAGTTTTCTTTCGTGCATAAAATAAAAACAATTCAATACAAGGAGTAACAAAAAGGTTATAACACAAGCCGAAACAGTCAAGAAACTGAACAACTTTCCCATGGAACATAGGTTGAATTGTGAGATTTTTTTTCATAGTAAATTAAAGCGGCAATTTTCTTTTTTATATTTCGATCTATTTTCCATAAGTAAAGGAAAGTTGTTTAGTTTCATAACCTCCTTTCGGCTTGTTATACCCTTTTTGTAACTTCCTGTTTAGCTGCATATAAATATTTATCAGTGATCTCACACACACACACATGCGCGGAAGTTTCGTTATTGCTGCTATTATTTCCATTTTATATAGACTATTGACTTAAGAATTCAATGTTATGTTTTGTCATTTGTATTGTCCTCTTGTTATAGATATTTAATTAGAATTTCTCTTAATCATGAATGAGTCTTAATAATAATAATGTAACGTTTAATTGTTATAGATTTAATTAGATTGATAATTGAAAACTTAGTCATATTATAATCCTACAATTACAAACAATATTTTAAAGACATATTTTTACCAAATAAATATTAAATTGTTTACGAAGTTTAATTTTTTATAACTTCAATGTATGTACTGTTTTATCCCCCAAGTAGGAACATATAACATTATAACCTGGTAAGAGTAAGTATAAATATTAGTTTTTCTTTTCGTGTGGGACAACGAGTCGACAAACGACCCGATAAACCCTGGTGTCAGAGTTTTTTCAACTCTTAATATTAGTTGTATTAATAGAAGTTTGTAATAATACTCTACGGCACGGCCCACATTATAAATCTACAAGATTTCCGCCCAACGGTTTTACCCGTTGCCACTAATTTTCCCGTGGTAATAGCTATTTTCCTACGGTGAAAAGTGGCCTACGTGTTACTCCAGGTTATACTGTGTTCCAAATTTCATCCAAATCGGTCAAGCTGTTTGAGCGTGATGAGGTAACAAACATATACACACACAAAATCTTAGATTTATAATAATTATATATAGTATGGATGACAGAGTTTGTGGAATAATTGACTTGAGGAATTGATTATGTTAAGTCTATAAATCATATTGTTTATATTTTTCTATTCCTATTCTTAGGCAATTGGAAATAGGTCAAATACTTTAAATATTTATTTAAAACACGACCTTCTATTCTGTCTCATAAAGAATGATAACACGTAAACACGTCACCCGCTTTGTCCAGACCTGATAAACTTGTCTTCGCTAAAAATAGTATTCCCGCGTTAGAAAGTCGTTCGCGGTCAGTGGTCGACCGTGCTTCGGAAAACACGCGTGTTTGTAAGTAAAACTTAATCGCGTTTAAAGAGCATTGATTCTTATTACGTTACAAACACTTTTGAAGTAGCGTGTTGCCTTAACAAAACGATTAAAATGTTTTATGTAGGAATGAAGTAGGTAAAGTATTTTTTATTAAAAGAACTGAAGGTACTTTACACAAATAGTTTTACAAAATAGTGATACAAACAATACTCGTGTTGTGAGTGAACTTTGTCTAAAACCGAGATCGAAACTGCTAATCCAAGAATCTGTTCAAATCCTGAATTGGTAATATCTGGAACCAGTGATAATGGGTCACCTGGAGACGACGTCGTGTACCGGCTCCGCGCCCCACGTCACGCAGAGGCTCATCGTCATCATTGTACTGTTCATCGGAACAATCTTTGTTTTTGGACGTGAGTTTCAAGTTTATTTAAATTGACGACATCAAGAATTTACGGAATCGTGAACCTGCCATATTCAGAGTATCATACCGTATCCAGAATCTGCCATGTAGTAAAAGTCTAAGTACCTATATTTTTTAAAAACTTGCAATATTTTCCACCGCGGGCAAGAATTGAACCTGCGAATTTCGCCATCACTAGTGGCGACGCCTCTTCTAGCTGGGCTCCCGAGGCTCGTCTCTTGCCCGCAAATTTTTGCAAGTGTACTTCGATGCTAATAAAGCGTGGCACGGCTCCATCTACCGGGTTAGTTTTTGCAACTAATACCCGGCGACTAATTAATTCTTTACAGATTGAATATAGTTTAAGCGATGAAAACAAAAATTGATTCCATTTTTTTAAACAAACAAATGTTTTTTTTTTAAACTTGCAAAATTTGCTTTAAGTTAGGTTCATATAGCAAGCCTGTTTAAACGACCTTAATTACCTGGCCCGATCGCGTAGTGGATAGTTAGTACGCTACGCCGAAGGTCGTGGGTTCGACCCCCACCCAGCACAAGTATTTGTAAGTTACTTTTCAAATATTTGTGTTGAGTCTGGGTGTTTTCTATGTATTGTATGTAGGTATTTATTTACATTAAAAAAGGATGTATGTATGTATATTATATCAGCTATCTAGTTCCCTGAAAACAAGCTTTGCTTAGTTTGGGGCTAGATGGTGCTGTGTGAAATATCTTTATATTTATTATTTATATTTGAATAGAAGAGCGCCAATATAGCATTGCCTTTGAAAAGTTATTAAGTACCTACCTATGTTACTATGAGCCGTGTAATGCCGGCTTATAACAGCATCACCCCCTTTCTTGCCCGTGGGAGTCGTAAGAGGCGACTAAGGGACTCGAGGGTGTGTACTGTAATTTTAGGCGATGGGCTGACAACCTGTCACTATGGCTATACACAATGTGCCGGATGACCCTCAAATGTTTTTCAGACGTGGTCACGTGGCGTAAATGTCCCTTTTATGCGGCCGTTTATGCTCTGCCTACCCCGCAAGGGATAATAGGCGTGATATGTATATGTGAATGTTACTATCTTATCAATTCTTTTTCCATTTCCGCCAGTGTTCGTCACGCTGAAGAAACCTGAAGACATCTCTACATACAGCCTGACCACGTCCATAGGAAACCTGTACAACCGAGCTAAGAAAATGCCGCCCAACTACATCATCAATAACGAACCAGACAAAATTCAAGCAAAGCTGTACAAAATATTCCAATGCCATTCCACGGCGGACTGTGGCAATATTCATAAAATAGGTCTCACTGGACTAGTCAGAAAGTGTATTCAATTTGATCTAAGCAGAACTTTAGCTGCTGTGCAAAATGCTACGGCTTATTTAGAATCTCTGAAATGACTTTCAACTTACGTTCGTTATAAATTGTTCCTGTTTAAAACTTTGTGATTAGTGAGATAAATACTTTGTTATAAAACATTATAAAGAAATTAATTCCAAGCATCCAAGTTTTTAGCTGTGTTTATCCTACTAATAAATGCGAAAGTTTGTATGTTTGTTACTTCTTCACGCAAAATCTACTGAACCGATTGTAATAAAATTTGGCAAACATATAAAAGGTAACATGGATTAACACATAGGATAGTTTTTATCACCACTCGAGGGTCCGGGCAACGGCAACAGCTAGTTTCGCAATATCACTTCCTAATGTTGCCGCTCTGGGTTAAATCTTGTAACACAGGAAACGGAAATGACATTTTGTGTAACCAATTGTCGTTTAGAAATTTTTCGATATTCTCTTCAATTGGCTTCAATCGCACATCAATCTTATCACATTTCTGAACGAAGAAATATTTGTCATAAATTGTCATCTGCATGATTGGTTAAATTGTACGTTAAAATGAATTCAACCAATGGCTATGTTATCAAAATACATAGAACAACCAATCACTGTCCAGTATTCGCTTTGGCGAGTTTGGCGTCATCACGCACGCTTTGCTAAAATTTTCACCGCCATTTTGTAACGAGGTTACGAGTGTTATAGTTGTGCGGTGCAGTGAAGTGAAATAATATCTAGATTTAGTTATAATAAACAATAATGGTGCCGGTAAGTCTTATTTATTGAGTCTCTTTTAAAGAATTTTACAGAATTCGTGATTATTTATTCCGTAAATGCGTCGTTTCAGCAAACTAAAGTATTCATCGGCAGCCTGCCTCAGGGCTCCAAGCCGGAGGACCTTCGCAAACTGTTCGAACGATTCGGAACCGTCACAGAATGTGACATCATGAACAGATGCGGCTTCGTCCACATGCAGTCTGAGGATCAGGCCTCCGCCGCGATCCGAGCCCTGAATAACACCACGTTCAACGGCGGCACCATAACCGTAGAGCGCGGCCGCATCAAGGAGCGCGGCCAGCGAGGCCCGGGCGGTCCGCGCGGCGGCGGCCGGGGAGGCATGCGCGGCGGGATGGACCGCAGAGGCGGCGGCGGCGGCGGTCCCATGCGAGGCGGCCCGGTCGGCGGCCGCGACGCTCCATACATGCGAGACAGATCAATGGGAGGCATGCGAGGCGGCGATATGCGCGGCCCGCCTATGGGTGGCGGCTTCGGCTCGCGCAACGGCATGGGCGGCGGCTACGACCGCGGCATGGACTCGCGCGCGATGGCCGGCGGGTACGACGACCGCTACAACGGCTACGGCGCTGAGGACCGGCGCGGTTTCGCGTTGATGGACGGTCGGTCGCGCGACCCCTACGCCGCGGACCCGATGGCGATGTCGTACGACCGCCGCGACCCGTACGCCGCCGCTCCGGTCGACGACATGGCGGCCATGTACGACGACCGCAGAGCCCCCATGTACCAGGAGACGTACGAGCGCCGGGCGCCGGTGCGCGCCAACATCCCCCTCGCCGGAGGATACGACCGTCCAGCACCAAGATCAGCCCCAATGGGCAACGGTGACATGTTCAGCAGAAGGAGTCCACCTCCCATGTAAGTTATTCTTTTGATCTTGATATATCAAAAACAGTATGGCTATAGAGTTGGATATAGATACTAGCTACAAACACGCAGAATGAGAAAAGCATTCATCTGATCTCTGAAAAGAAGTTAATGTATAACTTTATATAGTTAATGTACTACTTTCAATCTTAACCCTTCCGCTCATAAAAGAACACATGTGTCCCTTAAGTCTCATACAAATCTCTTTGTTGTGCAAAATTCGACCCAAGCGAAAGGCTAATCTATGCACATCTAAATTTAAAGAGTTCCATTCATCTCACAGCATTTTCAATTTCAATTTCAATTTCAATAGCCTTTTATTACTAAATAGTTTTTACAATTTTGCATGCGATTTATAATTATAATTCATTTACATTATATTTTTTACACAATAAATAAACATATGTTTTTTTATCAGATTAAATTAACCCTCTCAGACTTTCAACTGACATTTCTCAGCTACCGTTCGCTGGTGTCAAATTTCGCAAACAAAAATGGCGACCAATTTCGCAAGGACTATGGTTGCAAAAATATAAATTATTTAAAATTTTTACGGTTTACATTCAATCCACTACTAAATACTAGTGCGGAAATATATTACCGGTTTATTTACAAATTTTCGGCATGTTTATGTTGTTTTGTTTTTTATTTTCTGGGCCTGGAAGTTGCATGTCTAGAAATTTTGCTGACGTCGCAATATATAATATAATTACGAAAAATATATGATGTACCGATAAAGTTCAATTATTTTAGCACAATCTGTAATAAATATGTGATGCAATTATACATTTCTCCATTTGTCTATACATACATATTTTTTTCATATGAAAAGCACTAAAAACATCATCCACCAAAAATTTCCGACGGGCGAAAGCGGTTGATCAACTTTGACAGTTTGTTATTTTACTTTTTTTTTCTAACGCTTTACACTTTGTGTTGCTAGTATAATGAAAATTTTATTCTGAACAGTTCTATGCACGTTTCATTCACCAAAAAAGTTAAGTTTCGTCTATGAATCATTTTTGACGGACCGAAAACGCGCGAAAAACTTGACACCATACTTAAAGCACACATGTGTGCTTCGACGAGCGAACGGTAGGCGGCCATTAATGTACACATGTGTGCTTTGACGAGCGGGGAGGTTAAGTTTTTTTTTTTTCACTTTCAAAGTCTCATCGTCATGCTTTTGTGAATGTGCTTAAAAATTGGTTCATTCAGTCTGCCTGACCGGCATAGGCCTCCTCCATTTCCTTCCATGTCTTTCTATCTTGTGCTTTCCTCATCCACTGCGAACCTGCTACTTTCTTTAAGTCATCATCCCATCTTATATATGGTCGTCCTCTTCCTCTTTTTCCATTTCTTGGGTACCACTGTATTACATCCCTTGTCCACTTTCCAGTTTTGTCTCTTGCCATGTGTCCTGCCCATTTCCACTTAAGTTTTCTGATGCAGACTGAAATGTCCTTCACTTTAGTGTGGCTCCGTATGTAGCTTAGCTTCTTTTTGTCTGATCTTTTTACACCTAGAATACTTCTCTCCATGTTCTGTTGACACACCTTAAGTGAGTTAAGAGATTTTTGGTTGAGGGCCCAAGACTGGCAGCCGTAGGTGATGCAAGGCAAGATGCAGGTGTTGAATACTTTTGTTTTGCATTCCATGGGGATATCTTTGTTTTTAAATATATTTTTCAGTGACCAGTAAGATCTCCATCCACCTGTTGTCCTCCTATCTATTTCTTTTGCTGTTGTATCCAGTGGTGCGATGACTTGGCCGAGGTATATGTAGGATCGGTTTGTGAACAGATTGCTTTATGACTATTGTATTTGTATGGGCAGCTTTATGTTTCTCTGTCTCATTTGTTATGCTCTGTCTCGCTCACTCTTGCCGATTCAAAAGATGGCGTGAAACGTAATTTCTGTGGAAAAAGTAAAATAAAAGTTATCTTCATAAATCAGTGTTTTCCTTGCTACATAATATCCCCACAATTTTGGGGGCTCGTCCGGGATATTAGCAAGGTTTATGAAGAACGACGTATTTCGGCAAAATTAGAGAAGAAGACGGGATCACTTGCAACGACGCCGGCACATAAGACGAACGACGCGACGACGCCATTTTTTCACGGTTTGGTGAAGACGAAAAGACTACGATACGGGATAAACCGCTTACGACGACCACGATATTAAAGAAGGATTTAAGACGATGCCTGCCAAGAAGCGTCAAAGTTACGAGGGCGGTGAGCCAAAGAATAATCTAAGTCAAAATACGCTCCAGTTGGCCCAGGACCTGATACCAAGATTCACCGGTTCAGACCACACACACTCCGTATCAAAATGGGTGCAAGAAATAGACGAGAACGCGGCAATACTGGAGTGGACACCTATACAGACCCTCCTCATGGCGCGTAGGGCGCTAAGCGGCACAGCCGCGTTGTGGCTAAAAACTGAGAAATCGTTCAAGACCTGGGAAGAACTGAAAACGGCGATTGCCAAGGAGTTCGCGGATAGCCTAGATGGAAAGACGGTTCATGAAATGATGAGTGCACGAATAAAACGACACGACGAATCTTATTACGACTACATGTTGACTATGATAGAGCTCGGAGAGAGAGGTAACATACAAGATAACGTAACTATCAAATACATAATTGATGGAATCAAGGATACGGAACCGAACAAAGTAATATTATACGGCGTGAGTACCTACAGTGAGTTTAAAGAAAAGTTGAAGATATACGAAGCCATGAAGGCAAAAAGTGCCAACGAGAGACGGGCGCCGGAGCGGCCGAAACAAAAGACGACATTCCACGCGCGGCGACCCATTGTTCGTTGTTTTAGCTGTGGAGAGTTGGAACATGCATCAGCTGACTGCCCCTACAAGGAAAAAGGACTCAAATGCTTCGTTTGCAACGCTTTCGGACATATTTCATCCCAGTGCGACCAGAGGAAGCTCCAGAACGACGCCATGATGGGCCCCAGCGGAGCCCTAAGAACGCCGAGGGTTTCAGCCAATCAGGACGCAGGACGGCCGGGAGCATGTCGGCAACATGGCGGCTACGGACGGAAGTCGCAGAGTGTACCGAAACGCGCAATGTTTGCTGCGGCTGCGGTGACAGATGACGGCGGCCATGATGATGACGTAGGCGGTGGTTATGTTGGTAACATTGGTATCACGGGCAAGATGGCGTGCACCGATGACAGCTACGAGCGTTTGACGGATAACACAACTACGAATGTAAACAAACGATTGAACGAAGGAAACGACACAGTTGTCGCGAATATTGGACTTCAGCGTAACGACGACCCATTAAAGAAGGCATCAATCAACGGGAAACGTGCGGACGCGTTCATAGACTCCGGTTCGGAGGTGAATCTAGTGACGGCTGGATTTTTCGCTGAACTTAGTGTGACGAAGAATGACGACATTATGATTTTCACCGGATTAGGTCAATGTAAAGTGAAATCCCGAGGACAGTTTACGGCTTCTGTTTCTGTTGATGGACACTGCTATAACGATATACTGTTTCATATTATAGATTCAGGTGCTGTGCCTTACGATGTAACGTTAGGTCGTGATTTTTTGAGGTTAACGGCTATGGTAATGGTTGACTCACAAATATTGCTCGTGCCCAAAACGAAAGAGTGGTTAAGATGTGTGAATTGTGTAGTAGGTAATGATGAATTGGTTACAGAGCACATCTCCAGTCCAGAGGTAAGGCAGCAGGTAGAACTATGTGTCCAGAATTACAACCCAGTTAAAGTGAAGGAAGCACCAATTAAACTGAAGATAGTTTTGAAAGATGACATCCCAGTTGCATTACGACCAAGACGACTGGCACTAAAAGAGCAAGAAGTAGTGGAACAACAGGTGGATAAGTGGCTGCAAGATGGAATAATAAGAGTAAGCTTTTCTGAATATTCTAGTCCAGTGGTTTTACAAAAGAAGAAGGATGGGAGTACGCGACTATGCGTGGACTATAGAAAATTAAATTCAAAGATCGTAAAGGATGAATTCCCACTACCCGTAATTGAAGACTTGATTGACAGAGTGCAGAATGCGAAAGTTTTTACTGTACTTGACCTAAAGAATGGTTTCTTCCACCTACAAGTTGATGAGGAATCAATTCCTTACACTGCTTTTGTGACACATCATGGGCAATTTGAATTTACACGCGCTCCTTTTGGACTGTCAGTGAGCCCAAAGTGTTTTATGAGATTTGTGACCATAATATTCCGGGAACTCATAGCCAAAGGTGTCTTAACGATATTCATTGACGATATCCTAATTCCAGCTTCATCAGAAGAAGAGGGACTTGAACGACTGAAAAAGGTGCTGGAAGTCAGTTCTGAATATGGGCTGGAAATAAATTGGAAAAAGGCCAAGCTGATCTGCAAGGAAATAGAATACCTAGGTCATATCATCAAAGACGGAGAAGTGAAACCTAGTTCGGATAAGACCGATGCTGTCACGAAATTTCCAGAGCCGACTACGCAGAAACAGCTGCACAGTTTCATTGGTTTGACATCTTACTTCAGGAAATATATCGAAGGGTATGCTATGATTGCCAAGCCCTTGACAGACTTGTTAAAGAAGGACACAGGTTTTGTATTCAATGAAGAACAACAAATTGCATTTACTACTTTAAAAGAGAAGATGGCCAGCAAGCCGGTGTTGAAGATTTACAATCCAAAGCTACCTACGGAGTTACATACTGATGCATCAAATATAGCCCTAGCCGCAGTATTGTTACAACGACACCCAGATGGTAATTTGCATCCAGTGCATTACATGAGCAGAAGAACGACTGAAGCCCAAAGTAAATACTCAAGTTATGAGCTGGAGGCATTGGCTATTGTTGAAGCAGTAAAGAAGTTTCGCCACTACTTATACGGCATACGTTTTAAGCTGGTCACTGACTGCAAAGCCTTTGAGCAGACACTGAAAAAGAAGGAATTACCTGCCAAGGTAGCTAGATGGGTCCTACTGCTGAGTGAATACAACTATGAAGTGGAGCATCGCTCAGGAAGCAGAATGAGGCATGTTGATGCACTGAGTAGGAATCCCTATGTGGCAATCACTGTGACTGAAAACCTGCATGATAAGATGAAGGAAGCACAGGACCGAGATGAAGGACTGACTGCAATAAGAGAAGTTTTGAAAACAAGTTCATACAAAGACTATTGGATTGACAATGGAATATTGTACAAAGGAGAGAAGAAGCAATTGGTTGTACCACGTGCAATGGAAAGAGAGATACTACGAAGAATACATGGAAATGGCCACTTTTCAAAGAAGAAGATGAAGGAACTACTTGGGATAGAATATTACATGAAAGACTTAGACAAGAAGATTGAAGACTTCATTGTTACTTGCATACCATGCTTACTAGCTACAAAGAAAGAAGGAAAACAAGAGGGATTTCTATTCCCAATAGAAAAAAATAGTATTCCCCTGGATACTTTGCATCTTGACCATGTCGGACCACTGTCAGAAACAAAGAAGAAATATAATCATATACTTACGATGATTGACAGCTTCACCAAGTTTGTATGGCTGTTTCCCACGAAGAGCACTACCAGTAGAGAAGTTCTGGATAAGTTAGAAATACATCAGCAGACATTCGGAAACCCCAGGAGACTGATCACTGACAGGGGTACTGCTTTCACCAGTAACGAGTTTGCTAAGTACTGTGAAGAAGAGAACATAGAGCATGTGAAGATTACTACAGGAGTACCTAGAGGGAATGGCCAGGTGGAAAGAATTCATAGAACAATCATCCCGGCTCTAACTAAACTATGTATTGAAGACAAAGGCCTATGGTACAAGCATGTTAGTAGAGTACAACGCGCACTGAATAGTACTTATCAACGCAGTGTGGATACGACGCCATTTGAGCTGCTAACAGGAACTAAAATGAGGGTGAAAGAAGACCTGAAAATAATGGAAATATTAGAGAAAGAAAATGCAGAAATTTACAATGAAAATAGAGAAGAAATAAGGAAAAATGCAAAGAAACAGATACAAAAAGTACAAGAAGAAAACATGAAAAGCTATAATAGCAGAAGAAAGGAGAGCAACAAGTATGAAGTGGGAGATGTTGTGGCTATAAAGAGGACACAATTTGGACCAGGTTTAAAGTTGAAGCCTAAGTACCTAGGACCCTACCAGGTTACCAAGGTCAAGAGGAATGATCGCTATGACGTGGAGAAGATTGATGAGAGTATGGAAGGCCCAAATAGAACATCCAGTGTCGCAGATCAGATGAAGAGATGGCCCTCTTCAGAGGAAGAGTCAGCAGGTGATTGATTTTTTTTTCTTTTATATTAACCTGTCTTATTTTTCAGATATTGTTGCTATGACCTCTTCCAGATAGCTTGTCTATTTTGAGAATGATGATGAACGCCTTTATACCTAAGCACGAGTAATATTTGTCGTTTTAATTATTGTCATAGATGTTAAAAGCGATTAAGTATGTTTTGTTTGCACAATTCACATTGAATGTAAGACTTATTGTTTACACACAATTTTGTAAAATGTTCATACTAGATTATGATAACCTGAGCAGGTTGCCTATTGTTTCATTTTGCAGTTTTGAGTAAGTGTAACTCTGTGAAATTTATAGGATGTGTTATTTTTTTGTCACTTGTTACTTATTGAGGAAAGAGGTATCAGGTTATTTCATATTTGTGTTTGATTAACCTTCTTAAATTCTTTTAATTAATGAGGAGTTTAGAAATGAAAGACTTTGTTATATCTTAGACTTTTTTATTAGGGTCAAGAGTTTTTCTATAGAGTCATATAGGTAGAGTTAACATTAAGAAAAAATATTTGTAATTTGTATTAGAGTAGAGACAACTTATTTTGTCTGAGGACAGACAAACTGTAGGATGGCCGAGTGTAGGATCGGTTTGTGAACAGATTGCTTTATGACTATTGTATTTGTATGGGCAGCTTTATGTTTCTCTGTCTCATTTGTTATGCTCTGTCTCGCTCACTCTTGCCGATTCAAAAGATGGCGTGAAACGTAATTTCTGTGGAAAAAGTAAAATAAAAGTTATCTTCATAAATCAGTGTTTTCCTTGCTACATAATATCCCCACATATATATATTCATCTACATATTCAATTGAGTTACCATTGATTTTAATCGGAACTTTGGTACTATTTGTCATTACTTTGGTCTTTTCTGTGTTCATGGTCAATCCTACTAAGGAGCTTTCGTCTGCTAGTTGTTGTAGCATACTTTCCAGTAGTGTTGGGGTTTCCGAGAAGATTACAAGGTCGTCTGCGAATCTTAAGTGTGTCAGCATATTTCCATCTATTTTAATTCCCATTTCATCCCATTCGAGTTTCCTGAATATGTTTTCCAGAACTGCAGAGAACAGCTTCGGAGATAAGGGGTCTCCTTGTCTTACGCCCTTCCTTACTCATTCTGGTCCTGCACTTTCTAATTTTATTTTTGCTGTACAGCAAAAATCTCACAGCATTACCAACTTCTTTTTGTTTTTGATAAAAACTTACTACACTCAAATTATTCTTTTTCCTGATGTTTTATTGAACTGTGTGTTTTGTGGCTTGCAGGCGAGGTGCTGCGGGTGGTGGCTATGACCGTGATCCCTACGCACAGCAGTACCCGCCCATGGGACGGTAAGATCTCACTTTTATTTGACACTCCATAGACTGCTATTGAGTAAACATTAAATTCATTAAAATTTTGTATTTATCAGTTGAGTTTCATGGGTTGAAAAATGCCATAAAGTTTTTGAGCTATTTCCCTTTTATGTAGAAATGGCAGTTAGTTTAAACTATATATTTCAAAAGATTGTGTTGAATTCACAACAAGGGAATAATCAATTATGTATGTTTACTCATTAGTCAGAGTGAAACACTACTATTTTCATGCTATGAATTATGATTCATACTTTAATCATCACCTATTTACACTGTCAAAATAACGGAAACAGTTAAGAACAGGAAAACTTAACTAACTTACTTTTTAAACGTAATTTTGCAATATTTTTATTTCTATTGTTTTGCACTCCACATAGTTAACAATATGCAACTCTCTTAGATTATAAGATGTTATCAATCTTTATGATTGATGAATGTTAAATCTGTTGATAGACCCAATAGATAATTAAGATTATTTGTTTGCCAAACAACCTTGCTTGAAAAGGACATTACAACAAGATTATAAGAGTTTATATTCATACACTAAAAAATCTAAGTCAGGCATGTACTGTTCAAATTTTATGTTACAGTAGCAAGCCTGATATAATATGTTGAATCTTGCTCTCTTGTCAAGCCGTACAGTAAAAAATATTAATGAGTTTCACTAGTTCTAATAGTTTCACTAGTTCTATCATAATGCCTCCGACACACTATACCGCCAGTCATGCCTTTAGTCTAAAACAATATTTTTTGTCTAAGCGTGCATTGGAAACGTGCGTGAGTTTAGAAGACATAATGTCATTATAATCTAAGAGATCACATGTTAACTGTGTGTTGTTGTATAGCGGATTCCTGAGTGTGATGTTTGTATGTAGCGGGTCCGGCGGCGGCGCGCGCGGCGGTAGAGACGGCGGCGGCATGGGCCCGCGCCGATACTAACTACACGAACGACTTACCGACATGCGGATAGCGTATTCCATATTACCAGCACCACGTAACGAACAAAAATATCATCGTCTTCCCGAGACGGCACGTGTAGCGACACTCTGAGACGGACTTACAATCCATTTAAAACCACTAAATATTGCGGAATTTATTGTGTAACGTAAACGTAATAAAAATGTGAATCATTCAGATATAATACAATATAAGTTATTTCATCACGTCAAGCCGAAATTAATAAGCGTCTTGGATGTAGGTAGGTGAGGTACATCCCTACGGCGGCGTATTTGTATAGGATAAGATACGTCAGCAACCGAACGTTAAACGTACCTAATCAAACCTGCTTCTTCAAATTGCGTCAACAAAATCTGTCCCAGAATTTCAGTTGCGTAAGTTCCGCCTGATGTGTCGCTACACTAACATAACATACTCAATGTGCGCGCGGCTTTACTCGCACACAAACGATGCGTTGAGATTTTATGGTAAGGCGGATCTAGATTTAAGGCTCCGATATACATTATGTGAATCATCAATAAATGAATAAGGATTATCACGAAACGTTTTCATTTCACCCGCCGATCTAAACTGCTCGAGACGAAATCCATTAGATTTATATAAAGCGTTCGTAATTTGGAATAATAGGGGTAATTTAAGGAAGTATTATATTTTATGCTGTACATTTTATTTTTAGATTAAAATATCTTCATTCGTAGAATCTTTTTTAATTTAATCATCCTCTTTCAATACTAAAATCTCTCGAGTTTGCATGCCATCCGAAAATCCTGACTTCCCAGCTTCTGGTTGCGGTAGTTATAATTATTCTACATTATGGTTTTATTTCAGGATTGAGACTGCAGGTCTCTCGACTGAATTTAGTCCAATTATTCGTACGCAAGGGTCAGTTATAGGACGCTCTGCGCCCTCGCTGGCTGACACCCCTTGAATGATTGGACACCATATTTTAAGCGTGGATTTACAGTTACAGAGCACTACTATTTATTAACAAGATACTCGATTTGGGGCGTAGCGAAACGTTGCTAGTAGGTAGACGGTACACAAAAAAATATAACGTAAATAACGTTGCAAAGATTTTGCACGAACTTCGAATTAAGAATGATTCGTCTAAATCTTCGGATTCGTACTAATCTTTCATACGCTTCGTCCCCAATGTTCTGTGCGTAAGCGTTGCGAACACGTAACTGCTCTGTAACTTGCACTGACCATCTGCTAACGTTTGCCAGCGTCGGCTTTCACACGAAAGTGGCGAGTCCTTTCAGATAGTTAGGAGCGGAATTACCCCACGGCACGAGCGTTGCGGCGCTAACTCGGCATTCGGTGCTAGCTCGCCATTCGACACTCGCCACGCGTCGACTGCGCTAAAGTTAGGCGGCCATGAAGACTGCGCAAAACAATCGTAAGTACGGCATAGAACTGCGCGGCATGCGAGTGCCTTAAGCTTCAATAACATGATTCTTCGATCGTTGCTCTACGTGGACGACCTGCGGATCTAAAGTACGGTTTCGCTATGATGCGCTGGAGACTGCACCGCATGGAGTTACGTTGCGTTGCGTGCTAGGATAATCGACGCTGCTGCTACAGTCGAGCCAAAATATATAGCCCGATTTGGCAGTTCTCAACTGGTAGTCCATTTAACATGGCTGACGTCCTAGTATTAGTATGACAGCTTCCAAATCAGGTCTTATTGGATTGGCTCGGGTATAGGTCTGCATACGCTCGCCCGCACTACCGTAAATTGGAACTTAAATATCTATTACTTCTTAGATCTCTCACAGGAAATAAGAAATAATGATTTGCGGTAGTTTTCGGGCTTGCAACAGTTTTTGTCTGTGTAGTAACATTGTTTTGTTTGGCAGGGAATACTGGCCACCGGAATGAGTGGAGGCGACCTGCGATGCTGGTATCGCGGTGGATTTTCAGGCCGGCAGCGGAGGCCCTGCCTCGGGCCCTGCGCACTATGGAGCCCTATGGACGCTCGGTGACGAAGCGCAGTGACTCTAAAACGTGATTATAAATCGAAAGTGATTTTACTAAGAAAATTAAACGTGTAATTTAAACTATTCCTTGTTTGATTTAATAGACCTTTTCAAAAATGTACCTTACACCAAAGAATAATAACTATAGCATAACACGCGTCTGCTGTAAAAACTATTTTAACCTAAGTAAATTAAGTATACAAGTCGGGAGAGGCCCACGTCTAGCAGTGGACTTTTGTGGCAGTTAAAGTATCAAACAAGCTAAGGCCGTACGCTCGCTTACGCGGCCCGCGCGTGAGGCCGCGCGCGGTCTCGCGGGATCCGCGCGGCGGTCTGACATCGCCGCCATTATTACCCGTCCAAATTTAGAAGGCGCATAGTGCCTAGGTAGTAGTTGTAATATGGCAAGTGTCGTCGAGTTCGTGCGGGTTATATTATGTCGCGGGTTGCTGAAGCCGCGGCGCGGGTGACCGCAGGCCGCGTCACGGGGCGCCAATCTTGTGTTTTGTCAAATCTGGCAGCGAGCGTACGGCCTAACTATTGAAAAACAAAAACGTACTGCGGCCCGTGAAAAACAAATTTCAGTCATATTTAAATCCACCATTTTGAGTATGATTTTGTAATAATAGCCAGTGTCGCTCGCGCTGCCGTCGAATCTAACGACACCTCATATGTGTACAACCACATCAGTACTCTTGAAAAAGAATTGCTCCTGAGTTGTCCTGAGGCAGTCTGATATGTGTGACCTTTGCTGACATTTTGCTTTACTATACCATCCTGCAGGCCTGACAATGCAGTTATCAAAACAGAATGAGTTGTAGCACTATAGTCAATGAAACAAGGCAAATTGAATGATCAAATTTATTTAGCATTATTCAAAATAGATTTCCATGATGAGGATAAAACTGATGGATGATGCATCACAAAATAAGGTAAATATCTATCACACATTTGTACTACAGCAAATACAGTTGACATGTTTCTCAAAATTATTGTTTGGCATTATGATTGATCAGTTTATTATGGCACTAAAATAATGTTAAACATAATTCCATTAAATGTCAAGAAATAAATGTTACAATAAATAAAGGATATACCTCATCTAGGCTGCCAACATCTAAAATAAGTTTAAGAAAATAATAAGAATCTTCAAAAATATAATTTCAACTAAAAATATAAATCCAAAATATATTCTTTAACAGCAATTACCCATCCCGATTTATGTAGGCCTATTCGGCATAAATTGCTGTACCCGATATTATCAAACTACAGGCTACAATTTTACAGGTGAAATTTGATGTACATTGCGTAGTCGGTTAGCCATTATGATAGACATAGACATATTATGAACGGTTGAACTGGCTACGCAATGTACTAAGAATTTCACCTGTAGACTTGTAGTTTCATAACATAGGCACCTGGTTGTCTAAGGTTCATTGTACTGCATGTCATCCATGGTGACCAGCAATGTAATACCGAATCGGGCGCGAAAAATCGGAATGTGATATCGAATCTTAAAGTCTCCACATGTTTGTGCCACACAGAATTTTGATATAAAAATAAAGATTTTTTCAACAACAATTAGAACACTGCATACTTATAACTAATAATACTTACTTTGAAAATAATGTTTCTGAACGTAAACTATTCTACTAAAGCCGCGTTGACACTGGCCTCAAATCGAAATAAACTCTCTTAAATTATCATAAATGAGAATAAGAAATTGAAAAAATGTCAGTGCCCGCCGGGACTTGAACCCGGGACCGTGGGGTACCGTCCCACAGCTCTGCCAACTGAGCTACCGGCGCCCCGACTGACACTTGCCAATTTTTCCTACACTAATTGTGGACTAACCACAAAGACACAATAAACCTAACCATAGTATTCGTTACAATAACTTCTACTAGATGTCGCTTGTACGTCGCTTCGAGACGAGTACCAAGAGCACAGAATATATACAAGAGATTGAAAAATTGGCAAGTGTCAGTCGGGGCGCCGGTAGCTCAGTTGGCAGAGCAGTGGGACGGTACCCCACGGTCCCGGGTTCAAGTCCCGGTTACTTTGATAGGAGATACCAAGATGAAAATGTCAATGGTCTCTTCGCCATTTCTAGCCAATTAAATTTTCAACGTCGCCTTATTTTGACAGTTAACGCGTTTTTAGTTCAAATTATAAGACATGACATGACATGACTTAGGTATTATTATTTTATTTATTTATTTAAGAGCCCAGGTTGTCCCACTGCAGGGACTTAGGTATATCCTTTTTAAACCTATTTGACATAAAGTGATAGCGCTAGTTTAACATAAGTTAAGATAATTTATTTTCCGAATTGAGGCCTCTACCAAAGTATGTTTGTATGGACAAACTAGCTTGGATTAAAGTTTGATTAGACCTTCATCCAAGTATGCTTTAGTTTGTGTTGCCATTCTAAAAAATGCGCGTCCTTACTTCGATGGTGTCAACCCGAACCAGCTTAAGTGACGAAAGAAGCAAGAAATTACATCAATAGACGGTGTGTGTAAGTATTCCATGCATCAGCTAATTAATAAATAACAATCTTTTATATAAAATATTGTTTTAAGTAAGTTAAAAGATGGAGCCGAGCTTAATATGCGTTTTGAAAATATGCTGACTCCAGCCATATAATATACATAATATATAAGGTGTAAAAAAATTAGCTGAGAATATTTTAAGGGGTGAACCAGTACGTGAAACTGAACAACTTTCCCCAAGGAACATAGGTCGAAATAAGAAAAAATAATTTGACCCTCCCATACTTAGTGTGTTACCCGGCCAGAATAATTTGTATGGGAGGGCCATTTTTTTTCATATTTCGACCTATGTTCCTTGGGGAAAGTTGTTAAGTTTCACGTACTGGTTCACCCCTTAAAATATTCTCAGCTAATTTTTTTACACCATGTACTCCAGAAAAATAACCCTTGGTGCTATATGGTTTATTATGCACTCACAGTGCTAGAACTTGAAAAAATTTTAGCGCCCGCCGGGGCTTGAACCCGGGACCGTAGCCGTAGGGTACCGGACTACTGCTCTGCCAACTGAGCTACCGGCGCCTAGGCTGACACTGCCAAATTTTCAATGTCTTGGTACTCGTCTCGAAGCGACATCTTGTATAAGCGGCGGGCGGGCGCAAATTTTTTTTTAATTTGTTATTTTCATTTGGTGCTATTGTTAGAATAGCCTTTAGGCGACTTCGACTAGCATCAGTTAACATCATAAGTAATTAATTATACGGTAATTATAATAATTTAAAGATATTGAATTAAATAATTTACATACAAATTTTATTGCTCTCAAATCTGGCAAGACGTTTCCTTAGCTAATGGGAGTTTTTCTATTGACAGTTCTCTTGATAGTTCTTAATGTCAAACCAGAGGGCGCTGTGCTAAACTGAAATTTTTACGTTTCAATATGGCTGGCGTCAGCCATAGTTTTGTCACAGGTTCCGTTTCACGTTGTGTTCGTTACAAATTAATTATGTTTGTTTGATTTAATACAAAATAAACTTATCGCCTTGCTATTATAATTGAGTGTCATTCGTGTAAGTAAACAAATAACCAATAATACATCTAGAACAATTCAATAAACACAAAGTAAGGAATAATTTATAAAGTGGTACAGATTTTGTGTAAAGAAACGTTATTTCAATTAAGCTTGGCGCCCTCTACATGACACTCGAGAATCCCTAGAAAATTTCCCATTCTTATTCTATTATATAAAAATTCTATAAGGTACTATTAAATATGAGGCATTTTTTTTTCAGTAAGTTCTTTTTATAAAACTGTACTACTTTTCCCACTAAACATGGGTCGTAATATGAAAAAAATATTGGACTTCCCATTCAAAAATGCTGAAAAAATGTGTCACTTTGTATGGGAGGGCCAAATAATTTTTCAGATTTCGACTTACGTTTATTGGGAACAGTTTTATGAGTAGAACTCTCAAAAAAATGCATTGAATTAAATAGGATCTTATAAAACCTATAACTTTCTTTACTAAGAAAGTAACAGATATAGTTAAGAATTAGAAAAAGGGTGTCCTTTCAAAACCAGATTAGTTATAACTTATAAGTAATAAAATGATTCTAAAATCTTATGTACATAAGATTTTTGGATCATTTTATTCCAGGCCAAAATACTGCCAACGTTCTCTCTTAACTTGGAAAGATATAATTAAAACACTTTGGAAAAAAAGCTGGACAATTATGCTATCTAAATAACGGTATTATACAGACACAGACATTATATTATTATGTTACATTTTCACGAACCATTTGGCTAAGGCTTTCAGATAATGGTGTTGCAGATTATTTAGATTCACTAGCACCCCGCCTAGCGGTTTCATCCGCTGCTAACCGTTTTCCCGCGGGAGAAAGACCTTATCCCGGCATTAATTATACATAAAAATGTTTCTCTTCAATTACTATATCTACAAAAGAAAACCGCATTAAAATCCGCGGCGTACTTTTAAAGATCTAAGCATACATATGGACACGGGAGGCGACTTCATTTTATACTATTTTAGTGATTAGTGATACTCCATACGTATGATGAAATCAAGCAAAATATTGCAATATAATACGGGTAATATAATCTGCAATCCACTATCTTAAATATTATAAGATTATTACTGAAAATTTTGGCGACAGCACTTAATATAGAGCTCCGGGTGTGAAAAAATCTTACTTCATAGATATTTCTATGGATAGCTGTACATTTGTAATGGCGAACCAGACAGGAACCATCAATGCACGACATTGATTTTGTACAACACCATTACGCACGACAGCGTTTTGTACTACATGACTGTGTACGACATAGTCATTGGATCGCTTTCAGTAACTGGCCCGGAAAAATAATGTACCGGGGTGTTATTCGAATCAAACGTCATATACGTAGACGTCATAGTGCAAGCAGATTACAAAAATCGTCACGTGATGTCTTCGATGATCGTGTCGTGCATGCGCGGGGCGTACATTGTTGGTACAGGAGTGTTTTTGGCGACATTGTTTTGATCCCGTTGCCACTGCCTGTTTGCATGAGTGCATGCTTCGGTTGTAAATAACTTTGTCGTTCAGGATTATGCTGTGCAAAACAATGTCGTACGTTATAGGGACTCAACCAGACAATCTACCTGAGCTGTATAATATTATCAAACTACAGGCTACAATTTTAAAGCTGGCTTAAATGATACCAGGCAGGAATATTAACCGGCTACGCAATGTACTAAGAATTTCACCTGTTGAGTTGTAACCTGTAGTTTCGAAACATAGGGCACTGGCATTCAAAACAACCTAGAGACCCATAAAAGTTGCCATATTTTCGACTTACAAAGGCGGTAATATATATCAATCGCAGCCATATTCTTATTTATTGATCAGACATAAACTAGCTTTCTAAACGCCCAATTATTTTTACGGGGTGCGGGCGAAAATTCTGTGAAATATTATATAATCCAGTGGGATTTTGAACTTTTCGTGGATTCGGGCCGTTGGGGAGGCCATGAAACAAAATAGTTTATTCTTCACGCGGAAATCTCTGATTAGGTACTCACGAGGGTTTCAATACACCCGATTTAGTAATCGTTCTTTCTTCCAAGTGATAGATAGTGCTTTATACTACACATACAAGAAAAAACATTACGACAATTCAATAAACCGGAAATTTATGCCAAGAAAACGCCAAAGCAAATTCAGGCAGCATAGTTTTTTTTTTAATTATTTCCAACAAAGCAAATGCAATAAGTCCATTCAGCCAAGTCTTACATTTTGTTTTTCGGCGGTGAGCTGACAACCTGTTACTATGGTGATACACAATTTTCTGAATGGCCCTCATATGTTTTAGAAGTGGCAAAAATTACCGTTTTTACAGCCGTTTACGCTCTGCCTACTTCGCAAAGGATATAGGCGTTATTTATGTACGTATGTAAATTCTGTCCGCTAAAATATTAGAGACACGTACCGTTTTACGGAAGTTTTGACAAATGCATCTATTACTCCCAAGGCAAGAAAGTGATTTGTGTTGATTATTTCTTACTTTCTTCCCGATAATTCGAAACGTGAAAAATTACTTACGTTTCAAATATTTAATTTTGACAAACTTGCCGTTACTTACGTTCGTCTCTATGTTGGAAAAAGCTATGGGGCACTTTCTATGTAGGTGTAGTATAAAAGTAAAAGTCAAATGGCTAAATCACGGTATCTAATAGTCATCATTGGCCTCACACGTCTGAGACAGACGATTTAATCAGTGTCTGAGGCAAGACTTTTCATGGCTGTATAAGCCGATACGGGAGCGGCATAGTTTTCCGCACGCTCTACAAGTGAAGGTGGAATTTGAGACTGGCACATGCATGCTTAGATGAAGTTTTTGCCTTTTGTTAGCGAGACCAGAAAACCAGGCATTATCGTGTGTTTTACGCTAATAGTATCTAGTACGTTTTTCACAAAATTCTCGCCCTTGCTACTGGCAAGTAAAAACTACTTGATATATTTGTTCGTTATAGCACCGAGAGTTCGTTACACTAGCGCCAGTACTTAAGCTAATTTGTATATTATTATTCTTGTTTTGGTTGACTTTGGATTATTCCTGTATGTTTTGAATAAATAAGAAGATTATCTAGCGTAACTAGCGATCATAATCTAATATCTAAAATCACGTAAAAAAGCATAACTCGATGAAACGTAATTCATCGTAAATCCGCTTCCGACAGAGTACAAGTACTTTTAGTACTATTGACCGATAGCGAAATCCCAAGTCGGGCTGGTGATAAGGAACAACTTTCCCCAAGGAATATAGGTTTGAATAAGACAGAATATTATGAGTTTCCATTCCATGTTTCGCATTTCGACCTATGTTCCTTGGGGAAAGTTGTTCCTTATCACCAGCCCGTCGCGAGTTTTTGCTATCGGTCACTAGTAAAATTTCACCCTATACCGAATCACGTATAAAAAAAAACAAGTAAGTTACAGATAGCGAAACCAGCGCTAGTACTATTTTTGATACAACATTATTGTAATAAGCTTTAGCATCTGTACTTAAATCTGACAGAAGCGGATTTTTGATAAACCAAGTTTTTATCGAGTTATGAAATTTCAAGTCCCCGTCGTGCATAATTTTCATAAGATATGTAAGCAATTCTGTCAGAATTTGTAGAATTTAAGAAATTGAATGCTTGTAATTTTGTTGGCAATATACAGGGTGTAAGGGACGGTGTACCGAAAACTTTGCAGGCATGATCATACCATGAAGCTGAACTACTTTTTCTATGGAGGCTATGCTGGTAAACGCAAAATAAACGACCTTCCATACAAAATTTTCGTTAAGCTGGCTGACTTTCTATGGAAACTTGGTTTTTTTTTCGTGTTACTACATAGGCTTCATAGCAAAAGTTGTTCAGTTTCATAGTCTGATCATGCCTGCAAAGTTTTAGGTAAACCGTCCCTTACACCCATGAAGATGGTATGGTTTCAAATTTGCACGATTGCGTTAAATGATCGATAATAGAATGCATTAAAATGTACTCCAGCATTTGAAACTGGAAAAATCTCGTAGCTGCCAGCATTTAAAATTTGTTTTTATTAAGTTATTTATACATATTTATCTTTCAGACAATTTAAATCTGGTTGAAAATTGATATAATTTTTAAGGACACAATTTATTACCTCGAACGTAAGGTCAACACGCACAGCTTCTGTTGACCTTGACCCTACTGGAATTCTTTAAACCTCGGTTGAGTTAAAATAAAATTTTGCAAATTGGTCTGCATAAATTTTTTATCTGGTTATCTTTAAGTGATGTACTATATAATCCTGCCTGAAGGGTCTAACTTCAAGGGACAAACGGATTTCTGTTAAACTTGACCCAGGGCAGGGCTAGACGCTAGCATATACTTTAATATTTGAGAAATATAAAAAGTTTCTTTATTTGGTAGAGTGGTTTGGTATAGAATTCTAACTCAAAGGTCACTCTTGTTGAAATTCTGCAGAACGAATAACATAGATATTTAAAGCATCCTGCCTTAAAGGTCAAAGGTCAACACGCGCGTCTTTCCGACAAGCTTCTGTTGACCTTGACCCGAGGCAGGGCTAGACGCTAGGACCGGGCATACTTGAGGGCTTGGTTGAGGGGCTTCTCCTCCTTGAGGGAGTCCTTGACGAGAAGGTCTGAGTGCGTGTACGTGAGCACCTCCGAGCCGGGGAGGGAGTCGCTGGCCTCACGGGAGGAGTCCGATTGTCTGGAAAAAGTAATATATATTCTTCGTAATGATCGGATTACAAATTAAAAAAACTTGTAGCATTATCTATCTATCTCTAAGATCTATCTACATACATATATCACGCCTTTATCCCTTGCGGGGTAGGCAGAGCATAAAAGGCCGCAAAAAACGGACATTTACGCCACGTCTGACAAACATTCGAGGGTCATTCGGAAAACTATGTATCGCCATAGTGACAGGTTGTCAGCCCATCGCCTAAATTTGCAATACACACCCTCGAGTCCCTTCATCACCTTTTACGACACCCACGAAAAAAATGGGGTGATGCTATTCTAAACCGGCATCACACGGCATAATTACCTGAGCTATCTAACTAACTAACTATCTATCTAATTAGCCTATATTAGCCCACTGCTGGACATAGGCCTCTTCTTTAATGCGCCACTCTCTTCGGTCCTGTGCCACACGCATCCAACCTTTCCCTATAGCCGATACTATATCATCTGACCATCGGGCCGATGGTCTGCCCACTGGCCGCTTTCTGTCCCTCGGCCGCCACTCTGTCACTGCTTTGGTCCACCTTACACCTTCCCGCCTACCAAGTGTCCTGCCCACGCCCACTTGAGCTTAGTTATTCTTTTACCTACATCTTCCACCTTTGTACGGCGTCGGATTTCAGTATTTCGTATACGGTCTTGAAGTTTTATACCGAGCATGGCACGCTCCATGGCTTGATTAAAAATAATTATGCATCTAGATATTTAAAAAAAATTACATATAAGTAAACCTATTTGACGGAAAGTGGCAGCGCTTTAAGGTAAGGTAAGATAATTTATTTCCCGAAATGAGGCCACTGCTTTACCGTGGCAAGTACAATATAAGACACGAAACTAGATAAATCACAAAAACCAGATTTTCAACTCAGGTGTTTAATATTGTCAAATAATAACTGCAAAACGAGATGACGTCAAGAGTCCTCGGCCACAGAACCATGACTAAAGCTATAGAAACCAGACTAAAATAACAACAGAATATATAATTTCACCCTATTTTTACTTATTGCTCTTTCAATACGCTGAAAGAGGGGGTTATTATTATTTTACATTTAGGTTATTCGTATCGCCAATTAGAAGGTTGTCACAAGTTTCATTTACTACACGTCAGAATTCAGTTGTCATAAACAACGATATACTTTCCGAGGTTTGGCGCCAAGTAGCTTGCTGCGTTCCGTCAGTGTGTGGGAGTGCCAGTGCCTTAATAGGCTTCTTCTGGGGAGCTCGCTCCATCTTAGACTCTGTCTCTGTCCTATGACGTAGACTAGAGTCAAGAGCAAACCCATCACTAATAAAAAAAAAACTTTGGCACATCGCCAGTAGTACTACAAGGAGTTTTTACTTAACTTCTTAAATTGTTTGGTTAATTGGACTTCATTTTGTCCGGTTGAAACTGTTGACATGATCGAAAATAATAAAAACAGTCGGTCTTTTGCATCTTGCATATACTTGCATATGCTGATGAAGCAAAATTAAATAAGATATACTTATCGTCTTAAAGTAAATATTGTGTTGATTCTATAGCCAATAAGCCACGCTTCCATTATGCAAGTTGCAAGTTACATGCAAGTAGTTTCACACTTGCAAACAAAACGCAACTTACGCTTGTGTGTGCAAGTGTCATGCAAGTTACGCGCGCAAGTGATAGTTGCAAATTGAAAACGAGGGATGCTGCACGACTAATAGTTAAAATGACTACTAAATGGGGGAACGACAAAACAATTCTCTTTATTAAGGAGTATCAGAGACACAAAAAATGCTCTTTATAAAATTGCATGCAAGATAAATACTTGCACGCCAATAAATCTTGCATGTAAGTTTCAAAAGAGGTTTCTAATGCAAGTAACTTGTACGCAAGTGTCACGTCATTCTTGCATGCAAGACTTGCATAATAGAATCGCGGTTTTAGTCATAGTTCTGTGTCCTCGAAATAGGTGTAAAACATCTCAAATGTAAGTATTATACATACCTGAATCTCCTAGTATTGACGGGCGCTAAATTGGCTAAATACTTCAGTAGCGTATGTTTAGTATTAGGCTCGGGTATGAGTTTGCTCGGCGGCAGGTCCACGCAGTAAGGGTTGCGAGGCTCGCCTATGAAGGTTACTATGTTGTTCTCTGTCTTCAATTGGAGAAGTAAAACATCTTCGAGATCTGCCTCGCTGGAAATTACAATACATACATACATACAAATATCACGCCTATAATCCCTTGCGGGGTAGGCAGAGCGTAAAACGTTTACGCCACGTCAGACATATATTTGAGGGTCATTCGGAAAATTGTGCATCGCCATAGTGACAGGTTATCAGCCCATCGCCTAAAATTGCAATACACACCCTCGAGTACCTTAGTCGCCTCTTAATGCGATGCTATTCTAAGCCGGCGTCACACGGCAAAATTACAATGCAGGATATTACAGTAAGTACGTATATGTTGATCCTGCTATACAATATGTACTGCATTATTTATTTTGGGTGAAATTTTACTAGTGACCGATAGCGAAATCTCAAGACGGGCTGGTGATAAGGAACAACTTTCCCCAAGGAACATATGTTGAAATTTGACAAAAATATTTTGAGTTTCCATGATAACTAAAAATCAGTTGGTCGGCAATTTTGTTGGTCCATTTTTTATCGTATTTTGACCTATGTTACTTGCTTACATCGTTAGTAAAATTTTACCCTATATTAATTGCAATTCTTTATTCAATGTTAGTATAATCACTTAATGCTGTTATGATCCGTCATTGTAAAAAAATAAATTTGTATCACAATTTTGTAATGTCCTAATAGAAACCAGCTAGGGCGGGATAAAAAACAAAGGCACTGCCTAGGGGCTGGCCAGGTTAAATACACTGTATGTAACTTTACGCCACCACCACCTAATCCCACCAAAGAGGGATAAGCCCCTTTCAAAAGATTTTAAATATCACAGTCCCCAAATTCTAAAGACGCATAATGTTTTAGTTGAAATGTAAAAAAACCAGGGCCTGAAGTCAGCTAAATTAAAATAATTTCAGTTGTGTGTCGATAGCATGTCTGTTAGATGGTTATAATATGATTGTTTCGTATTCCGCTAACAGTTTGAAGTATAGAATATCATAGTGACAATAGAATGACAGTTCAGTGTAAACTTTAAAAAACACTATCTCATCTATTTATTTCCATGTGGATCACCGAGTCGTCCGACGACTTAATGAACCCTGGTGTGTTTTTCAACCGCCTACTAAAAGACACGACATTTATTCCTTACCTGGCTGAATACAAGAACTGCGCGAACTGTATATTGGAAACGCATCCGTCACGATCCTCGCTGTCCGTATACAGATCTGTTTCCCTGTAGTACATGTACAGGAAATCATTCAGCTGTTTGGCAATGATCGCGCAGCGGTCCTTGTCACACATCTTGACTGGGGGACCCTGAGGGAGCAGGAGCGAACATTTTGAATAATGCAGTTTTTTTGGACGAAAAACTGTTTTAAACTTTCGCGGTCACACATAATACTGAAACGTAGTTCTTGCCGCGATACTTATTTTTGTAGAACGGTTGTTCCGTGATCATGACCGATGTGACTGGTTCGAAATATCGGACAATTCTACAAAAATAAGTATCGCGGTAAGTACCCCCGTTTCAGTGTTTTGAGAAATTTTAAAAACTTACATTATAATAATATTTCACAACCGTCTACTGCTTGACATGGATCTACCCCTATTGGGGGTATAACCATGCTCACTACGCTTGGCGGTGCAAGATGTTACATTCACAGGGAACGCTGCTGTCTATTCCTTAGATAAATTTATCCCTTAGTTGCCATTTAAGACACCCATGGGTAGAATTGGGAGATGCTATTCTAAGCCGGCAACACACGACAAAAACTTAGTACACCAAGTGAATTATTAAAATTAGCAAAAAACTTAACCATGTTAGGTGCATTTTTGGTTGTGTTGGTGATTCTGCTTGGTTTTTCAACGTTATAGCAAATGAAATAATAAGTGCAATAAAATAAAAATAATGCATGTGTTTAAAGCGAGTGGAGCCGTCAACTACCTCGACAGTGGCGCCACATCACAAAAAAAAAAATCAAAAGTTTTCTCTTTATACAAACAGTCTATCAGAATTTCCGATGCCCAAGTTTTATTTTTTACTTATGGCAATTAATACCAAAACTTTTTTCCACTCGCCTTAAGTTGCAAAATTACTAAAATTGCAATTATAATAACATGTTAATTTAATATCAAGGTCATACAAAGTCAAACAAAGCTCATATTATGCTGAAATCCTTGTTGCATGACTTTTAATATAGATGTGGGTGGGATATAGAGGTCAAGATAAAAAAAACTAATGTAGGTTTAAAAATATACATGCAATTAAATGTAATTAAAAAAAGTGCTTGCTCAAATAAATCTCTCACATTTAGTACGAAAAAAACCAACCAAAACAAATATTGTGCTAATCTCAAACCAGCGTGCAACATAAATTGTGAAAGCGCATGCTAAGACCTCTGTCACCTTTACGTTGTTTGGCATACGAAGTGTGGCTGCGGCTCTCTTCAGAATTTTTCATTTCGTTTGTCCAATATAGAAGGAAAGATTAGATAAGGTCAAGGTCATCAAATATCAAGGTCAACTAACGATTTAGTGTTAAAGAAAAACGCTTTAAAGTGCTTTACAATTTCAAACCAGCGTGCAGTATTATATGAGAAAGCGCAAGATCTCTTCCAGCTTTACTTTCTAAAGCATACGCAGTATGGCCGACGCCCTCTTCAAGAACTTCAATGCCAGCACAGGATAAGCCACTGCTTGCTCATTTCCAGGATTGGACACTTATTTAATGTCATATGAAGGTCATAGAGTGAAAAGCATTTTGCTCGTACATTTTAGGTAAGATTATAGCCAAGGTCATCAAAGTTTATATATATTAAGTGAGCTTAACTTGTTATTTTACTATTTTTCGAGTCAAACGTCAAGGACAATTAAAAACAAATTAAAGTTCTTTATTAAAATAAACCAGCGTCCGATATTAGTGAATGCGCATACTTATACTTCTTTTACCATTACGTACGGCATATTATGAAGTCTCGCATACGCCGTGCTATTTACAGGGCAGGGTCGGATAAGGTCAAGGTTATCAAAGGTCAAGGTCAGTACGGGTCAAACAAAAACCAAAAGGCCATTAAAATCGAAATTGGCGTGTAGTGCACATAATGTAAATTGTTAATAAGCAAGCGCATGCTTAGACCTCTGTCACCTTTACGTTGTATGGCATACGCAGCGTCGCCGACGCTCTCTTGAGGAACTTCAGCGCCAGTACAGCATGAGCCACGGCCAACTCATTCCCAGGATTGGACACGCGCTTGAGCACATGAGTGAGGAAAAGCCCGAAAGCTCGTCGACTTTCGCCCATGCTGGAATGAATACACTAAATAATTCGTCAGGTAAACTGGGATTTCGTATTCGGAAAAGCGAACCTGTTGAAAACGGGCAGAAATACATATTTTTGAAAGAGTCAAAAAGATATAATGGCGTTTTATTTTATCTTTGCTATACTCAGAAAATACACTTTACTGTGCCGAAATAAAAATTTTGCTTTAGTGGCTTGCATCACAAGGATATTTTAATTTCGACAAAGAGGTATATCATATAAGCCATTTAGTTACGTTCTATTCTGACCGACTGATACAAAAACTGAATTTTTCATTCTTTCATATAATCTTAATATTGCAGTATGCCTAGGTTAATCAAAATCTTACAGCACTAACGAAAATTAAAAACATTTCAGTTTTAAATACAACAAGGAGCAATTAGAATAATTGCTTGAATAGAAATATCTCATAACATCATCATCAGTATCATCAGCCTTTCAGCCTTAATCCACCCCCTGCTGGGTATATAACCTCGTCTCTCTTGTGCCACAGATCCCTATCCTTTGTCCAGGTTTGGCCGACAACCTTTACTATGTCTTCAACCTCTCTAGCCGCGGGACGCCCTAAGCTTCTACGCCCTACTCTTGGCCACTTTCGACATTGTTATCTTGTAACATAGTTTTTTTTTATTAATGATGGGTTTGCTCTTGACTCTAGTCTAGGTCATAGGACAGAGACAGAGTCTAAGATGGAGCGAGCTCACCCAGAAGAAGCCTGTTCACTCTTACTTTGAAGAGATTAGGGTTGTATGCGTTTGGAAACACAGACGCAGGTAGTGAGTTCCACTCTTTAGCAGTGCGCATTATAAATGATGACTGGAAGCGCTTAGTCCGTATTGGTGGAATGGCAACCAGGTACGGATGGTATCCGGCGGTGCGTCTAGATGTCCGATGGTAGAAGGGAGCTGGTGGAACAAGGTCGTGAAGCTCTTGAGCACACTCTCTCTCTGAGTTTGATAAATTCTAGAAACTTACGTAAGCCGTGACCCCTCTTGCAGTTGTCGCTTGACGAGTTCCTTTGCTCTTCGTGTGTCGTGATGGTTGGTGGGGTCACTGCCCAGCGAGATGGCAGGCGCAGTCGAAGTTATTGTAACGTTTTCATAGCGTTTTAACCTAAAAATAATTTTAATAGTGGTTTGTTACGGATCACGAAATAATCTTTACTCGTATCTACACTCGTATCGTAATGTTACATACATACATACTACACATATCACGCCTATAATCCCTTGCGGGGTAGGCAGAGCGTAAACGGCCGCAAAAAACGGATATTTACGCCACGCCTGACAAATATTTGAGGGTCTTTCGGAAAATTGTGTATCGCCATAGTGACAGGTTGTCAGCCCATCGCCTAAAATTGCAATACACACCCTCGAGTCCCTTAGTCGCCTCTTACGACTCCCACGGGAAAGATATGAGGTGATGCTATTCTAAGCCGGCATCACACGGCAATCGTAATGTTCGTATTATAAATTTCAAAAAAATTGTATAAAGACCTGCTTTATGCGGTCTACTCGCAAAATGACCCAATTCCTAAACGCAAAACGGCCTTCTCGCAAAATGACCTAACTCCTATACGCATAATGTCCTAAACGTATAATGTCCTAAACGCATAATGTCCTAAAAGCATAATGTCATAAACGCATAATGTCTTCAAAAATAATTCTATAATTAACCTAATTTTATCAAAAACCTGCAACATTATACAATTCTAGTAAGAATAATATAATGTAAGAAATAAGAATAATATTTAAGTTAATTATTTAAGAATTATTTTGTTTAACGTAATTACATAAATATGTACTGTCAGTTCGATAGTTCCTACAATAAAAACTTAGATTTCATAAATACTATCATGCTACTTTTGTTTATATTAACAATATACCTCAAACGAAATGTCACAGTTAATACAAGGATAGGACACACCGCAAATGACATTAATTTTCTTAAATGTTTTTTTTTTTAAAGTGACATTTAGGTTTTTTGTTATATTTCGTTTTATAAGTTGATTATTTTAGATTGCTAAAGTGATATTTTGGATCCTAAAGTGATATTTTGTTTCCTAGAATGTCATTTAGATTCCTAAAGTGACATTTAGATGCTAAAGTAGTGACATTTTGGTTCCTAATGTGGCATTTAAATAGCTAAGGTCACATTTCTTTTCCTTTTGCATATTTTGCTTTCAATAGTTCAATCAAAAAGCTAATTGATTTGTCGCAACTAAAAATTCCATGTAGAACAATCAAATCAATTCTGGGAAAACAAGATTTTGAGGACATTAGGCATTTAGGACGTTGTGTTTAGTTTAGGACATTACGAGTTTAGGGCATTAAGCGTTTAGGACATTAAATGTTTAGGTCATTAAGCGTTTAGGACATTAAACGTGTAGGACATTATGCGTTTAGGTCATAATGAGTTTAGGTCATTGAGAGTTTTGGAATATTTTACGATTTAGGACATTGTGCGTCGGGAGGCTTTATGCATTGTGCCTCTAGATATTAAGAAGGAAACTTAGTAACGAACAGCTTCAATTTTCAATCAAGTTTTTTGGCTAGATCTCAAGGTCAATCAAGAGTCATATAATACAACAGGTCAAGGTCAACTTCGTTCAGTAACAGTGTGTATGTCATCATAATCAACGTCAAATGCAACACACTGACTATCCATAGCAAAATATTAATAAATTATTGAATTACTTTTATAATGTCGCGGGAGGTACCAAATAATTTATTAGATTTTTAGGCGAAAGTTTAGGAAACCCTATAATCTACACTAATATTATAAAGAGGAATGATTTGATTGATTTATGAATTGAATAGACTCCAAAACTACTGGACTGATAAAAAAAATCTTTTACCATTCGAATTCTACATTATCTACGTTATATATTTTTAAACCTTCCCTTCGTATTTTATATGTTTAATGCTCCTGCCTTGACCCTTTCCAATTGCCCTAAGATAGCCTGGGAGATACACTTTTGTGCATAAAGTTAAATAAATAAATTATCCCTGATGAAAATAGGCTACATGAAAATGTGTTATACCAGCGGGAAAACAGAACAGTACAGGCCGCTTATCATTTAAAATTTACATCTTTAATTTAAATATAAAATTATTTTATGCTATTTGTATATTTTTGTATGTATGTATGTATGTTTTTATGTATGTATGTATGTATTACCATTGTAAGTGTTTTTACTATTACTATGTATTACCATTGTAAGTGTTCTTACTATTACATAAGTGTTATTTTTATTTTTTTATTTTTAAATTTAATAATTTTACTGTTACGGTTTTAATTTTCTTATGCAACTACTAGCAAATCATTTCTTTTTTGTCTCTATTTCTATGTAAAGGTTGCCTGGAAGAGATCGCTGCAAGCGATAAGGCCGCCTTTGTTTACTTTTAGTCTTAAGTTTTCTGTATTGTTTTGTTTCTGTTGTGTATGTAGTAAGCAATAAAGTGTTCATCTATCTATCTTATCTGAAATAAATGTGAAAATGTTAACTTACCTCTGAGGAGTGTCATTGGTAGCGACGTTAGTAGCCACCGTGGCGTGTTGGAAATGAGGTAGCACATGGGAATGTACGAGCAGGTTGTAATTGTGCGAGACGACGGTATAAGGCACATTGTTGTTTAGTGATGTTGAACACACTGGAATACCTGTTACTGGGTCTGAAAAAAGGGATTTTTAAGCACCTTAAACAACCACACCATAGTTATTAAAATACAAGCTTCTTTAATTTTTTATTTATTTGCAGATCTTATCTTATCATGTAACTTATTATATTACCATTTAAACACTGAGGGTCTCTCAGCTCGCACTATTCTCAATGTTTTTCCAGTCAATACTTCAGCGTAAATAACTTGTAACTTTGAATCAAAGGTCAAGGTCAAATAAACTCAAGGTCAACAAATTCCGGTTGGGGAACATTCGCACATATCCTCCTCGCCTCGCGTATTGGGCTTTAACAGCTTATACTAATTACAATTCTTGACCAGTCGATACGTCAGCATATATTACTTGTTAGTTAAAGTCGAAGGTCAAGGTCAAATAAATTCAAGGTCAACTGACACTCACCTAAATACTGCGAGTATTTTTGCCAGGAGTTCTGACTGGGGAATATCCGCACATATCCTCCTCGCCTCGCGTATTGAGCCCTCACAGCTCTTACTAATCGCAACTCTTCACCAGTCAATACTCCGGTTCCAGAGTTGGAGTGTTGTGTGGTTGGGGAATTGACTTTACCGCCACGGACGAACACATTTTCAGCGGAATGGACGCGGCGACACTAAAACGCGGGTGATAAGTTAACACATGCTCCATTTATTTTGGAATGACTAATTATTGCGAGCTGTCAGTTACATACAAAGTTTGTTTACATTGTAAGTCAACCTTAAACAAACTGAGTTTACATACATATATCACGCCTATGTCCCTTGCGGGGTAGACAGATCATAAACGGTCGTGAAAACGAACAGTTACGCCACGCCTGACAAACATTTAAGGGTCATTTAGATAATTGTGTGTTTAATTTTATTGTATGTATGTATCGCTATAGTGACAAGTTAACACAAATGATATTTTGTGAACCTGTATATAGGCGACTAAACTTTCAAAGTTATTTTTAGTACTGTGTCAATCATTTATACTCGTAAATAGCTATACAAGAAGATATGACTAAGTACTCAATATGAATAAGTAAGCTAAGATAAATGTTGTGTTTAGCACGTAAGCGCCTTGGATTTTCAGACTGTAAGCTTATAGTGTATTAATTTTGAAAGCTGCAATATTCACAGGTACAGAAGCATGAAAATTTGAAACGAATAAGGACTTCATTATTTATTGAAACAACTTACAGCGCCAATCCTCATTTTGAGTGAATTGTTTTGTCCCGGTATTTCTGCTTTACACATGGGCACGGCTGGCAGCCCCACAAGAGTTAGAGTATCCGCTAGTAAGGCTGACTTTACGCGCGCGTCTAATGGACTCTCACATGCTAAACTGAAACAATAATACACCTTTAAAAATACAGTACCCGATTAAAAAGAAAATCAATAAAACATCTGATAGTATGCCACTAGTAATGCGAAAGTCGCAGGTTCAAATCCTGCCCGCGCTTGTAAATTTTGCAAGTTTTCAAAAATTTTATACCTAAAACGGGAAGTGTTTTAAACTTTGGTATTCAATTTATCGCGGGTTTTCATTGGTTAGACTACATTCAAACTGTAAAGATAGAATTAGTCGCAGGGTATTAGTCGCAAAAACTAACCCGGTAGATAGAGCCGTGCCACGCGTTACTGGCATTAAAATACACTTGCGAAATTGGCGGGCAAGGAACGAGCTGCTGTAGCCTCGATGGAAGAGGCGTCGCCACTAGTAATGCGAAAGTCGCAGGTTCAAATCCTGCCCGCGCTTGTAAATTTTGCAAGTTTTCAAAAATTATATACCGAACACGGGAAGTGTTTTAAAATTTGGTGTCCAATGCTAGATAGTTTCTTTAAATGGCTACTTATGATTTGCGGTGCCTCTACGTGGTGCTACATCAAATCATCTTTGTGGTTATGCAAACTAAAATTTAAAACTTCTATTTTACCGATAAGGTCAAGGTCAATCAATATTCTTTATTACTTTGATGTTGACATTTATATAAATAACTTACCTGGGTGATAAATTAATTTCTAGCAGCCAAGGTTTCAGCATATCATCAATCAAAATGTCGTATCCAAAGAGTTCTAAAACAAGTAAAATATTACAGAAATTTCTATATTATTAAATACAATTTAAAAAACCTATCTAAAGGACATAATAATAATGCGTAACCTTACCCACGTTGTTCAAAGGTCAAATGATTATTGGCTAGTTTGATGACCTTTTCCAAAATTATTTTGGAGGTCAATCAGATCTTTGCTTAATAATATGTTGTTTGTGTCTTCTTATTATGTTAAGATTTTATGTGAGCAAAAAAGTGTTTCTGTCTTTATTGTTTTATTATTGAGAATCATCACTTACCAAAGCAGTTAAAGAAGTTAGGCACAAACACCCTACTAGCAGCTGTGATGGTCTGAGCGGAGGAAAGCACAGACTTTACAACTAAATCTTCAATGGCCGCCATCAATGATGTGGTGTTACGTCCTTGCTTGCGAAGGTAGCGGAGCAGCGCTGAGAGTGTCCACTTGTGGCCTACGTTACCGGCATTTGGGTCGTCACATCTAAATATAGTTGAAGAAATAATTAGTGATATAAAAAGAGGAATTAAAGATCACAAAATTATACATCAAAGTAACTTAGTGGCAACTTAGTTGAAAAAGTCATATGTATGAAGTTGTAACTACAAACTTCATTTTAAAGCTAAGATTTTTTATACGGGGTGTAGAGGTTGTAACTGCAAACTACATTTTAAAGCTAAGATTTTTTTTTATTCGGGGTGTAAGCAACAGCCTTCCGAATTCTGAAACGGATAATGAAACTTATACATTTTCTCCTAGGAACGTAATATTATGTCAGGAAATAGATAAAAAAAAACCGACCGCCCATACAAATCCCGATCAGCTGACTGCATTTACTATGGGACGTATTTTATTTTCACGTTTTCCATTCACCACCCCATCAGTATTCGGAGGGCTGTCCTTTACATCATCCTTTTCCCTGCACTTACTTGATATAATCCGTATGATATTTATTGATGCTATAGTTGCACAGATGCATGCATGGGTTCCAGAGATTCTTGTTAGTCTTGTCATACTTCACCGTCGCGAACCTCACTAAACCTTCTTCATACAAATATATCAGCAAAGGGTCAATTGAGGTCACACACACGTACAGTCTAAGGTCACATTTGTGACCTCCAATTAGGAGAGGTTTGTCGATGTATTTAGCTACGACTACGTTCTCGCCTTTTGGTATTTGATCTGGCTGGAATAAAAATATTTTGGACATTAAATCGAAAAAGAAACTCGAATTTTCAAGGTCAAAGTCAACTGTATTAACTTTGACTTTTACCTAAGTTGAACTACCCAATTAAGAATAGAATACCTTTTCGTCTTAAGAAGTGTTTAACCTTAAATCGGGTCGTTGGACGACTTGGTGTCCCACACAAGAGACCTTAAATCGAAAAAATCTCTCAAATTTTGTAGGGCAAGGTCAACTTCCTTTATTTGACCTTGACGTAAGTTGAACTACTAAATTAATGAATATAAATTATTAAACAATATCGACATCAAATAATGATAGTAGAGCAATGGTTCTAAGATTCCCGGAGATATTGTTTTACTTTCACATTCGTTATCAATAATTAACCTCAATCCTAAATTCACTGCCAGGCAAAGGCTTCCTCCACATAAATGACGAAAATAATGAACTGAAATTAACTTTATTCAATGTACGATAGTATTATCACTTATTGACGTCATTATCGATCATTGTAATTAAAATAATTTTGTATTCCATAATTTAATTATTTTTACAACAATTTTGGATTGTCCTCATAGGAAACCGACTCGGGCGGGATATATAAGATGTAAGGAAAAGTACTGTGTTCCTTTCAAGGAATGAACCAGCCCATAAAAAAAAATTACCTCCCATACAATATGTAGAAGCCGACCAAGTCTGGTTGTTAATGAAGTCTACATTTTTTTTTCATATTTTGATCTATGTTCCTTGACGAAACTTTTTCAGTTTCATGGGCTAGTTCATCCCTTAAAAGGATCGCAGTTCTTTTCCTTACAACCTGTATAAATAAAAATAAAGGCATTAACACTTACCGTATTGACAATGTATATCCCTCGCCCCCGACTAGACGCTGCAGGTTTGACAATCCACGGTCCCTTGGTCCTAAAATGCGTGGAGCATAGTTCCTTAAACTCAGCAGGCATTAGAAAGGTTGTAGGTACGAAATCAAAGTGTTTAAGGCCACGGAAGTATTGCATTTTCTCGATGTTCTTGAATAACTTGTCCTTGCGGGTCAGCTCGTATGATCTGTGGAACAAAAGTATATAAATTAATACTAGAAATAATTGGGTCACAGGGGACAAATTCATATTAGGTATAATATACTGAGAAATTTACTCTTCTTCTGCAAGTTAAATATTGGCCACAATCCGGGATATCATTTCTCTTTTCTTGCCTTAAATTAGTGCTGTCACTTTCCTTCAAATAGATTAGAAAAGGATGGGAGATAGATTAGTCGTGTCATGTCTTATAATCTGACGCAAAAAACGTGTTATTTGTCAAAATAAGGCGACGATCAAAACAATGGCGACTAAATTGACTAGAAAAGGCAAAAAAAAACCATTGACGTTTTTAAAAATGCGATATTAGATATTTCCTAACATTTTCTAAACCTATTTGATGGAAAGTGACAGCACAAATTTAAAGTAAGTTAAGAGAATTTATATCCCGAATCGAGGCCATTGTTTACCTAGCGAAATGGTTGTGCTCAACTGTTTTACATTTTTGCGGTTTACATAATGACACCAAACACTGTAACGGGGTTCTTACCGTGATAATTCGATTTAAATTAAATGACCAAATGTAGGTTTGTCATTAAATGGTTGTACGCCTGATAATAATGTTGTATACTTGGGAAAACTGTTATATACTTGGTAAAACTGTTGTATATTTAGGGAAACTGATGTATATTTGGGGAAACCGTTGTATACTTAGGAAATTGTTATAGTTAGGAAAACTGTGGTACACTAGGGGAAATTGTTATGTACTTGGGAAAGTTATTGTATACTTGGGAAAACTGTTGTATACTTGGCAAAAACTGTTGTATACTTGGCAAAAACTGTTGTATACTTGGCAAAAATTGTTGCATGTAGGAAAATTATCGTATAAGTACTAAAGAAAATTGATTGAATTTAGGAAAAAATATCGCTTGCTCAGGTAACAAATTGTTTTCCTTATAACCAGTCTTTTACCTTAAGTAACAGATGTATACCTGGGAAAATGATTGCACCTCTGGTCAGGGTTAAGTTTCTGCAGCACCTCTAAAGGCAAGTTTCCTGTGCCCCAGCACAGGGTCCACCCATCATCATCATCATGGATACACTCCTGTAGCCCGTGGGCATCAAGCAGTCTCTTCAATAAGTAGCAGTTGGTTGGTCTTCTCCCGTACGTATAGCTATAGTGAACTACTGTCAGTATTTTTGTTCAGGATTTTGGGGTAAGTAAGGAATTTTGGGGTTAGGAAAGTAAGGTAGGATTTGTGTTTGCAATGAGGTCTTTTTGAAGAGAAAAAAGATTTATATATTTTCGATAGATGTCGCTATAGTGGAAACCTTTCGAGCTCAACGGAAAAGTTTCTTTCCAAGAAATGTTAGTAAATAGATGAAAATATTTGTGACCTTAATGTAAAAATTTCAACTTATCATAACGGCATCTGGTTATAAATTATTTAAAATTAGATTGAGAACTGTCAGACAGAAAAATCCTGCGCTGCGGCGGAAATTCTAGTTTGTATAAATGGTAATTTTGGATGCTGTTTTACCGTGTTTTAAAAAAAGGTATCATTACAAGTGCTTGCTTTGAACATTGTTGCGAATGCTTCCACAAAATCAAGTGAGGACTTAGTCAGGCCTCCGCACAATTGGTAGCACCATCTATTGTCGTTTAAAGGAACATGGTTTTTTAATCTTGAAAAATACCTCTTGCCTATTTCATTGGTTGTTATGAAAAGTTTACGAAAATACTGTCAGTAATTCACTTGGGGAAGTATCAAATTCTAACTTACCTTCCAATCCGACAAGTATTACGAAATATTGGGTTTATTTATAGTTATTCTGTCCGACAACTGATAAAAAATTTCATTGAATTTGACCTTTAATAACCTCGGAAAATAGTTGACCTTTGCTTGGCAAAAACTTCCTCTGTCCATCAGGGTTTCCATCGGACCATGAAGATAGGCATGTGTTGACCGCGTGTTTATTAAAAAATCAATTTTTTTTCGTGTGGGACACCGAGTCGGCTAACGATCCGATGAACTCTGGTGTCAGAGTTTTTCAATCGCCTACTACTAGCAGTAAGCCTCTGACATGGTTGTGTAGACCGCTTTCTAAGTGATCATAGGCAGCAACCGGGGCCGACGGCTTAACGTGCCCTCCGGAGCACGGAACCATCTTCTTTTCAGACAATCAGATGGTTCAGCCTGCAATGCATCCGGACTAGGAACGAAATCACAAAGTGGCATAAAGATAAGAAACGCATTAAATGCATGTCTTACTTTTTTAAACCCTTTGTCACCATCAAGTGTCGCTTGTTGAATGTGACCTTGGAGTAACCTTGACCTTGAAGTACCCTTGACCTTGAATTAACCTTGACCTTCACTGACCTTGGGAAATGGTTGACTCTTTGGTACGGCGATAGATTCCTCAGCACGTCTGGTTTGGGATGCAGCCCGGACCACAACAGATTGAAGTCTTTGCTTTCCGGCGCAGCTTCTTGTAGCCCGTGGGCTTGGAGCAGCCGGTGTAGAAGTTTGGTCTCAGTGTTGACTAGTTTGTAGGTGATCTTGAGGGTTCTGGCTGGCATCGCGTGGCTTTCTAGCACCTAGAATAATGATGGAATCTTATTTTAGGGTGGTTCTTTAGTCAGTACCCAAAATTGGCAGGATGATTTAACTCGAAATGAAATGAAATTACTTAAATTATTCAATGTAGGATAGTATTATCACTTATTGACGTCACGATCCGTCACTGTAAAAAAAAAATATAATCAATTTTCTTTTTTTATTACAATTTTGTATTGTAATAAAAAAAATGTATTTTGTATTGTATAAAACCGGCTCGGGCGGGATATTAAAATAACTTACGCCACCACCATCTGTAAACGACATTTGTTTTAAATGGAAGTCAAAATTTACAAAGCGTCTTATTTACGTATATAATTAACCGGACCCCCTGAACATGAAAAACCCCCCAAAAAACGAGGACATAAACAGACACAGTCCACTGCTAGACATGGGCCTCCCCCTATTGGGGGTATTGCAGTATTCACCACGCTTGGCAGGCGATTTGACGAGCGCAAATCAAGATGTTGCATTTACAGTGAACACTGCTGGACCTGGGCTGGAAATTGGACCTCCCATACAAATTGACCCGGAACGTTATGTATGACAGGTCCAATTTTTTTTCATATTTCGATCTATTTTCTTTGGGAAGAGTTATTCGGTTTCATGGGCTGGTTCACCCCTTACAATATTTGCGGCAAATATTTTTACATCCTGTATATAGGGATCAATTCGAAGACAGGCTGGTGATATGAAACCACATTCCCCAAGGAATATTTGTTAAAATATGAAAGAATATTCTGCGTTTCAATAGTTAAATCAGCTGATCTGCAATATTGTATTTATTATTATTTATTAAAAATACATATAAAGCATTAACTTTACTTCGTGCCGTTAAACCTTAGAAAAGTGTCGAGACTGTATGGGAGATCCAATTACTTTTTTCGTATTTCGACCTATAACAAATACTATTAATAAATAAATATCCTGGACAATTAACACACCGTCCCTTACACCCTGTATAAGCTACAATTGTTACCTTGACGCTCTCTACTTCTTTGACGAGTAGATGTTCTGAGTCGTCGCTGTCTAACGGCTCGGTGCGGCTGACGGGAGGCGCGTTCTTGATCTTCCGTTTCACCTTGCCTTTCTTCTTCTTTTGCGGTTCAGAATCTGCAAATAAAATGACGAAGCTTTCAAAAACGTTTGCCGTGTGTTGCATCACCCTAATTCTACCCGTGGATGTCGTAAAAAGCGACAAAGAGAATAATTTATCTCGGGAATTCCCTGTGAATGCAATATATATATTTTTTTATTAATGATGGGTTTGCTCTTGAATCTAGTCTAGGTCATAGAACAGAGACAGAGTCTAAGATGGAGCGAGCTCTCACCCAGAAGAAGCCTGTTCACTCTTACTTTGAAGAGATTAGGGTTGTATGCGTTTGGAAACACAGACGCAGGTAGTGAGTTCCACTCTTTAACAGTATCTTGCACAGCGCTCGCCAATCCGCTTGCCAAGCGTGGTCGTGTGTTCTCATTGTCCTTGGTAAACGTGTCCATGTCACGGGGACAACGTTATAGTTTTTCGTTGTACCCGTTACTTTCCGTTGTCCCCGTTACTTCCCATTGTCCCCGTTACTTCGCGTTGTCCCCGTTACTTCCCGTTGTACCCGTTACTTCCCGTTGTCCCCGTTACTTCCCGTTGCCTGCGTTACTTCCCGTTGCCTGCGTTACTTCCCGTTGTCCCCGTTACTTCCCGTTGCATGCGTTACTTCCCGTTGCATGCGTTACTTCCCGTTGTCCCCGTTACTTCCCGTTGTACCCGTTGCCTGCGTTACTTCCCGTTGTCCCCGTTACTTCCCGTTGTCCCCGTTACTTCCCGTTGTCCCCGTTACTTCCCGTTGTACCCGTTGCCTGCGTTACTTCCCGTTGTCCCCGTTACTTCCCGTTGTCCCCGTTACTTCCCGTTGCTTGCGTTACTTCCCTTTGTCCCCGTTACTTCCCGTTGTCCCCGTTGTACCCGTTGCCTGCGTTACTTCTCGTTGTCCCCGTTACTTCCCGTTGTACCCATTGCCTGCGTTACTTCCCGTTGTCCCCGTTACTTCCCGTTGTCCCCGTTACTTCCCGTTGTACCCGTTGCCTGCGTTACTTCCCGTTGTCCCCGTTACTTCCCGTTGTCCCCGTTGTACCCGTTGCTTGCGTTACTTCCCTTTGTCCCCGTTACTTCCCGTTGTACCCGTTGCCTGCGTTACTTCTCGTTGTCCCCGTTACTTCCCGTTGTACCCATTGCCTGCGTTACTTCCCGTTGTCCCCGTTACTTCCCGTTGTACCCGTTGCCTGCGTTACTTCCCGTTATCCCCGTTACTTCCCGTTGTCCCCGTTACTTCCCGTTGTCCCTGTTACTTCCCGTTGTCCCCGTTACTTCCTGTTGTCCCCGTTATGGAGAAAGAGCCAACGGAGACAATCGATATGCAATTGGGTATACTAAGATGGTCGATTTCAAATGAAATCTCAAAATAATTTCAAAAATTACAGTTTATCTACAATATTTTCTTATTATAAAAATAAGAAAGTGTATTAATACTAAGATTTTCAATTAAATATCTGTACCCTTGATGACTTTTGACCTCTAATAACATGAAAATGAGTAAATGCCTTTGCCAAAAAAAAAAGTATGCGTAACTGACATTTGTCTTGTCCGTGATTAACTTTTTCTTTGTGCAGGCAAAGGCATTTTAAAATTTTACAAAAAATTGTGACGTCACGTCCTCAAAATGCAAACTTTTGTGGTTTATGAGGAGCCAGCCTGGTTTCAGACAGCTGATAGACGAATGGACAGACAGCAAAGTCGGAAGAAGTTTACTTTTGGTGCTGCTAGGTGTGGGGTCTTCAGGTTTGATGATGGCTGTAGTGTTCTCTATGTTAAGATGTTTCTTGAGGGTGGTCTTGTTGAGAACATCGTCAATGTATCTCTTGTGTTCTGCAGCCTCGTAGCCCTGCTTCTTAATGTCTGTAAGCTGGAATTACTACAACTGGTATAAGGAAGGTTACCTTTGGTGCTGCTAGGTGTGGGGTCTTCAGGTTTGTGTTGGCTGTAGTATTCTCTATGTTGAGATGTTTCTTGAGGGTGATCTTGTTGAGGTCATTAAAGCCCATCTTGTATTCTGCAGCCTCTTGACCCTGGTCCTAAATGTCAGGCTGGAATTACTACAACTGGTAGTAAAAGGAAGGTTACCTTTGGTGCTGCTAGGTGTGGGGTCTTCAGGTTTTATATTGGCTGTTCTCTATGTTAAGATGTTTCATGAGGGTAATCTTGTTGAGGTTGTCAAAGTCCATCTTCTGTTCTGCAGCTACCTTGGCCCTGGTACCAAATGTCTTTAGGCTAGAATTACTACGACTGGTATAAGGAAGGTTACCTTTGGTGCTGCTAGGTGTGGGATCTTTAGGTTTGATATTGGCTGTAGTGTTCTCAATATTGAGATGTTTCTTGAGGGTAATCTTGTTGAGGTTGTCAAAGTCCATCTTGGTATCTTGGTCAGGCTGGAATTACTATGACTGGTAAAAGGAAGGTTACCTTTGGTGCTGCTAGGTGTGGGGTCTTCAGGTTTGATGTTGGCTGTAGTGTTCTCAATGTTGAGATGTTTCTTGAGGGTGATCTTGTTGAGGTCATCAAAGTCCATCTTGTGTTCTGCAGCTATCTTGACCCTGGTCCTAAATGTCAGGCTGGAATTACTACGACAGGTAAAAGAAGGGTTACCTTTGGTGCTGCTAGGTGTGGGGTCTTCAGGTTTGATGTTGGCTGTAGTGTTCTCAATATTGAGATGTTTCTTGAGGGTGATCTTGTTGAGGTCATTCAAGTCTTTCATTCATTTCATTTCAAATCATGTCAGGCTGGAAATACAACGACTGATAGAAGTAAGAGAAAGGTCACCTTTGGTGCTGCTAGGTGTGGGGTCTTCAGGTTTGATGTTGGCTGTAGTGTTCTCTATGTTGAGATGTTTCTTGAGGGTGATCTTGTTGAGAACATCGTCAATGTATCTCTTGTGTTCTGCAGCCTCTTAGCCCTGGTCCTTAATGTCTTTAGGCTAGAATAGTTACGACTGAGAGTAAAAGGAAGGTTACCTTTGGTGCTGCTAGGTGTGGGGTCTTCAGGTTTGATATTGGCTGTAGTGTTCTCTATATTGAGATGTTTCTTGAGGGTAATCTTGTTGAGGTTGTCAAAGTCCATCTTCTGTTCTGCAGCTATCTTGACCTCGGTCCTAAATGTCAGGCTGGAATTACTACGACTGGTAAAAGGAAGGTTACCTTTGGTGCTGCTAGGTGTGGGGTCTTCAGGTTTGATATTCGCTGTAGTGTTCTCTATATTGAGATGTTTCTTGAGGGTGATCTTGTTGAGGTCATTCAAGTCTTTCATTCATTTCATTTCAAATCATGTCAGGCTGGAAATACAACGACTGATAGAAGTAAGAGAAAGGTCACCTTTGGTGCTGCTAGGTGTGGGGTCTTCAGGTTTGATGTTGGCTGTAGTGTTCTCTATGTTGAGATGTTTCTTAAGGGTGATCTTGTTGAGAACATCGTCAATGTATCTCTTGTGTTCTGCAGCCTCTTAGCCCTGGTCCTTAATGTCTTTAGGCTAGAATAGTTACGACTGAGAGTAAAAGGAAGGTTACCTTTGGTGCTGCTAGGTGTGGGGTCTTCAGGTTTGATATTGGCTGTAGTGTTCTCTATATTGAGATGTTTCTTGAGGGTAATCTTGTTGAGGTTGTCAAAGTCCATCTTCTGTTCTGCAGCTATCTTGACCTCGGTCCTAAATGTCAGGCTGGAATTACTACGACTGGTAAAAGGAAGGTTACCTTTGGTGCTGCTAGGTGTGGGGTCTTCAGGTTTGATATTCGCTGTAGTGTTCTCTATATTGAGATGTTTCTTGAGGGTGATCTTGTTGAGGTCATTCAAGTCTTTCATTCATTTCATTTCAAATCATGTCAGGCTGGAAATACAACGACTGATAGAAGTAAGAGAAAGGTCACCTTTGGTGCTGCTAGGTGTGGGGTCTTCAGGTTTGATGTTGGCTGTAGTGTTCTCTATGTTGAGATGTTTCTTGAGGGGGGTGATCTTGTTGAGAACATCGTCAATGTATCTCTTGTGTTCTGCAGCCTCTTAGCCCTGGTCCTTAATGTCTTTAGGCTAGAATAGTTACGACTGAGAGTAAAAGGAAGGTTACCTTTGGTGCTGCTAGGTGTGGGGTCTTCAGGTTTGATATTGGCTGTAGTGTTCTCTATATTGAGATGTTTCTTGAGGGTAATCTTGTTGAGGTTGTCAAAGTCCATCTTCTGTTCTGCAGCTATCTTGACCTCGGTCCTAAATGTCAGGCTGGAATTACTACGACTGGTAAAAGGAAGGTTACCTTTGGTGCTGCTAGGTGTGGGGTCTTCAGGTTTGATATTGGCTGTAGTGTTCTCTATGTTGAGATGTTTCTTAAGGGTGATTTTGTTGAGGTCATTGAGAACATCATCAATGTCTCTCTTGTGTTCTGCAGCTTCATGACCTTGCTCCTCCATATCTATCGGTTCCGTTTCAGGGACGTTCGCGTCGCTTACGTGACGGACTACGTAGGCCTATGAATAGAAATGGTAAAAGTTTCGAATCAGGGATATTTACTTCATATCATCATATAAAATATCACGCCTTTTATCCCTTGCGGGCTAGGCAGAGCGCAAACGGCCGAAAAAACGGATATTTACGCCACGTCTGACATACAGACGATGTCAGCTCATCGCCTTAGATTGCAATAAACTCCCTCAAGTCTCTCAGGAAACTTCCACTCTTACGACTCTCACGGGAAAGAAACGGGGGATGCTATTCTAAGCCGGCATCACACGGCACATATTTACTTCCATGTTATTAATCTGCCGTGTGGTGCCGGCTTAGAGTAGCATATTTTACGACACCCACGGTTAGCAGTTACTTACAGCTAACCGTGGGTGTCGTAAAAACCGATTAAAGGATGAATTGCGAGAATGGGCAGCAGCTCCTGTGAATACAATACCTTTCACTGAGCTCGCCAATCCGCCTGCCAAGCGTGGTGAGTACCTATGGTAAATAACCACTAATAGGGGGAGGCCGTTCAGCAGCGGACTGTTCTGGCTGTTATAGTAGTTATACAGGTATTATCAATATCCGTGCTCTCTTCTAACTAAATGTTCAACCCAAGTGTTACCTTTTTTTTACAACGAACTTGAAAATAAGTTTAGTCACTCACACGTACGTTTGTTCATATTACCACACTTTCACAAGGCAATTCATTCACAACTCGCTTTGCTAAGGGATTGTCGCGGATGCAGCAAAAGCTACCCATAAATTAAATAAGAAATTGAAAAAAATCGGCGCCTTGAACCCGGCACCATGGAGTACTATCGCTTCGAGACGAGCGTTAAGAGGTTGAAAATTTGGAAGTACCAGTCGAGACCGAGACGCGGGTAACTCAGTTGGTAGAGCAGTGAGACGGTATACCACGATCCCGGGTTCAAGTCTCACGCGCCGCTAACATTATTCAAATAATAATTTTTATTTAAATGTAAGTGCAAAAAATCCAAATTCATGAACTTGTTAGTTTTCTCACAGATTCTGGTGAACCAACCTGCCCCTGATAGTTCCTCCCGGAGCCGAAGGTCTCCATGACCTCGTGCATGATGTTCTTGGGTCTCACGCTGAAGGAGTGAGGCTCAGCCACCAGCCGCCGCGCCATGCTCTTGGCTTTGTTCAGGAGTATGGTCGTGCCCGTGTTGGCACTCGCGTTCTTCGTCTGCGATTCCATTGAGGGGGTTCTGCAAGTGGCAGAAAATAATTCTAGCTGTAGAATTCACAGGAAATGGTTACCCACCAATCCGTCAGGTGTAGGTTTCAAAGTCCCGGGGCTAAAATCGAAGAGTCCAGTCTTAAAACAATAATACAGGAAATGGTCAGGATTGCTCGCCTCGATTGTCTTGCAAGTATTTAAAATAACAGCTAAATTAAGGTCAGTCTTCACAAAAAAAATACCTAATCTATTTTTGTTGCATTAGCGTTTAGCTAGCCAGCTTAGAAAAGCATCACTCTATTCTGCCCGTGGGTGTCGTAAGAGACTACTAAGGTATGAATCCAGGGAATGGGCAGCAGAGCTCAATCCTTGCGTGGTGACTATGGCAAATAACCCCCAAATGAGGGAGACCCATGACCAGCAGTGGACTGTTGTTAATATAGCGTTTCACCTTTTAGTTTCAGTTTTCGCACGTGTGAGACAAAACAGCAGTTAAGATAAATTATCGAATTGGCAACACTATACAGGGTGTAAGGAAAAGTACACTAAGTGGCTCAAAACTTTCTTTCCCTAAGAAAGACAGGTCGAAATATGAAAAAAAAATGTAGACCTACCATACAAAATGTAGCAGCCGACCAAGTCTGGTTGTATGGGAGGTCAATTTTTTTTCCAATATTTAGATCTTTGTTTCTTGGGAAAAGTATTTCAGTTTCATGGGCTGGTTTATCTCTTAAAAGGAACGCAGTTCTTAACCTTACACCTTGTATAAGCGAATGCGGTTTATCGTTGGCAGATGGAGGTTGGAGGATGGAGGATGCTGTTACCTGGAGGCCAGCACGCAAGACCTGAACACCAGCACGGCGCCCTTAGACCCCACCGGCCCGCCGGAGATCCAATCTGATATGGAACCTTCATTTTTCTTGTGGTCTTCTTCATTTCTTCTCATATCTGTCGCTTCTTGCAGGCCGGATGTAGACGGAATTGTGGTCTCTGATGAGGCATGTGGACTGGGTAAGAAAAGAGGTTTGTTAGAGGTTTGGTTTGAAGTTTCTTTGTTAGTTACAGACTTGGTGAAGTGCATTAAGGCGCTAAGTAAGGTGAAGCGACTGTCCCTTTCATTGCCGCTGCGTCAGAGAGAAACACTCAATCAGGTTTCTCGCAAATTTTCGCGCGTTTTAGGGGGATTTTAATACTTTTCACGTGTACATAATAAGTATGCTAAATAAAAATAAAACCCTGAACACAAATTAGTGATATTGCTTTTATTGTGTGTAAAATGAACTAAATAATTAAAGCATTTTTGGAGAACATTTGCAATTAACGATCGAAATTAGGGTCACTTTGTTGTTTTTTTTTTCTAGGTAAACAATAAAAAAATGCAATTCCATTCAACCAAAAATGTTGATTTATGATCAATCCACAACACTATAATTGTTCTTTTCGGATTCAATTACTAGTTTTTTCAAACATTTTTCTAGATTTACGGCATTTGACGATACTTAAGGCCTTAATGTTGGATAGATCATGTACTGGTATAATTATTTCTCTAACTTAAATCTTTGTAATGTTTAAAAAAAGGGAGATGTGATGATGTTATCTTTGCAGTATTGTAAAGTGGTACTGTTTGATAGCGTTTTTTAATGGAAATTATATGACTATAGCCAGCCTTCTTCATTCGCCTGGGACACCGAATCTACGAACGACCCGATATAGCATATAGCCAGTGAGTTAGATCGATCTATTTAATTTAAACATACAAATCCTTCTTTATAATATTAGTGCAGATCCTAAAACGGTTCAATTTGCTATGTAAAGCAATAATAAGTAGGTATGTTGTGTATAGCTAATGTAATTGTTTGCTTATCGATCAGCGCTTATGCCGACTAAATAATTCATGCAACTACACGACAAGCCTACGAATAGGAATAGCGACTAGCACCCACAGAGCAAAGAATAATAATATTTACAGGGAGTGAAAAAGAGTGAAGCAAAGAATTATAATGTAAAAAAAAACACGTGAGTATTTCAAGGGGTGAACCAGCCCATGAAAGTGAACAACATTACCCAAGAAACATAGGTCGAAATATTGAAATATTAAATAACGACCTCCCAAACAAAATGTTCAAGCCGACCGGGTCAATTTGTATAAGTGGTCCAAATTTTATTTTTCATATTCGACCTATTATGTTCCTTGGTGAAAGTTGTTTAGTTTCATAGAGTTGTTCACCCCTTAAAATATTCGCTGCTTATATTTTTACCCTCTATTTTGTCTCACTTCATCATAGATGCACGCTCAAACATAACTCAATGCACAAAAATATAAAATATCGTCGTGTACAAGTTCAAAAAATACTCCTTAAGGCCAGACCTGGGGTAAAAATTGGGTTTTTCAATATAAGAAGTTTCTATTTGCAGACCACACATAGCTTTGATTATTTTATATATTATTTATTTTTGATAATATTTCCTAGATTTTGGTTGCTGGAAAATATGATTCGATGATATGTTCTTGATAGAATAATTCCTAAAGATGACTCCATTTTTTATGTTTTTGGGAAAGAAATCTGGAACGGTAGCGAACTTATCAATCCTTTTTTTCAAAACAATTTTCGACCATTTAGTTCTGGATTTTTTTTAACGTGCGTGATATTTTATGACGACATCAGTAGAGTTTTAGTTATATCATCCTGATATTGTAAATTTTTGTTTACTAATAAACAAATACATATTAATAATGAATATACCCGCAACACTATCAAAATCTGTTGTATGAGTTCGCTCTAAACATATTACTTTTTACTCTGAGCCAACAGCTTACATGCAGCTAATACAAAATTACTAGAGCAGGTGCAAGAAAAACTACGCTATGTATAAATGGCAAGGCCAGATTAGAGTGTAATAGAGTTTCTTTCGCTGATTAAGCTTTAAAAGCTTTTGTTTTTGAAGTGTTTTAACACGAAATCACGCGAATACTTCAAAAATTTAAGTTTTGCAGTAAGTAAGCAAAATCAGTTCAATCTAAAGTAAATAAGAGAGTAAAGCAAAGTGCTACAAATAAGAAAGTATTTAGAAAGGATCACGATAGTACAAGAATAAGCAAGAACTACCTACCTAGTGCAGTCAAAATCAGGCTGGATTAGACAGTTTAAACTTGGGACCGTTCTTATGCCGCGCATATAAGACTTACATTAGCTTGGCGCGGTTGTAGTGTCTAACCGCCACGTACTATTAATTATACTGTGCCGCCACGTTAGCTTGACTGTACATAAGTACCTACGACCCATGTAAAAGTCATAACATAATAAAATTATGTAAAAAAAACTTTTCAAACAAGCTTTTATTTAAGTGCTCTGAAAAGATGAAAATAAAATTTTGAATGACATTAACCACATTCATTTATGACTTTACAGAAATGAAAATATAATAAAAGCTTGTCGCGATGCCTAGAAGAAACTGCCTAATTACAGTTAGTTGCGTACCTTATTACAAAATTTCAATCACAAATTGAAAGTTTCGCGACAAGCTTTTATTATATTTTCATTTCTGTAAAGTCATAAATGAATGTGGTTAATGCCATTCAAAATTTTATTTTCATCTTTTCAGAGCACTTAAATAAAAGCTTGTTTGAAAAGTTTTTTTTACATAATTTTATTTTATATTTTCTAGTTTATGCTACGATAGTTATTGATCAATACGAAAGTCTTTCTATAAAACGGAGAGACCTTCAATAGAAAAACTTAAGGCACGGGGAAAACTAACATTAGGATAAAGTATAATTATCTCTTTTATATTCTATAGAAGTAGGTTGGTACCTACTCCTCCGGCATCCCTAATAGAAGAATTAGCTTGTAATATATCTTAGTCTTTTCATTTCATTGATGGCGTCATTATTACATGGCCGAGTCCCAGTTAATTTCGAACAGTCTAATTCTTCTATCAGGAGGCCTTCTATTGACGTAACCCTAATTCATGATGGGCCTACCAACTGCCTATCATGAACGAATTCGTATACAAAATTGCAAGTCCCAGCAGTTGAATATTGAGGAGTTCCATAGTTCGAAGACAACCCTGGATGTAGCGTCTAATTCATGGTGGGCCTACCAACTGCCTATAATAAACGAATTCGTATACAAAATTGCAAGTCCCAGCAGTTGAATATTGAGGAGTTCCATAGTTCGAAGACAACCCTGAATGTAGCGTCTAATTCATGGTGGGCCTACCAACTGCCTATAATAAACGAATTCGTATACAAAATTGCAAGTCCCAGCAGTTGAATATTGAGGAGTTCCATAGTTCGAAGACAACCCTGGATGTAGCGTCTAATTCATGGTAGGCCTACCAACTGCCTAAAATAAACGAATTCGTATACAAAATTGCAAGTCCCAGCAGTTGAATATTGAGGAGTTCCATAGCTCGAAGACAACCCTGGATGTAGCGTCTAATTCATGGTGGGCCTACCAACTGCCTATAATAAACGAATTCGTATACAAAATTTTGTGTCCCAGCTATAAACCGCTGAGGAGATCTCTCGTACGGAGCCGATCCTGGCAGCAGCATCAGGTCAAATTTATGATTAACATGCATAATGCATGATTGTCATCGGTTCTGGACCAACATGCAAAATTTCAACTCAATCGGATACCGAGAAGTGGTTCAAATTAAACTTGCAAGATTTGCACCGAACAAACATTGTTACTTACATACACTGCAAGTTAAATAAAAGCTTTTAAAAATGAATTGCTTCCTAAAAAAAATTATTGTGATTTATAATTTGGTCAAAAAATATTAGATAAGTATAATTATTAGTTCGTCATTTTAATGATCGATCACCTACGATTGCAAGTTGTGTAATATACACACACACACACACACACACACACACATAAATCACGCCTATATCCCTTACGGGGAAGGCAGAGCGTTAACGGCCGTAAAACGGATATTAACACCACGTATGACAAAAGCTTGAGGGTCAATTGATCCGATAACTGTGTATGACTATAGTGACAGGTTGTCAGCCCATCGCCTAAAATTGCAATACACATCCCTCGAGTCCCTTAGTCGGCTCTTACGACACCCATGGGTAAGAAATGGGGTGATGCTATACTAAGCCGGCATCACACGGCATGTAATATAACACATGTAATATAACAATCATAATATTATGTTCATCAATAGCTTTTCTAAAAGAGACAAGTCCAAGTATGATATAGATTGCATAAATCATTAATTCTACTGACCTACTTAGCTTTGCTGGTCAGTTTTAGATGTCATGAACCATATGGCATGGAGCCGTGTGGTGCCGGCTTAGAAAAGCATCGCCCCAATCCTACTCGAGGCTTAGTCGTGGGAATGGCCAGCAGCGTTCCCTGTGAATGCAACATCTTGTACTGCAACATTCCGCCTGCCAAGCGTGGTGAGTATGGCAATACCCCCCAATAGGGAGTTACCGATTTCTAGCAGTGGACTATTATTGTTAAGGTGAAATGGTGTTAGAAGTTTGGATAGTGTTCGGAATGTTGTATCACATTTTTTTAAATCTCCAAATAATGAGACGATATTTTTCTTAGTAGGTAATACAAGATAATATATGCTATAAAACTATGGGGCTCAAAACGCTATTTGTTAAAATTGCTTCTATAGAAAATAATCGGTATGTTTTTATTTTGCGTTTTTGGTACATTTTTAGACATGAAACCTAAACGATTTGATTTTGATCCAACATTTATTCTGTGTCCTCTTCTTTCTCATCAAATTATTATTATGAATATATGGGCTTTCTTTTTTATATAACTGTTTATATATTTTAATAATTACATAAATGTTCGATTTTCCGAACCTGAGCTGTCATCGTATGTTTCTCAGTTCTCTCTAACGTAGCGAAAAGGAAAGGGACTTAGTTTTTGGAACTGACGCCGCCTTAATGTTAAAACCATATGGCATGCACGCCACAGACTATGAAACCTTGACGAATGTTTTCTAAGCGATTGATTGCATTGAGCTAACATGTGCGTTTGCCATTTAGATTCATGGCGATCATGGTGACCACCTGGTGTGACCACGCCGTAACGCCCGCAGAGGTATCATGGTACAAGCATTAAAATTGAACTTTGAAAGTAAGGGCTGGGTCTTATTTTATCTTATCTGGCCGTCAGGATCCAACTGCTAAGCAAAGGCACAGAATAACCAATATTATGTAGAATATATTATACATACAGAATGGACACCTCCCGAACCCCAGCCCCCGACCCGCCCTCACACGAGAAATGTCAAAATACCAGTCGAGAATAAAGTAGAAACTAGCGCTAGGCTTGTTACATCCTCTTTGGTAGTTACTGTATGTATTCATCAGGTTAGGTATCAAAATCAACCTGCATGCCAACCCTGCACTCACACATCTGTGATCACCCACACATGCACATGTAGAAATGACAGTTGTCTATTGAGTCCGCTGTATCCGTGCGCTGTATGGAGATCTGAGGTGTGGCAAAGGTCTCTCTCCCCTTATTCCACTGGCTAACCCTTTGAAATATTTTCAGCGTGTTTTTATGACCTTTTAAACCACCTAATATGGTTTCCGCTGTGCTCAAAAATCGTAAGTAAACATACATAGCCACATAGCATTCAAAATGGTATGATTCATTCATACCGTATGATGCTCATGTCGCAATCTATTGGTCAAGGGCTAGAAGGGCTACCGAACCAATTAAACGAGTGATGGCCTTACTACAAAATGTCGGTTGCGATTGTTTAATTTATAAACTAATTAAGGGGATTCCGGAGCGAAACTAAAGCCTTCATCACAAAAAAAAATTAAAACTGTTTTTTTTTTTATGTGGGACACCGAAGTAGGACAACGACCTGATGAACCCTGGTGTCAGAGTCTTCCAACCACCTACTACTAGTAGTAGGCCTCTGGCATAGTTGAGTAACCACCGCCGTCTAAGTAATCATAGACTGCAACCGGGACCGACGGCTTAACGTGCCCGCCGAAGCACATAACCATATGTCTTACGGACAACAGGCAGCCTGCAATATCCTAAAAAAAAGACTAGGAACAAATTCACAAAGTGATAAACATCAACTTTTGTGAGTGCCGAATCGAACCCGGAACCTTTGCGTCGCAGGCAGTCGCCACAATACGTCAATACGAACAAATGCCTCACGTTCACAAGGCACGTATGAGACATGTGTCTGATATGAGGAGGGGGTGGGGACTGTACTGTCAAGGATTCCTACCTCCCCATACCTTTGAAGCGGAAGAAACAGGGCAAGATACACGTGTAAATATTTGACTACGTCTAAAGCCTCAAAGGGCGTACCATCGTGTTTTGATGACCAAAAGAATATATAATACTAGATTTCCGCCCAGCGGTTTCACCCGCTGCCACTTTTTTTTCCGTGGTATTAGTTGTTTTCCCGCGGTAAACAGTGGCCTATGTGTAATTCCGGGTTATACTCTACCTGTGTTCCAAATTTCATCCAAATCGGTCAAGCCGTTTGAGCGTGAAGACTTGAAGAGGTAACAAACATACATACACACATAAGAAACTCTCAGATTTATAATATTAGTAGGTACTGATAATATATAGGGTGAAATTTTACTAGTGACCGATGGCGAAAACTCAAGTTTTGTGTGGGACGTCCAAAATTCTTTTTCGTATTACGACTTTATGTTCCTTTACTTTTTACCGCAGGAAAACAACTATTACCACGGGAATGATGACGATGAATGGCAGCGGATCAAATGGCTGGGCGGAAATCTAGTATAGTATATAACTAACTATCCTACTCGCTATTTGCGTGTTCATGGGTGGTGACAATAATTAAATGGAAGGCAAGGACAGTGTTATTAAGCTTTGTTAGTTTTATGTGTTTACATAATTCATGGTGACAAATGTTGTAGCATCAAAAATATTAAAAATACACATACATACATACACATATCACGCATATAACCCCTTGCGGGGAAGGCAGAGCAAACCGCCTGCAAAACGGACATTTACACCACATCTGACATGAGGGTCATATCGAAAATTGGGTATCGCGATAGTGACATGTTGTCAGACTATCGCCTTATTTCAATACACACCGCCTAATCCCTTAGTCGCCTCTTTCGACACCCAGCCACACCAGAAATTGGGTGATGCTATTCCGAGCCGGCATCATCAGATATTTAAACTGTGGGCATGAAATATAAGGGAGAACATGAAAAGGACAGAATGTATCCTAGAAATTGTTAAGATTCTAGAGCACTTCTTACTTAATCCTCAGATAAATTACAGAATCCTCAGCTACGATATAGGACTTCAACTCGTTATAGGAGGTCTGCCTACCCCGTTATGAGAAACAGGCGTGACACTATACTATAAGATGTATACGGTGCCAACCTCAATCATCCTTAGATTGTCTTTAGACAGTTTAAAGAGTGTGCTGTATAATCGCGTGTCAAATCAACCTCTTTGAAAGGTCTGAGAAGGTTCTTCAATTGTGATCGTTCTTTATAATAACTTTCATTTTAGTTCACTACACAACGCATTTACTAACACCCAAACAAACACATATCACGCCTATAATCCCTTGCAGGGTAGGCAAAGCGTAAACTTCCGCAAAAAACGGACATTTACGTCACGTCTGACATACCTAATTTGAGGGTCATTCGGAAAATTGTGTATCGCCATAGTGACAGGTTGTCAGCCCATCGCCTAAAATTGCAATACACACCCTCGAGTCCCTTAGTCGCCTCTTACGACTCCCACGGGAAAGAAATGGGGTGATGCTATTCTAGGCCGGCATCACACGGCATTCTAATCCGGCATCACACGGCAAAACGTTTAAGTCCTTATCTCTAACTATATTAATGTATCTATCCATTACTAAATTATATTTGTCAATATCAATGGAACATGCTGTACTCAGGACTGGTTTACGACTGTGCTTTATAATCGCGTGTCAAATCAAACTGTTACAAGGGTCTGAAGCTTCTTCAACTATAAGCTATTAGAAAACATCGTGAGGACGTCACGTGACGCGAGCATTTCTACATTCACACGCGACGATAACTAAAATTTTAGAGTTTTTGTCATACAATTGTAATCCTATGCGGTTAGATGTTAAATATGAAAATTTGATTATTGATAAAGTTGACGAAATTAAGTTTTTAGGTATAATTTTTGACCGAAATTTAAATTGGAAAAGTCATATAGACTCCGTTTGCAAAAGATTAGAACGATTTGTATATGCTTTGAAGCGTATAAGAATCACTGTCTCGAGTGATGCTGCATTGATAGCCTATCATGGCTACGTCTCGTCAGTCCTCAACTATGGCCTTCTTTTGTGGGGGAATTCGGTTGAGATTGACAGAGCCTTTATTAAACAAAAAAAGTGTATTCGGGCTTTGTGTAATGCAAGATTAAGAGACAGTTGCAAGCCATTATTTAAGAAGCTAAATATTTTACCTCTCCCCTGCATGTACATAAGGGACATTTGCTTTTTTGTAAAATTCCATCCAGAACATTTTTCAAAGCTCTCTGAAGTATCTGTTAGACAGTTGAGATCCAATTATATACATCAGTTACATAAGCCTAAGTGTAACATGTGGATTTACAAACAAAATGTTCAAAATATGTGTATTATTATATATAATAAGTTACCGACTGAGTTAAAAATTTTAGAAGGTAAACAATACAAGAAGCAAGTAATTGTATGGCTCGCGGAAAAATGTTTTTATAGTTTGAAAGAATATTTAGAGTTATGAATGCGACTGATTTTATATTGTAAATATTTGCACGCCTTCATGCAGGCTGAATATATTGATTCCATAATCTTTTATACTATAAGACCTTGTATGTACTCAATGTAAACATATATTCATGCAAATAAATCTTATCTTATCTTATCTTATCTTACCAAGCACACGTCTGCATCATTTATTTGCCCCGTAACGAGATACAGGCGTGACAACGTGACGTGTATGCGGTACTGAGGACAGTTTTACGACTGTGCTTTATAATCGCGTGTCAAATCAAACTGTTTGAAGGGTCTGAAGCTTCTTTAAGGTGGCATCAGTCCTAAAAAGTAAGTGTCCTTTCCGAAACAGAAACAGACGAGACAGCTTAGATACGGAAAACCGAACATTATTTAATTATTAAAATATGTAACCAAATATTTCAAATAGTAAGTATAGATTAATTACTTATTTAATGAGGAAGAAGAGGACACAAAATAAAATTTGAAATGATTGTTACCAATCAAATCATTTAGGTTTTTAGTCTAAAAAAACGGATCGAAACGCAAAATAAGCGCTTACTTTGTGTTTCTTTTTCCATCGAGGCATTTTAAATAAATCGTATTTTGAGTCCCATAGTTTTGTAGCATATACTTCAAGTATTTCTAAGAAAAATATCGTTTCATAATTTGGAGATTCAAGAAATGGGATTAAAAATTCCGAACACTATCAACCGCTATAGAATTTCACCTTAAATTCTGACGTGACGTGAGCACTTCTACATTTACACACGCTACGATAACTACCGGCATTACCGAGCACACGTCTGAGGTTTGACGTGGAAATTGAAAATGTATCGATGATTGAAAATCAGTTGTGTCTCGATAGATAAAGTCTTTTCGATGGTTTTAGCCTTTCGTATGCCGCTAAAAGTTTGGGGAGTCACAGTATTGTGTATCTGGAATTGGGTATACCGGATAATTTTTAAATGGTTTGTTTTGAATATTCGTTTAAAGAAGCTATTTTTTTCTAATGTTTGAGGATGAGACGTCACAATTGTTGATAATATGCCTTTGCATACAAAGAAAAAAGTTAATCATTGACTAGACAAATGTCAATTACGAACATTTTATTTTTTTAACATGACAAAAGCATTTATTCATATTCCAGTTATGAGGCGTCATACAAAGGTCATCGAGAGTAAAGATATTATATGAATATTCGTATTAATAAACTTTCATATTATTCTTCTTAATATTATGCTTCTTTTCGTGTGGGACAGCGAGTGGACGAATTCTATTAAGTAGATATTGTAAAAAAAAAGTGTATAAGGTTCTGAGATGTTTCTTGAAATCGACCATACCTACCGAATTGCGATGGTAAAAAAGAACCAAATTGTAGTCGTGTCAGTTCTTCGAGTTAACTTTATAATAGCGTGTCATATCTAACTGAGGGTCTTAACAGAACCTTTTCTTTAGATATGAGCAATTTATAACGTGATGACGTGTCGTGACCTGAGCACTTCTATATTTCAATTTCAATTTCTTTATTTTGCTTACATGTACAATTTATTACATACGGTCTTATGGTACTAAGTAGTATTGGTACATGGACCCTGTAAGGGTGTTGCAAATTTAAAATTTTTAGACGGAACATTCTCTTCCAAAATAACAATAAGTATAAAACAATCACACATTAATTAATAATAATTTCATAATAATCAATTACACATACATTAATAATAATTTCTTAATAAAAAACACATACATTCAAAATTTTTGCTAACAATTTAATTTAATTAAATATTATTTCAACTACAACTAATCATTTACAAATAAATAAATATTTTATAATAAGCCCTAACCTAATTTTTTATTTATTTTTATCATTTATAAATTCATGTATGGTATAGTACCCTTTTTGGACTAGAAACCGTTTCATTTTGTTTTGGAATAGTTTAGGTTTTGTTTCTTCCCTTATATCTTTTGGTAACGCATTAAAGATGGTAATTGCGCGATAATACGGACTAGCTTTATATATTTCCATCTTTGGTGCTGGTAGTTTTAGCACATTCCTACGTCTTTCGCTTGTGCAAAAATCAAATTTTTCAATATTATTTTTCACGAAAATTGCCGTCTCTTGAATGTATATTGACGGAAGTGTTAGAATACTATTAGCTATAAAGTATGGTTTACAACTTGTTGTTGGGCTTAAATTTAATAATATTCGTAGACACTTCTTCTGTTGTATAAATATTTTTTCTGCATCTGTACTGTCTCCCCATAGCAGAATACCGTATCGCATCCATGAAAAAGCGTACGCATAATATGCTGTTAAGGCTGTTTCGTAATTAGTATTTTGTTTTAATATTGATATGGCGTATATAAATTGTGACAACTTAGCTTTGATTTTATCTATATTACTTTTCCAGTTTAAAAACGAGTCTATGTTTATTCCCAATAATGTAAATTCGTTTACCTCTTGGATATTGAGAGTGGATATAACTTGTTGTAGATTTATAGGTTTTTTCTGGTAAGGCCGGAATTGGATAATTTTAGTCTTTTTTTCGTTGACTTGCATATTGTGATCCGTTAACAAGGATTTTACTTTAAGAAATGTTTGTGTTATGTTATCGATGCTTTCAGTATTATCGTTACACTTGAACAGCAAAGAAACATCATCTGCGAATAGGACGCAGAGAGTATCAACCACTTTTGGCAAGTCGTTTATATATGCCAGAAAAAGTATGCATCCTAACACGCTACCCTGTGGAATCGACCAGTTTGTGACCACTATGTTAGAGTGTACTCTACTTACTTCACCAGTGAGTTCACTAAAGTGATCTAATTCCACAAGTTGTCGCCTGTTCGCAAGATACGATCTAAACCAATTTAACACTTTTCCGCGTATTCCTAAGTCGCTTAGTTTGCTCAGCAGGATTGGGTGTAGCACTTTATCGTAGGCTTTTGTCATATCCAGCAATATGCCCACGCCATACGATCTGTCACGGATCATGTTATATGCTTCTTGAATGTACTCGTACACCGCATGTGTCGTGGAGCGATTTGTTCTGAAACCGTGCTGGTTTGGGTGAAGAAGTTTGTATTTTTCCAAAAAAGTATAAACACGCTTCGCCATTACTTTCTCTATTATTTTTGATGTGATTGGAAGTAAAGCTATGGGTCTGTATTGGGTAATATCGTCCGATTTTCCACCTTTTTTTAGTATTGGTCGTATTTTGGCAATTTTAAGGTTTTCCGGGAAAGTCTCCTCATCAAATGATTGATTAACTAATGTAACTAGGGGGGACAATAATTCCTTACTACAGGCCTTTAATAGTACCGAAGGTATTTCATCTACGCCGTAGCTGAATTTGTTAGGTAGTTCGCGTATGGCCCTTTCCACTTCTTGCACAGTGGCAGGGTGGAGAAAAAGTGAGTTAACTACGGGACTAATCGGTTGTTCTATCGGTTGTTTACTGTGAGGCGTGTGCATGCGTGCGCGTGTTGGGTTTACCGGCTTTCCTACTGATGCGAAGTATTCGTTTAACTTGTTTGCATTATAGAAAGGGTTATCCGATTTTACAACTGATGTTGTCAGTGTCAGGTTCTCATATTTAGGTTTTGGTCGTTTCGCGGTAACATCGTTTATGATATTCCACATGCATTTTGTTTTGTTTTTTGCCCTTTGCATCTTTAAAGAGTTGTTGTGTCTTTTTGATGATTTTACAACTCTTTTTAAAAATTTTGTATACGTTTTGTAGTGGAATTTGAGTATACTACTATTAGACTGATTTACTAGTATTTTTAGTAATCTTTTATGAGTACAAGATTTTTTTAAGCCTTTTGTCATCCAGTTACCCTTACGTTTTCCCTTAAGTTTAATGCATTTTTTGGTATACATTTATTCAATATCGTTTGCAGTCTATTTTCAAATTCATTATAGTTTATATTTATATTGTTTTGTATATTTATTATTTTATCCCAACATAATGTGTTTAATTCCGTTTTAAATGAATGTATATTTTTTTCGGAATAGCATCTTTTGTAGGTAAATTTTTGTTTGCGAGGTTCCGTTTCGTTTATATCAAAGCTGTATAATAAGCTTTTGTGATCAGATATGCCAATGTCGTTTACTGAAATATTATAATTATTTGAGTTTGTGAATAATAAATCAATACAGGATGATGAGTTTTTTGTGACTCTCGTATCTGTTTGTACTATTTGATGAAGATTGTATTCTAAAAACATGTTTTTTAATTTATTATATTGTGCGGGTTTTGTCTTTACATTAATGTTAAAGTCACCACCTATTATTATGTGTTTTTTATGGATGTTTGGGCCTATTTTTATAAGAAGTTTATTCAAAAAAGTGAAAAAGGTATCTATCTGTCGATCTGATCTATACAAACTTAATAAAAGTATATCTGGGTTAGTTATTTGGACTGCACAGCATTCTACGACGAATTCTATCGATAATGATGTTATGTCGTTTCGTTCTTTGTATTGTGTATTTTCAGGTAGAAGAATGGCAACGCCTCCATGTATATGCTGACGACGGTTGAATGATGCGGCAAATGTGTATCCGTCTATTTGAATTAATTCCTTTTGTTTCTCTAGTATCCATGTTTCCGTCAAGCAGATAGCATCTAGGGGATGTTCTGATAAGTAGCTTTCCAAAATGTCGATCTTATTTTTGACACTCTGCATATTTTGAAAAATAATTGCGTACTTATTGTCGAAAGGAATTAATTGTTTCGTCGATTTGTTGTGCCTCTACGCTTTGTCTCTCTTGCGGTGATGCAGTTGTACGTTTCTGAGTATGTTCCGGTTTAGTGTTTCTGTATTCCTGTCCGTCAATATATAATTTATTATTACGGATCACCGCATGTCTGCCTTTTTTTCTTTCCTCTTTCAAAATGTGCTGTAGCTTTTTCCTTTCTTGTGTTTGGTTCTCATCTAAGTATTCCGAAACTGCCAAACCCGAGTTCTTAAATAACTGTCCGTTCTGTACTATATAATTTCTCATTTTCTTACTCAAGAGTTCTATTACTAATGGTCTTCTATTTCCATTTCTTCCCAGTCTTTTCATGTCTTCAATATAGCCCATTAAGTTTACATTTTGTATATCGTGGAAAATCTGTATAAGTCGGTCGTGTAACTCATATTCTCTTTCATTATAATATTCTTCAAGTCCATACAAAACAATTTTTTTAGCTATATCTTGATCAGGGAGTTTAGCAAGTGGGTGTCCTACTTGCTTTTTTAAGTCTGTAATCTGGTTTAGTAGCAGATTTTTCTCTTTTTCCAAAAGTTGTATTTTCTCGTTCATTTTCTCTAGTTCTGATTTTATTTTTCCTTGCTCTGTGTCTAGATTTTTTGTGTGGCCTAAGATCTCAAATTTTAACTTGAATATATTATTCGATAATTCTTCGCGCAGTGAGTAATTCATTTGGTGCATTTCGGTTAGCATAGACTTTGTATTCGCGGCTAGTAATTGTTTCATATCTTCGAGTGTGACAGTTTTCGTGTATTGATTTAGGTTTTCTTCCTTTGATTTATTTAGGTTTGGGGATTCTTTTAATGTTCCACCTAGAATGCTTTTTTCTTCACCGAGTTGTTCATCTATTGACATTGTTGTTTCGTTAATTTCTTGATATGTTTTAGCGATGGATGTATTTAACGATGTGCGTACTGGGGTAGAATCGTCATAATTTCGTAATCTTCTTTGGGTTATGCCCAAGCAGTCCGGACATTTCCAAAACATCTCTAATTCATCTTTTTGCGATTGATATTCCCCTTCGCTAATTCCCACGCATGTATAGTGATATTGCCCTGCACATCCACCACCACTGCATTTCAGGAGGTCGATGACATTAATGTGGCTGTTGCATGCGGTGCAGGTTCGCATCTTAATATTTGTGTAATCTTCTTATATAAAACGCAGTATAGGTGTATCAGTCGATGTGTGTAGGCCTTCTGTTACCCTGTATGTTTGCAAGTATCTCGGAAAGTACCAAGGTGTATGACGAAATAAAACTGTCGTTATCGCTGTCGTTAACGACGCAAAAAATTGGTACTAGGGCACTATTTTGTAACTGCTGCGTGGAACGGAATTGCAATAACGTTTGTAGCGTTATACTCCGTTTAATAACGTTATTTTCTTGTGAACGCATCCAAAACAATCCGTTAAGTTGGCACTCTTGATTTATCTGTCACAGTGACGTATCCGCCATCGGTGGTTAGCCAATCAGCTGATCATCATTTCTAATGTTTGGATGTTAAATTCGTTAAATATTCAAAATATATTGAAGAACTGGCTATAATTTCGTACCTCGAATCTGGATTCGGATGAAAACAGTGTTATAGGATGTCTCCAACATATGTTTGTTTTGTTCCTGCACCAGTCTTGAAGTTAACACTACTTTGGTAAGTTTTGAAAGCAATTTAGTAGAAAATTATTACAATTTGATTAAAAAATATCAGACGCAGGTTTGTTTACGTTCGCGGAACGTTCCGTTCTCCCGGAACGTTCCGTTCTCCCTAACACACTGTTATTCACTAACACACGCGACGGTAACTGCCATGTCTGCGGTTTTAAATAAAAATTGAAAGTGCTTCTAGGCTCATAGAGCAGTTCCGTTCATAATCCATTCAATAAAGATTAGACCGTACTTGAATAAATGACCGTGTCGTACAGTCATATTGTACAAAACAGTGTCGGGCATAATCAGTGTCGTGCATTAATGGTTCCCTTCCTTTCTAGTTTTACTAAATCCTCAACAATGAAGAAAATGTCGCGCCGTCTCTCTGCAGTGGCGCAAGTGCGGTTCCACCATAAAACGAATCGAGAAATTGGATATTACTGATTGTTAACTACGAAACAGGCGGTGCATGCAATCTGGCTGAAAGACAGACGGCTGTCACTGACAGCTTGTCAGAACTCTACGACCAACCTACTGGAGAAATTTTTAATGGATAATGCTGCCGATAGACCAAGTCCCATCGCGTGTAGCTACGAAAATCGTGTAAGCGTTTTACAATTTCAGAAATAGTCAATTTGGTATCATTTTAGACAATATTGCAAACCTATCACTAGACCCTTATAGCACGTTTACACGATGCCAATATGGGCAGGGAAATAGTAAGGGAAGTGGGCAGCGCGAATATGTAAACAGGTTATATGCGCAGCTACTCGTCATGCCGCTGCCACTTCCCGTACTCCCTCGATTGTCGGCGCCTCGCGCGAGTCAAAGGAACGGCAGCACGAACGCAAGTGGAATGTATTGCTATCTCGCTCACGCGTATTGGTGCGAGAAGAGTATAACGGCAATGTGTGAACACTCACTCGCATTGATACTTCCGCGGAAGTATACACACACACACTCACATAAATTACGCCTGTATCCCTAACGGCCGTAAAACGGATATTAACACCACATCACATCTGACAAAAGTTTGAGGGTCAATCAGATAAATATGTATCACTATAGTGACAGGTTGTCAGCCTATGGCCTAAAATTGCAATACACATCTAACCCTCAAATCCCTTAGTCGCCTCTTACGACACCCATGGGTATGAAATGGGATGATGCTATTCTAAGCTGGCATCACATGGCCGCGGAAGTATTTCGAGCAATATTCGCGGCAGTGCATATTACACGTACCTCAAGTCAGCAAGATCGTGCCGTGTAGATTATAAGTCATTCTTAAATAAACGGAGTGTAGTTTGATACACATAAAAAATGTTGAGCTTAAATCCTCCATCACTGACAAAAACATACGCAAGAAATTAATTACCTAACTCGTGATCTGAGTCATCCGATGGTCAAAAAAAGGGCGTACTTTAAATTGACAAGTCTTTCTTGAGCAAAAAAATAAATTAAATAAGGTCCTATCAAAAAACAGAGCAAATATTTTTAGGATGAGTTCTACTTGTACAACTGTACCACTTTCCCAGGAACAAAGGTCAAAAATTGGACCTTCCCTACAATAATGTGTCAGTTTGTATGGAGGGCCATTTTCATATTTCGACCTGTTTTCCTTGGGGAAAATTTGTTCAGTTTCACGAGAAGACCTCACCCTAAAAATATTTTACTAGGGACCGATAGCGAAAACTCTAGACGTGCCGGTGATAACGAACAACTTTCCCTAAGGATCATAAGGCAAAACATGATATGCTGATAGGCAATTGTCCAGAAATATATATTTTTAAAAAAATTCCTATTTTGACCTATATTCCTTGGGAAAAGTTGTTCCTTATCACAAGTTGCCCGTCTTGAGTTTTCGCTATCGGTCACTGGTAACGTTTTACAAAATTTTTTTTTGTGTTAAATTAAATTCAAAGTAGACTTGATACTCTCTGGCTAGGTGATACCTACTCCAAAACGGAAGTAATAGCTTATACATACATAAATCACGCCTATATACTTTACGGGGTAGGCAGAGCGTTAACGGACACGTCTGACAAGAGCTTGAGGGTCAATCAGATAACTGTGTATGACTATAGAGACAGGTTGTCAGCCCATCGCCTAAAATTGGAATACACATCCCGCGAGTCCTTTAGTCGGCTCTTACGACACCCATGGGTAAGAAATGGGGTGATACTATTCTAAACCGGCATCACACGGCATTAATAATAGCATAATAATGAGGGTTCACACGACTCACTTGTTGTATGGTTAGTAGAGAGTTTTATCCCTCTACGTTTCGGCTGCTTACGGCAGCCTTCTTCACGGAGGTCGACAGATCACATACGCCCGCCCGTCAGCTGTCATTGCCGAACACTGAGTCGTGTAAACCCTCATCATGAGTGATACTTGTTCGTTTAATAATAAAATAGCATAATAGCTTATGATTCAACTTAGTTCCTTCGCATGCGATATCCCAATAAAGTGGGGTATTCATGGATGGGCTTGGAGGCACCAGGAATGAGGATCGTATGGAAATGACACATTCATAACCAGCGCTCACGTGAAGACAGATCGCCTTTTAAATCCTGGATAAGCAGATCGGGGACGTTCTAAAGAAAGGTCAGGTCAAGAGTACCCTAGCCTAAACCGACGAAGCGACGAGCATGTATGAAAATATTGATGCATGTTGAAGAAGCGCAAGAGGTGTGTCAGGAACGTAGCAAGTGGAAATATGTAGTCTCTGCCTACCCCTATGGGAAACAGGCGTGATTATATGTATGTCTGTAGTAGTTTTTTTGACGTTTTACGACGTGGCACGGTGGTGGAAGCACCAGGGGCCTTATTCCGCTATTTCAAAATCATATCAGTTGTGCTTCACTTGGATGGTTTTGGTCGTTTCGTATTCCGCTAACAATAAGAAGTACAAACAATCACGGTGGCAACAGAATGACAGTTGAGTGTCGAAAGAATTATAATGGCAAAAAAATAAGATAATCCGATCCCCGAGGCTTTGCGTGGCACGAAGCGGGTGCATGTTTCTAAGTGTACACATACATACATGCACATATCACGCCTATAATCCCTTGCGGGGTAGGCAGAGCATAAATGGCCGCATAAAACGGACATTTACGCCACGTCTGACAAACATTTGAGGGTCATCCGGAAAATTGTGTATCGCCATAGTGACAGGTTGTCAGCCCATATATACGGCAATGTATCCATAGCACCACAATATAGGCACAGTATAATTAATAGTACTAGCGTACAGTATGGCCACTCCCTGCCTCCCCCTACAAGCGCCGCCCACCCGCGCTCGGAGGACGCTCAGACACCGGCTAGCAAAGATGCGCGAACGAAGGTCATTTTATACTGCCGCACATTGCATTCCCGATTCGCGACCGCAAAATGGCGGCAACCCTGACATGTTGTCTCACACACAAAAGCATGGTATGTGTTCACCTACACGAGCTTAGACTGTGTGCGTAGCAACGCGTTTGATTCATACATTTGAGCGCCAGTGTCCGAGGTGTGATATAGGGGTTCCTAGTATAGGCTATGAATGAGATCTCTTCTCTTTTTTTTTTCGTGTAGAACACCGAGCCGTCCAACGTCACGATGACCCTGGTGTCAAGAGTTTTTCAACCGCCTACTACTAGTAGTAGGCCTCGGGTTTCCGCCACATGGTTGTGTAACGACCACCGTCTAAGTAATCATAGACAGCACCCGAGACCGACGGCTTATCGTGCCCTCCGAAGCACGGAACTTTTTCTTTTCGGACAATCAGGTGGTTCACCCTACAATGTCCTACCTAACCAAACTGCTAACAAATTCACAAAGTGATATATATCAACTTTGTGAGTGTCCCACCGAGAATCGAACCCGCAGCAACCGCATGCTGCTTTCCAAATTTGAAGGCTGTTCACGACTACACTCGCCTTAAGGCAAAATGTAAGAGGAATCTCACAAAGACAGATTGCATAATAAAGATGGGCCATTGCAAATAAGGTTTGCGAGTATTTGTGAAGTACATTGTATGGTTAATGGAGCCGAACGGTCAAGGTAAATAATGAATAGATATTTGTGACTGTGACAAACACAAAGTTACATACATACATAAATCACGCCTATATCTCTTACGAGGTAGGCAGAGCGTTAACGGTCGTAATACGGATATTAACACCGCGTCTGACAAAAGTTTCAGGGTCATTCAGATAACTGTGAATCACTGTTGTAACAGGTTATCAGCCCACCGCCTAAAATTGCAATACACATCTAACCCTCGAGTCCCTTAGTCGCCTATTACGACACCCATTAAGAAATGGGGTGATGATATTCTAAGCCGGCATCACACGGCATTAAAGTTAACTTATGCAAAATACATAATAATATCCGGCAGCCGCATGCAATGTATGTGTGTGTCATTCTTTTGTCGATGGATATCCAATGAAGAAGGCAGGCTTACCTCCAACCTGTACTTGTAAGAAGCTATAAAAACAAATTGAAACAAGACAATACCTACTTATAGAAAGAAACTGCAAAATTGAATACCAAATTTCAAAACATTTCCCGTGTTAGGTACACAATCTTAAAAACTTGCAAAATTTGCAAACGCGGGCAGGATTTAAACCTGCGACTTTCGTATAACTAGTGGCGACGCCTCTTCCATCTGGGCTACCGCAGCTCGTTCCTGGCCCGCTAATTTTGCAAGTGTATTTTAATGCCAGTAACGCGTGGCACGGCTCTACCGGGTTAGTTTTGAAATCTAGATGGAAGAGGCGTCGCCACTAGTAATGCGAAAGTCGCAGGTTTAAATCCTGAGCGCGCTTGAAAAATTTGCAAGTTTTTAAAAACTGCAATATATTTGGCATATAGGTAACCGTGGCGCGATTGAAATCAGTAAATCTTGCGCAAACAGCGCGTCAGCTGATGACGCTACAGCGATTTATGAGACTAGCTTCAACATGTCACTATAACTGAAGACCACGGTCTCTATACCGTATCACACTACACTTTGCATTGACGGTCGCTGTGTCGCAGTGGTAGAGCGACTGCCTGCGACGCAACAGTTACGGGTTCGACTCGGTGGGACTCTCACAAAGTTGATATTAATCACTTTGTGAATTTGTTCCCGGTCTGGTTAGGACATTGCACGGTGAACCACCTGATTGTCCGAAAAGAAAAGGTTCCGTGCTTCGGAGGGCACGATAAGCCGTCGGTCCCGGGTGCTGTCTATGATTACTTAGACGGCGGTCGTTACACAAACATATCAGATTCCTACTACTAGTAGTAGGCGGTTGAAAAACTCTGACACGAGAGCTCATCGTGTCATTGGACGACTCGGTGTCCCACACGAAAAGAGAGAAGAGACTTTGCATTATAAAAATGCAAAGTCGTGGAGGCATTAGCTGATGACACTCAATAAATCTCGGCAAGCGTAACGTTGGACGACCTTTGGCCAGTTGGACCGATGACTTTAAAAAGGCGGCTAATAGCGACTGGATAGCGAAAACGAGAGATCGTGTCCTATGGCGTACCCTGGGGGAGGCCTTCGTTTAGCAGTGGACTGTGTATGCACATCAAATCTTGGGCAAACAGCGCGTCAGCAGATGACGCAAACTGCGATTGAGGAGACTCGTTTCATTGAAATTTATGAGACTACCTTCGACATGCCACCATAACTGAAGACACGGCTCTTCATTCCTTATCACACGACACTTTGTTTAATAACAATGCAACGTTGACGTAGTGGAACAGTAGCTTATAATGCTTATGAATCTTGAGCAAACGGCGCATCAGCAGGCGACGCACATTACGATTTACGAGACTATCTTCTCCTTTAAGAGGCTATTTCCGCATGCCACCTCTACATGCCATCATGGTTTGCTGAAGTGAATAATGCCACTTCGTACCTACCCTACTTAGTTATAAAATACACACGATAATAAAAAGAAATATCTAGGGTGTTAGGAAGGCTAACAAGCATAATAAATTAAAAACACGACTGCTTTCTGTGTACAATAAATGGTTAAATAATAATAATAAATAAAGCCTAGCCTATGACACTTGAGTTAATGTAAGGATTCTTCTGATACAATTCCCACCTGAATCTGTTCAGAATTTAACGAGTTTCAGCCATTTAAAGAATCGCACATTACACACATAAATACATGAACTCTAAAAACATTACACTCCTTTTTAGTTTGGGCAGTCGTGTAAAAAAGGTACAGTCAACTGTCTTATTATGCTTTCTTTTCGACATGTTATTAGATATTCATCGGGTGTGTCGATACCTAATCTGCAAAGTGTGTGCAGTTGCGATAAAAATATAAAAATAGCTAAGTTCGTCAGATTAAACATGGCTTTTCTTTTGATTTAGGATTGTTTCTACCGGGTGCGCACAATATGCAACAAAAATTGTTCAAACAAAAATATGTAGCGAAAATATATTTTTTTTTACTTGGCAAAGCCACTGGCTTCATATCTCGTGAGTTGAGATGGATTTCCCCACTTATGTCAAGTCAAGTCGTTGAAATTGCCGCGTAATATTTACTGCACATTTTGTGTTGAACATTTTCGCTTGAACGATTTTCGCCGCATATTGTGTGCACCCTCACTGCATAGCTTTCCAAAGTAGGGGAAAGATTGGAGTGGTTTATGGTGTGAGAGTAAAGTGTCATAGGAAAATATTGGTAAATAATAACGATTTTCTGACTAAAGGCAGACAAGGAATAGGTCTAAGTCTAAATACCTACATACTTAAAATATTTGTGAGAATTTAATTTACAGATATAGCCCAGCGTGGCTAGCCTTTTATATTTAAAAAATATTAGTCGTTAACTTTTTACTTATTGTGTGTAGACCATCATAGCTGAGCCCAATTTATTATCCTTCCGGAACAAAATGTTTCCTATTTTGTGTCATTTTAGGTATACGCTAACATACTTTCGTTTGCAATGGATAAAAACGACTCAAACTAGGTTTTTACACGATGTAAACTGTCAGACAATACTGGAATATTTTTTAATGTTAATTTAATTATATACACTTAAAAATGATGTTTAATAAATGACAATACATTCAATCAAAAATGTACGCAAACGAGAAAATAAACACTATATTATGTGCTTTGCAGATACGCATAACTCAATCTTACAAAAATAAGCGATCTTTGAATTTTTGTAAGTTATGCTTTTAAATAATGCCAGCCGTACCGGACTAATTATTACGTAGAGAAAAAACAATGATTCACGTATGTTATCAACGGAACCCCAAAACGTCGCGGTTTATTGAACCGTGCGGTGTGGGCAGGTTGCGTAAGACATCAAAAATGCGAGTAGCGGATTCGATTCCCGTTTTTGTCAACCAATACATTATAAGCGCAGTCGACCGGAAAAGTTAAACAAAAACGTACAATGACGCAATAGCAGAGTAGAGGTATACAGGGTGTTGCCGGAATAACATCACCCCATTTCTACAAGTGGGTCCTGAGAATTAGAGTCACGAGAAACAGTGTTGTGACTGTGTATATAAGACTTACAGTCCGCGTGTTAAGGCTCTGTTTCACCTGGAAGTTGGTCCCTTTCATTCGCGCTGCGCCAGAGAGAAACAACCAATAATTTTGCGCTCATAATTTCGCGAGATTTCCGGTATTTTCAACATAGAAACTAGAGAAATACCGTAACTATGTCTAATTTAGCCATTCTTATCGGAAAAGGTATCTAAATTATATATTTTTTTGTAATAAACTTTTTAAAACTGTTGACATAGTATAGAAAAAAATATTTAAATAGAGATAACTTGTGTTTTTTCTTCTTTCAAGTAAAATTTGTTTAATTATGTAACTAATATGTTGCCGCTGCTCTTTACAGTGTGTTTTTTAATATTTTTCCTTAGTGTGCAGGGTTGCCTGGAAGAGATCGTTTAAAAGTAACCCTCGAGTTCCTTAATCGCCTCTTACGACACCCACGGGAAAGAAATGGGGCGATGTTATTAGTTAAATTAACACCTTGTATACCTTATAGTGATTGCGTTGAGTAAGTTTAGTGATTGATTTATCGATAAAGTTTTGTTTGCATGGCTAGTCGAAGTAGCCATGAAGCAGAAATAGGGCAAGAAAAATAGCTTACATGATCTGATGATTCATGATAGATAATACATATTGGTCCGTGCTTCGGAGGGCACGTTAAGCCGTCGGTGCCGGTTGCTGTCTATGATTACTTGGCTGGCAATCGTTACACAACCATGTCAGAGGCCTACTACTAGTAGTAGGCGGTTGAAAAACTCTGACAACACGGTTCATCGGGTCAATGAATGACTCGGTGTCCTACACGAAAAGAAGAAGATACATATTGGTTAGCTATATATTACCCATGGTACAAGCTTTTCAAACAGAAAACACAAACAAACTATGTAGGTAGGTAGGTTGGTTATTTTACTTTATATGTTAATACTGACATTAAGCTTTTAAATAAATTATTCATATTCTTTTCTTAGTTTGGGGCTAGATGGCGCTGTGTGAAATGTCTAAGATATTTATTATTAACATTATCGGCCAATGTTAAAGGGACCATTTGTGATTCAGCGAAACTAGGGAAGGCGCCGGCGGATAAACGGAGCGTTGCCTTGGCAACCGGAATTAGCACTATCGATCAGTTTCGGCAAACGTGTGAAAAAACCCGGGTAAGAACGTGTGAGGGTAGCGTGTTCAGGGTAGGGTATCGCGATAGTGACATGTTGTCAGACTATCGCCTTATTTCAATACACACCGCCTAATCCCTTAGTCGCCTCTTTCGACACCCAGCCACACCAGAAATTGGGTGATGCTATTCCGAGCCGGCATCATCAGATATTTAAACTGTGGGCATGAAATATAAGGGAGAACATGAAAAGGACAGAATGTATCCTAGAAATTGTTAAGATTCTAGAGCACTTCTTACTTAATCCTCAGATAAATTACAGAATCCTCAGCTACGATATAGGACTTCAACTCGTTATAGGAGGTCTGCCTACCCCGTTATGAGAAACAGGCGTGACACTATACTATAAGATGTATACGGTGCCAACCTCAATCATCCTTAGATTGTCTTTAGACAGTTTAAAGAGTGTGCTGTATAATCGCGTGTCAAATCAACCTCTTTGAAAGGTCTGAGAAGGTTCTTCAATTGTGATCGTTCTTTATAATAACTTTCATTTTAGTTCACTACACAACGCATTTACTAACACCCAAACAAACACATATCACGCCTATAATCCCTTGCAGGGTAGGCAAAGCGTAAACTTCCGCAAAAAACGGACATTTACGTCACGTCTGACATACCTAATTTGAGGGTCATTCGGAAAATTGTGTATCGCCATAGTGACAGGTTGTCAGCCCATCGCCTAAAATTGCAATACACACCCTCGAGTCCCTTAGTCGCCTCTTACGACTCCCACGGGAAAGAAATGGGGTGATGCTATTCTAGGCCGGCATCACACGGCATTCTAATCCGGCATCACACGGCAAAACGTTTAAGTCCTTATCTCTAACTATATTAATGTATCTATCCATTACTAAATTATATTTGTCAATATCAATGGAACATGCTGTACTCAGGACTGGTTTACGACTGTGCTTTATAATCGCGTGTCAAATCAAACTGTTACAAGGGTCTGAAGCTTCTTCAACTATAAGCTATTAGAAAACATCGTGAGGACGTCACGTGACGCGAGCATTTCTACATTCACACGCGACGATAACTAAAATTTTAGAGTTTTTGTCATACAATTGTAATCCTATGCGGTTAGATGTTAAATATGAAAATTTGATTATTGATAAAGTTGACGAAATTAAGTTTTTAGGTATAATTTTTGACCGAAATTTAAATTGGAAAAGTCATATAGACTCCGTTTGCAAAAGATTAGAACGATTTGTATATGCTTTGAAGCGTATAAGAATCACTGTCTCGAGTGATGCTGCATTGATAGCCTATCATGGCTACGTCTCGTCAGTCCTCAACTATGGCCTTCTTTTGTGGGGGAATTCGGTTGAGATTGACAGAGCCTTTATTAAACAAAAAAAGTGTATTCGGGCTTTGTGTAATGCAAGATTAAGAGACAGTTGCAAGCCATTATTTAAGAAGCTAAATATTTTACCTCTCCCCTGCATGTACATAAGGGACATTTGCTTTTTTGTAAAATTCCATCCAGAACATTTTTCAAAGCTCTCTGAAGTATCTGTTAGACAGTTGAGATCCAATTATATACATCAGTTACATAAGCCTAAGTGTAACATGTGGATTTACAAACAAAATGTTCAAAATATGTGTATTATTATATATAATAAGTTACCGACTGAGTTAAAAATTTTAGAAGGTAAACAATACAAGAAGCAAGTAATTGTATGGCTCGCGGAAAAATGTTTTTATAGTTTGAAAGAATATTTAGAGTTATGAATGCGACTGATTTTATATTGTAAATATTTGCACGCCTTCATGCAGGCTGAATATATTGATTCCATAATCTTTTATACTATAAGACCTTGTATGTACTCAATGTAAACATATATTCATGCAAATAAATCTTATCTTATCTTATCTTATCTTACCAAGCACACGTCTGCATCATTTATTTGCCCCGTAACGAGATACAGGCGTGACAACGTGACGTGTATGCGGTACTGAGGACAGTTTTACGACTGTGCTTTATAATCGCGTGTCAAATCAAACTGTTTGAAGGGTCTGAAGCTTCTTTAAGGTGGCATCAGTCCTAAAAAGTAAGTGTCCTTTCCGAAACAGAAACAGACGAGACAGCTTAGATACGGAAAACCGAACATTATTTAATTATTAAAATATGTAACCAAATATTTCAAATAGTAAGTATAGATTAATTACTTATTTAATGAGGAAGAAGAGGACACAAAATAAAATTTGAAATGATTGTTACCAATCAAATCATTTAGGTTTTTAGTCTAAAAAAACGGATCGAAACGCAAAATAAGCGCTTACTTTGTGTTTCTTTTTCCATCGAGGCATTTTAAATAAATCGTATTTTGAGTCCCATAGTTTTGTAGCATATACTTCAAGTATTTCTAAGAAAAATATCGTTTCATAATTTGGAGATTCAAGAAATGGGATTAAAAATTCCGAACACTATCAACCGCTATAGAATTTCACCTTAAATTCTGACGTGACGTGAGCACTTCTACATTTACACACGCTACGATAACTACCGGCATTACCGAGCACACGTCTGAGGTTTGACGTGGAAATTGAAAATGTATCGATGATTGAAAATCAGTTGTGTCTCGATAGATAAAGTCTTTTCGATGGTTTTAGCCTTTCGTATGCCGCTAAAAGTTTGGGGAGTCACAGTATTGTGTATCTGGAATTGGGTATACCGGATAATTTTTAAATGGTTTGTTTTGAATATTCGTTTAAAGAAGCTATTTTTTTCTAATGTTTGAGGATGAGACGTCACAATTGTTGATAATATGCCTTTGCATACAAAGAAAAAAGTTAATCATTGACTAGACAAATGTCAATTACGAACATTTTATTTTTTTAACATGACAAAAGCATTTATTCATATTCCAGTTATGAGGCGTCATACAAAGGTCATCGAGAGTAAAGATATTATATGAATATTCGTATTAATAAACTTTCATATTATTCTTCTTAATATTATGCTTCTTTTCGTGTGGGACAGCGAGTGGACGAATTCTATTAAGTAGATATTGTAAAAAAAAAGTGTATAAGGTTCTGAGATGTTTCTTGAAATCGACCATACCTACCGAATTGCGATGGTAAAAAAGAACCAAATTGTAGTCGTGTCAGTTCTTCGAGTTAACTTTATAATAGCGTGTCATATCTAACTGAGGGTCTTAACAGAACCTTTTCTTTAGATATGAGCAATTTATAACGTGATGACGTGTCGTGACCTGAGCACTTCTATATTTCAATTTCAATTTCTTTATTTTGCTTACATGTACAATTTATTACATACGGTCTTATGGTACTAAGTAGTATTGGTACATGGACCCTGTAAGGGTGTTGCAAATTTAAAATTTTTAGACGGAACATTCTCTTCCAAAATAACAATAAGTATAAAACAATCACACATTAATTAATAATAATTTCATAATAATCAATTACACATACATTAATAATAATTTCTTAATAAAAAACACATACATTCAAAATTTTTGCTAACAATTTAATTTAATTAAATATTATTTCAACTACAACTAATCATTTACAAATAAATAAATATTTTATAATAAGCCCTAACCTAATTTTTTATTTATTTTTATCATTTATAAATTCATGTATGGTATAGTACCCTTTTTGGACTAGAAACCGTTTCATTTTGTTTTGGAATAGTTTAGGTTTTGTTTCTTCCCTTATATCTTTTGGTAACGCATTAAAGATGGTAATTGCGCGATAATACGGACTAGCTTTATATATTTCCATCTTTGGTGCTGGTAGTTTTAGCACATTCCTACGTCTTTCGCTTGTGCAAAAATCAAATTTTTCAATATTATTTTTCACGAAAATTGCCGTCTCTTGAATGTATATTGACGGAAGTGTTAGAATACTATTAGCTATAAAGTATGGTTTACAACTTGTTGTTGGGCTTAAATTTAATAATATTCGTAGACACTTCTTCTGTTGTATAAATATTTTTTCTGCATCTGTACTGTCTCCCCATAGCAGAATACCGTATCGCATCCATGAAAAAGCGTACGCATAATATGCTGTTAAGGCTGTTTCGTAATTAGTATTTTGTTTTAATATTGATATGGCGTATATAAATTGTGACAACTTAGCTTTGATTTTATCTATATTACTTTTCCAGTTTAAAAACGAGTCTATGTTTATTCCCAATAATGTAAATTCGTTTACCTCTTGGATATTGAGAGTGGATATAACTTGTTGTAGATTTATAGGTTTTTTCTGGTAAGGCCGGAATTGGATAATTTTAGTCTTTTTTTCGTTGACTTGCATATTGTGATCCGTTAACAAGGATTTTACTTTAAGAAATGTTTGTGTTATGTTATCGATGCTTTCAGTATTATCGTTACACTTGAACAGCAAAGAAACATCATCTGCGAATAGGACGCAGAGAGTATCAACCACTTTTGGCAAGTCGTTTATATATGCCAGAAAAAGTATGCATCCTAACACGCTACCCTGTGGAATCGACCAGTTTGTGACCACTATGTTAGAGTGTACTCTACTTACTTCACCAGTGAGTTCACTAAAGTGATCTAATTCCACAAGTTGTCGCCTGTTCGCAAGATACGATCTAAACCAATTTAACACTTTTCCGCGTATTCCTAAGTCGCTTAGTTTGCTCAGCAGGATTGGGTGTAGCACTTTATCGTAGGCTTTTGTCATATCCAGCAATATGCCCACGCCATACGATCTGTCACGGATCATGTTATATGCTTCTTGAATGTACTCGTACACCGCATGTGTCGTGGAGCGATTTGTTCTGAAACCGTGCTGGTTTGGGTGAAGAAGTTTGTATTTTTCCAAAAAAGTATAAACACGCTTCGCCATTACTTTCTCTATTATTTTTGATGTGATTGGAAGTAAAGCTATGGGTCTGTATTGGGTAATATCGTCCGATTTTCCACCTTTTTTTAGTATTGGTCGTATTTTGGCAATTTTAAGGTTTTCCGGGAAAGTCTCCTCATCAAATGATTGATTAACTAATGTAACTAGGGGGGACAATAATTCCTTACTACAGGCCTTTAATAGTACCGAAGGTATTTCATCTACGCCGTAGCTGAATTTGTTAGGTAGTTCGCGTATGGCCCTTTCCACTTCTTGCACAGTGGCAGGGTGGAGAAAAAGTGAGTTAACTACGGGACTAATCGGTTGTTCTATCGGTTGTTTACTGTGAGGCGTGTGCATGCGTGCGCGTGTTGGGTTTACCGGCTTTCCTACTGATGCGAAGTATTCGTTTAACTTGTTTGCATTATAGAAAGGGTTATCCGATTTTACAACTGATGTTGTCAGTGTCAGGTTCTCATATTTAGGTTTTGGTCGTTTCGCGGTAACATCGTTTATGATATTCCACATGCATTTTGTTTTGTTTTTTGCCCTTTGCATCTTTAAAGAGTTGTTGTGTCTTTTTGATGATTTTACAACTCTTTTTAAAAATTTTGTATACGTTTTGTAGTGGAATTTGAGTATACTACTATTAGACTGATTTACTAGTATTTTTAGTAATCTTTTATGAGTACAAGATTTTTTTAAGCCTTTTGTCATCCAGTTACCCTTACGTTTTCCCTTAAGTTTAATGCATTTTTTGGTATACATTTATTCAATATCGTTTGCAGTCTATTTTCAAATTCATTATCGTCGGCCGGCAGTGAAAACCACGTAAAGACAAAAGCAACAATTTTACAGGAGACAGTAAAAACTGTCTGGTGAAAAAAATTGTATGAACGGAAGAAACAAGTTCTGCTGTTTAATGACAACCAAATGCGTATATTTCAATCGGTAGTAGAAACACAGAAAATCTAATAGTGAAAATAGATTAAAATGGAGTTACGAGGAATTCATACTGATAAGGTTATGGCGTACTATCAAATACGAGGTTTGACGACATAAAACAATGAGATTTACAGCGGTTACCGTTGCGTTTGCTGCCACAGCAGCTTTACCGACGCTGCCTATTTATTTGTTGCCTCCAAACCTTCAACGTGAGCCGGTTATCTAAGCAGCAAGACCTCGCTACACTATATACTAGCGCCGTCTCACGTCACGAAGCCCTGAATGCTGTCAAAGAGAGAACAGCTGCCATGGCGCCTTTGCAAAAAGGGAAAGGATCTTCCTCCTTCTCCACTTCACCTCACAGACACCTCCGCCGTGAATTCACTCAGTTTCGGCAGTCATAGCAGACCCAGCAGGATCTTTCACACCCCGGACACTGACCAACTGCTAAAAAGAAACCGCTAATAGTAGCGGACTACCTACCTTGCGGTTTAAGTTTCGATGTCGACAACACCTGAGAGAGCTCAAGCAGGCCTTCGGATACTCGCGGACAGTTACGCCGTATAGACCTGCCTGGCAAAACGAGGATAAATTCTGAATATACTAGAGTCATTTCACGGCACTGAAAGGCATCGATACCGGAAACAGGCGTCCAAAAGCGGCCCTTAAAGACTGCCAACACATTGCCGAAGGAAATAATAATGGAACTGCTGACCACCCTGAGCTACGAAGTGATACTTACTTGCGGCAAATCAAGGCGCGTGGAGGACACCTAGTCGCTCTGCATGCCCGGCGTGTAGATTGAGATATAGCGTGGATGGGAGTACCCGAACAGCCAAGTGCCTCCGCTGCCAGCAGTTCTGGTACATCTAGAGTAACTGTCACCGCAAGCTTGCCTGCGTAAAGTGCAGGAAGCAGCATACCTACTGCTTGCTAACTCATGTAAGCTGCCGACCACCTTCCACAACGTGGCGACGCGTCTCTCGCCAACTACACCGAATCATGCCGCGAAGGACTAAACCGATAAGAGAGCACAACTCCGCTCACAAATCCCATCGATGTTGACAGAAAGGAGGCTGCACTGCTGGAAAATATAAATACGGCTGGTTCTGTCTTGGCAGCTGCCCCTAACCTAATGCAACCGATGAAGACGAAGCGGCAGCGGACGAGACTCGCTCCAGCAGGACAAGAAAACTCCGAGACGGCCACGACAAGAGCCAACTAACGGCCTGCAGTAGGCGTCCCTTTGCGGTATTCCTTACGGAATTATGCCGAAGTGTCAGCGGGATCCATGACAAAAGAGTTAAAAACATCCGCCCCTGAAGAAGCCAGAAAGGCTCTTATCAATAATTACTTTAACTGAGGTACGGACGCTTCAAGCATCGTCAACAGGAGCCATTGCGATCTGATCTCATCCTACGGCTAGGCCCTTGCTGTTGAAAGCAAGCTGGAGGTTCTTTGACTCAGATAAGGCTTCATAAGGCACTGTTAATTTGGCCCACAGCTCTGCTGTCCATATCCACTACTGCTCGTCGCAAAGTTAGGATCGTGGGCCCCTTCACTTTTATATCTGGCACCCGCGCTACATTTATAGGACAAAGCAACATGTGCCTCTCCAGCTCTCCACTTCATTTCAAGGAGGATAATGTATGCCATCACTGTAACAGCCACAGGATATCTTAGATGTCGTTGGCTGATGGACACTAAGGAATCACCCGACTGCACTGTCTCACCACAGTGCAAAAGTAGACCTACTCACCCAAGAAGTACAGACTCAGCAGCCTATGTGACACCCCCGAGGACCCTCGTGCCTTTAAAGGAAGTGAGTTGAATTAACGGCCAGGTGGCCAGCATAAGTTAGGTAGCGCAATGCAACATATTGATTGATCACCTTTATGATACTCACGGGTACAAACAAGGTGATGCTTCCAAGCCCGCACCACACGGCGCTCTAGTAACCTTATCTCCTAAATGTTATAATGGAATTATACAATAACAAAAACCTCGCCAAAGTTTATATTAAAATGCTTTTTAATGTTCAGTAGTAACAATGAAAAACTTGCAACCGCACATGCGAGATTATTATACTCTTTCTTTAATAAAATATACTTGTAAAAGTAATTACGTGTTTTTCGCAACATCCTAGAATACATCGTAAAACACGGCTAAGCAAATGCCAGGTTTTACTCGACAAAATGTGCATATCGATCGATACCGAGGTTCTCATTTTCATCGATAGAAGGTGTTCCCAGTATCGCAGCCCTGCCTACGTTCGTCGTAAATGTGCGTTACGAGCTTTTCTTCCCAAAAATAAAATAAAAGAAAAATCATGAATTTGTGCTTTACGAGGTTTTCACTGCCGGGCGACGTTATAGTTTATATTTATATTGTTTTGTATATTTATTATTTTATCCCAACATAATGTGTTTAATTCCGTTTTAAATGAATGTATATTTTTTTCGGAATAGCATCTTTTGTAGGTAAATTTTTGTTTGCGAGGTTCCGTTTCGTTTATATCAAAGCTGTATAATAAGCTTTTGTGATCAGATATGCCAATGTCGTTTACTGAAATATTATAATTATTTGAGTTTGTGAATAATAAATCAATACAGGATGATGAGTTTTTTGTGACTCTCGTATCTGTTTGTACTATTTGATGAAGATTGTATTCTAAAAACATGTTTTTTAATTTATTATATTGTGCGGGTTTTGTCTTTACATTAATGTTAAAGTCACCACCTATTATTATGTGTTTTTTATGGATGTTTGGGCCTATTTTTATAAGAAGTTTATTCAAAAAAGTGAAAAAGGTATCTATCTGTCGATCTGATCTATACAAACTTAATAAAAGTATATCTGGGTTAGTTATTTGGACTGCACAGCATTCTACGACGAATTCTATCGATAATGATGTTATGTCGTTTCGTTCTTTGTATTGTGTATTTTCAGGTAGAAGAATGGCAACGCCTCCATGTATATGCTGACGACGGTTGAATGATGCGGCAAATGTGTATCCGTCTATTTGAATTAATTCCTTTTGTTTCTCTAGTATCCATGTTTCCGTCAAGCAGATAGCATCTAGGGGATGTTCTGATAAGTAGCTTTCCAAAATGTCGATCTTATTTTTGACACTCTGCATATTTTGAAAAATAATTGCGTACTTATTGTCGAAAGGAATTAATTGTTTCGTCGATTTGTTGTGCCTCTACGCTTTGTCTCTCTTGCGGTGATGCAGTTGTACGTTTCTGAGTATGTTCCGGTTTAGTGTTTCTGTATTCCTGTCCGTCAATATATAATTTATTATTACGGATCACCGCATGTCTGCCTTTTTTTCTTTCCTCTTTCAAAATGTGCTGTAGCTTTTTCCTTTCTTGTGTTTGGTTCTCATCTAAGTATTCCGAAACTGCCAAACCCGAGTTCTTAAATAACTGTCCGTTCTGTACTATATAATTTCTCATTTTCTTACTCAAGAGTTCTATTACTAATGGTCTTCTATTTCCATTTCTTCCCAGTCTTTTCATGTCTTCAATATAGCCCATTAAGTTTACATTTTGTATATCGTGGAAAATCTGTATAAGTCGGTCGTGTAACTCATATTCTCTTTCATTATAATATTCTTCAAGTCCATACAAAACAATTTTTTTAGCTATATCTTGATCAGGGAGTTTAGCAAGTGGGTGTCCTACTTGCTTTTTTAAGTCTGTAATCTGGTTTAGTAGCAGATTTTTCTCTTTTTCCAAAAGTTGTAATTTCTCGTTCATTTTCTCTAGTTCTGATTTTATTTTTCCTTGCTCTGTGTCTAGATTTTTTGTGTGGCCTAAGATCTCAAATTTTAACTTGAATATATTATTCGATAATTCTTCGCGCAGTGAGTAATTCATTTGGTGCATTTCGGTTAGCATAGACTTTGTATTCGCGGCTAGTAATTGTTTCATATCTTCGAGTGTGACAGTTTTCGTGTATTGATTTAGGTTTTCTTCCTTTGATTTATTTAGGTTTGGGGATTCTTTTAATGTTCCACCTAGAATGCTTTTTTCTTCACCGAGTTGTTCATCTATTGACATTGTTGTTTCGTTAATTTCTTGATATGTTTTAGCGATGGATGTATTTAACGATGTGCGTACTGGGGTAGAATCGTCATAATTTCGTAATCTTCTTTGGGTTATGCCCAAGCAGTCCGGACATTTCCAAAACATCTCTAATTCATCTTTTTGCGATTGATATTCCCCTTCGCTAATTCCCACGCATGTATAGTGATATTGCCCTGCACATCCACCACCACTGCATTTCAGGAGGTCGATGACATTAATGTGGCTGTTGCATGCGGTGCAGGTTCGCATCTTAATATTTGTGTAATCTTCTTATATAAAACGCAGTATAGGTGTATCAGTCGATGTGTGTAGGCCTTCTGTTACCCTGTATGTTTGCAAGTATCTCGGAAAGTACCAAGGTGTATGACGAAATAAAACTGTCGTTATCGCTGTCGTTAACGACGCAAAAAATTGGTACTAGGGCACTATTTTGTAACTGCTGCGTGGAACGGAATTGCAATAACGTTTGTAGCGTTATACTCCGTTTAATAACGTTATTTTCTTGTGAACGCATCCAAAACAATCCGTTAAGTTGGCACTCTTGATTTATCTGTCACAGTGACGTATCCGCCATCGGTGGTTAGCCAATCAGCTGATCATCATTTCTAATGTTTGGATGTTAATTTCTTGTTAAATTCGTTAAATATTCAAAATATATTGAAGAACTGGCTATAATTTCGTACCTCGAATCTGGATTCGGATGAAAACAGTGTTATAGGATGTCTCCAACATATGTTTGTTTTGTTCCTGCACCAGTCTTGAAGTTAACACTACTTTGGTAAGTTTTGAAAGCAATTTAGTAGAAAATTATTACAATTTGATTAAAAAATATCAGACGCAGGTTTGTTTACGTTCGCGGAACGTTCCGTTCTCCCGGAACGTTCCGTTCTCCCTAACACACTGTTATTCACTAACACACGCGACGGTAACTGCCATGTCTGCGGTTTTAAATAAAAATTGAAAGTGCTTCTAGGCTCATAGAGCAGTTCCGTTCATAATCCATTCAATAAAGATTAGACCGTACTTGAATAAATGACCGTGTCGTACAGTCATATTGTACAAAACAGTGTCGGGCATAATCAGTGTCGTGCATTAATGGTTCCCTTCCTTTCTAGTTTTACTAAATCCTCAACAATGAAGAAAATGTCGCGCCGTCTCTCTGCAGTGGCGCAAGTGCGGTTCCACCATAAAACGAATCGAGAAATTGGATATTACTGATTGTTAACTACGAAACAGGCGGTGCATGCAATCTGGCTGAAAGACAGACGGCTGTCACTGACAGCTTGTCAGAACTCTACGACCAACCTACTGGAGAAATTTTTAATGGATAATGCTGCCGATAGACCAAGTCCCATCGCGTGTAGCTACGAAAATCGTGTAAGCGTTTTACAATTTCAGAAATAGTCAATTTGGTATCATTTTAGACAATATTGCAAACCTATCACTAGACCCTTATAGCACGTTTACACGATGCCAATATGGGCAGGGAAATAGTAAGGGAAGTGGGCAGCGCGAATATGTAAACAGGTTATATGCGCAGCTACTCGTCATGCCGCTGCCACTTCCCGTACTCCCTCGATTGTCGGCGCCTCGCGCGAGTCAAAGGAACGGCAGCACGAACGCAAGTGGAATGTATTGCTATCTCGCTCACGCGTATTGGTGCGAGAAGAGTATAACGGCAATGTGTGAACACTCACTCGCATTGATACTTCCGCGGAAGTATACACACACACACTCACATAAATTACGCCTGTATCCCTAACGGCCGTAAAACGGATATTAACACCACATCACATCTGACAAAAGTTTGAGGGTCAATCAGATAAATATGTATCACTATAGTGACAGGTTGTCAGCCTATGGCCTAAAATTGCAATACACATCTAACCCTCAAATCCCTTAGTCGCCTCTTACGACACCCATGGGTATGAAATGGGATGATGCTATTCTAAGCTGGCATCACATGGCCGCGGAAGTATTTCGAGCAATATTCGCGGCAGTGCATATTACACGTACCTCAAGTCAGCAAGATCGTGCCGTGTAGATTATAAGTCATTCTTAAATAAACGGAGTGTAGTTTGATACACATAAAAAATGTTGAGCTTAAATCCTCCATCACTGACAAAAACATACGCAAGAAATTAATTACCTAACTCGTGATCTGAGTCATCCGATGGTCAAAAAAAGGGCGTACTTTAAATTGACAAGTCTTTCTTGAGCAAAAAAATAAATTAAATAAGGTCCTATCAAAAAACAGAGCAAATATTTTTAGGATGAGTTCTACTTGTACAACTGTACCACTTTCCCAGGAACAAAGGTCAAAAATTGGACCTTCCCTACAATAATGTGTCAGTTTGTATGGAGGGCCATTTTCATATTTCGACCTGTTTTCCTTGGGGAAAATTTGTTCAGTTTCACGAGAAGACCTCACCCTAAAAATATTTTACTAGGGACCGATAGCGAAAACTCTAGACGTGCCGGTGATAACGAACAACTTTCCCTAAGGATCATAAGGCAAAACATGATATGCTGATAGGCAATTGTCCAGAAATATATATTTTTAAAAAAATTCCTATTTTGACCTATATTCCTTGGGAAAAGTTGTTCCTTATCACAAGTTGCCCGTCTTGAGTTTTCGCTATCGGTCACTGGTAACGTTTTACAAAATTTTTTTTTGTGTTAAATTAAATTCAAAGTAGACTTGATACTCTCTGGCTAGGTGATACCTACTCCAAAACGGAAGTAATAGCTTATACATACATAAATCACGCCTATATACTTTACGGGGTAGGCAGAGCGTTAACGGACACGTCTGACAAGAGCTTGAGGGTCAATCAGATAACTGTGTATGACTATAGAGACAGGTTGTCAGCCCATCGCCTAAAATTGGAATACACATCCCGCGAGTCCTTTAGTCGGCTCTTACGACACCCATGGGTAAGAAATGGGGTGATACTATTCTAAACCGGCATCACACGGCATTAATAATAGCATAATAATGAGGGTTCACACGACTCACTTGTTGTATGGTTAGTAGAGAGTTTTATCCCTCTACGTTTCGGCTGCTTACGGCAGCCTTCTTCACGGAGGTCGACAGATCACATACGCCCGCCCGTCAGCTGTCATTGCCGAACACTGAGTCGTGTAAACCCTCATCATGAGTGATACTTGTTCGTTTAATAATAAAATAGCATAATAGCTTATGATTCAACTTAGTTCCTTCGCATGCGATATCCCAATAAAGTGGGGTATTCATGGATGGGCTTGGAGGCACCAGGAATGAGGATCGTATGGAAATGACACATTCATAACCAGCGCTCACGTGAAGACAGATCGCCTTTTAAATCCTGGATAAGCAGATCGGGGACGTTCTAAAGAAAGGTCAGGTCAAGAGTACCCTAGCCTAAACCGACGAAGCGACGAGCATGTATGAAAATATTGATGCATGTTGAAGAAGCGCAAGAGGTGTGTCAGGAACGTAGCAAGTGGAAATATGTAGTCTCTGCCTACCCCTATGGGAAACAGGCGTGATTATATGTATGTCTGTAGTAGTTTTTTTGACGTTTTACGACGTGGCACGGTGGTGGAAGCACCAGGGGCCTTATTCCGCTATTTCAAAATCATATCAGTTGTGCTTCACTTGGATGGTTTTGGTCGTTTCGTATTCCGCTAACAATAAGAAGTACAAACAATCACGGTGGCAACAGAATGACAGTTGAGTGTCGAAAGAATTATAATGGCAAAAAAATAAGATAATCCGATCCCCGAGGCTTTGCGTGGCACGAAGCGGGTGCATGTTTCTAAGTGTACACATACATACATGCACATATCACGCCTATAATCCCTTGCGGGGTAGGCAGAGCATAAATGGCCGCATAAAACGGACATTTACGCCACGTCTGACAAACATTTGAGGGTCATCCGGAAAATTGTGTATCGCCATAGTGACAGGTTGTCAGCCCATATATACGGCAATGTATCCATAGCACCACAATATAGGCACAGTATAATTAATAGTACTAGCGTACAGTATGGCCACTCCCTGCCTCCCCCTACAAGCGCCGCCCACCCGCGCTCGGAGGACGCTCAGACACCGGCTAGCAAAGATGCGCGAACGAAGGTCATTTTATACTGCCGCACATTGCATTCCCGATTCGCGACCGCAAAATGGCGGCAACCCTGACATGTTGTCTCACACACAAAAGCATGGTATGTGTTCACCTACACGAGCTTAGACTGTGTGCGTAGCAACGCGTTTGATTCATACATTTGAGCGCCAGTGTCCGAGGTGTGATATAGGGGTTCCTAGTATAGGCTATGAATGAGATCTCTTCTCTTTTTTTTTTCGTGTAGAACACCGAGCCGTCCAACGTCACGATGACCCTGGTGTCAAGAGTTTTTCAACCGCCTACTACTAGTAGTAGGCCTCGGGTTTCCGCCACATGGTTGTGTAACGACCACCGTCTAAGTAATCATAGACAGCACCCGAGACCGACGGCTTATCGTGCCCTCCGAAGCACGGAACTTTTTCTTTTCGGACAATCAGGTGGTTCACCCTACAATGTCCTACCTAACCAAACTGCTAACAAATTCACAAAGTGATATATATCAACTTTGTGAGTGTCCCACCGAGAATCGAACCCGCAGCAACCGCATGCTGCTTTCCAAATTTGAAGGCTGTTCACGACTACACTCGCCTTAAGGCAAAATGTAAGAGGAATCTCACAAAGACAGATTGCATAATAAAGATGGGCCATTGCAAATAAGGTTTGCGAGTATTTGTGAAGTACATTGTATGGTTAATGGAGCCGAACGGTCAAGGTAAATAATGAATAGATATTTGTGACTGTGACAAACACAAAGTTACATACATACATAAATCACGCCTATATCTCTTACGAGGTAGGCAGAGCGTTAACGGTCGTAATACGGATATTAACACCGCGTCTGACAAAAGTTTCAGGGTCATTCAGATAACTGTGAATCACTGTTGTAACAGGTTATCAGCCCACCGCCTAAAATTGCAATACACATCTAACCCTCGAGTCCCTTAGTCGCCTATTACGACACCCATTAAGAAATGGGGTGATGATATTCTAAGCCGGCATCACACGGCATTAAAGTTAACTTATGCAAAATACATAATAATATCCGGCAGCCGCATGCAATGTATGTGTGTGTCATTCTTTTGTCGATGGATATCCAATGAAGAAGGCAGGCTTACCTCCAACCTGTACTTGTAAGAAGCTATAAAAACAAATTGAAACAAGACAATACCTACTTATAGAAAGAAACTGCAAAATTGAATACCAAATTTCAAAACATTTCCCGTGTTAGGTACACAATCTTAAAAACTTGCAAAATTTGCAAACGCGGGCAGGATTTAAACCTGCGACTTTCGTATAACTAGTGGCGACGCCTCTTCCATCTGGGCTACCGCAGCTCGTTCCTGGCCCGCTAATTTTGCAAGTGTATTTTAATGCCAGTAACGCGTGGCACGGCTCTACCGGGTTAGTTTTGAAATCTAGATGGAAGAGGCGTCGCCACTAGTAATGCGAAAGTCGCAGGTTTAAATCCTGAGCGCGCTTGAAAAATTTGCAAGTTTTTAAAAACTGCAATATATTTGGCATATAGGTAACCGTGGCGCGATTGAAATCAGTAAATCTTGCGCAAACAGCGCGTCAGCTGATGACGCTACAGCGATTTATGAGACTAGCTTCAACATGTCACTATAACTGAAGACCACGGTCTCTATACCGTATCACACTACACTTTGCATTGACGGTCGCTGTGTCGCAGTGGTAGAGCGACTGCCTGCGACGCAACAGTTACGGGTTCGACTCGGTGGGACTCTCACAAAGTTGATATTAATCACTTTGTGAATTTGTTCCCGGTCTGGTTAGGACATTGCACGGTGAACCACCTGATTGTCCGAAAAGAAAAGGTTCCGTGCTTCGGAGGGCACGATAAGCCGTCGGTCCCGGGTGCTGTCTATGATTACTTAGACGGCGGTCGTTACACAAACATATCAGATTCCTACTACTAGTAGTAGGCGGTTGAAAAACTCTGACACGAGAGCTCATCGTGTCATTGGACGACTCGGTGTCCCACACGAAAAGAGAGAAGAGACTTTGCATTATAAAAATGCAAAGTCGTGGAGGCATTAGCTGATGACACTCAATAAATCTCGGCAAGCGTAACGTTGGACGACCTTTGGCCAGTTGGACCGATGACTTTAAAAAGGCGGCTAATAGCGACTGGATAGCGAAAACGAGAGATCGTGTCCTATGGCGTACCCTGGGGGAGGCCTTCGTTTAGCAGTGGACTGTGTATGCACATCAAATCTTGGGCAAACAGCGCGTCAGCAGATGACGCAAACTGCGATTGAGGAGACTCGTTTCATTGAAATTTATGAGACTACCTTCGACATGCCACCATAACTGAAGACACGGCTCTTCATTCCTTATCACACGACACTTTGTTTAATAACAATGCAACGTTGACGTAGTGGAACAGTAGCTTATAATGCTTATGAATCTTGAGCAAACGGCGCATCAGCAGGCGACGCACATTACGATTTACGAGACTATCTTCTCCTTTAAGAGGCTATTTCCGCATGCCACCTCTACATGCCATCATGGTTTGCTGAAGTGAATAATGCCACTTCGTACCTACCCTACTTAGTTATAAAATACACACGATAATAAAAAGAAATATCTAGGGTGTTAGGAAGGCTAACAAGCATAATAAATTAAAAACACGACTGCTTTCTGTGTACAATAAATGGTTAAATAATAATAATAAATAAAGCCTAGCCTATGACACTTGAGTTAATGTAAGGATTCTTCTGATACAATTCCCACCTGAATCTGTTCAGAATTTAACGAGTTTCAGCCATTTAAAGAATCGCACATTACACACATAAATACATGAACTCTAAAAACATTACACTCCTTTTTAGTTTGGGCAGTCGTGTAAAAAAGGTACAGTCAACTGTCTTATTATGCTTTCTTTTCGACATGTTATTAGATATTCATCGGGTGTGTCGATACCTAATCTGCAAAGTGTGTGCAGTTGCGATAAAAATATAAAAATAGCTAAGTTCGTCAGATTAAACATGGCTTTTCTTTTGATTTAGGATTGTTTCTACCGGGTGCGCACAATATGCAACAAAAATTGTTCAAACAAAAATATGTAGCGAAAATATATTTTTTTTTACTTGGCAAAGCCACTGGCTTCATATCTCGTGAGTTGAGATGGATTTCCCCACTTATGTCAAGTCAAGTCGTTGAAATTGCCGCGTAATATTTACTGCACATTTTGTGTTGAACATTTTCGCTTGAACGATTTTCGCCGCATATTGTGTGCACCCTCACTGCATAGCTTTCCAAAGTAGGGGAAAGATTGGAGTGGTTTATGGTGTGAGAGTAAAGTGTCATAGGAAAATATTGGTAAATAATAACGATTTTCTGACTAAAGGCAGACAAGGAATAGGTCTAAGTCTAAATACCTACATACTTAAAATATTTGTGAGAATTTAATTTACAGATATAGCCCAGCGTGGCTAGCCTTTTATATTTAAAAAATATTAGTCGTTAACTTTTTACTTATTGTGTGTAGACCATCATAGCTGAGCCCAATTTATTATCCTTCCGGAACAAAATGTTTCCTATTTTGTGTCATTTTAGGTATACGCTAACATACTTTCGTTTGCAATGGATAAAAACGACTCAAACTAGGTTTTTACACGATGTAAACTGTCAGACAATACTGGAATATTTTTTAATGTTAATTTAATTATATACACTTAAAAATGATGTTTAATAAATGACAATACATTCAATCAAAAATGTACGCAAACGAGAAAATAAACACTATATTATGTGCTTTGCAGATACGCATAACTCAATCTTACAAAAATAAGCGATCTTTGAATTTTTGTAAGTTATGCTTTTAAATAATGCCAGCCGTACCGGACTAATTATTACGTAGAGAAAAAACAATGATTCACGTATGTTATCAACGGAACCCCAAAACGTCGCGGTTTATTGAACCGTGCGGTGTGGGCAGGTTGCGTAAGACATCAAAAATGCGAGTAGCGGATTCGATTCCCGTTTTTGTCAACCAATACATTATAAGCGCAGTCGACCGGAAAAGTTAAACAAAAACGTACAATGACGCAATAGCAGAGTAGAGGTATACAGGGTGTTGCCGGAATAACATCACCCCATTTCTACAAGTGGGTCCTGAGAATTAGAGTCACGAGAAACAGTGTTGTGACTGTGTATATAAGACTTACAGTCCGCGTGTTAAGGCTCTGTTTCACCTGGAAGTTGGTCCCTTTCATTCGCGCTGCGCCAGAGAGAAACAACCAATAATTTTGCGCTCATAATTTCGCGAGATTTCCGGTATTTTCAACATAGAAACTAGAGAAATACCGTAACTATGTCTAATTTAGCCATTCTTATCGGAAAAGGTATCTAAATTATATATTTTTTTGTAATAAACTTTTTAAAACTGTTGACATAGTATAGAAAAAAATATTTAAATAGAGATAACTTGTGTTTTTTCTTCTTTCAAGTAAAATTTGTTTAATTATGTAACTAATATGTTGCCGCTGCTCTTTACAGTGTGTTTTTTAATATTTTTCCTTAGTGTGCAGGGTTGCCTGGAAGAGATCGTTTAAAAGTAACCCTCGAGTTCCTTAATCGCCTCTTACGACACCCACGGGAAAGAAATGGGGCGATGTTATTAGTTAAATTAACACCTTGTATACCTTATAGTGATTGCGTTGAGTAAGTTTAGTGATTGATTTATCGATAAAGTTTTGTTTGCATGGCTAGTCGAAGTAGCCATGAAGCAGAAATAGGGCAAGAAAAATAGCTTACATGATCTGATGATTCATGATAGATAATACATATTGGTCCGTGCTTCGGAGGGCACGTTAAGCCGTCGGTGCCGGTTGCTGTCTATGATTACTTGGCTGGCAATCGTTACACAACCATGTCAGAGGCCTACTACTAGTAGTAGGCGGTTGAAAAACTCTGACAACACGGTTCATCGGGTCAATGAATGACTCGGTGTCCTACACGAAAAGAAGAAGATACATATTGGTTAGCTATATATTACCCATGGTACAAGCTTTTCAAACAGAAAACACAAACAAACTATGTAGGTAGGTAGGTTGGTTATTTTACTTTATATGTTAATACTGACATTAAGCTTTTAAATAAATTATTCATATTCTTTTCTTAGTTTGGGGCTAGATGGCGCTGTGTGAAATGTCTAAGATATTTATTATTAACATTATCGGCCAATGTTAAAGGGACCATTTGTGATTCAGCGAAACTAGGGAAGGCGCCGGCGGATAAACGGAGCGTTGCCTTGGCAACCGGAATTAGCACTATCGATCAGTTTCGGCAAACGTGTGAAAAAACCCGGGTAAGAACGTGTGAGGGTAGCGTGTTCAGGGTCCTGTAGGTATGTTACTTTGCTTATCATTTTTCGTTTTTGTTTTTCTGAAATAAAATGATAATGCAATGGGAGTTCTGAATTCAAACCAGAAGAGGGATAAGTGCTACACTAAAAATTTTACATTTCAATATGGCTGGCGGGAGCCAAAGTTTGTCAAAGATTCCGTTTCACGTTGTGTTCGTAACTAATTAATTGTTTGTTTGATTTGCTACAAAATAAACTTGTCTTGCTATTTTCTGGAGTGTCATTCATGTAAGTAAACAAAAATCAATAAGAAAAGAGCAATTCAATAAACACGAAACTTGGGCACTTTGCCTCGTGGAGAGGCGTTGGAAGGAATTTATTATTTACTAGCTTTTACCCGCGACTTCGTCCGCGTTAGAAGGCACATGTTCTAAAGTAGATATGTATATCCATAGTAAGTATGACAGTGATATTAGAACAGTTCTTATCTCTACTGTTTAAGGATGACTTGCTTGTTTCTGTTGTTAAAGGGACAATTCAAAATTTGCTATCCGGTGTACTGCCCTGAGAGATCAATATTTATAACCATTGAATACAAAAGTCAGTAGATAACAAAAAAACACTCGGTAAAAAATTGCCAATATCCTTTCTCAACTTATTCCCATTATACTGAACAACTTTTGTTTTGGAACCATTTCTGTATCTCTAATTGTTAAGGTGGGCTCCTGATGGTACACCTGGTGGTCTACATAAGGTACTCCAGATCCTCAATGTCCTTGTGAAAAGAAGCAGCCCATCATACTGAACAACTTTTGTTTAAGAACCATGTCTGTATCTCTAATAGTTTAGCTGGGCTCCTGATGGTACACCTGGTGGTCTACATAATGTACTCCAGATCCTCTATATCCTTGTGAAATGAAGCAGCCTATCATACTGAACAACTTTTGTTTTGGAACCATGCCTGTATCTCTAATAGTTTAGCTGGGCTCCTGATGGTACACCTGGTGATCTACATAAGGTACTCCAGTCCTCAATGTCCTTGTGAAAAGAAGCGGCCCATCATTCTGAACAACTTTTGTTTTAGAACCATGCCTGTATCTCTAATAGTTTAGCTGGGCTCCTGGTGGTACACCTGGTGGTCTACATAAGGTACTCCAGATCCCTAATGTCCTTGTGTAAAGAAGCGGCCTATCATACTGAACAACTTTTGTTGTAGAACCATGCCTGTATCTCTAATAGTTTAGCTGGGCCAGGCCTGTGTCACTCCGCGTGTAGGTATTGAAAACATACCTCCAGGCGCCGGCCACTGCAAAAGGGCTAATCTAGCGGGCTGCCGCAAGCGAAAGAAGTCACACGCGTGCGCTATTTGTTCAACTTTCTCGACAATTTTTTGCAAGATGGACAGACGAAAAAAAGCAAAGAAATACTCTTGATTTGATTACATTATGTTCCTTTTTGGAATGAATTTAATTCTAAACAAACCCTTTCTTTTTTTATTGAACAAAGTACCTACTATTCCAAAATCCTAAAAGTTAGTATTTAAAATTAAATAAAAAGGTTTAGTCGTTTCATTCGAGTTGCATTTCATCTGTCGTACGTATTCATTTACGAACTTAGACTAAGAGCCCAACGCAGAATATTTATATGTGATACGTCTATGGAATTCTTTTCAACTTAAAGAAAGTTTGCGAATCCATATTGTGAATTTCTTGCTTGGAAATATAATAAATAACTTTAAAAATAAAATAATATTTTGCAATAATGCAGTTAAATTGTAGGTGCAAGATAAAAATTATATTGTGCTAGTTTCGGTGAGCACTATTCACACTCAGCACATATTTAGGTACTAGCTGATACCTGCGGGTTCGCGCGCGTCTTAGTTTTTATTTTTTAAACTGATATCGGTTTTTAACTGAAGAATAATTTTAATCGATTTAGGTGTTTTCACAAAATTTCAAGATATGCAACCAGCGCCAGGACTTGTTATTACATACATACATACATATAAAGGCAGAGCGGAAACGACCGCTAAAAACGGACATTTACGCCACGTCTGACAAACATTTTAGGGTCATTCAGAAAATTGTGAATCGCCATAGTGACAGGTTGTCAGCCCATCGCCTAAAATTGTTCGTCGTCGCCTTTTACGACACCCACGGGAAAAAAATTAGTATACATTATAATATTATTATTATTAGTATACATTCTATTATTATTATGTTGGTATTCTTTTCGGATCTCTGGCCCACAGGGACCCGGTCCTTTGAGGCATGTGTGGGGTCAAAGCCAACAGCACAGAGGCCTTTTTTATACCAAATAATGTGTTGTGATGTGTACATCGAGCGGATACTTGCTCTGTCTGCAGTATAGAAGTACTCGTACACCCAGAGCCAGCACCCGCCTGATGCAAGGACTATTGCAGGTTTATTACTTCATTGAATTAAATCTTCGGCAATAATCGTATAGCATATACAATTATGCTGCGAGGTCTTAGACTACATGAACGTACTCGTCGCTGCCTGCTGCGTGCCCGCCAAAAGTAGGAGTAAACGCTCGTGTTGTGCGCTAGATGGCGTAAGTAGTTTCTCGAAGTAAGCAACCCTAGACCGCGGCTCATATTCCCTCAAAAAAATATTTGACAGGTATGTAAATGAACACCTGGTTGACTGAAATGCGAGCTAAATTAAATCATATTGTCTATCAGATTGAGTACATATTTCTTTGAAAACCATTGCGAAGTAAAGCTTCTGTAACGCTAGTTACTAGTTATTATTCTGTGGCTGGGCTCCTGATGGTACACCTGGTGGTCTACATAAGGTACTCCAGATCCTCAATGTCCTTGTGAAAAGAAGCGGCCCATCATACTGAACAACTTTTGTTTTAGAACCATGCCTGTATCTCTAATAGTTTAGCTGGGCTCCTGGTGGTACACCTGGTGGTCTACATAAGGTACTCCAGATCCTCAATGTCCTTGTGAAAAGAAGCGGCCCATCATTCTGAACAACTTTTGTTTTTAAACCATTTCTGTATTTCTAATAGTTTAGCTGGGCTCCTGATGGTACACCTGGTGGTCTACATCTGTACTCCAGACCCTCGAATGGTGATAAAAAGTTGCCTATGTCCGTTCTCGGTATGCTAGCAATCTCTGTGCCAAGTTTTATGAAGATCGGTTCAGCGGTTTGGCCGTAAAAGCGTAGCAGACAGACAGACAGACAGAGTTACTTTCGCATTTATAATATTAGTGTGTAAAGTGTGTATTTATAATTTTTAGATTTAAGATGACTTTTTTTGTAATTCTATTTGCTTGTTTAAATAAACACGAAATAATGAATAATTTATAAAGTAGTTAAGTTTTTCATGTAAAGAAACGTTATTTCAATTAAACTAAGCGCCCTCTACATGACACTCAAGAATCCCTAGAAAATTTCCCATTACGTAAAATATTTGGCGATTAAAAAATGCTCAACAAATCTACAAAAATGGCCGGCTTTCCTGACAACCCGGTGCATCCCTTAAACCAATGCATGCCGAATCGGGGACCGTCGCGTCGGCGCGGCAGGGTAGTGAAATAGCCGTTTTAGTTATGTTTCCTAAGGTACCCTAATAGTGCTAAGGGTGCACGTTTAGTGTCTTGCGTGGGAAATACCAAATAGGGGTTCTAGTGGCTAGGGGAAGGGAAATTAAGAATTGGGAAGGCATTGTTTTTGCCATTGTAAGACAGCTGTGTAAAATAACGTCGGAAAAATATTAGAGCAATTTTGTAGAGCCAGAGCATTAAGTATGCTCGGAAAAATCATTTTCTTTATTGGTTGCTATGACTAATATTATAGCCAACTCTGACAAAAGAATCCCAGTGGGTCATATAGTCTGCGATTATGTAGGTTAATGTAATATGTAGTTAATCCATGTATGCATTGATGTGTGTCGAGTCTGTAATAGCAAGTCGTTCTGTTTTTAATTAATTATACAGGTTGTCACAAAAAGATTGAAATTAAATTATTAAGCTTCTTAATAGTTTTTGTGACGGCTGATATGGCGGAGTGGTAGTGCGACTGCCTGCGGCGCAAAGGTTCCAGGTTCTATTCCCGGTGAGGCACTCACAAACTTGATATTATTCACTTTGTGAGTTTGTTTCCAGTCCGGTTAAGACATTGCAGACTGAACCAAGCAGCAGAACTAAGAAAGCTGGTTCCGTGCTTCGGAGGCCACGTTAAGCCGACGGTCCCGGTTGCCGTATATGATTAGATTACTTAGACGGCGGTCGTTACACAACCATTTCAAGAGGCCTACTAGTGGTAGAAGGCGGTTGAAAAACTTTGACAACATGTTTCATCGGGTCGTTTGTCGACTTGGTGTCTCACACGCAATGATCACAACGGCTGTTTCTCTCTGGCGCAGTGCGAAAGACAGGCACCTACTTTTCAGGTGAGACAGAGCCTTAATATGAGGTGTTCCAAATTTTACCCAGCATCCAACACACGCGTATTTGAAATCTCTGGTACCTAAAATAATGAAATGTGTATGTTATGTTGTTTTCCGATAAGAATAATTACTTATTATTATGATAAGTTTTTCGAATCGTCACAGATTCGATTCGAACTAGTGCTGGATTTATTGGAATATGAACACTATTTGTGACACCCTGTATATCGGTCGTTATTGTTTTTTTTTTATTAATTATACCGCCGTTTAGCAGTGTTGACAATACGATTTCTTTAGGCCAAACAATAGACTACATTTTTAGATGCAATGACATCACGAGGATTTTCTATAGTACATAAGGTGAAAGTTTACTAGTTTATTGACCGATAGCGGAAACTCAAGACGGTCTGGTGATAAGGAACAACTTTCCCCAAGAAACATAGGTCGAAATACGAAAATAAAGTTTAGACCTCCTCCGATACAAAAAAGCTGATTTGAGTTACATAATATTAAACCCAAAATATTTTTGTCACATTTTCCATCTTTAGTTTTCGCTATCGTTCACCAGAAAAATTTCACCTTATATACGTTTCTTTAAGTAGGTATTTACATACATACACATACATAAATCACGCCTTTATCCCTTACGGGGTAGGCAGAGCGTTAACGGCCTTAAAACGGATATTAACACCACGTCTGACAAAAGCTTGAGGGTCAATCAGATAACTGTGAATTACTATAGTGACAGGTTGCCAGCCCATCGCCTAAAATTGCAATACATATCCCTCGAGTCCCATAGTCGGCTCTTACGACACCCATGGGTAAGAAATGGGGTGATGCTACTCTAAGCCGGCAATCACACGGCGGGTATTTACAGTGTACAAAAATAATTGCTTGTGATTGCATTTTAGTAATTCTAGCCCTACTTCGATATGGTTCAAAGGGCTTACTGCCCTCAATGCAAAATAGTGCAAGACAATGTCCTTCCTATAATCGATAATGCAAGTTTTCAAAAAAAAAACGATGACATAATTTTTGCTAAACGTAAACAACGATCGTATTTACAGTCCGACAAGGATCTTTTGGCACTTGGGTGACATTGACAGGAGGGAGCCGAACGCATTGAAATCCGTCACAATGGTGCCATTTTGCTTGCATTTTACAAGATGGCGTCGTTAGTTCCGATTTCCACGACGCGCCAAAAGATCCTTATCGGACTGTATTTCGGTTTCCGCTACCTCCTGTCACCGTGACCTCACCACACAATGACGTGACAGTTCCATTCTTTTCAAAATGCAAGCCAAGTGATCACCCCGCTAACTTTGCCTAAGCATACAACAGACTAGAGTTGGAAATGGGGTTAGAAAATAACAAGTATTTGGTAACAGTTAAATAGTGCTGTTAAGGAACATATAAAACATGCAATTTTTAGAAAAATTAGGTTTTTAGGTAGACTAAGTGGAGTATCATATGAAAGCGCTTGATGTGCATATTACAGAACCCTCGGTTGGTGAGTCGGACTTACACTCGACCAGTTTTTTATGTTCATATTTTACTATAATTGATAATTATATCCGACACTAAAGGAGAGATTTCCAAAATCTTTCAACTAAGTAGATATATTATCTCTTGCCTACTCTCTATATTCAACAAATAGCATTGCTGTGTCATGTCGGCTTAGAATAGCATCACCTATTTCTTTCCCGTGTTGTCGTAAGAGGCAACTAAGAGACCCGAGAGTTAGGTACAAGTGTATTGCAATTATAGGCGATGGGCCGACTACCTGTCACGCGATACAAATTTTTTTTTAATGACTCAAATGTTTGTCAGACGTGCCGATTTTTTTTGTTTTTTAAGGCCGTAACTGCTGACTGCTTAGCCACGCCTACCAACATACTGTGTATATATGTAAAATATCACCGAGTAGCAGCGTAAGGCTGCGAATCCACCAAAGCTGTGCGAGGTAGCTAAGCGGTGTACGCAGAAAAAATCCACCAATAGAATCACTTCATTTTCCTAGCATCGCTCAGCTCAGCTCTGGTGGAATAGGGTAAAGCGAAGCGAGGCCGTTCCACATACAAAACAAGAGAGGAATGTATGCGAGGGATGTGTTGCGACGAATGTGTTGCGAGTTACGAGGTTAAAAGTTAAAATTTACTAAATTGAATAAAGAACTTTGAACTCATTTCACAGCTTTGCAACATTTTTTGCAGCATTTTGACAGCTCCGCTACACATCCTCGTATTAGACATGTACCTCGCACAGCTCTGGTGGAAACCCCTACACATTTCCACAGCACAGCTACACATCCTCGTACGACACATTTTACTCGCACAGCTCTGGTGGATTCTCAGCCTAAAATAACATGCTGAAAGCTAGCGATATGCCTTTCACGAGTTTCATAGCTTCTCGCCAATAAGTCAGGTGTAGGTTTAAAAGCCCCGAGTCTAAAATCGAAGAGACGAGTCTTAAAAAAACGTTTTACGTAATAGTTATGGTATCTGTCACTGGTACATCTCTATATAATTCAGTATTCAAATTTTATGATCGATAAAAGTTTTCAATTTGCTCATAAACGATTGATTTATATTTATGGTGATATGAGTAGAAGGGATTAGCGGGCTTTGGACCACTTCGTGACCCCCCCTATCGAGGCTCTTTGGGGGTGCCTGCCAAAAAGCTCGTCACATATGATTTTTGATCCGCGATTTGATATCAAACTTATCCGCGTATGTAATAAAATTGATCCGCGATTTGATATCAAATTAATTCGCGGTTTGATATCAAATTAATTCGCGGTTTCATATCAAGTTAATTCGCGGTTTGATATCAAATTAAGTCGCGGTTTGATATCAAATTAATTCGCGGTTTTTGTACAAAATTATTCGCGGTTTCGGTACTTGCTCATTGATTTACTTATCATGTTACATATTTTTATTATTATATTTCACTTTATACCTACATTTATACCTATCACTTATCAACATAACTTAACCTAACCTAACACCTCTACACCGATTTACCTGCTGCTACCTTCGTAATGAAATGTTAATCAATACCTATCGCATATCATATTTTGATATTGCTATCAATTTCACTTTATACCTACTTTTATACCTATCAATTATCAACATAACTTAACCTAACCTAACCTAACACCTCAACACCGATTTACCTGCTTCTGCGTAATTAAATGTTAATCAATACCAATCACATATCATATTTTGATATCGCTATCAATTCACTTTATACCTACTTTTATACCTAACACCTTAACACATGTTTACTCTACTAAGCATGTCGCTACAAGTGACTTCTTTTGAATTGGGAACAATGGCTTAGCCTGCCGCCGGTCTCTTTATCTCTTTGACTATTTCAACAACAAAGCATTTTTAAGTGTTTGCCCTGCCTTTCTTTTGCACGCACCGCCTGTTGTGAATATTTCTAAATTTATTTCTATGTAAATGCAATTTTGAAATGTTTTTATTATCCTTTGATTGTAAAACCTTCCTTTCATAAAGCCGTCTTCCGCTTAGGCATACAATGGACACGATTTTAACTTGTCGATACATGCTTACTAGTGTAACAGGGTCGGTGGCGGTTTACAGTATTACAAAAAAATGCCACCGCGGGCGGTGGTCTTGCTATATAAGCGGAACTTACGCGTCAGTCTTCACAAGTTGTTTCGAGTTGTGACGTATAGTATTAAAAAATTTATCTAGTGTTTGTGAACGCCGATTATAGTATAAAAATAAACCTAGTGTTCGTGTTCGGAGTGAAGACTTCTACCAAACGCCATGTCCCGGTCTACAGCTAGCTGCATAGGAAAAATGGAGGTAAGAATAGTTTTATTTTATTTCTCTTATTTGTTTTATACTGTTTCAAATTTATCTAACATGCGTAGTACTTATATGTAAGGTAAATATTGAGGGCTACGTCCATCAGAGGACTGCTACTGGCTGTTGTGATGTGTGTGACGTGACATACTTATTTACAGTTGTTCAGGAGAAATATTGTTGTAATTATGTGATGATGTTGTCTAAATAATATAGATATAATATTTTATTCAGTTTGCGCAACTATTACTCATAATTAAAAGTCTTTTTATAAAATTCCAAATAAACAAAGCTTTAAATCCGTATTTTTTTATTAATTTTATTATAATATAGATATGTCAGCGTAAGTCATTAACCTGAGTTTTATTAAAGTAAATTTTATTTCAGCATTGTTCTCGTTACCATCAATAACATATATCCGTGTTTTGTTTTAGGGATCGACAATTAACGTTGATGACTTACCAAACACATTCAAGAATTACTACTTTGCCGCATCAAGCGATGATGAAACTGAGAATGCATTTACTATTGTCGAATCCGATCAAAAATCACCAAAGCGAGCAGGCAGCGATAATGGCATCGATCAATTTTTCGACACACCGAAAATCAAAAAACAAAAGAAAGTGCAATCTTCCACAGTTGGGATGGCGCGAAACGGTGGTGTATCTTATATATCATCAAACACTAATGACGCAGCAAACGCAACCCATCTGGTTAAAGTGGAAGTGCACCGCTACAATGGGTTCTTAATGCTCGTTAACTAAAAACGTGTACATCAATAAACCCGAATTCACTACTTAAACCAACCATACCAAGCTTCGCAAAACAGTCAGCCCAAGACTGGAGCTCGGATAACTTATGCTCGCCAATCAGTTGAAAAAAGAGTTTCGAAAATATTTCGATTATTTCTATAAAAAATGGGAGAAGAACGTGTTGTTAGTCATTTCTTCAAAAATAGTGAACAAGACTTTCCGTTTAGTGATTTCTTCAACAGTGAAGTGTTGGAACAATGTGAAATATTAGAACAGAATAATGCTGACATGCTCAACTTAACAGTAAATAGTTTTTCATCCGAAAATGATGGTGCTTTATGTGCTATTGCATCTAAGATAGAACATCAGCTAATGTAAGTTTATCATCAAACTATTTCTTACAAATTTTTAAGTGTAATTTTGTTTGATAACATATTATATATAATTGTTCTAACATTTTCTTTGCTATTATTCAGAAATGCGATACAAACTGGGGGAGAAAAGGAGATCGAAAATCAAAATGATGGCGCAATTATTAAAAACTCTTTCGACATGAAGCATCAGCAAACGTAAGTTTACAAACAAAATATTATGTTATGGATATTTTGATAAATTAACATTCCTGTTTTATTTATTCATGATTTAATATTAAAATTTATGGTTGTATTTTATTCTATTTTTTTATTAAGGAATGTGCTGCAAACTGGGAGAGGCCTGAAAAGAAAATTATCACATGATGGTGACTCCTACGCGGAAGCTGTCCCTGGACCTTCATCATCTACTAATGATCTCATTGCATCAAGTAATGATATGATTAAGTGTGATGCTTGTCAAATACTGGTAAGCCGTAGATATTTTTCTAATCATATTCGGAGCTCTACGCATAAAAGTAAGGTTTTAAATTTAAGTAGGGATAATAATGTAAGTGTGATAAATACTGCATTTGGTTGTAGAATAATAACTTACAAAATTACTTCACCGAATAACGACGAAACTCTACAAACACCTGTTGAATTCTTCAACTCAGTTAAAGGTACGATTTCCACTTTGATAAATGAGAATCTAAAACAGCTCACAATAATCAAAATAAATTTCATAATCCATGCTGAGTTTGTGCAAGAGACAAAAAATTTGCATAATATATTCGATTTTCAAACATCAAATTTTAACATTTGTATGGGTGATGAGTTGGATGCATACTTCAAAACATTATGTGAAACTATTTCCACAAAAATGAGTGAATTCGAAAAAAAAGACAGCGGGTGGTCATTTAAATCTGTTCGTCATTTGGAAATGAACGTTAATAAGTTTAACCCTCTTCAAGGGTCAACGTATGTAAAATTACCAAAAGATATCCAAAACAAAAGAGCTTTAATAAACGTAAAAAATAATGATCATGAATGTTTGAAGTGGGCATTACTCTCTGCTTTATATCCTGTAAACTACCATAAAGATAGGGTTTCATCTTATTCTAGACATCAAAACAAACTGAATTTTGATAATGTTCCTTTTCCAGTTAAGTTAAAGGACATTGTCAAGGTTGAGGAAAACAACAATATTAGCATTAATGTTTTTGGGTTAGAATATGACGAGATATCTAGAAAGAATTCAGTAGTGGGACCACTTTATTGGTCTAAAAATAAACGTGAAAAACACGTTAATTTGCTGTATATTTCTAATGGCAGTAATGGGCATTATTGTTTTATTAAAAACTTATCGCGATTAGTAAGTAAGCAGCTATCGAGGAAAAATCAGGCTGTTTTTTTATGTGATGAGTGCTTATTGCATTTCACCACAAAAGCGAGGTTGGATAACCACCAAAAGTTCGACTGTAGTCATGTTTTTACAGAATTGCCCAGCCCATCAAAAACTAAAAAAGATTGGTTTGGTAATAATGAACGTACGGATAAAATACGGTTTAACAATTATCATAAACAGATGAGGGTGCCTTTTGTAGTTTATGCTGACACAGAAGCACTTCTCAAGCCTATTTCTAGCTGTGATGCGGATCCAAATAAGTCACATACAATTAATGTACATGAACATGAAATTTATAGTTATGGTTATTACATTAAATGCTCATTTGACGATAATTTATCAACTTATAAAACATATACAGGGACTGATTGTACTCAAAGTTTTATGGATAATCTGTGTAAAGATGTTAGGGAAATTCATAAAAAAAATTGTATACAGAAACCGCCGGTTCCTCTAAAAGATTGGCAAGAGGCTGATGTTGTTCAAACAAAAACATGCCATATTTGTTTAAAAGACCTCGAGTCAGAATCAGCTTTAGATTTTGACTGGCATACGGGTTTCTTTAGAGGGGTGGCACATCCAGTCTGCAAATCTAAATTTAGAGCTCCATTTTTTGTTCCGGTTTTTCTGCACAATCTGAGTAACTATGATGCTCATTTTCTTGTACATTCTTTGCATCTAAAGGAAGGGGAAATAGAAATTATTCCTCAAAATAAAGAAAAATATATATCATTCTCCAAAAACATAAATATTAATGGACATAATGTGCAATTAAGATTTTTAGATTCTTTCAGATTTTTGTCAAGTAGTTTAGACAACCTGTCCAAAAATCTCCAAGTTGATCAACTTAGAGAGTTAAAAAAACAAGTGTCTAAAGTTGACGATTTTAACCGTCTGATCAGAAAAGGTATTTTTCCCTATGAATTTATTCAATCACATGAATCACTAAATGCTACATTTTTACCACCGGCTACCACCTTTTACCAATCGGATTTTTATAGCTCTTTAACAGGATCGCATGTTTCTGATGAAGACTATAAACATGCACATGATGTCTGGCAGCATTTTCAATGTCAGAATATGAGAGATTATTCGAACCTTTATTTAAAAACTGATGTTTTACTATTGGCTGACATCTTTGAAAATTTCAGAGATGTATGTTTAAAAACATATGGATTAGACCCAGCACATTATTATACTGCACCTGGTCTAAGCTGGGATGCTATGTTGAAGTGCACAAAAATTGAATTAGATTTGTTGGTAGATTTTGATATGATAGCGTTTATTAAATCAGGTATAAGAGGTGGAGTGTCCGTATGTAGCAACCGACATGCGAAAGCTAATAATAAATATTTATGTGATTACAATGCAAAGGATCGCAAATCTTTTTTAGCTTACTTGGATGCGAATAATATGTATGGTTGGGCGCAGTCGCAGTATCTCCCATACGGTGGTTTTAAATGGGTTGAACCGACTGTAAATTTTCAAGTCTCCCCCACATCAGATATAGGGTATATCCTAGAAGTAGATCTTGATTATCCAGATAATTTGCATGACTTGCATTCTGATCTACCATTTTGTCCGGAAAATATATGCACTGGAGGAAGTACACAACCTAAGCTAGTACCAAACCTAAACAATAAAAGAAAGTACATTATTCATTATAGAAACCTAATGCAGTGTTTAGAAAAAGGCATGAAACTGGTAAAAATTCATCGAGTTTTGGAATTTAAGCAAAGTTGTTGGATGCGAAAATATATTGAGCTAAACACACAGTTAAGAACAAAAGCAAAGACAGATTTCGAAAAAGATTTTTATAAGCTCATGAATAATGCTGTCTTCGGCAAAACTATGGAGAATATAGAAAAACGTGTAAATGTAAAACTACGAACGCATTGGGAAAATCATTGTAAAGTTGAGGGGGCACAAAGTTTAATAGCTCGTCCGAATTTTCACAGTTTATCTATATTTTCCGAAAATTTAGTAGCTGTTCAATTAAATAAGACTAAACTATTTTACGATAAACCTATCTACTTAGGATTTTGCATTTTAGACATTTCAAAAACCTTGATGTACGATTTTCATTATAATTATATTAAAAAAAAATTCAATGACAATGCAAAATTGTTGTATACTGATACTGATAGTTTAATTTATCAGATATTTACTGATGATTATTATGATGATATAAGACCTGATTTGGAAAAATACTTTGACACTTCAGATTATCCCATATACAATATATTCAATTATCCTAATGTAAATAAAAAAAAGATTGGGTATTTTAAAGATGAAAATAATGGTCGAATTTTTAAAGAATTTGTCGGTCTGCGATCAAAAATGTATGCAATTCAGGTGGATGATACAGTAATTGCAAAAGCTAAGGGTGTCAACAAAAATGTTACGAAGAAAATGAAAATCGAGGATTACAAATCTTGTTTGCTTAACAAAAATGTACAGCTTGCTTCAATGTATAGATTTAGATCGATTAAACATGTGGTTTTTACACAAAAACTGAATAAAGTAAGTCTGTCTGATAGTGATAGTAAGAGATACATTTTACCAAACTCCACTGACACCTTAGCATGGGGGCATTATAGCATAAGAAATAATTAAAATAATAGTTGTAAGATTCAGGATACTATAAGGTGTAAGGTTGTTTTACATCTACCTGTATATTTACATAAAAGTATTATTGGAATCATATCGTTTTTAAGATAGCATAATTTTAAAAAAAATTCTACTTATGTGTGTATTTAAGTAAGATTGTCATAAAATGAAACTGTATTTTTATTGTAAATATTATGAATTTTACTTTTTATAATATGTTCAATCACTTCATTTTAGTAACTTCAGTTCTGCGGATATTTAAACATAAGAACGTGTTTTAAAAATAATATGTATTTGTTAGGTTTTTAGTGATTATGATTTTTAAATGCATGCTGTTTTTATTGTACATATTATAATCTGAATATATTAATTTGTATATAATGACAAATATCAGTGTTTCCTTTCATTCGTTTATACTACCAGCTCAAACTTGCACGTCGCAATGATTCATTTTATTCACCCTTTTACTGCAATCGTAGCAGGTCCTAGCGGGTGTGGAAAATCAAATTTTGTTACAAATTTTTTAAAGCACTGTAAAGTAATATGCAGTCAAGAATTTTCCGAAATCATATGGTGCTATGATGAAATGCAACCCTTGTACAATTTGAGTGATGTTAATTACAATCAAGGTATCCCTGATTTAAGTATGTTTGATGGAAAATGTCCTAGACTACTTATAATCGATGATCTTATGAGAGAGTCAGATGGTCGTATCGTTGATATTTTTACAAAGGGAAGCCATCATAGAAATCTCAGTGTATTTTACATAACTCAAAACATATTTCATCAAGGAAAAGGTCAAAGAGATATTTCTCTAAATTCAAGTTATATAACTTATTTTAAAAACCCTCGAGACAGAACACAAATACGACATTTAGCTCGTCAGGTTTATCCAGAAAATGCTAAATTCGTTGAAGAAGCTTACAAGGATGCAACGACAAAAGCTCATGGATATCTATTCATTGATCTTAAGCAAAACACAAATGAAATATGTCGATTTAAAAGTAAAATTTTTCCATTCGATGAGCAGTGTACAATTGATGTCCCTAAAAAGGGGTATAAATACGATGCTCAGCAAATAATTTATGTCAGTTACAAATAATGTCTGAAGTAGAAACATCTAAAAAAAACAACTTTTTAAAAGCTTTAAGTATCATAAAAGAACAATATCGTGAAGCCTTGTTAGAATGCTGTAATGATGATGAGATAAAACAAATTTGTGAGTGTATAATAAACGTTTTTAAAGAAAAAATTCATATAAAAGAAAACAACGAATCTGTTTTTAATATATGTAAATTTAACTGTTTCGTTTCATCTGATGCTGTTTAGTTTGTAAATGCATTGAACAAAATCGAATATCAGATCGTAACGTCCTAACGTTAAAAAAAATGATTAAAAGAATAACGCCTCATAAAGATTTATTAAGAGCAATATTAACATTAAAACCAAAACATAGAAAAGCATTGTTAAAAAATTGTGGAGATGATGAAATCAACTGTATAACTGAATGTATTTTCAATGTTTTAAGAGGAAAAGTACCCTTAGATGATAAATCGAGACGTAAATTAAAAAAACATAAAGATTTATTGAGGAAAATTGTTTTGAAAGGAAAAAGTAAAGAAAGGAAACAAATTTTCGTGCAAAGAGGTGGGGCTTATTTACCTATTATTCTAGGGTCTGTTCTTAGCACATTGTTAGGTTCATTTATAAAATAAATATGGAAAGCGCAAAGAAAATGATACTTATTGAGCCTGAAGTCATAGAAAGACTGAAATCCGATAATGCAAGTACTAAAAATTTATCACGTTTAGATGAAGAAATGCATAAAGTAATAAACACTAAAATAGATGACAGGGAAAAGTGGCCACTTTATTTGCAAACATTGCAGAGATATCTTCATTTCATTGGAGAAGATCGAAAACCGTTACAGATACCTATACTACCTTTTGATGAAAAAGAAAATGAAATAAAAGAAACAGTAAAGTCAGAGAAAGCTCCAGATAACGAAGAGACGTCTACTGAGACAACCTATAATGGTTATACAAAATCAGAGTTACTTGCTTTTATTCCAAAGACATACAAATTAAGAGGTGAATTGTTAATAGATATACTTTTGAAAAATAAAGATAAAATATCCTGGAATGAAAAAGGCACTGTGTTAAGGTTTTTGTTTGATGGTTCTAGTTACTTGAAGAAGTGTTAGTTCTAAGAGTTGCTAAGAGATGGCGCTGTTCATAATCTGTGTTAATTTCTACAACGCGGTATTGAGATGTCGTCTACGAATCATGACCTTACTGCTATAATTTGGTTCAATAAATTCAGCCTTATTGGAAACGATTTCTTTAGTTTTCTTTGGGCTTCCTGCGGGTTTTTCGGGACATAAACATTGGTCCTTTGTGCCGGAACGGAACACGGCGCAAAGTAGACTGGTGCATCAACGGCATCGACCAAGTGGCGGATTGCTGCTTATGGTGCCGAGTCTGCAGCGGACAGCGGGGGGAGCACCCCCTGGGACGCCTACCATTCAAGGAGGACGGTACGGCGCATCGCGGGGAGGGGAGCGCCTCCTGGGACACCCCACCATTGAAGACGGTGATCGTGAGGCGCCTACAGTGACCCCTCCAGGACATCGGCGCGACAGAAGCGCCCCCTAACGGCCAATGCAAGTAGTGAGTGTGTGAAGCAAAACTGTGAGTACAATTTTGACCCTTAATGATAGCGTAGAAAAAACTTTAAAAATTTACTAGTGTTGCAGTGTTTTGGACTTAGAAAATTTCGATTAAGTGTTACTAGTGCATGGACTTAGAAAAATTCGCGAAAAAGTGAACTGACGGGGAATCCACGCCGGTTTTCGGTTACATTTGGTGAAGTTTAAAAGACTTAGAAAATTTTCGGTGTTTGTGCTTCGGACTGTAGAATACAAATACAAGGATGGCGGAGAATTACTTTAAGTTGCTTGTGGACATTTCGGGAAAGATAGAAAAAGCGTACGATAATTTTAAGAAGTCTCCTAAAGATCGTATTAAACTGTCCTACTTAGAAGTTCGGTTGGAGTTTTTAGAGCAGCAATGGAATTTATTTTCTACCAATCATCGCAAACTTGTATTCGAGATGCCACAAGAACAGTTCGTAACATCTGATTATTGTAGAAACGGAACGTACGATGCAACGGAAGAGGTGTATTATGCATATAAAGCGGATTTAAAAGAAAAATTGTCCGTTTTAAAAAGTACAAACCCTGAACCTAAAAAAGGAGAGAGCAAAGGAAATGAGCATTCACACTTGAAATTACCCACTATTGAGATACCCAAGTTTTCGGGCAAATATTCTGAATGGGTAGGCTTTCGAGATTTGTTCATTTCCATTGTTCATGAAAACTCGACTATACCTGATGTACAAAAATTGCACTATCTTAAGGGGTATTTAACTGGGGAAGCTGAGCAGCTGTTAAGGCACTTGCCAATTACTAGTGATAATTATAAGATATGTTGGTCTCAGCTAGAAGGCAGATATAATAACAAAAAATATTTGTCAACATGTATTCTAAAGCGTTTAACAGGCCAAAAGGCTATTGTATCGGAATCTGCGAGCGCTATAAAACAATTGTTAGACACAACGATAGAATGTTTACATGCTCTTGAAAATATAGGTGTCAATACCAGTACTTGGGATGTTATGGTTATATTTTTAGTCAGTCAAAAATTAGACCCCGAGTCCCGTAAACAATGGGAACAGAAGTTAACTGAAGCATCCCAGGAACTCCCTACGTTGCAATTGTTTGAAGATTTTTTAGAAAACAAGTTCAGGTCGTTAGAGTTTTTAGACCCGAAGGTACAAAAGTCAAGTTTTGCTCATGTTGCTACAACCAACACCACTACACTTTCTTGTGTTTATTGTAATGAAAACCACAAGTTATGTAACTGCAAAAAGTTTGGTAGGTGTGATGTCGACGCACGCCGAGAGTTTGTTTAAACGCAGCGGCTATGTTTCAACTGTATGAATTACGGCCATTCAGTATATCAATGCACCATGTCTACTAAGTGTCGTCTTTGTAGAAAAAAGCATCATACGATGCTTCACCCCAAAAAACCCATGTCAGATAATTCAAGGACAGATCAGCCTGCGGATGATAATGTTGTTGCCGCCGTGGCGGGAACATCTGTACCACAGGCCCCTTGCGATGACTCTGCTGAGGTCGCAGCCACTTGCTCAGAAAATCACAGTCAGGTTCTATTGGCCACAGCGCTCGTGAACACGCGGTCAACTAGAAACCAGACCCTCGTTACACTGAGGTCCTTTATAGATCCAGGATCTCAGTTGACGTTAGTTACTGAAGCGACGGTGCAAATGTTGGGTCTTAAGAAAATTTCTGAGACCAGAGTAGTTTCAGGTTTAGGCGGCGACCAGCCATCGAATAAAGTCTCGAAGGCTTACGTTGAATTAAAATTACAGTCTCGCCTGGACCCCAGCTTTGTTTTCACGGTAAAGGCTCATGTTTTGGAGAAATTGACTTCCTTTTTGCCATGCAGAAAGGTTTCAACTAAGGTTTTACCAGCACTTTCGTCTTTGGCCCTAGCAGATCCGAAGTTTCATATACCAAACAAGGTAGATCTGCTTCTTAGTGCGGATGTTTACATCCAGATTGTATTGGACGGTTTAATCAAGGGTTCGCCCGGTACGTTTGCTCTTGCGCAAAATACCACACTAGGTTGGATCCTCTTTGGGCGTACTCCAACGCAACACAGCTCAGACGAAACGTGTCATAGTATAGTTAGTGTAAGTATGCACGTGGCTGAAGAAAACGGGGACGACCTTATCAAAAAGTTCTGGGAACTTGAGGCGGAACCTGACTTCACCAAAGTGAAAATCCTCACTGAAGAGGAAAAAGCATGCGAGGAATTGTTTTCTCGTACAACTCAAAGAGACAAGGATGGTCGTTATATTGTTAAATTGCCATTCAAGTCTTCAGAGCCTCAATGTAAATACAACGGATCAAAACACATCGCCTTCAAGCGTTTCCTTATGTTAGAAAAACGTTTTGCCAGGTACCCTGAGTTGAAAGTCGATTACTCAAAGGTTATGAAGGAGTATCTCGAATTGGGCCACATGGAGCTAGTACCGCCAGAGGAAATAGAACATCCAAATGCTGTGTACACGCCGCATCACGCGGTTATTCGCAAAGATAAAGCCACAACCAAAACTCGGGTAGTTCTTGACGCAGCGTGTGTCGGTGATAATGGAGTGTCACTGAATAATGATCTGATGGTAGGTCCGACTTTACAGCCTGATCTTAGGCATCTTATAATACGCTGGCGATGTTATCCGGTAGCTCTCGTTGCTGATATAGTCAAAATGTATCGCCAAGTTATGGTAGCTAAAGAGGATACTGATTTCCAACGAATTTTATGGCGTGACAATCCAGAGGATGAGTTACAACATTTTCGGCTTTTGACAGTTATGTTTGGAACTTCTGCTGCACCTTACTTGGCGGTGCGAGCCTTACAACAGCTGGCTTATGATGAAGGTCCAGAATTTCCACTGGCGCGCGATAGGGTTTTGCAGGATTTCTATATGGACGATCTGCTGACTGGTTGCGATAACGTATCGGAAGGAAAACAAATTTTTGAGCAAATGACAGCCATGTTGAATCGCGGTGGCTTCCCATTGCAGAAGTGGTCTAGCAATAATCAAGATTTGCTCAAGCTCATTAATTCCGGTCAGCAAGAAGCAGCTCAGGCTTTGGAGTTAAAGACGGATGAGACGGCAAAAATTCTAGGCTTGATTTGGAACAAAGAAAAGGACGAATTCAGATGCACGATCACACTACCCGATTCACAGGGTCCAGACACAAAACGCAGGGTCATTTCTGATATTGCTCGCCTTTTTGACCCCTTAGGCTGGATCGCTCCGGTGATCACAGCAGCTAAGGTTTTTATTCAGAAAATCTGGCTCAGTGGCATTGCGTGGGATGATGTGCTTCCAGCTCCTTTGCTGCAAGAATGGACTGACTTCCGCAAAGGGCTAACTCATTTGGTCGCTGTACGCGTACCTCGTTGGATAAAGACAAGCAAGGACGATCAAAGCTTTGAATTGCATGGCTTCTCAGATGCTTCTAATGTTGCATTCGCAGCAGTGGTATATGCTCGTGTCATTGATAGCAACGGGTGTGTTCACGTCAGCTTAATCACATCCAAGACGAGAGTAGCACCAGTAAAACAGGTATCAATTCCTCGGTTGGAATTATGCGGTGCCGTACTGCTAGCAAAGCTTTTAAATGAAGTTGCTGGAGTACTGGGCGTTCCAAAGCAACAACTTCACGCGTGGACTGATTCGTCTATTGTTCTAGCGTGGTTGAGAAGTCATCCAAGTCGATGGAAGACTTTCGTGGCCAATAGGGTGTCTGAAATTCTAGCAATTATGGATAGCAGCCAATGGGCGCATGTTGCCTCGAAAGATAACCCTGCAGATGCCGCTTCCAGAGGATTGTCAGCGTCTGAACACAATCAAAATCAGCTCTGGTACGGAGGTCCTGAGTGGCTGCGTGAGGAGAAGATAATTTACGACAGAGGTGAAGAGAAAAGCACCAACCTAGAAGAAAGGAAGCAGATCGCAGCCTGTCATGCAACCACCGGTGAAGAAAAGGGCTTCGAGATACTAACTAGATTTTCATCTTTGAAAAAACTTACCCGAGTCCTGTCCTATTGCCGTAGAGTGCTCCACTGGAAGAAACCTGAAAAAGAAAAGTCTGAAAAGATGAGTAAAGCTTTAACAGCAAAAGAAATAAGAGATAGTCACCTTATATGCATAAAATTATGCCAACAAGAAAATTTCGGAGAAGAAATTAGGAGTCTGCAATGTAAAAAGCCAATCAGTAAGAAAAGTAAACTTACCTCGCTGGCTCCTTTCCTGGACGAAACCGGTACTCTGCGGGTATCAGGGAGATTAAACAACGCTCCCATGCCGTACGATACGAAGCATCCCATTATAATTCCTCAAAGGTCACACTTCACGAACCTTCTTATTCACGAAGCTCATGAAAGGACACTCCACGGAGGTCCTCAACTTGTACTCAACTATTTGAGAAGCAAGTATTGGATTTTAGGAGCTAAGAGTGTGGTAAGACAGTTTATCAAGAAGTGCGTGATTTGTGTCCGACACTCATCTCAAACGAATCAACAATTTATGGGACAACTACCGATATCTAGAGTGTGTGCGTCTCCGCCTTTCCGCATGTGTGGCGTGGACTATGCAGGCCCGATTAATATAAGGACAACAAAGGGCCGTGGACATCGCTCCACTAAAGGTTATATATGCTTGTTCGTCTGCATGAATACCAAGGCGATTCACCTTGAAGTGGTCAGTGATATGACCTCTGAAGGCTTTATAGCAGCCCTTAGAAGATTTGTAGGGAGAAGAGGTCGTGTCACTGATATGTGGAGTGATAATGGCACTACGTTTGTGGGCAGCGCTAAAGAACTAAAAAAGCTGTTTGATGCGCAAAGGTCGACTGTGGCTGGCGATGTTGCAGATTGGTTGGCGTCGAAAGGCATAACATGGCACTTCATCCCTCCGCATGCTCCAAATTTTGGAGGATTGTGGGAAGCGGGTGTTAAGTCCACTAAACGCCACCTTAAACGCATAGTAGGAAACAGTACGTTGACATTTGAAGAAATGTCAACGGTTCTGGCACAAGTTGAGGCTTGCCTTAACTCCCGTCCGATTTGCCAGCTATCGAGTAGTCCTGATGACTGCACGCCCTTGACACCTGGCCATTTTCTAGTGGGAGAGCCCCTGGTTCTTGTACCTGATGTCAATTATGAAAATTCTAGTATTGGCCCACTGAAAAGATGGCATCTAACCCAAAAAATGTTGCAAGAATTTTGGCGTAGATGGTCATCAGAATACCTAACGCAGTTGCAACAACGTCATAAGTGGACTGATCAGATTTCCGAACCTAAGATAGGCGATGTTGTTCTGGTTAAGGAACCTGATCTACCTCCTGCAAGATGGCTTTTTGGCCTGGTCATTGATAAACATCCTGGTTTGGACAAACTCACTCGCGTTGTTTCTTTAAAGTACAAAGGCAACGTTATTAAGAGACCTATTAGTAAACTGATAGTATTACCTGTTGCTGAGGATGAATAGTTTTAAGTTTTTTTAGAAGTTTTCTTACGATTTTGTTAAATTTAGGGTATTCCCTGAAGGTTAGTTGTAAGTATTGGTTTCCTTGACTCTATGTATAACTGTGTAAATGATTATTCGGTTTTCTTTTGTATGATGCCCGCAACTTCTTTTTTGATTTATGGACTTGGTCCATGGCGGGCGGAATGTTAAGGTTTTTGTTTGATGGTTCTAGTTACTTGAAGAAGTGTTAGTTCTAAGAGTTGCTAAGAGATGGCGCTGTTCATAATCTGTGTTAATTTCTACAACGCGGTATTGAGATGTCGTCTACGAATCATGACCTTACTGCTATAATTTGGTTCAATAAATTCAGCCTTATTGGAAACGATTTCTTTAGTTTTCTTTGGGCTTCCTGCGGGTTTTTCGGGACATAAACACACTGTGTTCGTCCGCAATAGAGAAGTGCGTAAAAGTAATATCGTTGACCTTTTGAGTGACATCTTGAGACCTCTAAAAAACAGTTCACCATATGGTTGGGAAGATTTTGCTCATGTGCTCAAAGATCTATCAGTCCCCTTAAGCTTTATTGGCAATCCAAAAAGAGCCACATACATAAGAGTTTTATCTCAGAGCCCAGCTAATGCTAGAACAACAAAAGACGTTTCAAAAGAGGCAGAAAACAGTACTCCTGATTATTTTAGCACGCCAAAATTAACTAGCAGTGGATCTAAAGTAAAACCAGCCAAAAAAATTAATTGGGAGAAATGGACCCCTTACTAGAAATTCATAATATTTATTACGATGTATCTAACCCAGCCGGTTACAGCAGTCTCAGTAAATTGACAGCAGCTATGAAAAATAAAATGACTAAAGAAGAAACAAAGAAATGGCTGGAATCTCAAGAAACATACACCCTACATAAACCAGTGCGTCGTCGCTTCCCTAGAAATAAGTACATTTTATCAAATTTTAATGAACTTTGGCAAGCTGATTTAAGCGATATGCGGACTTACAGCGAATATAATGACGGTTTTAAATACATTTTATGTGTAATTGATGTTTTTAGTAAGTATGCTTTTGCTAGACCTATTAAAAAGAAAGATTCGGCAACTATAAAAGAAAATTTTAGGGACATATTTTTAGAAGCTAAAGCTACACCGAGACATTTACAATCAGATAAAGGTACTGAATTTATAGCAAAAGATGTTCAATCTTTTCTCCAAAGTAACGGTATAAACTATTACACCACCAATAATCCTGATATTAAAGCAAGCATAGTTGAAAGATTCCAGCGTACACTTAAAATGAAAATGTGGAGATATTTTACTCATAATAATACGTATCGATATATAGATATTTTGCAGGATTTACTTAATTCATATAATAACAGCTTTCATAGAAGTATTAAAATGCGTCCTTGCGATGTTAATTTTAATAATATTATGACAGTTTGGCGCAATTTGTATGAACGAAAAAATAATAAAGAAACTTACATTAAAAGCAAACCCAAGTTTAAAGTTGGTGATCATGTTAGAATTACTAAGTACAAACACATTTTTCAAAAAGGTTATGAAACAAATTGGAGTGATGAAATATTTTTAATAACTTCGATTATAGACAGATCACCATGGGTTGTATACACAATAAAAGATTTGCAGAATGAAAATGTAATTGGAACTTTTTATGAAAAAGAACTACAGAAAGTGACATATGACCCCACCGCTACATACAAAATAGATAAAATATTGCGCACCCGCTATTCAGGTCGCAGAAAAGAACTATTAGTGAAGTGGAAAGGTTATCCTGATAAATTTAATAGTTGGATTTTAGCATCTTATTTAGAGAAGTCATGAGGACCGAAAATTTTTACTTAACTTTACCTAGTAATAGCTCGTTTACATATTTTCCAAGTAACAAAACCACTAACTTCTCCACAAAACTACCAAAATCAATAAAGTTGGATGGGGAATGGTCAGTAGGATTAGTTGAATTTCAGTATCCATGCACTATGTTTACTGTTCAGGATAATAATAATATAATGTATATAACAAAACGTATGAAAGTACCCGACCAACCAGAACTTAGTACAGTAACATACAAAAGTCACATACCTACTTCCAGCTATGAAAACATTAACGATGTTATAACTGCACTAAATTCAAGAGAAAGCTTCAAATTAAGACATGACAAATTAACGAAATTGGTCTCACTCACAGGCGATGTGAATAATCTGATATCTTTGAAGTTTTCGCCTGTTTTAAGCCTTCAACTTGGTTTTGATCCTAATACAAACGTTGCAACACAAACAACTGGAAAGTTTCCAGCTAATTTATACCTTGGATTACCATCACAACTATACATATATTGTGATATTGTGGAACCTCAGATGGTTGGAGATGTCATGTGCCCTTTATTGAGAATAACATCATTAGATCCTGTGAAATATGTATATGGATCAAACAAAATGCATATTTTTTCACCACCGCATTATGTACCAGTCATGCGTAGAGAGTTTGATACAATTGAAATAGATATAAGATCGAACACAGGAGATAAAGTACCATTCCAATTTGGAACGAGCTGTGTTAAACTACATTTTATGAAAAGATAAAACAGTATGTACATAAAACAAAATAATTCATTATGCCCATATCAACATTACTATTCTCATCAAGCAGGAACTGGAATCGGGGTAATTTATAAAGGAGTATCACATCAACGTGGTCATGGTATAGGAAGCTTTTTAGGTGGTTTGTTTAGATCTGTCCTACCACTTTTGTCGAATGGAGCCAAAGTTGTTGGAAAAGAAGCTTTGAGTGCGGGGGTAGGGCTTTTATCAGATATAGTGAGTGCCAAGCCTTTAGAAGAATCTCTAACAAACCGTTTTAAAGAAGCCACTTCTAATCTCAAAAGAAAAGCTGATGATAAAATTGTGAGAGCTATGAGTGGCTCGGGGTATAAAAATAGAAAACGAAACCTTAAAGCTCTCATTCACTCAGAGAATTTGAAAGGAAGAACAGTGAAAAAGGGGAGGAAAAGTAAAAGTTCATCCGTTAATGATATTTTCTCTTAAAAATAATATAAACGATGTCATTTTTACATAATCATTCATGTGAATGTGCAAAATCAGAATTAGATTTATTCGCTTTACCATCGACACAAACAAGTATAGAAAGTGGTCAATGGATTTATTACAAACCCATCTCATCTCTTAGCGACGATGGACCTATAGAATTTCAAATCCCTGGTTCCGGAGATGATTATATTGACTTATCACATACATTGCTTCATGTGAAGGCTAAAATATTAAATCAAGATTTGTCTAATATTGAAACTGAAAAAACGCCAGTAGCACCAGTAAATAACTGGCTTCATTCAATGTTCAGTCAGTTAGATGTATATCTTAATCAAAAGCTCATATCTCGACCAAATAACACATATGGATATCGTGCATACATTGAAACATTATTGAATTATGCGCCTGCAGCAAAAGAGTCCCATCTTACATGTGCCATGTGGTATGAAGACACTGCAGGAAAAATGAATAACACTGATGAAAATAATAAAGGATACTCATCTAGGCTGAAATATACTAAAGATAGCAAAGAGGTAGAAATGATAGGGCACTTACACGGGGATATTTTTAATCAAGAAAAGTTTTTAATTAATGGTGTTGACATGTGTATCAAACTAATACGTTCCAGGGAATCATTTAACTTGATGGCACCAACAAATGATATCAAAGTCAAAGTAGCTATCACTGATGCTACGTTAATGTTGCGTAAAGCTCGAATAAATCCAAGTGTACTTCTCGCTCATCAAAAAGTATTAGCTACTACAACTGCTAAATATCCGATCACACGGGCTGAAGTAAAAGTTTTAACCATTTCGTCTGGTATTCAAGGCAAAACGCTAGATAATGTTTTTCTAGGTCAAATACCTAAACGCTGTATTATAGGATTTGTGAATAATACAATACAATACAATACAATACAATATGCTTTTATTGTACACCAAAAGAACAGAATAACATTAATAGCTTAAAACGAAATATATTAGTGCACATTTAGGCGGCCTTATTGCCATTAGGCAATCTCTTCCAGGCAACCTAGGAAAAGGAAAATATTTTAGAAGCAGCGGGAGCTGACTATTAATAACAAAATAAAAATAAAATAATAATAATAATAATATGTCCTCTTCGGAGAGTTATAGAAATATAAATACATAATAATAATAATAAACTACATACTATAAAATACTATAACAAAGATAAAATATAATGTACCTAGGTATTAATACTATAAATAAACTACATGCTAATACATATTTAATAAATAACTGACTTTACACAAAACTTTTTCAAAAATGGTAACAACGAATAGCTCTTAATAACCACATTGAGACTCAAAGTGTTTCCTCAGTAGGTATAGTAATACAGCTTTTAATGGTAGTTTTAGCAAAAATCCGTATGATTTCGACAACTATGGTTTAAATACGTTTAGTTTGTATATTGACGGAATCCAAATTCCTTCTAAAGCATTACAACCACAATTCAGTAGTGGGTTGCATACTGTTATGTATCATACACTTTTTTCTGGAACTGGTATTCATTTTTTAAATGAAGGAAATGGCATAAATAAGGATAGATATGCAAAAGGTTATTGTTTGATGGCTTTTGACTTAACACCCGATTTATGTGCTAATTCTTCATCACATTGGAACTTGATTAAACATGGAAGTGTCAGATTAGAAGTAAGGTTTGAAAACGCCTTAACTGAAACAATTAATTGTATTGTGTATGCTGAGTTTGATAATTTAATTGAAATAGATAAGAACAGAAATGTTAGTGTAGACTTTAGTAGTTAAGTAGTATATAAGATGATGGACTGTCAATATCTCTCAGATGCATTTTTATTTTTGTGTAAATTAGACTTTAATATGAATACTTTGGCCATAAAAAAATACTTGCGAATGATTCATCATTCTTTGGCTGATAATGTGTTCCCCGCTAATCGTCTACCTATTTTTATGACTTCACCGGTGTATTTGATAAGTAATTTAGATCCTGATACAAAACCGGGTTCGCACTGGGTAGCAATTGTTATTCATTCAAATGGTGTTGGTGAATATTTCGACAGCTATGGTCGTAAACCTGAAGGTTATCATTTAAATTATTTAAAAAGAAATTCACGCAGATGGGAATACAACCATAAAGCTATTCAAAGCATTTTTTCATCTTTATGTGGTGAATATTGTTTAGTGTATTTGTATTTAAAATACAGAGGCCTAAGTCTTAAAGATTTTAATAACATGTTTACTAAGGATTCATTTGACAATGATTTTTTATTAAACGAAATCTTTAAAGCCTCGTTCAAGTAGTATTTTTGAGTTGAATGTTACCATTATAATTTAGCTAATAAGACTAAATTGTATCTAGCTTTAAGAAACGGCTATGTCAATGTGTGTTTTATGAAATAAATGGTATATGCTTATAAACAGGTCTTTTATTTTATTAGCATTAAGTGAGAAGTAACATGTAGTGTTTTAGAAAAAAGAGAAAGAAAACAAGAGACATAAAATAATAATTCAATTAAATTTATTGAGAATAATACAAACTAAGAATAATACAAACTAAGAAGCCTAACTAAAATACGAAAAAAAACAGAAAAATTATTGCAAGGTAGGTGAATATGTCGATGATGGTAAAACATAGTCATCCGATTGGGCGCTATTCATTATTTCTTCAAGTTCTTTCTCTTCCTCGTAGCTCCAATCTATTTTGAGTGGATGTATGGTGTCACTACATGTCTCTACAGGTTTCGAGTATGACATATGACACTCTCCACAATACGCCTTCATGCGAAATACTCCATCAATCGTATCTTCTGACACTTCACTGAACTTTTTAGAATGTCCTTCGCACGGGGTGTAAAACATTTTGATATCACTGTCTTCAATTAATGCTTCGGGTAATTGATTATTTATATACCAAAACCTGATGTATCTTGCGTATTCGGCGAGAATAACATCTTTTGGTATCGTTGAGATGATATTCTTAGTAAGAAAAGACATTTTTGGTTATAAATGTGTACTGCACAAGCACAAGTCTGATACTGACTGTTTTGCGAAGCTTGAAATCACTCGCTTAAGTAGTGAATTCGACTCTTTTGTCATTTCCATCCTTGGTTTAAGGAGCATTGTGAACCCATTGTCATGCGTAATAAAGTATTAAAATCCTGTGTTCGTGAACGCCGAAAATATGCCTCAGGTAGAAAGGGATTTGCTCTATTGTAAAGCGTGTTGGTGATTACTGTTTTTTCTATTTTAGCTGCTTGAGAATTATGAAATTAGTTATCAAAAAAGTATTTTTTACAATCTTGTGATTGCGAAACGTTTTTCGTGATGTCGTATATTAATTCCTTGCTGCGATCGTAAACATTGTCCGTGACCTTTCTGTAGTATTTGGCACGAACATCTGCATGCTTCCAGTGGTTGTTTGACGACACTTTGGCTAATTTCTTGAGATCGTAGACTTCCACTTTAACCAGATGGGTTGCGTTTGCTGCGTCATTAGTGTTTGATGATATATAAGATACACCACCGTTTCGCGCCATCCCAACTGTGGAAGATTGCACTTTCTTTTGTTTTTTGATTTTCGGTGTGTCGAAAAATTGATCGATGCCATTATCGCTGCCTGCTCGCTTTGGTGATTTTTGATCGGATTCGACAATAGTAAATGCATTCTCAGTTTCATCATCGCTTGATGCGGCAAAGTAGTAATTCTTGAATGTGTTTGGTAAGTCATCAACGTTAATTGTCGATCCCTAAAACAAAACACGGATATATGTTATTGATGGTAACGAGAACAATGCTGAAATAAAATTTACTTTAATAAAACTCAGGTTAATGACTTACGCTGACATATCTATATTAAAATAAAATTAATAAAAAAAATACGGATTTAAAGCTTTGTTTATTTGGAATTTTATAAAAAGACTTTTAATTATGAGTAATAGTTGCGCAAACTGAATAAAATATTATATCTATATTATTTAGACAACATCATCACATAATTACAACAATATTTCTCCTGAACAACTGTAAATAAGTATGTCACGTCACACACATCACAACAGCCAGTAGCAGTCCTCTGATGGACGTAGCCCTCAATATTTACCTTACATATAAGTACTACGCATGTTAGATAAATTTGAAACAGTATAAAACAAATAAGAGAAATAAAATAAAACTATTCTTACCTCCATTTTTCCTATGCAGCTAGCTGTAGACCGGGACATGGCGTTTGGTAGAAGTCTTCACTCCGAACACGAACACTAGGTTTATTTTTATACTATAATCGGCGTTCACAAACACTAGATAAATTTTTTAATACTATACGTCACAACTCGAAACAACTTGTGAAGACTGACGCGTAAGTTCCGCTTATATAGCAAGACCACCGCCCGCGGTGGCATTTTTTTGTAATACTGTAAACCGCCACCGACCCTGTTACACTAGTAAGCATGTATCGACAAGTTAAAATCGTGTCCATTGTATGCCTAAGCGGAAGACGGCTTTATGAAAGGAAGGTTTTACAATCAAAGGATAATAAAAACATTTCAAAATTGCATTTACATAGAAATAAATTTAGAAATATTCACAACAGGCGGTGCGTGCAAAAGAAAGGCAGGGCAAACACTTAAAAATGCTTTGTTGTTGAAATAGTCAAAGAGATAAAGAGACCGGCGGCAGGCTAAGCCATTGTTCCCAATTCAAAAGAAGTCACTTGTAGCGACATGCTTAGTAGAGTAAACATGCGTTAAGGTGTTAGGTATAAAAGTAGGTATAAAGTAAATTGATAGCGATATCAAAATATGATATGTGATTGGTATTGATTAACATTTAATTACGCAGAAGCAGGTAAATCGGTGTTGAGGTGTTAGGTTAGGTTAGGTTAAGTTATGTTGATAATTGATAGGTATAAAAGTAGGTATAAAGTGAAATTGATAGCAATATCAAAATATGATATGCGATAGGTATTGATTAACATTTCATTACGAAGGTAGCAGCAGGTAAATCGGTGTAGAGGTGTTAGGTTAGGTTAGGTTAAGTTATGTTGATAATTGATAGGTATAAATGTAGGTATACAGTGAAATTGATAGCGATATCAAAATATGTAACATGATAAGTTATTCAATGAGCAAGTAGTTTGTACAAAAACCGCGAATTAATTTGATATCAAACCGCGAATTAATTTGATATCAAACCGCGAATTAATTTGATATCAAACCGCGGATCAATTTTATTACATACGCGGATAAATTTGATATCAAATCGCGGATCAAGAATCATATGTGACGAGCTTTTTGTCAGGCACCCCCAAACAGCCTCGATAGGGGGGTCACGAGTGGTCCAAATCCCGCTTATCCCTACTACTGATATGATACTATTACTGAAAGGTCAAAATTGATCATGAAAAGTTAAGGGCCCGTTTCCCCTGAAAACTTGGTTTCTTTCATTCGCGCTGCGCCAGAAAAAGACAGGCAATCATCTTGCACCCAAGATTTTACGTTTTTTACACATAGAAACTAGAGAAATACCGTTACCATGTCTGATTCACAGATTTTTACTAGAAAATTTATGTATCTGTAAATACTACCTAACATTAAAAATTAAATAACTTAAAACTTAAAAAAAAAAACAATAGAGGTTACTTTTTTTTTTTTATTTTATTACAGTTTGTCAAAGTGTGTTACTTAAATCGAACTTGTATCTGTTAGATCCTCGACGATAACCTATAGTATTTTCAGAAATTTATGGCTTTATTTGTCAAAATAAAACCGTTTTCAAAATATTGCCCGCGCGGGGTTTTAGGAGACGGCGCTGACGGTGCCATAACATAAGTTACATTGTCACGTGTTTAATTTAAAACCAATTGGTATAGGACCGGAACTGCTTCGGCAAGATTGTGTGGATGTTACGTGACTATTCACTGTATTGATGGTTTATATGGAAATGTCGCGGGCAAGGGACGAGCCGCGGTAGCCCAGATGGAAGAGGCGTCGCCACTAGTGTTGGCGAAAGTCGCACGTTCAAATCCTGCCCGCGTGGTAAAAATATTTTGCAAGTTTTCTAAAATTTTATACCTAACACGGGAAGCGTTTTGAAAATGTTGGTATTCAATGATAAATTATATCAGGGGTAGTTTGGAAGTCAAGATAATTTCAAACGAAATAATTTTGCACATAGGTACACAGAAAAGTTTGTAACAAAAAAAAGAAATGTAGAAGCCTGCCCAGCGGCTTCACCTGCTACCCGTTTCTCTTTAGAATAATGATTGTTGATTACATACAAAGAAACAAAAAAGCAAAGAAAGCCTTGACATATCTACGTCGTAAGTAATAACGAAAAACCTTTGTAAATTCGTAAAACCAAGTAAAAACAGCGGTCTGCCTGAAAGTTTTGTTTTAATAATTACCAAATTGGATCAAGGGCGTGAGAAAAGGGCCATGCATCGTCAAATATTTATCGGCAATTCGTAGATTGAAATGTACCGACTACCGAATGACCTAGCAACCATAAATAGACGTAATAGCCTAGTAGTACGGACGAAGTAATCGAATTACACCGTGTAATGCCGGCTCAGAATAGCATCACCCCAATACTACCCGTGATTGTCTTGATTTGTTAAATAAGTGTTTTTTTTAGGGTTGCCGCTGCTATTTACAGTTTGTTTTTGCAATGTCTTCTCTTAGTGTGCAGGGTTGCCTGGAAGAGATCGCTTAAAGCGATAAGGCCGCCTTTACTTATATTGTGTTGTTTTTGTTCTTGTATAAGTTGTATTATTAATGTGAGCAATAGAGTGTTTCTGTCTGTCTGTGTCTTAAAAAGCAACTGAGGGATTAATTAATCCAGGCAATGGGCAGCAATGTTGCCTGTGTAAGCAATATCTTGCACTGCGCTCGCCAATCCACTAGCTAAGCGTGGTGAGTATGGCAATACCGGATGGATTTTTATTATTAACTTGAGGCAGTCCAGGGTTTTTACCCAATGCTAACGGTTTTCTCGTCGGAATTGAATATTTTTTTCGTAGTAAAAAAATACTTTTGTTACCCAGGAATGCTGTAACTTTCTAATAGTAAAATACTTTTTAAATTGGTGAATAGTTCTTAATTGTAACAATTATATACAAATGGGAGGCTCAATTTTATTTTTATAATATTTCGAAATACGATTATAGGGAAAAGTTGTTCAGTTTTACAAGTAGAACTAAAAATACTACCCTAAAAATATTTACATTGAATTTTAGTACCTTAAACAAACAAACAATTTCTGTTTACAATATTAGTGTAGACAATCTTTTGTTTATCCAGTAGGTAAGTAAAATTTTGGATAAGTTGGGGCAAAAAGATATGGTTTGCAAGGTACCTTAGGTTATTTAAAAAACATGGGTAGCCAGGTGGTTCGTAATACTAAGTAGTGAGGACCGATCGTAGTTTAATATACAAGGTACAACTTTAGACAAATTGCAAAACTGAAGACAATTTTACATATTGAACTTATTGCATTAAAATTAGCCACAAACATCATTTTCAGATGGTGGTGGCGTAAAGTTACATGCCTGTGATTAACCTGGCCAGTCCCATGGCAGTGCCTATATTTTTATTTTTTTTATCCCGCCCGAGCCGGTTTTCTATTAGGTTAGGTCATAACAAAATTGTGATAAAAAAAAAGTAAATTGTGTGACACAAATTTCTTTTTTTAGAATGACGGTTCATGACGTCAATAAGTGATAATACTATCCTACATTGAATTAAGAATTTCAATTTCAATTAATGGTAACAGATTTTTTTAAATCGGTCCAGTAGTTTCGGAGCCTATTCAATTCAAACAAACAATAAATAAAATCCTGTTTCTAATATTAGTGTAGATTATTATAATTATTATTTTAGTGTGATGCTGGCTTAGAATAGAATCGCATATTTTTAACAAGGCGACTAGCAAATTAACGGGGTACCACCTATTAGCGTCTAAAAAATATAACTGGGCTATGGTTAAATAATTTGGCTTTAAATTTTATTTGATAAGCTGCAAATGCAGAGAATCATAAAAAGCTAAATAACGGCTGCGACTTCAAGGTAGTATTATATTTAAAATAGGTAATTGAAATTATAAGCGGGGTATCAAAAATCATGGGTTGGCGAATAACATTATTAGTGCGATGACAAATAAATATTATGGCTATTGTAGGCTTCCATCTAAAATAACACTTTCTGGCTCTTATTTACGATCAGCTGTAAATATTAAAACGGATACTTTAAATAAGTATTAAGGAATAATTTTTTTTAGTTTTGGAAATCATAATATTATGAAAATGGCGGCGCTGGGGGCGAAACGCGCTATCAGCCAATGGCAAGCGGCGAGTGAACGTCACGGGACTAGCTGTTGCTTGTTGTTGTTTGTTTGTGCAATTTACCGATAATGGGTGCATACGAACACGTGGAGACCACTCCGCCATTAGAGGCAAAAATGATCCCAATAGGGCAAAAAAGAAAACGCGGACGCCCCACCAAATCAAGGCCAGCCCTTATTATTCAATAAGTATTTAAGTGCCTATAGAAATGCCTAGGTAACAATTATTTTAATATAAGTATTTATTATTTAAAGGTGAGACATAAAAGAAACACAATCACAATATGTAAATTGTATGCAATTTTTATATTTAATATAAACACAATACTTAAATTTTATGCCATTTTTTTTTTATTTGCAGCTCGTAAATTGTCGCATTATATCACTACATAGTATAAAATAAAGTCGCTTCCAGTTTGGTGTCTCCTTATATCTTTAGAATTACCCAACGGATTTTGATGCGGTTTTTTTTATTAGATAGAGTAACTTAAAAGGAAGGTTTATAAGTATAATTTATTCCGGGAAATTGGCACATTCCCATGGGAAAACGGGTAGCCCAACTGGTAGTAAACTTTTGACCCCCTTTTGACACCTTTAAGGATTAAAATTTCAAAAATGCTGAAACACGTATTTAATTATTTTAAGTTAGGAGTCTAATCAGAAATTTTTAAACAGATCACATTTAAGATAAAAAACTTTCATACAAACTTTTAACCCCCTTTTCACCCATTTAAAGGTTAAAATTTCAAAAATACTGAAACACGTGTTTAATTATTTTGAGTTATTAGTCTAATCACAAATTTTGAAATAGATCACATTCATTTAAAAAAACGAACTTTCATACAAACTTACAACCCCCGTTTGACCCTATTACGGGTTAAAATTTCGAATATGCTGAAACACGTGATTAATTATTTTAAGTCATAAGTCTAATAACTAATTTTGAAACGGATCACACTTAGGGCAACGAACTTTCATACAAACTTTTAACCCCCTTTTCATCCCTTGGGGGATTAAAAAAAACCGAAATTTAAAGTAAAGTCGCTTCCCCCGTCTGTCCCTGTCTATTTGTTTGTTTGTATGCTTAAATCTTCAAAATCACTTAACGGATCTGGATGAAGTTTTTTTAAATATAGAGTGTTTCAAGAGGAAGGTTTTTATGTATGATTTATGTCGGGAGAAGGTCTGTTTCCCGTGGGAAATCAGTTAGCAGCGGGTGAAACCGCGCTGGACGGGCCGCTAGTACGTTAATAAGATATCAATTAAATTAATTATTACCTCAAATCAATTTAAATTAAATCTCTATCTTACAATTTATTAATGCCTATTTTCTAATTTTTAGCTGCTGGCAATTTTTCGCTTATCCATAAATTCAGTAGACAAAAGAAAAACTCGATGCCAGTTTCAATTAAACCAAAGCTTGATACAGATTTTAACGCTGCTACTTTTTACTTAATACTGTACTCCACTGTCGCCGCCAACCTATTATATTTACTATCCACTTTAATTATTTTTTCAACCTTGAATCTGATTAAGTATTCGCTGCGTTAATTACATGCCGAATAGAATTACCCGATTTCTTTCCCGTGGGAGTCGTAGGAGGCGACTAAGGGACTTGAGGGTGTGTATTGAACTTTTAGGCGATGGGCTGACAACCTGTCACTATGGCGATACACAATTTACCGAATGACCCTCAAACATATGTCAGACGTGGCGTAAATGTCCGTTTTTGCGGCCGTTTACGCTCTGCCTACCCCGCAAGGGATAATAGGCGTGATATGTGTATGTATGTATTATTTTAGTGTAGATTTTTTTACCGTGTGATGCCGGCTTAGAATAGCATCACCCCATTTCTTACCCATGGGTGTCGTAAGAGCCGACTAAGGGACTCGAGGGATGTGTATTGCAATTTAAGGCGATGGGCTGACAACCTGTCACTATAGTGATACACAGTTATCTGATTGACGCTCAAGCTTTTGTCAGACGTGGTGTTAATATCCGTTGAACGGCCGTTAACGCTCTGCCTACCCCGTGAGGGATATAGGCGTGATTTATGTATGTAGATGTTTTTAATGCATTATTTAATGTTTTTTGTCGTCTTTTTATACCGAGTAAGGGACAGTCCTTCGAATACTGATAGGGTGCATGAAACATAAAACTGGACAACTTTCCCCTAGAAACATATGTCAGGAAACGCCAAAAAACTGACCTTCCATACAAAATCACAATCAGCTGACTGCATTCACTATGGGAAGTCAGTTTTTATACGTTTCCTGAAATATGTTCCTAGGGGAAAGTTGTTCAGTTTCGCGGACATTATTGTAGATATTGATGTACTCTATTAAAGTACGTAAGTACATCACTTTGCTCTATTGTCAATAATTTCCACAGCGTACGCGATATAAGATATTTTTTTGGTACATTTTTCACACGTTGGGTTACATTATCGAAATTTTCACGCGGATCCCTATTTTTTCCTCGTATAAAATATAGCCTATGTTCATCAGAAATAATGTAGGATTCTAATGGTGAAAGAATTTTTAAAATCGGGCCAGTAGTTTCGGAGCCTATTCGATGCAAACAAACAAACAAACAATCAAATCTTTCCTCTTTATAATATTAGTGTAGATGTGATATATCTGTTCAAATCAGCTGTGCAATTAATCTACCTGTGCGTGCACATAACTGTTAACAAACAATCCGTTGCTGGCAATAAAACAAACTGTGCGGAAAAACTTGGCCGTGTGATGTCGGCATCGAATAGCATCACCCCATTTCTTACTAACGGGTATCCTGAGAGGCGACTAAGGTACTAGAGGGTTTTATGTGTATAACAATTTTAGACGACAGGCTGACAATCTGTTACTAGTGTAACACATTGTTTCTAAAACGACGCTCAAACATTTGTCAGACGTGGCGATAGCGACTGTATATCACGGCCGTTAACCCTCTGCCTACCCCGCAAGGGATCAAGGCGTGATGTTTGTATGCGCAGAAGAAATTAATAAAATAACTTACACGAAAACTTTTCCCATTTTCCCGTAATATCTTCTCTCACCAGCGTCCACCGAATGTAAGTATAATCAATGCGGTATTCAAATACACTTAGTAACGCTACTGTTTGTGTTAGTTACTGGGTTACCGATACGGTGCGCACTTTTAATTACAATTTTTGGGGTAAATACAGGGTCTTTTTTGGTCCTTGTGAAATGTCGCTGTTCTTTTAAGCTTTTTAAGGTAAACTCGCGCAACAAATTTTATGTATTGTAGGAATTTGATAGAATGATAATACTGAGTTTAAACAGTTAATAATATAATATTTGTATACATATGCATTTAAATAAAATTTTGCATATTTTTTTTTGCATTAATACAATTTGAAAAAAACTAATCTGACCAACACAAAAACAATAGAAGTAGAAGTGTGGTCTCAGTTAGAAAATATCAGAAATTTTACTAGTGACCGATAGCGAAATCTCAAGACGGGCTGGTGATAAGGAACAACGTTCCCCAAGGAACATAGGTCGAAATATGATAAACATATTTTGAGTTTCCATTGTAACTGATCGACAATTTTGTATGGGGAGTTGTTCCTTATCACCAGCCCGTCTTGAGTTTTCGCTATCGGTCACTAGTAAAACTTCCCCTTATCTAAAAGCAACTTGCTAAACAGAAGCGTGTTTACAATTTCAAAAGGACCACAAAGTAATCGTATGTAGTTCAATCTTGTTCGATACACAGAGCTGACGCCGCGCCGTCCGACACGGTCGAACGCCGGCAGGTGACTGATAGTACCTACCAACTACACCATGTGTGTTACAGTCAAGATCAGGCTGGGTTAGACAGTTTAAACATTGGAACGTTATTATGCCGCGCGCATAAGACTGGCGATTCGAGTGTCTAACCGGACGTCTTTCTTTCTTTTCGTGTGGGACACCGAGTCGTCAAACGACACGATGAACCCAGGTGTCAGAGTTTTTCCACCGCCTACTAGTAGTATACTAGTAGTAGGCCTCCGACATGGTTATATAACGACCGCCGTCGAAGTAATCATAGACGGCAACCGAGACCGACGGCTTAACGTGCCCTCCGAAGCACGGAACCATTTCATTACGGACAATCAGGTGGTTCACCCTGCAATGTCCTAATCAGACCGGGAACAAATTCACACGGTGATAAATATCAACTTTGTGAGTGTCCCACCGAGCATCGAACCCGGAACCCTTGCGTCGCAGGCAGTCGCACTACCACTGCGCCACATCGGCCGTCGTAACCGGACGTGAGCTTGACTGTACTTGCAGTGCTGTAAGGCCGAAGCGAACTGAACATTCTGTCTGTATGATTCGCAGAGGGGGCACTCACAAAGTTGTTTGTGAATCTGTTCCTAGTTTGGTAAGAACAATGCATTGAGCCACCTGTGCTCGATGTTCATTGCGTAGTCGGTTAGCCATTATGGTGTCAGGAATATTAACCGGCGACGCAATGTACAGTCGGTTGTAGCACATAAGGTACCAGGGGTACTCCAAAAGAACATAATTATTTTTATCCCCAGTTGATACATAATAAAAAATTTAACTTATTCTCATAAAAGAAGTCATTTTCTACTAATACATATTCATGTCAAGAAAAAATATTTCGGGGACAAAAATAAATTCAGTTCTTTTGGAGAACCCCTGGTACCTAAAGTGCTACAACCGACGACTGTACTAAGAATTGTAACCTGCAGATTCATATCATAGGGCACTGGTTGCTCAGTTTGTTTTGAAAGCATATTGACACGAGGTGGCAAATTATTTTCAGGGTTTAAGCATTGTTCGCGCTAGGTTAACGCACTGCACTAAAATAGGTCGGTCTGCCTGAAACTGAGTCATAAAACCAACAGTAGCCCTTTTACAGACACTGGCTGGAATTAGAATTATTTTCAGCGACTTTGTTGTTTCCGCGCAAATTTGGGTGTTGATAGCGCTAACGTATTTTTTCCTAAGAGATGCTTAAAAGAGTATGCAGATTGAAAAGGATGCTAAACGGCCGATCTGTCGCAGTGGTAGTGCGACTGCCCGTGACGCAAAGGTTACGGGTTTGATTCTCGGTGGAGCACTCACAAAGTTGATAGTTACCACTTTGTGAATTTGTACCCATTTTGTGGTTAGGACATTGCGGGCTGAGCTGAACCACCTGATTGTCCGGAAAGAGAGATGGTTCCGTGCTTCGGAGGGCACGTTACACAATAATGTCAGAAGCCTACTACTAGTAGCAGGCGGATGAACAGCTCTGACACCAGGGTTCATCGGGTCGTTGGACAATTCTGTGTCCCACACAAAGAAGATGAAGGTTTGCTGGCAAGTGTAGGATGCAATCGACAAAAAAAACTATATTTTTTGGCATGCTTCTATCAAGCATGGTGCTGGCTTAAAATAGCATCACCCTAATTCTCGCCGTGTGGTGCCGGCAGAGTAGAATAGCACCACCCCATCTCTTCCCGTGGGGGTCGTAAGAAGCGACCGAGGGATAAATCCGACCCAAGCACAACGGACCTGGAGAGGCCAACTCCACAATTAAACCCGGAACGGGGTCTCCGTCAGGCGCATGTGTCAGAGATCAGATCAGAGTTAGTATCAGTGGCTCTCCGATTTTTTGTCCCTAACAAGTATTTACGCGGTTGATCGCACCATCTTATGTCCATCCCCTGGTGCCGCACTGTGGCGCACCGTGAGTCTCCTGTTCTGCGCGGGGTTGGTCTTGTAGACCAGCTTTTGACCCAAAATCCGCATGTGGATGTTTTTGCAGATAAGTGGCACATTATTATTAAAGAGTGTATGAGTTTTTGTGAACACATAAACTTGTTAACACTAGAATAAAAGTAGTTTGTCTTGTAAATATTTATTATTTGTTATGTTTACTGGCAATACTGTGCTACAATATATTATATTTTAGTTTGTGAATAAGTTAAGATTCCAAGATCTCAGTTATTGTTATTTAGTAGTAGCTTTAAGTAATTCTTTAATGTATGTTTCTTATGCAATCGCCTTAGGCTTGCCCTGTAATGATTGTGTAAAAGTTGTAAATAAATAAATAAAAAATAAAAAATAAATAAATAAATCTACCGCGCGGCAGACTCCTGCAGCCGACCTGGCTCCGCACGTATCGACTAGTCATTCCTGCGGATCCAGCCAGGAAGGCCGAGAGGGTGGCGCAGGTCCTGGGCAGCCCTGCGTTTTCCATAATTGCGTCCCAGGCAACGCAGTGTCTGCCTCAGACACTGTTTAAATCGTCTGTCACAGACGTGTGAGGCCAATGATGAATTCTACCCGTAAGTGTCGTGAAAAGCGACTAAGGGGTAATCATCCAGGGAATGGGCGGTTGTGGACTGTCTGGCTGTTAATGTTTGTTTAATGTCCTATGCATGCAATGCAAAAATAATGGCTCAAAATGGTAGTTGTAAAAGTTCAACTAATCATAATACCTAAATAATTATAAATATAAAGAACACTAATATTCTAAGCAAGCCTACAGGGAGCCAGGCAAAGTGTGACGAAAATAATTTTTAAAGTAATGTATTTGCTTAAAATTGTACCTGAAAATTTTTGAACTAAATAATAACAAAATGTTCATGTATCCTAAAAATAATTTCCTAGGATTTTCCTTGGTGGTCATGATTGATGTTGGTGGCTGAAATTTTAATGCAATTATTTTAATACTAATTTATTTTCAGACTAAATGTTCTTTGTACTTATATTGTGATCTGATCACTGAGTTGATCATGACATAACCACTAAGTAACTTTTTAATTTAATACTTTGTGATTTCCAATTTATGATTTAGATTTATTTAGTCAGAGGAGATTGTGATTGTCAAAAATATTAAATAGAAAGAAAAAACATATCAGCATTCTTCTATAAAATAATAATAGCTACAATAATATTACAATAATCAATATTAAAAATAAATAGGTACATTTGTACATGAAAATGTACCTTTTTATTTTAATTGGAACATAATTTAGAAGCTTCTCACTAGTTTACTCTGTGGACACATGATGACTAGAAAATTAAAATAGTTAATAGATAAATGTTATGATAATAGGCAATTATATAAATTGTGTTCATGTAAGTCACTAAGTTTGTCTAATAGGCATTGTATTGTTGTGAAATGAAATTAAGTGTTCCATAAGATATATAAATAATTAATTAATAAGATAAAAGAAATAATGTTTTGAGATGCAAAACTTGTAATAGAAGTGTTTATTATACAATCATTGAAATTATATTTTAATAATATAAACCCATGATATAAACTAAAGTTTGGTAAAGGTTTTTTTATACATGTAGATATTTAATTTACTGTTATGGTAGCATATTAATTGATGATTTCATTAAAAAATGGTTTTACAAAAGTATAAGCCCTCCAAATACTTATGGGTTGCATCAGACCATAAAACTGAACAAATTCCTATAAAAAATATTTCAGGAAACACCAAAATAAAAGGGAGGGCTGTCCCTTACTAGATACTAGTTTTTAGATCTCAAAACATTGAATAAATAATGAATGTATTGATAAAATCTACAAGTACAGTCAACCTGGAGTGTGGACGGTTTGGGTTGCATTTTGTTGTTGAGTGTACTTTGGGAATGTCGTCGGGGGCTACCTGACTGCGAGCTAACTCCTCCTCCTCCATGCTCTTAGCCACAGACCAACAGAAAAACACACAACATTTAATATACATAGTAAATAGTTACACATATAAACATATTTATTCATAGTGTATAGATACACAACAGTCACAAAAGTTGTCAGAGTAAGAATATAATTTTGTTGATAAAAGTTTCTTCTTTCTTCTTTCTGTACAAGTAGTTTATTTTTTATTTTTGTAGGTATTTGTTTTTGTAAAAGGAGTGATTTTATTTTAGTGTATACAATGGTAATTAGCCAATAAACAATCAACAGAAATATATTCCCTCGAGCATTAGAAAAAGCGAAGAGCGAAGCAGAAACACAAATTCACCGCATTCTGTGTAACATTTATAAATCGATAACTTTATGCGGCATTATTCAGAAATTATTTAGCACCAATGTCAACATCAAAATACTAATGAAATCATAACTACTCACGACTTATTGCTTGGTTACTTCACTCCAACTATCACAGGATAATTTTTCTACACTTATTAGTCACATTTCTAATTTATTTACTGTAAATTCCTGTATATAACTTACGAAAAGATAGGACAAAAATTTTGAGTGACATTTCCCAAATTTCAAAATTTTTCGGGGCTTTGACAGCCGATGTTGCCATTTTATTAAATTTTCTGCCCATGATTCACCCAAGTTTTTTCTAAATTAAAACACATTACTTCACATATGTATGTGATGACAATTATTTATTGTTGATAGGTTCGTGAAACGTTTGAAAAACACCTAAGCTGGAAGTATACTATCTGATGCGTCCATCAGCCGCGGCTGAGGACATTGTGCACGAAAATGTCCGCAGACTGCGCTATGTCTATGATCGCGGGCACTCCAAAGCTGAACGAAATTTCCAAGCTAAGATGTCGACAAGCAGGAAGATGAAGTTTTTGATTTAGCGGTGGATTTAGCTGTGGCCGCACCGTGTTGTCCACTAAGAAATGAGAAAGATATGGGACTCTAGTTACTGGAATTTTTTATTTTAATAATTCTAAAATCGAGTGAACTCGCGTTGTGACTACATCAATCTATCCGTCCAAAAGGCTTGTGCACAATTTGTCTTCTGCGTCCACGCCGGTTCAAGGTCACGTCCGCGAGTTATGACAGATAGTTTGCTTGCACAGCTTCATTTAAATGAACTATACCTAGATTCAAATAAGTAAAGCTAGCAACACCTATAAGCAATAAGTGAAATGTAAATAGGTTTTTATATGCAGTTTTAACATTATGCAGACTGGTCGCATGTCTTACCAATTTCCTGTTCTCAGAGGTAAAGCTTGAATAATGGCAACACTGATAACAGCTGCGACAAAGGGCGCGGTGGGGCAGGTTTTGAATTTAAAGTTTACATTTGACTTAAAAGAAACGCTAGTTCTATTATATTCTCTTTGGAAAATGGTCCCTATTGTACACTACACCTAACCTACACCACATTATACTGAATTTCAGAACAAATATTTTTAGGACGAGTTCTACTCAGTGAGTATAGTATTCTTTGGTTCTACTCGTAAAACAGAAGATAGGTCAAAATATATTTAAAATAAAATGGACATCCTATCCTACAGTTACAAAGTGATGCGTATTTTGAACATTTTTGTATGGAAGGCTTCTTTTTCACATGTCACATGAATATTATAGTTATATATAACTATTGGAGAAAATTTATCAGTTTCACGCATCTATGGTTTCACGAGTAGGTAAAGCTCACCCTTAAAATATTTGCACGGCCTATATTTAGTCATGGAATATGGCAGTGATATTAGATACCTACCCGACTGCCTCAGATGAAGGGTTATTTATTTACGATTTCACTGCGATATTTTGTATCAGTATTTAACTTTGCAAACCCAATAATATTTTCAACAACCAACGAAACAATGAAACAAAAATAATAGGTACTAAAAAACTTTTATTATAATATTATTATATTTGATGAATAGATAGTAAAACTACAGCAGATAACCTAAGCGTAATAGCTGAGGTTGGCCTTCTTCTTGGCCTGCACTTCCAAGATGGCGTCCATGAAGTCCTCGTGCGTGACGGCGGTGGCGGAGCGGCGCAGCGCTATCATGCCGGCCTCCACGCACACCGCCTTGCACTGAGCATCGAAATATATTTAAAATAAAATGGACCTCCCATACAAAGTGATGCGTATTTTGAACATCTTTGTATGGGAGGCCTGGGCCACATGTCGCAATGATATTAAATACAGACAGAACAAATATCATTAATATTTATCTGGTTATTACATGTCGCAATGATATTATATACAGAACAAATATCATTGATATTTATGTTTATAAATTGATCAGTAAAAATAATTGCACGCATTTTCATAGGGCCCTTATTTAGTCATGGAATATGGCAGTGATATTAGTTACCCGACTGCCTCCGATGAAGGGTTATTTATTTACGAATTCACTGCGAAATTTGGTATCAGTATTTAACTTTGCAAACCCAATAATATTTTCAACAAGCAACAAAACAATAAAACAAATTAAAATACTAAAAAACTTTTATTATAATATTATTATATTTGATACATAGATAGTCTATAGCAGATAACCTAAGCGTAATAGCTGAGGTTGGCCTTCTTCTTGGCCTGCACTTCCAAGATGGCGTCCATGAAGTCCTCGTGCGTGACGGCGGTGGCGGAGCGGCGCAGCGCTATCATGCCGGCCTCCACGCACACCGCCTTGCACTGCGCATCGAGATATTATTTAAAATAAAATGGACCTCCTGTACAAAGTGATGCGTTTTTTGAACATCTTTGTATGGGAGGCCTATTTTTTTTCACATGTCGCAATAATATTATATACAGAACAAATAACGTTGATATTTATCTGTTTATTGGAGAAAATTTATTAGTTTCACGAGTATTTAACTTTGCAAACCGAATCATATTTTCAATAAGCAACGAAGCAATAAAACAAAAATAATACTAAAAACTTTTTATTATAATATTTGATACATAGATAATAAACTACTGCAGATAACCTAAGCATAATAGCTGAGGTTGGCCTTCTTCTTGGCCTGCACTTCCAAGATGGCGTCCATGAAGTCCTCGTGCGTGACGGCGGTGGCGGAGCGGCGCAGCGCTATCATGCCGGCCTCCACGCACACCGCCTTGCACTAAGCATCGAAATATATTTAAAATAAAATGGACCTCCTATACAAAGTGATTTTGAACATCTTTGTATGGGAGGCCTAGGCCACATGTCCCAATGATAGTATATACAGAACAAATGTCATTGATATTTATTGGAGAAAACTGTTCAGTTTCACGAGTAAAACTCACCCAAAAAATATTTGCACGCATTTTTATAGGGCCTTTATTTAGTCATGGAATATGGCAGTGATATTAGTTACCCAACTGCCTCAGAAGGAGGGTTATTTATTTACGATTCACTGCGAAATTTTGTATCAGTATTTAACTTTGCAAACCCAATAATATTTTCAACAAGCAACAAAACAATGAAACAAAAATAAAATATTAAAAAACTTTTATTATAATATTAGATACAATACAGTAGAAGCAGATAACCTAAGCATAATAGCTGAGGTTGGCCTTCTTCTTGGCCTGCACTTCCAAGATGGCGTCCATGAAGTCCTCGTGCGTGACGGCGGTGGCGGAGCGGCGCAGCGCTATCATGCCGGCCTCCACGCACACCGCCTTGCACTGAGCGCCGTTGAAGTCGTCCGTGGAGCGAGACAGCTCCTCAAAGTTCACGTCCGGCGATACGTTCATCTTACTGCGAATGGGGAAGCGGAAATTATTATTATTATATTCTCTTTCTTTTCGTGTGGGACACCGAGTCGTCCAACGACCCGATGAACCCTGGTGTCAGTTTTTCAACCGCCTACTACGCGTACTAGGTCTCTGACATGGTTGTGTTACGACCGCTGTCTAAGTAATCATAGACAGCAACCGGGACCGACGGCTTAACGTGCCCTCCGAAGCACGGAACTATTTTTTTTCGGACAATCAGTTGGTTCCTCCTGCAATGGCCTAACCAGACCGGGAATAAATTCACAAAGTGATAAATATCAACTTTTGTGAGTGCCCCACCGAGAATCGAACCCGGAACCTTTGCGTCGCAGGCAGTCGCACTACCACTGCACCACATCGGCCGTCAATCGGAAATTTATTTTACTACACTTACTTAGAAAGTGTCCTATGGCTTTTTCAAACATGAGAGAAATGAGAGTCATTGTTCTCTGTTCAAATTAGCGGCAAGGATAATCTTATAATTTTCAAAAATATTAGGGCTTTGGGACGAGAGATTCAATTTGGAAGTGTCAGCCGAGGCGCCGGTAGCTCAGTTGGCAGAGCGGTGGGACGGTACCCCACGGCCCTGGGTTCAAGTCCCGGCGGGCTCTAACATATTTTAATTTATGAAAATAATAAAGCATTACATAAAAAATTCGCGATACGGAACGTATCTTTTATATTTTCGCAGACAGAATGGAAGACTTGGCCGAATGGAGTTATTTCATTTGCTTTTAAAGAGATAAACACTCTAACGCGCAAATTTGCTTCGATATTTTCGAAGCATTCATTTCATAGCACGTTCACACAATGCCAATATGGGCAGGGAGTTCGTGAAGGAAGTGGGCAGCGCGAGCATGTAAACAGGTTACTCGCGCTGCAAATTTTCACAGATGATGTATTTCTGTTGTCGCTATAACAACAAAATCAAAAAAAATTAATAAAGTAAATATTTAAGGGGGCTCCAATACAAAAAACTTGTTTTTTTTATGTAGGCTGTATCTCATGAACAGCGAAAGTTAGACAGTTGGAATTTTCACAGATGTTGTATTTCTGTTACCGCTATAACAACAAATACTAAACAATTTAATAAAATAAATATTTATAGGGGCTGCCATACAAAACACGTGTTTTTTACGCGTTTTTATAGACAATGGTACCGGCCAAGTCCGACTCGCACTTGGCCGGTTTTTCACTATCGTAGGTATAGTACAAGCAACTTTAACTATATTTCCATTGTGTATACTGACCGGTTTTTTATTATCGTAGGTGTAGTAACAAGCAAGCTCAACTACATTTCCATTGTGTATACTGACCGGTTTTTTATTATCGTAGGTGTAGTAACAAGCAAGCTCAACTACATTTCCATTGTGTATACTGACCGGGTTTTTCATTATCGTAGGTGTAGTAACAAGCAACTTCAACTATATTTCCATTGTGTATACTGACCGGGTTTTTCATTATCGTATATATTATTTTGAGTGACAGGATAAGGAATAGCGTGATAAGGGAACGTTGTGGTATAAAAGAAGACATAGTGACTGGTGTAGAAAAGGGTATGCTTAGATGGTTTGGTCATGTAGAGAGGATGAATGAAAGAAGATTAACGAAACAGGTGTATATGGCAAGTGTGGATGGGAACGTCGGAAGGGGAAGACCTCGACGAACGTACCTCGATCAAATCGGGGACGTGCTAAAGAAAGGTCAAGAGTACCCTAAACCGACGAGCATGCATGAAGAGATTGATGAATGTGGAGGAGGCGAAAGAAGTATGCCAGGATCGTAGTAAGTGGAAGGAAGTAGTCTCTGCCTACCCCTCCGGGAAAGAGGCGTGATTTATGTATGTATGTATGTATGTAGGTGTAGTAACAAGCAACTTTATATTATTTCCATTGTATACTGACCGTGAGTGTATCTGCATGATCCTGGCGCGCGCCTCCTCGTTGGGATGCGGGAACTCGATCTTCCTGTCGAGCCGCCCAGACCGAAGCAACGCTGGGTCCAGGATGTCCACGCGGTTTGTGGCCGCTATCACCTGACGTTTCATAATAAAGTAAACATTATTTCTACTTCTTCTATGAACCCTGGTGTCAGAGCTTTTCAACCGCCTACTACCACTGGTAGGCGTCTGACATGGTTGTGTTACGACCGCTGTCTGAGTAATCATAGACAGCAACCGGGACCGAAGGAAGGATTTCTTTTCGGACGATCAGGTGGTTCACCCTGCAATGTCCTAACCAGACCGGGAACAAATTCACAAAGTGATAAATATCAACTTTGTGAGTGTCCCACCAAGAATCGAACCCGGAACCTTTGCGTAGCAGGCAGTCGCACTACCACTGCGCCACATCGGCCGTCCTAGAACATTATTTCTATATGCCGTGTGATGCCGGCTTAGAATAGGATCACCCCATTTTTACCCATGGGTGTCGTAAGAAGCGACTAAGGGACTAGAGGGTTAGATGTGTATTGCAATTTTAGGCGATGGGCTGACAACCTGTATTTATAGTGATACAGTTAACTGATTGACCCTCAAACTTTTGTCAGACGTGGTGTAAATTCCGTTTAACGGCCGTTAACGCTCTGCCTATCCCGTAAGGGATATAGGCTTGATTTATGTATGTATGTATAATTTCTACAAATTGTAAGAGAACTAACATTGTAATATAATTAATAGTGTCTTAATTTTTTGATTGTTTAGTTTTTAAATGATTTTCAAGAGTTTCCTTGGGTTGCTAGCCCTTCAGCCGGGTGTACCTAAAGCGTACTATGACTATGTCGCGTTACGACTAGGCAAAACGCGAAGTAGGTATAAAGAGAGTTAGCCTTACAAAGAGTTAGGACTATTGCGATTAAGGTCAGCAGCTCAAATGGCAAAATAATACATAGACCTACTGAGTTTTAATCTCGAAGTAGCGCACCTAATGTAAAATGATGTTAGCTGCGGGTGAAACCACTGGCGGGTCGCTAGTAAAGTCTAAATAAAAATCAATACAAATACGAAAATACAAGAACGGTTCAAGTTTAAATGGAAACTATAACAGTAGGTCTGCTGGAAGAGATATCATCAAGAGACAAGCTTGATTTTAAATCAATTATTTATTGAAACAAAGTAGAATGTTTAAAAATATATTTTTATTTTGCTTGAATCTGCAATCCGTATTTCCATCAAACAATAAAAAATTAAAAACAAAACCTGCTCATTTTATTGGAATTGGCACACAAAATTAAAACAATTGCTATATCTAAATCTGCAATCTGTATTTGTATCATAGAATTTTTTAAATAAAATTGCTCATTTCATTGGCATTGGCACATAAAACTAAATCAGATACTTAACGACTATACGTGTTCAAAAGTTCGTAAGTATTTATAAGTAAGTATTCGTTATTTAGGCATAACGCGATAAAGGCAAGTAGAGATTTAGACTGACATAGAATTGGCCATAACGAAAAGTAAGCAATCTGATAATTAGTCTTCTAAATAATTAGTCATTTAGCTAGTGTATTATGACATTTAGGCATAACGCGAAGTAGAAAGACTGCGTTTTAGGTACACCCGGCTGAAGGGGTATACTTTACTTACAAACGTGTAAAAGGGCACTATTTGAAGTAACGGAATACCAAAAGTGCTAGCAACCCCTTCAGCCGGGTGTACCTAAAACGCAGTCTTTCTACTTCGCGTTATGCCTAAATGTCATAATACACTAGCTAAATGACTAATTATTTAGAAGACTAATTATCAGATTGCTTACTTTTCGTTATGGCCAATTCTATGTCAGTCTAAATCTCTACTTGCCTTTATCGCGTTATGCCTAAATAACGAATACTTACTTATAAATACTTACGAACTTTTGAACACGTATAGTCGTTAAGTATCTGATTTAGTTTTATGTGCCAATGCCAATGAAATGAGCAATTTTATTTAAAAAATTCTATGATACAAATACAGATTGCAGATTTAGATATAGCAATTGTTTTAATTTTGTGTGCCAATTCCAATAAAATGAGCAGGTTTTGTTTTTAATTTTTTATTGTTTGATGGAAATACGGATTGCAGATTCAAGCAAAATAAAAATATATTTTTAAACATTCTACTTTGTTTCAATAAATAATTGATTTAAAATCAAGCTTGTCTCTTGATGATATCTCTTCCAGCAGACCTACTGTTATAGTTTCCATTTAAACTTGAACCGTTCTTGTATTTTCGTATTTGTATTGATTTTTATTTAGACTTTACTAGCGACCCGCCAGTGGTTTCACCCGCAGCTAACATCATTTTACATTAGGTGCGCTACTTCGAGATTAAAACTCAGTAGGTCTATGTATTATTTTGCCATTTGAGCTGCTGACCTTAATCGCAATAGTCCTAACTCTTTGTAAGGCTAACTCTCTTTATACCTACTTCGCGTTTTGCCTAGTCGTAACGCGACATAGTCATAGTACGCTTTAGGTACACCCGGCTGAAGGGGGTCATTTCATACTGCCGCACATTGCATTCCCGATTCGCGAACGCAAAATGGCGGCAACCCTGACATGTTGTCTCACACACACAAGCATGGTCCGCGTTCACCTACGCGAGCTTAGACTGTGTGCGTAGCAACGCGTTTGTTTTATACATTTGAGCGCCAGTGTCCGAGGTGTGCCCTGGCTGTTCTTAGCCAGAGTGAGCCGGCAACCGTTTTCAGATCGTCAGCCCATCTTTTAAGCTGTCTACCCCTTTTACGCTTGGGTGTTATATCTTGGTAGCCATTTTCATTCATGATTGAATCTTACAAAATATTAAATGGCTATTATAATGTGCCTAGCATCCAACACATGTATACTTCCCTTCAGCCGGGTGTACCTAAAGCGTACTATGACTATGTCGCGTTACGACTAGGCAAAACGCGAAGTAGGTATAAAGAGAGTTAGCCTTACAAAGAGTTAGGACTATTGCGATTAAGGTCAGCAGCTCAAATGGCAAAATAATACATAGACCTACTGAGTTTTAATCTCGACGTAGCGCACCTAATGTAAAATGATGTTAGCTGCGGGTGAAACCACTGGCGGGTCGCTAGTAAAGTCTAAATAAAAATCAATACAAATACGAAAATACAAGAACGGTTCAAGTTTAAATGGAAACTATAACAGTAGGTCTGCTGGAAGAGATATCATCAAGAGACAAGCTTGATTTTAAATCAATTATTTATTGAAACAAAGTAGAATGTTTAAAAATATATTTTTATTTTGCTTGAATCTGCAATCCGTATTTCCATCAAACAATAAAAAATTAAAAACAAAACCTGCTCATTTTATTGGAATTGGCACACAAAATTAAAACAATTGCTATATCTAAATCTGCAATCTGTATTTGTATCATAGAATTTTTTAAATAAAATTGCTCATTTCATTGGCATTGGCACATAAAACTAAATCAGATACTTAACGACTATACGTGTTCAAAAGTTCGTAAGTATTTATAAGTAAGTATTCGTTATTTAGGCATAACGCGATAAAGGCAAGTAGAGATTTAGACTGACATAGAATTGGCCATAACGAAAAGTAAGCAATCTGATAATTAGTCTTCTAAATAATCCCTTCAGCCGGGTGTACCTAAAGCGTACTATGACTATGTCGCGTTACGACTAGGCAAAACGCGAAGTAGGTATAAAGAGAGTTAGCCTTACAAAGAGTTAGGACTATTGCGATTAAGGTCAGCAGCTCAAATGGCAAAATAATACATAGACCTACTGAGTTTTAATCTCGAAGTAGCGCACCTAATGTAAAATGATGTTAGCTGCGGGTGAAACCACTGGCGGGTCGCTAGTAAAGTCTAAATAAAAATCAATACAAATACGAAAATACAAGAACGGTTCAAGTTTAAATGGAAACTATAACAGTAGGTCTGCTGGAAGAGATATCATCAAGAGACAAGCTTGATTTTAAATCAATTATTTATTGAAACAAAGTAGAACGTTTAAAAATATATTTTTATTTTGCTTGAATCTGCAATCCGTATTTCCATCAAACAATAAAAAATTAAAAACAAAACCTGCTCATTTTATTGGAATTGGCACACAAAATTAAAACAATTGCTATATCTAAATCTGCAATCTGTATTTGTATCATAGAATTTTTTAAATAAAATTGCTCATTTCATTGGCATTGGCACATAAAACTAAATCAGATACTTAACGACTATACGTGTTCAAAAGTTCGTAAGTATTTATAAGTAAGTATTCGTTATTTAGGCATAACGCGATAAAGGCAAGTAGAGATTTAGACTGACATAGAATTGGCCATAACGAAAAGTAAGCAATCTGATAATTAGTCTTCTAAATAATTAGTCATTTAGCTAGTGTATTATGACATTTAGGCATAACGCGAAGTAGAAAGACTGCGTTTTAGGTACACCCGGCTGAAGGGTAAATAATTAGTCATTTAGCTAGTGTATTATGACATTTAGGCATAACGCGAAGTAGAAAGACTGCGTTTTAGGTACACCCGGCTGAAGGGGTCTTCGTCGTCGCGTCCTAGCTAGCCGGTGTCTGAGCGTCCTCCGACCGCGGGTGGACGGCGCTTGTAGGGGGAGGCAGGGAGTGACTATACTGTACGCTAGTACTATTAATTATACTGTGGCCAGGGACAGAGTTAAATGGAAGGCGTTAAAGGAGGCCTACGTGTCATCAGGATACGCTGATGGAACGGACTGATGTGCAATGTAACAAAGTTAAATGTAACTACTACAGCCGTGTGATGCCGGTTTAGAATAGCATCATCCTATTTCTGACCTATGGGTGTCGTAAGAGGCCACTAAGGGACTCGAGGGTTAGATGTGTATTGCAATTTTAGGTGATGGGCAACCTGTCACTATAGTGATACACAGTTATCTGATTGACCCTCAAACTTTTGTCAGACATGGTGTTAATATCCGTTTAAGGGCCTGCCTCGAACTTTTAAACGTCCCTTTCCCACTTATGGCAAATTTTGTGTTTGAGAACAGAGCGGAATCGCCATATTTAGTCAATTTTTCACTCCTTTGGAAATTTCTCGCCAAATAAACAAGTTATCAAAAAACTGAACGACAAGAATCTAGTAAAGTATAAAACGTATTGTATTAGCAAAAAATAATGTGTTATGTTCATAAGATTGCTATACACTACGCAAAAAAGTGTAAAAATAGACCAAACTTTGAAAAATAAATCTATCGAGCAAACTTTCTTTAATCATGTTTTCCTGCGACAAAAATCTAGATAATATAATGAAAAATCATTATACATAAAAATAAGGTGTTTATCGTATTCACTAACAAAATTGCGTGCATCCAAAAATACCCATTTTTCTCACGGCCCGCCCGTAAGGGATATAGGCGTGATTTATGTATGTACGTAACTACTTCATCAGCAATAAAGGCTTTTGTATAAGATTCAATCAGGTTACCCCCTTTCGGCCTTTCTTTCAATGCGTATAATTTACCTTGATATCAGCAGTGGATGTGAACCCATCAAGCTGGTTTAGCAGTTCCAGCATGGTCCGCTGCACCTCTCGGTCACCAGCCTTCTCAGAGTCGAAACGCTTGGTACCGATGGCGTCTAGCTCGTCAATGAAGATGATTGCCGGGGCCTTTTCCTTGGCTAGAGCGAACGCGTCACGGACCAACTTCGCACCATCACCTGAAAAGAGAATATGAAATTTATGTATGCTGTGTGATCAGGGCTAAGGCTATGTGTGATTGCAACACCCCAATACTACCCGTGGGTGTAGTAAAAAGACTGACGGATAAATTAATCCAGGAAATGATCAGCAGCATTCTCTGTAAAAGCAATATCTTGCACTGCACTCACCAATCATGATGCAATCATCAAGCATGGTGACTATCTAGCAGTGGACTTTGTGGCTGTAAATGTATGTATGTAATCACTTTGGAATCAAATAAGAGTGAACAGGCTTCTTCTGGGTGAGCTCGCTCCATCTTAGAGTCTGTCTCTGTCCTATGACCTAGACTAGAGTCAAGAGCAAACCCATCCTTAATAAAATAAAATAAGGTAATCACAGAAAGGTCAACCTTGATTCCTCAAGCCTTTAAAAAGGTAGGTACTCTGAAAACTCAAAAATTTTCCTCTGTCCATAGCACCCCCCATTTCTTTCCCATTATGGGTATATAAAGAAGTAACTAAGGGACTAGACAGTATCATGTTTGTAACATTTTTAGAACTGAAAATAAGACAAAAATAATGAATCCTCATACCAATGAACATCTGCACCAACTGTGGCCCAGCCAGCTTCAAGAACGTTGATTTTGTTTGAGCAGCACAAGCCCTGGCCAGGAGTGTCTTGCCGGTACCAGGTGGTCCGTATAACAGCACTCCCTTCGGTGGGTGGATGCCCAGGTTCACAAACTTCTCCTTGTGTGTCATCGGCAGGACTACAGCTTCAATTAGCTCCTGAAATATATTTTTTTGTTAATATTATTGTGTTTCTGATATTATGTTGCAGATTATTGCAATACTAATAAGTTTTTGGTAGCCCTATTTTTTATTTTATAACTACTATTTATTGTATTGTAGAAAAGTGAGTTAAGTATTTGAATAATTTACACATATGACCAATAAGAGATTAAAAAAAAAAATCAATAGCTGTTGGTTTTCCAAAATAAATAAGATAAAAGAAAAAAATAACATCTAGGTGTCCCACTTGAAAAGAAGTAGAACATGAATATTAACTGTAATGAAAATGCAGCATACTTTTTTTTTGAGATTTCTATAGACTGATAGTGTTCATCTGTAGTCTTACTTTTGAGTAAGAATTTTAAAAATACACTTACATACACATACACATATCACGCCTATAATCCCTTGCGGGGTAGGCAGAGCGTAAACAGCCGCAAAAAATGGCCATTTACACCACGTCTGACAAATGTTTGAGGGTTATTTGTAATATTGTGTATCGCTATAGTGACAAGTTGTCAGCCCATCACCTAAAATTGCAATACACACCCTCGAGTCCCTTAGTCGCCTCTTACGACTCCCACGGGAAAGATATGGGGTAATGCTATTCTAAGCCGGCATCACACAGCATTATCAATATCTATTTTAAAAATATTAGCTGCAAATATTATAAGGGGTGAACCAGCTGATGGAACTATACAACTTTTCCTAAGGAACATAGGCTGAATATATGTACAATCCAATGTCTAACATTGGAGTTATCACAACAAAAATCTAACCCATATATTCAACTGACCTGAATTTGTTTGTCCAATCCACCAATATCAGAGTACTGTTCTGTTGGCCTCTCATCAACCTCCATAGCCTTGACCCTCGCATCGTACTCAGCCGGCAGAGTCTCCAGGATCAAATAAGAATCCTTGTTCACACCAACTAAATCTCCAGGCTTGAGCTTCTCAGCATCAACTAGACCAATGACTGGCAAAAAGTAGGTCTGTCGTGTGGAGGTCTTGATTACTGCGCATTTTCCCTTCCTCTGCGAGTCCAGGTCCACCACCGCGCCATCTTCCTCCTCCTCTTGAGGATCTACGTCCAGCAATTCAATGACGTTAGATACCAAGTAAGGTAATGTCTTGTTCACTTTGATTTTCTCCGTGTTTTCTCTGATTTTCTCGTTCTGGGCCTGCAGCTCGTGGGAGATACGCATGACTTCGCTCTTCATTATCTTGATTTCATTGTCCAGGAGTCTCGTGCGGCTGATTATTTCGTCTGTTGGCATGCGGAGTACCTCCTCGCTCAACGCCTCCTCGCCGTCCTCCCAGATGGACTTGTCTTCTAGGGTTGTAGCAGCCATCCTGCTGTCTTCAGTTAAATGCAGAAATCTGAGGGAACAGTCGTATTTTAGGAGAACTTTACTGAAAATTGAGACCCAAAAATTCCAAACAACAAATCTCAAAACTGAATTGTCATTCGGAATTAGGGCTACCAGGTCATACATTAGAAATACTACCATTTTAATATCATTCTCTGGCCGTGTGATGTATGTAAGGCGTGGCGCGATCAAGGAAACACGATCCAAACATAAAATTTATAAGATAATGAAGTAGTTTAGCCAGATAGTAGAACACGAACAATTTAAAGGGCCAGGCACTGCAACAACAAGAAGAAACAAATATAATACTACTAAATATATAAACATTTTTAGGCATGGCAAGTATTTAGGGTTGCCCTTAAAGTAGAAACAGGTGTTTTTGGTAAACAAATATAAGTTAGAATATTTATTTACCTACGTATTTAAATTCACGTTCAAAGCAAATAAAATTATATTAGAAAAAAAATGATGCAGTACTCTCATTTTAAACTTCTTCTTCTTATTGTCGGGTCAATGACAAAATGTGAATCTTCAGAGTATACCAGCCCAAAACATAGCCACATCGATGGCTCGTTGGTTGGCGCTGAAAAGGTCAGCCTGGGTACAGCTGAACGGAGAGGTGGGTGGGGCGCGACAATAAGTGCAACATAGATTGTATAGCGCCGCCCTCACACTTGTCGTTCTCGGAGAAGCTCCTATTTTCCTGAGTTCGTTGCACCTCCTAGCCGAAGTCTGCGCCTTACAAATAAACCATGGAAGGGCGTTTTTTAACTACTTTCACAAGAAATGTACATACAAGAAAAATATTTTTTGCCATTTGGTAGAAAATTAACTTCTAAGGTAGCAATATTGTTGTGCTTTTGATCTCGTGGATCTTTTTAAAAATGAAGCGTAAGAAAGAGACAAAGCAATACAAAAAACTATTTAATTTCTCTGTTATTCTGTTCAACTGTTACCAAAATTGTGGAAATCAAACGTTGTTTTGACATTTCATTCTCGAATTTCGAATCCGACTCCCAAATCAAATCAAGTGTCGTAAAAGATTTTTATATTATTTATTTACAAGTTCTAGGACTAGGTTTTGTTTAAAACGATACAAAAATGGCTCTGTCCATGTTCTTGCGTACTCCAGGTAATTTTGTTATATATTACCGCAAAACAATTACATTACATAACATGGTGTTTTTGTGACTGGTTTGCTATAGAAAGTTGTTTTTATTGGCTGTAAATAATGAACTAACGGCTGAAACAATAGCTGAGAACTATTACTGTATTTAAAACAGTAACCCAAAGTCTTTGTTATTTTAATAACTTCTAGATTTTATTTATGAAAACATAGGTTATGTTATATTCCATATTATCCCTGTTTCCTATTTGTATTAGTTTATTAGACTGCTAATATTTGCTGCCTACCCCGCAAGGGATTATAGGCATGATGTATGTATTATACTATTATTTAAAATATCAAATATTTCTGACTTGGCAATAAGGGTGCCAAATGTTGTTGAATTTTACCAAACAACATCACCATACAAAACAAGACAGAATTTTTCACTCTTGACAAATTTAGTAAAGAATACTCGCCTACTTTTATCACAAAATCCTTTCTGTTTCTGCAGGATGCCTGCACCCGGTGCTCAGACAATCATTGGCCCGGTTCACGACAAAGTCCTCGGCGATGCAGAGCAACCTACCTGCGTCCTCCATGCTTCGAAACAATGCAACTACTTTGAGCAAACCTGTCAATTCTACACCAATTCTTGATTCTGTAAGTAGTATTTACCATGGCTTAGAACAGCATTACCCCATTACTTTACCTTGGGGGTTGTAAGAAGCGACTAAGGGACTTGAGGGTGTATTTCGCAAATTTAGGCGGAAGGGTGACAATCTGTCACTATGGTGATACACTACTCCAAAGGACCCTCAAATGTTTGTCAGACATGGCATAAATGTCTGTTTTTTACAGCCATTTATGCTCTGCCTACCCCCTAAGGGGTTATAGGCGTGATATATGTATGTATGTATACATTCAAGTAAATAAAATTTTTTAACTACTTACATTATTATTTTAATTAAAAATGCTATTATTTTAAAATCATTTAATATTTTTATGATGTTTCTTTGTTCTGTCCTTAAGTGGCATAGTAGCAGTAAGGCTACTAATTTGCTTTGTTAAATGATGTCTAGGTTTTCGTTTGTGCTCAAATACTAATACTTGTATTTTATGGGTTTTTATTAATGCTAAAATGTATTTATTAGCTAGAATGAAACTTTTGTTAGATAGGTGATTTTAACTTCTGTTTAAGGCCTATCCTGTGCCTTTGTTATTTACAAAAACTATTCACCTTAACGGGCAGATCATGTAATTTTTTTACATTGGTTTTGAAATCTATTGAGGGTAGTTAAGGTACAATTTTAGGTGGGAACATTATTCTCACCGACTTATTAAAGGTTTAAAGGGATTAAAGTGTTATTATCGGTTATCTATCAAGTACGTTCGTACAAGATTTGCTTAGTTTGGGGCAAGATGGGTCTGTGTGAAAAATCAAGGATATATATGTCGAGGATTAATTAATCGAACCCTAAAATAGAAGCTATTTTGATTATAATCTTAAGATAGAAGCTAAGTTGATTATTTTTGTCCCGGAAGTAAGTGAACGCCGTGAAGTCAGTCGTGTGAGGCGGAATCGTGGTGGGAGACGGCCAGTGTCGAGAGCCTAGGTGGGGCATTCAATTCAGTCAATTGTAGACGCTCGAACTGGTCGGACCTCTCAGACGAGATCGCTGGTTCACTTAATTCTGAGTTACACACTCCTGAATTTCATCACTACTGAATAAACCAAGTTTGTTAATCAAAGACCTTTTTGATTTATACCAACACCATGGGAGATTCAAACCAAGGAGAGCCGAGAAGTGAAGGTACCTCTGCGAACTCTGCCGTCCCGGCATCATATATATATATTTTAAATTTTATTTTTGTCTTATTATTTTTTTGGTTTATATCTAGGTAATTAAAACTTCAGCGAGTAAGAACATAAAACTCTCCTGAATTTTATTACTTTACGTGTGTTACGAATAACATTTTTATATTATAATAATTAAATGGAAAACTAACTCAATTTAATTATATACAGAAAAAAATAAGGCTGCTGTGTGATGCCGGCTTAGAGTAGCATCATCCCATTTCTTTCCCGTGGGAGTCGTAAGAAGCGACTAAGGGACTCGAGGGTGTGTATTGCAATTTTAGTCGATGGGCTGAGAACCTGTCACTATGGAGATACACAGTTTTCCGAATGACCCTCAAATAATTGTCAGACGTGGCGTAAATGTCCGTTTTTTGCGGCTGTTTCCGCTCTGCCTACCCCGTAAGGGATGAAGGCGTGATTTATGTATGTATGCAGATTTTTTTTATTGAATTTCCAGGTGCGCTCCCTCCGCACATCGTCAGTCAGACAGACGTTCGCGAAAGACGAGCACGCGCACGACCACGCTAAGTTGTGGGTGATCGAGAGGTCTGTGACAGCTCTCATGGTGCCATTGGTGCCTGCCGCGCTCATGTTCCCCAACAAGTTTCTGGATGTGGCACTGGCGATACTCATCACGGCACACAGTCATTGGTAAGCGGTGTTTAATTTAGTATTTTCTTGTGGGACAATAAGTTGATGAACCCCGGCGTTAGAGCTTCATACTACTACTAAGAAGCCACGGATATGGTTGTGCTACGATTGCTGTATAATCATAGACAGCAACCAGTAACAGCTTAACGTGTTCTTCGGAGCAAGGAACCATCTTTCTTACGGACAATCAGGTTTAGTCTTCACACTTCTCCAAACTACTGGACTGGACTACGATTTAAAAAACTTTTTTACCATTAGAATCCTACATTATCCCTATTGAACATAGGTTATATTAAAATGTCTTATTCCCGCGGGAAAACTGTTATAAGCGGATGAAATAAATAGGTCCTTTTCCAGTCCCTCTTGTGTTTTTAATAATTAAATAATTAAGACGCCGGGACCAGCTAGTATGTATTATAAATCTGAGAGTTTTTGTGTATGTTTATTACCTTTTCAAGTCCGAATGGCTTGACGGATTTCTATGAAATTTGGTACTCAGATAGAATAAACCTAGAAAAATGCATATATGCTGTTTTTACCGCGGAAAAACACGAACCTATTATTATTTTCGGTTTATGATTGGTCACATGCACAGCTGGACACCCTTAGGTTTAGATCCTCACTCCTATCCTACCCATCCTCAACCCTGTCCCATCCCCAGGGGCTTAGAGGCGTGCGTGGTCGAGTACTGCCGCACGATCATCTTCGGCCACCTGCTGCCGAAGATAGCGCTTCTGTTGGTGTATGCCCTGTCCATCATGCAGTTGGCAGGGCTTCTGTACCTAGCGCTGAACAACATCGGACTGGCGAATTCCTTCTGGAAGTTGTGGCTCGAGATGGGGCAGCCTTGCGGGGGTAGCCGGGGTGGCGGGGGGGCGCCTCCGCCCGCGGCCGGGGGCGCAAGCCCTTGCCCTAAAAAGAACCCGCCGCCTTGCCCTAAAAAGGAAACTGTGACAGAAATGAAAAAATGCTTAGGCACGATAGAATAAAAGGTTAATATAGTAATTTATTCTTAAAGTAGTGATACTGTGGCCTCAACTCGGGATATACATTTTCAATTTCTGCGACTTAACCTTTCTTTTCGTGTGTGTCACCGAGTCGACAAACGACCCGATGAACCGATAAGTAATGAGAAACGTTCACACATACGTGGTTTAGAGTTCATCAATATGTTCCCTTTTTGATCTTACCATAAGCACACCTCGGACACTGGCGCTCAAATGTATGAATCAAACGCGTTGCTACGCATACAGTCGAAGCTCGCGTAGGTGAACGCGGACCATGCTTGTGTGTGTGAGACAACATGTCAGGGTTGCCGCCATTTTGCGTTCGCGAATCGGGAATGCAATGTGCGGCAGTATGAAATGACCTTCGTTGTCGCGTCCTTGCTAGCCGGTGTCTGAACGTCCTCCGAGCGCGGGTGGGCGGCGCTTGTAGGGGGAGGCAGGGAGTGACCATAAGTTTGTGCTGTCACTTTCCGACAAATATTAAGTCATGTCATGTCTTATAAATTGACGCAGATACGTGTTATCTGGCAAAATAAGGCGACGATGAAAAAAATGACGACTAAATTGACTAGAAATTGCGAAGAACCCATTGACATTTTTCAACATGACAGGACTTAAATATCTCCTATCCTTTTCTAAACCTATTTTACGGAAAGTGACAGCACTAATTTTAAGGTAAGTTAAGAGAATTTATATCTCGAATTGAGGGTTGTATAGTACCTACTAGACTAGATAAAGTAAGAGTAATACAGATTTAAGGCATTACCACAAAATAGTTAGACATGCGTTGAATGCGTATTTCACGTTTTTTATATGCTGTTTTTATTCAAACATGCGTTCAACACAGATACAGACAACAACTTTTTGTGGTATGGCCCAAATAATTATTCCTTTTTCAGTATAGCACATTTATCTGCTATCTCCCTTGATGTTAAGTGACGATGCAGACGATGTTGGAACATGTTCACCTAGATAATGCCTATTCACTCTCGCCTTGAAAAGACCGATAAACTCGACTCTACTGACAAAACAAGTTTTATATTTCCATTATAATTTTTCTAGTTTGATTTTAATAGGTATAGTAATCAATTACCAATTAATTGAGAAACGTTGCCATGTGATATCGGCTTAGAATAGCATCACCCCGATAGGACCCGTAGGTGTCGTGAAATTCAGGGAATGGGCAGCAGCGTTCCCTGTGAAAGCAATATCTTGCATTGCGCTTGCCAAAGGGGAGGCTCATGTCCAGTTGTGGACTGTTGTGGCTATGTAATGTTTATGAGAAATATTGGGGCAAAATCTTTATATTTCAATTTCTTTGTTTTGCTTTCATGTACAATTGATTGATTACAAACAGTATTATGGTAGGTACTAAGTTGTAGTGGTTGGTACATAACCCTGCAAGAGTGATATTTACAATTCCTTCAATTATGTTTTAGTCCTAAGCGATTTGTTCAAAATTTCTTTCTGATCCACACTATTTAAATGTAGAAATACCTGCATTTTTTACCGCGGACAGGATTTGAACTTGCGACTTTCGCTATCACTAGTGGCGACGCCTCTGCCGTCTGGGCTACCGCGGCTCATCCATTGTCGAAATTAATGGAAGAGGTGTCTACTAGTGATGGCGAAAGTCGCAGGTTCAAGTCCTGCCCGCGGTACAAAGTCTTGCAGGTTTTCTAAGATAATATATACCCAAAACAGAAAGTTTTAAAAAAACTGTTGTATTAAAAAAGCCTTATGTTGGCATTATTCAATTCAACTTGTTAATTATTCAATCAGTAGTTACATTATCCTGTATGATGGTGTAAGTAATTAATAATTAGGGACCGGATTATATGCAACATAAAAAGCCTAAAATATGCATTAAATATGCACAAAAACTGGCAAAATATGCAAGATCAAAATCCAAGTTCAGGTATAAAAACAAAATAACGAACATTTTACTCCCAAACTTAACAATATAGGATATTTCCGCAATTTATGAAAATGATTCAGGATATTCAGTCACGAAAACTTTTTTTCGAGAGATCAATTTTGATAATAATTTAGTAATAAGCGCTATCGCCAACAAAGAAAAATCTATTTTTCCAAAGTGTGTCTAAAAGACGGGAGGAGATAACGAAAAAAGACGCGCCGCGCTCGAAATATATTGAAAATGTGTTATTTGCGATGAAAAGGGCTTAAAATGCAAATACAATAATCCGATCCCTATTAATAATATTATTTATTATTGCATAACGCATTTTAATCACATTTTTCTATGTTCCAGGGGTCTCGAGGCTATTGCGGTAGACTACGTTCGCGCGGCAATTTTCGGCCCCGTGATCCCCAAGGTCGCGATCGCTCTCGTCTACCTCATCTCGATAGCCACGTTAGGAGGCCTATTCTACCTGATCAGTCACGACGTCGGATTCGGACAAGCTGTCAGGGACATCTGGGCTGTCAAAGCCGACAAGAAAGCGTAAAATTCAACCGCATTTGACGTTTTGTGACTGTGCTTCGGAACGAAATTGTATATAAATTCCAAAAATGACTTAAATTTTCGACATGCTAGCAGATATTTCGGTCTTTAGTCGAACACAGGATAAAACATAATTATGGGGTACAATAATTTTTATTAGTGTCATTATTGTACATTAGTACAGACATACTTAAAATCTAGAACATTTTCAACCGCAAAGTATTGATGGATCAAATTATTACATAGTAGGTATTAAACCTACATAAATATACCATCATGGACGTCATAGGCTTTACCTACCGAAATCTTATTTTTACTTGGTTCAAAATCGACAAACACGCAAATCGTCCAAAATGCAACGTACGCAAAATGTCATAGTTGCAAAATTAAATCATAAGCTGTAAAATGTTACAATGCACTCAGTGATGAATGGTACGAAATGTCAAAGCACGCAAAATGGCAAAAGTGCAAAATATCATAACGCGCACTCTACATTTTGTAACATTTCACGCTATTCGACATCGTTTTTCTTTGTGACATATTTAAGTCTTGTTATTTAGTAACTATGACATTTTGCTACTGAACGACATTATGCGAGTTGACCTTTTGCATCGTGTGTTGGACTTTTTGCGTATCCAAAGGCAGAAGTATTTATTATGTTGTCTGTAAATTATTCTTTTTTTCATCATAGATCATTTTATGACAACATCGGGTACTTAATGCGAAGCACAAACCAAATTATTATTATTTGGATTTTTTACTAAAACTAAAAGTATTATTATTCGTCTTATCTCACCAGCTACTTAATTGTAGTTATTTAATGAAATGTGCTGTGCGCTATTTGTGAATAATTTATTGTTAGAAATAAATGATTATAGATACAATCGAAAAAATGCGTTTTATTTCTCATTCTAATAGCAAATGTCCAAATCCTAAAATGTAAGTAATTGGTCTCGATTCTCAGCAGCATATTACTTTGCAAATATTTAGCTATTTCTGTCAATTTCTGAAATAACTCTTAAAAATATACAGTAATTTTCCTATGCCATTAATAAAAACATTTAATTTCATTAAAACGGATTTATTAAAATTAGCAAAATACAACATTATTTTGAGGTAACACAATTATATACGCTATTTATTTTTACTATTTACAACTAATATATTTATTCAGATAATGAATACATCATTTAATAATATCGTAATAAAAATACTGTAGTCCTATGATTGTAAAATAAAGTGCATTCTGACAAAACCAGATACTGTCCATAAACGTATAAATAAATATTGTGTGCACTTAAAGTGGTTCGAGAGCCCAGTGGCGCCCTCAAACAGAAAAAAAGCACTGGCGGGACACGCTAATCATCTGGGAACAAAATTATCAATTTGCCGCAATAAATACCTACAAAGGTCACTTTAGAATCAATAAGACCTTGTAAAAACTCAGCGCTTTAGTTATGCATTATAATTTTGCTAATATGCATTTTTGTAATACATAACCAAATCGCAGTTTTTACAAGGATATATTGATTCTAACTAATCTTTTATTGCCGCGAATTAATACTTTGGTTTCCAGATGACTAGCGTGTCCAGTCAGGATATTTTTCCTGTTTGAGGGCGCTACTGGGCTCTCAAACTACCTACTCTAGACTTAGTCTACAACATATAAAGTGCAGAGGCTAGTCGGAAAAGCCAATCTTGCTAGTGTGAAATACTTGGTTTCCGTATATATTTTCTGGTGTAGTATTTTACCTATATAGGGTAAAATTTTACTAGTGACCTATGGCGAAAACTCAAGACAGGCTGGTGATAAGAAACAACTTTACCCAAGGAAAATTAGTCGAAATACGAAAAAAATTAACAATCCAAACAAAATTGCCGATCAGCAGAATTGAGTGACTACTGAAACTCAAAATATTATTGTCATATTTAAACCTAAGTTGTTCCATATCACCAGCCCGTCTTGAGATTTCACTATCGGTCACTAGTAAAATTTCACTACATATACTATTAGTGGCAAAACAATCACTAAATTGTACAAAATGAAGTTGCTTCCCGTGTCCCTATGTATGCTTAGATGTTAAAAAGTACGCAACGGATTCTAACACGGTTTTCTTTAGTACATTGAGTGATTCAAGATGAAGGTTTTATGTTTAATTTATGCCGGGAAAAGGTTTTTCCCGCGGGAAAATGGTTAGTAGCGATTGAAAGGCCGCTAGTTTAATATAAATCCTATAATGTACGTTTGTCAGTATTGGTACTGCTACCGGTGACGTGTGTTTGATGGAATATGTGTAACGCCTCCCATTGTTTGGTGTGAAGAAGAATGTGCGGTCGTCTCTCCCTCATGTAGTCCACAGTCTCTTTCGGTGACCAACCGTGTTTCTGGAAAGAAGGAATATACTTTATTTATACCTATTAGTACACTAGTGCCGTGTAATGTCGGCTTAGAATAGCATCACTTATTTCTTGCCCGTGGGAGTCGTAAGGGGCGACTAAGAGACTCAAGGGTGTGTATTGCAATTTTAGGCGATGGGCTGACAACCTGTCACTATGGCGATACACAATTTTCCAAATGACCCTCAAATATTTGTCATGCGTGGCGTAAATCTCCGTTCTATGCGGCCGTTTACGCTCTGCCTACCCCGCAAGGGATTATAGGCGTGATATATGTATGTATGTGTATACCTATATGTGTATGAAACGAGCCTTGGTCTTCATGCAACATATATTTTTAAAATGTTTTATCCATCACTCCGATAATCAAGCTCACCATCATTAGATAGCAGCCCACCAGTGTGGCGCTTCTCGTTCTCCCTGCCTTACAATGCACGTAGACTGTGCCTGTGTTCTGAGCGCCCTCTACCGGCAGTCTGGGTAACTTACTGTTTGGTGGCAGGAACCTGAATTAAATAAAAGTTGGATTTTGTTAAAACATAGCAGTAAGGAGTCTGTGGTGGAAGTAAGATAAAACAAGTAGCTTAGCACACAATTACACAAATAAAAAAACTGGGAATAACCAGTTTTTTTAACCAGCGATACTTGATTTTGTTGAATGGGAAATTTTCTACGGGTTTTCGAGTGGCATGCAAAGGGCGCTGAGCTTAAATGAAATAACGTTTCTTTACACGAAATATGTTCCACTCTATAAATCATTCTTTATTTTGTGTTTACTGAATTGTTCTAAATTGATTATTGTTTTTTTTTGTTTATTAACATGAATGACACTTAATATAATAGCAACTTAGCAAGACGACAAGTTTATTTTGTAGCAAATCAAACGAACAGAATTAATTACTAACGAACATAACGTGAAACGGAACCTGTGTCAAAACTATGGCTGCCGCCAGCCATATTGAAACGTAAAATTTTTTGTTTAGTACAACGCCCTCTGGTTTAGAATTCAGTACTATCAACAGACCAGACAACAGAGAAAAACTCCCTTGAATGGGCCATGATCACGGGCCATGTGACCGCGAAAGTTTAAAACCGAATATTTTACCTGTTGATAAATTTGACGCCTTCGTAAAGTTTGTCCTGATCCGGAGCCTCGAATATGTCTGTAGTCGCCAGCTGCAGGAACTCCACACCGTGAGCGCGCCACCTCTGCAAGACAACTCAATTATATCTCCACCATATCACACCTCGGACACTCCATACAGCGGACTCTTTATAGACAACTGTCATTTCTACATGTGCATGGGTGATCACAGATGTGTGAGTGCAGGGGCGCGTTCAATGGACCACGGACAATATATCTTCCGTCGCTCTTTTATAATTTGACAGTTCGTAAAACCGCGTTTTGGAGCGCCTGGTAGAAAATTTCTCCTGACTGGCGTGCTTCCCAAATGACCACCACCAAATGACCCTCAAATATTTGTCAGAAGTGGCGTGAATGTCCGTTCTTTGCAACCGTTTACGCTTTGCCTACCCCGCAAGGGATTATAGGCATGATGTGTATGTATTACACAAAGAAAAACATAACAAAGAGCTTAGGGCCAAAGGATGCGTTCCACACATCTATAGACTTTTAATTAGCACTTTATTATGTAGCTACTGTTTTTTCATAACACACATGAAGAGTATGACCTCATATTACTCGTACTAAATCACCATTTTTGGTTAATTACTTTGAGACTGAGCAATTTTGGAACATATGATTTAGAGATTTCGAAAAAGGTACCTATGGTTTACTAAGTCCCATTACGTCTTGGGATGTCGGATTAGAAAACCATCACCACATTTCGTTACCGTGGGTGTCATAAGAGGCGACTAGGGACTCGAGGATCACATCTGTATTCCAGAGCTAACATTTTGTCACTACTGTCGTGACGTGACTTATTCGAATGACCCTGAAATGTTTGTCAGCCATTGCGTAAATGTCCATTCTTACGGCCGTTTGTGCTCTGCCTACCCCGTAAGGGATTTGGGCATGATATACGTATGTATATATGTACAAATCTTCAGGGACTTATATTTTTCAAGATTTGGCCATTCCAAAACTAAATGTTTTGAATATTTGATACTTCCGCGGAAGTATTTCGATTCGAGCAATATTCGCGGCAGCGGCAGGAGCAGGTGCATGGTGTGAACGTGCTATAATAAATTATTGAAAACAGGCGTCACTGGACGCGCCTCGAAGTAAAACACACACACACACAATTTATTTTCAAGTGACAATAGGTTTCTGTAAATTAGCATAACAATAAATAAATCTATTGTTATATGCTTCGTGAGATTAGAAGTGAACTGATCAACTGTTGTACTTCACTGATAGAACCACAAAGGATGCTTGATTAAGATATGATTGAAACTATTTTTAGTGTGTATGACATGATTGTTAGTAAAATAATTCGAAGAATAGTATGGTGTGCAAGAAAATGCAAAACATACTTTAGCAGATCTAGGCTGGAACAGAATAAAATTATATTTGTTTGTGAATTGAGCCTGATTTAAAAATCATGATTAATCTATAGGATGTAAAACTAATAGCTGCAAATAATTTTAGTGGTGGCCCATGAAACTGAACAACTTTTCTTAAGGAACACAGGTAGAAATATGAAAAAATTATTGGACTTCCCACACAACCAGTCCGCTGGAACATTTCGTATAATTTTTTTCCTATTTCAACCTTTGTTTCTTGGATGTGTCGTGTGATGCCGGCTTAGAATGGCATCACCCCATTTCTTTCCCGTGGGAGTCGTGAGAGGCGACTAAGGGATGAGGGTGTGTATTGAAATTTTAGGCGATGACAACCTGTCACTATGGCGATACACAATTTTCCGAATTACCCTCAAATATATGTCAGACGTGGCGTAAATGTCCGTTTTTGCGGCCGTTTACGCTCTGCCTACCCCGCAAGGGATAAAAGCCGTGATATGTGTGTGTGTGTGTTTCTTGGATAAAGTTGCTTAGTTTTATGGGCTGTTTTACTAATATTTCGACATCCTGAATAGGCAATAAAAGAATATACTGATGGTAGATACCTCAGCATCATTGGAGAATATCTTGAGTTCGTACGTCTCATTCATAGATACCACTCCTTTTACGTTTTCTTCTTCAACAAGCTGAAAATATAAACAAACGTTATATTACTGATAACATTTATAGGAGATAAACCATGGTAAGGAAAAGCATTCTCTAATCTCTTCAAAGTAAGAGTGAACAGGCTTCTTCTGGGTGAGCTCGCACCATCTTAGACCCTGTCTCTGTTCTATGACCTAGACTAGAGTAAAGAGCAAACCCATCATAAATATAAAAAAAAAGTTATATAAGTACTACACATACTATTTGTCTCAGTCTTAGCTAATTACACTTTAGTTCGAACAACTACTTCTGCGGCGGTATACAGTAGACATGTTTTTATCTGCTGTTTGTAAAAATAAAAAGTAATTTTATCTATTTGTAATATTATAAAGTGTTGCTGTATATAATTGTTGTAAATGTTGTGTTTGCCTGTTATTGGTGCTCATATCAGGATGTAGCTTATAATGTTCATAATAATTTAACAATCATTACTTTAAAATATCACAGTAAAAAAGTTTAAAAATATTTTTATAATTAGTGATTGATTTTTTCATGGTTCATATTTATTCTTTGATGGCTAAGTAAGTACATTAACAAAACCAGAAGGTTAATTAGCTTTGATGACTGCGAACATTTATTGACATACTTTAGCAAACAATCAATTTCTGAGAAGAATTACAAGATATTTAAACTGCCGCTTTATCAGGCACTAGTTTCTACTGATTCAAGAATATTCGGAGCAATTTCCATTCATAAAACTCAAAAACGTACCTGCCTGCTCATTCCCTGGAACGGCAGAGCTCCAAGAATGACAGCGTCGTCCATCCTGTCGTACCATCGCCTGCTGGTTATCTTCTCCATGAAGACATTGTACAGCAGTGTGGGGTAGAAAGTCACTCTTGCAAACATCGCGGTGCCCTGAACAGTTCGACAAACGAGTAAATAACACGTAAATTAACAGTTATAATAACAGCGCGCGCTGCTGGCTGCACGGCGCTTGGCTGTGGCGTTCCCTACCATGGTGAAAGCTGGACGCTGTGGTGGGGAGCCGCAATTTAAATATTTTTGTCACCGAGGATCCTCCTCTGCCTCTACGGAAACTTGTTTTGACAGCTCAGCTGGCTGTCAAATTCAGTGGTGCCAGATGTCAGAGTCAATTTCCTGCAATTTACATCGGAGATTTGAGTTAATTAATATCTACATTTTAAGATAAGAGTTAAAATGCCTTTTGCTCATATAAAAAAAATACACTTGGAGTTGAGTTGGTATTTAGGAAGACGAAAATTTCGAAAGTTACATTACAATGCTTTGAGCACAATAATTAGCGATTATTTTACAATGTATCAAATGTTTAAATAAAAATAAGTGATTAATAGGAAATTTTCAAGCAAATCCATAAGAATAGATAATAATACTGGCGTATAGAAGCGAAACTCCTTTGTCTGGGCCCCAAAAGCCGCGCTTTAAACACCTACTTCCCCCCGCAGCTCGTAACGCCCCGCACTCTCCCGCGCTTTAAGTCGGGGCTGTCACGTGCCAATAATTTTATTCCAGACTAGCGGCCAATCAAGCGGTTGCGACCACTGCTAACAGTTTTCCCGTGGGAACAAAATATTTACCCGTTTTAAAGTCTTACCTTACCATTTTATTGTTAATAGGTAGGTAATATATTACAGCCTAATCTTGTACTGGCTTATAAGTATGTATTTAAATACCTTACCTCACCGAACTATCTACCTACTGCGTGGTATTGACGGACGATCTAGGTTATTCTAGCTCGGCACACGGCACAAAGCACACCGCCACCACGCCGCCGCCTCCGTTTGATACCTACCTATTCGCCGCCTCGCCGATTGACCAAAATGCAATAATTTTAAAAGAATTGCGATGAATATTAATTGTTTGTTATACCTATTCAAGGATTTCTTATCAAATGAACTTTTTGTTGCAGTCGAGCGGTGTTAAGTAGGTACCTACTTACTTACGTTAAAAAACATACCTACGATACGAATGCGCTTATTTATCATTATCAGCTAACAATAAATTAGGCACCTAGGTAGTTTAAATTTGAAAATGGAAACTAGGTACCTACGTAAGTAAAAATAGGAGTACACACAACAATTACGTATAATAACGAATGGTAGGTACCTAGGTATTTACTGTAAAATCATAACTTACCTTGGCTCATCTTTAGGCAAATTAAAAAAACTTAGATGCGGAGTCTTCCTCGCATCACTTTTGCAGCCATACACACCACAATAATTCGACATTGCTAAATTTTTCACAAAAAATGAAAATTCGACCCGCACGACGAACGTTTCCGCGGCGAAGCGCACTCCTGACTGAATTGTTCGCTAAGAGACAGCCAGACGGATTGACCTTGAGCGCGTCTGGAGCGGGAGTGTCATCTCTATGTGATTTCTACTCTATGGCAAATCTTTATACATATATTATGGCGCTGATCTAAATTGAAAAAAGTCATTTCTACGTTAATGTAAGTAAATAAATGATGTATTAACGGTACGCCATCTCTTTTGAAATTATAAAAAAGGCAGAGAACTATCAGAAAAAATAAAACAAAAAAGTTTAATAACAAAAATAATTCTTCATAAACAACAGCAAAGCAACTATTATGTCAGAATTCGTCTCTATCTGGCATCCCTAATTTACTTTTTTAAATGATGTTTACCTTTTTGGAAAGGCTAATAAATTGTTGAAGTTTGAGCTGATACTTCTTTGTTATTAGTAATTGCAGGCTGGCTGAAAGAAGTCATGACAAGTCAAAATTGAATATAGAGTTTTTTACTCTTGTCGTTGTTGTCCAGCCCCGTTCAACTTTGTATGGGGGAGAGGAGACAAGATACCGTTAGGGGAAAACTACCAGTGTGGTTGCTTTGAGTAATCACGTGCTTAGTAAGTTATAATGGGAGTTTTTCTATTGACAGTTCTCTTGATAGTTCTGAATGTCAAACCAGAGAGCGCTGTGCTAAACTGAAATTTTGACGTTTCAATATGGCTGGCGGCAGCCATTATTTTTTTCACAGGTTCCGTTTCATGTTGTGTTCGTTACAAATTAATTATGTTAGATTGATTTAATACAAAATAAACTTATCGCCTTGCTATTATATTGAGTGTCATTCGTGTAAGTAAACAAATAACCAATAATAAATTTAGAACAATTCAATAAACACAAAATAAAGAATAATTTATAAAGTGGTACAGTTTTTGTGTAAAGAAACGTTATTTCAATTAAGCTTAGCGCCCTCTACATGACACTCGAGAATCCCTAGAAAATTTCCCATTGCGACGTACCTTGAATTAACTTTGAAATCAGTCATTTTGTAATTTAATTTTCCACGCTTCTATTTACAAATTTTTCAATTACCATAATATTTTAGAAATAAATGAGTTGGTAAATTAATAAGATGCAAATACATAAAATAATCAGTAGTTTTTTTTACTATAGCAGCCACACCAGGCGGCGATGACAACAAAGATGACATTCAAAATGGCGGTTCTTCGTGTTTACGTGAACTGTATATCTTTGCCGTAAACTTTCTGTCGTATTTTCGTTCTAAATCGTGTTAAGTCTCCGATTAAGTGTTAGAATTTACGTTTGTTAACATTAATGTGCAGTGATATAGGAGAAAGGACTCTTAAATCGCCACAAAAACGTTGAGTTTGAACTGCCTTTATTTTGTGAAAAAATACACTATTAAGTCTGTTTTGATGGCAGATAAAGAGAACAGGGGCACGTGCTTTAAGTGTGGATCTTCGCCTTCTACGGACGGCGTTAAACTGTTTCGAGTTTTAAAACCGGGAACCAAGAACCTAGTTCGGTAAGTAAACAATGTCTACTTCATGGTTTTATTCCTGATTATTTACTTCTACAACACACTACAAGGTAAAAACTGTAGTATATGGGCCGCAGATATATGGGTCGCCTAGTGTCGCGGAGGTTAGGGGGGGCTAAGAGCGGAAATCACCCCCCCATTTTCATACATTTTAAAGTTATGTTTTTCCGCCCTGTGTCGTTTCTGGCACTTCCCCTGCCCCTGGCTCGTGCGTTGTGGTCACAGTTCTGACCTAACCTGGCGCTTTTCAGGTTTAGGCTATACGAAACGGACCTACAAAGTCAAAGCTTCAATCACGAATATCTCTAGCACTAAAAGTTTCCGGCAAATAAAACTACACAATTTTACCCTTAGAAATAAATAATTATCAGGAAATAATTAGATAAGAATTTCAACGCCCAACTCTGCGGCCCATAGACTACAGTTTAGCCCACTAAGTGTAGTATTTTGTACATAATATTGTAATACCAATATGAATAACATGTAATGCCAATTCATTATTTTCAGGTGCGAGTTGTGGGCCAAGTACTTGTTCCCTGACAGAAATGTCAGCTCCATTGAATTTCAAAAAAAGTTGTCAATGAGCACAGAATGTTGTGTGCAAGGCATTTCAAAGATGAAGATTTCAGAGATTGTGCCGGCAGAAAATACTTATTTAGAAGTGCTGTTCCATGTGATGTAGATGTAAGTAAAAAAAAAAGTCTTGTTTTTGTCTGTTTTTCTGTCATGTGGGTTGTCTGATTCCTCGTGGTGCGTTTGGTCCATTTCCCGGAATTGTTTAATAACATAATGTGACAAGTATACTTTATTTTTAAGACCACCTAGTTGCTACTCTATATTTTGCACGCCTGCATGCAAGCCGAATATTATGTACTTCCTTAATTGTTAAAACCTAATGTAACATTATTCTGACAAATAAATTATCTTGATTCTTGATTATTGAAAATAATAAATATCTCATGTCTTTTTTTTAGGTTGAGCAACAAGTGCCCGTCTTTGTACCAGACCAACCACAACAAGGACAATTCAGAATGATCCCTTTAAAAAACAACAAATAAACAACTACTCCTGCTCAAAGAAAGACAGAGAAAGAAAAGATCCTACAGGCGAAATGCATCAAATATGTGCAAAAAATATGCCAACTGCAAAAACGACTAGACTCGGAGTCACTCAGCGAGCTATGGAGAGAGCTATGCTCGGTGTATCTCTACGTGATCGAATCAGAAACGAAGAGATCCGTAGACGAACCAAGGTCACCGACATAGCTAAGAGAGTCAGTAAGCTGAAGTGGCAATGGGCAGGTCACATAGCTCGAAGGACTGATAACCGGTGGAGCAGAAGAGTTCTTGAGTGGAGACCACGTACCGGCAGACGCAGCGTAGGACGACCCCCCGCGAGATGGACAGACGATCTGGTCAAGTCCGCGGGGAAATGCTGGATGCAGGCCGCTTCTAATCGGACGAGGTGGAAATATTTAGGGGAGGCCTATGTTCAGCAGTGGACGTCCTATGGCTGATATGATGATGATGATGATGAAAAACGCATTAATGTATTGACATCAAAAGAAAGGTTTTTGTATTAGCTAGTGTATTTATTCTTTCTAAAAGTTACTAGGTTACTAACTAGGACAATTATTTATGGATCACTAGGTTACTAACTAGGACAATTATTTATGGATCATCGAATACAATTTCAAGAATTTGTAAGAAATTGCTACCCAGATTTGCATTGCCATAGCAATTAAGAAATAGATCCATATGCTTGTGCATTGTGCTATAGTTATGACATGTACTGTGTTTGTATCTCTTCACGTAGGTTTTTTGTGGTGTTACACAACAGAACAGTAAAACATTTTGTACAGTTTGTGACGAATATAGGAAATAAACCTCTATAATATCTCTCAGTTTTGTTGTTTGATGTATTGTAAGGAAACTCAATATATAAGTTGCTTTTATTCCTTTTTTTGGAATAAAAGTTAAAAAACTAACATATCCTCCTAAGGACCACAGTCCTACTGGTAGTACTAATTAAGAGTAGTATTACAGACCCAACTTCTGCAACAGCTGAGTAGTCATATCATACCACGGTCCTACCTGTAGGACTTATTATAAAACGTGATATTGTGATTTTGAATTTACCGCCAATTTAAAATAGTGTATCCGAATTTATAAAAATAGACTTGGGCTGCACTACGGTCACCCATAAATCGACGTAAAAAATAAATAAATGTCAGTTTGGCAGAAATCAGCTGGAGACATGGCACATCCGCGAGGAAGAGGTAAATAAATCCATAAATTTTACAATTATCTTCTTTGATTTAGCTACAATTACTTTCGAATCTTATATTTTATTAGTTATCTAAAGGTATTAATTAATAATTTTTTAGTTATTGTTATTTAATTATACATGTGATGCCAAAATATAAAGGCCTATGGGTAGGCCCACGGTTCTGTATTACAAAATATTTTATACTACCTTTGGACAATTACTTGAATATTTTTTTTATCTTTTTATGTTGTTTGTAGGTTTAAGAGACAATGAAATCGAATATACGCTTAGCGACTCCGAAATAGAATTGGAGGACGGTGAAATTGATGAACTGTGTGAAGATGGGGACTTAGACACGGCATATGTTCCTCCACCTGAAGAATCTAGCTCGTCTGATGATGATGAACCTCTTTCGGATCTCAGAACAACACGTGGCAGAGCTAGAGGTAGACCTCATCGTGCTGCATCTGGTAGGGCTCGTCGATCTGCATCTAGCAGAGGAAGATCAAGATCTCGTAGTACAATGAGAATTGTACAAATGCAATGAGAATTGTACAAATACAATGAGAATTGTACATATAAGTTTGTGTTTATAAGTTTAAGACTGTTTAAAGCCTGTGGTTCCCTTTTTTCTTTAATAATTAAGATTACTTTATGAAAAATCTGTGTTTTATTTTATTTTAATGAAAATCAGCGTACTAATAAATAAATAAAAAACTTACCTAATTACCATCCGAGGTCCTACAGGTAGGACTTATTCGACTGAAATAATTTTGACTGAAATGGTATTCTACAATGTTACACATTATGCTCTAAAAGTATTGGAACCCATAAATTAACTTATCGTTAAAAAATCGCATGTCAAACGCTTGGGTCTGAACTACTATAAAATATAAGTCCTACTGGTAGGACCACGGGTCAATATGACTACTTAGCTTATATCGCTTTGGGCCTTAGGAGGATATATTGAGTTTCTTTATATAAAAACACCTTTAAAATTTGAAAATTAAATCCTATATATAGGGCCCAGTTCATTTTTCCCGCGCTTTGCCAGTTAGTGTCGTGGGTTGTTCACAGATGGCGGTAGTAAACCAATTTGTATGAAGTTGGCTTTCTTCTCCGCCAGGAGTATAAGTGTTCTGTGTTGTTGTCTGTCTTGTGTCAAGCCTTTTCTAGTGAAAATTGTATAAAATATATTTATTATCTAAATATATTTTTCTGGTGTTTATAAGACTTGTTTTCGTGATTTACTTTAACCTCACGCAGTGTGAGGTTACTTTGCTACAAACATCTACATAAATCATATCATAACCTATAAATAACAGCCGTCAACTTTCGTTTACAACTCAGGCTGCGTTATCTTTTCAGAAGGGACCTGATAAAAAAAAATACAGAGACCCAGTACAATACAACTAAAATGCTTTTCCTTTGATATGTCGTACATATAAGCGCCTGTGAGATCTTTGTATAATCATGCAAGAGACAGGTAAAAGGGCAATATTGCTAAATTATATTTTTCAGGCGTTATACTCTAACAGAAGATCTCGTAACAATATACAAGGAGTATCAAAAAGAGGTCAAGGTACTCATAAAACTGAACAACTTTCCCCAAGGAACATGGTCGAAAGATGAAAATAAAAATTGGACCTCCCATAGTAAATTAACCAGCTGATCGGCAATTTTGTATGGGAGGTCCTATTCTATTTTATTACTATATTTCGACCCATGTTATTTTAGGAAAGTTGTTCAGTTTCATCAGTACCTTTACCTATTTTAGGCTTGTCGTACTCTTTTTGTAACTGTCTGTCTTCGATCAACGCGGCCTTTCGACCCGGAACGAGACGGAATACCGAGTTGCTCGAAGCTGTCTGTAGATAGAGCCTTGCTTCCCTGATTAAGGCGAGTGTAGCCGTGAACGACCTCGACGGTGGCGCCACTTCACAAAAAAAGTTTGCTCTTTATGCAAACAATCTATCAGAACAGAATGTCCGATGCCCAAGTTTTTACCTACTTTCAAAGTAGGTAGGTAGTCAAAGGTAGTAAGTATTTTACCATGTTTGCAAGCAAATAAATGTTTCATTCATTCATTCACACTTACTTACCTAGGGAGTCTTGCTTCTGCAGGAAGATAGATTAAGAGGTGATGTAATGAACTTAAAAGTAGGTAAGAAAGCAGGAAAAATCCATAGGACTTTAGTGCCAGTATATGGTAAGACTTCTCCATAACTTCAAATAAGTTAAAAGAGCTTCACAAAAACCGAACGTAATATCGTGAATCAGTCATTGATCAAATCGACTTGTTTCGTAAGTCCAGTTGGATTGCCCACCTAATTTCAACTCAATTCAAATATTCCACCTTGTGGGGTTAATGTTTTTGTCCGATGCCCATTTATTAAATTCGCCGGGGTTCAGAAAACAGAAAGAGATATCATCGACGTGATGTATCGGCGCCATTTGTAAACGCAGCGGGCGGCGCGCACAGCGACATTCCAAATTCGAAATTAAATTAAAACGCGGTAAAAACAACGTGTTCGTGTCATGTGAGTCACTCGGGAAGGTCTTTCGGGTATTTTATTGCATTTGCTGAATGGTTATTTACGGGAAATTCTTTTGGAGAAATCCTGTGTAATCGAGAATTTTGCACTAAGGGTAGCACTTTTGTTTCTTTTTCGTGTGGGACGTCGAATCGGCCAACGACCAGATGGACCCTGGTGTTTGAGTTTTTCAACCGCCTACTACGAGTAGTAGGTCTTTGACATGGTTGTGTTACCACCGCCGTCAAAGTAATCATAGACAGCACCCGGGACCGACGGCTTATTGTGCGCTCCGAAGCACGGAACCATCTTTAGTATTCGTAAGATTATTATCACTTAGTAAGTTTCGTTTAGGAAAACTAAGTACCTGACGAATGAAAAGAACTGCTGGGTCATTCTCATAATGACACGGAATTTTCTCACTTCCATGTCATTTTTCAAATTTAGTTTTTTTGGATAATTGAATATACGTTATCAAAGTTTTTCTCATTACAAACACTAGATTGAAATTGCCCGGTTCTTGGACCACTAGTTTCAGAGTTATTTGATGTCCACTATTTGCGGACATGGAAATGAGAGAATTCCGTGGCAAGTTTTCTTTTATTTGATATTAAAATAATTAAAAATGATTTTTTATATATAAGTAGTCAGTAATGTTTGCTAGAGCTTAAAGAACGTATTTTAGTAAAAATAATTAATATATTACTATTATAAATATAAAAAAACGGAGGGCCACTATTTTTTGACATGGAAATGAGATGTCCACTACTTGATTTGTAGGAAATATAAAGAAAATAAGCTTTATTTACTTAGTTAAATATTTATTAAGCATCCCACGAACATGAGGGTATGGATACTGATAACTTTTACATAGTGACCGACTGCAGAATGCAACAAACAGTTTTATAACACTTTGTATTAAAGTAACTTGTGGCCAAGATTGAAAAGAGTACCAACATAATATTAATATAGGCTCGCCCGACTGGGAAGCAGTTTGAAGTGGTCATCAACTGGTTACGCGCGCTTTATACTAGTTTAAAGTGCGTTGCGGTTTCGGTAGCCCTAGTCTTGGCACGCACATATATACATGTAGGAGTTTTGCTTCTAAGCGGTAGCCATTATTATGTATTATTTTCTATAAGAGACATTCTATAGAAAAAAGTGGTTAGCATGATGGACTGCTTTTATTGGCGTACAGATATCGCGGGTTTGCAGTACCTGGTATAGAACCACTTTTTTCTAAAGAATGTCTCTTATAGAAAAGAAAACATAATAATGACTACCGCTTGCAAGCAAAACTCCTACATGTATATATGTGCGTGCCAAAACTAGGGCTACCGAAACCACAACGCACTCTAAACTAGTATAAAGCGCGCGTAACCAGTTGATGACCACTTCAGACTGCTTCTAAGTCGGGCGAGCGCGGGGCGGTGAAATATCAGAGATAGGGTGGGAGTGCCGCGTCATAGCGGTATCTTGTTTAAAATGTAGCAAATGTCACTCGCGCTGATGCTCTGCGAATCACATGACACCCCACATGTCAATATCCATCTAGCCATTTGGGCTATAACCCACGAAAAAAAAAATAGCATGTCCACATACATACATACATAATACATAAACACATTCATAATACATACATACATACAGACAGACTCCCGAAAAACTCTAACCCTCCTTCTAAGACATTCGGTAGAAAGACATATAAAATTAACTACAAAAGCTTTCATTTCATAAAAATAGGTAATAATGAATAATACCCGTACTTCCACATATTTACGATTAAAACAGGCATTGGATTAATTTAAGAATAAATATTCATAATTTAAAAAGTTTGTCCAACTGTGGACTGCAAAATTTTAATCATTCTCTTATTTCCATGCCACTTTCTCATTTCCATGTCATCTCAAACCATGGAAAGACATGGAAATGAGAACATGGAAATGAGAACGAAAGCTTATTTTGCAGTTTAATAAAAACCTATTCGTTAAAATTTAATACAGTACCGCCTCTTATTTTAAGCATATCAAAGTTATTCCTCAGAAAAAATATCGATAATACCTAATAACTGAATAACTGGTAATCAACTAGCATGGAAATGAGGTCGGTACTGGACAAAGTCGTAAATGTGAGAAACTGACCCTCGCCATCGAAGATATAGCGGCGAGTGGAGCCTGCGTCCCCCACGACGTTGTCGGCGGTACTAGCCGCTACGAATTCGTGAGTAAAATCGACAGATAGCTTTTACCGTCATGAATATATGATTGAGAGAGTAGCGCGAGGTAATTGTGGGCTGATTCAGGGCTTCAACGCAAAAATCCGTGTTTATAAAAAAGTTTCTGCCGTTGTGGAAACTAAAAACATGCTAAAAGATAGAAAATATAATTGTTTAAAAGATAAGAAAGCTTTACACGACATAGACATGTAATTTTAGGATCTATAACAGTCTATCTAGCGCAAAGAAACATGCCATGGACGTGAGAGAATGCATGTTTGACAGGAAATTTACAAAAAACTGACCACATATTTGATGAATTAAATGTTTGACCATGTGTGAGAAGTGCTGAAGTATTTTGAAGTAAAATTTTATAACGCTCGTCCCAGAGGAAGCAGCACTTTTTAAGCGGAACGTACGAAAAACGCGGTCGATGAGAACAACCCTGCTAAATCTTTAAAATCTAGCTAAGTGCTAATGAAAAGATAGATTGACGGTTTCTTAGTTACTACTAAAATTGGGTATCAAGGGACAAAACTTTTTTTGTTTGGTATTCCCTTTTTAAAAGCTTTTATTTAACTTGCAGTGTATGTAAGTATGTAAGTAAGTAAGTAAGTAAGTAAGTAACAATGTTTGTTCGGTGCAAATCTTGCAAGTTTAATTTGAACCACTTCTCGGTATCCGATTGAGTTGAAATTTTGCATGTTGGTCCAGAACCGATGACAATGCATGTTAATCATAAATTTGACCTGATGCTGCTGCCAGGATCGACTCCGTACTAGAGATCTCCTCAGCGGTTTATAGCTGGGACACACAATTTTGTATACGAATTCGTTTATTATAGGCAGTTGGTAGGCCCACCATGAATTAGACGCTATATCCAGGGTTGTCTTCGAACTATGGAACTCCTCAATATTCAACTGCTGGGACTTGCCATTTTGTATACGAATTCGTTTATTATAGGCAGTTGGTAGGCCCACCATGAATTAGACGCTACATCCAGGGTTGTCTTCGAACTATGGAACTCCTCAATATTCAACTGCTGGGACTTGCAATTTTGTATACGAATTCGTTTATTATAGGCAGTTGGTAGGCCCACCATGAATTAGACGCTGCATCCAGGGTTGTCTTCGATCTATGGAACTCCTCAATATTCAACTGCTGGGACTTGCAATTTTGTATACGAATTCGTTTATTATAGAAAGTTGGTAGGCCCACCATGAATTAGACGCTACATCCAGGGTTGTCTTCGAACTATGGAACTCCTCAATATTCAACTGCTGGGACTTGCAATTTTGTATACGAATTCGTTCGTGATAGGCAGTTGGTAGGCCCACCATGAATTAGGGTCACGTCAATAGAAGGCCTCCTGATAGAAGAATTAGACTGTTCAAAATTAACTGGGACTCGGCCATGTAATAATGACGCCATCAATGAAATGAAAAGACTAAGACATATTACAAGCTAATTCTTCTATTAGGGATGCCGGAGGAGTAGGTACCAACCTACTTCTATAGAATATAAAAGAGATAATTATACTTTATCCTAATGTTAGTTTTCCCCGTGCCTTAAGTTTTTCTATTGAAGGTCTCTTCGTTTTATAGAAAGACTTTCGTATTGATCAATAACTATCGTAACATAAACTAAAAAATATAAAATAAAATTATGTTAAAAAAAACTTTTAAAACAAGCTTTTATTTAAGTGCTCTGAAAAGATGAAAATAAAATTTTGAATGACATTAACCACATTCATTTATGACTTTACAGAAATGAAAATATAATAAAAGCTTGTCGCGATGCCTAGAAGAAACTACCTAATTACAGTTAGTTGCGTACCTTATTACAAAATTTCAATCACAAATTGAAAGTTTCGCGACAAGCTTTTATTATATTTTCATTTCTGTAAAGTCATAAATGAATGTGGTTAATGTCATTCAAAATTTTATTTTCATCTTTTCAGAGCACTTAAATAAAAGCTTGTTTTAAAAGTTTTTTTTAACATAATTTTATTAAAAAGTAGACTCACCAAAATTATTAAATTTAATTCCACGTAACCCGCGTTCGCTATTCAAATTCGGTAAAGATTCGATCAACGCTAATTTGTCTATGACCGGGGATCCCGGTCGCAATGGGTGCGTTTCGAAATACTGATTAATCCGTTCCGTTCCGTTCCGTTCCGGTGACCACACCAGCCAGCAGTTCTGCTGCAAGGACGCAGGAGCAAGGAGTACCTCCGGTTGCTCTTGGTGATACCACCGTAAAAGCTATATTGTTCGCTCATTTGTAAGTAACAATATAGCCTTAGGATAGAGTCACCGCCAGCCGTACAGAGTTAAACACTGACTCCCTGTCCAAGACACCGGTGGGCCAAGTAGATAGGATTGGGAGTGTAGGGCGGGGCAGCCAGGATAGGGAGAGACGGGAAGTTTTAGCCGACAAGAATACTAGCATCAAAGTCAGCATGAGGAAGATAGATACTATACTTGGTGTGTAATATACTAAAGAGGGGAAAGGGGCTGCGATTGATTGATGATTCTTCAGTGTTTGTAGTCCGCGGTGTCCGTTTTTGATTGAGTCTCAACCGCTCCTGATCGTCAACCAGTATGCATTTGATTTCTCCCTGTAGTTTGCAATATCGTGGTTTGAGCTTTTCTCTTGTGAGGATAAGTCAGCCTATCGTTCCTCCGAAGTCTCCATCTGTATGCTTTAGGTAGTTGTCGTTGAGATGTAAAATCTGGTAAGCGATGGTGCATTGCAAGCAGTTTCCATCTCTTGATGTCTCTTCAATTACGAAAGTCTTGTATTGTGTTGCGCCATGAGCGGATAATGGGCAGTGAGATATTACTGCCCATTGAGATGTTTCCAGGCTTTTTCTATCGTTTTGTTCTAAGAAGCTTATGCACGTGCGTAGTCCTTTGTCTATTTGGTGTTTGTCTAGAATGAATTGCCTTTGGACGAATTCTTACAACAACGTTTGGGTTTTGCCTTTTTTTTCTTGATTTGGGTCCGGAGTGTTGCGCAAGTGCTTGCACATGTTCCGCGACTTGCGCGAATGATCTGCCTGGGCCGGTCGTTTACAACAGCCAGTAAGAGTTATGGGAAGACAGTTTCTTTGTTTTATCCGTCGACTCTAATATCCCTTTTTTTTTACGGTGTTTCTTTGAAATGCGGAGGTTTTTTTTTCCCTTAATGGCTTAATTGGGATCTCACTAAGTCGTAGTTTGTTAGCCAATTTCTATTAGTAAGACTGCCGGTCTTTTTGTTTGTTTGAAATTAGGTATAGCCGTGTAAGAGCAGACTAGCTATACCTTCTTAGCCTGTTTGTTTGATGCACAGATCCTGTTATGTGATCTATGGTTTGAGGTATGTGACCTGATACCAATATTTTCTAATTTACCTAGGCGGCAGCTCTGGGGCGTAGCTAGATTAATTTAAGACTATGAATTAAGACTAATAATGAGAGAGACTACGAACCTGTTGTGGGTATTTCGGTGCAGGTCCTCCCGCTTGTCTTTGGTCGCGTTGTTCATACTGTAGATTGTTTGAAGGTAAGAGTACTCTTTTAAATTTACCGTTTGCCAGGTGCGCAGGCGCCGGGTGACCAGAGGGCGTGGCGTTAACGCCTAGTCCTTTTCGGTGTTGCCTGCAATGGTGACCTAGGGCTGAAATATACGAGGCATTTTCGGGTATTGTAGTTTGGCTGGCCTAGCTAGACCTTACCTTTTGTTGTGGATTATATTTGCTTGAAGCCATCAACTCGTCGGATAGACCCGATTAAGGCGTTTTATTGGCAGGACGTAATTGCTCAGTCGTGTGCTCTTGATACCTAGGTTAGCTAAATATAAGTCCTGAAAAAAAAACTCTCCAACATAGAATTTCCTCACCGGATTCCTAAGATGTTAGTAGTCACTGCTGCATGAGTAGGTACAAGGACCGTGGATTCAGAGCTGACACCTTTCTTGCACTTGCACACACACACACATAACACAACGTTTATATCGGGGGAAAAGTAAAATTGGGTAAATATTGCACTGCAAAGACGCGCGCGGTAGGCCAGTCCTTTCAACGTCGGACAGCGTAAAAAAAGTGAACTATTGTCTTAAAATGCACAATTTCGGGAGCACGTGCGCGCAGGGTGGACACGTCCGCTCTCCTCGGCGTCCACCAAAAGTTCGCGTTTCGAAATACTGATTAATCGTGGATTAACCCTAAACGCGCTGCTGTTTTATTAACATGGTTCCGAATAGTGTATGAATGTTTTATTTTTATTTCTGGTAAAATAGCTGATATTAAAACTACTTACCTCAAAATGTCAGCGACACTAGCACCGCTCAGTGAAAAAAAAAAAACTCGCTACTAGGTAATTGCGAAACCTTAATTATGGATTAACGACAATAACCAGCCGAATCAAAAGATGACTGCTGATGAATCGAAGAGCAAAAATCATTTAGAATCGATAAAACCTTGTTAAAACCGTGCGCTTTAGTTAATATGTATGCCAAATATGTTTAAAGTGGCCACGGCATTCATAAACTAAAGTGCACAGTTTTTACAAAGTTTAACCAATTCTAATAGTCCTTGCATTGTCTTTAATTCATAATTTTTCCGGATCAGCAGAGCGTGTACAGATGAGTTTAGTTAGATAGATAGATAAACAATTTATTACTTGCAACAGAAACAAAACAATACAGAAAACTTAAAACTAAAAGTAAGCAAAGGCAGCTCTTCCAGACAACCTTTACAATAAAAAGAGACAAATAGAAAGATTTGCAGTAGCTATTTTACAGTGAAATTCATAAATTTTACTTTAATACCTATATATTATTTAGTAATTACACTTAAATCAAATCAAATCAAATTTAAATTAGTTCTAGTTTTTTTTGTCTAGGACTTAATGCCAACACAACAACTTTTTATTTGAATCGGATTGACAAGAGTTTCGATCAAAGTACTAAAAGACAACTAGGTAGGTAGGTACTAAACTGACTGATGGTTGTGGATCAGGTTAAACTTGCTTTGTATGTGTTTAATGTTTATTTTTGGTATTCAGTGGGATGTAAGCCTTTGAAGGTGAATTAATCAGAAAATTAATTCATATTGGCCTCCATTCGGGATTTAAAATATCTTAATTTACCTTAAATTAGTGCTGTCACTTTCCGTCAAATAGGTTAAGAAGAAGAAAGGAGATATTTTAGTCGTGTCATGTCTTATAATTTCATGCAAATACGTGTTATCTGTCAAAATAAGGCGACGATGAAAACAATGGCTACTGAATTGAGTAGAATTTGCGAAGAACTCGTTGACATTATTAAACATGACAGGACTTAGATATCTCCTATCCTTCTCTAAACCTATTTGACGGAAAGTGACAGTGAATTTATATCCCGAATTGAGGCCATTGTCTAATATAAATATAACTGTTCTTTCTTTCGTCAAATTTTTACCCGTGCCCAAATTATTTCAATGGAGACCCCTAAATATCTTAACGAGTTTCCTTCACTCGTGGAACCAACGAAGCCGAGGGTTTCTTGGAATGGGGCTACTATCAGTAGTTTCAAATAAATGAGTTGATAATTAAATCGACCGCCGAATGGCCTCATTTGTCCGGCTGTCTCCGAAACACGACAACCATGTTTTACCTTTTTAGGTCCGGATCTGTATAGACGGGCAGCATGTTTATTTTTTTAGGGTTGGCTCTTATAGACGAGCGAGCGACCACGTCGCGTCGATGAGGCAGCTGCCACACATCACATACTCACTAGTATTCTTTGTACTCACTCATATCCTAACTTATTTAACTTTAAAATATAATTTGCATTATCTAAACCTATGTTTAGGAGCTTCCTTGATATGGAATTACAAAAGCTAAAACATTAAATTTTAAAATATTTTCTTGACTTTGCACAACGTTTATGTTTAATGTATTAAGGTTAGTAGTTTTCTTTTTTCCATATACTTACCTTTTTGAGGTTCTCTAAACTTTGTTTGCTTAAAGGCTACTACTACTACTACTACATTTATTGTTTAATACGTGAATGACGCCGTTAGCTGAGCACTAACATAATATTATTTGTTGAATACTAACAACCTACATTTGTAAACAGCTGTTTGCTATTCCAAATAAATACAATTAAAAACAAATCGCACATCAACAGCTCTAGGAAGATTCGCGCCTTCTTCTTCATGGGGAAGTATTTGCCATAGTCACCATGCTTCACAGCCGAGCCACGTCTTCCGCCACGTCTGAAAAACATTTGAGGAGCCATAGTGACAAGGTTGCCAGCCTATCGCCGAAAAGTACAATACACTTGTAACCCTCGAGTCACTTAGTCGCCTCTCATGACACCCCTGGGAAAGAAATGGGGTGATGCCGTTCTAAGCCGACGACATCACACAGATGCTGCACATTTCCTGGATTTATCTATTAGTCGCCTTTTTATGACACCGAGGGGTAGAAATGGGGTGCAATTCTTTGCCCAAATCCTCAAATCCAAATCAAGATTGTTGATGAACACATCTGTAACTACATTACTGCAACCGCATCCTGAACTGCAAATAGACTGCAGAGGAAACATGCAGTCGATTTCAAATGCAGTCGGTCTGTAGGTACATAAGGTTTTAAATAAATGGTATGCAAAATAAGGGATGATCAGCGATTGTGACCAATAAAAAACGTACTTATTTCTTTCAACTAAGTTTAGAGACAACCTTTCTTATTAATATTACAAACGTATGTTCTGAATTTTGTGTTTGTCCTTCTTAATTAACTACTATTATAGCTATAGGTACCTACCTACTTCTTAACACACCTGCATGACGTGATTTCTTCAGAAAATCACGTTTCAGGACTATTAAATACTCTTTAGATAACTTACAGCGACATCTTCTGTCGAATAGCTGAACTATATTTTTCTGCTAAAAACAACGACACCTTTTAACGAATAGCAAATAAAGTTTTAGTGTAAGAGTGATTGTAACGTATAAAAATGAAACCAGTGGGTACGGAATACTCGTTCAATCCTCAATAACTTTTTTTTAATCGATCAGGAATAACATAAAACGCATTAGGGCGAGATATCGAGTGCCATCTGTCATCATTAATGCCAGAAGATCCTAATAAGTTCCATACAACAAATAAAATAAATGTTCCATACAAATTTAGAACAAGGAATTGTTTCAGAAGGAACATTATGATTAAATTGATCAATTAGAACGAAGAGAGAACGTATGGAAAACACGTTTTAATTTGACATATCTACACCGCATAAACTGCCGTGTGATGCCGACTTAGAATAGCATCACCCCATTTCTTTCCCGTGGGAGTCGTAAGAGGCGACTTGGGGACTCGAGGGTGTGTATTACATTACATATTTAAGGCGATAGGCTGACAACCTGTCACTATGGCGATACACAATTTTCCGAATGAACCTCAAATATTTGTCAGACGTGGGGGAAATGTCCGTTTAAACGCCGTTTACGCTCTGCCTATCCCGCAAGGTATTATGGGCGTGAAATGTGTATGTATGTATGTGTATGTATAAACTAAAAATACAACTAAATATTTGTATGTGTATGTTTAAACTAAAAATACAACTAAATATTTACACGAAAACATGCAATATTCTGAATTCTGTTTGCAGATTTAAAAAGCACGCATGCTGGGTGTAAGGGGTGTATCAAAAGCTTTGCAATCATGATTAGACCATGAAACTGAACAACTTCGTCTTTAAAGCCTACAGAGTTCTTAATCAGCTGATTGACTTATAGGAAGTGGTTTTTTGTCGTTTAACAATACCAACTCAAGGGAAAATTGTTCAGTTTCATAATCTGATCATGCAAAGTTTTTGGAACACCGTCTATTTTCCGTATAAGCATTGAAAAATAAGTAGTATTCAGTGTTACCGCTACCTACCTTTGCTATACCTAGTATCTTAGCATAATCACGCACCAACACCAAGACTGATGAAGTACGTCGAGTTTTTAATGGATTCATTTTGGTTGTTCACAAAGCTCTCCAAATCATTTTTGCTCTGAGCGTACAACGAAAAATAAAAAAGTTTTCAAAGAGGCTGCGCTCCGTTTTAATGGTTGTAATTGTGGTCAAAGAAATATGAGGTCCTTGAGAAATATAATGCAGTACGCATTGTACTACCAGTGACACCTAAGGCACTTTAAAGGGATCAAGATGTAATGGTTTTCCACACAGGCATTATAAGTGACCAGTATAGGTAGTGCTACTGGACAGGTTCATCATTTTTATCCCCTGAATAGAGAAAAGTAATTTGAATTTTGAACATCTAATTTTATTAAAACGAATCATAACAAGGGCGGCGGTGCGTTCAGAAAATTATTTCAGCCAGTTGTTTATTTTTGTAAGCATTTTGTTTTTTTTTTTAAATATTTGATATTTCTGAATATTGAGACAAATGTGTTTTTTCTAAACAAATCTTCAAAATATAATTTATATTTTGTTGTACACCAATTTCCCAAACTTGATTTTTCTGGTTGTGGTCAACATTTGTGTATATCACACGAGAGCAAATTCATTCACAAACATCTCGTGTTTTTGAATCCCTCACTGAACTCAGGATAGGTACTCGCTACGCTCGTGATTCAATTTCAGGATACAGTAGATTTATGTGTTTCTTATCATTTTCCACCGTCGCTGTCGATGCCACACGAGGCATGCATGTAGAAATATGCAGAAGCGTTTTCTTGTTACTTAGTGCAGTACATACAGGGGTAGGTCGATACAATTTAAACTATTAAGAATGTTTGAAAAAAGTTATTTTCTTTCAGTGTTCTTTCACCATTTACTGCTTTGACCGCAAACGCGGGGTCGGTTTATCATTTTATTACAATCCCTGGCCCGTATTTTAAGACGCAACTCAGATCACGTTTGAGTGCCGATCAGGCGAATCTAGTTTTGAGTCCAGATCATAACTTAAGCGGTGACCTTATTTTAGAACCTATCTTAAGTTCTACTCAGCTGAATCGAATCTCAAGTTCTGATCTTACCGCCAAGTACGGAATTATTATTTAATCTGTGGTTCAAGAATGATTGAAGGCACATTTTTGGCTTGATTGACAATATTTTTTCGTTTTACGCAATCACTTACGCCAAAATTTGTTTTTCAATACCAAATTTTATATGAAACGGAACGTTTATTCTGATTTGCTTCTGTTTATCTGTACGCTTGAGTTGAGTGAGCTTGTCTTGTTTTGACAACTAATTTACCGCTTGAAATTTTTCACAATAAAACAATGAAATTCAATTGAAAATATTTCAATAGTTTGTTTGTGCAATGTCGTGTGGGAGTAGAAAATTTTCACGACACAGGTATGTATAAACTTCATAGATAAGCACATTCGTTTTTCTCAGATAGTCTTGCAATGATTACCATTTCTATCAGCGATATTATCATTCAACAACATCATCTGCCTAACCTTATTGCAGTCATTGCAGTTTACAGTTTATTTGAGGTCGGCTCTGTTCAGTGGATTCACCACCACTTATTTGGTTGACCATGGTGGGCAGTATCATTGGTGTAATATTATATCGAATTCGCAATTCGTTCAAATGTATATTATTGCCGCTTTGAAATTACCACTGTAACCATTACTTGAAGTTTATTAGATAATCATGCTAATTATATAATTTACAGGCTCACCACAATAAACAGATCAATAATGGCGCCTCTAGAGCAAGTTAAAAACCTAAAAAAGGAATGTTATTTCCAAAAAGAGGCAATATAGATTGGCAATAGGCGGCATAAGGCCATGTCCTGATGCTGATAGCTCTCCAAGTGAAAATACTGGATGTATTTGACTTGAATTTCATAGGTAAGCAAATAACTAATAGTTCCAACTATACTATATAATTTACACTTCATAATTAATACTACTACAAGTGTTATGGGCTATAGTGGGCACATATTATACCCATTATTATAGCATTCTAAATAATACATACACAGGAGGAACTGTATGTAGCATGCTTGTCCGTGTCCAGTTTTTGTTAGGATTTTTATTGATAATAATCCAACCATCATAATAAATAAGAAATTTGCATCTGTTGTTGTATACATAAAATACTTATATAGGTAAATGCTCTGTATGTGTCTCTGTTACAGTTAATATCACCACCTGCAGCCCCTAAAAAAATTTATGATAGATAAGACAATATTTTGCCATCCACATTCGAAACTACATCCACAACTACAACCTGTGACAGTGACTGGGCAGACCTCACAGGCAAGGAAAAATACCCAGAAGAGCAGTAGAGATCTCAAGTGGAGGCCATGTACCCACTGCAGGTGCAGGGTAGGAGGGCCCCCGGCGAGATGAAGAGACAATCAGATCAAGTCTGCTGTAAAACAATGAATGCAAGCGGCTTCAAGACAAGAAGTCTGGGAGGCTTATATTAGCCGTGCATATGATGCTGATGATGCCCATTGGACCTAATGTTGAACATCAATGTGAACAATTTTGCATGCAAATCATTAATTTCTTAGGGTCCCTTTTGTATGACCTTAATGTTTATAGTCTTCATGTTGGTTGTCCTTACATGATTGCTTCAATGTATTATTTATGTTGTACCTAATAAGTCCATAATTAAAAATATAATATTAAAATATCTTTTGTTTACTTTATTACTACACACATTCTTTGCGATGTCAAAGAATAACACAAATTTTATAGTAGACCCTACCCTAGGGGTTGGTTTTCGTCTGTGATGAGCTGAAAAATATGCCTATGTTCCTCCTTAGAGCATGTTGCAAATGCAAAAAGGGCCGTGCCGCTCTGCTGCGGTGCAACTAAGTAGGGGTTGAGATGTCAGCGGGGCCCGCAGACGGGTGATCAGCTTCGCTTGGTGGGAGCTATTTCACTCAGCAGTGTGCAACTTAGTAGGTAGGAACCTACTGTGCCTTTATAAAGTGCCGCGCCGTGCAGCGCTACTTACTGTTGCAGCGCCACTCCTACCTACCTACGCCGTGCTGCGCTAACTTACTACTAAACTTGTTTTGTTATTGAAGACTGTCGTAAACCATCGACAAAAGTAGCTTCTTCTTCTGTCGTGTTTTACACCGAGTCGACGAACAACCTGATGAACCCTGGTTTCAGTTTTTAAACCGCTTACTACCTACTGGTAGGCCTCTGATAAGGTTGTGTAACGACCGCCGTGAGGTACTGTGTAGATTACTACGTTGACGGCTTCATAAAGAATATTAAAACACGGAACCATCCTTGTTCCGGAAAATCAAGTGGTTCAGCCTGAAATATCCTGATACAACTGGGAACAAATTCAACAAATGATGTAAAATATGTCGTTGTAGTCGTTGGAAATATCCACAAAGAACACTATCACTATCCTTGGCCGGAGAATATCTATAGAATACCTTTTTTTTACAAATATCATTCAATTTCTTGATTTTATGGCGATTTCTTTTTAAAAATTATCACCTCTAAACTCCAAACAAACGTATCAACATAACCTCCAAAGCCTTCAAATCTCTTCTCAAGTCAGGTATCGACCTAACTTACGTAAACGATGATCAAATCGGTAAAAATCGCGACTTGAGTTAGGATTGTTACTTGAAAATGCTTCTGTAATAAGATTTTACTCAGGTGAGTTTTGATTATTGAATCTTGTCTCAAGCAACGTTCTAAAATCAAAACTCTACTTAAAACTAGTTTTAAGTCTAGATCAGCGCTTGAGATGTGTTCTAAAATACGGGCCAGTATCCTTGGATTGAAAATTAGCCCTCGAAGCAAAAATAAACTTTTCTGTCATCTTGTTAAAATAACTATTGATTAAGAAAATCATCGTTTTATTTTCTTATTGGACATACTTATTGTCGAGGAGGCAGTGAAAAATCTAGGTATTAGGCTAGTGTTTCGTTTCGAATTATGTTTAAGCTAAATGCTATTATTTATGACTTCTAAATTCTTTGCCTCACCTCTTACGACACCCAGAAAGATGAGATGCTTGCTGAAGAAGCACATCTTTTTCAATTGGCTTGTAGTTCAAGTGAGGTATCATATGATAGGGATTGTATGCACGTTACGGAACCTTTGGTAGATGAGTCCGACTCGCACTTAGTCGTTTTTTTAAATCTGAAGAACCCTAAAAAGGTCAATATGATTCTTTGTCGTGGGTGTCGGTACAGCGGCACTACACGCCATAAATATCCCAAAACATCCCAAATTATTATCTTAATGTGGCACTTACGGATATTTAAGTAAAAAGTTGTTCTATCGAATTGAATGGAGCGTAGAGATAAAAGACTTGTTTTTTGATGGATTAATATGAGTGTTCTAAATATCCATCCCATACTTTGGATAGACATTTTAAAAAAGCGTTGGCGAGCGCAGTGCAATGGTATGCATCATCCCGTATTTTGACAAGTCCTAGTAAGTAAATACCAGAAAATCATGCCTTCTGCCTATACGCAGATATGCAAATACTTCAACTTTGTTTATTTTGATCTGTGTAGCGCGCTATCTATCTTATTTTATTTAAATCTGTGGCCAAATTTTCTGGAAAAGGTCCCTTTAGCCAAGCTCGGCCTAAAATGGTGAATGCATTATGCGTCCCATCGGCCATCAGACGCTTATTTGTGTCCAAAAAGCGCTCGGAAGACTTAAAGCCTCCAGTTGATGTATGGCGACAACACATCCCGAGATCCCGACCTTTATATTCAAATCGCCCATTCAAATCAAACATGTTGAGAGACTTTATTCAAATCACCTCCTTGTCTATGCGTTGACAATTCGCGGGCATTTCGAAAAAGGAACTCTCCCACTCCCGTCATTGGTCATATCATTCGAAATTCGAAGTTTTACTTTTTTGGCGCGCCGATACGCATCTGGCAGGGTGCGTTCAGAAGTCATGTTCCGCTGTCTTCGTTTTATTCTGCCGCGATTGTGTCCAAGAAAGATATAGTTGGAGATCGGCAGATATTTGACGTGAGGGACTGATAAAGTTAGTGTTTTGCGGCGGGCGGTACGTTAACGAGGGGCTGAGTAATGAGCGACGCTATTGTGATTTGAACAATGGGTGGTTTCGATATCCATTGTTTTCTATTATTGACAATAATAGCATAATACAGTGGCCGAAGGCGGGCAAGCCTTGAGCATCACGTACACTTGAAACAAGATCTTAGAAACGAGAGAAAATTTCATTCGATAAGATCAACACTGTTTTGTGATGGACCTTTTACGAAGCCTGTTACATATAATTAGGTAGATGCTTATTTGCAAATATCGGAGGCCGAAAGTTGATGCAAAATAGATGGGTGAGGTGCGTTCGGAGCGAGACATCTGCATACAATAAGATGCGCTCCAGATTCACGTAATTTACTGCCACCGGCCGCCGCTTAGATGTCGCCCTAAGATAGGACCCACCTAATTTAAAACTGATATTTTTTTCAACGAAAGGTGTATGTTGCCGGACTTGTTTTGCTGCTTTCGCGGTGAGTTTAAAGAAGTTTTTGCGTTCAGCTTCAGACCTTCAGGGTAAAACGTTTTAATCAGCGTTAAAAATAACATCGCGCGCTTTACCTTGCTATTTATATAAGCAGTATCTAAAATTTGATAATAGATAAGTAGGTAATAGTAGTTTATGCAACTGTCGTATAATGGGGGTCATTAGAATGCGAGTGTCTGTTTATCACACGAGGCGCAGCCGAGTGTGATAATAGTTTGACACGAGCATTCTAATGCCTAATTATAGCAGTTGCATACACTATTTTATCTACACTCTCCAAAAAAACTCAGAAACACTTTTCTAAACGTACGCACCGGCCATTGCAAGGCCCGATACAAGGACAAATTCAATACGAGAACGTAATATGGCTTGATATTAATTTTTGAAAAATCTATACTTTAGCAGTTGTTTAGATGTGGAGTCTCAACAATAACTTAACTAAACAACTGAACAACATCTGAACAACAACTGAACAACATCTGAACAACAATTGAACAACATCTGAACAACATTGAAACAACAACTGAACAACATCTGTACAACAACTGAACAACATCTGAACAACATCTGTACAACAACTGAACAACATCGGAATAACATCTGAACAACAACTAATCAACATCTGAACAACAACAGAACAAAAACCTATTAAAACAACTGAACAACATCCGAAAAATTACCGTACAACAACAACTGTCAGGTGCTTCGGAAGATAGCGATTTGAGTATTGGAAAAAAAACTTCGTTTCATTTCTCAACTTTATCGTATTAAGAGTTTTCTCATTAAGTCATTACGCTTCTGTAATTTATAGTAAACCCTAGTTTTTATAGGCAGAATGCATAAAGTAGGTCATTATGCATCTGTTTTCGAATTCATAATTCGAACATTATGAGACGAGTGTATATAAAGTACCTTATCCTATCTTCTCGCCCAAAGTTCCACAATTTTACCTACGCAGCTCTACAATTTTCCAAAAAATAACACTCAAACAGTCTACGCTGGCTGGACATGGGCTTCCATCATTTTGCCATACACACCACTCTTGACAAGCGGGTTGGCAAACGCAGTGAAATGTGTTGCATTCACAGGAAACGATGCTGCTCATTCCCTAGATGGAGTTATCCCTGGGTCGTTTTTAGAAATGGGGTGGCATTTTTCGGCACTCATCATTAACTTCTCTTTTGCGCCAATCTGCATGGTCCTGCGCTTAACTCATCCGTAGAGATCCCGTCGACTTGGTGATATCATCGGACTACCGGGCTGATGGTCTGCCCGCTGACCTTTTTGCTCCCTTAGGCCGCCACTATGCTTTTGTCCACCGTCCGTCAAGCCTCCTTGCCACATGTCCTACTTTTCGACAATACCTACTCAAAAAGGTGTCCCTGAAATATTTCTGAAAGACCCAGTAGTACATAAATTGAACCTACCTATCGCTAAAAATGCACCTGACAAAACTTTCGTACTCAGTTTTTTGAACGTAGTCGCTACGTAGGATCTTTTATTTATATCATATCATCAATCAGTGACCTTTTTGCGTATCTAAACTGCAATCGATATTTAAAACCTTTAACTACTTAAATAAAATAAATAATCGTTGAATTAATAATCATTCAATAGCGAATGCTATAAAATACCTACAATTCAACGAGTTTAGTTTAAGTGACTATAACAAAGTTTCTAAATCTTTTTATGTAATTTTGTTACTAAAACCAGTTACATGCAAGCAGGTGTCGCAGTCTTGATGAACGACCATTCTAACTGAAGTAGTTTTTAATACGCACTTGGGTTCACAAAGAACGACGTATAATAACTCAGAGAGACTCCTGAGTAATGCTATGGAGGTATCATTATCATTTGGCGGGAATAAATAATTGACATGGGCGTAACGGCATGAATTTCGAATAAACAATTCAATTTTTTAGTTTTTTTTTCGACTGTTGACCGCCAATTATGGTGTTCGGAACGCCCCTCGCTGACAAATTGTAGTGCACCGTGGAACGCATTCCGCGCCCTTTTTAAACTTTTTCAAACAATATGGCTGCCGTTTGATGGTCTTGTAATTTTTCTTCTGGATAATTAGTTGGCTACCAGCCAGCATTGTATTGTGATCGTACCCTCAAAATGCCAAAGTCAAAACTGGTGTTTTCCATATAGTTTCCCTTGGTTATTCTTCAACCTATGCTTCAACTTGTAGTTCTGTCACAGTTGCAATAATGTGAAGATTATTTATTGGACGTAAAATATTTGTAGGCTCGAATATCTAAATAAGCTAATTTACCTTCTTATTAAATTAAATACCTACTTAAGTAGACGTTTACGAACAAAATTTTATTTACAAAATGTTTCCTACTGTTGACACACAGCTTTTACCAATTAACTGAATATTTACATCAGATCGTTTTACACGATCGATCTTAGCTATAATTTAATTTAATATTTAAAACTGGCGGTCACACTCAGTAAAATAAAAAGAAAATAATTAAAAAGAGTTATGGCGGCTCGCGGGAAAATCGCAGGTGCCCGCAAGCTGCGCGCACACGTTAATTATTCGAATTCGAAATTCAAATTAACTCGCGTTCGTTGGCGGGCTGAAAGGGTAGTAACGTATTAATTACGTAATAACTGGCTAGGACGCGGTCGATAATGGTTCTATTCAAAATATGTGTAGCCTCAAGGGATCTCAGTGGTTTTCTTACTCTACATTGTATTTTGTATGTAAGTAATAAAGATTACAGATAACTACCTACCTAAATAACTTTGTAGCTAATTCGCAGTAGCGTAATGGTCCAGAAATCGACCGCGCAAGGTTGGATAGTGTTCGGAATTTTGTATCTCATTTCTTGAAATCTCCAAATTATGAGACGATATTAACTGATTCTAGATATATGTGCTACAATACAAAACGATGAGGCCTAAAACACGATTTATTGAAATTTTCTCGATGGCAAATAAAATCGCTTTTTAGACGTAAAACGTGAACGATTTGATTGTTATCGATCATTTCATATTTTATTTTATGTGCTCTTCTTCCTCATGAAATGAGTAATTAATCTATTGGGTTTCTTTATGAAGTATTTGTTTATAATATTTTAATAATTAACCAAATCTGAGAACTGTTATCGTCTGTTTCTATGGACGGAGTGGAAAGGAAATGGACTTACTTTTTCGGACGGATGCAGCCTTAAATATTTACCTACTCATCTACCTTCATCTTAAACCTAACCCAATTTAACTAATTATAACTATGTGCCAAGTTCACTCCATCTGTTTCCATATGACTTTATCAAACTTGCAAAAGATAAATCAGCTCATCAAAATCCCAAACCATAAATTAAACTAACGGTGTTGACAACCAAATTCCTTATTCACCCGCTATCTCAGAGCAAGGAGAAGTTTCTTTCTAGTACTATGAACAACTCATTTATCATTGAATTAGGATGTCTGCTCTAATAGCATTATACTCGTATAGAGTGAAAACTCTAGACAGAATGGTGATAAGGAACAACTTTCCCCAAGAAACATAGGTGGATTTAGAAAAAAAATTGATCTCCCATACAAAATTGCCGATTAGCTGATTTGAGTTACTAGGTATGGCAATTCAAAATATTTTTGTCATATTTTAACCTATGTTCCTTGGGGAAAGTTGTGCCTTATCACCAGCCCGGCTTGTAATTTCGCTATCAGTCAAAAGTAAAATTTCACCCAAGAAATCGAAAATTTGGTGGTAGCGGACGTGGCAGCGGTAGCTAAGATGCTAAAAATATGAGAGGTATTTTCCACGATTCCGGGTTCAAGTCTCATCAGCCGTAGTATTAAAAAACGATTTATTACTTCCATTTATGAACTAAAATTATCATATTTTTTTAACTTTAATATTTTAATTCCATCCATAAATCTACAGAATAGCATTTTTTGTGAGTTTACCTACTTGTGTATGAACACGCGCTTAGACTCGCGCTTTTAGCGCTCTGATTGCAACGAGTTTCTCATGACTTAATTCTGGTTGGTCGTAGGGATCCCTCTGAAAACATTTCAGCTCTGGGGCCGCCAAACACCCATTCGTAGATCATCCGTCGCTAGTGGAACATTAGTCAAGCTGTCAAACTTGCCACGTAACTGTCAATGCGCCATCTATAAAACTGTCAAATGTCAACCGGTAGGCGGAATTCTAAAAATGGACAGGTGTTATTTGTCTGCGGCAAAGATTTTGGAAGGAATTAAGAATTAGAAGGGGATTTACGTAGACGATGTTCATATTTACACGAAACATCTGAAAAGTTGATTTTAGATTACAAATTTTGAAACACTCCCTACGAATATTTTTTTAGAAGACTTGCAAAATTTTTCTGCCTTACAAGTTTTCTAAAAAAAATTGACATTTAGGTGAATCAAATTTCTGGTGGAGAGTTTTATATTCACAATATGTAAATAATTATAGTAAAAATTGGTAGTAAATATTATTGAAAGAAGAGGTACATTTAAAAAATTTACTATGGTTTTATTATGCACTCGCGTGCTATATTATTTTCGTTTATCGAAATAATTGAATATAAAATTTTATTTATTGAACAAAACAATTACTTCTGTACAATCCTGCAAAGTATGAAATGCAAAGACAACAACAAGCCCTTAATAAAAGTTGGACTTTGACCCTTTAAGGTAAACAGCCACTGACCTCATTTCGGGATATAAAATCTCTAAACTTACCTTTAATTAGCGCTGTCACTTTCTATCAAATATGTTTAGAAAAGTATAGGAGATATCTAAGTCCAGTCATGTTTAAAAATTACAATAAGTTCTTCGCCATTTCGTCTTATTTTGACAGATAACGCGTATTTTGCGTCAAATTATAAGATAACATAATATGTCCTACAATAGCCTCAATTCTAGATATAAATTCTCTTAACTTACCTTAAATTGGTGCTGTCACTTTCCTTCAAATAGGTTTCAAAAAGGTTGGGAGCTATTTTAGTCATGTCATGTCTTATAATATGTCGCAAAATACGTGTTGTCTGTCAAAATAAGGAGACGATGAAAACAATGGCGACTAAATTGACTAGAAATTGCGAAGAACCCATTGACATTTGTAAGACAGGATTTAGATATCTCCTTTTCTATACCGATTTGACGGAAAGTGACAGGACTAATATATGGTAACTTAAAAGAATTGATATCCCGGATTGAGGGCATTATCTCCTTTCCTTTTCTAACATATTTGACGAAAACTGACAGCGCTAATTAAAGGTAAGTTAAGAGATTTTATTTTCTGAATTGACGCCAATTTATATCTTTAATCATTCGCTGATGCATGTCCATTGACATTCGATTGACAGATTGTTAAAGTTAAAAAGTGTTTGGAAAGATGGGCCAAAGATTATTCTGTGGCCAAAGTTCCTGTGGGTGAGTGATTGACAAAAATTAATCGATATCTGTCAGGAAACGTTTGATAGAACAGATATAAAGTAGTACCTGTTTGCTGCCCTATACAACGCCGTGTGATGCCGGCTTAGAATAGCATCACCCCATGTCTTTGCCGTGGTTTTTTTTTATTTTATTTGCATGTATAGCAATTTTAGGCAATGGGCTGACAACCTGTCCTTATTGCGATTACAATTTTCCGAATGACCCTCAAATGTTTGTCAGACGGCGTTATTGTCCTTTTTTGCGGCCGTATACGCTCTGCCTACCCCGCACGGGATTATAGGCGTGATATAATGTATATAATGTAGTACCTGTCTAAAGTCTCTGCGGAAACAGAATAGGCGTGGAAATGGAGGGCGCCTCTGTGACTCAGTATGAGAAATGTCATAGCAACCAATGGCAAAAAAAAAATATTGACTTTTTGTAACTTTTTCATATTCTCTTTCCGCACAGAATCTATATCAAAAACTTTTTATGAGTTTATAATGGAAGATAGATACATACCTAATATTTTCTTGAGTTTTCACAACTATTACCTACTTCTTCTTTCTTTTCGTGTGGGACACCGAATCGTCAACGACCCGATGAACCTACTCATCACAATAAAACAATTTTAAACGGATATACGTTGTGTTGTATAGAGCTCGAAACGTAGGAATTGTAAAATCCAAAATAAACACAACTTAAATCCGTTTAAAATTGTTTTATTGTGAGGTACATACCTAATTTATGATGACATTTGAGTTTTACGATCACCAATTATTGGTAAATACACTTGGATAATTATGTCACTTTCTATTGGCATATCCTTTTAAATTCAATCAAGATCCTAAAGTGCAAATACTTTTATGGTGAGTTCTACTGGTAAAACTGAACGACTTTCCCCAAAAAATATAGGTCGAAATATGAAAAAAAAACTCTCATACAAAACTTACTAAGTGATACATTTTTTAGAGAATTTTGTATTGTGGTCCAATTCTTTTCACATATTTGTTTAAAATATTTAATTAAAGGACCTCATATAATGAATATAATGAATAGTTCTGTAAGTATACGATATTTTGTAAGTATACCTAAGCAATTTTTTCAGTTTGTTGTTTTTAAGTTTCAACTTTCAAAAAGATCGATTGCCTCTACTTTTCTTACCACAAAATATCTACTCAAGTTTCACCAAACTGTACGCACATTAGTCTTCCTGATAAGTTGAGTTGAAGAAAAATTAACCAAATAAAGTCGTCAGACAACAATAGGTTTAGAATTCAATCCGGTACTGTTAGATTTTCTTTTGTTTAGAAATCTTGGTTCCAAAATGGATGGCGCGCATTTGCGTATCGCGGTTTTTAGGTTAGGAAATAAATGTTGGTGATATTTTAGGTAATTGGGTAATTTGGTAAGAACAAGTTTCTTCAAACGCCGTGCATAATTTATGATACTATTTTATTCTTTTTACGTATTTCACAACGTTTTCAGAAACCACAAACAGTTGCTCTATTAATTAAAGGAAGGACTCCTGTTAAATCTATTGAATTCAGTCTATACAAGGGTACGTTCAACGTGCTCCGGATAAGATACCCTTAGCTTAAAATTTAAACTAACGCACCCCTGAACGGGGGTTTGGCGAAGTGAATGAACGAAAGACAGTTTGATGTCATCAAATTAGCGATTTCAAAAGATTTGACGTTGTGTCTGTTCGGATTTTCGTAAATATATACATATTAAAGTATAATTTATAGTGCAACACGATTAACAACAGAAATATATCACCAAAACCTAGTGTTTTGGAGATATTATAACACTATGCACCTGTCAAACTGACGTTTGGTGAATTTTTCTCTCTGTCGAGAGGTCGAGAAATTTTATCCGACGTGTGAACGAGGTAGGATAAGTTTGAGAAGTAGAAATTTTCTCCTGACAGACGCTCCAAAACGCGGTTTTACGAGCTGTCATCGCTGATGATTATTTTAAGCGACGGCGTTGAATGGCTTCATAAATAACAGTGGCCCAAATTTTTCGTTTTTCTGGACGAAATAGGTGTTAAAGTACTGTACAACATTTGATAGCAACAAGGATCATACGTGTCAAGTAAAACCAAACTTCATTTATTTTTAAGCCGCCTCTACAAAGGAGACACGACCAATCAGTCTTCTCAAAAGCAACCTCAAGTAACAATACCGAGAAACTAAATGACAAACATCTTACTTCGAATTATGAGTGAGATAAATACGTACGGATTGAGACGTTCGAATCGACAATATGGAATGTCGAGTGTGTACGGAATACCACCTTAAGTTTGCCGCCATTTTGACCACAGACCAAAAAAAGTGTGACTGAAGCAGTGTTGTTAAAGGAGATTTTACGTTTTCGGCCATTTTTGACAGCGGTAAAAGTAAGTTTGTCGAAAATATCGATTGGAGTGTTCGATTAGAGCGAGATGTGTTATCGAGAATATTCAAAGGTTGGAATGTCAACTTCGTAGTTTGTTTTTGTTGGGAATTGTTTTGTTTACAGGTAGTTGATGTTGTGGTAACTTTAACTGTAAAAGTGAACAAGGCGTTTTGTCTTAAAATTACTAATAACAGCTCTACATTTTAATCTGTTCAATGCAAAGCCCTAATATATCTATGGTTCAATGCCATATTTTTCTGTTAGATTTGATATACAAAACCATTACAAAACATATCATATTCATTTAAATAAAATTGGGCTTGACTACGATAGTACATTGCGTAATCGATAAAAGCAATTAATAAAAAAATATAAACAAATATAAACGTCACTTCTTATGTGTTTTATACCACCTCGGCCAAATCGCATAATATGTCATCCGTTTTTGTATAGGTATTTGAAATTTCCTTTGGTCTGACAGACGGAAGCGTCAAAAATAAGTCATAGAACCGCCTTCTGGGTGGACACATACATACTCAAGGTATGTACGTACATACCTTAATATATATACAGGGTGTAAGGGACAGCCCTCCGAATACTGATAGGAGCATACAGGCAGACCATGAAACTGAACAACTTCCTATGAAAAAAATGACTTTCCATAGTAATTGCAGTCAGCTGATCTTAATTTTGAAGGTCATTATTTTTGTCGTTATTTGACGTTTTTCAGTTTCGAGGTCTGCATGCACCCTATCAGTATTCGGAGGGATGTTCCTTACACCATAGCTGTAAATATCCTTGAAAGCCTTATAAAAGGTAATTTGTGCTAATCAAGTAAGTCTTTAGATACTCTACCTACATAATCAGTCTGTATTTATAGGTTATATTGTAATTTATCCACTAGCCTATCCCCTCAGGGCTCGCGAACGGTGGCGACGCCGGCGGCGCGGGCGTGGTCGCACGGGTGCGGAGCAATTTGTATGTAGATATCCTTGCATGTGTTTGTGCAATATATGAGCATAAGTAACTATAGGACCAGAATCTACTCAACAGGCAGTCTTCTTTTGGTTCATAAAAATGCAAATTCTGTATGTGTTCGTACCCAAATAGTCCGGTACGGCTGGCATTATTTGAGGTCAAATTTACAAACATTGAAATTGAAATTGAAATTCTTTATTCAATGTAGGATAGTATTATCATATCACTTCACTTATCAGTCTTATCACTTATTAACGTCATGAACCGTCATTGTAAAAAAAAGAAATTTGTATCACACAATTTTCTTTTTTTTATAACAATTTTGTAAAGTAGCATATTGTTTGTACGATTGCGTTATGTGTTATATACCACATAGTACATTTTGTGTATTTGTTTACTCTTGATTCAATGTAAGGTAACTCATTTATAATATAAAATTTTGAAGAGTCTTTAGTTTAACTAATATTAAGAAATATATTAACAATAATAGTATCGTCAATGTGACAGATTACACAGTATAAAAACCAAGTTTGAGTCGTTATTATACTGCCAACCAAAGTAGGTATGTTAGCAGTTACCTAAAATGATACAGAATGATACTTATTAGTTTCGCCCAATGGTCTTGAAACTGAGCAAATAGTAAACTACGTCCCTACTATCATAATTTTTAAACTTATAAGTAAATATATTTTGGTGTAAGTACTTGGGCAAAGGTACCTACTATGTAAGTACGGAGCAAATGAATCTATGAAAAAAATAAGGGAATAACTTTTTTTCATTGTTAATCTTGTGATGAAAACATGTGGTTTCGAAACTTGAAATAATTTTCAAAAGTATCAGATGCATATCAATTTAATATTTACTATGATTATGCAAGTAGTGAAATTGATGTAGGTATTAATTAAGCATTTCAACACATTATTTAGAATCCAACTGTGTTATTGGCTGGCAGCCATGTTTGTTGACGAAACGCACGAAATTATCCAGATTCGCGCCATTTTCACCGCTAACAGTGTTTGTTATTGCCGCCAAAATGGTGAACCGGTAAATATTTTGAATATCGAATGTATGTTTTCGTAAACAATTAAATTGTTTTAATGATAGTTACACAAAATATGCTATAAAATAAGCGATGACTACTAGTTTCGTTCGATACAGAATAGACTATAAGGCAAAGTAGATGATATTAATACTAGCATTACCATACACCCATTCATTCTTATGCCGCAAACTGCTTTAATTACCTCTATTTAAATTTTATTTACCTCAAAATTCCAGGATTAATTTAATTAAATTTTATTTATTAAATAACAAAAATGTTTTTATTCCTGGAATTTTGAGGTAAATTAAATTTAAATACTTAGAGGTAATTAAAGCAGTTTGCGGCATAAGAAGGAATGGGTATATTGTATTTTATTTTAGTTAGTCTGATTTAAAATCCGTTGAGTTATATCTGCTAGAGTACATAAATTAAAAAACTTATATCCTCCATCAAAAAAATTCAAGAATTTGTCGTTATTTTATTTATTTAAAATATAGGTAATATAAATGTTTTGGCTCTGTTCTGTGGAAAAAGTGACGATCATAAGAATTTAATACCAAATTTTAAAACACTTCCTGTGTTGGATATACAATCTTTGGAAACTTGCAAAATTTTCAAGAGCGGCGGGCAGGTTTTGAACCTGCGACTTTTGCATTACTAGTGGCGACGCCTCTTCCATCTAGATGTCAAAACTAACCCGTTAGTTAGGAGCCGTGCCACGCGTTACTGGCATTAAAATACACTTGCAAAATTGGCGGGCAAGGAACGAGCTGCGGTAGCCCAGGTGGAAGAGGCGTCGCCACTAGTAATGCAAAAGCCGCAGGTTCAAATCCTACCCGCGCTTAAAAATTTTGCAAGTAAAAAAAAAATACGATCATAAGAATTTGGTTTAGGTGGGTAATCTATTTTGAGTAGATGTGTACTTACATTCTATTGTATTGAAAGTAAGAACGTACATATTTTATGTTTAACTGCACAGTCATCTGTTTATTGTCCATTTACAATGTGTTTATTAACGATAAACTGTTTATTATTAACCCGTAAGTTCATAGTTAATAATCTGTATAAATTGGCCATTTAATGTGGCTTTCGTAAACTTTAGTGCACATCATTTATACTTAATGTTACTGCGTTTAAATAGCATTGACCAATTTATCTACCCCATAATGTGGGTGCCGGCTTAAAATAGCATCACCCCATTTCTTTCCCGTGTGGGTATCGTAAGAGGCGATTACGGACTGACAACCTGTCACTATACACACACACACACATATATATATATATTTATTACCACGTCTGACAAATATTTGAGGGTCATTCGGAAAATTATGTATTGCTATAGTGACAGGTTGTCAGCCTAAATTTGCAATACACACCCTCGAGTCCCTTAGTCACCTCTTACGACGCCCACGGGAACGGGAACCGGCACGGCAAGTTCATATTTTTTGCGCATGCCAAATATGATTTTGCAACGAGTTTGTAAAGCTTTTTTCTGGTTACCTACTCGTACAATTCTGAAGATTTTCCTTGCGCTGAACTAGATTACATAAAGATGGCCGAACAGCAGTCGAGGTAAACGCTCCACCGGGTCAACACAGGTCAATTTGTCAAAACAAAACAAGATTTGAACACGTAATGACCTTTTTAACATCACCTTCTAACTAATTCTTTTTTTCTCTTTAGGCACAGGCAAGACGGCATTAATCCGATGGTACGGAGGTCAGAACAGCGGGGGGCTGGCAGGTGTGTATAGGCTGCACGGGGATCGGCCCTTTGCCAATGGAGAGAAAAAAAAATACGGTCAAGATTATGTCTGGGTTCGTTGGAATTAGTTATTATGCGATAGTTACGAAAGTGAAATAAGTAAACCTGTTGTGTCTTGCCTTATTGTAAATTGTTCCCGTGTATGTTTTTGTGTACAATAAATGGTTAAATAAGGTGCCGTGTGATGCCGGCTTTGAATAGCATCATCCTATTTCTTTACCGCGATTGTCCTAAGAACCGACTGAAAGACTAGAGGGTTTCATGTGTATAACAATTTTGGGCGACAGGCTTACGGCCTGTCACGTTAGAGATACACGATTTTTCTAAAACGGCCCAAGAGTATTTGTCAGTCGTGGCGATAGCATTTTTATGGCCGTTAACGCTCTGCCTACCCCGCAAGGGATACGTGTGTGTAGTTATGAAATTTTATTGCAATGGAGGATCACGAGGATCTATGTCAGAGCAGAAGATAGAACGGGGAAAGTAATTTTGCAAAAGATAGTCGATCTGCGTTGGTAATGGCCTCAATCCGGAAAATATTTTTTTTTACCTGGAAATATCGTCTGTCACTAACCGTCAAATAGGCTAAGAAAAAGGATATGAGGTATCCAAGTCCTTTCATGTTTAAAAATATATGAAAAATATCAATAGGTTCTTCACCATTCCTAGTAAATTTAAACGCCATTTGCCTCATTTCGAGAAATAAATTCTCCTTACCTACCTAAAATTAGTGCTGTCACTTTCCGTCAAATAGATTTAAAAAAGTATAGGAGGTATCTAAGTTCTGTAATGTTAAAGTCTATGGGTCTTTTGCCATTTCTAGTCAATTTAGTCGCGATTGTTTCCATCGTCGCCTTATTTTGACAGAGAATGTGTATATTACGTCAAATTATAAAACTTGACACAACTTTACTTAGATATCTTTTATCCTTTTCTAAGCCTAATTGACGGAAGGTTTAATTGATGGTAAAGAAAGAGATTTTATTTTCCGATATGAGGCCAATATTGCATTTTAGAGATGTGTGTTGGAGGGTACCAAAAAGAGAATTCAGTTGCACCGGAAGTATGAGATTGAAAGGAGCTCTAATGTGAGCCCAATAAGATTTTGAATAAAGAATACGGTTACATCTTGCACCGAGTTTGACTATAGAACGATCAGCATAAATTGTGATTGAAATAAAAATACACGTTCACATTTCTTACTTTTGGTACGGTCAAGAACAGTCTGGCGAATTTAATAACGGACTGATAGATGTGTCTGTCAAACACCTTGATCAAATCGCATGCATTGCAGTGTGCCATGGTAAGTAATCAAATCAATAAGTAATAAAACTTTATTGCACAATAAGAATAAGAAAACAGAATATATGACATATTAAACTAAAAATGCGCAAAGGCGGCCTTATCGCTAAGAGCGATTTCTTATAGACAACCTGTATCCGCTTTTTGTTTGGAAATTCAGACAGACACGCGGATGCGTCAAAGATACGTCCGTCAGTCCGTCGTAGTGGCAGAACTGCCTAACTTGTTTGAATAACAATGAAACAAAGACCAATATACGGTTTGTTTCACTCTCAAAGGAACCCAAATCCCGAGCCAGAGTTGCCAGCTTAGTCGCAGCTCGGACGGATGGGTGTGACTAATCGGTCCGTTACGGGTGTTATTATAGCTTACTCGAGTGATATGTTACATTATGTTAAGATCATATAGTAACCTCAATTCGGGATATAAATTCTATTAACTTACCTGAAATTTGTATAAATTTCCGTCACTTAGTTTAAGAAAATGATAGGAAATAGCCACAAATCCGGATTTTAATTCTCTGAACTTATCAGGCAGGGGGGTACTATCCACGATGGCGTAGTGGATAGTACCCCTCCTGCCTGCTTCGCCGAGAGTCATGGGTTCGATCCCCACACAGCACAAGTGTATGTAAGTTACTTTTCAAATATTTGTGTTGAATCTGGGTGTTATATATATGTATTATATGTATTTATTTACAAAAAAGGAATTTATGTATTATATCAGCCATCTAGTTCCCATAGTACAAGCTTTGCTATGTTTGGAGTTAGATGGCGCTGTGTGTGAAAGGTCCAAGATATTGCCTAAAATTGATTTTTTATTATTATTTAATTTTAAAATTCTTGACGAGCTCGCTTCATTGGCTGTATAAAAATGAAATCCCTTGCACACACACATTCTGGCTCACCTCCTATACAGGGTGTAAGGGACAGCCCTCCGAATACTTACTGATAGGGTGCATGCAGACCATAAAACTGAACACCTTTCTCCTAGAAACATATGACAGGAACCGAAAAAAATATTCGACCTCCCATACAAAATCACGATCAGCTGACTGCATTTACAATGGAAAGTCTAAAAAATTTTACGTACCTATTCTGAATTTTTGTTTATTTTAAGTTGTTCAGTTACATGGTCTGAATGCTATCCTATCAGTTTTCAGAGGGCTGTCCCTAACACCCTGTATATTTTCTTCCCTTTGCAAATCACATTGAAATTAATTCAATTTTATCGAGTTCATTATTCAGATTATTCTTCACACGCGACCGCGTGAGAACACGAGTCAGTTACAATGTAGGTAATAAATTACCGATTAATGCTATTTATTATGCAATGATATCAATAAATGAACATTCTTAATTTGGTCGAGTTATTCTTTGGATCAAATCATGAAAGTTCTTCATTGCCGTTAATTTAAGAAGCTGTTGAGATTTTTGTGAATAAAAGAAGCAATGGATGATGAATGTAATTGTGAGTAACGTGTGTAGTGAGTGAAAAGACAAGTTATTGAACCCGGGCCTTGACCGCGGTGAAAGCAATCAGATTGCGTCGGATCGGATCATTCCTGATTCGAACGAGGACATAGAAAAATAACTACGAGGATGAGAATTTTAAATTTAGAATTGTAGAGTTGCAAGGTTTGCGAATCGAATGGTGGTTCCAAATTCAAATTCGGATCTTTAGATGGATTTGACAGAGCATACATAACTAATTCAGCCAATAGTGATTAGAGTAACGAATTAGGTGTTTTACTAGTTCCCCATCTCAATTTAAAATTATATTGAGATGGGGAACTAATAAATATATGTACGATCTTTTAATAGTACATCAACGTACCTCCTTGGGTTCAATGTTCAATCTATATACATGCTTTTTAATAAACTGTATGAGAAAACCAGCAAAGAATCCGTACTAGAGTGGATTTCTCAAGCGGAAATTTTTCTTGTCCTCGCTGAAAACGAGGTGACGCTTTGCAGATATGACTATGATATTTTTTTTCAAAATATAAGACACTTGTTCTGATATGAAGCCATATAAATAATGTTTGGAGAGTTTTTATTTTTTTAGAAAAAAAATAGTAAGTGTCTAATTTCAATGTTCGGTGGCTTGTCCCCAATCCGTTTTTCACAACATATTCATCTCTCAGGAAAATTATGTCCAACATATTTAGGAAAAATAATTTTGATTATGTTAAGGATTAGTGACCCTACGAGAAATTATTAAAAATTGAATTTTTTGATGAAAAGTTTATGAACTATGTCAAAACTAGATTTGTCCCAGCAAAAATAGCAATATCGGTGGCAATTTTGTTTTGACGCTCCCTGCTCACACTGTTGAGTATATCCAGCCCTAAAACCCTTTCCCCGCTAGGATCAGCCGAGCACTCACGCGCAGTGTGAACGGTTGTGCACTACCTCCATGCGTCTTCCCGCCAAAAATTTTAGTAAACAATTTCCGTTTACTCGGAACAAAATTTTGCAATTTCGGTGCTCAGGGTTAAAATATTTCCTCAAGGTTTAAAAATATTACAGTAATGCATTCTAAATAGCCTTTAGGTACACTTTTGAGATATAAGTTGCAAACTGGAATAACCTTGATACTTTTGTATATTTTTTAAATAAATGACTAATTTGCAATTTCGATGGGCACATTTCGGTGGCTTTTAGGGCTGCTAGAAGCCCACCGGAATTGCAAAGCTCCACCGAATTTGCTTAATTGATACAAATTACAAACATATTTAGAAATATCATGCTTTCACTCCTTGCGGGGTAAACAGATCGAAAAAGCCTGTAAAATGCGGTCGCTTTAGGTCGTTTGTTTGCAAAAAAATTGCGGTTATTGCAGAAAAAAACAAAATCTGCGTCGTAAAAGAAGACTAAGGGATAAATTCATTGAGGGAATAGAGAACAGCGTTCCCTCTGAATGCAAAATTTTGTGACCAGCCGAGCGTGTAGAGGATGGCAATACTCCCGATAAGGTGAGGCCCATGTCCAGCAGTGGATTTTTGAGCCAGCCCAGCGATCTCTCGTGGCCTTCCTGCACGGCGATCCCTTGTGGCCCTCCAGCCCGGCGCTCCCGCGAGGACCTCCAGCCCGGCGATCTCTCGTGGCCTTCCTGCACGGCGATCCCTCGTGGCTCTCCAGCCCGGCGCTACCGCGAGGACCTCCAGCCCGGCGATCTCTCGTGGCCTTCCTGCACGGCGATCCCTCGTGGCCCTCCAGCCCGGCGCTCCCGCGAGGACCTCCAGCCCGGCGATCTCTCGTGGCCTTCCTGCACGGCGATCCCTCGTGGCCCTCCAGCCCGGCGCTCCCGCGAGGACCTCCAGCCCGGCGATCTCTCGTGGCCTTCCTGCACGGCGATCCCTCGTGGCTCTCCAGCCCGGCGCTACCGCGAGGTCCTCTTGCATGGCGATTCCTCATGGCCCTCCTGCCCGGCGATCCCTCGTGGCCCTCCAGCCCGGCACTCCCGCAAGGTCTTCCTGCTCAGTCATTGACACCCGTCAGCGATAGCCGAAGACGTGGCTACTATTTGTAGTCGCAGGTATCAGTTGATTTGTCGACCGGCAGGTGCTAACAGGTGTGGACGGCTGCCGCTAACAGGGGTCTAAAGCTATCTTCAACACAATGCCATCCATATGCCAAACAACTCATTTTTTTTTAATTATTGATGGGTTTGCTCTTGACTCTAGTCTAGGTCATAGAACAGAGACAGAGTCTAAGATGGAGCGAGCTCACCCAGAAGAAGCCTGTTCACTCTTACTTTGAAGATATTAGGGTTGTATGCGTTTGGGAGCACAGACGCAGGTAGTGAGTTCCACTCTTTAGCAGTGCGCATTATAAATGATGACTGGAAGCGCTTAGTCCGAATTGGTGGAATGGCAACCAGGTATGGATGGTATCTGGCGGTGCGTCTGGATGTCCGATGGTAGAAGGGAGGGAGCTGGTGGAAACAGGTCGTGAAGCTCTTGAGCACACTCTCCGAAGTACAATCTGTAAAAACCGACAAGCAGGCAACCTTGCGGCGATGTGCCAGGCTATGTAGCTTTGTGTCCACCAGTTTTTTGTCACCTATGAGCCTCTTGGCCCTGCGTTCCACCGAGTCAAGAGCGGCAAGTTGGTATTTGGCTGAGCCATCCCAAAGGTGACTGCAATACTCCATGCAGGATCGGACTTGTGCTTTGTAAAGAGTTAAAAGCTGTCCAGGCGTAAAGTATCGCTTCACTCTCTTCAGGATGCCCAGCTTCTTAGCCGCCGTTTGAGCCTTGTACTCGATGGTCGCGCCGAAGTTTAGATTTGATGTCAACTCCATGCCTAAAAGCTCAAGCCTGTCAGTGACTGGGACAGATGTACCCCGAAAAGCAGGTGTCCAGTCGAAAGGACTCCTTTTTGCAGTGAAAAGACACGCCTGTGTTTTGGTGGCATTGAATGAGACCAGATTGTCGTCGCCCCATTGGGAGACAAGACTTAAGGTCAGATCTGTTTGCTCTACCATGGCCTTTCTTAACGAACGTATTTCATCCCCACTGGTCCCTGCACCTGTCAAGTATCTCTCTGAAACAATAACCATGCCGAAGGAGGTCATTGATATGCAGCAGGAAAAGAGTTGCAGAGAGAACAGACCCCTGAGGAACTCCGGCATCAATGGCCATATGGTCAGAGGAGCAGCCGTCAACGACTACTCTGATGGACCGTTCACTAAGGAAGTCTGAAATCCAAGTACAAAAATCTGCTGGGATGCCATGAGCAGGAAGCTTGCTGAGCAGACTTGCATGCCAGACCCTGTCAAAGGCCTTCGAGATATCAAGTGAAACAGCAAGTGCTTCGCCGTTTTTCTCGATGGCTTCGCCCCAGCAGTGCGTGACATACACAAGAAGATCACCAGTAGACCGCCCCCGGCGAAAGCCATATTGACGGTCACTGAGAAGATCCTTGTCTTCAAGGTTCCAACTTTCCAGGCCCCCGGCACCGTTCTTTCTTTAAGAAAGAGGCGGAACAAGCGTGTCAGCACAGGAGACAGTTCATGCGCACAAAGTCTTAACACTCTTGCTGGTATGCCATCAGGCCCGCTGGCTTTGTTCACGTCTAGACTGCACAATACTCTTCGAACCTCTTTAGTGTGTACTGCGATCTCCGACATCGAAGAATCGCAACGAGGTACAGTAGGTGGTTGCTTGGTGCCAGCGTCAACAAATTTGCCTTCTCACTTGCAGAGTGAGCCAGCGATCCCACAGGTTTCAGCATTGGAGGATCTGAGGCACAATTGCAACTTCGGTGGCACAAACCCAATTTCGGTGACATGAATTCAATTTCGGTGACAAGGCAATTTCGGTGACCCAAATAACTCACCAAATACTATTGTTATATATTTCCCTGTTAATATATTATATTCAAAATGAGTATCTTTTGCTATACAGCTACAAAAAACATCAAATAAGCAAAAAATTCAAAAATCCACCGAAATTGACAAAAACATGCAGTTGTTGAAAATGCCTCACTAATATTATGTGTGTGTGTGTATAGTTTGTGTGTGTATGTATGTATGTTTGCCTTTTCACGCTCAAACGGCTTGACCGATTCGGATGAAAATTGGTACACAGGTAAAGTATAACCCAGAACAACACATAGGCTACTTTTTACCGCGGGCAACCAACTATTACCACGGGAAAATGAGTAGCAGCGGGTGAAACCGCTGGGCGGACATCTAGTAAATAATAACACTATCGTGGAGTAGGTTGAAGTGCTGCTGGAAGTACAGTATTCCGGCAGGAATTCTGGTGTCTAGAGGTGGTTATCCATTCCTTTTTATTACGAGCAGATATCTACTTACTGATTTTGAGTAGGTTAAAGTAAGTCTAAGCAGTCCTTAAAGTCCTTAAGTAGCTTGAAGGCTAATGAAGTAGTTTGGTAGGATGGATAATGAAAGTCGTCAAATTAACATTACTGTTTTGTAATCAACACATCTTAAAACTAAATCAACAATTACACAATAGTCAACAAAGATCGTAGACAACAGCAACAACACAAAAACAACTTATTGTACACACAATAAATATCACATTTCAATAACCTGAGTCAAAATGGTGGAAATACATCTCCACCAGATCTACTTTAAGTCTTATTTGTAGGTATTTTATTTACAAAATCGAACGACAAATCCGAATCGTTTTAGAATTGTAGCGAAATAAGTACGCTTACAGAATAAGCTTTTAAACTTTTTCGCTCTTGCAGCCGTTTTAGGCAAATACTTTGAGTATATTCAGCCTGTGTTTTTTATTAATTTAGTGCTTTCCCTTGTGGTGGTAGATGTGCTTGTAGACGGGAACGTGGACAGGGTAGGGCTTGGGGATGGGGACTTCGACCTTCTTTTCGACGGTAACGGGGTAGGGCTTCTCGACTTCATAAGGGACGGGCTTCTCAACCGTGTAGGGCACTGGCTTTTCTACAATTTGGGGCACAACCTGCAAAAAGTAAAAATAGATTTGAGAAATACGTAATAGGAAGGAAGTAAAACATTCACGACTCAGAATCATGTACAAGTAGGTCACCGAAATACAGGTTGATTGACAAATTGATCAACAATTTATTAATTTTGAAAATGGAACGTTACTACTCTATGTCGTAATCTGTCAAAGTACCGGTTAAACTAGATTACGCGGGAAACGATTTGTTTATTTTTTCAGAGCGTACGGTCCACTGGCTGTCACTTTTACTTTCGTTGTGGCCAGTTGCATTACGTAATAATCGGTGCAACGTCTCGGATGGTGCACTTATAAAACACCTTATGTCACTCTGATTGTTTGAGGTTAAACGCCTGCAGACAATGGTGGTATGTCATAATTTTTCCCGCGCAAAGTAAGATAAGACTGTGCATGCAGTAAATAATCACGTTTCTCCTTTTTGTGGTTTGTATTGGAAAGCTAAGAAAGGCACAAAGGTAAAGTTATTAACCTTTGATCTGCCTTGGAGATTATTTGCCAGTCGAATCTAATTAAATATGTGTCGACTTCCTCCGCTTTTTTCGGTGCTGCACATTTAAGTCTTGGCATAGACCATGTTGTGCTGTAAGTAGTATAAGTAGGTCAAGCTTGACCACGCGGATGTAATATAGCTCAACTTCCGAGTGAGTTAATTGAATTTTGGCATAGCATGCTTTCCTAACTGCCTACTTCCAAATCGATTCATTTCACCCGTTTAAAAACTACCCACGTTAACCACACCATAAATGAACTGCTTGATTTGGGCTATGAGGTATATTCCCGATTTTCCTGCTTTGTAAATCTTTTGCTGAAAGGAAAAAAGGCTGGCAAGGTCACTTAGTGACGTATCGGAGTCTTCACCTTCACCATCGGAGTCTGAGCCATGGTTTAGATGGTCTTATTGGGCTAGGGCCTGAATCAGGGCAAGACTGGAACGAGTGGAACTCAATACCTGCGTCTGTGTTTCCAAACGCATACAACCCTGATCTCTTCAAAGTAAGAGTGAACAGGCTTCTTCTGGGTGAGCTCGCTGCATCTTTGACTCTGTCTCTTTCCTATGACCTAGACTAGAGTCAAGAGCAAATCCTTCCTTAATAAAAAATGAATGAAAAAAAAACTGGCGTAGCTTACCTTATAGACGGGAACGTGGATCGGCTGCTCCACAGTCACATGCACGGGGTAGGGCTGCGGTATGGGGATCTTCACATACTGCGGCACTGACACGGCCACAGGGTGAGGCACTGGCACTCCGATCTTCTTCACCACAGTTACGTGGTAGGGCTTCGTGTGCTCCGAGTGGGAGTGACCTTCGGGCTCCCATTCTTCAGATGGCCGGGCTGATGCTAATGCTGCTAGCAGCAGGACGGCTGTTGCTTTCTGGAAAATTTGAAAATTAGGTTCAGATTGGAGAGTTCTGGCTGGTAGAAGGTAAAGATATCTGTTAAGAAGAGTTTAAAGAGATTTAAGATAATCCCGTAAAATTGTAAGTGCTTAATTTGAAATGGAATAAGATTCTTAAAAGCATAACTTTGAGATAAAAGCAAAAATGAACAGAGAAATAATTTTGCTAAATATAAAGAATGAAAATAGTAGACGCAAGCAGAAGCAAAGGTATGCCTCAGCAATTAAAACTTATCGACACGGAAACGTTTAGGGCAATCAGCGTAAATCAAATCATAAATCTAGTATCCATAATGAACACTGAGTGTTAAACCACTGGAATTTAGAAGCGTTTAGCTACGGTTTAACTTAAACTGCTAGGAAGTGGTTATACAAAATTACGGGGAAGTGAGAAAGGGCCCGATTCCCTTCACCTTCTTTGCTCAGGATTGGTTATGTCTTGTTACGTAATTTTAAACCATGTTTGGTAAACACACTATGACTATGAGACAAAATGTCGTAAACTTTTAGGAAAGTCACTGATTTTGTCCTAAATAATTTTAAAATAAAACGTGTCTAATAAAACACCTAATGCATGAAACTATTCAGCCTATTGACCGCTTTCTATGAGAAAAACTAAACTAGACCAATTCAAATTTAGAACACTGCAACTTTCCGGCCTATTAATTTTGTAGCACACTTCCGATTATGTCACTGTTATCATTATCACTGGCCGAATATTCACAAGCAACTTACAAATCCGATCATGTTGTAGTGTTTGGATGCTGTCGAATTCTCTTGTTGACTGATGCAGTGCACAATCCCCACAAGCAATTTATACTTGGTGAAATGAACGTACACCTTTCCATTGAGCGATAGCATCTCGATACTCTCAGACAGTTTGAACTTGCGACGCCATCTTGACTTTTGCTATCACTTCTTTGCTGCTACTGGAACTCGCTGTGGTTTGTCGAAGAAAACACGCAATGGATTTGGTGTAAAGCGTATATATCGTAATAAAAGTGATAGTGATAGTTATAATAGTACGCATGCAGTACTATACGTTCAGATTTAAAGGAATGGCTTCTGTTTTTTTTTCGATGATGTGTGCTATAGTTTTGGTAGTTTTGCAAAGCTGTTATGGAAGTTATTATGTTTTATGTAATGAGACGTTATGTGACGGTCTTTTTTATTGCGGCATGTTACAAATAATTCGGTTGTCTTGTGTTGTGCCATTGTGATTGTGTTGTATTGTGCCCTTAATTACATACTCGATAGATATTAAAATATGGTAACCTATTTTTATATGGTATTCAAAGTAGGTACTACTTTTGGCATTGCCTGCTTGCCCTTATCCCAATTTATTAAGGGTCGGAGCAACATGTTATTTTCTTCCATTCATCTCTATCAGCCATCAAATCTTCGTTTACACCCTTTTGCTTTATAACATTTTATAAGCAATCCATCTAAACATTTTCACTGATTTTCAAAAAAAATGTGGTTCGCAATTCGACGTGTTTTTATGTATGTTCAACGATTACTTAAAGACGCCTGGAGCCCTGGAGTAATTTGGAAAATCAGCAAAGTCCAGAAAAAAGAACAGATCCATACATGATGACAGGACTCACCAACATTTGATAAAAATTGTAAAAAAAAAAGGAAATTTGTGTTACACAAATTTCTTTTATCTACACTCGTCTCATAATGTTCGAATTATGAATTAGAAAACAGATGCATAATGACCTACTTTATGCATTCTGCCTATAAAAACTAGGGTTTACTATAAATTACAGAAGCGTAATGACTTAATGAGAAAACTCTTAATTCGATAAAGTTGAGAAATGAAACGAAGTTTTTTTTCCAATACTCAAATCGCCATCTTCCGCCGCACCTGACAGTTGTTGTTGGACGGTAATTTTTCGGATGTTGTTCAGTTGTTTTAATAGGTTTTTGTTCTGTTGTTGTTGAGATGTTGTTCAGATGTTGTTCAGATGTTGTTCACTTGTTGTTCAAATGTTGATTAGTTGTTGTTCAGATGTTATTCCGATGTTGTTCAGTGTTGTTCAGTGTTGTTCAGTTGTTGTTCAGTTGTTTAGTTATTTGCTGTTGAGACTCGACATCTAAACAACTGTTAGTAAAGAATCCTCAAAAATTCATATCAAGCCATATTACGTTCTCGTATTGAATTTGACCGTGTATCGGGCCTTGCAATCGCCGGTGCGGACGTTTGGAAAAGTGTTCAACTGAGTAAATTTTTTAGAGCGGAGATAAAATAGTGTATGCAACTGCATATAATTAGGCATTAGAATGCTCGTGTCAATCTATTATCACACTCGGCTACGCCTCGTGTGATAAACAGACACTCGCATTCTAATGACCCCCATTATATGACAGTTGCATAAACTACTATTTTTTGCATTGACGGATCATGACGTCATTAAGTGATAATAGTGGATAATACGCACCGCCGCCAATACTTGCTTTGTGATAATACTATCCTACATTGAATAAAGTAATTTCATTTTTTCTCCATATACCTAGGTATCTTACCTGTAAAGTATGGTTATTTACTGGTCCAAGCTCATATAATTCACCACCAGACTACATTAATATTTGCTATCGACACGCTAGAAGAAGTATGGTTAGTTATCAGATAGACAACACTTTTGAATATAAGAATAATCTATGCTCTCTCCTTCACTATCCCTTGCAACGAAACTCCAACCTCCATGCACTCTTTCCTCCAACACAATTCCCACTTGTCCATTAAAATCCCCTCCGAAATAGATTCCTTCATTCATTGGCACTTCTATCATAAAAGTCGCATCAAAATCTTCCCAAAATGTCACTCTCTTTCTGTCATTTTCACTCTGAGCCTCAGAGTCTGAGGTGCTCATGTCGCAACGCAGGGAAACGATAGAATCAGGAAATCCACTGATTTGCTGTATTTATTACTTTTATATAGATTGTACTTCGGAGAGTGTGCTCAAGAGCTTCACGACCTTGTTCCACCAGCTCCCTTCTACCATCGGACATCCAGACGCACCGCCGGATATCATCCGTACCTACCTGGTTGCCAATCCACCAATTCGGACTAAGCGCTTCCAGTCATCATTTATAATACGCACTGCTAAAGAGTGGAACTCACTACCTGCGTCTGTGTTTCCAAACCAATGCAACCCTAATCTCTTCAAAGTGAGAGTGAACAGGCTTCTTCTGGGTGAGCTCGATCCATCTTAGACTCTGTCTCTGTCGTATGACCTAGACTAAAGTCAAGAGCAAACCCATTCTTAATAAATAATAAAACAGGCATTGTCAGACATTATTCTAAAGATACAGAACAAATCAGCAACAAGCTTCGTCAAAAACTGTGACAATAATACGTTTCAGCAACATGTTTCGTTTCGTCAAAAATATTTGATTTGCTAGGGAATGGACATATCATTCCGTCGTCTTTCTGAAAAAATCTAGAGAAATTACAGAAACTGCGATTTATCCATTATTTCTTTAGACTAAATCTAGTCTAAACGATGGATAGGTACTGAATTTTTTTGCATTTTTCTACTTCTTCTGTCATGTGGGACACCCGAGTCAATGAACAACCCGATGACCCTGGTGTCAAAATTTTTAAACCGCCTACTTCTGCTAGTAGGCCTTTGACTTGAATTTATCAAGTCAAAGCAGGCTGAACCACATGATTGTCCGAAAGGAAGATATTTCCGTGATTTGGAGGGCACGTTAAGCCGTGTGTGCCGGTTGCTGTCTATGACAACTTAGACAGTGGTAGTTACAAAAACCGTGTCAAAGGCCTTTCCGCTCTTCAAACATTTTGAACAATAAAATCCTTGAATAGTTGTTACTTTGAGGTTTTTGTCGGTCGTTAGGAAAATTTATGTAATTTAGGTATGGTTCCATGTCAGAGGTCATCAACATAGTCAGAGGCCTGCTCAACCATGCCACGTCTGAGCCCTAATCAGCCAAGTTAGAGGCCTACTTCTTATCCAGGGTAATTTTTTGAGCGCAATTACATTTCCTGACATTATAGTTCGCTGATTTAAACAAACTGGTGGACACCAAGCTACATAGCCTGGCACATCGCCGCAAGGTTGCCTGCTTGTCGGTTTTTTACAGATTGTACTTCGGAGAGTGTGCTCAAGAGCTTCACGACCTTGTTCCACCAGCTCCCTTATACCATCGGACATCCAGACGCACCGCTGGATACCATCCGTACCTGGTTGCCATTCCACCAATTCGGACTAAGCGCTTCCAGTCATCATTTATAATGCGCACTGCTAAAGAGTGGAACTCACTACCTGCGTCTGTGTTTCCAAACGCATACAACCCGAATCTCTTCAAAGTAAGAGCTCGCTCCATCTTAGACTCTGTCTCTGTCCTATGACCTAGACTAGAGTCAAGACCAAACCCATCATTAATAATAAAAAAAATCGTGTCTGATCGTTATTTTCGCCACTAATTTGTCCAAGTAGTGATTGATATGCCAAGGAATCCTTAGTTAGAATACTTTATACGAGAATTGAGAAAAATATCAACCAAAAAGACATCAAATTAGACAAGCGAAAAATTTACGCCCTACTACTTTAGAATGTACGGAATTCTAGTTACATACGAACATTTGCATAAAGGCGGGAAGTTGGCCATTCGTCTACTGTCACTCACTAACTTAGTACGTATTCTATTTACATGCCATCTGTAGAAGGTGAATGTACTGTAAGTTTTTTCTTCATCATCGTGTCAATGGATTATTCTTTCCGCTCGTAAAAGGACACATGTAAAAGGACACAGATAGCACTATGTTGCGTCATATTTTTCCTACCGCACATATCACACAAACTCACACACACACACACACACACACACACAAACACACTTTCTGTTTTTCTTTTTAGGCATTTTTTTTTTCTTTTATGTAATGTTTTTTAAATCAGGGTATTTGTTACTTCCTTCTGCTTGGGTACATATCTCTCGCCCATTAACTAAGAGAGCAGGGAGAGGCTGAAAATGAGCGCTGCCTTCATGGCACGTGTCAGCATAGGCTGAGCCTTTTCCTTTTGGCAAATATGTTTTAAATCAATAATATGTGTCTTCTTGTTGAGTGTTTATTTTTTCAATAAATATTTTTCTTATCTTATCTTATCTTACATATTGTGTCCTCTAAGTCTCTTACAAATCTGATAGGTGCGAAATTCGACCCGAGCGAAGAGGTTAAGTCATATTTTTCACTGCCAATATTTGGCGACCGCAATGGTATTCTTAGTCGCCAACGCCGCCAAATTCAGCTCGCATTTGCTGCAAGAGACTGTCCTAGGGCACGTTCATGCTGTTTCTCCTTGTCGGTATTTTCTCCGATGTTTTAGCACGCCAGTCAGGAGAAATTTTCTACCATGCGCTCCAAAACGCGGTTTTACGAAATGTCAAAGTATAAAAGAGCGACGAAAGATATATTATCCGTGGTCCATTGAACGCGCCCCTAAACACGAAAGGAAGCTACTTGCCGAATTTTATAGCTCTAAGTAAGTTGACAGTAAGTACCCATCCTATGAATTTTTAATTCCCTTGAGAGTTCAATTGTAATGTAACTCAAATCTGATCAGCTGATCAGAAAAGAAAAGGTATGGGAGTTCATCTACATGAGAATAGTATTATACAGGAGGCATTTTATTTTTACTTTTCGACCTTCTTGGGGAAAGTCTTCAGTTTTCGTTATCGGTCACTAGTAAAATTTCACCCTATTTGAAATAAGATGGGTATATAAGCGTAGGAGAATGTCTTCCAACGTTTGGAAACAAATTCGATAGTAAAAATTATGCTATTTCAAAACTTTTGAACACACGTCCCGTCACTTATTTTCATTAAAAGAAATTCCAATAAACTGCCTCGCAAACAGTCTGACGACAAATTAACATTGTACACGATAAATATATACCTTTCAGGTTTTGTAATAAATCGTCGGCATGGACAGTACGTAGTGTCGCCTAGAGTTACTCTGTTAGGATATCGATATTTAATTATATCTTCTTTTCGAGTAGAACACCAAGTTGTATAAAGACCCGATGAACGACGAGGCGTAAACGGGAGATAGTGCATTATGGCGTACCCTCGGGGAGGCCCACGTCCAGCAGTGGACTGCTATAGGCTGATGTGCCTTGACACCAAGCTCATGTTGACATCCTCATAAAAATACAATCAAACTTTATATGGACGTAAACACATTGTAAATTCGTCGCTCATCTAACTTAAAGGCGTAGATATATGACATACTAAATACACAAAAAAAAACATTATCACCATCGTTTATGTACCTAGTATTGGAAGATGTATATGCGGTGCAAAGTAAACACTTCGATACCGCGTTTGAGTCGCATTGTTCTTTGCCAATCTGTCACGTGGCGCCATCTTGCAGATATGTTGGAACTGTTGTGTCTTGCTTGCTTTTGAACCACTTGAGCGAGCTTCTGGTTGTAGCTTCCAGAGGTCGCTACACTTTTCTACTCTTTACTAGATTTCCGCCCGCTGCCACTCATTGGCCTTTGTGGTATTCCAGGTTAAACTCTACCTGTGGTCCAAATTTCATCCAAATCGGTCAAGCCGTTTGAGCGTGAAGAGGTAACAAACATACATACACACACACAATATCTCAGATTTATAATATTAGTATGGATGTCACATGTAGCGGAAGCTACAATCTAGCGTATTTTCACGTAGGGGAATTTAATCTTATCTCAATTCCCTACGTGATTTGCGTCATATTTTTACTTAGGTTTAGTTACTATATGAGCTGAATTACATGTTAATAAAATTCGCATTAACTACGGATACTTCGAGTATAATTTACCGCCACCTCTAACCATTAGTTGGTATATCACACACGTTTTTAGTGATGTATAACGAATTCATCGATATAGTTTGAGTTGTGAATCAACATCACTACGGTCAAAGTTCAGTGGACAACAGCTGTGTTGAGTTTGTTTATAATTAGCAACGACACCTCACTACTTTTGTATGAATTAATCATTGCATGACCCTAATAAGGGGAAGCCCATGTCCATGTGGGTTGTGGTTATTGATACTTTAAGTTCGTAAATAAACATATTTATGTGTTTTCGGGAACATTGTGTGAGTGCGTAGTGGATGAAAGACCTGGTTACCCATAGTACAGGGAATCCTAGTTTGGGGACCTTGCACATTTATTGTTGTGCAATAGGTACCTACTTGCTATCTTTTAAACAAAGTTCTAGCTCAATACTTTAAGGTTGTATGTTGTACATGGCGCATGTTGAAGAATTAAACATATATATTTTTATTTTTTTATTTTTTATTTTGGTGTTACAATGAATCCCTCCGGTGCATTTCCGGGGTATGATTTAAGCTGTCACCAATTTAAGTAGTTTTCTGTTTCCTTAATAATAGAGTTTGCCCCCAAAATAATAGATTTGTCACCAAAATCTAGTCATCAAACAATATAAAATCAGTTCCACGAAAAATTACCTAAAATCATGGAGATATAAGGTCTAGTACCAAATTAATATTTTTGAATGTATTTTAATAGGTTTGTCCTAAGAAGTATTGAAGAAAATTAATTTAAAGTGATCACCAATAAATCATATTTGTGTCCCGATAAAAATTTCAATAAGTTTCAAAAAAATTAGAAGTTATCATCATCATCGTTTCAACGAAAACAGTCTACTTACTACTTTACTGAACATATTATGCCTGCCCCAAGGAGCTTAATTCCCACAGGTAAAAGCAGTATTTCGATAAACTTCTAGTAGGATAGTAAAACACATAGTTCTCGTGAAATAGTCAACATTTGTTCCTATTTAATATAAGAAGGCATTTTCTAGGCAAACGCGAATCATCCTAGACCTCATCGTGACTTTCCATCAGGTGCGATTGTGGTCAAGCGTTAGCCTATACCATTAAAAAAAGTGAATGCACTCTCAGCAATGAAATTGACGCGAATGAAGTAAAGTTGCACCTCGCTGCCCGCGCCACGCATCGTATGATCCTACGACCCATTGCTGAGGTCTGATTGGTAATTTTTTAAAGCGCGCCAATTTGGCTCCGCCTAATTGAATATTTTTTCATTCAAATTGACAATTGATGTTTTAAATTGGTAGCGAACAATATTATTTTGATAAATTAATTAAATAAAATTTTACCACTGTATTGGTGACAAAATAGCAAATTAAAGGGAATCGCAGTCGGGGAACGAAAATTGATTTATTTGGTGACAGATCTACCATTTGGAGTACCAACCTATTATACCGCGTGTTACAGAATAACAAGTAAAGCCGTGAGGGTGTAAAAGGGACCCTTGTAAAGAGTCTATTGACAAAATTTTTAAGCCGTTGTGTTGATTTTAAAAATTACGGAAATTATATTTTTATATCAAATAACTCGAAAAAAATATCGTTGCATCGCAGCACTACTTTGACAGTTTAAAGTTCAACTGAAGTTGCCAACGCGGCGCATCAAGATTTGATATACATTGCTTGTTATTTCATGGGTGTAATCATTTTAATGAACTGAAGATAACCAGAAATGTATGCCAAATTGAAATTCGTTGGAATGGAAGTGTAGTACTGACCTAGACTAGTGCTGTTATTATTTCATCGACTGATGAAAATAAAGAATATTATTATTTTTGCGTTATTTTGTAACAGCTTGTATAAGTAACAAAACTATTATTATGAGAACGAAGTATAAATTCAATCAATGCACTACAATTTCTTTGGTTATCCATCTTTAATTTTACACATTATATAACATTAATTTGGTGATGCATACCTGGGAACACATTTGTTTATCTGAGAACGAAAATATTTCGTGACGCTAGATCTCATTATTTGGTGATACTACTTGATGACAAATATAAATGTTGGTGACAGAAAATATATTCCCCTTACGGATTATTCCCAACATGTCTGATAACGGTACGACACAATCCTACAACGACCAAATCCGATTTGACTTTTCAAAATGAATCCGTATCACAATGCATGAAAGTCTAAATGTGTTAATCTCAAAATGAATGAAATCAAATCGAATCCTCTTATGCATTTCTCCTTACTCTTAACATTGCAACTTATTTATTTATATAAAGATAAAAAGCCGTTATTTGAAAAAAAAAACGATTTCATAGTTTATTGTCAGTCAACCCATCGCCAAAAATATAAGGTGTAAAAAAATTACAGCAAAACTTTCAAGGGGTAAATCAGCCTATGAAACTGAACAGCTTTCCCCAAGGAATAAGAATTGGACTTTCAATACAAATGTTTCAGCCGACTGAGCCATTTTTTAAAATATTTTGACCTATGTTCCTTGGGAGAGTTGTTCAGTTCTAAGAGCTGGTTCACCCCTTAAAATATTTGCAGCAAATGTTTTTATAATTTTGTATATTTTGACTTGAAACCCTCAACTCCCTTGGTTCCTTCTTGCTGTATTATCCTCTTAATTATTCTGTGCATCTTTATGCCATCTCTCTCTTTTCGTGTGGGACACCTGATGTCAGAGATTTTCAACCGCCTACTACTAGTATTAGGCCTCTGACATGGCCGGCTTAGAACTAAGGTACTCGAGAGTTACATATTGTGTAGGTATTGCAATTTTATAGGCGATAGGCCGACAACTTATGGTGATACACAATTTTCTGAATGGCCCTTAAATAGACGTGGCTTTAATGTCCATTTTTACGGCCTTTTACGTTCTACCTACCCCGCTAGGAACATAGGCGTGATGTGTGACTTGTGTGTGTGTGTGTGTGTGTGTCTTTTTGCAGACGGCTCTTAGAAATCTCCAAACGAGACCACACAGGATCATCCCCCGCTGATTCAAGATGGCGTCACGCAACTGTCAAAATAACGCCAAAACGGTTTGATTTATCGGTTTCCAGTGCAAGAGTGATACTGTAGGTGGCATCAGAACAACATGTGTTTGTTTTAGAGTGTGTCATACGGTTCTCCTACTTGTCGTCTGTCGCTGCGTACTTTTAACGCACCGTAACGCATCCGTCTGTCACGCAAAAGGAATTGCGAATCACCTGAATTGAGAAACGCTAATCAAAAGATAAGATAATATAAGTAAGCAGGTACTGTAGTACCTAGGTAGACTGTAAACTTAGTCACAGAATTCAGATGGTTTAAACATTATCTATTTGAATGCCAAATTTTAAAACACTTCCCGTGTCAGGTACACAATTTTTGAAAATTTTGCAGGTTTGCGAAAACGTGATGTACCTCTAATTATTCAAAGTTATTTATATTACATCCACGCAAGATGTAATATAAATACATATATGACGTCATAGCCTCGTAGATTTGACGCAGGTAAGGCGGTTATCCTACTACGACGGACTGCATACGTATTTTTAACGTACTTATCTGTCTGTCGTCTGCCAGGAAATTTCAAATTCCGATACAAAAATTGGATACCATATTATCACACAATACCGCTGCGATTTTAATAAGGTGCTTGAAAGACATATCCGTCTTTCATAGTGGAGATTTGCCTAAAGCACCACAACATTTTATCATGAACTAAATACGTTGTCCGGGTTATCTATAGGCAATGTTTTAAATACCGTGTGATGCCGGCTTAGAATAGCATCACCGCATTTCTTACCCATGGGTGTCGTAAGAGGCGACTAAGGGACTCGAGGGTTAGATGTGTATTGCAATTTTAGGCGGTGGGCTGACAACCTGTCCCTATATTAAATACACAGTTATCTGATGACCCTCAAACTTTTGTCAGACGTGGTGTTAATATCCGTTTTACGGGCGTTAACGGTCTGCCTACCCCGTAAGGGATAATAGGCGTGATTTATGTATGTATGTTTTAATGGACAGGCATGTAAATAGTAAAGTGTCAACCTACGAGTATTCTCTCTTCAGGGTGTCCCTTAGGTACTTTATGGTATCTCTTTCATATCAAGGTTTGTCATATCTTAGTATCATCCATCATTGTATTAAATGAGGCATTTAATTAGATGTAAACAATACTGTAATAGTAGTTTATGCAACTGTCATATAATGGGGGTCATTAGAATGCGAGTGTCTGTTTATACATATGATATATGATAAACAGACAATCACATATGATATGATAATAGATTGACAAGAGCATTCTAATGCCTAATTATATGCAGTTGCATACACTATTTTATCTACACTCTAAAAAATTAACTCAGTTGAACACTTTTCCAAACGTCCGCACCGGCGATTGCAAGGCCCGATACATGGTCAAATTCTATACGAGAACGTAATATGGCTTGATATGAATTTTTGAAGATTCTTTACTAACAGTTGTTTAGATGATTTTTTTTATTTTTTTTTTATTAATGATGGGTTTGCTCTTGACTCTAGTCTAGGTCATAGGACAGAGACAGAGTCTAAGATGGAGCGAGCTCACCCAGAAGAAGCCTGTTCACTCTTACTTTGAAGAGATTAGGGTTGTATGCTTTTGGAAACACAGACGCAGGAAGTGAGTCGAGTCTCAACAGCAAATAACTAAACAACTGAACAACAACTGAACAACACTGAACAACATCGGAATAACATCTGAACAACAACTAATCAACATCTGAACAACAACTGAACAACATCTGAACAACATCTCAACAACATCTCAACAACAACAGAACAAAAACCTATTAAAACAACTGAACAAAATCCGAAAAATTACCGTACAACAATAACTGTCAGTTGCGGCGGAAGATAGCGATTTGAGTATTGGAAAAAAAACTTCGTTTCATTTCTCAACTTTATCGTATTAAGAGTTTTCTCATTAAGTCATTACGCTTCTGTAATTTATAGTAAACCCTAGTTTTTATAGGCAGAATGTATAAAGTAGGTCATTATGCATCTGTTTTCGAATTCATAATTCGAACATTAGGTATGAGACGAGTGTAGATAAATATTTTAAGAGGTTAATCAGCCCATGAAACTGAACAACTTCTTTTTTTTTTGTTTATTTGGCAAAGCAAACAACTGTATACATAGGTTACTTACATAAAACTTAGTATACAAAGCATAAGTTTATATACAGTCAACTACGCTATTCACGGATTGAATACATAAACCGTAGGTAGTAAACCAGTAGGTAGTTTAGAAACAGGCTGATAAATTATAACATGTAACACGTTTAAGACACTTACGAAATTTTATCTTCATACACACATACACATATCACGCCTGTTATCCCTTGCGGGGTAGGCAGAGCGCAAACAGCCGCAAAAAACGGACTTTGCCCCACGCCTGACAAACATTTGAGGGTCATTCGGAAAATTGTGTATCGCCAATATCGCCATAGTAACAGGTTGTTGTATATCTCACGGACAAGAAATGGGGTGATGCTTTTCTCAGCCGGCATTACACGGCATTTTTTATCTTCATGACTTACAATAAACAATCAATTTGCCAATTCTCTTGAAAGTGATCTCTTAAAACTTTTCCCAATGAACACAGGTCAAAATAAAAAAATTAGCTTACATACAAAATGTTCCGGGTCAATTTATATGGGAGAGAGATAATTTTTTTTTAATTTATTTATATTAATCTACGTTACTTGGAGAAAGTTGTTCAGTTTCATGGGCTGATTCACCTCTTATCATATTTGCAACTAATATTTTCATATACTTTAAATCGCTCATTTTCAGATACAAACTATACATCAACCATAGCTAAATCTAGTTATCTCAACAAAATGGTAGAGTCATTTTGCTATGAGATAAGATGTAGGCACTGACTACTTATAGGTAGGTACATCCTATAACTTAGGTACCTATGTATTGCAATAATGGCCTGGCTTGTGTTTGGAACTCGTTTGCGAAAAGTCACAGAATTTTCAGTTTGATTGTAATATGGCCAATATAATGGGGTAACATTTAGAATGTTATAATCTTTCTTATGCCTCTTGGTAAAGCTAATCAATAGATAAATATTGGCCTCAATTTGGTAAATGAATCTCTTGTTTAGAATACGATAGAAATATCTAAGATATGTCATGACTTAAAATTTAACGCATAATACGCGTTAGCTTTTATTTTGAAAACTTGCAAAATTTTCGAGCATTATACGCGTTACGCGTTATCTGTCAAAATAAGGCGACGATGAAAACAATGGCGACTAAATTGACTAAGTAGAAATGGCGAAGAACCCATTTAGATTTTTAAACATGACAATACTTACCTACTTATTATCCTTTCCTTTTCTAAACTAACATCTAAGTCTTGTCAAGTTCAAAATTCTCAATGGGTTCTTCGTCATTTCTAGTCAATTAAGTCGCCATTGTTTTTGGCAGACAACGCGTATTTTGCGTCAAGTTATTATATAAGACATAACATGACTTAGATGTCTCCTATCCTTTTCTCAACCTATATGACGGAAAGTGACAGCGCTAATTCAAGGTAAGTTAAGATGATTTATTTCCCGAATTAAGGACAGAGTCAGATAGCAAAATAATCTATGTTGAACAAGTTGAATTAACTTGTAAAGCATTAGAGAAGACAGTTAACAAGAAATTGTGGAGTCTAACCTGGAGCGAGCGAAGGATTGGAGACAAGACAAGAACACGACTTACGATCATACCTTCAAACTTGTATGGTCAAAGAACCGGTTCTTATACATACCCCACAATTTTGCGGTATTTTGCCGGTTCGGTGTTTCTTGCCGTGTGATGCCGGCTTAGAATAGGTGAATTAGAGTTGGTGTCGTAACAGCCAACTAAGGGGACTCAAGGGTTACAATTGTATTGAAATTCAAGGCGATATACCTACCTACTGACAGCCTGTCACTATGGTGATACACAATTTTTTTAATGACCCTCAAATGATGGTAAGACGTGGCGTAAATGTCAGTTTTTTTCGGTTGTTTACGCTCTGCCTACCTCGCAAGGGATATAGGTGTCATATTGTACGTTACTGACAATGGAGTTGTATGAAACTATGGCGTATATCATAGGTCCACTTTTCTTTGTTGACATCTCTTCTAGTATGAAATGGACAGGTATCAAAATGGGCTTCTAAAGTGGCTGACTTAACTGTAGAAGCACACGCCGCACCGCAATGCGAATGTTACTCACTGGCTGTCAAATGCCGCTATACCATTCGGCAAATGTGTGAATGTATAAACCTACATGGTCAAGGAACCGAGGAGCCCGCTTTTTCCCGCCGCGCGCCGCCGCCAATCACTCGCGACATTTCCCAAGCCTTCCGCTTTCCCGCGCTCCATACGTCACTCAACACACACGGGGCGGCCACCGACACAAGCCCGCCAATCAACACGTACGCCATGTTGTTACCGGGGCGGGGCCAACGTCACCCGTCTCACTCGAACACACCCAACAATTCAACCTTCCCGCTCCCACCACCAACCTCTCATTGGCGGCAACGCAATTAAGCGCGGCAATTCGAATTCTATTTTTGAAGCAAATGTTTTTTCAGCGCTTGTTTATGGTTCGGAACATTAAGCGGCCGTTTTTAGCGACACCTGTCTGTTTCGGATTGTCTTTTTTGGGTTGGCTTTTTGATTTGACGGGGTTGTAAGATGGCGGTCTATAAAATTGAGCTGGTGATTTATAGCGGGAATTAACAGGTTGTTTGATGCGAATGTTTGATGGATTTATAACGTGTGGCGCGAGTAATAGGCGATAAATTTGGAGGCGCGTCTCAGGTGGGTGGCTACTGATTTTATTAGCCATCCCATTTGGTGAAAAGTTGATGTGATCTTAAAATTATCGTAAAGCATCATTATTAAAGGTTGGTAGGTACCTATATATACATATCTGCTAGGGTCAGAGGCCTACTTGTAGCATCTAATTATCGGTTTACAAATTCTGACATCAGGGTTCATCGGGTCGTTCATAGACTCAGTGTCCTACACGATAGAAGAAGAAGAACGGTAAGATTCGAACTCCGTAGAATTCAATCGCGGAATTCGAATATGATACAATAGATCGAACCACAATGAAAACTTGTCCTACATTGCATTGGTACTTACCGATATTAATCAAATTCTTTGTCAAACATTCCGCCATCAACAGATTCTTCATATTTTGTTCCTCACGATAACGTCATAGTACTTACTGGAAGTGATCTCTAAATTGTATTTACTACTCCGCTCGTAACAGCACACATGTGTGCTTGAAGTACAATACAAATCTATTGTTGCAAAATTCGACCTGAGCAAAGTGGTTAACATCGAAACATACCTACCCTACCTGCGGAAGGCATCGGAAAGTTCAGTCGCTAGATTATATAATATTGTTATTTGTAAAATATGACAATTCATACAAAAAATATTTGATATCTATCAAATTTCTGAGTCATATTCAAACAATGTTGTTACCTATCAACCTTTAGAAAAGAATAATAATAAAAATGATTGATTTCATATAAAATTTATTCATTTCATTCACATAAATTTCACACATGTCAATATAAATTACAAAAAATGTCTTACTATGTGAAATACCAGTGCATATGTTACTAGGCAAATAGAGTAGGTAAATAAGTACTATTTGTAAAACAATTTAAAGCGATGGGCTGACAACTTGTCAATATGGTTAAACAGAACATTCCCGCAATTTTTTATCAGTCGTGGCGTAAATATCAGTTTTTTACGGTCGTAAGGGATTTAGGTGTGATGTATGTAAGTATGTATGTATTTGTAAAACATAATCAAAGCACTCTTAATTGACGAGTACAGTTGGTTGTAGCACATAAGGTAGAGTCAAGATCGGGCTGGGTTAGACAGTTTGGACTTTGGACAGTTCTTATGCCGCGCGCATAAGACTTACATTGGCAGTTTGAGTGTCTAACCCAGCCTGATCTTGACTGTACCAGGAGTACTCAAAAAGAACTGAATTATTTTTGTCCCTAGAAATATTCTTTTCTTGACATGAATATTTATTAGTAGAAAATTTCTTCTTTTATGAGAATAAGTTTAAATTATTATTTATTAACTGGGGAAAAAAATAAGTCATTTCTTTTGAAGTACTACCTTTGGTACTAAATACCAAATTTTAAAACACTTTCCGTGTTAGGTATACAATTTTTGAAAACTTGCAAAATTTTCAAACGTGGGCAGGATTTTAACCTGCGAGTTTTGCATTACTAGTGGCGACACCTCTCCCTTTGGTACCCAACCGTCTGTGATGTGAGTATGTATGTATTTGTAAAACATTATCAATGCACTTTACATCGACATGTACCCGCAATCAGAGTGGCGAGGTGACACAAGTGGAAACCATGACCACCTGCGCTCTACTTTACATGTTACGCAACTAAAGGGTGTTGAATATTATTAAATTAAATTATAAAGATCCTGGACATTTTACACAGCGCCATCTAGCCCCAAACAAAGCAAAGCTTGTACTATGGGAACTAGACAGCTGATATTACTGCTACCCATATGTGGGAACGTGAGGAATTCTCTCTCTCTCTTTTCGTGAGGTATTAAACTTGAGGAATGAAGACACTTTTTGATGTTTTTATGGAAAGAGCATTAATTGAAATTGAGTAGGTACCTATGCGTTGGCGTTGGTTGAAGCATGTAGTAGACATATTGTGTCAAGTGGTTTAGCTAAAGGCATTTTTGGGAACTGAGAGATTCCGAGTCAGTGTTGTTTGAGCGATCGGGCGTAGCGTAAGGCTCAAATGACCTTTCATCGTTCCTTGGTTTTGGTACTTCGCGTGCATCAAGTCCTGACCTTAATGTTAAATTAATTATAGCTGATTTTCTGATTTTCGGCCGTTACGACAAGCTTGTACTATGGGAGCTAGATAGCTGACATTAATACTTACCTATATATTTTTTGTAAATAAATACGTATTATACCTACAAAGAAATCAAAATTAAACACAAATATCTAATGACTTAGAAAATATTTCTGTCTTGTGGCAATCCCTCGGCGCAGCAGGCAGGGGGTACTATCCGCTACACCATCGGGCCAGTCTTGTCATCTACCAAGTTATCGTTTGCTTTTTCTAAAATGTCTATGTTGTTAAAAGAAATTTTGTTTTCTTACTTTTCTCGTATATACTCGTACTATGTATTGTTCATTGTTTTGATAGATTGGAAACCTTTTGGCATTCAAAGCCCAATAAAAATTATGTCACAATAAAAGTAATTTAAAGACCTTACAACGACCAGTACCCGATATTATCAAACTACAGGCTACAATTTTACAGGTGAAATTCAATGTTCATTGCGTAGACGGTTAGTCATTATGGTACCAGGAATATGAATCGGCTACGCAATGTACTAAGAATTTTATTTGTAGACTTGTAGCCTGTAGTTTCATAACATAGGCATCTGACATAAATGTCTCAACTCACGAAACGTGAATCCAGTGGCTTTGCCACAATAAAAAAACGGATAAATAAAAATAACGTATTTATCCTTAGACTCATGTATAAAACAATACTAGACATAAACCGGGCATAACTTTTACTGGTGACAAATTAAATGTTTACTGCCGTTTTACTGAGCAGTTTCATAGTTTATTAGTGGGTTTTAATAAACGCTTGTGCATAATCTAAAGCAATTGTAGGGTAGGTGCTGGCCACCCAAGGTGAGTTGTTCCTCAGTAAACTATAAAATAATCCAGTTTTTAAGTCCAATTAAAAATTGCATGCATTTATAGACATATCACGCCTTTATACCTTGTGGGATACCTAGGTCAAAAGCAGCGTTAAAGACCGTTAAAATACGGCCATCTGACAAATATATGAGGGCCGTTTAATAAAAAACTTGTTTCACTAAAGTGACAGGTGGTCAGCCTGTGGCCTAAAACCGTAATACACTTAAAACTCTCAAGTCCCCTTTAGTCGCCTTTCGCCGAGGAAAAGAAATGAAGTGATGCTATTCTAAGCCGGCATCATACTGCATTAAAATTGTATATGGTGTGCGCTGTTTGTGCCTTTCAATAAGGTACATACTGGAGTGCCGGCATCATTCGTTGTATATGACAATAAATTAAAAGAATTTTATCGAATTAATTATTTAGTAGATAAATGGAATCTCTTTTTGAATATTACCAAAATCCACATAAGCCGTATTTATTATTAGATTGATATTTTAAAAGTAAAAAAAAAGAATAAAAGATTTTTTTGCCATCACTGTGAAAATATTCTGTTCAATATTATGGCATCTCTACATTCCAGTGATATTACATGAATAATCAGAATCTTAGTACTATTTTACCTGCAAGACATTTATTGTATAATAATAAAGTAAATTGAAAGTAATGTAGCAACATCTAATGCAGGTGATAAAATTAAATTGAGGTAGAATTTCATTAGCTGGTAGCCATTTTACGATGTGTTGCTCACACGAGTTGCAATATAACTTATTATGGTTTAGCAGCTAAGCCATTACAGCTAAGCCTTACCATGCAAAATGCATATTAAATACGGCAATTATTTTTAATTTACATTTTACTACAGTCACACAAAAAAATAGAAAAAAGACAGTTAATCAGAAAACTAAGAAATGGCGTGCGAACATGCGATATGTAACGTTTTTCATACTTAGTAACTTGAAACTTTAAGTTTTTTTGCAATAAAAGTCGTGAGTGTCGTGCAATGTAATTCCCTGCGCGACTTACTTTAAACTTTAATTTATTAAAGTAATCGTTTATGGCAACAAATTAATCCGCATTTTTAAAAGTGCCAAATAGAACGCAAAAGTCACTTGCCGCATTCAAATATCGAACTTACGTTCCGCACGCACAGCTGACGAATTGCAGAGTAATGCAGAGCGAAAAGTTTAATCGTGCCAAACTTTCACACATAATCACATTCATCCCGTATCACGTCCTAAACTAAATCATAGTGTTTACCCCGCATTGCTGCGTTTACAGGAATGCAATTATTTTGCGTTTTGCGAACGTTTTCGCATTGCTAATTCCAGTTTCGAATAGACGCACGGCGGACGGGTGATTGACGGGTGAAAGGGCGCGAAATTAGCGGGCATTCGTTCAGGAACAGAATGCTTTCTTAAGGTGCGCCGGCTTTGTGTTCGTTCATTAATGTCGCGCTTTGCTGTCGCAATTTGAAAATAAATTGCGCTCGCGAATAGCTTCAATTTTCGCGAAGAAATGGCACACGCTGTATCGCACGAGAACCCGTGTTTTGCGCAAATGGATGGGATTTTAGGGTAAAAGTGTTGAATTAGCTTAATGGAAGTATTATACGGCGTCATGGACATATGTTGCGGAGTGGTCACAGATAAGATAGAGCCGTATGTCATAATTTTGAGCTACCGTTTGGCGTATGCTTACTCTGTGAGGATACGGGGATTAGTCGGCAAACAGTGCGTATGTTTTGTTAAAACGTTGTAGCTTGTTTGATGAAGATGTAGAAAAACAGTGAGACAAGCGAGATTTGAGATAAGAACGGGCTTACCGAGACGCTATCTCCTGTGTGCGCAGACTCCGAGCTGCGCCCGCGCCGCGCCCGTGGCACCGGCGACGTTCCAAATTCAAAACATCGATGTTGAATTTAGAGATCAAACTTCTGAATTCAAATAATTTGATATTCCTTTTTGTTATTCTTGATTTTTCAGACGAGGTTTATGGACTACTTACTTACCTATAAGAATTGTAGAGACATTATTTATATGAGAAAAAGGTGATTGAAAATAAGCTTTCCAATTTCTTCTGTTCTATTTTATTTTCAGAAATTACTTCTAATCTTACATGAATTCTTACAAAATACCAGCTCTACCAATAAATCAACCTTTACCAATTAGTTGCAAAGCTTTTTCTAATCGAATATTTAAATAGTCAAGATAAAACTTATCTTACAATTCAAAATGCACGGTTGTTGGTAATGTCAGCCTTATCTAGGAATCAAACGGCTGCAGGTGTAATATTAGAAATTATGCCAAGACCTCTTAGCCTACACTATACTCGTACCTAGGTTTTATATTATTTAATTATCATATGCTATTTTAAGGGTTGCCAACTTGTGTCACAAAAAATACAGTAACAGGGTTAAAACTAATAACAACAGTATTTTGTAAAAACTAGGATATTCTACAGCACAGACGTTGCGCGAAACAGTATTTTTAATATTGTTTGTGAATGGGAACTATTCAAGACAATCTTTAAGATGGCGTTGAGCTAAACTGAAAAAAAATCTTTCGATAGAAACGTATGTAAATAGATAAAATGTATTAATTACTCAAATGTCAAAATTTCAACTCAGTACAACGCCATTTGGTATGACATTATAAAAAAAGCTCGAGTTCTGTCAAAAGTTCCCATCGAAATTAAAAACAGTACAATACTGTCCAAAAAAGTATGGTTGGGAACCTATACTGATATTAACCATATTAATATGTAAGTACATAAGTATAGTTAGTGCTATTATGTAACCTAGATAAACGTGTAACTAGATAATATCTGTCAAGATGTCAGGAATAAAAAATGGCAGTTAATGCGTTCATTAGTCAAATAAACAACGCCTTATAAAGCAATAAAAACGTGGTATTTTAATATTGACGGAGTATTGTTGGTTTGTAAATAATTTATCGTTGGCCTGGCTTTGAACTAATTAATTGCATTTACTGGGTAACATTGTAGCACAGTACTTAAAAGTTGCAAAATAGATAAAAACTTGAATATCGATACAAAATAAACCACCTGTCACTACATCACGCACACACACACACACGTTTAAAATAAAGTCATCAACAGAACGGAGGAACAACATTAAATTTAATATTATTTAAACTTTGAACAATTAGCAATCAGAGCTGGATAACGGCTCATTGTCCACGAGGTTGAATATCGAACACCATCTTACCGCACAAACAAGCGATTACCTTATTTTATTTATTTTGTTACCGGCCAAATAGAATAAATAATGATCGACCGTTAATTAAAAATAAAGGGCGACAAGACAAGAAGATACAGTTAAAATAAACGACACGCTAAAAGATCGTATCGGAACGTCGAATTTGTTTCCAAATAAATTGACAGCGGTTATGTTAATCCGATGGCAGCCTTTCGTCAAATCGACGCTCGAAAAAAGTCGATCAATCTGCCGATTCCAATTTCAAATTCAAATTTGACAGTTAAATTCGGTAGCCCGTCGCGTCTAGCACATAGTGAGTTTACCCGCCGGGGATGTTTGTTTAGTCAGAATTTCACAAAAGGTTAGCTGTCATGGCTGGTTTTGTAGATGTTTTTGGCGATAGGTTTAATGGTTTAACGCATTTTGATATAAGTTTGATTTTGGATGGATATCGATGTGATGTGCTCGGTGTTGCCACGTGTTGCTTAATTTTGACATTATTTTGTCTTTACCGAATTCTGACACATTTTGTATTCATTCAGTCATTTGTCGGTTTAAGCAAATTATCTTCTTCTTCAATTGCCATGCCCTAACGGACGTCGGCGACCACCTTTGCAAATGCGAGTCTATTCTTAGCCAGTCTTGTGAGCGTGGCTGCGTCTTTGATATTAGTCCACTTTTTGATGTTGTCAAGCCAGTTGATCCTTCTTCTTCCCCTTCCCCTCTTCCCATCAATTTTTCCTTCAATTATTAATTTAAGAATATTATATTTATCGTTTCTGTATAAATGTCCAAAGTAGGCTATTTTTCTCTTCTTTACTGTGACTAATACTTCCAAACTCTTATTCATTCTTCTTAGTACTTCTACATTAGTAGTTTTGTCTGTCCAAGATATTTTTAACATCCGCCTGTATAGCCACATCTCAAATGCTTCTAATTTATTTTCCATTGCTTGATTTAATGTCCATGTTTCGGCCCCATATAAAAGTATTGACAGTACGTAACATTTTACCATTCTCCATCTTAGTTTAAGATTGATATCTTTGTTAGTGTATAGAGACCGCATTTTCATAAAAGCACTGCGCGCTATTTCTATTCTCACTCTTATCTCTTGTTCTGCATTTCATTTGTTATTTAGCCAGCAACCCAGGTATCTGAACTTTGGCACTTCTTCTACAGTAGCATTATTCAGTACTAATGTGCTCGTCGGTATGATAGATTTGCTAACAACCATGAGCTTAGTTAGCAAATTATGGAGAATGTTAATGACATTTTGTATCGAAAGTTCAAATCACTAACGGACAAGAAGGACGATTAGAAACTCTCCAAGGCATCCAAGGGTTTTAATCCCTACCATCTTTTACTTCAGAAATGAGCAATTTTGAACTTCAACCTAGACAAAACATCAACATTGTATTATTTGACTTAAATAATAAGTTACAAATATAAATATATTTATTTCGCATCATTTCGTAGACAAACAATAAATACAGTACAAATAGATGACATGAGCTGAAATGAGTGTAAGCACAGCACACTGCTGGTTTTAAGCTTACCCCTAGTCAAAAATTGGTGTTTTTAAATATTTCATTTCATAGAAAGTAAGTGATTATGTATCGTTAAGTAACAAAATTATATTATTGAGTATTACAGTTTTAAAATAAAACATTTTGACATTTTGATGACTCATACCATACCATTCTTATGGATGGCTCCGTGCTTCTGAGGGCACGTTAAGCCGTTGGTCCCGGTTGCTGTTGCTGTCTTAGTCTTCTATGATTACCTACTTAAACGGCGGTCGCTACACAACCATGTCAGAGGCCTACTACTAGTAGTAGGCGGTTGAAAACCAGACAGTCAGACACCAGGGTTCATCGGGTCGTTGAATGACTCAGTGTCCCACACGAAAAGAATAAGAATAAGAATCAGCATGATTAGTAAAGTATTGTACTCTACTCTGAAAGGGACAGACGATATTATCGAAATATTTTTGGGCATTTAGCAGAGTTTTCTTAAACTAAAATTAAATATGAAATGAAATGCCGTGTGATGCCGGCTTAGAATAGCATCACCCCATTTCTTTCCCGTGGGAGTCGTAAGAGGCGACCTAGGGACTCGAGGGTGTGTATTGCAATTTTAGGCGACGGGCTGACAACCTGTCACTACGGCGATACACAATTTTCCGCATAACCCTCAAATATTTGTCAGACGTGGCGTAAATATCCGTTTTTGCGGCCGTTTACGCTCTGCCTACCCCGCAAGGGATTATAGGCGTGATATGTGTAAGTGTAAAATTAAATATAGTATAAGATTTATTCGCGTAGAGGTGTTGGAATATGAATCCAGATTTTACTGGCTATTTAAAGTTAGTAAATAGGATGTGGTAAGGCTGAGGTTACTTCTGCATTCCGCCTTGTACCCTTTGTCTCTGAAAAATTAATATTTCTGTTTGTCTACAGCCAAAACAGAAGGCAGTTAGTACGTTCGATTAGTGTTCGACGTTTGAAAGAGCAGTTTGAATATTAAATTATGGCGCCATATTTTGCGCAAACGGCTGTTTCAAGATGGACGCTAAACGAACTTAATTAGTTTGTATTGTTGAGGCTGGGTGAGATTGCCTGATCTTGTAAGGAAGACTTAATTAGAGGAACAACTTATTCGGAGCCAGGACTTACTACTGAAAACTCTACTGTGTAGTTTTCTGTGGAAGATTTGCAGTACTTATTTTCGTTTTTTTGGGTGCTGTGAGCAATGCCAACTTTTTTATGGTAGGCTATCGGTTTTTCCTTGTTTTTCTTTATCTGATAATCTTAAAAGTAGTGATTGATTTCTTACACCCGAAAAAATCATTGACAAAATCAGACCATGAAGCACGTAGACCGCGCATCCCATTAAAGTTGATTGTTGTTTTTCTCAGAGGAATTACATGTATTGTTTCCGATACGAACTGCATTAACGAATGTCTCACTCGGAAAGCTGGGAGTTGGGGCCGACTGATGTTTCTTTAAAAGAAACTGCTTATTATCTGCGGTGATCAAGGACTGGTTGGGAAAAGGACTCCATTTAGCAGATTATCTTGTGTGAATGAGATGATTTTAATTTTACGTTGAATATCGGCAAACTAAACAGAAAAAAAACTAAACATTATACATAAAGATACTGTTATCGGTGTAGTTAGTAATAAGTCGGTGTCTAGATAGACTCGAAAAAGTCATTTCACTCAATTTAATTTCTGACAATTTATTCAAATGTTTGATTTCAAATTGCATTATTTACTGTATATTCTAGAGGCATTTTAGATAAATTAGTGAGGCTCTGTTATTCAATAATAAAACTTACTGAAATAGTTAAACCATTTTTGTAAATTAACTAAAAAACATATGTATTAGGTTAATATGTTATGCAGACTGTGACATTATAAAAGAGGATCTCGTAAATTCCTACTTAGAAATAAATGCCGTTCGCCGTGTGATTGCCGGCTTCGCCGTGTGATTGCCGGCTTAGAATAGCATCACCCCATTTCTTACCCATGGGTGTCGTAAGAGCCGACTAAGGGACTCGAGGGATGTGTATTGCAATTTTAGGCGATGGGCTGACAACCTGTCACTATAGTGATACACAATTATCTGATTGACCCTCAAGCTTTTGTCAGACGTGGTGTTAATATCCGTTTTACGGCCGTTAACGCTCTGCCTACCCCGTAAGGGATATAGGCGTGATTTATGTATGTATGTATGTAGAAATAAATGCTTTGAATGTTGAATTTCTTACTATGCAACTTAACGTTTATCCTGACGTTCCAGAAAAATACATCGCAGTGGATTTACATCACCTTAATTTTAATGAAGTGCTGTCACAAATAAGGCGGGTCTCTCACTTGTCGTCCTCGTTTTCTTAACGAACCGTAACGCATGCGTCTGTCACACGAAAAATAATGTGAATTCCGATCTTATTCTCATACAAATTCGACTGCGGTGTCGTCAAGTCGTTTGACAGACGCATCCGTAAACGCACCGTAGCTGTATTTGTATGGAAATAGGATTCGCAATTTTCTTTCGTCTGACAGACAAATGCGTAACGATTTGTAATAATACTCTGCGACGGACGATAAGTGAGAGAACTGCCTAAGGTCACAATATAATATCAAGGAGCAGTATTATATTAGACAATGCGCTGACAACATGTCACTATGGCGATACACAATTTTCCGAATGACCCTCAAATATATGTCAGACGTGGCGTAAATGTCTGTTTTTGCGGCCGTTTACGCTCTGCCTACCCCGCAAGGGATAATAGGCGTGAATTGTGTATGTGTGATCTCAAATTCAAGTAATGACACACTTAGGTACAATAATGCTAAGTTATTGTGAGAAAAAAATTAATAACATGAAGGAATAGTTAGGTTTCTAGGTCTTAATTTGTCCGATTTCTTGATACTCAAACAAGAATGCGCGGCGGCTGCACAGTTCGCTGTGACTGTGACACAAGCGACACGAGATTCTATGTAGTAGTCGTGTACGTATAGGTCGGTCGGACGTGTGTATGTGTGAGTGCGCAAACCGGGCGTTAGTATGAAGTTAAACTACTGCTCGTTGGTATATTATGCTGAGGTGTTGTAGTGTCCTGCCTGGTACACAGTCTGTGGGTTTTCAGCTTTCTATTCAGCGTTGAAGCAATCAGTGTAAAGCTGTTCTTATCGTATACAAGACCGTTGTTGTGTTATACTCATAAGCTGGAAACTCCTTCCTTACGTGTTAGAGCATTGTGTTCTTAGCTAGAGGTTTTTATATTTTTATAACCTGTTGTATTATTTTTAATTAAGGCTGATAAACTTATTTATTTATTTACCGTGTATGTACACAAAAACATTACAAGAGAAACACATACAAAGAATAACGACACAACAGGACAAATATTTCTACTAAGAAATTTCTTCCAGCTGACCAACGTAAAGCGAACTTACAAAACAGCAAACTTACTTAATGTTAGCCATGTGATTCTGAATTAGAATAGCACCACCCCATTTTTTTTGCAAGAGCCGACTAAGAGCTCAAGGGTTCAAAGTCTATTGCGATTTTACCTATAGGCTGACAACCTGCCACTATGGTGATAGGTACACATTTTCTAGATAACCCTTAATTCAATTTCAATTTCAATTCAATCTTTGTCTGTAAGTAAGATGGTTCCGTGCTTTGGAGGGCACGTTTCGTGGCAAAAAATAAAGTGTTTCTGTCTGTGTGTACGTTATTATGACATTTGTAAAAAAAGTTTGCATTCCTAGGTATATTTGAAAATTCGATTTGATTACCTAGGGTCGTTCATAGACTTTATAAAACTACTGAAAACTTCAACCCCAATTGGGGGATATTTTCACGACGCATTGGCGAGCGCAGTGCAAATTGTTATAGATGTTCACAGATAACATTGCTGCCTATTCCCGGGATTCATCCCTTATTCGCCGTTTACGACATCCACAGGTGGAAATGGGGTGATGCTATTCTAAGCCGGCATCACACGGCCAACACAATCTAGACATTTCGTTCAAACTACTTCAAACATCTGTTCAATCTTACCTACTTATGACAAGTGTGATTTTTTAAAAATCTTCTTTATAAATTTCCGACGTGTGTAACTCCTTGTTTAATTATGTTCGTTTTAACTCTAATTAACTTAAATTGAGCAGAACTAATTTTAGCGCGTAAATTAAAAAGGTTGTAAAACACAACCGAAAAATCTTACCACTAATTATTTCTAATATAAAGTAAAATAAATTGCATATAAGTTCATAAAACTTTTTTACGAGTGAATTTAAATATTCCCCGATTTTGGGTCTTTATAATTTATTTTACTCATTTTCGTTATATAATACGGCTAGATTATGTAATAAAAATGTCGTAAAAGTTACCAAAATGTCCGTTTTAGATGTTATCAGGAAGTCGTAGTTATAATGAAGACGTTTGTTCTATTTTTTGGTAATAAATTGTGACATTTAGGATTTCTAAGGTTTAAAAAACATACTCACATAAACATATCACGCCTTTATCCCTTGCGGAGTAGGCTGAGCGTTAATGGCCGTAAAAATACGGTCGCTATCGCTATGTCTGACAAATATTTGAGTGACAGGTTGTCAGACTGTCGCCTAAAATTATAATAAACATGAAACCCTCAAGTAACTTAGTCGCCTATTACTACAACCTTGGGTAAGAAATGGGGTGATGCTATACTAAGCCGGCATACTGTCTGAGGTTTTAAATTGGTATTAAGTACTATACGTACTTAAGTCCTACCGCTCGAACAGTACTATCTAAGTTTTTAATTAATAATGGGATATTGTCTATATACATGGTGTAAAAAAAATAGATGAGAATATTTTAAGGGGTGAACCAGTACGTGAAACTGAACAACTTTCCCCAAGAAACATATGAAAAATGAAAATAGGTCGGAATATGAAAAAAAAATTGGCTCTCCCATACAAATTAGCCCGGTAACACACATAGTAATGGAGGGCCAAATTATTTTTTCATACCGTCCTATGTTCCTTGGGGAAAGTTGTTCAGTTTCACGAACTGGTTCACCCCTTAAAATATTCTCAGCAATTTTTTTTACACCTTATATAGTATAGACAATATCCCATTAGCCCAAAATTTCATGAACAAATAACTATTTCTTTCTCATCAGTCGATTAACGAGTCGATTTAAATAATTAATTTCAAAAGTGATAAAATTTTATTTTTCCGTTTAAACTCGGACCTAATCAAGCCCATTCAGACACGGTTTAAGTTTTATTGTTAAAAAAAATAGAGTCGATCCAATCCAGATTGTCTAGCAGGTCATAAATATATTGAATTTTAATTTTTAATATTATAATTTGAAAAAGGTTATCATAAAAATACAATTTCGGTGTTAATAAAAGGAGATAATAGGAAATCAGAAGGGGACGTGTGTTTTCTGTCGCTTACGGTCATTTAACGACATTGTAATAGTATATTGTTACGGATAAAGTTGAAATTGGTCATATTGATAACTACCTTAAATACCTACATTATACACAAATCACGCCTATCATAGGTAGAGCGTAAACGGCCGCAAAAAACGGACATTTACGCCACGTCTGACAAATATTTGAGGGTCATTCGGAAAATTGTGTATCGTCATAGAGACAGGTTAACTGCCCATCGCCTAAAATTGCAATACACACCCTCATCCCTTAGTCGCCTCTTACGACTCCCACGGGGGAGAAATGGGGTGATGCCATTCTAAGCCGGTATCACACGGCACCATACCATTGAATCGGAAATTTACGCAAGCGTTATAATTACATATAATGTAATAATATGTGCTTTACAGATATACGTAATGTAATCGTACAAAAAACAAGCGACTTTAGAATATAAGTTATGCCCTCAAATAATGCCAGCAGTATCGGACTTTACAGTTGTAAATTTTTCTTCATTAACTGGAAAACCTTTTACAGTAGTTTCTTAATTAAAAGCTTTATGCATTTAAATATTTGGAGCTATGCGTAGGTATTTTTGAGGGAATTTCTGCGTTTTTCTTCCTAATTTAAATTTTTTGTCGTCTTTAATCGTGCTTAATATTGATTATAAAAATATGCAAGTTGCTGCAATGTTAAACTAATATGAGTATAACAAGTTTCATATTGACCTATGGAATGTACCTTGTTTAATGGCAAATAAATGATTGATTATTATTACAGGGTGTAAGGGACAGCCCTCCGAATACGGATAGGGTGCATTCAGACCATAAAACTGAACAACTTCCCATAAAAAATATTTCAGGAAAAGTAAAAAAAAAACTCCCCACAGTAAGTGCAGTCAGCTGATTGTGATTTTGAATGGGAGGTCGATTTTTTGCCGTTTCCCTACATGTTTCTTAGGGAAAGTTGTTAAGTTTCATGATCTGTATGCGGAGCTATATCAGTATTCGGAGGACTGTCCCTTAATCCCGTATAAGATTTTCACGAAAAATAATCTGTTAAAGCTGTTGCTCTATCGCCATTGCCTCACTTGCCCCGTAACATAAACGGGTATTTAAACGGTTGAATGTTTCTATAACGCAGCGAGACAAATCACCGGATTGGTCAAAGATCGTCTATAACGATACTCGATAGTTGATAGTCAATAGAAATGGATACGTTTTGAATATTAATCTGAGTCGTAAAACTCGTAAAGCTACCGCCGGGAACGATCTAACCCACAGGGTACAACAAGAAAGAGTAACTAGGGAGAAAAATTAAATCATAATTGAGTAGGTGCCGTGTGATGTCGGCTTATAATAGCATCACCCCATTTCTTTCCCGTGGGAGTCGTTAGAGACGACTAAGGGACTCGAGGGTGTGTATTGCAATTTTAGGCAATGGGCTGACAACCTGTCACAATGGCGATATCCAATTTTCCGAATGACATTCAAATATTTGTCAGACGTGGCGTAAATGTCCGTTTTTTGGCTTTTTTTGCTCTCCCGCAAGGGATTATAGGCGTGATATGAGTATGTATATTGAGTATAATAATTATAATACACATCAATGTGTTCAGTATACAATTTTGATAAAAAAACTAAATTATTTTACCCAGGTCTAGTTTTGAATTTAGAACGCAGTTTCATCGCGTTGTCTACATTCAATCTGTAAAGAATGCAAAACTATCCCGGTAGATGGAGCCTTGTCACGCGTTACTGGCTTTAAGCTAAACTTGCATAATTTCCCCAAGGGTAGATACTAGTGATAGCGAAAGTCGCAGGTTCAATTCCTAACTGCGGTGTAATTTTGCACGTTCTCCAAAATAAGAATATATTTTAGGATCCATCCTACCTATGTATGTAAAGCGTATCGTAAAGGTACCTCGGCCTAGTTCTAAGGAATCATGAAATAGGTTAGGGAGTTCAAGAAGTATTTTCAAAAATAAAATTATAACTAGTATTTAGCTTCATCCGTATTCCGTGGAGAAGCCAACACTATATCCATTATCGTGTCCATAAAATTACCACGGTTGATCCAACCGGCATCACCCCACTTCACAACGCCGCTGGAGTCATAACCTCAATCATAATACCGATAAACTTTGACAAAAATTCCACCTTAAGCCGTCCTTTAATTATCCATATTTTACAGCGTTACAAACGAAACTACCTGATAGGCCGACACCAATTATACACGCGCTCACCCACGTCATACAACGATACACATGACATTTTTAAAAAAAGAACAACAAAAAAGAGCAGCCGAATCGTCTTAAACCTTTTAACAAAACTGGCCGGCGATAATTCAAGCGAAATGTCCAAACTTATTCAGAAAAAAGGAGAATAAAATTTCAAATTTCGAACATAGAAAGTGTTAGCGACAATGGGATATATTCAAAATCTTGTTAATAAAGATTCTAGGGTCCGTCGCGGATGCGTTCCACAATGGCGGGTAACAGAAAAAATCGGTATTTAAAAAAAAGAACGGAGGATTTTTTCGGATCGCAGCGTGAGATCGTTTGAGGGAATTTGGGATTTGGAACAGGCGTCATGTGCAGATAGGTGTTCTTTTAGGGTACTGTCTACGAATTGTTCTAGTACCTTCGTATCAATCCGGTAGGCGTAGGAATGATCCTAGAATCCTAGGGACAAGAAGGTTAAGGCGAGCTAAAGGCAAAAAACTCGTACCGGAAGGGAATAAAATATTACTTATAGTACTTTATCATTATTTTAGAAGCTGTGTGCACCGACTAAAGCCTACCAATCTACTTGGTAGCAAGGAGAACTTATTTGATAGGGAAACAGAAAGAAAGGTATTAGATATGGAAGACCTAACCCCACAGAAGAAGAAAAATACTGTCATTTTAAGTGTTCTTAGTGCCTTTTTTTCTACGAATAGTACACCAAGGGGCAGCAGCGAGTGAGTGAAATAGCTCTTTTCTTCAAACGGAAAGCTACTTTTCGAAGGGACAAATAACAATTAATACTAAGCTAAACTAGACTAAAATGAAATAAAGATCCTAGTGATTAACTTAAAAAGCTAAAAAAATGTCGTCTAGTGGACCTCCTTATGACATGGTTTCCAAATAAAATGTACAGAACCTCGTCTCTCCCGTCTGTCTCACACTTGCCACTCTTATTTTTTCTAAGTTGCCGGCCACATGGTCCTTTTCCCGCGTTATTATTATGCGAATGATCCCGGGTTATTAGGAAATCTGCCAAATAAGCGTCACGTCGCACGGCTCCGCGTTCCTCGAGTGGTTTTCGAAAATTTATGGCCAGTGTTTGTTTGTTTGATTTTGAATTTGGAACATGGTGACGGTTGTGTACTTGAGTATTTTAGGTTATTTATCTACCTGCTAGCAAATCAAATAGGTGCAACGAATTATAAATAAGTAATTTATTATGCACTCAAAGTGCTATATTATTTTTATGATAAATGAAAATAAGTAATTAAACAAATTTTAGCTCTCATTTGAATCTTCAATCCCTTGGTACTTTGCGCCGGTAGCTCAGTTGGTAGAGCAGTGGGACGTTACCCCACGGTCCCGGGTTCAGGCCGGCGGGAGCTACCATCGATTTAATTTCTTATTTTCAGACACAACGAATATGATTAATAGCACCAAATTAAGCTTGATTCTTTTCTCTACATGTCGCTTAACTAAGTATTATATTTTCCTACTCAAGTCTATTTTATGCAAGGCTAGTATAAGTATATTTCAAGGCCTATTACTAATGATTTTGCTCAGCAATTGTAGTAATCAATATTACTCACTGAAACACGCAATTCTTCTACCTATACAGGGTGTAAGGGCCACTATATACCTAGTATAAAATGAATTCGTCGTACAACCCGTCGGTATTTGTAGAAAAAAGAGACATCAACGCATGATTAGGTACTACTGATTTCGTTGATGTCTTTTGTATAGCGTAACAGACTGACTGAATTAAACACTTACCTACATATTATATTAAGCACTTTTGCTTCCTATTCTTGATTATGCTGATGTGTGTTACTTGGATGTGACAGAGGAGCTATTAAACAAACTTGAGCGTCTACAAAATCTTTCTATTCGTTTCATCTTCGGACTTCGCAAATTTGACCATGTTTCTGAATTTCGTGCTCAGTTAAAATGGCTCCCAATCCGCCGTCGCCGCGATGTGCACATCCTATCTGTCCTCTACAGGATCTTTAAAGACCCATCCTCTCCTGATTATCTTCGCTCCCGTTTCCACGTTTTACCTCCTGATCCCAGGCCTAGGCGCGCATGTATCACCAAGGTACTTGAGTGTCCCAGAGCCAATACCAAATTCTTTTTTAATTCCTTCACGGTTCGAGCTACGCAATTATGGAACACACTTCCAAAGTCCATTCAGGATTCTCCAAGTATAACGTCATTTAAACGCAGAATAAAAGAGCACTATTTATCGGAACAATCTTGATGTATGTGTATAAATTTAAATATATAATTTATTTATGTATTTATTAATAAGTATGTATTGTTTATAATATATTATATGCAAGTCCCTATCTGTATGTGTACACGGTTTTGTCATTCCCTAATATAGTATTTTCTAATTCCACTGTGCAGGTTGGCTGGAAGAGATCTCTTCATAGAGATAAGCTCACCTTTGTGACTACGTTTAATATTCAAATTTATTGTAATAATCTGGTACACAATAAAGAATATATATAGATAAATAATCATTAGCCAAAAATCTCGATATTCTAAGTTTCAAGCCAAATTATCAATTACAAACAATTTACTGTTCACTCATTTTAAGTATTAGACCGGGTCTATCGCGATAGTATTTAGGTAAATATTAGTAATTTACACTTTACCTGTGTAAATTACTAATATTTACAATGGTTACCCGGTCTAATACTTAAAATGAGTGAAAGTGATCGCGAGTGCTTAAAAAGTTATAATACTTACTGTTGTTTTGTTAACATTTTGAACGCACGAAATACAAATGACATTAACGAAATCAGTAGGTAGTAATCGTGGTTTTTTTTCCACACAAATACCGACGGGTTGGCTGGAAGAGATATCCTCCTGAGATAACCTCGTCTTTGCGCATACTGTTTGTACATTTTTCTTTTGTTTTGAAAACAAAACACTGGCAATAATTGTTTTAATTTAACTATTAACTCAAGATTTAACTTAAAACATGATATTCAAATGTGGAACGACCGGCAGACATTTTGGCAAGAGAAACAAATGGACCTGTCAGAGAAATCAGACCGATAAATGCTCCTGTCCAAAACATGTAGCTTCTCGGAACCCCTGTACTTCGCCATTCAAAATAGCTCCATATTTCCAACCCAATTCATCATCAATCAAAATCAGAGCTTACCGCATTCTATGAAGATATTACGACGCGAGTGTCCATGACGCAGCGCCGACGACACTTGTACGTCAAACAAAAAACTAAAATAATGGCCCTAAAACATACCAAGAAATAATCGTCCGAACTATGCATCAAAAAATACCTACGCACTTGAACCGAAAAAGACCTTATCAGAGACAAGATAGAGAGGGATTCAAAAATGGAATGTTCTTAGTTGCCGCGAAATCGCCTCGTCATCATAATCAATCACCATTTTAAAATATCGAAAATTATTATATTAATTCCATGGGGTATTATTTGACTAAGCCTTCTAACAATAGTTGAAATGAGTGGTACGGCGATCTAAAAGGAATTTATAAAAAGGTGTGGTAAGGATGACATGTCAATTATAAGACCATCAATTGTTTGTAATATTGGCGGGAAAGAAAAGAAACATGGCGGGAGAGACCGCGCGGAGCCTGTGGTCGGCGGTTTTACAGCTGTAATCAATATTACGAAGATAAAAAAGTAATTGTAATAAATTGGAGGTGTAAACAAGTGGTTGTCATAATAAATGGATCGTGCGGTTTCTTGGTATAGAGCCAAGTGTCGTATAGTAATGATAAACGTCACAGTACATAGATAGGCTTCGCTTTAAACGTTGTCTTAATTATGTTTTTTTTTTAAATGTGTTTTCTATTCCCGATAGGTCCTACCAGCAATACTACAATGAGATACGTGCTTAAAATTTGTTCAATTTTCAAACTGCATCGCTTTACCGCTAATTTCACAACTTAACATTCCTTTTTTAAAATCTAGCATGAAATCGACGCCGTGCAAGTAGCCAACTATCAGCCAGTGCGACTGGCAGGCGATATGCAAATAGTTTCGCCGCTGGCCGACAGGGGGCGTGGCCTGCAACCAACATGGACCCACACACGGCCCTTAATTACTACCACTACGTTTTTTGTAACTACAAAATATGTAGGTACTTTATGTGAAAAGGTGTATTGAACCTTTGAGACAAGTAATTTTCGTTGACAGCTCAGATGAAAATATATGTAAAGTGTGTCTGTCAAACTTGATAAGGAAATTAAACGTTTTGTAATCAAAACATGAAATGTACTTACGTTGCGTGTTTTATATGGAATCTACACTCCTTGGAAATTTGATGATTTTATGCTGCACTCAAATAGTGGAAAAAAAGGGTTTCGGAGTTGGAACTGGGGGCTACATCAATTCAAGGTCACGTGTTCGATCACTACCACTCTACTGATAACTGCACTTCTAGTGCAACAAGTTCTTTTGTGTTTTTGAATTTGGAATGCGCAAAGTACTTTTATGCAAGTGTTGTATCTGTTAAGATATTAGTAACTGTTACTTAATATTTATTTGACCGAGGCGCCCGAAATTTTGCGAGGGATTTTCACTGGATATACAATTAAAAAAGGTCTGTCGTAGTAGTCATTATTTTTACAAAAATACGAAACGAAAGAGTTGTGTAAACTATACAAAAGTGCGTTAGCGTTTTGACCATTAATAAAAGAACTAAACAAGTGGTTTTCATGAAAATCTGTAAGTCGGATATAATTCACGTAAAAAATATCATGTTTAAAACATTGCAAACTAGAACATTAATTTACCAATTATTTTTCCCGCTAATAATTCACGTTTATCGATATTGTGACAAATAGAATGTGCCGCTTTATTTTATCAGCTTTTCTGATGGATAGCAACATTTTTAACCACATGTGTTCAGAGTCGAGTGGCCATTAGTTCTAGTGTTGTTTCGGATATTATTCTATTCGAAAGTAGGAGGTAGATAATTGATACAATCGGATATTACCTAAGTACATACAATTTTACGAAAGTATGTATTAAAGGTAGGTATTTTATGCCGTGTGATGCCGGCTTAGAATAGCATCACCCCATTTCTTACCCATGGGTTTCGTAAGAGGCGACTAAGGGACTCGAAGGTAAGATGTGTATTACAATTTTAGGCGATGGGCTGACAACCTGTCACTATAGTGATACACAGTTATCTGATTGACCCTCAAACTTTTGTCAGACGTGGTGTTAATATCCGTTTTACGGCCGTTAACGCTCTGCCTACCCCGTAAGGGATATAGGCGTGATTTATGTAGGATGTATATATGTAGGTAGATAATTAAGGCGTGATATAGCTAATGAATCATTCTATCAATTATAAATACATTAATCGCAAAGATCCAGAAAGATTTACCACCTTTCGCTTAAAGAATTAGTTTGGCTATTCAGATAGGAGATATTGCCAGCATCTTGGGTGCTACTCTGTCCCGGTGCGCCGCTCTGAAAGAAGTATTTTTTGAGAACTTGAAAAATTGCATTAAACTATCCTATGTGTTAATCTATGTTACCTTCTATAAGTGTGCTAAATTTCATTACAATCGGTTCAGTAGTTTTTGCGTGAAGAAGTAACAAACAAACAAACATACAAACTTTTGCATTTATAATATTATTAGTAGGATTATAATTTTGAATTTTTGAATTAGATCTAGAACATCCCTAGAGCCGTCACTCATCAGCGTCGATTCGCAGCCCATAAATATGTTCGACTTTCAAAATATTTCCCGCCATGCGCAACCATCTTGCCGACTCCGGCAAAAACTGTCGCAAAAAACAAATTGAGAATTTGAGACAAGACTTGTTGAGCGTTTTGTTTTTTTCTAAATGTTTCAATAACACCAATCTATTTTTGGTTGTAAACTTTTAAGAAAAGAAAGTTCTTAAGCTTGAGGGATTAAGTTTTTGTATCGTTATATTCTGAGGGCTGATCATGAATCTAGTGAATGAAGTCTAAAATCAAATAGGTATTACACATTTCCTTTCATCTTTAATTACTTTTAGATGGCTAGATATATTTAATTACTTTTCTTTTAGATTAATTTCGATTTACTAGTACTTACTGTATTATGATAAGTCTATTTTACCTGGTTTTCTGGTCTCGCCAAAAAAAGGCAAAAACGTCATCTAAACATGCATGTGCCAGTCTCAAATTCCACCTTCACTTGTAGAGCGTGCGGAAAACTATGCCGCTCCCGTATCGGCTTATACAGCCATGAAAAGTCTTGACTCAGACACTGATTAAATCGTCTGTCGCAGACGTGTGAGGCCAATGATGATGATGGTGATGATGATTTTAGCATGCTTTGGTAGGTATGTATAAATTGTAACCGAGCGATACTCGCCATCAAACTTTTTAGTTTGGCAAGAAGTTTAAAATGTCATTACCATGTACTTGCCAAATGTATTAATAATAAAAAATACTTTCAGGATGTAAAAATATTAGCTGAAAATATTAAAGAATGTGTTTTTTCATATTATGACTTGTGTTATAGGGAAAGTTACTCATTTACATGGTCTGCATGCATCCTATCAGTATTCGAAGGGCTGTCCCTTACACCCCGTAATTATTCAATGTTCTCTCACAAGAATCGTAAAGTTGGTCCAACAAACATTACATATGTACATACACACATTATGTACAGTCAAGCTCCTGCTGCATACATACATATATCACGCCTATATCCCTTGCGGGGTCGGGAGAGCGTAAACGACCGTAAAAACCGGACATTTATAGGTACTACGTCTGACAAACATTTGACTTGACTGGAAGAGATCCTTTTGTGGGATAAGTCCGTCTTTGTGCCTCCTTGTTTTATTTCATACATACATACATATATCTCACCTATAATCCCTTGCAGGGTAGGCAGAGCGTAAACTGCCGCATAAAACGGACATTTACGCCACGTCTGACAAATATTTGAGGGTCATTCGGAAAATTGTGTACCGCTATAGTGACAGGTTGTCAGCCCATCGTCTTAAATTGCAATACACACCCTCAAGTCCCTAAATCGCCTCTTACGACTCCCACGGGCAAGAAATGGGGTGATGCTATTCTTAGCCGGCAACACACGGCGTTGTTTTATTTCATCTTTAACTGTTATTGTAAATTTGTTTTGTGGTGCAATAAAAATAATACATGCATACATATATAAATACATTTGTGGGTCATTCAGAAAATTGTGTATCACCATAGTGACCAGTTGTCAATTCTAAAATTGGAAAACACATGTAACCCTCAAGTCTTACGACACACACGAGAAAGAAATGGGGTGATGCTATTTTCAGCCGACAGCTCCGGCTGGGTTAGGTAGTTTGTACTTTGGACCTTTACAAGACTTACATTTTTGACAGTTTGGAGCTTGACTGTACTGTACAACATAAAGTCGGTCCAACAATACGCAATAATTCCAAATGACGGGGAAATTAAGGCGGTTCACACACTTGTCGTCCGCCGCAACGTAACGCATGCGTCTGTCAGACGAAGGGAAATTGCGAATTCCAATCTTATTCCCATACAAATACGGCTACGGTGGCATCTGTCAAGTCGTTTGACACACGCGTCCGTTACACACCGTAGCAGTATTTGTATGGGAATAAGATAAGAATTCGCAATTTACTTTCGTCTGACAGACGCATGCGTTACGTTGCGTTAAAAAAAACGGAACGACGTACGACAAGTGAGAGAACCGCCTTAGACGTTACGATTGATTTACATGTCAGTACGGTTGATTGCGGACACGTTTTCAATGAGGTGCTTAAAATAAGTTTTTATTTTGACTGCCGATGTGGTAGTGCGACTGCCTGCGACGCAAAGGTCCCAAGTTCGATTCTTGGCGGGACTCTCATAAAGTTGGGCTGACAACCTGTCACTATGGTGATACACAATATTCTAAATGACCCTCAAATTTTTGTCAGACGTGGCGTAAATGTCCGTTTTTTATAGCCATTTACGCTCTGCCTACCCCGTAAAGGATTATAGGCGTGATATGTATGTAGGTATGTGAATTTGTTCCCGGTCTGGTTAAGACATTGCAGGCTGAACCACTGATTGTCCGGAAAGAGAGATGGTTCCGTGCTTCGGAGGGCACGTTAAGCTGTCGGTCCCGGTTGCTGTCTATGATTACTTGACGGCGGTCGTTACACAACCATGTCAGAGGGTTACTACTAGTCGGCGGTTGTAAAACTCTGACACCAGGGTTCATCGGGTCGTTGACGATTCGGTGTCCCACACGAAATGAAAGAAGATTTTGTTTGGGACAGCTACAAGATACTTAGTTACCTACCTACAGAGTAGTTTGAAACCAGCGTTAGATTACTTTGAGGGTCGGAACCTACTTGCCTAATACATCAGAACTAATTCTGTCACGGTTTAGATATACACACACATATTACGCCTTTATTACTTGCGGGGTAGGTAGTTTCCGGCCGTATGGGACGTGAAAACTCGCGCGAAACATTTTATTTTGTTTATTTGGAAAAGCAAACAACTGTATACATTGGTTACTTACATAATACATAGTACACAAAGCATAAGTTTATATACAGCCAACTACGCTATTCACGGATTTAAACAACATCTTAGATGTTAAAATCAAAGATTATGGCATTTCTCCCCTGGTCGTCCGTCTCTGCGTAATTTTAACGCACCATAACGCATGCGTCTGTCAAAAGAAAAAAGTAAATGGCGAATTCCGATACGAATACGGCTACGGTGCATTTACGGATGCGTCGGCTTCTGAACAAATATAAACGCAACGCGTTTGTGACTTTTCAGAGTAAAATAACGCAAAGAATATTATTTTGACCATTTATTCATCTCTGAATTCAAGTCCCATTATTATCCCATTTTTCTCATAATTTCAGATTTTTCGGATAGTAAAAAACACTATTTAATATTTTGAGTTAATCACACACACACACACACATATCACGCCCATAATCCCTTGCGGGGTAGGCAGAGCGTAAACAGCGTAAACGAGTTAATCATAGTCAATATAATTAATTTTACTATTTCGGAGTGCCATGGACGGACACACACCAAACAAACACACAAACCCACAAAGCAAGGAATCAAATCAGGGACCTCCTGAGTAGCAGGCAGGCGTACACCCACTGCGCCACATCGGCCGTTGACTTTACTTGGAAAGGTAACAATTATTTGGACCTACTTTCGAGTTCTTCTTAACTTAGTGTGGGACATCGTGTCGACGAAGTACCCGATGGTGTCAGAGTTAATTGATATTATTACTATACGCCGTGTGATGCCGGCATAGAATAGCATCACCCCATTTCTTTCCCTTGGGAGTCGTAAGAGGCGACTAAGGGACTCGAGGGTGTGTAATGCAATTTTAGGCGATGGGCTGACAACCTATCACTATGGCGATGGACAATTTTCCGAATGACCCTCAAATATTTAAATATAAGTAAATGTCCGTTTTGCGGCCGTTTGCGCTCTGCCTACCCCGCAAGGGATATGTGTGATGTGTGTATGTATGTATGTATTACTATATCATTGCACATGGTATAGATAATTGTTCAATAATTAACCAGTCACTTCGCCTTAAATGTAAATGAGCAATTATTGTTACTTCGTGGGATTTAATGGGTCATAGGGCCCAGTTATTAAAAACATAATTTGGTGTTAATCCGACGCAAGCGCATCTTGCCCTGGGTAGTTCTGCAACGCTCCATAAACCACTGTTCTCAAAAATACTCGTAAGTACATCAAATGATCGAATTATACCAAAAATTATAAAGTTTTAGAAAACTTAGTACTGATCGCGAAAGTCGCAGGTCGCAAAAGTCGCAAATCTAAACCGAAAAAATATGTTTTTTTTTTCATCTATCTATCTATCAACATAACTGTCAACAGAAAAACTCCCATTATCACAACACGCTTTAAATCCACTTTTAGAAACATCACAGTTGTAGTTTTCGCATCTACAAACACAGCGGTTACAATAAAACAATTTTGAACGGATTTAAGTTGTGTTTATTTTGGATTTTACAATTCCTACGTTTCGAGCTCTTTACAGAGCCCGTGGTCACGGATGACTAAGGTGTTAGACGTCTTTATTTAGAATACTTACCATTCTTGAAGGGAGTAACTGTTAAGATCGGTAGAATTCTGAAGCGAGCTTCAATCAAGACCATTTTCAAGCCGCCGAGGAAGATCAGCCAGTACATCAGATTAGTCAAATGCAACATCCCTCTCCAAGATTCTGGTGTTTATAAACTTGACTGTGACTATGGACTCTCATACATAGGAGAAACAAAGAGAAATGTATCTACACGTCTAAAAGAACATATTGCAGATGTAAAAAACCGTCGTGACAGACAGTCTGCAGTGTGTGAACATATCATGGATAACCCCTCCCATTATGTCAGGGTCGATAAGGCAGCAATCCTAGCGAGAGAGAAGAGATTCATTCCTAGGAAAGTACGGGAAGCCATAGAAATTCAAAAACATCCGAATTTCAACAGAGATACTATAGACTCCGCTGATTACACAGCAGAAGAACCAGATCCAACATACTGTAAGACCTATAAAGTTCTCCAGCTATCTTCCATGAATGAACCTTCCGCAGAACAGATTAATAGCGCATAGTGGAACTCCCGTTGCCGCGAGCTAGCGAGAGGAAAAGAAAAAGATAATTACCAAGAGATGGAGCTTTCGGCGTTCACATTTGTTATTATTTAGATTTTGGTGGGTCAGGCTAGTATGGATTTTTTTTTAAATTGTAGGTACTTATTTTGTCAGTAGGTACTTACTACATTCAGGCAGGCGGATTGGCGAGCGCAGTCACAGATATATAATACTGTGCCTATTTATATAGTAGATATACAATACATCACACGGCAATAATTAAGGGTCATTCGGAAAATTGCGTATCGCCATAGTGACAGATTGTCAGCCCATCGCCTAAAATTGACATACACACCCCTCATACCCCCAGTATTGTGCTTATTAACGCACTTTTTTATTTTTATTTTACTTTCGATTTATCGAGAATTCCATTCCATGATTATAGCTCTATCTGACAAACAAAAAAAGTAATCATCTTCGACCGATAAACATACAAAAAAAAAAACAAATGATGAATTGAGCACCTCTTCTTTCTTTAAGTCGGTTTAAAAATCGTTGTCTATATTCGTTCTCTACACTTCCCCCATCCAATCTCGCGTTTTAAACGCCATCCCAGACACGACCTTTCGGATGACGATGACGACATCACAGTAGCCACTGCTGCAGCCATTGCGAGATTTTTTTTTCTGAACCCTATGATTTTACCCCGGGGCTATTTAAATCTACACCTGACTGTATGGTGGGGAGCAGGAGTTCTTTGGTTGTTCAAACAACCACCTCAATCGCATGGGGCGCGATTGGTCTTACGAGTTGTTCTGGGAAGAACGGATTGGACTGAATCTACCCGGCGGTAGTTCCTAGCCATTGCGAGTGGATCACACTCCAAAAGCTCCTCAAGCAACCGACGCGCGGAGGTCCCTCATTTGTTCCCCATTTTGGGAACTACCGGCGCGTGCCGGGTGTATTCAGTACAATCCGTTCTTCCCAGAGCAACCCGCCCTAAGGGCACGATTGGGCTGGTTGTTTGAACAACCACAAAAACTTCTCCAGTGAGCCCCAGCTCCCCACCAAATAGTCAGGTGTATATAGGCTACATACATACATATATCACGCCTTTATCCCTTGCGGAGTAGGCAGAGCGTAAACGGTCATTCGTTACTATAGGTTGTCAGCCCATCGCGTAAAACTGCAAAACACATGTAACCCTCGAGTCCCTAAGTCGCCTAATACGACACCCACGGGAAAGAAATGGGGTAATGTTATTCTATGCCGGTATCACAAGGCGTATATAGGCTAAATTGCTAAAATTGCAGAGTCCACTCCTAAAAAAAACGTTCTCCACACTATGTAGCTTTCGGCATCTGCTCTGACATATGGCGGCAAAATGGTTGAAAACTATCACCCGCCCTCAGGACGTCTCTCTAATCTACACCATTCTTAATTTGTTCACGTTTTTAATCACTTGTCTACGATTTTCTATATCCTGTAAAAATAATCCCTATTATTTTGTCCTCCTGTGAATGTAGGAATGCCGTGTGATGCCGGCTTAGAATAACATCACCCCATTTCTTGCCCGTGGGAGTCGTAAGAGGCGACTAAGGGATTTGAGGATGTGTATTGCAGTTTTAGGCGATGGGCTGACAACCTGTCCCAACAAACAAAAGTTGCTCTTATTGTGGCTTATATAGCCAAAAATAATATACTTATAGAAGCCGTATTATCGCTAATAAGGGTGTGTTTGGGCACAATTTATAAAGGTTATACCCTTGTACTCCCCTTATAGTTACCTTATTGCTCGCTTTTTCCACTTATACGTGTTATATTATGGCAAGGAACAAGGAAGATAAACTTATAATGGCAAAGAAATATCTTCTATATAACCAATACACTTATTAGAACCAAATGAAAAACGTTAATAAGGGCGATCACCCTTATACGTGTTTTATTATAATCCGATACAAAGAAGTTAAACTCATTGTGGCAAATCAAAGGCTCTTAAAAATCCGTAGGCCCTTATAGCCGTTCGTTTATGATTCTGCAATAAGTGTTTTCGGCGTGGAAAGTGATACATGAACGATTTAACTGAAAAGAGAACGGTAAGTTATTATTTATATTTCTGTAGTTTATATTTCTGATTTGTGTGCTCGTTTATAGTGAAAAGTAACTGGGAATTCAAATGCACGGTAAAATGTGGTACGCTGTGTGTTGTGGTGTCGACTCGCCCTCGAATTTATGCTTTTTGAGTGCTAAAAACGTAATAAATTATTTACTCATGTTGTATACAGTGCTGTTAAGAGAGCAAAATGATAAGCACATCGTCTACAAGGGGTCAATGAGAGTGAAGACTTTATTATGGCCACATTTGTTGCTTATATGCTATCGCCATTTTGTGTTATCGCCATTTAACATATTTTTAGGGTTCCTTTGACACGGACAAAATCCCATATGTACTAACTTTAGTTTTTAATTTTTTAATTAATTTATTTTTCGTATATACAGGTATACGAAAAATAAATAAATTTAATATATATATATTTTCACAGATATTGGAATGGTTGTGTACAAATAAGCAGATGTTGACAAATTTCTACAAAGAAATGATCTTAATTTACACCATATGCAATGGTCATGGAAGTGGACACATTTTATTCTAAGAAAGGAATGTTTTAATTGTTCATATCCGACCCTTTCCAGTTTACCTTTACATTTTGTGATAGGTAGTGAAAATATAAAGATTTTGCATCAATTTACTTTCATTTTCTGCCAAAATTGTAATGAGTATTTGATTTACGAAAACTAGATTCTGGACATCCTAAGCTACCATAATAGCAAAAAAAGTCTATATTTGAAGTAAAAAATTAGACCTCGCATACAGGAGCAAAATTAGTAAAGGAGGTCCATTTTTTTTTCTACAAATATTAAACATTATTTTTTGGTATTATGGTAGCTTAGGATGTTCAGAAACTAGACTTTTTCTTTGGACCTCTATAACCGGGACACCCTATATGTTTTATACTTACTAATAGATTGAGTACCATTATTAGCTAGTCTTTAATAATTCCTCAAACAAAAATTATCAAAGACTTGTTGTTGTTAGTTAGTTAGTTCTGTAGAACTAACTTTATTTTTTTTAGACATCGATAGTTGCGGGGAATAAAGCCAGAGTCGCAAATTCAATCACAATTCAAACTTTATTCCCTACAGCCATTCGGATACGAAAAGTGTTTTTTATTGTAATAATTTTATGATTGTTTAATTATTGCAGTACGTGCGCGAGTTCATGGCCATGGGGGGCCACAAGTTCGGGTAGAAAAAAATCAAGAATTATTTATAAGAAAGTAACAAAAATAGCGCAAAAATAAAGAATAGATATGGTTGTTAAGAAACATGATCTTTAATCATATTTTAAACATATATTCATTTTTTATATAACTTTATTCATAAACTTAAATATTCTAACATTTTGTATAACTGTCTTCATATATCAAAACGCATCAGCATTACTGCCTAATCATTGTATTTAATTCATACATTGCGTTTTGATATTACCTAGTTTGCAAGTTTGAACAACTTACATTGACCGTTTTTAGAGGTCACCTTCACTTTTGAATATCTCAACAGATTTCATTCAGCTGCTCTTGTGAACTAGATTCTTTGTTCTTTTAAATTAAACCAGCGTATACAGTTTACACGAATTTTATTCAGTAGTCTAGTTATCCCTACCAATGAAGAGCTAGGGCAATAGATATTTTTACAATGGTTGACCTAATTATATTCATCCTCACTGTTTTCCTTCTCATTTTCAATGAAAAATCCCTCTACGGAACCACTGGCTGATTCGTTGGTATCCGCTTGGTTATTCTGTAACATTATAGGAGTAGAGGTGGTGGGTGTTATGTTCATAAGCATGTTTTCAAAGACTTTCTTTACTTTTCTTCTGTAACCACCGGTCCTTTTAAACTTCTTTCATTGTTTTGAATTCATATTTTTAATGTTATTTCCACTCCGTAATAAATTCGCACAACTTGCTGAGCTTACAAAATGGCGATCTTAGTTATGTAATACATTTTAATATAACCATAAAGAGAACAATATTTTTATAATCGCTGTGTAAGGGAATATGGAATGCTTTCATCCTTGTAAAGATTATATAAAATGTCAGAATTTGTTAGCTGTATAGACGTCTTATCAAATGCTCCTATAAGTTGACAAGCATCATAGTAACCTTATGCATGTCTTTTATAAGAATAATTTATCGTATTAAAAGCCTTTATATATCTTTGAATATTATAAGGCTGAAAAGCAATGTAGTTAGCCTCTATAAGAAGAACACATTTCGAACCCTTATAGTAGCCATATAATTTGGATTTAATGACGTTTAACCAGCAAAATTATAAGAGTAAAGGTAATATTAGCCAAATCTTCTTATAATGTGCCATTATAAGGAACGTTGACATTATTAATGCTATTTTATGACAAGTATAAGAGTATAGATCTTATAGACTTAATTTTATAAGTTTAATTTGTTTGTTGGGGTCACTATGGCGATACTTAATTTTCTGGATGACCCTCAAATGTTTGTCAGACGTGGCGTAAATGTCCGTTTTATGCGGCCATTTATCCTCTGCCTACCCCGCAAGGGATCATAGGCGTGATATGTGTATGTGTGTATGTATGATTTCTCTGCTTGCTTGACTGAAGAAATATGAATATTTGCTTTCTTTCTTTTCGTGTGAGACACCAAATCGTCAACGACCCGATGAACCCTGGCTGGTGTCAGAGTTTTTCAACCGTCGACTACTAGTAGTAGTCGACGTACGAATAGTAGTTCACGACCTTGTTCCACCAGCTCCCTTCTACCATCGGACATCCAGACGCACCGCCGGATACCATCCGTACCTGGTTGCCATTCCACCAATTCGGACTAAACGCTTCCAGTCATCATTTATAATGCGCACTGCTAAAGAGTGGAACTCACTACCTGCGTCGTGTTTCCAAACGCATACAACCCTAATCTCTTCAAAGTAAGAGTGAACAGGCTTCTTCTGGGTGAGCTCGCTCCATCTTAGACTCTGTCTCTGTCCTATGACCTAGACTAGAGTCAAGAGCAAACCCATCCTTTATAAAAATAAAAAATGAAAAAGTAGGCCTCTGACATGGTTGCGAAAATTTGCTCAAGGAATATGAAATTTTATGAGTATTTTTACACATGTAAGATTCGTAGGTACATTCATGCACAGGCTGGTTCGAGTGTCTTACAGGTCGTGAGCTTGATTATACCAAAAAATTACAAAGTCAATTGAGAACCATTCCTTAGCACCATTTTTGTGACGAACCACCTCTTCATTATTAGTTTCGCTACTCGGCGAGAGATGGCGCTAGCAGTATCGAAACTCGCTACGAAAGTATCGCGAACGCGTTGTACATTTTCTTGCAAGTGTAGTAAAGAAAATTTAAATTGATTTTAATTTGTTACAATTATTTTCTGTGAACTATTTAATAACAGTGTGGTTTCATAGCTAAACCTGCTACTACAACAGCTAGAAAAATCCACCTATTTGCCATATTCATCACGTTTGGCAGGCGGATTGGCGAGTGCAGTGAAAGGTGTGGTAGATCTTCACAGGAAACACTGCTGCTCATTCCCTAGATGATTATACCTTAGTTGCATTTTTCGGCACCCTCGAGTAGAATACGGGTTATATGCTATTTGAAGCCGGCCCCACACGGCAAACCTTCACTTACCAAAATACAATTGTCAAAAATCTTTATTACAGATAGTTGCTGGGAACTCCCGTTCCTTAACAACAATTATAAAAAAAAACCATGCATGCAAAACTATGAAAATAATCTAAACAAAATAACTATGCTCAACTTTGTTAACTTATATATCATGCTATTATTTTTGTTTTGAGTATGTTGTGATATTTTTATTAACATAGGGCATGTTCACCAGACGGTTTTAATTATTTTGTCACCGATAAAAATATAAATTAACCTTTCAATTTGCCGCCGTGTGATTCCGGCTTAGAATAGCATTGTACTTTCTGTGCAATAAAGTTTAATAAATAAATAGCATCACCCGATTTTTTATCGTAGATTAGTAACGTAAGAGGTGACTAAGGGACTCGAGGGTAACATGTGCATTGCAATTTTAGGCGATGGGCTGATAACCTGGCATTATAATGATACACAATTTTCTGAATGACCCTCAAATGTTTGTTAGACCTCACAATAAAACAATTTAAAACGGATTTAAGTTGTGTTTATTTTGGATTTTACAATTCCTACGTTTCGTTAACTTAAATCCGTTTAAAATTGTTTTATTGTGCAAACTCAAGAAAATATTATGTTTGTTAGACCGTTTTACGGCTGTTTACGCTCTGTCTACCCCGCAAGGGCTATAGGCGTGATATATGTATGTATGTAACTGTTAATTTTAATACGTAACAATTACTGTAAGTATGTACGCTTAGTTGAGTGGTGGTCGCGTGTATATTAATTCTTTGGGGGCGATTAAGGCGTGGTCGCTCCTCCTGGTTTACTCAACTGTCCACAATGGCTGCAACTTGCATTGGTGTCGATTCTGACGCACGCTTCCCTCTGCTTCGTTCGTTCGTATCGTTTGGGCAATGAGTATGCGAACGTCCTGATTAACACTAGTAATAATGAGAGTAGTTAATGAGTTTAAATTTTTTGGTGCGTTTTAAAACCTGGTTTACATAAGTACCCACAATATGGCTGCAACTTGCATTGTCGTCAATTCTGATGAGCGTTTTCTTCTTCTAAAATTCGTCAGTGTTTTACGTGTAAATTTGGGGGCTATTTCAGTCACTACAGAAGTGGAATCCAGGCAAGATAAAAGTACCTTAAATATTGTTCTTGGTTTAGTCAATTTCATTATTTTTTCTAAGTATTTGCAATGTGTTGGTTAGTATATTGGGTGAAATTTTACCGGTGACCAATAGCGAAAACTCCAGACAGGCACCATGACAAATTTTTCGCCTGTAATTTTTATAGGACAGAAAATTGTTAACTTGTCACCTGTCACCTATCACGGTTATAGTACAGGGCCCTGCCTGGTGATAGCGAACGACTTTCCCCAATTTTGTATGGGAGGTCCTAATTCTTTTTTCGTATTGCGACCTATGTTCCTTGGGGAAAGTTGTTCCTTATCACCAGCCAGTCTTGAGTTTTCGCTATCGGTTACTAGAGCGTGAGCAAAACGTGAACTAATATTTTTTTCATAGGTTGCTTCTCATACCGAGGCTCAGAGGTGCCCTGAATTTCCATTCCCCCCTGCCTGCTACGCCGAGGGTCGTGGGTTCGATCCCCACAAGACAAATATTTGTTAAGTAATTTTCAGATATTTCTGTTAGTCTGGGTGTTTTTATGTATAATTTATGTATTAACAAAAAAAGTTTATATTTATTAATATCAGCTAGCTAGTTCCCATAGTACAAGCTTTGCTTAGTTTGGGGCTAGATGGCGCGGCGTGAATTGTCCAGGATATTTATTTATTTATTCATATTCTCTTTCCGCACAAACTTTAGTCAAATTTCACCCTATATAGGCGGTATTTATATAAAATAGGCGGTCCTACTGTAGGTATGTTTGTGTTTTTACCTTACCAGGTAAATATCTATTTAAACTACTGTTATCATTACTGCAAATATTATTTGTTATCAGTAGATCCCGCTACTTTGTAACAGAATCAAAATGGCGATAATATTCTTGTCTGATACCTACAATGAGTATAATAGATGAATACATACATACATCAGCCTATTGCTGTCCACTGCTGGACGTAGGCCTCCCACAGGGTACGCCATAGGGCACGATCTCCCGTTTTCGCCATCCAGTCGCTACCAGCCGCCTTCTAAGTTGACTGGGGCGATGGCGTAGCAGATCCCTTCCTGCTACTCCGAGGGTAGTGGGTTTGATCCCCACAAGACACAAATATTTGTTGAGTCATTATTCAGATATTTGTCTTTAGTCTGAGTGTTTTTGTGCATTTATTTTCAAAAAATCAAAGTATTGATTTCAGTTATCTAGTTCCCATAGTACAAGCTTTGCTTAGTTTAGGGCTAGGTGGCGCTGCGTGAATTGTCCAGATATTATTATTATTTAAGTCATCGGTCCATCCGGACGGAGGTCGTCCTACGCTACGCCTGCCGAGGCGTACTAAATGAATTGCCCGAGTCAATTTGTATGGCAGTTCCGAATTTTTCTCATTTCCTTGCGGAAAGATTTCTTCTTATCACCAGCCCGTACGGACTTTTCCGTATCGGTTATTAGTAAAATTTAACCCTAAATTCTTGTTCATTAAGGGCGGGCCGTGATAAAATTGAGTATTTTTGGATGCACGCAATTTTGTTAGTGAATACGATAAACACCTTATTTTTATGTATAATGATTTTTCATTATATTATCTAGATTTTTGTCGCAGGAAAACACGATTAATGAAAGTTTCCTCAATACAATTATTTTTCAAAGTTTGGTCTATTTTCACACTTTTTTGCGTAGTGTATAGCAATCTTGAGAACATAACACATTATTTATTGCGAATACGATACGTCTTGTACATTACTAGATTCTTGTCGTACAGTTTTTTGATTACTTTAAAGTGAGAAATTTCCAAAACAGTGAAAAATCGCCTAAATATGGCGATTCCGCTCTGTTCTCACACACAGGTTTTGCCATTAGTGCGAAAGGGACGTTTAAAAGTTCGAGGCAGGCCCTTAAGGTGGTTTGAGAGCCCAATGGCGCCCCCGAACAGGAAAAATATCCCTGAATGGACACGCTAGCCATCTGGAAACCAAAGTATCATTTCGCGGCAATAAATAGCTACAAAGGTTATTTAAAATCAATATAATCTTGTAAAAACTGTGCGATTTGGTTTTGTATTCCAAAAATACCAAAAATGACAATACATAACTAAACCGCTTTGATTCTAAATAACCTTTGTATGTATTTGTTGCCCCGAATTGATACTTTGGTTTCTAGATGAATAGCGTGTCCAGCCAAGGATATTTTTCCTGTTTGGGGGCGCCACTGGGCTTTGCAGTGTCATAGTTTTCGAGTTGAATTTATTCTGTCAAGAATAAATTGCTTCGTTTGAATCCTTGTCAAATTAGTTGATGCGGATAGAAACTTTACCAATAGCTAGCTAGAACAAACGTTTTTTATTTAATTTATTTCATATCATCAATTCGATATGTTCCTTGGGGAAAGTTGTTCTATATCACCAGTCCGTCCTGAGTTTTCGTAATCGGTCACTAGTAAAATTTCACCCTATACAGGTTGTAATTGTAAGGACCAGCCTTCCGAATACTGATAGGGTGCATTCAGACCATGTAACTGAACAACTTCGCAAGTATTTCAGGAAACGTCGTTTTTTTTGTTCCCATAACCATAAACGTAAATGCAGTAAGCTGATTGTGATTTTGTATGGGAGGTCGATTTTTTTTGTTGTTTCCTAACATATGTTTCTGGAGGTAAGTTGTTCACTTTCATGGTCTAAATGCACCATATCAGTATTCGAAGGGCTGTCCCTTACACCCCGTATAGTTCCGTATGGTTCGGTCGCTGAACTATATTTTTAAGGTATTAAGTATGAGAAATGACAACTTGTGCGGAAAATCTTTATTGTAATATCTATTCGGAAAAATACCAATTTTCTTCGCTTAATTATACACAGAGCAGGTAAAATCCAGAATAAAACAACCGTTAAATTATGGATTTACGCATTTTTTTGTCTACCTATGTACGTCGGTTTTATTTTAAAAATTATTTCATACATACATCACGTCTACCTCTATATAGGCAGACACGTAGGCAGAGCGCAAACGGCCGCAATGAAAAAAAAATTTATTCCTCGTCTGACAAACATTCTAAAAATATATATTATAAAATCAGATAAATTATTCCTTTCAGATCATTAACTATTTCAGTCTTTAAGTAATAATTAATAAGTACATAACACGAAATAATAATGACAATATAATATGTCATGTCACTCATCAGTATAATTTTAACAAATACTTTTATTCCAAGATGAAGACATTAACTTAATGGCGCAATTTCTCCTTCACAAATTGATGGTGTAAACTTGTATGAGGATACATACACATGTCACGCCTATAATCCCTTGCGGGGTAGGCAGAGCGCAAACGGCCGCAAAAAAAGGTCATTTTCGCCACGTTTGACAAATATTTGAGGGTCATTCGGAAAATTGTGCATCGCCATACCTAGTGACAGGTTGTCAGCTCATGGCCAGTCAACCTAAAATTGTAACAATATCCCCAGGGAAAGAAATGGGGTTATGCTATTCTAAGCCGGCATCAAACGGCATAGGTAGTAAATTTTGCAAGATCTCAAAAATAGTATATACGCTACACGTCATTGAAGTGTTTAAAATTTTGTTCATAAATACTTTTATTCCATAATAAAGACATTAACTTAAATGGCGCAATTTCTCCTTCACAATTGATGGTGTAAACTGTTGTAATGTTGTTATAATTGCGTATTACAGAAAATGGCGGCCGCGAGCTGGTGGTGACCGTTGGCATCTGTTTGACAACATTGGATGCCTCAGGGATGCAACCGTGGATGCAACCTTGTACCCCAGTATGGCTAGCTTTCCGGCGGTTCACTCCCTTGTAACGCATGCGTCTGTCAGACGAAATGAAATTGTGATTTCCAATCTTATTGCGATACAAAAACGGCTGGTTTACTGTCAAGTCATTTGACACAACGGACGCGTGTGTCAAATGACGCACCGTAAACCCACCGTAGCCGTATTTGTATGGGAATAAGATTGGAATTCGTAATTTAATTTCGTCTGACAGACGCATGCGTTAAAAAAAACGAAACGACGGACGACAAATGAGTGAACAGCCTATAGATATGTTTCAAAAATATTTAAGGCGTTTATTCTTGGCTTATACCTAGTTTCTTTCTTTCTGGACCAATGGCCGATCAAAATGTACTATTTTATGTCATTTTAAATATAAGCTAACATTTCCGTTTTCAGTGGATAGAAACGACTCAAACTGGGTTCTAGGTATACTGTGTAAACTGTCATCTAGAAAATACTGGTATATTTTATTTATAATATTAATTTAATAAAAGACACTTAAAATATAATATATTAAATGAGCTACCCTACCAATAAATGTGTTTTCTTTCTTTCTTTCTTACCATATATTGAACTGAAAATTTACGCAAGCTTAAAAAAATACACGAAATGTATTGTCTATGTTGGTCTTATAGACCAAGGGTAAAGAAACTTCGTTTGCAAAATATGGGGACCAGATTCTGGCTTCTGATAGATAATGTGTTATAACCTCTGAATTTAATTTTAGAAAAAGCAAACATACTGACTAATATACAAGACTGGCCTAAAGGCGTAGCGGATTGTACTTCTGCCTTTTACGAGGGTAGTGGGTTCGTTGGCGAGGCGATGGGCTGACAACCACCACAAGCCACTATGGCAGTACACAATTTTCTGAATGACCCTCGGATGTTTGTTATAGTTACGTTATTGATCGTTTTTACGGCCACTTACGCTCTGTCTACACCGCAAGGGATATGGGTGGGATATATGTGTGTATACCTAATTAATAATTTGCAAAACTGCGCGAATTTACTTAAGGATATGAAATAATGTTGTCAAAATGTCATATGTCGTAAGGGACAAAACACCATTTATCGCTTACGATTTTTTTTTTTTTAATTTGAGCTCTTCTTAGCTTAACGATTTTGTAGTTTGCTTATTTTGTGTAATGAATGATAAACAAAATGCATATATATACCTACAGGGTGGCCCGAATAGTGACGTCCAAAGACAAAACTTGAATGCCTTATACTGAGGGGTATCCGAATTACCCCCATGTATGTTCCGCGATTTTTTGTAACTTCCGAGTTATTTAACTTTTAAATTTGTATGAGGAAAATTGAACTGGGAGGCTTTTTCCTTTTTTTGTTTGTTTCAAAGTACAGATCATGAAGATAATGTCATAGAAATAACCGCTTGAAAAGCCCTTTAACGGAAATTAAGAAAAGAAGTAAAAAGACGGTGAGTCGAAATTTTTCTCATACAACTTTAAAAGTTGAATAACTCGGAAAGTACAAAAATCGCGGAACATACATGGGGGTAATTCGGATACCCCTTAGTATAAGGTATTCAAATTTTGTCTTTGGACGTGACTATACGGGCCATCCTGTATAATAAATAAATTAAAAAATCTAGTTCCTATTTTACACAAGTTGCACTATTATTGTAATTAAAATGCTATTAAACCAATCGGTTTCGTTACTTCATTAAAAGACAACAATTAATGAAAAAAAAACCTTACCTATGATTTTAAATTATAAAATTATAATATCGGAACTTGCCTGCCATTTAAATTGATTGTTCGAATCGTAGGTATGCAATTATTAATAAAATAAACACATTGATATTTAATTAAACGACATATCGATTCCGTATCGACTCTTTTATGTGGCATTAATTTATAAAAGGAAACAATCATTTTATAAACGCAGATTAAAGATGGCATTTTATTATATCTACAATTCACCAAATGAACTTTCAACACATTAATACACGTCTATGACACTAAAGATGACATTTGATGGTGTTGATGTGGCGATTAACATGTATTCGAATATAAAAGAAATAGTAGGTATAAATGTATGCCCTTATTTTTATGTTTAAATTGTATAAATTGTTAAATAAAAATATCATACATACATACATAGATCACGCCTATAATCCCTAACAGAGTAGGCAGAGCGTAGACGGCTGTAAAAAACGGACATTGATTACGCCACGTCTGTCAAAAATTTGAGTGTCATTTGAAATATTGTGTATCATAAAAAATTAACAAACTTTTATTAATGTAGGAAAATATAAATTACATTAGGTACTTAAGCTTTTTAGAACCCTATCATGGCTTTTTGTTGCAAGTGTTCATCCCCAACAGCTAAAAGGTAAATGATTTACAATAGTTGCTAGATATACAGATGCATTGCCTTCTTTTATTTAATTTTTAGCTGTTTCTATTTATATTATATTTTTATCTATATGTAAAATTATATTTATTCTTACGTTTGTTGTTTTCAGTGTTTCAAAAATAAGTCTATAGGCATTATACATTTTTGTTCATATACATATGTATGAGTAAGTTAATAGGTACCTACTTTAGGTATGGTTTAACCAAATAAGTAGAGAATTTTTGTTTCAACTTAAATCTTTCAACAATTGAGCAGCCAAAGGTATCTACTTAGTTCTTGTGATGTTTTGCCAAAGTTATGCCGTATAAATGGACCGCAAGTAGCGGGTGTCCAAGGCACAAAGTTTTACCATCGGCTGTCCTGTCCTGCCTACGACTGAAGTTAGCCCTCCGCACGCATGCGCCAAACAAGCTACCAACACAGACTGTTTCCTTAATGAAAATGACTTATTAACTACCACTGCCGCTACAAACATAAGAGATGAACAAGTAATTGAACCTACTTAAGATGATGAGAACGATTTCGACGTAGGAGCCAAGCACACAGGTACATCATACACATAGCATACAACGCATCGATACCTAACTCACGACCCGTTCCGAACGAGAGGAACTCAGCAATTTTGATTAGGTACAGAACAGAAAATCCGAACAGAGGAAAACTCTCATGTAATTGCCGCAAAAACTGTTGAAAAAACACGCACGACCATCTGTGAGTGCGGGCGGGCGCGGTGTGGCGGAGCGCGCGGCGACGTGGCGGGGGGAGGGGAGGCGCGCGCGCGGGTTGGTCGGCGCCGGGGGGGCGGGGCGCCACGCCCCGGTGCAGCCCCGCGCGCCCGGCCCGCGCCAGTGTCCGCCAGACCGCCGAGCGCGCCGGGCAACCCGCACCCCGCGCCTCGCTCGGCTACGCGCGTCCGTGATCGAAATCAAACCAATCTTCGTAGCATAGTAAGAAACCGTCGCGAGTGCAGTATGACACTAGTGAGCTAGCGGGCCGCTGTGACGGTGTCAAATAATTTATGTGTATGTGTGCACGTGCAAGTGTGGTGTGTTAGGTTGGGCCCGTGACGAAAAACATTCGTGGTGGCCAGCGGAGCCTTGCACCCGGGCTCGGGCCGAGCTTTCATGGCTCAGCCTAGGGTACGTACCCCGAACACTGGAAGAGACATCACAACACACTCATAAACACAAACCTCTCACACGTAGGACCGGTAGACGCGATAGCCTAGGTGATAAATTTTAATCTTTTGATAAGTTTGATGAGCGGATTGACAATGTCAATGATAAAGTTGTGAATTCTGATATAGTTGTCGAAACAGATGATAACAACGCTGTAGGAGATGAGAATGTAAAGTCACGTGCGCCAACAGACGGTGAAGAGGATAAAACCAAAATTGTGACGAGTAGTTCAGGCGACTACACATTAGTTGCTCGGCAACGGGAGGTGTTATAACAAGACGACGCTCCCCGCATATATAATGGTGGCTTAGAATGCGGCGAACAACCACCAACGCATTAACCGGTGATAACGAAAACAAGATGACACTCAATAAAAACGAATGATAGCGTTCCAACGACACAGAAGTAACAAGGTAGAGCTCATAAAATCAGCACGGAATGTAAACGTGAAATCGTGATACAAACGGGAAGACATGGAAATGTCTAATGTATAAGTCAGCGAATAAATGCATCTAAAGTGTTCCCGTGTCGAACACCTGACGGAATAAATAGAGTTTGTTGAAATTGGGGACAATAAATGAGATAAAATGGCTTCCAGCGGGGTGCCTATTGTCCCCATTGCTCTCTTGCGAGCCCGTGACGGGACTCGGTGAAATCTGTAGAGTTACAAGCGGCTTTAAACGCACGGTTGGACACAAAAGAGCCTATCTCGGAAACCAACAATAAAATTCAATTGACAATGACAAGAAAAAAAGCTCTTTTTGGTACCACAAAGGTACCCCTAACGGAATTCTCGGGGACAACTTTCTAAAGATTTAGGGTTGCATTGTTTTTGTGCCGGAGATATTAAAATTTTAATCCGTCTTTGTTGAAGTTAGAGAAATAAACGTATAAGGCAAAAAAAATTAAACAAAACGTAGTAAAGACCAAAATATACGGGCATAGATAACATTAGTGATTTTCATAGATAGTTAAAAAAAATGTGGACCCATCTTCAAAAACATTTGCAGTAGGTATTAATAATAATGATTTAACACATACCACTTAATAAAGTAAATTAAGTAGAAAGGTGTTACAATAAAACAGAATAACATATATAAAAATAAATTATAACAATATCATATACCTACACCCATTAATCAAAGTGCATAATAAGCGTCATCCAGAACAATAAAGTTTATAGTACAATATAATTTATGGAAAATACGTTTGACATTTCGTTGCCAAAAATATCAAATTAAATAAACTAGAAGATTGATTTCATGAAGAAATAGTTATCAAAAACCATAAAATACGTTCTATAAAAGTAAATATTGTATGATAAGGATAGGTATCTACCTGCAGATACCAATGGATATTGGCCTCAATTCAGGAAATACATTCTTAACTTACCTTAAATTAGCACTGTCGCTTTTCTTGAAATATGTTTAGAAAAGGATAAGAAGTATGTAAGTCTTGGCATGTTTAAAAATGTCAAAAGGTTGTTCAACATCTTTTTAATCGCCATTGTTTTAATCGTAAACTTATTTGAACAGATAACGCGTATTTTTCGTCAAATTACTTAAAAGACATGACATAACTTAGATATCTCCTATCCTTTTCTTAAACTATTTGACGGAAACTGTCTGCTCTGGCTTATTGTAAGTTATAAGAATGATTTCTCGAATTGAGGCCATTGTGAAGAACAGCCTTACACTGCCATCGATACTAAAAAACAATATGTAGATAAAACATGTCAAGGCATTTAATCGAAATGACATGTAGGTATAATAAATCAACATCCGACGGAAAATATGACATATTTGATCTAAATTCTTTTAGTGTAAATAGATTAGGAATAATAATAAATACATTTTATATGAATTGTTTACTATTAATATTATATTTATTCATAATTAATTAATTTAATTGAGCAATAAATATAACTAATTGGTAATTCATTATTGTTAGTTAGATAAACGGATACAAAATAATATAAGTAGCCTTAACTTTCGTTAAACACTACTTATCAACTAACATTCATACTTTATTTAGCTACAATGTTTAGTTTTAAAACGTCTTCTAATAAAAAAGTATAACTAATAAGAAGAAAATACAATAATACCAAACAAAAAAATTATTTTATGCGTAAAAAATGGTAAGTGCCGTCTGAAACGCATTAAAATGACAACTTATACAACGTTTGAAATATATAGATGACGTTAATTAATCGGAATAAATCTTAAAAACTTATCATTAGCATACATTTTCTATTTTATAATGTTAGAAACTTTGAATGTTTTAATAGAATAGGCAAAAACCTTAAATATAAAAATAAACTTTATTATATTACCAAATAATTATCATTCATTTAAAGAAAATACGCTATAGGCTTAGGATATAAAACTACAAAGATTACCAGCATACTGAGATAAAGTTTAAATTACCATCTTTGTAGGTACTCTTGATGCCACTTACTTGCGTAAAAACTTTTTTACCCTTTTCGTGGATTTCTAATATTTAACAATTTTAGAAATTTGTATTCAATTTGGTATTATATATCTAACAAATTTAGAGAATTTAGCTAGAAATATATAATAGTCTAACGTGACGAAATACAGTTCAAATGTTTCCGAAATTCAATTATCACATTTGCCAATTAAACGTTAGTCCTAGTAAGTGAATATTTGTATACCTAGGCATAAAAGTAGATAAAAATTCGTGCATAAGTACCTAACTACCTAATCCATTTATTGTACATAACTGATAATATAATACAAGTACTGGATATAAATCAAATTATTATTATCATGTTAGACTATTATATATTTCTAGCTAAATTCTCTAAATTTGTTAAATATTGAATACCAAACCAAAAAATGACATTTTACACATGGTATACAAGAATTCTAAGCAAGGTTACATCTTTATAATAATTTATATGATGTATATTAAATCAACGTAATAATAACTTTTTGTCTGAGTAACAAAGATATAAAAAAAAGGGAATTTTTCTGTTAAATTAATAGCTATCCTTAAAATGGATGCTCGTATGTCCATAAACTGTTATCAACATGTAATTCCCAAAATTACTGTGTCATATAATGATATTTGCTTAGGTCTCGTCATTTTGTCACTAGTGGTCATATCATAGTTAGGCCACGATACCGTCGGTATCACATGATACAATATCAAGTGTAATAGCGGGTGTAAACGATAAACAGTCTTAATGAATAGATAACATGTGTTCGGACACACCGTTTTGAGTTTTTGGTGACAAACTACTGATTTCTGATTTTAAGATATTATTCTGTGATATGATAGATTCGAAAATCGAACCCGATTGTCAGGATTACTACGCATTGTTCTTTTATTTGTGTCTGTATAATAAACAGATGTTCTAAGATCAAAATTACTTACCAGAAACATGATTTTTTATTAACAATCAGTGAAGATATGCAAAATTCCAAATATATTGACTTTCCCAATATTTATATCTTGTGTGGGCCTGTAAAGCTTTCCAATAAACATTCAAGAAACTGTGGAGATAAAAAAGGCTTTAGCTCATTGCTTTTTCGAGTATTTCATATTAAATTTAAAAATATTATTATTATTAGTATATTTTATCAGGCAGGTATAATATATGATAGGTGTATAGTCTATCTATACTATAACTAAAATCCAAGGAAATGTTATCGTGGATACCACAGATATCTACAAGTCATCTTCTTGTAATTTTTATAGTAAACAGCTGATTGGCAGCCCGCCTAATGCTGACCTATATCTTAATAATCTGTTATTAAACCCATATCGCACTAATGTTCAAAATAAATTCGCTATCTATTTCAAACAAGCGAAATAAATACTAATGCAGTATTGAAAGTTAGTTAGTTACCTATAAGCTTAAATATCTAAATACAATTTATAATTAAAATTATGCAATATCTCTTTGTGTTTTTGAAAAAGTCGGATAGGTAGATGAGATTTTTTAAATTCAGGCCACAGTGCGCAGAATCAACTTTTTATTTATTTAATAAATACTGTTCTAACCATAGCTAATCTGACATCCTTCTTACTAATTATTTATATGTAATTAGCTACTTAGATATACATAACATATTTAAATATATAATAGCAAGTATATCACATACTTCTCTACCACATAAAATCATCGTCAGAGAAAAAGGATAGACATAAAAACAGCAATAAAATTTAATATACAAATAAAAATTACTTTTATACCACTTTAAAGAATTTTACCAATATTAAAGGGAACCGAAAAAAGGTAAAATGTTTATGCGCCATAAAAATCTTGAAATCAGTTACTTATGCAATTAAATCTAAAGCTATTTTGATTTTATGCAAAAAGTGCATGCAGGAGGTTTTCAGAGAATATAAAAAACTCAAGAATAAAATATATAACTTTAATTATATAGGTGTTAAAGGATCTCCTTAGTGTATTTTTAATGTACTGAAGAGAATTCAAAATGACTTCCGAATAAAAGCGGTAAGTTTATAAAGCCGCGAAAAAGCTTTTAAAAATAAAATCAGGTGATTGTGGTCCGCCATTACGGGCCGATGTTTATTTTTTTCTAAGATGGCGCCAATGTGCGGGCCGGGCGACCGTTTCGAACACATTAAACTTATTATTGGCACTTACTTTCGACTGTAAAGATAATACCAGTATTGTATTAGTAATTCTGTTCACGATAAAACGACTCGATTTTATGCTTGAAGTGTTGAAAAATGTTTCGCTGTTAGGCGTTACCGCGCCAAAAGATAACACGCTTTTAATTTTTACCACTAGCAACATTATTATAACAATGTGAAAGTTGCAACACACGACTTAGGTTTAAAATTACGACCTACTAAAGTTAACGTAGAAAATAGAAAATAATTAAGTGCAAATAATGAACACACTTTTTAAGACAGCAAAAATACGCTTAAAAGATAAAATCGCTAGTCAAATACAAATTAAGAAAATTTAAATCAAATCAAACGTATTTTTCTGTACCTACATTGATAATATCAAGACAACCCAGCAACCGAACTCTAACCGGCTCATTTATATATAAAAAAATCATTAAGAAACTCCAATCAGCCTCACCTTCCAAATTCAAAAATGGGCGCGCCTATCTCTCCACTAATTTCAAATGTAGAACCCCATTTTCGTAACAGATAAATGACACTTAAAACGGTCATCGGCTCCATGGCATCGCGTTGTTGACCAGATAAATTAGGCTTGATGTATTATATTATATGATAGTGTATACGGCAAATGATATATTAATATAATAAAATACACAACCGGCCTTACCGGTCTTAAGACATTACGTTCGACGGCGACATGGTGATCAGAAATAGCTATTTTTCAACCCGGATTACACTCAGAGAAATTGGTCGCTGTCTTTCCGGTACGTCACCGGTTCTCAACATTTTTTTCCCGCCGTGAGAGTAGATTAGCTCTAGCATTCGAATATGTTCAGCCCGTTTTTGTTTTTATCGTTAATGGCCTCACGAAAAAATTCTTCAATCAAAAAATGTTAAGATAAATCCCGCTCTGATGTATTAGCAACGGCTAGTTTAAGAGTTGTACAATTATTTTTTTGTAAAACGTTGAAAAACTTCCTTAATTTACTTTTTTGGGGCTTTCATGTTTTGATGACAAAAATTTGCTTATAGCAAAGTTATTTTGAGTAAACGTGAATTTTAATCGAAAATAAATTATTAAAACGAACTCTTAAATCAACTGGTTTCTGTAAATTATGCAGGAATGTGACTGCACCAATACCAAAATTCTTCTCTTTTCAGACGTGATGATATTTGTGACATGAGTATTTATTTATTTATTATAGACATAAGAAGGGAGAAAGCAGGCATCCAACTCGCCTGATGGAAATATTTTACTTTGCGCCAAGCACAATGTGACTATTCTTCACAATAGTTCGACGCCAAAACTTAACATAATTCTTCCATAAGAATCAATTCGAATCAGTCCGATGGCCAACGCGCTTTATAAAAGCACTCGCTAATTTGTTATTTAAATTTTGCTGTTCCATTTCCATTCCATTTTTGCGGGCGCGGCGGTATAGATGCGTCGGCTGGCGGTTAGGCGGCCGCTTGCGCGAGTCTGCGTCTCAGCCGGGGGCAGGCCGGCCAGGTACCACCACCTCATTGTTTTATTCGCAGCGCGTACCTTTTTCAATTTGAATATCGCTGTTCATTTTCGAATTGGCTCTTTGTAGACGCGCCTTAATTGCGCACTTTGGATTCAACGCTAATTCGCGCGCTCACTAATTTGAGGGTTTATTGTACACATGATTGCCTAACATCCTTTTTAAAGCACTCGTTGAATTCGTGATGGTACTATGATACAAATACAAAGTATTGTCAAAATATTAGACGTGGAGTCGTGACCGATAAATCGGCTTAATCTCGTATCGAGACAGTTATTTAGACAGTATCGAAATATGTTTCCTACTCGCATATTCATGTCACGCTATTTCTTTCACTGATCAAACAAAACAGACGAACCGTTGTTTATTGACGATCGACAAATCCACTGACTGACTCCCGAAACGTTATAATTCCTGTAATACGCCGTCGGGATCTAGATACAACATTAAACTATATTAATTGAACCGGTATGATTCAGCGGAACGCGCCGCAAGGGTTGAACGTTTGAACAATGCGCGGAGCACTGGCCGGCTAGAGTAGAGAGCCTGTCGTTTGCCGAACGCATACGAATTTCAAAATATTCCTTTTTTAAAACATTTTCCCTTCGTTTTTTAAAGGATCCCTTTCGAATCTTTTTCGGTGCGCGCCGGACGATAACGAGGTTTGAAATTGGAATCACGCCGGCCGTTACTGGGCTATTTAGCGCGGGCTTTTCGGTGACACTTTTTAGAGTTATGGCCGCTGCAAGATGAATAGTAAGCCGTTACGGGTAATTAGAGCGGCTTATCTGTTAGATTAGCGTTTCATTGGCACCGCGTTTGAATTACTCTCACAACACTGTCTAGTACCTACCTTCACAAAGACCGCAGCTATGCCATTCACTAAATAAGAAAAAAAAAACTAATTGTTTATTCTGAAATTTGAGCCTTTAATGTCTCTTATAGCAAAATGTGCCTTACGACATTTGAGTTTTTAGTCTATTTACACACTTAAACCATAGAAATTTTGATACAAGTTTTTTTGAAAAGCAAAGATCGATCAAGGCATTCAGTCTAGCTTGATTATAATTTTCCGACGTACCTTGTATTTCAGTGGGTTGTTCTTGTTGTGCGTCGGTCGCACGGCGCGTTCGGTCGATGACCAAATTATTGCCAAGAACGGGTCCCGCCGGTGGCTGCCGTCGCCCGCCGGCCAATCCACTTGATCCCACCGCGTAAATCTTGATAAAACTCTTTAGTCGAAATCAAGAATATCCACCAAAGTATTAGTCTTGCGCTTAATTGGCGGTAAGCGTAAATATCTGCGGATCATTATAATTTGTTTTTGCGGAAAAAGAACACATTCAAATCGTGGTTTAACGTAAATTTTCGAATGTACATTTAATTAGCGCAGATTATAAAGAAAGTCTGGCACAAAAGAAATGGAATGCGTGTACCGAGTCACTCAATTTCGAATTTCGAACTCTAAATAGTCAATCACGAGTCCGCTGTGGCTAATCTCGCATTCACCGTCACAATAGCGGTAACGAACGGACAAACGGACGGACAGCGTTAATAAGACGCGCGTGGGCCGCTTTATGTCAACGTTATTTATGATGAGAAGACGCTCTCTTTTTTTCAGACTTTTTCAACACTGGCTACACAGAGCGAACGCGTTCAAAAACCCAGCTCTATTTTAAAATTCAATTTCTTATTTTAATAAAAAAAATCTATCTATAAAAGTAGGAAATTATCTTAGTAAACATGCAACACAGATGGATTGCGTTCAGAAACCTAGTATTATTTTAAAATTAAATTTCTCATTTTGATAAAAAAAATCTATCGATGAAAGTAATTTATTTAAGTAAAAATGCAACATGTGGAAAAGAGTTCAGAAACCCAGTTTTATTTTTAAATTCAAGTTCTTATTTTAATTTTAAAAAAAACCTATCAATAAAAGTAATTTATCTGTAGTAAAAAAGGAAAGATACTTTTACAAAAATTGAGGTAAATTTTCTGCGAAAGATCTTGTTAGTGGTCTCCACAGGAAAGTATATAACACATTTTATTATTGGCCACAGACGGTCTGTTTATTAATGCTAATAAGAGCAAAAAGGAGTCGTTCGTCGCGACCAAAGGAAATCGTTATCTAAACGACGTATTTACGTAAAATCTGAGAGTCTGGAACTGTCCCTTGAGTGCAGCAGACGATAAGAGGGCACACACTATCTGAACAGTTCATATGCCAGCTATTGACCCGACTGTTTACATTGCATGCGCGGACATAACCTCAAACAACAACTGAAATCTCGATAAAACCACCAGTTTCAATTTGTTCTTTAATCACAGGTCTAGGGGTTAACGGTCCGTTAAAATTAATTTCTAGAACATCAATCATTCCGCCTCCGGAAGAAAGATATAACCAGTGAACCGAAGAATCAGCTGATGTTAGATTGTGTTTGTTATTTTTTAGAAGTTCAAATTAAAAATGGAATGGGAGCTAAAACTTTCATCTGCGGCCTTAAAACAAGTGTTAACGTTTCCCCCTCGATACTTTTCGAACGATAAATCTGCTCGCGAATCGGCCGCATCCGTGCCCGTGCGCCGAACATCGCTCACGCGTTCTATTTTTAAAAACCACCAAGAAAAACACTCTAGCGTACAGAATTTCTATGTTTGCTGCCGCATGTGACTTCTGACTATGCAGCTGGCCGGCTCACCTTCGAAATTCGAATTTAGAGCGGGCCCTACGGATTCGTTCAAATATAGAACGGTGAAGAGTTGGCGGTAATTAAGGTAGGTGCGGATAGCGCGTCGGCACGGCACGCCCGCGCGATCGGTTTATTGACACGTGTTGTAGCGCGTCGCGTCGCGATGTCCCCATGCGGATGAACAAATGGAATAATGGACGTCTGGGCCCGCATCCGGCGCGGGAGTCGGATACAACTCTTGCAGCGAGCTGGATACAATTTTTCAATTAAATCGACCAGACAGAAGATCCCTAATAGGTGTCGTTAAGAAGTCGTGTGCCCGATTTTCGAACTGTCCCCCGTAACGAGGCCGTTTTATTTGTATTTATGACCGAGAAACAAACGTGTGGAGCATTCTTCGGGTTCTTACGCTCGCTCTATCATGAATGAAGCGGGATTTATGGCTGGCGGTCGCTGGCTGGTGGCCGCGCGATCAGCCTGCCGGTCCCGTCCGCGATGGCTGTAAACATTTTTCTACCTTTACGGTCGTATTACGCGCGGCCCACGGGCCAGCAGTAAAATTCGACACGAGCCTTGCGACCGTCTAACGATGCTTGATTTACCACTATCAATTTATATTAAAAAAACAACATAAAAACACACCTGAGTGATTGCTACCTACCTCTTCTGTTAATCTTTATTGCGCCAAATTTATATCAGGTTTTTCTTCAGCACTTTGATTCTGTCTAGTATTATTATATGTATTATTAACGGCCCTACTATCATAGCGGTATATTATTATTAGGTATTGTGACTATTCAAATACATTATTCACTGTTTCGAATCGGTTCTGGGGGTACCAGACATGTGAGCGCGTCGCCAGATGACAGAGAGTGGGACGGATGATGAGTTTGTCGGCGGGCGTGAGGGAGACGGAGAGCTTGTGTAAGGGTGGCTTTCGACCCACCCCGCGTCGCTCGCAAGTGACGGCGGTGTCTTCCCCAACCGTCTGCGTTCGAAAACCTCCGCCAGTTTTAGACACTTCTACTTTACCTACTGCTGTTCAGGAATTTCTATTGCACTTGCCGTCGTCGTTTTACATAATATTCAAACGGAAAGAATTCGATTGTTAAACTCACATACACCTTCAACTTTACATACTTAAGCACAAAGGTATGTTTGTGAAGATAGTTTTCATTTTTATGAGACCGCCACACCAAATAATGTTAACAGCTTACTCATACCCGCAAAAGAGTTAATTTTCGTTCTCGGAACCGACCTACGCTAATCTCGAGACCACAAGTCGTAAAAACGTAACCCACGGCGCATTCTCAGCTAAATTTGAATAAATTTAATTACTCAAGCGATTAATATCAGCGAAGTTTAATTACCAACGCACGGTTTGAGGTCTAAACTCATCAACGGTTGATGACTTAGGCAGAACGAGACATGCGTAACCAACCAACTAATCTAATCATACTCCTATACCAAGAAACAGACCTACTCTCGCAAAAACAGCCTGACTGACCCTCGAAAACAACTTATTATTTCACCAAAGATTCCCAGCTCGAAAAAACCACAAGAATGTCATTTAAAAAAATTAAAACGTATGATGCTCATTTTTTTGGTATGGCAACCCAAATGGACTAAAGGTTATCTCAGAGGAAAAAAGGCGGGACTGAGCGATTCCATTTTTAAAACGTATCATTTAATTTTGGAACCGGCTTTCAAGACGTCAAAAGGTAGTCATTACATATTTTGTGGCCAGGATAGCTTAGCGCCTGGAGATTATGGATGTGGAGTTTTATAACCTTCTATTTGTGAGTTATAACATTTTGAATAAGTGAGGGTCTTCGTGACATTTCTTTCACACTTTGAGAGCCGTTACAACGTTTTTGCTTGAATAACTAATTCCAAAAGCATCGGCTGTCATTTTAATTGCACGTTTCATTCTTTTTTCAAGCTAGAGGTGTCAAAGTGATCATTATAGAATTTTAATTACCCCCATCCCTTCATACGTGACGGAATGCAAACGGAGTACTGACCTAAAAACTTATGGGAAAATACTTTTTTATTCAGCTGTGCTTTACATTTAGCCGAGCGGCTGTTCGCCCTTATTTCCTTTGGCTAAGATTTAGAACGCAAATGTTTGACGTTAGGCGCGCGTTTGTGGAGTATGCTAGCATATGTAGTGACATACGCGCTGACGTCATCCGTTTCCGAAGTGTGTCATGGCGCTGATTGATCGCGACGGGTCCAAAACACTCCAACAGTCTTTGTAGGAATCTATGGAGACATCGGACACTTTATACCTACTTTGGCGCCAAAGTATTAACAAAATACTAGACAGTTCAGATGAAATAAAAGAGTAACATTATAAAATGCATCAGTTTAAAAAAAGAATAGAGTATTGAAGCAACATTTTCTTAAGATAAAAGTCTTGTTAACAATGATCGAGCACTATGTTTTGAAAATACTTGCGTCATACGACCTACTAGGTGTTTCGTTACAAGCATTAATTCTTAAATACAAGCCCGGGCCAGTTTTCATTGACTTGTCATTAAAAGCTTTTTTAGCTTTGCGTAATTTTATTGTCTACAATCAAATTAAGTAATATAACTTAACGAATTTTCAATTCTTACAACGGCATAGCAAGCCAGCCAAAACAGTCTACAAAAATTCATTACTTTCGAATATAAACAGACGTATTTTCATTTCAATTTCACGCATAATACCCCATACACTACTTTTGGTTCTAATCACTTTAATATCTAAACTATGCGTGCCTTCTACTATTACTGGCTACTACTGAAAATAGTTTTTTTAAAATGTTTTGGTTGCTACTTTGAAAAATATTACCTGTGTAAATAACTTGACGTATAATTTACAAAATAGGAATAAATTATCAAACAAGTTTCATTTTTAAATTACTATGTTGTAAGACCGATATAAATTAAATTAAATATAATTTGATTCCAGCACATCTAAATATTCAAAACTCTACAGTTCACACTCAAACATACGTATTTATAGCAAAGGCGTCACTCATACAGCCTCCATTGTTCCAATCTGCTTCAGCAGAAATATGTACCTATACAGCCGCCATTTTTAATCCAACTTTTCATTACAATCGTCAGACGGACAACCCTTATCACTAAGACATAACATTCAAAATCAAGTAATATTTTTTTCTTATACTGCATTTGTTAATTTTGTATTAACAGTACAACGATACGTTTTGATTTTAGTGTCGTATCGTATGGGACTTTATACAGGGTGAAATTTTACTAGTGATCAATAGCGAAAACTCAAGACGGGCTGGTAAGGAACAACTTTCCCCAAGGAACATAGGTTGAAATATGACAAAAATATTTTGAGTTTCAGTAGTAACTCAAATCAACTGATCTGCAAGTTTGTATGGGAGGTCCAATTTTATTTTCCACCCGCTGCTAACCATTTTCCCGCGGGAACAAGACATTTTAATACAGCCTATTTCCGTCAGGTATAACGTAGAATTCTAATGTTAAAACATTTTTTTAAATCGGTCCAGTAGTTTCGGAGCCAATTCAATTCAAACAAACAATTAAATCTTTCCTCTTTGTAATATTAGTGTAGAGTTCGAACTTAGTATGTTAGGGAACGTTGTTCCTTATCACCAGCCCGTCTTGAGTTTTCGCTATCGGTCACTAGTAAAATTTCACCTTATATAGAACGTCTTATGGTCGTTAGTAGAATTGCGATTTTAATACACACATGGCATAAACAAGTACTTGCTAATTATGATTTAAGGCGACGTTTACGATTGCGATTACAGTCGTTCAGTAGTAATTAGAGTAAAACGCGTAATCGCAGAGTTGTAAGGCACCTTAAGTAGGTTTCTTGTAGTAGTTATAGGTCGTAAAAAATTTAAAACAGTTAAAATTAATTAATAAGTATCGCTCTACTTGCACTTTTATGAGACTTTGTATGTTTATGTTATTTTTCCTATAAAGTTATTACCTATCAGTAAAAAATTGTTTTATACATATACCACGCGTATAATCCCTTGCGGGGGTGCCATAGCGTAAACGACCGTAAAAGACGAACATTGACGCCACGTCTAACAAACATTTCATTCCGAAAATGTATCGCCATAGTGACAAACAATTGCCTAAACTTGCAATACACATATAACCATCTTGTCTTTTAGTCGCCTTAAGACACCCACGAAAAAGAAATGGGGTGATGCTATTCTAAGGCATCAAACGGCACGGTTTTATATATGTTAAAAATATTATCAGTGAAAACCAAAACAGTAGCCAAATGACGTTAAGACGGATTACGTTAAAATACGACATTTATTTGATAATGATTAATTATCTAAATGATATCTTTATATCTTTATTAGTAAGTGCTTTTTGTAAATGCATAGGTACAGCAGAAATCCGATGGTATTTCACAGATAAAAAAATATAGCTCCGCTTAAAAACATGTCTGCATTTACAATTCAGGTTCAATAAGTTAGGGTTCCGTACCTAAACGATCAAAACGAGACCTTATTACTAAGACTCGTCTGCCCGTTTGTCAGTCACCAGTGCCCTATGTTATGAAACTACAGGATACAAGTCTACAGGTGAAATTCTAAGTACATTGCGTAGCCGGTGAATTTTACTGGCACATACCATAATGGCGAACCGACTAAGCAATGAAAATCGAGATTCGCCTGTAAAATTGTAGCCTGTAGTTTGATAAAATCGGGCACAGGCTGTATCTTATAACCGCGCGAGGAAGATAGTTGTAATTATCATATGACAGCTGATGCGCTATTTGACGCTATACCAATAAATACAATGCTTAGAATGATGCTGCCTTAGAATAGCATCACCATTTTTTCCTGAAAAACAGCAACTTTGCTGAGGTTCATCATTTTCACAAGTGTTTTCAGCCACTAATTTCCGTAATTGTTTTAGATACTATGTTAATATAAGGTACCTGTAAAACATTTTGTGAATAAATCCCTTTTTTTTACCCACGGGTGTCGCGAGAAGCAATGATGAACTGACAATCTGTCACTATGAACCCTCGTTTTCATGTTAATTTACGTTCAGCCTACCCCACAAGGTATAAAGGCGTGATATGTGTGTGTAAGCAAGAAGCTTTTGAATTATATTCCTAGCCTTATGTAGTCATGCGATATGACTTTATTATTAGTCATAGTCGTATCGGACCATAGACAGATTTCTACGCGAACGCATGAATGCACTTATATGCATTTTAAATGCACTTATGTCTATTTTGAGCCAAGGTCGTAAGGGTCATGTTTAGAGGTGCACCGACTATGGTTTGGCCGACTAACCGACTACCGACTAATCGGCTGTGCCGATTGTAACTTCGGTGAGATTTGGAAAAGAAATCGTGTCTGTACACGATTTTATGAGCCTTTCAACTAATTAAAATAGGTTTGGCATCATTTCTAATACAATTATTACTAGTTTGTTTTAATGATTAAGTTTATTTACAGTAAAAGAAATTACTAAATTAACTAATATAGCTACCTATCTATAGGTATGTAGCTATTAGTTGAATTAGCCTTTTCTAATAAACTTATGTCAATAAAGTCTTTTCTAATAAAAAAAAACTTTATCATACAAAAAATATATTACAAGTGGAAATAAATTATTCTATTAAAACTAAATGTTGTTATTACACCCGACTTATTCAGCAAACTACTCGTCGACTATTTGCGGACTCTAAAATGGCCGAATAGTCAACTCTCCCGACTATTCGGTTCACCTCTAGTAATAATGTATCAATTTACATAAATATTACTCGGTGTAAAATTCAATTGATTGTAATATGGAGATTTGCAGGATATTTAGATGTTAAATTGTGTAAATACCTTGAAATCATCAAACAGTCTAGGATATAAATTGACTACCTACACCCGTTTAGCCTAAGGATACATAATTAATGTTAAACACTGTTTAAAAACGCAATTAAATTGTAAAACTTAAATAGTTGACTAATTACGTAATATTTACTTAATTGAACCAATCATGTTAGATGTCTCCTACAATACAATACAAAACAATATAGGTACTATACTAGATTTCCCGTTTCATTTCATTTTCCCGTGGTAATAGCTCTTTTCCTGCGATAAAAAGTAGCCTATGTATCATTCCAGGTTATACTCTACCTGTGTTCCAAATTTCATCCAAATCGGTCAAGCCGTTTGAGCGTGAAGAGGTAACAAATATACACATTACACACACAAACTCTTAGATTTATAATATTACTAGCGGCCCGCCCAGCGGTTTCACCCGCTGCTAACTGATTTCCCACGGAAAACAGGCCTTCTCCCGACATGAATCATACATAAAAACCTTCCTCTTGAATCACTCTATCTTTTAAAAAAACTTCATCCAGATCCGCTAAGTGGTTTTGAAGATTTAAGCATACAAAGAAATAAACAGACAGGGACAGACGTGGGAAGCAACTTTTCTTTAAATTCCGTGTTTTTGAATCCCCCAAGGTATGAAAAGGGGGTTAAAAGTTTGTATGAAAGTTCTTTGTCTTAAGTGTGATCCGTTTCAAAATTAGTGATTAGACTTATGACTTAAAATAACTAAACACGTGTTTCAGCATATTTGAAATTTTAACCCTTAAAAGGGTCAAAATGGGGTTAAAAGTTTGTATGAAAGTTCGTTTTTTTAAATGAATGTGATCTGTTTCAAAATTTGTGATTAGACTAATTACTTAAAATAATTAAACACGTGTTTCAGCATTTTTGAATTTTTTACCTTCAAATGGGTAAAAAGGGGGTTAAAAGTTTGTATGAAAGTTTTTTATCTTAAATGTGATCTATTTCAAAATTTCTAATTAGACTCATAGCTTAAAATAATGAAATACGTGTTTCAGCATTTTTGAAATTTTAATCTTTAAAGGTGTCAAAAGGGGGTCAAAAGTTTACTACCAGTTGGGCTACCCGTTTTCCCATGGGAATGTGACAATTTATCGGAATAAATTATACCTATAAACCTTCCCCTCAAGTAACTCTATCTAATAAAAAAAACCGCATCAAAATCCGTTTGGTAATTCTAAAGATATAAGGAGACACCAAACGGGAAGCGACTTTATTTTATACTATGTAGTGATTACAAAAAGTGAAATAAGAAAGTTTTTACAATTGGCGGCCTTACTGCTTAATCAGAGAGCAATATCTAGCAGGCAACCATGTGTCACTGTTGTTCAACCGCCTTCTACTACGAGTAGAAGGTTAAGAAAGTCTGACACCAGCGTTCATCGGGTTGTTGGACGACTCGTTGTCCCACACGAAAAGAGAGAGAACGCAATTGTACAAAAAAATAGGCGAATTTAGAAATTCTCTAACTATAATATACCGATTTCTCCCTATTTGTAGATATCTGACAAATTACTAGTTATTACCTAAGTCCCTACAATGTATTCCATAAAACGATATGTACCTATATAATTAGGGAGGATTTTCTAAGGAAATATTAATGTACAAATTGCCAAGTATATTATGTAATGATAGATTAGATATGTGAGAGATATTAGCCGTTTAATGGCGTAGTAATTTGAATAATAAATCAATTTCATTTGTTACTTTATACGTATACCTATCATATACCTACGCATTTTCGCTGCATAGAATTAAAATATTAATGCTGAATAAATTTTAAAACAATTCAACGTGTTAGTGTCGCTACTGGTGTTAGCGAAAGTCGCTGGTTCAAATCCTGCCGGCGCGGCGGTGCTTTTTAGTTATTATTATTATTAACCATTTATTGACAAGAAATATTACAAGAGACATAATATACAAAGAATGACGACACAACAGGACAACTTATTTCTACTAAGAAATTTCTTCCAGCTGACCTACAAAAAGTGAGACTTCTACAAGACAGTAGAAGTTTTATTTCTCCAAAAAACAAAATCTTCCTTTAGATTTTTATTTTATTTTTAAAGCCTAAATAGATTATTGTTTTATGACTGACGTGATAAGTTTTCTTACTTCTTCTTCTTTTCGCACATGTGGGAAATTGTAGGAAAATGCACGTGTGCGACTCCGACCCGATGAACCCTGGTGTCAGAGTTTTCTTACAAAATATACAGAGTGTTAGTAAATGTAGTTTGGTGAAGAATACAGGTCTTATTGTAAAAAAGACCCCCATCCCATACAAATAGTAGTGTCAGCTGACCGAGAAGTTTTTTATAATGATTACGGAAGTCTAATTATTTTCATAGTTCGACCTATGGTCCTTCGGGAAAGTTGTTCAGTTTCATGGATTGATCCACCAATTGAAATAATATACGCCAATATTTTTACACCCTTTATTTTTATTAGGGCTCGTACGACTCTACGTATGGCCTTAAATAAGGTGACGTTTCAATGCGGAATATCTTGTTACCGACTACTTAAAGCCATGCACGTTAACATATACAATGGTAGAGTCAGCAAAAAAATTTAGTAATATTCAATAAAAAATGTACCGTGTGATGCTGGTTTAGAATAGCATCAGCCTATTTCTCTCCCGTGGGTGCCGTAAGAGGCGACTAAAGGACTCGAGGGTTACATGTGTAGGTATTGCAATTTTAGGCGATGGGCTGATAAACTGTTTGAATTACCCTAAAATGTTTATCTGACGTGGCGTCAATGTTCGTTTTCTACGGCCGTTTACGCTCCGCCTACCCCGCAAGGGATATAGGTATAATGATTTAAGTATTTTCTTGTGTAGATATGATATTATACAATGTGAAACATGTTGTTGTAATAAGGTAAAGAAAAAAAGAGGTATGTTGTAAATAATATAAAAAAAGGTTTCATTTAAACATTCATCTTTTTTTGTTGACTCTACCTGAAGTAAGTAAAGAGAATAATAACATTTATTCAATATAAATAGAAACATTACGTCTAGTGAGAAGTGATTATTGTATAAACGTTATTCAATAAATAAGCTTTAGGTATATATATATATGAGAGATTTCCTCATTTTATTATTTTATACATAAAATATTTTTTTCATATGTTATACAGCGAAAATATTATTTTTTAATATCAGAACGTTTTTTTTTTCTTGTAAATGAAACGGCTACAGTACTAGTCCTACAAATACTCATTACATACCTAATACCTAAAATGGTATATACCTAATAACTAATAAATCATTAAGCCGAGAATGAGTTATCGGAACCAGGTCAGACCCGTATGTTGTCTGGAGGAAATCTCTGGCATTCCCACAGAGCGCCGGCGTGCACCTATCGCAAATACGTCAATTAGATAAATGTGACATTCTTAAATGTATTTATTTTACTAGTATATACACAGATCCTTTACCTTTTACGTAAGTAATATTAAATTGAAACAAAATTTCATACAGAAAATTGAGACATAAAATTTGTATAAATTACGATTTTGTCATAATAACGATAAATTGTATTTTTTCTGAAAAGGCCCTTAAATCTTTGACAGACATGGCGATAGCAACCGTATTTTTACGGTCGGTAACGCTATGCCTACCCCGCAAGGGAAAAAAGCTTTATATGTGTATGTAAGTGTGTATATTTGTTTGGGTAGAATACCAATATAGTTTAAAATATTTCATTAGTTACTGAAAAATACACACTACTTAACTTAGTAGAATAGAAGCTCTGTTATATTTTTCTATGATTTATTAAAATTTTATCACTTGAAAAGTTGCAATACGTTATAAGTAAAATTGAAGTAAACTAAACTAAAAAAAAAATACACAGGCATACTCAGGCTTTTTTTTAAATAATCGGTCTGAACCTCCCTTCACAAGGGCCAAAAGCGTGTACACCATCAAAAGCGATGACGCGGCACTCTGTCAGATCGATAGCCAGTTCGATTCCCGCCACTGTCATTAACAGACCTTTTTATACAGTTTGTTTATTCTGTTTTTGAAACGTATAAGGAGGGCGGCCGTGTGGTGTCGGCTTAGAATAGCATCACCCCATTACTTTTCCGCGGGTGTCGTAGGAGTCGACTAAGGCACTCAAGGGTTGCATGTGTGTAACAATTTTAGGCGACACGCTGACAACCTGTCACAATAGTGAAACACGAATTTTCTAAGGCGGCTCTCAAATATTTGTCAGACGTGGCGAAAGCTACCGTATTTTACGACTGTTAACGCTCTGCCTGCCACGCAAGGGATAAATGCACAGAATAGGGAAAAATATTGCTAACTTGAAAAAATATAAAGATAGTGTATTTTCTATCATTAAAACATCTACAAACAGATTTGGGTCACACTAATAGAGTTTGCTACCAAAACATACCTTAAAAATTTAAACACTATGGGTTGACGCACATAACTAACATAACAGGGTTCATTGGGTCGTTGCACGACTCGGTGTCCTACACGGAGAGGGAGACTTACAGTTATCATAGAATCATAAATAGTTTTATAGAATCTTCAGTAAAAAAAACGGTTTATGTTAAAAATGAAAATGAAGTTACTTTATTCAATGTAGGATAGTATTATCACTTATTGACGTCATGATCCGTCATAGCAAAAAAAAAAAAGAAATTTGTATAACACAATTCTTTTTATAACAATTTTGTATTGTCCTAATAGAAAACCGACTCAGGCGGGACAAAAAAATAAAAATAAAGGCACTGCCCAATGGCCATTATACAAATTTTATCATTAATTCAGTGGTTAGAATTGTAATGTTTTCTACCTTCATACATAAACATAAGAAAACCCTTGGTTTGAATATTAATTTAAAAGTACACAGCCTAAGGGCTTTGCCTAATGGTAGGTCAGGGAGTAGGTACATCTTGTGTAGTAACAAAAAAGTTATCTTACTTGAGTAACCGATGTGGCGGGTTTGATTCTCAGTGGGGCACTCACAAAATTGATGAATTTGTTCCCAGTCTGGTAAGGACATTGCAGGCTGTACCACCTGATTGTCCGATAAGAAAGATGGTTCCGTGATTCGGATGGCACGTTAAGCCGTCGGTCCCGGTTGCTGTCTTTGATTACTTAGACGGCGGTCGTTACACAACCATATCAGAGGCCTACTAGTAGTAGGCGGTTTAAAAACTCTTGACACTAGGGTTCATCGGGTCGTTGGACGACTCGATGTCCCACACGAAAAGAAGAAAACTAGAGTAACAAAATATGTTATTGCCATTTACGTATCTATAGGTAAAACTACATTGAGATTATCTATCTATATTAACTTTACACTTTACATAAGACTTTCTGTATTGAGGGGCATTACTATAGTCATCACGCTTGGCAGGCGGATTGGAGAGCGCAGTGCAAGATGTTACCTAGATATCTAGTGATATAGTCGTTATATATGAATGTATAATAATAAATTTAAAATGTATAGGTATTCAAGTTGAAGAATAAATTTATTATTTATCTAGATACAAAAAACGAAGAAAAAGTAACAGAAAGCTTACCAAAAATATATAATTAAGCTTAACAATTAAAACACTTAAGTTATACTCAAAACACAAAAAATTACCATATCATCACACGTTTTAACTTCACTCAGATAATGGCTTGAGACAAAAGCTGTCTTAACATCGCGAGCTATTTCAAGCTGTCCGTTGGTAAAATGCATCTTTAAGCTTATTTTTTAAGCTGCATGTTAAGAGCGGTCTACAAAAGCTTGAGTGACTTAATTGACGCACCGATACACATCTTGAAAGCGATTCTACTAATGCGCATCGTGTGTTTAAGATTCTGTACATTCAACTTTGCATTTTACGTACGCTTACATAAAAAACGAAGAAATATTAATTATGCAAGAAAAAGTCAATAAAATTAGTGCCATTTGGTAACTAATATGGTAAAGTTTACTTTAAAATTTTAGGGAGCTTTTGTTATTTTAGGGTAACGCGTTTTTATAAAAAGTTAAGATAAAACAAAAAATATAAATAGTGACCCATTGGTGTATCCGTGTATTGTTATTATTTTCCTAGCGTTTGAACTTATCAAGATGTCCCGGTATAGTTAGCCTTGATAAAATTGAAAACATATATTTACAAAAAAAATAATTATTATAAACTTAAAAATCCCACTAAAAACTTCAACAACTTCTAAACAGCTATCTAAGCGTTCCATTTTTTTTGTTACCACGCCACAAACCTCGTGTTAGTAGAATCGGATCCCGTTGATGACGATGACTTAACTATTTTATAAATATTCAAGAATTAAGTCCGTTTTATATCTTCTTGTTGCAGTGCGGGCTTCAACTTTTAATTGTCGGTTAAAAAATTGTCTATAAAAGGTTTGAGTAGGCAGAACTAAGTAAAGTGCTGTGGCGAGAAATGTATTTGTTACATTATGATGTTTTAGATAGGAAGTACTATTATTATGATTCTTAATAATGTGTACGTGAAATGAAATGAGACATAGGATAGTGCTATCACTTATTGACGTCATGATCATCATTGTGAAAAAAATTTGAAACTCAATTTTCTTCTTTTTGTAACATTTTGTATCGTCCTAGTAGAAAATAGACTCGGGCGGCATAACAAAATATATATTTAAAAAGCACTGCCCGTAACATGTAACATTTGTTCCAAATTGAAGTGAAGATTTGCAAAAGGTGCTATGTATTAGTAGACAAGGATGGGTATAAGTATACTTTGTTAAGCATAATATACAGTATATTATGCTTAACAAAGTATACTTATACCCATCCTTGTCGCACTTAGGAGTACCTATTTTTGCGTTTGCGACAAGAAGGTGCTCTGTCTTCAGAACGGTCATGATTGCGTACGTACTGTATGTAGGTAGTGCAGGTACAAACACAATGCACTCACACAAAATAGTTTTAAGTTACAAGTTCTAAATAATATATTTCTGTAGTAAATTTTGATTTTTAAAATTAAATAAAAAGGTTGTCACAGAATGATATCTCGCCTCGTTAGATCATTGCCCAGAGGTAGAGCGATTAGAATTAAATAAAAAGGTTTTCACAGAATGATATCTTGACTTGTCAGATCATTGCGCGGTAGAGCGTCTGATGTCTGCGCAGAGAGTCCTGGGTTCGATCCCCGACTGGGATACGTTTAAATAAACTATTTTATTTTTTATACATATTTTTTTTATATATTTTTTATAAGCTGAAAGATTATTAGATTATTGCGCGGTAGAGCGTCTGATTTCTGCGCAGAGAGTCCTGGGTTCGATCCCCGACTAGGATACGTTTAAATAAACTTTTTTTTTAATTCCTATTTTTTTAGAATATTTTTTTATAAAAAAAAACTAATTTTATCCTCTCCGCCCACAGTACGACGAAAGCCTCCACGGCGGAGGCTACATGGAAGGCGGTGCGATGTACCACGAGCACCGGCTCGCTCACGCGCACCTCCCCCCCGTGCACTACCCGCCCCCCGCGGCGCCCGCGCACGCGCTGCCGGGCGAGCCGCTCGTCCACAAGCGGGACAAGGACGCTATTTACGGGTGAGTGGTACTGGTGGTTCATTTTGTGTACTAACATTTAATACACGAGTAGGGCACTCTATGATGTTACGGAAGAACAAAAGTGCTAGCAATTTTTCAAATCAATTCTTATTTATTATGTTTTCTTATTTTTATTAATATTGTTTTGTCATGTGTTTTAAAGTTTTTTCTATGCAATGTAAATCGTTCTGAAATAATGAAACTTGAATCCAAGGAAACACTTGTTGCCTAATCGTGTTGTGGATCGTTGGAACACTCTCCCAGAGACTTGACAATCATTTAAAAACTAAACAATTAACATATACTTGAGTTTTCACAATAATTTAAAAACTAGTTAATAAAAAAATTATGACACAAGTGCACACAATCAGCTTAAAGGAGCTGAAATGTGTGAATTTCATATTCCTGCCATTATTAAAAATATCTTTGAGTGCCTTTTAAGATTTTTAACTAAGACACAATTTATCACAATTAATGTAATATTTTCTATACCTATCACTCTTATTCAAAAACAAGTGACATAAATGTCTTTAATCCTAAAATTATCTTTTTCTTATCAACGATTATCGAAAATCCTGGATTAATTGATTAACTTACATCTAGGTAGGTACGTACCTAATTTAGTTCATGCGTGACTTTAGTTAATGTTTTAATCTTTGACAGATTAACTTTTATCGTTAATATCTGACGTTTAAATGGTTATTTTGGCAATCGATTATAATCAGTAGTCTTAATGTCAGAAAATCCGGTTGATAATATTCTTTGTACTAATTTTAGAATTTGCACTTACAATATTTACCAATGTTCCTACATATTTTGTTGTTTAAAAGAGCTGATTTAGATTATATTCTTGCATTTACCGTATCTGAAATAATAAAAAATAAGTAAGTCGTTGGTTATACCTACTTATTCGTTAATAAGAACAATAATTAAATTGTATCTGACAATCGAAGTCATTGTATATATAATCTTTAACATATTCAAATTGATTTTTTTTAAATAATAGATAGAATAAAATAAAAGATCAACCAAGACTATCCTCGAAGCAGAATAACTTTCCCCATCAGTATTTACCCTTTGCTATAAAATTTAGCCAATCAGATGCGCGATAAGAGTCGTAAGGCGTGACCTCTAGCACTCAGACTCACAACAATCTGTGGTTATCTGATCCAAACTTGTCAAGAGCTTCCTAGCCGGGTGGGGCGCTAGTGATAGCGGGGAAGGGTAAGTTTATGAAGCTATGCAACTTACTTTTTGAGATGATTAGCGTAACTTCAGGTCGCTGCCTTAAAATAATGTATTGATTACCTTTACTCCCGTATTAAATTAAATAGCTTCCAAAATACATTCTTATTTGAATTGTTTATTTAAAAAATAGTGCCATATACTATAAGTATTTACCAGGTTTAACTAGTTTATCGAGTCGTTCGTCGATTTGGTGTCCTTACACGATAAAAGGTAATTTATGTTTTACGCAGTGAAGAGAAATTATGTCATACAAAAATAAACACAACAATAATAATATACAATAAAAAGAAAGTAGTTATCTTCCTAACGAGCGACATTCCAGCTTTAATAAAAAACACAGGAAAATGATAGCCTCAAGAACTTAACTGATAATAGTAGTAAAAACACAAACATCTTGATAATTACCACTATTCACTCTAGTATTCCTTTAAGTTCGTCTGTGCATGCGTTCAAAGGTTAAATAGTGCCATAGTGATGTCAATCAACTAGTATATTATCGAATATTTACAATAAATATGCCAATGTTTAATATGTGGTCATTGATTATTATAATTGCAAGATATTTAATAACTTGTGTTTAGTAATAAAACGTTAGACTACTCGGTGTCCCACATGAAAGGAAGTAGTGAACTAAGTATTTAATTTCATTAGTTTATAAGTAATGGTTAATTAATTTAGCTCTCCGAATATAATTTATTTCAAAAACAAAAAATAATATTAATTTGATTTTGAAAACATGCAAAATTTCAAATAATAGCTTACACTCGACAGAGTAGAAGTATCATCCCTTTATAAAAGTTTTTACTAATTGATGCCAATATGATTGGCATAATTTCTTTACAAATGAAATACGACTATCGATATCACTAATTTGAAGGTCAAACCACCATTGATATTGCCACATCACTAGCCAAACATTTTTTTAATCAGTTTAATACTATGAGAAATATTTTTTACGCTCGCACTCAGCTAAATAGCAATTAAAATGCAATTTTTATATCGCCTCAAGTGCGAACGGCGTATTTTTTTGCACTAACTGTACTTTCCTTGTATTACATGCATTATTATGTATTGAAGATTTAAAACTGTGTAGACGACTCCCAATTTATGGATAGGATTAGAAGGTGTTATGAAATACTTATGATGTTATAAAAGTCACTACAAAAAGTTTAATCATGTCTTTGTCAAGTGGAGTTCGGATTTGAAACTAAACGCTGTAAAAAAACAGCGTTGATAATTGATTTATTAAAGATGAGATTCAAACCCACAGCTTATAAACAAGAGCTTTGGATCAGACCGCAAAACCACCGAGGCAATGAGTCATGTTTACATAGCACGTACTTAACTCCATTTATATTTATAATAATATTCTTCGCTTTCCACTCTAGTGCTTACGCATAATAATTACTATCGCAATAATAAAAATAATCATAAATTGTTTAAATTTACGAGACCAGTGACTCGAACTCGGTCTCGCAAATTGAAATGTTAATTCATGGAACAAAAAACGTTATATCCTAGGTAAAGATAAGAAAAAAACGGTTTTGCTATTTGCATTCTCCAACGTCGATTGTCTATTTTATTGCTAAGTCTTAATGAATTGTAAAAGCAGGTGTTTTAGACACGGAAGTGTTAGAGAGGGCCTATAATTTCTAATTATAATTAATGACTTCAAAAAAGGAGGTTATCAAACGTTGAAAAAGAATCTATAAGAATAAAAAAGAATAAGTTACAAATTAAAAGAATCAATAAGAATAAACAGGTAGATTTAAAGAGACTCTGACCAAGATTCAATTGTTTTGATGTCTCACCTATTGTTATAGCTGTTTTTTCTAATTGAAAAAAAAAGAAAAAACTAGATAATATACGACTAGATTTTCTCCATCTTCCGAGACAAAAGAAACTGAGATCTCGTCTAACAGTTGATTCCCTTGATTTGATTGCGTGTTATAAATATATTAATTTATGTATGACTTAAGTATGATCATTATAGCGTATAAAAACAGGTGTTTAAAAGATTTATTGTTTATGTGACAATGCTGGGAATACATTTTTATACTTAAATAAAATTCTTTAGTAGAGTTCTTGAAAAACATTCTGGTTTGTGAGTTCTCGATTATAAATGAAATTTTTCGCTATAGACATTAAGTTTTAATTATAATGAACGTCAAAATGTAAAAGATATTAATTCATAACAACACATAGTATAAAAAAAGAAACTATATGTCATCATAAATTAAAAAATCAAAAACTTCAACAATGTTTTCGTTAATTATACAAAGTTGTCCTGATCTTAATATATTCTGGTCCAATAGTGTCCATCTGTAGCTACCTACTTAGGTCCTAACCTTTTTTATTGTACATAGTATATTGATTTGATAAACTGTCACTATGAGATATGTCACTCATAAATTTACTATCGTACGTTCTAGTTTTTCTACAATTTGCAGAAGATAAATAATTTTCCTTATTTCTAATGGTAAACTATTCATCCTAAACATTACTCCTAAAAAAGCTGTGCTCATACATTAACTGGAGTTTGTCTCGCTTCCAACATCAGCAACCCTTTGCGCTTAACATTTCTGCGCATAGTGGCTTGGGCACTGATATTTATTTGGAACCTATATGGATCCGGAATTCCTCTGGGTATTTAAAGTGACATAATCTTCGCTAACACTAGGACCCCACCCCGACTCTTTGACAGTACTCGATGGTATCGTGTCACGTTTGCGTACGCGCATCTAATCTGTGATCTGAGAGGTCGTACCCTTTGAGCTATCTGCACGCGATCGCAGTTTTTTATTCTTTGACGATTCCATCTCAATTTCATTATAATGTGTGATTTATTGCTGAGAATAATCAAATTAATGGCATAGAATGATCTGATAATGATATGAGAAGAATTATGGCGTAATAGGTTATAGATTTAAAGAATTAATTTGATTTAATTTATTATTGAAGGCATGTCGTTCTAAAAGCTCTTGGGTTTCACAATATACCGCCGAAATTGCGTATGAACTAAAGGTGCCCTCCGAAACACGGAATCATTTTCCTGTAAGTTTTTGAAGAGGAGATTTATGCTGTAATGTCGGTGACCAAAACGAATTCTTTACGAGTATCCAACTGTGTGCACTGAGAATCGAATTTGAAACCCTCCGATCTTGACCTAAACATACACTTCAAAGCGAGTTACAGCACCAAACTAACCTTAAACCCTTATTCGTTCCAGGCACCCGCTGTTCCCTTTGCTGGCGCTTATATTTGAGAAGTGCGAGTTGGCGACGTGCACGCCCAGGGACCCCGGGGTGGCGGGGGGGGACGTCTGCTCCTCAGAGTCCTTCAACGAGGACATCGCTGTCTTCAGCAAACAGGTTAGTTACTTGGAAGGAGCCTATCATACATCTCAGCGTGCTACGCATATCCAAGGGAGCTACACACATCTCAGCTTGCCACACATACCACCTCAGCGTGCCACACATACCCCTGTCTCCTAAGGAAGCTGCACACATCTCAGCATATCAAACATACCCCTTTCTCTAAGGGAGCTACACACATCTCAGCTTGCAACACACGCCACCTCAGCGTGCCACACATACCCCTGCCTCCAAATAGAGCTACACACATCTCAGCTTGCCACACACCCACCATTTAAATGCAGATGACTGAACTTAATCGATTTTTACATCAGATGAATAAATAGCAAAAGATAATTCGTAACAACAAACAAAACCCATCGCAAAAATCGCCGATAAAATCCCAAAAAAAACAAAGAAATCGTGGGCAGTACAGTTGGTAATAAAAATCTATGGTACCTCGATCTCATAACCAATTCTACTTTGCGCCAAAAAAAAAACTCTTTACTTATGAATATAAACATCTGCGCAGATCTTCTACCGCGCTCTATTTCATACATTAAGAAAAGGACTTATAACACGTAAAGCTTGTACTCAAAAACAGTTTGCTTCGGGTCAGCTTAGTGTTATTTTATGATCAAACTTTAGTCAGGATGAAAATTGTAAAAAACGCAGTAGTAGAATACTTTTTAAAGGCCAATTGCAACTGCTATGCTATACAGAACAACACAAAACGTATTGAACGTGAGCGAAAATTACGTCCGAAAGAAAATTCCGAACGAAATAACTTTGTATGGCGGCGCACCTGCTTCCATTACCCATCAAAATTAAAAAGTAAAAAACAACCAAAGGTTAGCTCGGCTCTTTTTAGGGGCTCCGTAGGTTTCACTTAAAGTTTTGAATAGATTTTAGTTGTGATTATAGAGGTATTTTTTAGTTACTTTTGCTTGTTATGATATAAGTTAAAATCACAGATATTAGTGTATTTTCTTGGAATAGTAATTAACTGTTTCTGTTTCTTGAAGATAGTCCATGGAATTTTTTGGAAAGAACAGTTTAAAAAATTAAAAATATTTTACACTGTTTTTTTTTGGAAAGGCTCTACGATTCAGCCCCGGGGCTTTAAAACCTGACTATTGAAACCTTAACCGACTTAACATTGACTTGAACCATTCAGCCACGGAACCCTGTAAGAGCGCGCGAACGCATTCGAATATTAAAATGTCGCGTTCAAAATGGCAACTCATAAATCTGAAGCCGCAATTTCTTTAGCATTAATGCTTTAATAACTATAAAGTGTAATTAGTAATGGTAAATTTGCGTGGAACGGAACGTGAGCGTTTGTTATCTTCTTCTTGTCGTGTGGGAAACTAAGTCGACAAACGACCCGATAAACCCTGGTGCCAGAGTTTTTCAACCACCACTCACTAGAATGCCACTGACGTTTTTGTGTAACCGTGTCTGAGTTACCATAGGCAGTTGATAGACAACTACCGCGACCAACGGCTTAACGTACCCTCCGAAGCGCGGAACCATCTTCCTGACGGACAATCAAGTCATTCAGCCTGCATAACCTAACCATACCGGAAACAAATTCACAAAGTCGTAAATTTAAGATATAAACTTTGTGTGTTGCGCTCGAAAATCGAACCAAAGACCCCTGGATCCTGAGACCAACGCTCAAACCACGGAGGCAGTTGTAATCGATATCGATTGTTTACACGCTCGTCTCGCTACTTAAACGATCTCTCGATTAAATCGATAACGCTTATTTGTACGCAAATGCTACCGTAAAAATTAACTTTCGCAGCGGAATCGGTAAAAATCGATTCGACTCGTTTTTATATTAATTTTTCGAGGCACAAACAAGGCAGTACGTGTATTCAGCCTTTAAAAAAAATCGTTAAGAGAAAACAAAAGTTCGAATTTCTAGCCACACAAAACCTATAAAGTGATTTATGGGACATTAGAGTCGGGAAACAGAATTGGGTCTTTCAACCGTGTCCAGTGAAACAAAAAAGTGTCCTTTTCGGAAAAAAATGTAGTCGGTTCTCAGAAGGCCGAAGTATCCTTAAACTGCAGGGGTTTAATACAGAAAGCCTTATGTCAATACTCATAAATTCATTTCAGTAATAAGAAGGTAGGAATGAAAGTTGAGTAGGTATTCAAAAAGTCGTCTACCTAAAAGTAATAATATGTTCTGAAGTGCTAAAATATGACGGTATGTTAAATTGCGCCATAAAAAGTCAGACCTGATATTTTTATAGAAAGCTTCAGTAAATACACCGTTAAACTGGTACTTCATTCGTAATAACATGACGAAGCAAATCAACATACTAACACCTATCATTTGGACACAAAAAACTCACTAAATGGAGTCATTTTATAACAATTCGTCCATAAAACGGGTAATCTGGCAACCGACAATTGAGGACCGTTCTTTTTACGAATTTATACCGCAAATTGTAGATTTTTCCATTTTTTTTCACACAATAGGCTGAATAGGCGTTGACATGTTGCGGTAGAATCCAGTTAAAAAAGACACAAATTGGCGGTTTAATATCAACATAACCTCAAACTTCCAATTTGAATGTCGGAAGTGACTTTGTATAAGCGTGCATTTGTATTAAGTTTCACTTTTATGCTATGTAAATATTATTATTGATTCCTTATCAGTCAAAGACTTCATTGTAAGTTAATTATTGAAATAAACGGTATTTATAGTCGGTTTATTGCGGGTAGTCCGACCTGTGACCTAAGATAGCTGCACAGATAACTTAAATGTCATGGAACTGACCACTGTTATTATTTATTACTTTGTATTGTCTTAGGCCGTGGGGATACAGTTTGATAACAAATTGTGATATAATTTATATTTATAAACTTCTTTTTTTGTGAGATTATAAAGAAACAGCTGTCTAGCGGGACACACTTGTATAATAGCAAACAAAACTAGCGCAATCAAATCAATTTATTCCTATAAAAGTGATCACCGGTGACACTGTAACTGATAGCCATAAAAACGCGTATCGCTCCGATTAGGTTGTAAACTGTCACATTTATCATGCATTCGGTGCGTACGCGCAGCATTAATTGCTGGCATAAACGGTTATCGGCGCCACCGGCACGTGAAACTATTCTAATAAATCGGGTGCTTCGATTTCATCAGATAGTGGCGGTAGTTGTAGATATATTGTGGCACAATGTTGTATGCGTATGTGTGTATCAGTCGCGTCCTTGCCTAGTGATGCATGAAAAGGATTTGAAACCAAAATGATCAGTAAACGGTTTATTCCTAATATGGTCTCCGTTTACTACATAATGGTTACTAATCTCATTCTTTATAAGGAAAATGACCTGCACATAGTAGAAGATGTTGAAAAAGGCGCAGAACTTTCACTTAACAAAAAATATAGTAATTAATTTCCAAGCAGGCCTTGTACGATCGTGTATTAACGATCGTCTTCACGGCTCGAATAATCTGTTAGATTGGTAAGAGCAGTAGCCCTTACCTCAGCCCATAACTCATCGAAGCCACGAATAAATCATAAACGGTAAAGTGTGTATTTCAACGTACTTAGTGTGTTATAAATTTATTTAAGTGGCGTGTGCGATTGTGGTGGTGTTGATTGATAGATACGGTCGATACTGTCCTCAGATCTGTCATCAGCGTAGAAGAGTTTGACAGCTGATGCATAAACGCCTGCTTTTGCTCTTAGAACCTCTTGAATATTCGTTTATAGATTTTTATAACGATGAATTAGCGCTTGGCTCTTACAACTTATTATGAATACCTACGAGTATTACTGTATACATTTTTATATCATTGTGGATTTACTCTTAGTACCTCTTATAAATATTCGTTTACAGATGTTTATAAAGATGAATAGGTCTTCAATAAGTTTGTAACGGTGTATTGACAGAAGTTATTGCGTGATAGTGACTGTAACAGAAGTATTCAAATAAATAAGTAGCGAATGAAGACAGTATCCATTAATGCACTTTACGTCAAAAATTATACCCTCCGTGAACGTTTTCGTAATAAGCCGCTAGGAAACAGCTGGTTTTATACCAGTTTTGATTGTTTTTATATCCAGACATTATTACTCTATCTAGTTAAATGCTAGTTTGTCTGATGTAGTACTATTATTAATTCTGTGGTGGGACGACAACGTTTCTACCTGTCATTAGCATTACACACTGCACAATCTAATGACGCTTGACCTTTAATGAAAAACAAAAAAATAAGCGTCCCAAGTGCGAATTGAACTCGCGCGCAAAAAGTATCATCAAGGATATCATTATCAATAAAACGAGCCTAAAAAATCACGTGTTTTGTTAAAAAGACTTAATCTCAGTCAACCCGCGACCACAATACATGAAACTGTGTTGAAACGTCGGGACACAGGTAAATTACTAATATTTACCTAAATACTATCGCGATAAACCCGGTCTAATACTTAAAATGAGTGGAAGAAGACTTAAATTTTAAAAAATCAGTTTTTCGTATTTGTGGTTTAATGTGCAACAGAAATACATGAGTTATCTACTTACCTGTCACGGTTTATCGGATGCACACGGTATAAGACATACTGACGATTCCTTGACCCTATAAAGCAAGGAACCCTAAAAAGACCCCTATTACTTATAATTTATGAAATGCTAAATGGAAAATTGCAAGCCAGGTTCTTCTTCGAGATGATGTTTTATCGTATAATGACAAGTAATTAAAATATAATAGGTGGAATTTTAATTGACAATTGCATGGCGCGGATCGAACTTAGCAATTTCTTGTTTCACGCTTGTAAATCTCGATATAGGATAGCGTCCGAGAGTCATTGACGGAGTTGAACCCGTTTTGTCACAGTACCAGTTTGCCACACATAAAAATTGTGTCTGGACTGTTACAATGCTATTTACAAATAAAAATTAAAAAAGTCTTGATACAACATTAATTTTACTAAGCAAATATCAAAGCTTTGTCGAACCAAGACATAATATAAATAGGATACGAATTGGGGAAATATGTTTATTAAATGAATTACTTTAAGGTTATGCATAGAAATATATAAGACTGAATAAAAAAATTGCGACCTAACTATGCCTATATACACATCAACTTAACAGTTCATGCCTGCTCGTGTCTGGTCCAATAGTACCCATGACGCCGGCTGCATTGTTGATCGGTGATGGCAATCTGTTGAACCAGGTACGAACTGGCACGAGGATCGCAGCCACTGTTCTATCTCCCGAACTAAAACTCTTGCTGCTGCGCTCCATGAATTGGAAATTATTATCATCATTGAGTGTGATGAACCGAGACCATTTACAGAAATATATTTTTCAAGACGAACTGGGACTGGGGCCAACCGGAACTCAGACTCTCGATGTAGGATAGCGTCCGAGATTGATGCACTGATACTTAATTTATGAAGTGAAAACAGGAAGTTTCAATTATCTGATAAATTACTCGAGCGCTCCTTTGCAAAATCTTTTGAACAAATTGAACCGAAAAACGAGGAAATTTTACATATTGAAATCGATAGCAATTATTTAACATAATTTTCATGTTCTCATGCAGTTCGATGCAGTAAAAGTACAATAAACATGCACCTCTCACTAGCAGTGTTAATTCACAGAACGACTATTGTTTCTTTTGCATTTTAATTCCTTACGTATCTCTATTAACTTGGTCTAGAAACGCGAGCGTTTAGGGTTGCCAGATTACAGTTTCCTAAAATAAATAAAAAAGTAAACTAAAATAGTATTAACGTTATATCTAATGAGTTGGATTCAATTATTTATTATGCTAAGCGTCATCGAATCGAGTAGATACTTTACTTTTATTTTAATTATAATCATTAAAGTTTTTTAATTCAAGTACTCCAACTCTTTAGCGCACCAGTTTCCCGGAAGTCCAATCAAAATTCTTTGGGACGCCTGGCGGTGTCAAGAATCTGGCAACCCTGCCTGCCAGCGTCGCAAGCGCATGTTTTCAAACGCGGTTCTCAGCGCATGCGGTAATTACGGAAGACAGCTCTAAACGACAGTCATTGGCAATAAGAGCAATTATATCTGTTTTCTGATATCAGCGCCTACTATTCGTAATTGCCAATTGTTGCTTCTTTGGAAAATATGCCAAGAATGTGGTATTGAAGTACATTGTATACTTTTTTTATCTCTCGCCAGAGTCATTACGGTTCGTGATGGATGGGCGCTCTCAATCAGAAATCTCCGTTTCGTCTAAACCAATAATAATAATCATTGATGTTAATTATGTTTGTCATTTTCGTCTTGTCATGATCTCGGTTGATCGACCTTCTCTATTGTCTTCTGTCTGTGATGACGTGACACAAAACTCTACTATTTGAACTATTGCCTTGAAGCTAAATAACAGACGAACCGAACGGCAATTAACTAGTCTATCATTACTCTGTTTTTTGCAACGACTTGGAAACAAACGCAATAAAATGTCGATCAGTTAAAAAGTGATAAATTACAAAATAAGTGGTACGTAAACAGTGCACTTTTAGTACATTAATAACCTGCGTTTTTGTAATTGCATGGAGCGAGTAACGCCGCGGGAAAAAGCGTAGCTAGTCTCAACGGATGAGCGAGCGCATCCACAGCAGCAGAGATGATCTATTTGTAGATAGCTCATGATTTACATCACTGCGTTCGTGATTGAAATCTTTTGTTCCATATTCCTGTCGAGCACTTGGCCACTTTTATACACACGTCGTGATATAAAACGAACCGCAGATTTGGTCACTTTTGGCCTTAAAGTGGCAGATATCAAACCCCTGAGAAAACTGTCAGGGAAACAGTGATGCTCCTTTATCCGCCGTATCGATGCCATTGATATTTGTTTACATCTGTCTACGTTTCGTTTAACGCTGTAATTGTCAATTGTCATGGGATTTGGACGCGCAATTTAACCTCTTTGTCGCCATGATCCAATTCAGAGTTTCGCGCCGAAATAAAATAAATAATGGCGGATCGTCGCTCGCAGCTGCGTCGGCGCACAGCACAACGCAATATTCATTAGCCGCGCGCGCTAGAGTGGAACCGCGATACGATACGTTTTTTGTCTCTCACTCGCACGCAGCACTTGCATTTTTTTTCAACAACGCATCGGCGATTTCGTTTTATCGTCCCCATCGAGTGGTTTTTGCCGTTCGGAATTCCTTACGCATCTTGTTTCGGGATCGTTTGTGGACAAAGATTGTAGATACTCTCCGTTTCTCCCTGTGGTTTCTTCCAATTTACGTGGGAAAGGTGCGTTTTGCGAAAATCGAAGAGTTCACCTTACGTTAGACAACGCACTAGAGCGTAAAAATAAACATTTTACAAGAAGCGTTCTTCCGTTTCCTCGGTCATTAATTGCAATTTTTATAACCGCAGCATTTTCCTTTAATAAATGCGAAACGAAAGACCCACACTCAGAGGAAATAGAATGAAATACACAACAAAACAATTGCATTATGCACACTGCGCTATTATTAGGTACCTTACCAATACATTACCAGCGAGGTTAACGTATTCTTATCATGAAATGAACATAAAACCCGCTTGTACTGTACCACTCTACCTACCTACGAAGTTGGCATTATGAGCTCGTGATTAAAAGAATTTGCTCTAACCTTTCCGTACTGATTGAGGACCCAGTTGCACCGTTGCGTGCGCGACTCAATTAACGTTTGACACGGCGGCCGACGTCGCGTTTTTGTCCGCTTAAAACGGCATTAATATGCCGATGGACTGGACATCGTGTTTCAACACTTTGTTTGACGTCGACGTCCTACTTTTGAGCCTACTTTTATATTAATGTTTTCATTTATGCTAAGAAATCGAAAAAATGCGACTGGGACCGGGACTTGAACCCGGGACCGTGAAGTACCGTCCCACTGCTGAGCTACTGGGGCTACAACTACTACATTTTTAACCTATCGATGCTGGTTTCAAAGCAATGGATATCCTGGATATTTAAGTCCCGGCCCTAGTCAACATTTTTATTTTATTTAATGCACTCTGAAGTGAGTTTTAAACTGTAAAATTTATCATCTAATTACAAAAAAAAAAACAAATGAATCAATTTAATTTTTAATTTCGCGCGCTGATGCAAAGTCACTGCAGTGGGAATCTAATGTTTGAATACGAAATTCGGTCTGACGCGGTCATATCATAATTCGCGGAAGGGACGATCGTAATTCAAATTCATCCGAGGGTTCGAATTTTGAATACGCCAATCGTGTCACTCAGTGACGTGATTGGTCAGCGTCTTACTAATGATTTGTCAGGGGTGTTTTACCTGATGGTATTTTAAATAATGATTTTAATTAAACTTATGACAACATTCGTAAATTTAATCTTTTGAATTATTATGTATGATCGATAAAGCGCATTAACTTAACTGAGTTTTCTGTAAAAAAATATAATTTTCTTATTGAGATCCAATAGAAAAGCCGGATCCGGCCGGAAATCGAACCCGGGACGTTTCTTTAGCAGAAGTTGGTTGTCATGTCTGTTGCACATCCTTGCCCCCAGGCCAGGTGGTTTAAAATAATCGCAAAACGCGTCTGTCGGTGTCAGGACGGCACAGAAGTGTCGCTCGGAATGCAACAACGTCCTTAGTAATTACACAGTGGACTTACAGGGTGCGCTTGCGTCGACGATCTGTTTACGGAGATAGCTACGTACGGCCATGAATAACCTTTAGGCTACGTGCGAGGAAAGAATGTTAGGCTCGCTTTGGTTGAGTAAAGGAGTAATTTGTGAGCTGATAAAAGGGTTTTGGAACGTGTAGAGCCAAGAATTGAATAAATCCAAATCTTGCATTCTACCTGGAGATAATGTAGGTATCTAGACCTAGGTAGCTACTAACAAAATTGACGAAACAAACAAACAATCCACCCTGTAGACACAGGCGCGCACCTAGTGTATTTATGTCATTATTAACCGGTGAGAATTAATCCTCATTTGGCGGCCATTTTTGTCGCGAGCGCGTTGACGCACGCGCAAAAACCGCGCCGTGCCAGCGGCGGCTTTCGCGCGCTTTTTGTGCGCGGTCTCTCCAAAACGGACTGTTAATCGGTGCCCTGCAAGCTTTCGAAAGTCGTGCACGTTTGCGGCCGTGTGATGCCGGCTTAGGATAGCTTTAGCATCACCCCATATCCATACGTTAAAGGCGACTGAGGGATGAATGCAGGGAAAGCGAAGCAGCGTTCCCTGTAAATGTAGCGAGTATGGCAAACAAACACCTCTGTTGGTCAGTAAAACTACAAATAAAAATGAAATTCCAAATGTTATTTATTACTGCTAGATTCAGATTGCAACAATTATCTATTATCACAGTAGTTTTTTTTAAAGGGATTGATCGAATATTTTATCGCCAATTTGAATATTGACCCCTAAAAATCTGTCAATTAATTAAACACTGCTACAGAAAAATACAAAAAAAAACGCTAAAACCATTAAATCCGCATCGATCGTTGAAACGTACACTTATAATCGGCGCTGAAAATAAAAAAAATACTCATTTATGTATTTGACAGGAGGGCTGGCACTGTGACATTGTCCAACTTATCCTGACCTCTCGTTCAGTATGAAATTTATTACAACCGCTCCTGTCTGCGCGGGTCAAGGAACTCTAGTTATTTTCGCGTCTGTCCATCATAACTTGAACTGGGTTTTTAAAGGAATGTTATAGGAGGGTAGGTCTGGGTTGAATGGTGGGTAAATAAGGGTGGCTGAGGGCGGCAGGGCCAGTCACAAGCAGCTGACGCGGATTAGGGTGTTTTTACCTACAAACATAAGGGCACCGTTTCGGTAATACCTACCCGTTTATTTTGTAGGTATTTTTGGTACGGAAATAATCCACGCAGGATTTGCTGGTATGTTTTTTGAAATGGGGTGAAATTTAGACGCCATTTTAGATTTAACCATTACTTGTTTATAACGTTAGATCTTATTTTCAAAAAAATAACGTTATCTAACTGAATTAAATTTTAAAAAAGACACTTAATTAGGTACAAACTGCACGAAATCACCTAGTACTGTTCATTCTTAATAACTGTATGATACCCCAGTAAATACTGATCCCTAAAATAGATAGCTCGAAATGCTGCTGATAATATAAGAATTAAACCCCAAATGAGAACCAGTAGAACAGAACCCCTCTTTATGATATTAATGTCCGGGCAATGATAATCCAGTTTCCGTGTACTATACATAAAACTATCTATTCTATACAGGGTGTAAGGGAAAGTATTGCGTTCCTTTTAAGGGGTAACCATCCCGTGAAACTGAACAACTTTCCTTAGATCGAAATAACCCCTTGAAAGGAACGCAGTTCTTTTTTTTACAACCTATATAGACAGACACAATTTCTATCGTGTCTCTAGACTAGAGTAAAGAAATCTTAAGAGAATTTTACGAAAACAGAATGAAGTCATGATATCTGACTTAAAATAATAATTGAAAATAATTTAAAATACACCAACATAAAAAAACTCCTTTTTAAATTACTCTTGCTCTAAGATCGCGTGTGTGTATCTACATAAATTGTTACCTACCTTACCTACTTAAATAGGTACAAGTAGGTACAACCTTATTTTTTATAATCGCCCATTTCCTATAGCAATTTACATTTCATCAATTTTCTTCGTCACTGGAAAAACCGTCCCAAAAATAACTTACATTCCCCCCCTTCAAAGTTCAAACCAACTTACTAATTCCATTTTCAAAAACGAATATCTAATTCATGCCTAAACAGCCTTCAGATATAATCAACCTGTCAGTGCAGGGGTTGCGAACATTTTACCCCCGTTTTCAACACTAACATTAAGCTCGCGATCAAGACCTACCGTTTACCTCCCCTGCAATTTATGGCTAATAGTCTAGAGCCTAGATATCCCTTAGGTATTAAATGATAGCCTAGGGCTTACAATTTGTTATAATGGTGATTAGGTATTGTAATGGCACAGGTTATTGTGATACGGATATAGATTGTGGTTTTTGAATTAATGAAAGGTTCTTTGGGAAAACCGACGTAAGACAATTCTGTGTAAGACAATGAAACGATTAGAATTTTTGAAGAAGCATTTCCTAAAGATGGCGTTCTACGCTGCCATAGATATAGCTGCTATCATTATATTCCGATTAGTCTTACACGGCTTTTAACACCAATTTGCGGATCTGCTTCTTTAAAAAACGCCCATTTTAACATAATCCTATACCATATCAAAGTGTAAGATTTGTAAGATAGAAAAAAATATATATTCTACTTATTAAGCATCAATTAATCACCTCTTGTCAAACACAGAAAACCTATTTCTGCGCTCTAAATTCAAACACAACTTTTTGAATATTGTATTAACAAAAGGCAACTTACACCCGCCAGTCTCACACCAGCCAGCACCACAGATAAGTTATTAAACATTGCACCATTACACATTAATTTCTGGCCTGCTGGGATTCGCCCGGCGCCCGTGCGGAGGGGAAAATTAAAAATAAAATAATAATGTCAAGGGTAAACTAGTAACGTATTGTGGTATTCTGTAGCTTCTTTATTGGATCAACAATTCTTGGTTATCTATAATATATAGTTATTATGAGAGAATAAGGTAGCGGGAAGGTAGGTATTAAAATACCTACATTATTATGTTGTGTACCTAAACCTTTACGAAATAAATGTTTATAAAATAGTCCTAAAAGAAATGTTGACGATCACTCCGTTTCACAAAAAGTCACTATTACATCGAAACCTTTACTATTTCATTTGATAATAAAGCAATATTTCGTTTTAAGAATAAACGCAGATATCATTTTTTGTCTGTTCTACATATTCTTAAATTCCAATTCAATCTATAGCAAATATATATTTATATCGTATTGTACATAACGGAACCCAAAAAATTCAAAAATAGGGGTGCGACCCGCTTACATATTCATAAATGCGCATCTATGCGCGTTTATTTCCTTTCATACACACGCGTAAAATTTCCATGCGCTCTAAGACCATTCAGCCTGTAATTATATTTTATGCCGTTTCACACACGCCGCATAGTTTTACGGATTTTTACCGGTCCGATGTAACTGACTATATGCAACAGCATTGCGGCTGTCACAGACTGTAATTTGATGGCTGGCTGTCAAATACCAAAATATCGTGGGGCATGTGTGCGAATACCCTAAAATCATTCAGCCTTTTATGATCTTTCTACTATTGAATCACGCTACACACCTTACTTAGGCACTTGAAGTTATTGAACTTTTTCGTTGTTTAAAATTGTTGTTCTCGTGTTGAAAAGCGGTTTTTGAGGTTGTTTATTGTTTAAATGATGCGGGTTCGAGTGCACTCGGCTCTTGTAAACATTGGGGTTATAAATATAACTGGGTTTGTTTGTTTGTTTGCGTGTTCGGGGGTAAGGACCAGACGGGAATAAATTATAACGAAATGAGTGAAAAAAAGGTTACATAAAAATATGCATTGGTTTAAGAATAATCCAAATATTGTGAAAACGTCGTTGAATAAAACAAATTAAATTGGCGAAAGTTTTCAATGTTATTTCATGGCTGCACCTAACCATTTTATAAAAAATGTCACACTTTAAAATAAAATAGTTACTGAAATACGGGCAGACGATATCTTATCGCCTAAGAATTAATAGCCCAATCACAGACAAGATTTACTAATAATTGCCAAATTGTCATTGGTTAAGTATCACGTCAGCCAATGGCGGTAGGCGCTAAAATGTTGCATTTCTAAAATAACTAATATTATCCAACACTATATTACAAAACACCCATTTTGATTTGACTCGTACAAAAACTACAATATCTCACGGTTGAATAAGTTTCGAGATTTAAGCCTGTTTTTAAAAATAAACAGCTGTCATTTTTTCTGTTCTGGCTTTTAATCCAAGGGTCATCCGAAAACGTATGTGTGTTACACAATGGGTACAAAAACTCTTAATTCCGCCATTTAAATTCATACGATGTCTTCTATTATGAACCGATTTATATAAAAAACTGTAGATTATTTTTTCTTACTTAAAAAATGGCCTATGCGTTTTGTAATGCGTACCTACTTTATTCCTTTAAATCCATAATATGTCTTGTTATTTGAATTTATTAGTAAGAAGGTAAGAATTGCTTTTTTTAAGCAATTGAAAATTGTGCATACGTTCTAAATAGTTCTTAATAATTAATTGTGTTTCCAATTCGGTACGATTCGAAATAAGAAGCCATAAAATTTTATTATTTTTAGCTCGAATTATCTTAATATTTTATCAAAACCGCGTGCCAGATACAAAATCTATTTAACAAAATGGCTTTGGGATATTAACTTATTATACATTTTCTATACAGCTGGCAATTAAAGACTGATTGATGAATTTGATAATAATTATTTTATGGGGCCACTTAGATAAGTTGCCCGTGACTTAGATAACTTTATATTGAGAGACTTAGCTCGTAATTATAGGACTTGAATAGGTCACGAAGTGTGTAAAAAAGAGCGAACTATTTTATACCGCTTTAAGTATTTTATAAGTAAAATGACCACACAGTTCATTTATGAGTTATACGGAAATTGTGTCTACACGGAAACGTTCCTGGGAACATTTGGGAAAATCGTATATTTTTTATGAATAACATAAAAATACCGTCTCGGGCGAGTCAGTTTTTATGTTAGTATAGTATACCCTACCTAGCCAAATAAGTACCTTATTTTAGAAGAAATGCATTAAATTCGATACGTTGTTTAGAGTATGCCCTAAACAACGTATCGAACAACTTTCATTATGGGACCAATGCTGGAATACGAGAAAAAAATCGACCTCCCATACAAAGTTATTCAGCTAATCGTGAATTAAGAATGTTTTTCAGTATTGTTCCCAGTGAAAAAAAAGTACGAAGCCCTAAACCATAACACCAATTGCATTTATTTTGAAACGGCGTATTTTTGCAATTTTCCTAGTACAGTTGACAATTTAGTATGTTTACTGGCCCCAAAGTGAAAATTGTTCAGTACGATAATTCGAAAGGAAATGCATTAAATAGTGCACTATACAATGACTCTAATTTAATGCATTTCCTCAAAAACACGGTGTATTTTTTCGATTTTCCTAGTTTGATTCGGTAAACAACTAACTATCACTTTGGTACTACAGCCTTCAAACTTATAAGATAATGATTATGATAGTTTAAAAAGTTTCATACAAAATCACTACCAAAAAGAAAACAAAAGGACCGCAGAAATAACAAACAACATGAAAATAGCATTCAACCCCTTCCCTGGCGGCCGGGGGTCACTCGTGCCACGGCGTTATTTGTAACAGATCAATCAAGATTACGACCTAATACGTTAACCCTTCTGCCACCCCCTCTGCGATTATTAGGGGTAACAGCGAAATTAGTTTTCGCCCGATAATGTGATGAAAGAAAAATCTAATTGTGGTTGTAATTTTTGTTTAATCTTTGGTGTTCAGGGCCCGAAATTCGAAATTCAAAAAGTCAAGAGTTAAGTGTTAGTCGATATAGTGTCAGTAGGATTAAAGTTAAGTTACAGTTTTAGCCGTTACGATTTCGGTAAAACTGGCAATACATTGACAGATATGTAGTGACCCTGGAATAAGACCAAACAATATGAGATCATTTAATTTGCGGTCTGTTTTTGAACAGTACTAAATTGACCTTTTACAGTGTGCATTGCGTTTTGCAGCCCATATTTTTTTACCTATTGAAAACCAATAGGCAATAAGCCGTCTTCCACAAACACCATCCACAATAAACAATGAAAACCGTCTCCAAGAACAGTTTAACGCGGAAGCCATTTAGATGAGTAGTCCTCAGCGACTCATTACACACCTTTATGACCCTCCTAATTCTTAACCCTCGGTTAATGGCCGAAAAACTGACCTTTCGGGTCTCAACCACCCCCCAGAGGCCGGTTAACTACGTGCAACTATCATACGATTTGCACTGGCAGTCGCCGTGTTAATGGCTATGCACAGTGGGCAGGCGTTGCTCGCATGGTGGACATAGAAGTCTGAGAAGTTTTTTTTTTGTTAGTCTATCTGGAAGATATTGTAATTTTTTTAAATATAAAACTAGCGGCCCGCCCGGCGGTTTCACACATTGCTAACCTTTTTCCCTCGGGAATAAGACATTTTATGTTCATCAGGAATAATGAATCTAATCGTAAATTTTTAATCGGTCCAGTGGTTTCAGAGCCTATTCAATTCAAACAAACAATCAAATCTTTCCTCTTTATAATATTAGTGTAGATGTAAATAGGCCCGCCCGCATTTGTCTGCTATCTCACCTGATGGTAAGTGGCGATGCAGACGATGATGGTACATGCTTGCCAAGATAATGCCTATTCACTCTTGTATAAAAATTACCTACTTCCTAGTTGCATAGATAAGTTCAAATGCAAAACATGAAGATACTAGGGTTAAGATTGTTGAATCAGAAAATAGTATGAGACTGGTTATTTTGATAAAGTAGTTTAAATAAAACTGTTTCTTCAATTTCGCAATTACAAACCATTTTGACGACAGCATCTTAAAAATTGAGATGTCGACGAAATAACAACTTAAAACGTAAACAACTGATTACCAGTCATTATTTCAGAACGGCGGTCGTCAGCCAAAAACTTTGATATGTCATTTATGGTAATGACAGACTGCGGACAAAAATTACACGTTACTGACAACTGTCAAAACCGGATCACGCCTCTTTTTGTGCATTAATAAATCAAGCCCAGTCTGTTAGTGACAAAACTGGCATCAGAAATTACAGGTCACAAATCGTCACAGACCAGCGTCATAAATCAAGATTCTTTAGAAAAAAGAGGAGCTAAGCAAATACCCGGCCCGTCTACCTGCTTCGCCCTCGTATCTTTTGAATACTTTTCTTGCATTAAAATAAAATTTCTGAACGCACGGATTCCGGGGCAAAAAACGCACGAAAAACGCTTCTTTCATTCCCTGCGTCCCGCTCTTGCTACAGTGTTTTGTCTCCCTCTAATGGGGATGACGGTTCACAACAAAACTGAAGCGTCACTTCGACATTTTTGTCCAAGAGTTGCAACTCTGTAACTTGGTAAACGACTGAATCATGCTTCATGCCCAAGTTTAGGGCTAAAATTACTTTGTAAGTGATATGGGCAGCTTCCAGGCTGAAAGTGACAACGCACGAGTAAAACAAACAAAAGCACAGTGGTGCGACGCGTGTTTTTGACGGACAAAAAACAAACCGTAAAATATTTATAAATTCCTGTTAGTTATGTTATGAATAATTTGGGCCCATTTACATATTTACGGGACTGGAACACGAACGCGGGTAACAAAAGCCAAAAGCCCGTTTCTAAGTTCCCTTAATTCCAACATAGAGCCAAACAAAAGTTAAACAACCAAACCTCATTTTATAGACCTTCGTTTATGGGCCACAATATTCAGTAGGAGCCATTCTGTTAGGAATATTTATGGCATTCTTTTGTACGGTCGAAGGAGAAATGACTGATATTCGACATTTACAAGTGTACCATAAAGACATTTGTTCATTACGTCTCTTTATGGCGGGCAGTAAAGGCGGAATAAATATATTCGCACGTCGTTCTGTCAAAATATGTGATTAAGTCGCACTCGTGGCTGTGGTCGTCAAAACAATCGCGGTCGGTGACGCCGCGGCGACCGAGCGACACCCGCTCCCCCCGCTACCACAGCCCCTCGACCCCCTGCGTAAGATCTGCGCACGCGCACACTATAAATAAAAATTTCGTAACAGGAACGTTCAATATTAATACACTATAATTTAAATTTCGAACTACTTCAGTAGCGGCCGGCCAGTCCACATTTTTTAGGATAAAAATTTGAAAAAACAATCACCTGCCCGCCGCCGATCGTATAAAAAGTTATTAAATAGGAGGCGACTTAACTAAATTACAAAACTCGACCTTTGCGCATTATAGAATAATTTACCATCAAAGGCTGCATAGCTGTCACGCGATTTTAAATCATACTTCAAGAGGTGACAAGCGTCAAAATGGCTCGTGACGGGCGATTTATTAAAACTCTGACGAGATCGATCGGCTGGCATCTTAGGTAGCGTCTCGGTGCTTTATTTTATCTTATAAATAGATTTTTTATTACAAATTACAGGGTACCACGTTTGGTAGCGATTTTGATGCCGTCCTTTGCCCACTACTTGTGGTCATAACCACCACTTTATGAGCTTATGAAATTATGCCCTTTAATTTCTGCTAAATAGAGTTTCATCTTGATTGGTCGGTCGTCAAGATTCCTGATGGCCCGATGAGGACTTTACGAATTTAATGAGGGGTTCCGTAGTTTTTTCCGCGGCAGGTAGAGGCGTCTCGTGGCCTGCACAGTGGTCCGCCACCGCCGTCTACTCGGACAAAATTTCATTAATCGATTATTTCAAGTACATTTCTGCGGCGGTTGTGTATCACGCATCCTTACTCCCATAGAAACCAGCACAAAGGGCTTACATGAAGGCATTTATTCAATTACACAAACAATACACTATTTCGCCTGAAAGTGCACAAAGGAGGGATAATAAAAGCTCAGGTAGACGTTATGAATAGAGCAAACGACAATTGTCGCCGGACAAAGATTTTTTGGGACGAGTCAAAAGTTATTCAAGTTGCTACAGTGTTTATTTTTACGAGTCCCCAAACTCTTTTATAGTTTTTTTCGATAGCGTTGCCACACCAGTCGCCTGTATCGATGAATCGATTAAAAGTGGGATAAAAACTGACGGCATAGCTGGCTGGTCATAAACGAAGTTTGTGTTCGTATCGACACCTACCGTTTTGTCATCTACAGCGTTTTTGCCGCCGTATGAAATATAATGGCGGCATTAAAAGCGCTAACGTATGACGTGTTACAAAATCAGTTTAGTTTTTGCTGGTGTGAGAGATGAGAACCTCATATTATTTTGTCAAATTCGGTTTGGTTTTTGAGCTTCTTCATTTTCGGTCATTTCATTATGCTGTTAGCGTTCGATTTTCAAAATTTTGTGTCAACAAGAACAGACTATATAGATTAATTCGTTTTTGTGCCAAGATGCGACTGTAATTGTTGGTAGGAAATATTTTTAAAATCAAAATATAATCCAGTTCAAATCGTTTTAGTTATTCCAAATGTAACAATCATTGCATTATACAATTTTCTTACCTTAGCCCTTTATTTAAGTAGTATGCGGGTATGTATAAAACGCAAATTGCCTCTTCCAAGACTTTGTATGTACGGTATCGAAGCATAGCCTGATTAGCATTTAATTCGTCGTCCAAAAGTGGGGTGGTCGGTGTTCATGGGTCGGTGCCCCCCAAAATGGGCCACTTCCTCGCCCGAGGTTGGGGGAGGGGCTATTTTATATGTTTCATACATTTTTGGCTTTTGTATTGGTCGAATGATTTAAACAAGCCATTTTGTTCTATGTGTTTAAATTATTTTTAGTATCTTGATATAATTGTAATGTCTTAAGAGAACAAAAGTAGGTATATTTCTAAGGTTAAGTTCATCATGTTCTAATATAAGATTTAGTATTCAAAAGAAAAAAAAATATGCTCATACATACATACATACATAAATCACGCATATATCCCTAATGGGGTAGGCAGAGCGTTAACGGCCGTAAACGGATATTAACACCACGTCTGACAAAAGTTTGAGGGTCAATCAAATTACTGTGTATCACTATAGTGACAGGTTGTCAGCCCATCGCCTAAAATTGCAATACACATCTAACCCTAGAGTCCCGTAGTCGCCTCTTACGACACCCATGGGGAAGAAATGGGGTGATGCTATTCTAAGCCGGCATCACACGGAATGTATACTCTATGCATAAAATTATAGACAAAGTATCACACTTACTTAAGGCGCCAGTGACCCATGCGATACTTAAGTCTTTCTTTGGCAAGAAAGTCGAAGAACCGGTTACAGACTTACAATGATCTTATAAGCTATTCGTCCCGCGGTTCAGTCTAAGTCAATTTAATTTTTCTGATGTAAGGACGTAACCTGTAAGAGATAAAACTGTGCGTTGCGAATTAGCTTCATATTTAAAGGGATTTTTGTAAAATATAATCAATGACAACAAATCTATATCTTCCACGTTAAAATATCACAAACAGACACACACACACTTTCTAGTTAGTATATATTACCCTGATATTTTTGCAGCAAAAATAAAGTCGTTGTAAAACATTATCTCTCCATCTATCTTCGAAATGTCAATAATTAAAATAAGTAGCCAAGAGCAATAGTAATAATTACCGGCCGAGTAATTGATTTTAAAATGACGATAAGTAGAGTGTGTGCAATTACAAAATTACCACAGATATACATTAGTACAGTCAGAAACAAATAACTCATTACTTTTGCTAAGTGAATTCAGTTCTTCTTGCTTTGAAATATGGTCAAAATGCAAAGTCCGTACCTATCAGTCCTGCGATCGTAATGAAGTCATATTTTGTAAGAAATAATTTGATTTGTTGTTTACTATTACTTTATATTATCTACGGGAAATACTTTAATACAATTTATGGTTTAGTCATCACATTTTAATTGATTTTGACCTAAATAATACAATTTTTGGACCACTGTCTACATAAACTCTTAAGATTAAAAATACGGGAGATGTAAATAAGTATTTTTGACGTGGGCAGATCTTATGTCTTCGATAGTGTTATTTTATTATTTTCTCCACATGACAGATGGGTTTATTTTGTAATGTTACTTTTTAACAACAGTTATGCACAGTGGTTCCGTTTCGTTTTTATATGTAGTCTACAATTGCTTTTTATTATTTTTATTTTGATCGTTCACATAATATAATACGGTGTCCCGTTTTAAGCTGAAATTGTTTTTTCCCTCACTTATGCAATAGACTGGTAGCCAGAAATGTTCACAACCTGGGTTATTCCCTTGAACCACTTAAAACAGGACATCCTATACAGGGTGTTCGGAAAAGTACTGCGTTCCTTTCAAGGAATGAACCAGCCCATGGAACTGAAAAACTTTCCCCAAAAAAATAAAAAAGTTTTGACCTTCCATACAAAATGTAACAGCCGACCAAGACTGGTTGTATGGGAGGTCTAATTTTTTTTTCATATTTCGACCTATGTTTCTTGGGGAAAGTTTTTCAGTTTCATGGGCTGGTTCATTCCTTGAAAGGAACGCAGTACTTTTCCTAACACCGTGTATAACAATATTAGTGTTTGTTCTATTATCTTTTAATCCTTTACATAAAATTGCATATTCATTTGAAATCGACTGATAGTGACAAAAGCTAATTAAGATAGACAAGGTGCAAATTTTCTATTATAAACAGTTTCACATTGGCCTTAATATCTTTAACTAACTTACTTTGTTGTGCTACATTTAACCTGTCAATTTAACTAAAAAGGCAATTCGTATCTCAAATAATGATCGAGAAAACAAAAGCTACACGTCAATTATTCCTCATAATCAATAAGTCTTAGGCGACATTTATGGGCTAAAGATTGTAATCGATTCTATACATTTTAATGCACTTGTTAGCGCTGTGAAGGTCAAGGAAATTTATACCCTAATTCGAAAGATAAGAGTTGCAATTTGCGTGATACTTTATGATCGTTGGACAGGCCGTTGCTAATATGCCGCTAAACAGGAATTTCATTAATAAAATGAGGTTATGGCACTTTATATATTAAAATATGTTATTTAACTATGTTGACACCTAAGAACATGATGTTTGTAATTAAAGAATTTTATAGGTCTACCTAATTATAAGTAGCTTGTATATCAAATATTTTATTATTACCATAAAATCTATGCTTCTCTTTAAAAGTTATTTAATAAAATCTGTAAAACGATTTTAATAATTTATTATTCAATTAAATGAACGGTTAAGTAAGGAGCTCCTTTTTATAGCTTTAAATGCGGTTATATTTTTTATGTGTGATTATTATTTGAGATATTTACGTTTGGAAAATAGGCTATGATAGACAAACAGAAACATTTTATTGGTAACTTATTCAAGAAAAAAAAATACAATATAAGCAAAGTTGGCCTTATCGATCTAAGCTATCTCTTCTAGGCTATCCTCCACACTGAGAGATTTATTTTAAAAACACATAGCCATGATAAGTAAGTATATTGGTCGCGGTCACATAATTGTTTTAAAATAAAATAAAAAAAACGCTCCAGAAGAACAATTTAGTACACTGATTGTAGTGTCTAAGAAGTGTTAGTCATTATTCATATATAACGGTAAAATTAAATTACTACATACATACATACATAAATCACGCCTATATCTCTTACGGGGTAGGCAGAGCGTTAACGCCCGTAAAACTGATATTAACACCACGTCTGACAAAAGCTTGAGGGTCAATCAGATAACTGTGTATCACTATAGTGACAGGTTGTCAGCCCATCGCCTAAAATTGCAATAGACATCCCTCGAGTCCTTTAGTCGGGTCTTACGACACCCATGGGTAAGAAATGGGGTGATGCTATTCTAATCCGGCATCACACGGCATTAAATTTAAATAAAATAAAATTACTCTACTAATTTTATACAGAAAAGTTACTCATTGTGCGAGGATTAATTTATTTTCAATTAAGAACTTATCTTCAGTTCTTTTTAAATTTTATGATATGTATCTTTGCTGTTTTTATTACTATTAGTTTTTACATTTTGTGTTTTGTTTAAAGTACGGTTATGCTTTTTTATCATAATTTTATGATCATTTTCACCCAAGCGATTCTCTTAAGTACCTACCCATATTCACTCAGGTAATGTTCTGTAAAATAAAAACTAATATATTTTCTAATAATTGAATTTTGTTATTGACAAGATGACCTAAGTTAAAACGTCATTTATCTGTTAGAAGTATGGTGTCAAGAAGTTTTAACGCGTGTAAAGAATAAAATTACCTACTAATTTAGAGACCAAGTGACAGCAGTTCTTAATAGTGACTGTACGAAAAACCAATATAAGTGGGTCCCTTTGAGGACTAACTTGAGGTGCTACAGATAGTACACATGTATAAAAAAAGTAAGAAATCGGGCCGCGGCGTATGCATGATAGTATCGCATTTCCGGTCAAGGCGAGTTTACGTCGAAAAAAGTGTTTCTTAAGTAAGACCAAAGATTAGGCTGTTTACAGAAGCAACACAACCTACAAACTCTTGACAAGGAACTGACCAACTAAGACGTTGTTATTAAATACATTTAAATATCAAAGTTTTGATTCAATATGTTCAAATAAGACGCTCAAAATTATGTGACATCAATAGTTACACTTTCATCGTTCTGATTTACTACATCACTGAATACATGTGCTCAATACTTATTATCTGACAGATACCGACATAAATTTTCGAATTATCGCAATTTGATTTACTAGCCACTATTACCGTCTCAATTTAATTGACTTTTGACAAGCTTTTGAATATATTTTTACCTCCACACATTTTAGTTTTCACTCGTTCATAATTTACATCAAAACTATCTTGCTAGTAAGCTATATAGTTATATAGCTTACTAGCAAGATTGTTCAACTAAAAAGCATTTAAATATTTCTGTCTATTGTCACGTTCATATACTACAGTTTTGACATAGGATCATTGGCGCTGTCGGTTCTATAGTGTACAACCTCTGTGTGCGCAGCGAAGCGAGGGAGCATTTTATTAGCCACGTACAAGCGTTACGAGCCGACTGCGTCTGCTATCAATCTACGAAACTGCCCATACTATTACAATCAAAACAATAAAACGGGAATGACTTGAATTTTGGTATTTGTAGAGTAACTTGTGTTAGTCTTTTACATGAGTTTTATATTTTTTTGTTTGATTGTTAGCTTTTATCTTCGCCCTCGATTAAAACAACTAAAACCATTGTTATTTTAGACGCGACGGTCATACATAGTTTAATGAGAAAGTAAGTTTTAAATATCACAGACTTTGAGTGCAAGAGAGAATATATATAAAACACATTGCTTAAAAATAACGGATCGAAAATTAACGCCATTGCCTATCTATGCTTATATTATGTAGGCATAAGCTGTGGCATAAGGCAGTCCAAATGATACTCAATTCTTTGTCTATATTAATAATGTATTAATTTTGTTTTTATTTGTCCACAGATACGTCAAGAAAAACCTTATTACATAGCAGATCCTGAAGTCGACTCATTAGTAAGTATCCACAAACTTTTATTACCCAAAAGATATAATACCCGGGATCAGTCGCGCTCCGGGTGAGCTCCTGCTCCCCACCATACAGTCAGGTGTAGATTGAAAGCCCCGGGGCTAAAAATCGTAGGGTCCAAAAAAAAAAAAAAAAAAAAAAAAAAAAAAAACCCGGGATCAGTTTAATACGCCATAAAATAGTGAACACTTCACGAGCGACCAAATAATTTACGATTTGATTAGTTAAAGAGCTGTCTAATATTAGCCACAGGTAAACGAGAAATATTTCCAAGAAAAGATTAAAAAAACATATATATTGTCACTCATAAAAAGCTGAATCGCACCGTGCGCCTCCCGCGGCTAGCTCGGACAAAAAGTGAAATAATAAAACTAAGATGGCGGCCACCCACCGCCTCCGTTCGACACGGATACTTAACCGATTTTTTAACAAATAAAATCTAAGGCATTACGAATTGCCGGGCAGCGGGGGCGAGTTGTTTGACTTTGTTAAGGAAATCCGTTTTATCAACTCGCGCCGTCAAGCACGTAATCACGGCTTTCCATGGTGCTTTCTGTATTCTTTAGGCAGTATTTTGAAGTCCATTAATGGCTGCTAGTTAAATGGCATGTACATCCTACTGGATGCCATTAGGCGGTATATAAACTCTTTATAGCGTAAGTTAAGTAGCTTTCTTTAACGAGGTCACACCACGTCGATAACCTTTGAAGATGTTGTCTTTATAGATAAAAAATGTGATTTAAAAAAGTCTATTCGGATATTATAATGTGTGACCGTAAATTCTTGAAAATTTTAAAGAAGACAGGAAGAAAGTTTTCCGTCATAATCAAAACACGAGTTAAAAACAGTAGCTCGCCATAAACTAAAATGTCAAGTTTACCTGCTCTCCAAATGATAAGCGTCATTCAAGCATGCCTCAAGTCTAAACCCAAGATAAGCAGGCCAAACATACTGACGACATCCGGTGTTGGGCAAACTCTAAAATAGGTAAATGTTTAAAAAAAATGTGGTGTTTTTGTGTCCCAACTTTGTGACATGTGGTACCACTGTGCGGCGCACATGTTTGCTGAGATGAGAATTGGAACCAGTGAAGTGTTACATACATACGTACATGCACATATCACGCCTATTATCCTTTGCTGGGTAGGCAGAGCGTAGACGGCTCCAAAAAACGGCCATTTACGCCACGTCTGACGTATATTTGAGGGTCTTTCGGAAAAATGTGTATCGCCATAGTAACAGGTTGTGTGTGAGCCAAATTGCAATACACACCCTCGAGTCTCTTCTCTTGCCTGTTAAGACTCTTACCGGAAAGAAATGGTGTGATGCTATTCTAAGCCGGCATCACACGGCAGTAAAGTTTTGTTTGTTACAAGTAGGTAATGTGTTTATTAAATAACTGGGTGATTTGATGGTAGTTGTAAAATAATACATTTTACATAGCTTAAATCCTTATTATCTTTGACTATTCCTAATTTAAATCAACGTTACTTTAGTTTTTTTTTATAAATTATTAGTACCACCACCACCAGTGGCGAAGGGTCGATATACAACATGATTCCCAACGGCTTCCTTTTTAAGATAATTACTTTCTCTCATGATATCAATTTCAAAATACTAACATTATATAATTTCAACTATCAATATGTATAAAATTCATCATCGGCTTAATTTCAACCCGGGTTCAACGGTTCAACAGATCAAAAGAAAGAAAGGAACAAAATGTTTAAAAATAAAATTACTCAGACGAACAGTAGGAACAAAATATTTGGAGCACCATGTTACGTTTCGAGTCGCCCAATGTGCGTCAGGAATGTTTTGGTAACACAAAATGATATTTTTAACACGACTCATACAAAGACCTATTCATTCCTGCCAATTGCCTTCCAATGAGCCTTCTCAGAGCAAGGGAATGTAGAGAAAACTTTACGAATCAAGAATGAAGCTATGAAAAACTCGTCGCAATCAGACTTGGCATGCGTAACAACGAACATTAAAAATGGAACGTTAGTCGAGTTTACAGTGATTTGTCATACTGTATGCAAAATAGCCGTGAGTATCACCCGGGACGGGAATCGTAATTGGCAAATAAGACATGAACCCATGGGATGGGGAGCAGTGTCCTTGGCGCTCACCAACTCGTCCACCAAGCGTGGTGAGTAAGCTTTCAAAAGCCGAAAACCTATGTCCAGTAGTAGATTGTTGTGGCTGTTGATGAAATAATGGGAATTCTGATTGCGCTGACTCTTTATGGCTTCATTCCGATTCTTCGTAAGGTTCCTTCTATAACCTCTCAGTCTTCAAAGAAGGCTTTATTCTGATTCTTCGTAAGGTTCCTTCTATAACATTTCCTTGTTCTTAGTAAGCGTTGTGAATAAGCTCCTTCGAGGTAATTTCCGTAATAATCGCCATTGAAACTTGAAGTAGTTAAAACGTAAATGAATATTGAAAGAAGGTTGTTTTTCTTCTCGGGATAAGGGCCTTGTAGGGCAACCATATGTCATGTAGCAACAGTTACTTAATTGTAATTTTGTTGAAATATGCCATAGCTTTTGAGGTTAACCTACTCTTGTTTGTGCCTTAAGTTGATTGTTGTTTATTACCTTATTAACTGCCTTTGTGGAGTGGTTGGAATTGGTCTCATGATCCGATGGTCCTGAGTACGGTTCTCGGGAGAGACCAACAAAGTTGATACTTTTGTCTTATAATTGGTAAACTGTTCCCAGATTAGTAACATTGCAGGCTAAACTTCCTGATTGTCCGTATGGCTTCTAGCTTCGGAAGGCACGTTAAGCAGTCGGTCCCGCACGCTTTTCCATTGAATGAAGATAAGGGAGAAAAAATCTACACTTTTTGTCTCTAACCCATCTCAAATCGTCTAGGCTTCGAAGTGTAAAAGTTAAACAACTATTTAGTTGTTTGCACAGCCTGACGGGTCACCAGTTCGATTCTCGGTTAAACCAACAAGGCTATTGGTACATTTGGTAGCATTAGACACGGTTTTGGTGGTCGTGTTATAGTTTTGAAGGAACTGGGAGAAGTGTAGAGGAGATAGTATTTAAGGTTACATTTAATAATTTTGTTAAGTAATTACAAATATTTTCTGGCTGTGTTTTACATATAAAACTAACAAACTTTCCTTAGTTTTATTTTAATATTGCCGCCTATGTAAAATTATCAAAAAATGTTTCACATTGTATGAGAGGCTCAAATTTTCATTTATATTTCCAAAATGTTACAACTCCTGAAATTGTACTAAATGTAATGTATCCTTGTTCGAATTGGGAACCTCTATCTTTCCATAGTAAAGTTCGTTTCAAATTACTGACAAACTAGAGAAATACAAGTTTGAAAAAACTAAAAACATTTAAAAAACCGGCCTATTAAAGCAAGCAACTTACCCCAAGGATACAAAATAACCTCCAAAGCAAAAAATAAATGTATGGCTAATCATAAGATATATTTTAACACTTCTTCATTATACACTGCACTGAAAATCCCTAACCAATTCCACATACGACCATAATTTATAAGTTGAAGTCAAAATTGTCTTCTCTTTCCACGGTTTACTTCTCAAGGAGATTTTTTTATTTACTTACAGCACATCTGTATTTGCTCCAAACTTTTTCTGTTTGTCTGTCTGGCACTGTGTTAAACGTTAAACCTCCAAATTCAAAATGTGATCGCTAGCGCGTGCGCAAACACAAGTTCAATTTAAAACAAAACACACACGTCACGCTTTTATTCCTTGTGGGGTAGGCAGCACCGTAAATAAAACAGTCGTTATCGCCACACCTGAAAAGAATAGGGAAAAAACACCGTTTGTCTTTATAGTGGCAGGTTGTCAGCCTATCGCCTAAAATTTTAATAGTTTATCAAGAGTGAAAAAACGTTACTGAAACCTAATGTGCACCTGTAGTTATTAAAGTCTAGGCTTAAGCCTTCAAATAGTATTTAGTAAAAATAATTTCTACACTTTTAGAGATATGTGAAAACGGAGGCAAAACTGGTATTAATGGGATTTTAGAGACTTAAGATAAGACGCGGAACATCTTCATAGAACTGTTATCAGTCTTTTATGAACCTTCTTATCTATCAACGTATAACTAGCTTAGGCTAAGTATCAAATGAAACCACGAGGTTGCATCGTCATGGGAAAACAGACTTTTGTATATTTGACTGTGGAAAAAATGGCGGCTGTATGGCGAAAATAAGAGAGCGTTCCCTATGGCGTACCCTGTGGAAGGCCTTCGTTCAGCAGTGGACTGCAATAGGCTAATGTATGTATGAGGAAAAAATTGCCAGTAAAACTGTTCCACAGAAAAATATAACAGCCCGTTTCTTTAAAACTACCGATTGTGATGAAATCTGTTGTTACTCTTAAGTCAAATTATATAAATGTTTGGAGGAACATTATACCTATGCATTAACAACAATCTACTGGACATGGGACTCCCCCTATTGAGGGTATTGCCATGCCAATGGAGAAACATACACCTTCAAAACTTAAAACATATCAAAACATTTTAAAATCTTGATGATTTTTATACCTACATACGAGTCAATTCAATTAACCCCTTTTTTAAGTCGGTTAAAATAGCTACTAAACGTATTTATATTCTTAAAAGTACCAGGCGCCCATAAGTAGTCAAGAGCTTTCCTCAAGCATGTGTAATATCAATTAAAAGGTAGAAGCCACCCTTATTTGCGTAGACGCAGGCAAAGTTGACACAAACGCGTACCACAGATAAAAATATGTTGCTCTGTGTACCTATGCCACTGAGATGTTTGTTCAAAGGGGAAAAACAGTGTAATTCCTTCTGAGTTTGGGTATCATATACAGGGTGTAAGGGACGGTCTTCCGAATACTGATAGGGACATTCAGACCGTTGAACTGAACAACTTTTATCTACGAACATATGGAAAAAAATATCGACTTCTTAAACAAAATCATGATCAGCTGACTGACATTACAATGGCAAGCCAATTTTTTTTCCTGACATAATTATGTTTGAAGGGGAAGGTTGTTCAGTTGCATGGTTTGCATGCACCCCGTAATAATAGAGAGGGTACGTATATATGTCTCACTTTATGCCATCTCACTTAAGTCTGCTGTAAGAGATTTATTTTTAGAAATAAGCTGACCTGTTGTGTATTGTTCTATAGGTATTTATGTTATGTTCTTTGTGTTATATTGTGTACGATAAACGGTTAAAAAGGGAAAAGGTTGTTCAAAACAAGGCTGAAAAGTTCATCAGGCAGAATTTTTTCGTCTATAGATCTTGATGTTATGTATATCGTGTCTTTGTTAAAGACATGTCTTTTGAATACTAAATCCTTCTTAGTGGCCGCTTCACACGGCGCTGGCGGCCGGCTTAAAACCGGCGGCGCGCGGCGATACTATCAGCATTGTCTGACACGACCCTAATGCAGCGGGGTATTCGGGACCTCTAAATCTACGAATCATGCATTGCCTTGCGGGGTAGGCAGAGCGTAAACGGCCGTAAAATACGCAAATAACGTCTGACAAATATTTGAGGGCCGTTTCAAACAGTTCGTGTATCGCTATAATGTAAAGTAATTTAATTCCTTATTGCCTATTTACCCCAAAAGTTTAATCTGTCTCACAACACATGGGTTGGCTTAAGGGCGCGTTCTACCGAAGCTTTAGGTATTTCACACGTCCAGGCGATTTGCGTTCGCGTTACGCGCGAGCCTTTTTGAAATGAACTTCGGTGACCTTTGGCGGCGGGCTAGAACGCCACAGTATAGAAAAATAAATAAGTCTAAAGTAAATTTAGTTTTAATTCCTTTTTTAAGGTAAGTAGGTAGGTATATTATAGGTATTGAAATTAAAGCTTAGGTCTTGTAGCAGGCCTCTTTCACTCTATGTACTTGCTATTTACTTGCACGCGATAAGTGCCTACTAGACTGGAGGAAAATTCGCAATAACTGTTCTAGTTTCCAAGTTAGTTATTTGCCACTTCATACATACATACATAAATCACGCTTATATCCCTTACGGGGTAGGCAGAGCGTTAACGGCCGTAAAACGGATATTAACACCACGTCTGACAAAAGTTTGAGGGTCAATCAGATAACTGTGTATTACTATAGTGACAGGTTGTCAGCCCATCGCCAAAAATTGCAATACACATAGTAACTACTAACCTAACCTAACCTAACCCTCGAGTCCCTTAGTCGCCTCTTACGACATCCATGGGTAAGAAATGGGGTGATGCTATTCTAAGCCGGCATCACACTTCATATGCGATAGCTAAAACACGTATCGTTGGATTTGGCATGATCTCCTGATGATGGGTTAGCCTGTTTTAATTTCAAAAAATGGTACACTATGACGTCACAAAGATGGCGGCTTTACCATTTAGTTTTATGCAAATATCTCGAGTTTCATTTTACTGTTTTGAACATATGACTTACAAATATAAAGGGATTAAAACGTTTACTATTTCTATATAACAAAAAACATAAATATGTTTTTCTATATTTCTCAAATATTCTTAATTTTTGTTCTTCTATACTCACTGAGTTTGACATGCCAAACTTTAAGAAATTCAATTAGCTATTTAACAATGTTTTATAATTAGACCTTTAGTAATGAAAACAAAACTTATAACGGTTTTTGTAAATTATTGGACTCAAATAAAATTAAAACTGGTATATTTACAAACAAAATAGAAACTACGATTAAAAAAAAATTGAATATATCGTTCGTGCACTTGCTTACATATAAAAATCTCATTACAACATTATAATTCCATTGCATGCATACTATATCACCCGAATTACTTGCATGTATGTACTTTTTAACCAAATAAAGTAAATACAAATAAGAGTTACCGTTTTTCTTCTTTTCGTGAGGGACTCCGAGTCAACCAACGACGTAGCTAACCCTGGTGTCAGAGTTTTTCAACCGCCTTCTACTATTAATATTATATTAGGCCTTTAACGTGTTTTTTTATTTTATTATCAAGCATGGGTTTGCTCTTGACTCTAGTCTAGGTCATAGGACAGAGACAGAGTCTAAGATGGAGCGAGCTCACCCAGAAAGAAGAAGCGTGTTCACTTTAACTATGAAGAGATTAGGGTTGTATGCGTTTGGAAACACAGACGCAGGTAGTGAAATCCACTCTTTAGCAGTGCGCATTATAAATTATGACTGGAAGCGCTTAGCCCAAATTGGTGGAATGGCAACCAGGTATGAATGGTATCCGGCGGTGCGTCTGGATGTCTGATAGTAGAATGGAGCTGGTGGAACAAGGTCGTGAAGCTCTTGGGCACACTCTCCGAAGTACAATCTGAACCGACAAGCAGGCAACCTTGCGATGATGTGCCAGGCTATGTAGCTTGGTGTCCACCAGTTTTATGTCGCCTCTTGGTTCTGCGTTCCACCGAGTCAAGAGCGGCAAGTTGGTATTTGGCTGAGCCATCCCAAAAGTGACTGCAATACTCCATGCAGGGTCGGACTTGTGCTATGTAAAGAGTTAAAAGCTGTCCAGGCGTAAAGTATCGCTTGACTTTATTTAGGATGCCCAGCTTCTAAGCTGCCGTTTGAGCCTTGTACTCGATGGTCGCGCCGAAGTTTAGATTTGATGTCAACTCCATGCCTAGAATCTCAATCCTGTCAGTGATAGGGACAGAGGTTGTCTAACGACCGCCGTCTAAGTAATCGTAGACGGCAATCGACGACGGTTTAATGTGCTCTCCGAATAACGGAACCATCTTTCTTACGAATAAATAGGTGGTTCAGCTTGCAATATCCTATGAAGACTGGAAATTTTTTTACAACGTGATAATATCAACTTTGTGATAGCCCTACCAAGAATCGAACCCGGAACCTTTGCTCTGCAGGCATTTGCCAACTACCACTTAGCTACTTTGGCCGCCAGTTTGAAAAGTTATCTTTGCATACAAATTATTTATTGGTTCCGATTTCTATGTCCATTACCAACTGCTGCTTTATTGCTGGAATAAAAGTCTTCTTGACGCCGTCACTGGCGTTCCCACTCTTATATTTTGGAAGCTCAACATGGCATAATCTTCACGGACCCTAAGCCTATTTAGATACCTATTTTAACGAAACAGTTATAACTTTTGTTTTTATTACTAAAAGCCTAATATTTATACATTTTTGAATAGCTAATTAAATTTCCTAGAGTTTGGCATATTCAACTGTGTAAGTATAGAAAAAAAAACATATTAATAATTAAGTATATATACGAGATATATATGAAAAATAGTTTTTAAGTTATAAAAATAATGTCTCAATATTTTAAACCATTTAAAATGATACGCCATATGTTCCAATCAGATAAATATAACTCAATTTTATTTGCATTTATTTGATTTTATTCTGTCCTATGACCTAGACTAGAGTCAAGAGCAAACCCATCATTAATAAAAAAATAAAACTAAATAGTAAAGCCGCCATCTTTGTGACGTCATAGATACCTAGTGTACCATTTGTTTAAATTAACTCGGACTGATCAATCATCAGGACATTATGACGAATCAAACAATCAGACGACGACTTTTCCTAAAATCAGGTCCTTCGTCCATACTATACCGGGCGGCCCCAAGAACTTTTCAGCAAAAATAAAAGACCATGGGTGACCGGAGGTTTAAATTTTGTTAAACTTGTTTTTAGGTATAAAAATATTTTTCAATTATTATTATTTTGATCGATAATCAATAACTTCGATATCTGGTAAAATATAATAGCAAATTTTAAAACACTTCCCGTGTTAGGTATAACATTTTTGAAAACTTGCAAATTAATTTTTTTTTTGCAAGCGCTTGAAAATTTTGAAAAAAAAAAGGTTGGGATTACAATATTTCTCTGCTACATATAATACAACACCTTCCACTGCTTTCACCAACCTGCCTACCAAGCGTGCGGTGAGCATGGCAAACACCCTCTTATACCAGGAGACCTATGTCCAGCAGTGGACAGTTGTGGTTGTTGATGTTGTTAATATCCAAATATTACAGGTCCCTTTTAAAAAAGTTAGAATATCTAGTAGCCGCCCTTAGTTTTTCTTTCCGTTGTTGTACTGCATTAATTATACTGTGGCGCTAAAAGGGTGACAAATAAATCGAAAAATCAAATCACGTCGCACGTCGAGTAGAGCACCAGCACAGGTCCAGCCTCCGTAAGCGCCACCGCGCGACTGATGAAGCCCGCGGAGCCGTGCCCCTCGCCTTTTTGTAGGTATTTAGACATCATAATTCATAAAATAGTTCTACAACATTCAACTCATCGATTTTTACTAGATAATTGATTTATCTAAAGGGTTATATAAAAATTATCTCAATAAGATTAATATTTTAAGCTTAATATCGGAATGAAATTTTGAATAGAGGCAACTTTGGCATTTTTTTCTATCGAGCGAATTTTATCTGATTGTGTAATTGAAATCGAATTTTACTCTGTTAGATCCTCAACTGCAACATATATTTTTTTCAAAATTTTTCGATTCTTTATTACTGAGTGATATCGTTTTGAAAAACGGCATTTGAGGTATAAGGTGCTCTTAAGTAGATCTCTTCTGTAGAGATAAGCTCGCCTTTACGACAAATGTAGATTTATTATTTGCTGTGTACGTTATGCAATAAAGAATATGATATATTAATATAATGAGAGGTTGTTAGCCTGTCACCTAAAATTGTAATACACATGAAAATCTCCAATCTCTTAGTTACCTTTTACTACGCCCGCGGAAAAGAAATGGGGTGATGCTGTTCCAAGCATCACACGGCACAACCTATGAGAAGTATGTACTCGTAGGTTGTAGGTTGCCTATTGACACATTTATTCTAGTATAAGTGATACATTTTCATATTTCGAGAAAACTACGCCGAGCTCCCATTAAAAATTCCCGATCAAAGACTGACTTGCTATTATAATAGAATACTCGAAATAGATACTTGAAAAAAATAAATATAATAGGATACTCGAAAAATAAAATCGTTTCCTTACATATTTTAAAAGTTTCTCAATTCCATGGTCTAATCATGCCTGCAAAGTAGTTAAAGTACAAACTTTTTAAACAGGTCGATTAATGATTTGGTCGCTCACATCCCCAACAAATCTAATAATTCCCGACGATCTTTTCTCGGTCACTCGCTTTGTCGGCGACTCTCAACTGAAGTCACTCTCTAAGCTCATTCGGTGATAACAAAAATAATAGATCCTCTGAGGAATTCTGTGTGGAATGTGTACTTACCTTTATAATGCTCTTATAGAAAATTGTTGAGTTTTAATGATAAAGAAACAGATTGTAAAACTTGTAAAAATATTTCATGATGCGAAACCAGCCCGTGTAACTGAACAATCAAGGAACACGGTCGTAAATATTGGTTTTTGTGTGAGACTGATGTATACTCGGTTGGTGAACTATTTAAATAAATAAAAATTAATCTAAGAGATTCAAAAATTGGATCATATTTTGACTGTGGTCCTTAGAGAATGTTTAGTTTCGTCGGCTGCAAAGATTTTAAGCTTAGTTTTTACACCTTGTATACGAATAGTTTGGTACACTAAAAATGTTTATTTCTTTCCCGATTTTTAATTGATATTTTTAAATATTTTGAAATAGTTTCAGTAATTATCATTTCTATGTTTTTCTTCCACAGATGGTGCAAGCGATACAAGTGCTACGGTTTCACCTATTAGAATTAGAAAAAGTGAGTGCATCTTTATTACAAAATGATCTAAGTTTGAGAAGAATACAATTTGGACCGAGTCGTTAGAACCAGTTTATAAAAATATCACCTAATATTATAAGGAGTAACAAAAAGAGTATAACAAGAGTATATGAAACTGAACAAGTTTTCCTATGGAACACTGACAGAAATATATAAAACAAATTGGACCTCCCATAGTAAATTAACCAGCTGGTCGGCAATTTTCTATCGGTGGGCCAATTATTTTTTAATATTACGACCCTTTTGAAAGTTGTTCAGTTCTATTAGCACCTTGACCTCCTTTCAGTTGTTATACCTTTTTTGTTACTCCTTGTATAATATCAGCTCGATTACAAGACCCGATTCAGATTTCGGATTGTGATACGGCATCGATCTTTGGGTACACGCAACAGAACTCACGCACATTTTCGTAGTACTGAGAAACCATGTTGGAGTTACCATTGATTTATAATAAACATGCTTTTTCCCTCGGTAAAAAGTAGTCTGTCATTCTCCACTTTCATATCTCACTACACATAATAAATGTTACACACTTTCCCATTTACTATTAGTCTATCGATATTAGTGTCTTTAGATTTCTTGAAGATGTTGATTGGATGATTGAATTTTCTGAATGAATATTCAGATTTAGTTTAATTGAGCAATAAAGCTGATTGATTGCTATTTCATTAGTGGGATGGATTGCTGCATAATTCTGTTAGACTTTTGACTAGTGAATTAGTGACTTATAATTATGAGAGTCAATGACGAGAAGATTGATGTGTAGAAATAACTGAGAGACGAAAGGATCGTCGCTGAATTTATGTCGGAATTATTACGCTGTATGACAGCGACAATTTGTGACAATCGATGACTTAAAGAAGCCGGCTGGTAGTGACTGGATAGCGTAAACGGGATATCGTGCGTTATGGCGTATAGATGTGATAACGATTCAGTGACTAAACTAAACGTTGATGTGTTTCGATAAACGTACCGATTTCATAACCTCAAATCAAGTTCCAAAGCCGGTCTTGACGCCTTCGAACTGCATTCGAATTTCAAATTTCCTGGAGCTATTCTTCGAGTCAGGTGTCCGTAGTGAATGGGCTGCGTTTCGTTTCGACCGTTGTTTGTTTTTCCCGTATCTCCCATTTCGGTGGTTCCGTCCGCGAACCGGTCCCACTTCTTGCGTGTGTCGCAGATCGGCTTATTAGACCCATTGCCGATTAGACCCAGTCGGTCCAATTTGTGACTTTGCATTTTAACTTTTAAACCTGTCACAAATATTTTGATCACATGTGTTTGGGTTTAAAGCATAGTTCGCATCTCAACTGATTAAAGAAAAATATGTAAGTAGAGATTTTATAGACAGCCGTTCTTCTTCTTTGTCTCAATAGTTAAAAATTTCCTCTTTGGTGACGAAAATGGCATTATCAGTCATCACGCATTATCAATATACTTTTTCTTTACTACTATGGACAGGTAACAGAGGGCTATCCAGTAAATGTGCCATGGTTTGAGATGGGTCTCCACAGTTTTTGTTTTTATAGACACAGAATTATAATAATAAAAACTCACAAATTGTGTTTGAAAACCTTCTGAGATAATTTTAAGCCATTTCAGACTTTAGTGATAGCTGTACAAAACTTTACCTGATTATATCAGTAAGTCTTATTTGTACCAGGTTCCGTAGGTAAAATGAAATGTCACTTTGACCCACTGGGTCTAATCAACAGTGGGTCTAATAAGTGGACAGCTCTGTGTCGCATCGCAGATTCGCGCCATTACATCCCGATCGAATCGTAACGGTAACACGGCAGGACGTCGGCTTTTTACTCTTCGCAATCAATTCCTACAATTTATCCATTAATTGGGAGTATAAAATTCAAATATGCACCACCGCATGGCACAGTCGTGTCGCCTGACTTGAAATTAATTTAACTTGTCAATATTGTAGTCACGTTTCTACGAAACTCGTTTGACTAACGTCTGTATCGAGACGAATGATCTCGAAAAACGAGATACCTCGCGCTCCCACAGATTCCATAAATCGGCGCCGCATTGGTACTGCGTTAGAAACCGGAAAAAATTCAAAAAAAGAACTTTGGTGTACAAAAAGGCCTGTATTCTGTAACGAGATAACGTGTAATGCGATACCTCTGTACGAATCGCTGGCCGGAGGGCGAGATAAAGGCCATTTAAAAAAATAAAAATAATACGGCGTTCGAAACTCAAAATATCGGGCCGCGGGGCGATTGAAGGAATCGTCGATAATGCGACTGAATAAAAGCAGCGATCGACGATCGATTTAATTTGTGCGAATAACCTGTGGAAAATAGGGCGTGTTGTTTTGTTGCTATAATATATTGCTTTCAAATCTAATGATATAATGGCATGGCATGTGAAGTCAATAAGATTGTTGCAGTTTTTCTAGGCATTGATGTGTCACCTCCGATAAGAGAACTGGCTTCACAGTCTTAGTAAGTCAGCTCGGTTCACACAACCGTCTACCTGTGATCAAAAATACTTTTTTTGCCCCTCACATCCCATACATGTCCGTTTCTATCTCGTCTCCGGTTTTTATCTAAATAAAAGTAAAGAAAAAACACCGTTAGCTCGATACGTTTCCGCTTCACTACACCCCGTTCACGGGTGATGGTTTTTTTTTTAACTTAAAATAATAATTAAAAATAAAAAGGCTGGAACCCGACTCGGGCGCACAATGAGATCTCGTTAAGTGCATTTTTTCTCTCTTTTACTTATAATTGCTGTTTTTGTCATTAAAAAACTGGAACAAAAACAATCTTAATCCATTAAAACCGTTTTCTATTAATAATTTCTCATTATCCTGCATAATATTGACATCGTTTATAAAGAATGATACAGAAATATCTAAAACGGTTGTAAAGTCGATTTTAACGAACTCTCCGGTATTATATTTACATTAAAATATCCAATAACGCTTTTTGATTTATGCTTTTTAATGTTTTTAAATATGGCCGCCGGCAGTCACATCGGCTGTGCCCCATGTTATAAACATGCAGGATACAAGTCTGCAGGTAAAATTCTCAGTACATTGCGTAGCTGTAGTAGCTAACCGGCTACGCATTGTACATCGAAGTTTACCTGTAAACCTGTAGCCTGAATTATTATTATAATATTGGGCACTGCGGGTCTCGATCAGTCTCGTGATTGGTCGTCGTCACCCGAGGGTTTTTTATATAGTCAGTGCCAGGTCCCTAATTGCGTTATGTGGACGCTTGAATTCCTACAGTAATGTAGGGTCAGAATAGAACTCTTCCTTTTTTGAAATAACCAAACCGGTCGTTTACATATTTGAATTTTTACATTAAGAACTGAGATTTAGTATTAGAACAATGATGAAAGAGTCGAATTTTGATTTAAAAAAGGACGGTAAGTGATTCAAAATTTGGTATTCGAAATTTAAATTACTTAACCTACCAGGTTTTTATGAATGGATTCTAAATACAAAATGTAGAGATCTTAAAAAAGGTAAAAAACAACGAAAAGTGTTCAGTTTTTTTTCATATTTTGTTTCTAACTCGTAAACGTTATCTGTAACAACGTGGCTAAGTGATTTACGATGTAGGTCAGATTTGTTGGTTTTACGGGCCGGGACTCGAACTTGGGACCTCGCGTTTATGACGCCTCGGTTTTACAACCTTTATACAACGCGCACTAATTCCGTGTCTGAATTATATTTTGCTACGCGACACGAGTATTTTTTAATCAACGTTTTGAATCACACGTCCGTTTTAATTGAGACTGGATTGTAGTAATAAACTGGACATGTTTATTTCGATATCATCAATAAAGAAACTGCGATTGAGTTAGCGGAATGTAATTTTCTTGCACAAACTTATTCCAAACTTTCTTTTCCCACATGATATTTTAACTCTACAGTGACTCTAACTGTATAACTAGCTTCGTAAACGCAACAAAATAAGGCGCGAACCAATCGAGTTCTCATTTGAATGCGGACCGGTCGCTTTTTTATAGAAGAAAAAAAGGCAAAGAATCCTGCCCTGTCCGGCCGATCAGAAATGTCAGCCAAATATGCTCAAGCGCACAAAACTTCATGCGCAGCCTCTGGGAATTTGCATACATAAACGTTGATACCTTATATCTGACCACAGATAATGTGGGAGGTTATAAAAGGTATATAATCGTAAATTATTAACACATTATTTCACAAAGTGGATGATAGAATGATGATATGGAATTAGGTTTTTAAGGTTAGGCCCCAACCGGTAGTTTTTATTCTGGATAATGGGGTTATGTCGTTGGTTTCATTAAATACCTTTGAACAAAAAAGTTTAAATAGCTTAATGGAAGAAACATACATGTCGCGCCAAAACCAAATAAATAGGGATAAGGGCAGGACTGATACTTTTGTGCCACGAGAATTATTAAGAAATTTCCTAATCTGCATTAAAATAAAACGAAATTACATGAGGGCATTGAAAATGAAAATGAAAATGAAATAACTTTATTCAATGTAGGATAGCATTATCACTTATTGACGTCATGATCGGTCATTGTAAAAAAAAGAAATTTGCATAACGCAATCTTCTTCTTTTTATAACAATTTTGTATTGTCCTAATAGAAAACCGGCTCGGGCGGGATAAAAAAAATAAAAATAAAAATAAAGGCACTGCCTCGGGGCTGGCCAGGTTAATCACACAGCACGTAACTTTACGCCACCACCATTTGTAAACGACATTTGTTTCAAATTTTAGTCAAGATTTCCAAAGCGTGTTATTAACATGCGTATAATTAACCGGACCCCCTGAACAGGAAAAACCCCCCAAAAAACCTGCCCAGAAGTGCTCCTACTCTAAATTAACAATCTTTCTAGGCCCTAAACTGCCCTAGCTAATTTTGGAAATAACGAATAATATATATGTATAGCCCAAAAATGGCTACATAAAAAAAAAAAAATTATAATAATAACAAAAAATTGCAGTAGATAAATCTACTTGTTTCGTCTAATAAAATATTTACTTTATACATTTGAATTAAACCCATGGAGATTTATCTTGCATATAGTCTGATATTTCATAATAGCCTTTCTTGTACAATTTTTGTTTAATTACTGGTTTAAATTTATTTAAGGGTAAGTCTTGAATATCTTTAGGAAGTTTGTTATAAAAGCGTATACAATTGCCCTTAAAAGTTTTGCTTACTTTACTAAGCCTGCTCATGTGCACAGCAAGTTGCTCCTTATTTCTAGTGTTAAAATTATGCCTGTCACAATTTTTCTTAAAAGAATCTATATTTATTTTTACGTACACTAGATTTTCGTATATGTACTGTGACACAAATGTCAATATGTTGAATTCTTTAAATTTCTGTCTCAAGGAGACTCGAGGTCCCAATTTATAAATTGAACGAACAGCCCTTTTCTGCAAAACAAATATATTGTTCACATCCGCAGCATGGCCCCATAATAGTAAGCCATAAGACATTAAGCTATGGAAGTAGCTAAAGTAAACTAGTCTTGCAGTGTCTACATCAGTGAGATGTCTTATTTTTTTAACTGCGTATGCTGCTGAACTCAGTCTCTTCGACAATTTCTCAATATGTGGCCCCCATTGGAGCGAGGCGTCCAAAGTTATGCCTAAAAATACAGTTGAGTCCGCAAGGTCCAACTTTTCATCCTTTACCTTAATAATTGTAGAGCTTGGTTTAACATTTGGTAATACAAATTTGATACATTTAGTTTTCTTTTCATTCAATAGTAGGTTATTTACTGTAAACCATTGCACTACATCGGTAATAGCTTTGTTCACGTCATCATAGTTGAGTTGTTGCCTCTTTACTCTGAAAAGTAGAGAGGTATCGTCCGCGAACAAAACTATATCATGTTTTTCTTTAACTAGATATGGTAGATCATTAATATATACAAGAAACAAAAAAGGACCAAGAATCGAACCCTGCGGAACGCCCATTCTTATCTTTGATCCAGATGATCTTTCACCGTTGACATCGACCTTTTGGATTCTATTGTTAAGATATGATTTCAAAAGACTAAGAGCGTGGTCTTTTACGCCGTAGTGATGTAGCTTCCTGACCAGAGTATCATGATGAACACAATCAAACGCCTTGGACAAATCACAAAACACACCTACTGCATCATCACAAGCATCATCACAAGCATTGACAGTGTTATATTTTCGCCAGAATAAAGCACAATTGGTGTGAGCAATACAGGTAGGTAATAAATAAAATAGGCAATAAACCATACTCTCAACAGTGATATACAAGCCATAACTCAAAACCAAATGAGTTTGCTACTAGACTGAACGGAAGCAACTGCCATGTCTTGTTAGCAAAGTAAATTAAGATATATCATAATTTGTATCTCTGAGTACCTAATAATTATACATCGTCAAAATGGACTACGTGAAGGAAAATACCCTTTTGACGGCTCAACCACGGCTAGTCAACAGAAAATCATCCCACGCTCTTGGCAACAGCAACCGATAAAGTATTTTTTATACCTCTCAAAACACTCCATTAACATACCTGGCAGTATAAATGAAATCGGTAAACACTGAAATAAACGAAAAAAGAACGGATAAATCCTTTATTTCTAATCTCAAACGAACTTCGTAAATTCTAAACTCAAAAGAATGACAGACATCTAGCGATACGTCTCTACGTCACCGGTCCGCCATTATATCACATTTCATTCCAAATTTAAATAAAAGGTATTCGTTTAGAAACACTCCATATCTCAATCCGTGAGTCTCTCATTCCAAATTTGAATTTCTGGAAAGAGTTTGATGTTCGAAACGATAATCGCCCGGAGTCAAGACTTGGAATGCCGTAATATCTCATTAAAGGCATTACCTGTTTGAAAATAACGTCGTATCAAAGGAATATTTCCACCCGACTATAACTCTTCGCTGGAAGGCGCATGGCTTATGTTGTCGTGCGGAGGCCATGGGCTTCAATCCTTACCGATTTACAAGAAGCACAGTTCCAAATCTGACTCTCGAAGAGTTACGATGTCAAATCTTTAGTCGCTGTCACTAAATCGAAAATAGTATCGGCGTCGTCGGTCACAGAGTCTCCGGGATTACACTCTGTTTGATTTTATTTGGAACGGTGTGTTTACTCTGTCATTCGTGAGCTTATAAAAGCGCTCTCAATCAAGATTTTGACATTGACAGCGCAATGCTCGGAACCCGCCGTCCTGTAAACCACGGCGGCATTTATCCACTCTAGTGTCAATAAAATTCACACAACCATAAATATGAATTTCAACGGTCGGTTGTAAAATTCAAATTATGATAAACTAACTATAACATTTGTGTGTGACTCGCGCGTGCTCTTTTACAACCCAACGTATGATTTAGAAAAAGCTGTCGATTAGGAAATTAGTATCCCGAAGACATAATTAGCTGTCAACGACGGGTAGCGCTGTTTCCGCTTCCGGCGCTGTGTTCTATTTTCAAATCCGCTAAGACGATTGGAGCCCTGCGTGTTCGTTCGGAGTGTATAAGTGTCGATTTTTGTATGTTTTTTTGTACACGAGCGGCCTCGCTCCACCTGCCGGGGTTTATTACATTTCACCGTGTAAATGCTATCTAAAAATTTCGTTAGTCTTTTTATTGCCTTATGTTAATTTCTAAACTAATTATGCCTATGAAAATTTATAAGGCTGGCGCACAAAATTAATACTCGCCCGGCGGGGGCCGTATTTTATCGAATGGAATGAAAAAAAAGTGGGTTTCGTGCCGTTTTTACGATTCATTTTGAGTTTTTACAAGTGTGCGTGGAGGCGACAGTTGGCTCGCGAGTCAGTCCAAATGTATTCTCTTTGTTTTCTATTGTTGTGTTTTTGTGCGAGCTTTGTATGTTGATATTGGTGTAAAGGTCGCGAGCGAGTCCTGCTTTAGCGACAGTTACAATGTTAGTGAACCCAAGATAACTGTTATTGTCGCATTAGTTTTGTTTTAAGCTTGAACAGGGCCTCAAATATTATGAATTTGATCAGTCAAGTGTAGAATAAATCAATCGTCAAATGCCTAAGTGATTCACAACTTTTTAAAACCCGTGGATGCTTCTATTAAGGCATATTCACAGTGCAGTTTTGATTGTCAACAGAAGAAGGCTCGAAAACTCATCAAGCTGATATTACTGATAGGATAGTAACAGGTTGCCCTGTCATGCCGGCTTGAAATAGCACCTCGACAATACAACCCGTGGGTGTCGTAAAAAGCGACTCATCCAAAGAATGGTCAGCAGCGTTCTCTGCAAAAGCAATGTCTTGCACTGCACTCGCCAAATCGCTTGCCAAGCGTGGTGACTATGGCAATACTACTCAATAGGAGGGGGGGGGGGGGGCACATGTCCAGCAGTGGACTGTTATGGCTGTTAATGTAGTAACAATTGCAGCCATCAATGACAGGAAACAAACGTAGCCTTACCAGGCGTTTCCTTCCAAATCCGCTGAAACCGCAAGGATCTTCAACGTTCCCTTCCATTCTAGGTGCACGAGCTGTGCGACAACTTCTGCCACCGCTACATCAGCTGCTTGAAGGGCAAGATGCCCATCGACCTGGTGATCGACGAGCGGGAGTCAGCCCGGCCGCCCGACAGCAACGGCGAGCCGCGCTCAGGACCCGACTCCAGCCACGACGGCGCCTCCACACCGGACGTCGTGAGTACCCCCTATTCAAAGCCCCATCTCATTCCGAGGCGCGATCCCCAGCTAGCACCCAACTCGACCACGAGCTACCTCGTGCACCCCTGTTCTTAGTCTGGCCATTGCAAAAACGAAGTATGTAAGGGGGTGCTCGCATTTTAAGTTTAAATTCCCGCCTCCCTCGCTTTTCCGCCGCCGTTCCCAGCTATTAGTCATTCACCTGGCCCTTTCATTTCTTTCGACAAATCGCGGTAGATTTTCGGTTGTTATTTTCTATCAGGTGAATGAGTAATATTTGAGGATCTATTCCGAAGCTTGTATTATAACCCGGAATGCGGCTGTCGTCGTATCTGAGAGGTTTCGTTCAGAAGCCTCGAGGACGCGGCGCTAGTTTAAGTTCCTTTAGAACAAATCTTCGTTTTTGCAATTGGCCAACTCCTAACACTGTACGATTCAAATCTGAATTGTTTTGAAATCAAAATTCTCATATCACAATACGTTACAGTGAAGGGGTGTTCAAAAATGGGTGCAAATACCTACACAGCCAACGCTGTCTTTTAATTTAAACATAACGAATTTCTTGATTCGCTGATTTCTGAATTTGAAATGCGCGTTATGCTACGAACACTCGCGCCGTGTTCACGTTTCTTTCGCGACGGAATTATGTATACGAATAAAAAAAAGAACATACGTATAACGTTGATTGTAATATGTGTATACTAAACTTAGTAAGTAAAACGATGGAAGGAAGCCATAACCCTGAGAAACGTCACCCTTTTGAGAAACGTTCGCCATACGAGAGTCACCAACGTTTCAGAGCTTAGTGTTAAAGAACCTAACTAGGATTATATAAAAAAAAACTATTGGAAAACGAAGTATACGTAAAATAACACTTTACCTTGCCTAAGTGAGATAATAAGGTTTACTTAAGAATTTTAAATTATTGTATTGGTTTAAAGGTGGTAGTTGGTAGTGTTATTCTTTGGCTAGTAAATGGAACAAAATACGTAAAGTATGAACTAGTTGATGCGTGCGCGCAAGTATAAGCTGACAGAAGTTTAGTTAGTGAAAGAAATAAAGGAAAAATACGTATGCAGTATACGCTAGGTGTAATTCATGTTCGAAATTTTGCCGCTAGATGTCACAAAAAGGGTATCACAAGCCGAAAAAATGTTAGGGTACTTATACAACTGAACAACAGCTTTAACTATTGAACATAGATCGAAATATTTCAAAAAGAATTGGACCGCCCATACTAAATTCCCGATCAGCTAGTAAATTTACCATGGGAGGCCCATTTTTTTCTTAAAATTTCGACCTACGTCCCATGGGGAAAGCTGTTGTTCAGTTTCATGAGCAACATATTTTCGATTTATTACACTCTTTTTGTTACTCCCTATAGTTGATTTGGGTTTTACGGTTTTTATAATGGAAAATATATGAAGAGGTATAATGACCGAAAATGGTTCAGTACAATCAAAATGGACCACAAGATCTCCATTATTAAAATCTTTGCTGCAAAATCAACAGTGTCAAAATATAGGGTGAAATTTACTAGTGACCGATAGCGAAATCTCAAGACGGGCTGGTGATAAGGAACAACTTTCTTCAAGGAACATAGGTCAAAATACGAACAGAAAAATTGGACCGGTTTTACAAAATTGCCGATCCGCTGATTTGAGTTACTATGGAAACTCTAAATATTTTTGTCATATTTCAACCTATGTTCCTTGGGGAAAGTTGTTCCTTATCACCAGCCCGTCTTGAGATTTCGCTATCGGTCACTAGTAATATTTGACCTTATATAATACAGGGTTATTTTTTATTCACCCCGGAAATTTTACAGGGTGATTCTAGTCATGATTCTGAACAACTTTTATTATGGGGTCACCTGCGAAATCGCGAAAAATAACCAGCTGCTCCATAGAAAAATTCATACCTACTTGAACAAAATGTATGGACCAGCTGTTTTTTTTTTCGCGATTTCGCAGGTGACCCCATAATAAAAGTTGTTCAGAATTATGAGTAGAATCGCCCTGTAAAATTTCCGGGGTGAATAAAAAATAACCCTGTATAAGGCAAAAATTTTGGACTATTATTGTATGTGCGTTATATAAATAGAAATCTAGATGCTTCTACAGATTTATCTAAAGTTAATCTTGCTTTGTGTTTGGGCAAGTTTCTCTTTCCTATATAAATACAGGAAGTAACTTTAAGGGTATAACAAGCCGAAAGGAGGTCATGGTACTCATACTGAACAACTTTCCCCATTAACATTTAAGTCGAAATATTTAAAAATAATTTAGACCTCCCATACGAAATTGTCGATCCTCCGGTCGATTTACTATGCGAGGTAACTTTTTTTGATGCTTTGAGTTATAAATGAAAATAAGAAATTGATAAAATACCAGCGCCCGCCGGGACTTGAACCCGGGACCGTGGGGTACTGTCCCACTGCTCTGCCAACTGAGCTACTGGCGCCCCGACTGACACTTGCCAATTTTTCAATCTCTTGGTACTCGTCTGGAAGCGACGTACAAGCGACATCTAGTATAAGTTAATGTAACCAATACTATGGTTAGTCCACAGTTAGTGTAGGAATTCAAACCATGCGATGAAAGTTTGCTTACTTAAATGTATTATGATTTTATTATGCACTCACAGTGCTATATAATTTCCATAAATGAAAATAAGATATTGAAAAAATGTCAGCCTTGAGTTATGTTCCATGGGAAAAGCTGTTGTTCAGTTTCATCTTGACCTCCTTTCGGCTTGATACCCTTTTTGTTACACCATGTATTAATAAGAACTTGGCGGTTACACTACTGTGTCTCCTAATAATAATATATTTAGGTTCAATTTAATGCTGTATTTTTGTACACTGCGTCTTAGAGAATCATTTTCGCGAGTTAAGAGTTTTTTTTGGGCGTAACAAATAGTTACACGATATTTGTAGAATTTTCAAAAAAATGATTTTGAAGTACAAACGATTCAATACAGCATAAAAAAATTGCTGATAATATTTCACAGGTAGTTTAGCACTTGAAACTCATACACTTTCCCAATGTTGTTCAGTTTCATAACATGACTCACACTTGAAATATATATAGTGATTTTTTGAAATCGTGTATTTGTTGCAAACGTAATGGCAGTTCTCCCACATGCCGTCTGTTGCTGCGTATTTTAACGCACCGTAACGCATGCGTCTGTCAGACGAAAGGAAATTGCGAATTCCGATCTTATTTCTATACATATTTGTACGGCTACGGTGTGTTTACGGATGCGTCTGTGAAACGACTTGACAGAGGCATCTGTTACGCACGGCTACGGTGCCGTATTTGTATGAGAATAAGATCGGAATTAGCTATTTTCTCTCGTTTGACAGACGCATGCGTTACGGTGCGTTTAAAACACGCAGCGACGACATGTGGAAAAACCGCCTTTTCTCGTTTCTAGACTCAACAGTCTAATAATGAGGTTCTACAAAATTCGCGTCATGTCACATTTTATTCGCAAGTTCGATCATTTGTTTAGTGGTAGTGGTATTGGTATTAAGGCATATTTTGGCGTTGAGACTGACTTGTTTTGTTTGTGTTATATATTATTTCCCCACTTTGTTAACAAAGCCATAACTTTTTAAACTAATTTAAGATCCATCTCCCAAAATTTTATGGGATTTTTTAAACTAAATGAATTATTTTTGTCTGTATATGAGTTTTTAACATTTAAATTTGTGTAGTTGGATATTGTCTAAGTTAGGTTTAGAGTAATCAGTAGGTTTCTTATGATGTTCGGAATTATTATTTTTCGTAAATTTAACTCGTAAATGTATATTATTAACGTTGCTATTTGGTGTACGTCCATCCTGTATGTCAATGTGATTAATTAATAATAATTATTTTATTTTCTGAACGGATTAAATAATAAACATGTTCTGTTTGAAATTAATCCGGCATTTTCTATTTTTGAAATCCAAGTAAACCAAAAACTTACCTAGCCAAATACAAAAATTATAAAAAATAATAATACAGATAACTGATAAAATTTTGATGTCCACAGAAATTTGAAAGCGAACATATAGTCCGGTACGGCTGGCATTATTTTAAGGACATAACTTACAAAAAGTCGCTTATTTTTTGAACGATTCCGTCTTTGTGTGTCTACATATTATATTAGGTACATACATATTACATTTTGTGTTATTTTTTACGTTCGTAACGAAAGGTAACTTTTGATTCAATGAATGGTAGTTCTTTCCTATACTTAAATAAGTAAGTTTATATAATTAAATAAATAATATGAAATATACCAGTGTAGTGTATGACCGTTTGTTTATGACAGTTTACACAGTGTCAAATCCCAGTTTGAGTCGTACTTATCCACACCAAACTAAAGTTTCGTTGCGATTCTTCGATGTCGGAGATCGCAGTACACATTAAAGAGGTTCGAAGAGTATTGTGCAGTCTAGACGTGAACAAGGCCAGCGGACCTGATGGCATACCAGCGAGAGTATTAAGACTATGTGCGCCTGAACTGTCTCCTGTGCTGACACGCTTGTTCCGCCTCTCTCTTAAAGAAAGAACGGTGCCGGGGGCCTGGAAGCTTGCTAATGTGCAACCAGTTCCCAAAAAGGGCGACCGTGCCGACCCTGCCCATTACCGTCCAATTGCCATTACCTCCATCCTATGCAGGGTCATGGAGAGGGTACTTAACAGTAAGTTGCTGACCTACCTTGAAGACAATGATCTTCTCAGTGACCGTCAATATGGCTTTCGCCGGGGGCGGTCTATTGGTGATCTTCTTGTGTATGTCACGCACTGCTGGGGCGAAGCCATCGAGAAAAACGGCGAAGCACTTGCCGTTTCACTCGATATCTCGAAGGCCTTTGACAGGGTCTGGCATGCAAGTCTGCTCAGCAAGCTTCCTGCTTATGGCATCCCAGCTGATTTTTGTACTTGGATTTCAGACTTCCTTAGTGAACGGTCCATCAGAGTAGTCGTTGACGGCTGCTCCTCTGACCTAATGGCCATTGATGCCGGAGTTCCTCAGGGGTCTGTTCTCTCTGCAACTCTTTTCCTGCTGCACATCAATGACCTCCTTCGGCATGGTATTGTTGGATACGCAGATGATAGTACCGTTTCAGAGAGATACTTGACAGGTGCAGGGACCAGTGGGGATGAAATACGTTCGTTAAGAAAGGCCATGGTAGAGCGAACAGATCTGACCTTAAGTCTTGTCTCCCAATGGGGCGACGACAATCTGGTCTCATTCAATGCCACCAAAACACAGGCGTGTCTTTTCACTGCAAAAAGGAGTCCTTTCGACTGGACACCTACTTTTCGGGGTACATCTGTCCCAGTCACTGACAGGCTTGAGCTTCTAGGCATGGAGTTGACATCAAATCTAAACTTCGGCGCGACCATCGAGTACAAGGCTCAGACGGCGGCTAAAAAGCTGGGCGTCCTGAATAGAGTGAAGCGATACTTTACGCCTGGACAGCTTTTAACTCTTTACAAAGCACAGGTCCGATCCTGCATGGAGTATTGCAGTCACCTTTGGGATGGCTCAGCCAAATACCAACTTGCCGCTCTTGACTCGGTGGAACGCAGGGCCAAGAGGCTCATAGGCGACATAAAACTGGTGGACACCAAGCTACATAGCCTGGCACATCGCCGCAAGGTTGCCTGCTTGTCGGTATTTTATAGATTGTACTTCGGAGAGTGTGCTCAAGAGCTTCACGACCTTGTTCCACCAGCTCCCTTCTACCATCGGACATCCAGACGCACCGCCGGATACCATCCGTACCTGGTAGCCATTCCACCAATTCGGACTAAGCGCTTCCAGTCATCATTTATAATGCGCACTGCTAACGAGTGGAACTCACTTCCTGCGTCTGTGTTTCCAAAAGCTTACAAACCTAATCTCTTCAAAGTAAGAGTGAACAGGCTTCTTCTGGGTGAGCTCGCTCCATCTTAGACTCTGTCTCTGTCCTATGACCTAGACTAGAGTCAAGAGCAAACCCATCATTAATAAAAAAAAAAAAAAAAAAAAAGTTTGACAGCATATACCTAAAATTTAAAAATTACACAAAATAGTAAATTGGGTACAATACGCCAATGGTCCAAAAACTACAAACCAAAAATAAACGACTTTTATATATTGTAACATGAAAAGTTAGCTATACTAGGCTAATAACAGACGTGCCAAAATTAATTTTCGTCCAACAAAAAAAAACTGTCAAAGTATTTCTCCGAGTAATACCGCATTTTTATCATGTCGCAGTTTTCCATAAAGCGGGGCTTCCCCCGGCGGAGGGTAGTCGGGAAATTGTTTCTTTACGGCACCCGCGGCGCTAATCTTTCGCGTCTCGTTCAGAAATCTAACCTCCCTTTAGAAAAAATAAAATAAAAAAGCAAGTCTGCCAAAACGGGAGTAGGTTCCGTCAAACATTTTATTGGAAATGGGAAATTTCATGGCCAATCTTCAAGTGTACTAAGATGGCGCTGAGTTAAACTAAAAAAGTTTCTTTCCATAAAAACGTATGCAAATAGATAAATGTCTAAATTCTAACTTTACACAACGCCATCTGGTATTATATTTAAAACAAGCTTAAAAAAAGTTACAATTATGATGATAATGTTGATGCTAACACAAAAGTCTAAATAAATATAAACAGCAAATATTTGAAATTGGCTGGAAAAAGGAGAATTTTAATACTGAGAATCAAAATTTCCGTATAAATTTGAATTGTTTTTTACAATAGATATAGAACAATGCATTTTGTTAATATTTATCACCTGAACAAGAAAACCCTGATCGCACAGAACCCTAAAGTAGGAAAATAAAAATATGGCGGAATTTTCCGGGGTAAAGAGGATTTTGGCGCCAATCTGATATTTTATTTATATTTTATAGTCTGCTATTGACGTTTGATGGACGGCACAGCGGTGTGGCACCGCCTCTTTGAGTAACGAGCTGGGTTCGAATAATAGGTGCTAATTTGTCTAGTAATTCAATGGTTATTGTATAGGTTTTAACAAACTTACAAATATTATAAGTTTACAAAGAAGTATTAAATACCTATGCTACTGGAGAAAGATTATAAGAATTAATAAAAAGAAGGTATATAATTATATTTAACACACACAATCACGCCTTTATCCTTTGCGAGTTGCGGGCAGAGTGTTAACGGCCGTAAAATACGTTCGCTATCGCCACATCTGACCAATATTTCAAGGCTGATATTACATTCACATATATTTAGATGTAAAACAAATCCAAAATGACACAAATCGTGTATTATATCTAAAATTACACCAAAACGTGCGAATATTAACTTGCCAAGAAAAAATAATTCAAAACAAAACCCTTAGATGCTGAAATACTATTTCTAATATGCTGAAAAAGCACTGTATATCAAAAAGCAAGTTCCATAAAAACTATGTCTCAATACAGACCTATAACATTAGTGATCATATTGCCAATACAGAAAGATGGTCAATGAATAATGCATAACACACTGATAGGGAGGAGCAAGATACGAATATTCGCAACTACAAACTTTACGATACGAAGGCATTGAAATGAAATAAACATTATTTAATTACATTCGTACGTAAGTAAGTGAAAGTTTTTTTAAAATGTTTATTGACGCGTAAATCTGGAAGAAGATAAATAAAAGAAGATCCAAGAACGAGAAGACGATTAGTAAAAGAAAAGCAGAAGCCATCTACGAAAAGCAAAACCGGCAAATTAAAAGACAACTGATATAGGTGAGGATGAAGAACAAGAAGAAGAAGACCGCTAGTATACATGGTAAAGCTATGGTGTTAATAAATAAATAAATCTCGTGGCCAATTCACAAAGCGCCGTCTAGTCCCAAACTAAGCAAAGTTTGTACTATGGGAACTAGATAGCTGATAATAATACTAAATAACTTATATTGGAAAATACCTAGGACACACCCAGACTAAACACAAGCATCAAAAAATTTACTAATCAAATATTTTTCTGGTGGTGATCGAACCGACGACCCTCGGTGTAGCAGGCTGGGGTACTATCCGCTACGCCATCGAGCCAGCCAATCCCTTAGACTTTTGTATAATCTCATGATAATTTTCCCAAGAAATCACACATCTTTATTTCGACCTATGTTTCTTGGCAAAAATGGTTGATTATCATGAGGACCACGGTTTGAGGGATTTCCACCTTTGCACCCTGTAATATAAGAAGCTGGTTGATAATAAAGTTTTTGGTGTACTTGCAAATTGTGCCGCTGGCAGAATTTGAACACGTGACTTACCATCACTAGTAGCGACGCCTACCGATTGGGCTAACGCGGCTTAGCTACCCATGGCGAACTTAACGCGTGGCATAGCATGATAATTTATTGGAAGGCAAAAACAATAGTTTACGAAAAAATTTATTCGAATCACCAAATGGAAATTTCTTAGTATAAATAAGTTGTTCTGCTGTGTCGTCATTCTTTGTATATTATGACTCTTGTAATTTTTCTTGTGTGAAATAAATGGTTATTAATAATAAAATACGAAAAGAACAAGATGTGCCCATCCCTACAAAGACATAGGGAGAGAAATGAAAATAATAAAAGCGACTAGTCGGATTGTTGCAATTCGTCACATATTCGTCACGGGCCGAATGAAGGGATTTACCACCATCACCCACCATGGTATCTTATGGGGTAGCATGGGGTGGTTTATAGAATACGTGACGGACTTTGCTATAGGAATAAGGGTGATGTTTCATTTTTAGAAAACTTGCAAAGTTTGCGACTTTTGCTATCACTAGTAGCGACGCCTCTTACATCTGAGCTACCGCGGCTCAGCCATTACCCGTGAATTTTGCAATTTTGCAACTTATTCACGTCATACATTCATTCATATAATTCGATACACAATTTTCCGAAGACCCTCAAAAATTTGTCAGACGTGGTGTAAATGGCCGATCTTGCGGCTGTTTACGCTCTGCCTACCCCGCAAGGGATTATAGGCGTGATGTATGTATGTGTATGTATGTATGTAGGTACATTCATTCATGTACTTATGTTTCACGTAGTTGATGTTGGTACCAATACTCAGGTAGTATTTGTGTTTGGAGTATAGGTGGCAGCACCCAAAGTTACCCATTTAAGTTATAAAACTTATAGAATAAAATAATAATAAAAGAATACAAAACCGATTGGCCTATAAAATTAATCAGACTGTGAGACATTTAGTATAGGTGCCATGCCTAATGTTACATTAGGCAAGTATAATACGAAATGAAATACATTACTAATGTATTGGGTAGGTTTACCATCCGAAATGTTTTCACCTATTCTCTTTTAATTCTGAAAGTTATTCATACCTAATTCACATTACGTACCTAAAGCAAGATTAAAACCGAATTAATTGGAAAGATTTACAATCGGAGCTGGTCACAAAATGGCCGTATCCTATAGACCCTAAGGAGGTACCTACCATAGGGCGACGTTAAGCGGGATTTACTATGTAATAAACTTATAGTGACAATCGCTAAGGAGCGCATGCGCAAGATGCAGTCTGACGAAGACGGTAGAATAATTTAAATTTCGAATCAGTACAATTTATAAATGAGTTTTGTAAAAGGAACATCAGTTAAATAACTTGATGAAAATATACATACACATATCACGCCTTTAGCCTTTGCGTGGTAGGCAGAGCGTTAACAGCCGTAAAAATGCGGTCGCTATCGCCACGTCTGAAAAAAATATTTAAACTTGAACCCTTGAGTCCGTTAGTCGCCTTTTACGATATCCGCAAGAATGAAATGGGGTGATGCTGTTTTGAGCCGGCATCACACGGCATAAATTCAAGCAAATTTGCGATGTGACGGTCATAAAATGATTTCGGATATCGATAGCTATAGGCAGGGGATGACAGCTTAACTTGACTTGAAAGAGACAGGAAAAGGAGACAATTTTGTCATGCGTTGTCTACATTAATCCTCCATCCTAAGCGTGAAATAAGTGTCTAAAATTTAGCTAAAAGCTTCCAAGGATTTAAATCTGTCAATTTCGGCGCCAAAACAGCAAAAAGACGCCGCCTGCCGCTCGTAAACCGTCGCTTTCAAATCTGGAACCCGCGTCCGTTGGCCAGAGACTGACCAATCAGAGCGCTTGGATAGATTTTACGACCAGCCATTGGTCGTTGCGCGGTTTCTTATTTACGGCAGACCTAAGGTTTACTTGCGAATTTTCTATTAATAAATTAGTCGTAAACTCCATCTAATTTACGGTCATAGCGGCATATAGCGGCTAATGTAATTATTTCCTTTATTAGAAAGATCGCTATTCTTGGTAAGCATGTTGTTAAAATACAAAATTAGAAAATTTAAGTAGAAAGGTTTCAACATTATTCTGACTTAATTCAAAATTATTCTGAAACTCTTTATATCAAAACTTTCCTTAAAGCGAAGAAGCTGGCATAAAAATTTAAAATTCGAACAAATTATATTATTTTCTTTTCAAATCGCACCATATTGCACAGATTACAACCAAAGAGGATTTACATTAATTTCCCTGATTTTTTCCACTCAACAAACCAGCCTGCTGCGCTACATTTGACAACGCGTTCCATTTGAAGACCACGGGGCGCCAATGTCTTTATTCCCACACAAATTGATTGTTACTGAATAATGGACAATATTTCTTCAAACGATTTGTTAAAACGAAACATTATAGGGACCAAAAAAAGCAAATTATATCATCAAACCCAGAAGGGAGGGATATAACCTCAAATTCAGAATTGAGTATGATGTCCACATGATGTCATCCGACCATATGGTCAAATTGCATGTCATTTGTTTCTTTGTAGGTCAAAGGATCTTAAATCTTTTGCATAAAATTCCTTATTGGTTAAAAATTACGGCTATAAAATGTAAGCTTTGGTTTTATACAAATAAACATGATCAACAAAGAAAGTATGTTGGATAAACCTTTCTGATTTTGTACACCAATACTTAAATCCATATCAATGTAGGTAACGTTGAGGTATTTCTGAGTTTTTTAATGCGATTTCTAGAATAAGTATACTCTCTCTCTCTTTTCGTGTGGGACACCGAGTCGTCCAATGACACGATGAACCCTGGTGTCAGAGTTCTGACATGGTTGTGTAACGACCGCCGTCTAAGTAATCATAGACAGTATCAGTAAGTTTACTGATAGACTGACATCTTTCTACTACAACTCAATAATACTGAGGCATCTTCCTAAAGTTGCGGTATAAGGCCGTCAGTTTATTATGTTTTATTATTTTCTAATTAGTAGGTATCTATATTCCAAAGCATTACTCAAGGTTCGGAATTTTTAGATCGCCCCTGTTTTCTTTAGATCTCTTGAAAACAAAGAAATGTCATAATTATTTCTCTATAGTAACTCTGATCATAAAATTTCTTTGCCGCCTTTCTTAAGGTAGCTATATCGTCTAGGTATAACATAACATAACATAACATAAATATACTTTATTGCACAAAAACAAGAAATGGACATACATAAAGAAAAGAAAGAGTACAATATAGGCGGTCTTATAGCTAGGTAGCTATTTCTACCAGACAACCTTAGGGTAAAGGAGAGTAGATTTGAGATGCGGATTTTTATGTCGAAAGAAAACATTAGAAAATCGACCACCAACTAAATGCGGCCACTTACATAGCTGCGCAGCCACCGTGCGAGGGGGGCACCAACCTGGGGCCCCCTGGTGCCCCCTGGCGCCCCGCGGAGCTATTTGTTGGAAAACCAGAGATTTCCTTCCCCTACGGACAGACAGACATGCATTGTGTCGTATTAGTGAAGGAGATTGGAATGGACTATCTGAGATCTGCCCCTACGGTTATGCTTTTGAGTCTCATGCGAGAATGTTGTGGTTTCTTATTTAACACTTGACCAAGCAGGGAGGTTCGATATTTTTGTTTGAGCTTGAATCATAACAGAATAACATATAGTACTATCATATGGGGAAATTGCACGGACTGGTTAATTTAAACGACTCAAGATCACGTAGTACACTTCTGATCGTATATACTGACGTCGATTCCTGCTTGATCCGTTGTTGACTGCTAAAGAATTGAACTCGCGAGGTATAGTTTAGTGGTTGATATAAGTGTATACTTTGTAATTATGTCAGCTAACCTCTCCACGCGTAAATAACAGCCGTTTTCTTGCCATTTAATTCTTCCCAACAAATTTTACTATTTAAATGAATACTAAATCACATTGTCTAAATTGGCAATTTACTAAAGTATTCCCATAGCTAATCCAGTTCAAACCAGTTTATCAATACAATAAGTTAGGAAGCCATAAAGTCCGCTATCTGATCAAGATACCGAACAGTGGTCGAATGTTATAATAATTATTATTGCCCCTACAATTATTGTCAATTATGAATCGAAATAGTATTGATTCATAAGTTTCTAATTCTCTTGATCGACATTAGGAATCTTATTCTAATAATGCTCCATGAATGCTCACTTTAAGTTTCGTTTTTTTTTTTAAGAAGAATGGAATAGGCAATGATAAGCAAGCTCTTTCAGCCTACAGCCAAGTTGTATTTTTGGGCTGTGTCTGATTTTATTTGTATGGTTGAGAATAGCGGTATATAAATATTTTTAATTTTTCCAAAACTATGTTAAGATTCACAACAAGTATACTGCACAATTACTCAATGAAACAAAATCACAACTTCCTTATTACTAGAATAGAGGCACATTTAACATTTTATGAAGAGAAAGTGTACGCTCAAATATGATATGAACCGATATATAAAATCGATTTTTCGATTCCCATTGAGTTCCCATTAGAACAACCGTTATAAAAATATAAAGCTACTGCTAATTAAAAACAAAATAAAAAAGCGCCCGAAGCGGACACAGTAACACCGGGAGTGGAAATGGCGCGAACCGAATCAAAAATTTGAATTATAGAATTCGAATTTCAAGGCTCTGTACAGATGGACTGCAATGAAACTATTGCTACTAACAAAATAGTAGTCCGAGTGTAATTCATAAATCTATATCAAAAATGAAAATCTTTTAGAAGAACCTGTAGCTTTGTATACAGATGGTTGGTAATTTGCAGTGTAGTAAGACCTTCAAGTTGAATCGAACTTCTGTCTGTCTCAATCGTGTAATAAAAGTAAAAAAGAAGTCATGGAAACATAATACTATTTCTATGAATATATAGCTCATGAAGTTATAAGGAGGAAAATAATACAGTCCGTTTACTAAGAGCCTTAGAATACGAAGTTTAAAGTTTAATTACACCGATCGGCTTCCGTAAAAGCTCATCTCCACACATTCCTCATTACCAATTGGTCACGCGGCGCGAGGTCGGCCAATCACGTCGCATTCGAAATACGAACTGGGCAATTTGAATTTGGAACGGTTGCCGATGATTCTCGAGAAATAACTCGAGGACCCGTAGACAATCGCTTTATTTTTTAATTGCAACTTCCTTATGATGTGCCAGAATCAAATAAAGGATCTCAATGTATTTTCAAGTCCTCTATTTTAAAATTATGTTATGCTAATGTCATGTCATCAAGGTATGACTTCAAAAATGGACTTCTCTTATTTACTCCTAGCATTTACGAAAATGTAACAGTATATCACTATACTAGTATATACATTACAAGAAAGTAATAGCTATCCGTCAATTCTCAAACACACAATCAATCTAATATGAACTATAAAAAATCCTATTGTAAGTGTCATAATCATAATCGCAAGTGGTAATAAGCTTAAATGACACTTAAACATCATAAAAACAACAGTGGAACCAGGACAATGGGCTTGTCACTCATACTAACACGGGAATGCTAAATCAAACACTGTCATGTATACTGGACGATAAATGAAGAGATGTCGTCATACCAATTAAAAAAATTATCCCCCTTAATAAGTGTCAATTCTTAACGAATGTGTGCATACGCATGATTTTTATTTTCACACGTACTTGGACGACTTGGTCATTGTTACCGTTCAAAATTGAACCGTAAGTGCACAGTAGCAAGGTTGAATAAGGGTGAAAAGTTGAACATTTTACGACTATTTTATTAACGCTTATTCTCGCACTCATACGTCGTGGTAGACTCAAAGAAGATCATACATGCGATCGTATATCATTCGAAATTGGGCCCTACAAACGCGTTACAAAGTATAATTTAGTTTAATGGCCGGCGCATATCGTTCAGAAATCGGAAGGTAGCTAACAGTCGAAGATGAACGGAGGAGACGACCATCAAATTTTAATTGTGCGTTAAAATAATAATCAATGAGCCAAACACGCTAGTGAGCGCGAATAGCAACGGTTCGCGTATCCGAACGAGTCGATTTCAAAGTCAATTCGAATTTCAAATGCGAACTTTTTGGACAGTTTCGAATTCGGAAACATTTTCAGTCCAGTCACGATGATGAGCATTGTGTATTAAAATATTAAATAATTTATCGCTATTACTGCATTATAACATAGCTTTATTTGTTGCGCTACTCAGCTAATAGCCATAAAGGCATTATTTTTTGCAACGTGGGCCGTAATGACCCTTCCTCCCAGATTTGCGCCAATTCCCAGCTAATTGGGTTTTGGACTGCGTTCCGTTACAGCAATAATCTTTTATGATGAATGTGTTTGCGTATTGCGATCTTGCGGGCATTAAATCGTTTACAGTCAAACGTTCAGTTTTCGGTTAATGGCCGCCCAGTCTATTGCCACTTCATAATTTTATGGTCTTGGAATTGGATTCTAGATTTAAGATCATGTATTGACAAGGGAAATTGCTGGGTTCAAGCTGTTGAAAGAACCTATTGTGATCAAGATACTATTGTGCGTCAAGTTGAATGACTTTATGCAAGTGTAGTAAAAGCTGACAATAAAACTTAAGCTGGGAACGGAGATAGTAATAAGTAATACAGAGAAATAATCAGGGTTTTTACTTAAAGTTAGGTCTAGAAAACATGAAATAAATTTTAGTTACGAATCAGATGATGTAATGTAAGAAGACAAGAAAATTATGCTTTGGAGAGTGTATTACACCGAAGATCCAGGGAAGGAAGTGTCTTCAGTGAATATAATTCCAGCGATCACACAATCCCCTGTGATCCAGAGCCACGTCTCGCTCCAGCCGAGGCGCAGGTTATTTCTGCGTCACCGCGCCGACGCCAGTTTTGCCTCGAGAATGTCACCGCACGTGCTCACTATGATAATAATAAAATGCTGCCGTATTATTTATTTATAGCCGTCTCGCATCTGTCGCTCGTCCGTCTGTCCGAAGATCTTATTATATATTAGTGTAAACCTAGAGAAATGTTTCTTTGTCTCGTTCGCGACTGATAGTTTCAGCGGTCTTTGTTGACTCAAATCTGTTGATATCTCCCAATATTATAAGTTTCAAATCAAAAGTTACTTCGATATTCTTTTCTTTGTTGAGTTCAGCTGCACCTGTGCAGCGTTCGTCATCAGAATTTTAATTAAGAATACTTGGCCCAACATTAATCGCGCCAGACAGCCTCTAAGACCCATTTAAATGTTTTGTTAATTGCAAGACATCTTCTTGATTTTTTGTTTTTTTCTGCAAGCAGAGAGACATATTTTATATAGTTGTTGCTTCTGTTATTAGGTATGAGTAAGTAGTTGTTCAGCTTATAAGTGCCTCGTACTTTATTCAATGTCGTACCTTAATCATGGAAAATTACAGGTTTATATGTTTTGCTCGTCAAGTCTATTAGTGACGGAATTTTGCATATTTCACCAATCAATTTAGTCATGTAATTTCGCAAGAAATTCTTGTCACGGGCTATAAAACTGTGTATTATCGAGTTATCAATCGAAAACATCTCTACTTGTGTAAATTTCCGTAACTTTCAACACATCGACATTGTAGTATGGTAATCCACTATAAAAACTGATATTTCCTTCCACATTGCGAGACCATTACAAAGTATCGCCTATCGGTAAATACGTTGAAAAGTTATCCTACGAATAAAATGTAGGCGCATGTTTTGCGAAATTCGAAGTTTAAAAAATTATATTCTGGCCGATTTCAAAGTATCTGCAACCAATAAAATTTTTGCAACGTTGCTGCTATTTATCGACAAAAACAGAAAAGCCAAATAAACACTCAGTCCGAAGAGTACTAACACAGGAATCCGTTCAGAAATATCTCTCAATTTTCGTATCCGAATAACTCGGTTCACTCTAGCCATAATATCATACTTACTGGCATTGTTTTGCTCGACGGAGATAGTTGCTATTTGTGTCTTCCCCTCCCCCCCGGCCAGCCCCCTCGTTCCTTCTCCACGGTATCCGTCTGAACATGAGCTATATTTTATCCCAACTTGGGCCAACAACTGACAGCCCGATGGACGTATAGGACGTTCAACTTTTCGTTCACAAACTTTCAGTGTGTTTTATGATTGGTTTAAGTTTATCTGCCATTTTGTTCTTTGCCACATTTTAACCTGTGCTGGCTCTACATCTCTATTCATACGCACGTTGTTTCTTTTCTTTTCATATCTCAATCCAGAGCGGAAAGTTATGTAATGTTTTGGTCGTAAAGGTCAACGCGAATGTCATAATTTTACTGTCCATCAAAAAAGTTGACGTTTGAAGGCGCGTAAATTAAAAATACAAATGGCCCTGCTGACGCAAACGGACATACCGTGAAAAGGACATTAACAAGAGCAATAATTAGGCATAAATCATAAGAATCATCGCGACGATGCATTGATAAAACGCGGACTATATCTCAAACGCATTTGAGTTATGGCGGGCGCGTCGCCGGGGACAGGGACTTGGCGCGTTCGAAAACTTGGTTAAATATGTGCATGATTGATTTCCGAACGACTCTCGGATAGCGTTCCAATTTTGAACGATTATGATAAGAAGCATTTTAATAAATTCGAATTTGAATTGTTCTTGCCGTGCATTTGTTATTTAAGTTCTTAATTTGGCAACAATATTGTTTGTTGTTTCTTTTTTTAAATGGCCGCTCTATTTTGATTCCCCTTTGGTCTCGCGAGCCCCTTCGGACGTTAAACACATCTCAAGGATGATGTCTATTAAAGAGGTTGTTTATGAGGGTGTGTGCAGTGACATCCGTTGTACAAACACCATAAATTACAGCTCAAATCACATCTGATGCGTATTCACTAGTCGCCTACAAAAAGCTCGTGTATCTTTCGATCTTCACGGAACGACAAATGCGTAACAAATAAATTATAAAATCAACGGCTCCGGTTTTTATACTTCATATATTACGGCTCTCTCTTTTCTCCGTGACGATTTACATATGGCAGCATCTCTTTTTGACGGGAGATGTCACCGTGGTTGGGTAGTTTATCATCGAACGTGGTCTGACGTTGACGTCTCTATTTATTTTGTAGAGTTTTAGAGCATTTCACACAAATTGCCGGTTGAAGTATGAGTTCAACGACCTTCCGCAGTGTTGCAGTTAAATTATCAAAAATTGAGCCTAATTACGCGATGACACTGTTTGATGGATTCGTCCTTTGTAATCGGCAGACGGGTCAAATTTGATAAGGGAAATATATCTACTCATTACATCATCTATACCTGGTTTGGTTTAACCCAGTGAAAAAGGCATTGGCCCCTCATGCAAACTAATATGCAAATCATGACGTGATAGGTCAGTTTAGGTAAGTTTGCATTAGGAGTTAATGCCTTTTTTACGAGATTAAATCAAGCCAGGTATAGGTAAATTATTATTGAATGCTTTTTGTCACTACTCATCATAGTAGCTTTTATGATGTATTTTCGACCATACCAACGGAAACGGATTTTAAAGTGTGACAAGTGCAGTTAGATATAACTGCACTTGTTTTTTTTAATGTGTCACCACAAGAGTTTGAAATAGTTTATACTGATGTTAGTTAGTGTTGGGTATACAATATAGGTACTCGATGGAACTAAGATCCTAACAATATTCCTCAAGATAAAAGTTAGATTTCACTAAATCTCCGCGATCCCACCCAGGAACACCATCTTAGAAACCCAAGAAAGTGCAAAAGTAAGTCCCAATTAATTAGCTGCCGGCTAAAAATACCAGGACCGCAGGAGTATACAGGCGGTAGGTGCGCCTGCGCAAGACGCTTGACAGATGGCGACATGGCGCTGGCGTTGCTCGCTTCTTTGAACCAGCCGGAATGTGGAGGGAGGGAAATACAGCTAATTAGACTGGGATTTATTCTGTGGAAATACGTGGACGACTTTCTGGTAGGCCGTTAGGAATAGAAAAAGGTGGTAGGGACAATGGTGATGTTAGTGAGTAAGTAAATATATGCAGCAATATTTTATGTATATTATTATTTGCAAACGTTTATTAAACAGTTGCTTATAATAAAAAACACAAAAATGGTACCTAACCTACACAAGAAAAATAACAAAAGACATTAGCATAACATAAAAATAATGAAGAAATAATTGAAAAACATGTTGTTTCGATGTATTTTAAATAATAAAATTTGTATCAAAAAGAACACATTTGAGACGTGTTAAATGAATTCATTATATGATCAATGCAAACAGCACTTCACGAAGTCGACATCATTGTCATTATCAATTCATCTCAACCATTGACAGATTCTTTAGCTGATGCAAAAATCTCATTAAATCAAGAGAGAGTGGTGCCACCAATGGTGATAATAAAACAGCGAGTTACACAAGAAGTAAATGCCAAACTCGACAGAAACCAGGTAACACTACTCCAACACATGATGTTGGTAAAAAGCGACACAATTAAATAGCGTACATACTCGAACATGTAATCGGAAATCTGGTGGAAAAACGCGAAAACGCTAGATTGAATTAGTGATACGTCAATCCGAGATTTTTGTTATTGACAACTTTACACACACCTTTGATATTACCGATATTTCACAAAAACAATCCTTAAGTCTTTAGTAATAAAGTTCTTGATGGTAATCGAGGTAACTTACATTCTGAAGCTATAAGTTGGTAAATTCAATGATATGCGTGTCTCGTACATGCGATTTAGAATCGGTTACAATGTGACCGTGTCTCCAAATATTGGGACATTCGTGTGTTAATCTTGCTTAGAGGTTCTTGACTCTATATTTGGTTGATTCATTTACTGGTCTAGATATTATGTAGATGATATGTATTACAATGATTCTTATTACAATTACTTGTGCACTGACATCATTTCTTTCAAGGCTTTCATTTAATTAATTTCAACTCTATTCAAAAACATTTGAATAATACACCTACAATTTTAGGTTTTCAGGGAGCATCTGTTTTGAATATTAGGTTAAATAAGTCTTTGCTTTCCATTAGCTTCTTCTAATTGAAAAATTACATAACTGTTTAAAATGTGTTTTATCAGTGTAATTCCCACGAGTGTAATCACAAATTTCTGAGTATTCTCCACCAATTTAATCTCATTTGGTTTATCGTTGTAAACGACTAGTAGTTCCTTAGTAGACAACGACAAATCTATTTTGTTTTTGCATAAATTTGCTATTTCCTGCTCTTGAGTGTCCATTACTAATCTATTGAACATCAATTTAATGCGACTTTGGGTATTTTTGTAGTTAAGTGTTTTCGATTTATAATAAGAATTGGCAATTCTATCTATACGTGATACCTTAGTACTAACTACTACCGCGTAATTCAATTTTAGAATTTTTATTTATTTTGTGTTTCTATAATCTTCAAGATCTTTTGAGAATCTTACGTAGTTTAATAATTAACAGCCTAAATATTAATAACCACCGTGCGACCTAAATGTAACACGACTCGCAACTCCCAAAATTAATTTGTATGGCGATTCATACCTATAGGCTATCTTGACACAAACTTTCAATGTACCAGGATCGCATATAGCTAGCATGTAGGATTATAGGTAAGCACCGTGCAACATCTGCAACAAATATGATCTGATCCCCTTACCGCTAGATTTGAGAGGCGTTTCTGTTACAGCTCCACGAATTCACAACAGTCCATTCGCTATACATTGTAGTCTTAACATGATAATCTTTCGGAGAGGCGGAACGTATTGCGCAATGTTCCATGCGGTTCGGCGGGCTGTCAGCGTGGTGCGTTTTCGAATGTGCATGCGCATTGCGATGCGACGCGCGACGGTTCCGCGCGAGATTGCGATCGCTGCGTGCGACGCATGCGAAGATCCATGCCATCTGACAGGGGCGGCCAACTCTGCTGACAACACTTTGACAGCCATACTACTACGGCCACGTATTGGACGAGGTGAATATTACCGGGTCAAAATGGCCTTCTATGGAGGAGGCTTGGGAGACATACCGTTGCTGTTGAAGATGATTATACGTAAAGTCGCATAAAATTGATTGATGATGATAATGAACCTACAGCTAAAATTGTAAACATTTTTTACATGTTAATGAATGATCATGACGTCATTAAGAATTCGATTAATGACGTCATGGTAGGTTATGAATTTAATCTAGAACTGGTGGACATTCAATAAGCCAATGAAGATTTCTTTTAAAACACAAAAATAACTGTTCTTGAATGTATAATCTCTTAATTTTACCTTCTTAAAACTAATACAGAAAACACACAAAAGACGGACTTATCCCATTAAGGGACTTCTTTCAAAAAACCCTCACAATAATTATAATTACGGGAGATCTTGATTAGGATACTTTTTATACGAGCATAAACATTTTGAGCTTATTATTAATAATTTATTACACACAAAATCATTACAAGAGGCATATACAAAGAATGACGACACAACAGGACAACATATTTCTACTAAGGAATTTCTTCCAGCTGATCTACAGAAAGCTTTTATATGGCAGACCTACAGTTTAGTAGCCCTGGTGAAAAACCGCATTATGCTTAGCCAGGCCTATTCTATATACATTATGGATAGATTTTAGTAAGAATTGCATGTGCCACGCTCCTGATAATACCAATTAAATACTTTCCAAGTGCCGTTATTTCAATGCTATATTTGAGCTCTATATTCAGCTGAAGAAGAATACTTAGCAAAAATAACATTGACTTATGTTTTATAGATTTAAGATTATCTGTATCATTTCTTTCATCTACAGTCGCGTATTTTATTTATTCAAGCAGTGTATTTGGCAGATCAGATCGGTGATTGACAGCAATTTAGTAGTCTTCAGTAGTACTGATTGGGTAGCCAAATATTTGACTGATAGGTACAAAGTCTATAGGTGTAAGAGTCAGACTTTGACTAGACCACGCCCTCCCGATTGGTCTGTCTGTCAGTCTGATAAGATCAACATGCTACTAAAGCCCATTGTACAGAATTTGATATTCTTTGAAGATATTACTATGTACTACAATAAGATTTTTTCAATCTGCGCGCGGAATACTAAGCCATAGTTGAGTTTATGTGGATGATATTCTATTGATCTTATGCTTAAAAGTTTCAACTTTGATGACGAGCATCTATCCTAGAAAAAATATATTCAAAATATCCCTTTTCCATAGATATTTTGTTATTCAACACATTTCTATAGGTACACCTGATTAATTTCAAAGATGCCATAGTTATAGAAACAAAATCGTAATTTCAAAGGACTTTATATAAAAAGAAGAAACTAACCAGTTTTTGACTTGATGGAGGCTTCAATAATTGATAGATAAAACGTTAAAAAATAAGCGACATAAAGTTAAACGGTTTCAAATTAACAACATTGTAACAACGAAGGTGCAAAACAAGTTGTTGTGACAAGTGGATTACACTTAGCCATGGTTATTTGGTACTAAGTATTCAAGATGTATTGGAATAATGACATGTAAAATAGCCTATTATTTTATGCATCAATGCTCACAAACATAGTACTTTTGACACTGGCTGGTAAACTGGCTGGCATCTACAATTTTCTTTATATTCATCTTGTTGGCGCCAAAGCTTCGAACGCGTAATTCAAAATGCAAATAATGTGCACTTACGATATTTTGTATTCAGCCAGTGCCATGCAGGCGAACGCCTCCAGTTTTACTCGAGAATCATGTAAAAATCGACCATTTTTATTCCGCACGCACATACCTGATTGGCGGTTCCCATGACGTTAATTTTCGCGCTACGACCGATTTTAAAATCGAATTTGACTTTGTCTAAAGCTAGTACTTTTTAACCTTTTTCAGGCAAAGGCTCAGAGCATTCTGAGTAAAGTAATTTAAATTCTAAATGAAATTTTATTTTACGACGCGTATTCTCGTTAGCGGTAATAAATATATCATTTAGCTATATAGTGTGTATACGAGATAGTGTGACGCGACTCCGACGCTGGCTTCTATAAAAAGGTACTTCGTTACTAATTCCCTCATCCCCACTCCCCTGTACCCCCCCGCAGTTCTAAATTTACCCGGGAAACGAACTCAGGACCGACGCACGTGTGTTCACTTAGCACACAGTAACTTGAATAAAGTTTCCTCAAAACACTCTTTAGTTTTTATTTCGTTCTAAATCAGGCCAGTAAATTATCATTTTAAAACTAAAAAACTGCATTTAAACTTCGAATGTATAGTAACAATGTTACAACTTTGGAATGGACCGTTATGAAATTATGCAAGCAGGAATTTTTCAATTTAAAAACGATAAAAAGCGGGCTGGCTGAAAAAAGTCGCGATATATTCATCCTGACTGTATACGAAGGTCGGTCGAGATATCAAATTAAAAAGTATAAGTGGCGGACGGGTTCCGTTTTATTAAATTTCAAATATTACGAGCAGCCAGTATTACAATTTCAAATTTGAAACGCGGAGGCAGTGGTACTACTTTTGATTTTAGTTTAAAACCGGATCCAAGCTTATCTCAATCCTATGTTCAGAACTGTCCCACGAATACGGAGAGATAGATATTTTGGTAAAATTCGAGGCAAAATATATTTTTGTGTTTATCTAACTGATTTCTTCCCTTTTCTATAGCTGCATGCTCGACCCGCCATTCCCACCTGTGCTGTCTGTCAATAAAAACATCCACGAGAATTGAATAAAGAAATAAATTTGTTCTTCGCATTCTCAAAGCGTTTTTCCTCCGTCGTATCTTATAAGATAGTGTAGTTAAAAACTTGTAATTATCAGAGACCACATAAGGTCTAACTAATTGGTATAGTATTGAGGAATTTTAGAGTGATGGCTATGAGTAATTGGTATAAAAATTGTCATCTGGTAACTCTTGGTAACACTTGTGGAATTAGGAGTAAGTGACTTGTTTGAATTCGTATTTCGCAAGAAATGTTAAGATTCAGAACTTAGTACCTACCTAAGTAGGCTGCATACAGAATTGGGCCTTCAAATGAGAAAAATATTTTTTAATCAGGTTTTTAAGCGGTCCTATCTACTAACACATCAGATTTAAGAACAGTCAAATTTAATAAGCTTACGATGCAAAAAAAAACCTAAAGCGAAATGATCTCGAGATGCAAACGGCGCACCCGGCTCTGGTCAATTTGCTCAGTGTTGCGCGGTCGACTCTGTCGCAGCGGCGCAGGCGCATCTCGGGATATCTCCCGGGAAATATCTCCGGAATAACTCGCCCGTGTGAAGCCGGCGCGACGCAAACACAAGTGCAACTGTAAAAGGCAAAATGGTTTAAGTTTCATTTAGAAAAGTTTTGAGAAAAATCTTCATTTTTTTTTAAGGCACTTAGAGTATCACCAAAATTTGGTTCGCATCAGTTAGTTGACGGGATAATTTTTTTTCAAGTGATATGACTTCATAATACCACTATGGTATGAACTACCTACGCTGTTTTTTGGAAGGGAAGAATATGCTGATCTTCTTTTCTTTTTTTCCTTCGATCTTTCCTATTTCGTTGTAATCGATCTTTAGTAGACAGTCATCTGACATTAGTATTTCTTCATTTATTTACCTTCTGAATTAGTTACTTGGTTTTCTCAAATCTTCTTAGACATCACGTATGGACTGGATGCTTCCATTTCTCTTTCACAAACTCTTGCGACATATTTTTTTTCTATAAAGTATTGATTTTAAAACCTATTTATTGTGTACAAGACACGCAGGTTTAAAAGTTTTAAACAAGCAACAACTTACAATAGTGGAAAGGTACTAGCCATAAATAATTTTGCTGGGTTACTCCCTTTCATCTCTAATCAAGAAACCAACATGCAGCTATTTAAACATGAACTCTAAGTCAGTTGCGTTACGGACTACTTTAATTTGAACATATTAAAAGATGTTTCATTCTGGAAGCGCTGTCAATAAGAATTTAAGTGTAAAGATGAGAGCGCGATGATTTTGAAAATACGACGAGCGAACTCTCCGAGCCAAGGTTTTTGCGTTTTCAGAGATATTAGCTTTTTTAATTGTCTCACTAATTAGTTGTCGGAGTCTCATTCTTTGGGCTAAAAACTTCTGGATCAATGCGGGGAGGTGCCTTAAGTGGACAGAACTAGTAAGGAGACGGAATTTAAATGAAGTGAGAGGATTTCTTGTAAATGGCGAATAAATTTTGACGGCAAATATGTGGGTTTAGCGGATACGGGCGATGCTGGGCCGAGATAGCCTTGCTTTGAAGCTTTGATTTCCATCTGGGATATGCTGGGTCTTGTAATGCAATACGATGGAGATGAGTGTTACAAATGAGCACTTTTGCGGTTAACCTTTGAGATGGGTAAAGATAGAGAACTGATATTGAATCTATTACTTTGTTGCGGAATATTGAATTTTAGGATCTGAGTCCTTTCCAAAGCTGATTTGCTTCTGTTCCCTTGCATTGGTTAAGATTAAAATACTGATCAATTAAAGAGTGCGAAAGACCCTTAATATCGAAATGTTGTGTTGTGACAAACTGGTGGAGGTAAAAACTGCTCCTTTGAGACCGCCGCTTGAAGTTATTTGGCAAGTTTTTTGACCAATCATTTGGTCTTTGTGCTGTGACCAGCTTCGATTCCTGTCATTTTTGATGTCTAGATTTTTGAGCTCAGAACTTTATTCAGGAAGGTTTATTTTGTGATGAGGTAAAAGATAAAAGAAAACATGGTTTCGTTTCACAATAACAAAATTTATCATCCCGGGTGTAAGGGAATATTTTCCAAGGTACCAGGCTCTCTGAATAGCCAAGGAGGCTGCCTAATGAACGTATCGGTTACGGCGTTGGGTTTCCACTCGTTAGCGGAGTGATGTTGGCCGCCTCTCGCTTATTGTCTCCTGGTACTTCGGGGCCCATATAAATAACTCTTTCAGGTTATTTACTTGGTAAATAAATATCTCTAGAGGATGAAAATTTCTTTGTTGCGCCCCAGTTTATGTCTACAGGTATCTATATTATGCTTTGCAACAATGTAATATCGCGAATCAATCTCAGTACGTCTCAAGAAGATCTGTATCTCCAGAACGCGAACACGAAAGCCAAATAGATAAAGAATAACGTGAGAGGATAGTGGAACTGACAACTGACGCCACCGACCTCCGAGGGTCTGACAAACTGCGAGCGGACGACTGAATGAAAACCAGGGCCGGTGTGACGATGCGTCAATTTGTCCACAACAAAACCTCCACCCTGTCAGTCAGCGAGCACTCCAAACTACCCGAAGAATGGTGGCCGTTGACGGCAGCGGAGATTTACGCCGCCCGACTGCCGGCGATTAGGCTGCCTGCCAAGCCGAACGCAGCCGATGATTCACGAACGGGTTGAACGAACCAACCGTCGTGTCAATTGTTTTCTTAAACGGACACACATTAATTCCATGCGGGCATAGTTGTAGCTAGAATTAGACGCCTGTTGATACTCGATTAGGGTTTAATTGTATAGGATTTTGGTCGTTTTTGAGATAAATGGCCCATCCATTCCGGAGCATGTATTGGCCAGGCTGTCGCCGATTGGGTTCCATTAGGGCAAGTGGTCACGGACAATTGGTGTGTTAAGAATGACGCCATTGCAGGCTCTGGAATTGGTTTAAATGCCAACAGTTCCTCAATTATTTAAGTAGCCTCATGCACCGCCAAAGAAAACAGTATCGTATCAATAATGAAACACATGGTTCTCTCTCAGTATGACCAAAATTTTATATATATATATATATATATTTTATTAATGATGGGTTTGCTCTTGACTCTAGTCTAGGTCATAGGACAGAGACAGAGTCTAAGATGGAGCGAGCTCACCCAGAAGAAGCCTGTTCACTCTTACTTTGAAGAGATTAGGGTTGTATGCGTTTGGAAACACAGACGCAGGTAGTGAGTTCCACTCTTTAGCAGTGCGCATTATAAATGATGACTGGAAGCGCTTAGTCCGAATTGGTGGAATGGCTACCAGGTACGGATGGAATCCGGCGGTGCGTCTGGATGTCCGATGGTAGAAGGGAGCTGGTGTAACAAGGTCGTGAAGCTCTTGACATTGTCATTTTTCCAAGAATTTGCAGCGTTTTGTGCTGCTAAACCAAAATTTATCTTCAAATTACATCATAAAAAGTCAATAACTACTTTAACATTATTTTTTGACTAAACAAATATTGGGATAGACGTTTAAAAGCTTCTGCCATTTCACTCCAGTTACATTTGGATCATTGAAACAGATGCAAAGAACTTCAAATTCAAACCATTCTTGGTAACACCGAAATACTGCTCCATTCTGGCAGACGCTGGCTCACGACAAACTTGATTACGATGACAAGTGCCAGTGCAGCATCACGTCAGAAGCCCGTGGACTCTTGCAGAACGGTTGGCATTGCTCTAAGACTAAGAAATATAGTCGACGAAATTATACGTGCAAACGAAGTGAAGCATATTAATGCCGCACAATAACAATGTCGTTGTAAATGACAACTACCACCTGCAAGAAATCCTGGTCTCTTGCAAAATCGTTGTTATTAGTCCTAAATCAATGTCGTCATCAGCCCACATCATCCCACCGCTGGGCCTATTCCTCAGGCCTCTTTTTTCCCACGTCAATTTTAACGTTTTTTTTTTCCTCGTACATTACTGATAACTATCTTACCCAGCTTACCAAATATAGGCAGATAAAAGGGTAAAAGATGTTTTCTTCTTAGGTAGGTAGTCATATCAGTTTTTCATGATTTCGTAACATACGTACTCTCCCTGTCTTGCAATTTGATATTTGACGCCATGAATCTGCTTACACGAGACAAGACATGATACTATTTTGTCAGTTTTATTGGAACATTCTCAATGATATGGTACCAGCGATAATGTATTAGTATTTTGGGAGTCCGTCTGGCTTATTCCTTGATCCAAGGCACGTCTCTATATTTAGACAAGTAATTGCGAAACGCCTGCTGGCCGCGCGCCGATGACACTGCTTTGTCAATTATTTTGGCACTGTGCGCTGGAGCATTCTGGGTCACAAGACTTGTATAACCTTCCTCGAATACACATTCAAATTATACTATAAAGTCATCTACATAAAGATCACTATTTTGAAACAAGTAGATACGATCAACTTTATTTAGTGTATTATCAAATCGTACCTTCTGATGATTTGCATAAAGTTGTAATTTCTTGAATCGATGTGAAAGATAAGTAATACCTACGAATCTTTAATAAAACTTCAACACGAATTCTGGTAGATAAGTTTCAAAAAAAATATAAGAGTTATAATATTCTTACTTCTTACTTTTTTTACTCTCTCTTCTCTCCACTCTTCCTGTTTTGGATGTTTATCTAGTTTTGTAGAAAGAAAAGCAAAATGATTTCTTATATTTTTAAAATATCTCTACACCTACCGTACGTTTCTTTAAGCTCGTTATCAACAAAAACAACAACAAAACAAACGACCTTATTGCTAAAAGGAAATCTCATCCTGGCAATGTTATAACAACTGTAGATGAGACAATACCCCCAGTTGATTTACTCCGCATCGTTACAGATGTAATGAGGTGCGCGGGCGCCGGATCCATCATAAACCCGAGCTTTTTAAATTAAGAACCTTCGCTTTTTAAAATTAATGAATAACCGTGAGGATAGAATATCGTTTGGAGCCAAATGAGTTTTGGTTTGTGTTAGGTTCTCTTTTTCTGATGATTTACGGGTGCTGATACAAAAAAGATGGTATAAGCATAAGGTCATTGAACCGATAACACTAAAATAGAAAAAATATATACGTGGTACGAATTGGGCTGCACTATCACACACACTACACACTTTTCTAGAATAAACAAATATTTTTCAATCTCATTTCATTGTTTGTGTACTTTGTTTCAGGTAAGTATTATTCAGTGTTAGAAAGCTAAAACAACTGTGAGGCCATCACCCGTTCCATGATAACAACTTTATGGTAAGATAAAGGTAAACATACACGTAAGTTTTCTTTTCTACAACGAGGGGATCGCGAGTGTCAAAGAATTCTCTAAAAGGCAATTAAAATCACTCAAAAATTACATTCATTACTCGCAAACAATTAAAAAACAACCATAATCAGTCTATAACAAAGCTACTAACGAAGCTCAAGTACCAGGGAGTATAAGAGAAACAGTAGTGGCTAAAACAGGCCTACTCCGCTTACAGTGTAAAGAGTCCCACAGGGATCTATTCTGGGACCCCTCTAGCTTCTCCGATTTTTTTCTCATCTCTCCATGCTAAGTGATGTATTTTTAGAAATAGACGGGAACCGTATACACGGTTTTATCTACTGGTATTTCTGTCGATGAAAGTCGAGTAGAAAAATGTGTTTTAAGATAAGTGTAATTATTATATTAATTGTAATCTTCACTGATTTCTGCTGCCCTTTTATTTTCTCCGCAAAGATACAGCAGACTCGTAAATGTCAGTCATCATGATTTAGTGGTAATAAAACACTTTTATGATCTTACTACTCATTTGCTCTGGTTTTGCTTACGTGTTGCTATAACAATACGTCTCGGTATTCTCCGAATTGCATTAATTTATCATTTGGCATAAAAGTATATAATTCCTAAGTGAAATAATATTTTTATATCAATAAAATCTTATGCCACTAAATGCCTGCTAAACAGCAAATATCATACCATCCATTTGCCATAAAAACAATCCTATTACCACTAGTGACTCTCATAACGAAAATTCATTAAGGAAGCGCCATTAATTTCACCCAGCTTCGAATGCAATGCCATTACGGCGTCCAAAACAAACAAATCCTGCAATTATTCCTAGTCTTACAACTTTTTATTCCGTCATTCACACCATCAAATCCCGCCTTTATATCAACAGTGTTAAAGTCCTCAATGAATGCATTGACAGTGCTATCTCCTGCTTTTACTGATGCAGCACTACCAACTTTACCCTTATCTGTTGTCGCTTCAATTGTATTCCCTATGTCCTTTGCTTTAAAGGTTGGATCGGCTGCATTTATGTTTGGTGTCGATACGTCGGTAGTATCTTTTCAAATGTCAATCTTCCAATCGATAGTGGTATCTATGTTGTTACGTTTAAGAGTGTTGTAGGCCGTATTGTTGTTTTGGCGTTAGTGATCCCCATCTTTGTCCCTAAAATTCTCAAGATATTGAAAGATTAGCAGCGGGTCTAGAATGTCCCCATAAATAATACATTGGAAGGGGGCCCGTGATGGATCGCCTGTCTGTCTATCCGCTTTCTATTAGTGCAGGATTGTCAAAGGGGGTAAATGTTAGCATTGCAAGTGATATGCTGTTAATTCTTCGAGAAGTATTATGGTTGTCATGTTGGGATTCTGCTATAATATGCGTTATTTACCGGTTTTAAGAAACGAACACAAAGGTCTAATAATTAAATGAAATAATCTTACTGTAGGTAGAAAATAAAAAATAGTATCTTATACATTTATTTTAATTTCAAGTTAAATATGTTTTTTTTTCTAATAAACTTAGCTAGGTACGTAGGAACCCCATCAAATCGTCAACATAGGATTGTAAATCACAATTTAACAGCAAATATTTGCCTTCATGTGTCTAAATCCAAGTTTTTGATAACTCGATATCATTTTGCTATCTAAGTGTTACATGAGAATTTCGATATTTTAATACAAACAGATAAGAAATCTTGTTCGGATATATGACCGATAAAAGTATATTTTTTGTAGAGATTCGATGAAAATTTACGATAGCTTTAACCGATTTGTTAGTCAAGTAATAAAATTTCAAATATTGAACTAGATATGATGAAGGTGTATACAATTTAATTTCCATGTTAAGAATTATTTTCCGGTATTTTAAATTTGATAATTCACACCAAATCGACTAGTATTTAAAGTTTACGTGTTATCACGTGTTTAAGATAAAAATCATAGAATTTCGTAAACAAGTAATGAATATGAGAATAAATTTGCTGTGTAACCTACATATATTCTAAACCTTACCTATTTAAAAACCCCATAAAGTTCGGGTCATAAAGACGACCATAATGAGTTTTAGCTAATTTAACGAAGCTTAAATTCCTTAGTTAACGAATTACGCCTTATAATGAAGATGAATAAATCTTGGTTTATGTCTGTCAATAACATACACAATAAACCACCAGTAAATTTCTAGTAGTAAAATGAAGGAAGTTAGAAATTGTTTTGAAAAGCACTCGGAAGTTTAAAAATATATACGGGGTGTAAAGGACTGTTGCATAATATACTGATGCATGCAGACCATGAAACTTAACAACTTTCCTCAAGGAAGATAAGACAAAAAAAAACACCTCCCATACAAAATTAAGATTAGCTAACTGCCATTACTATGCATAGTATTTTTTTTGTCGTGTCCTAATATATTTTATGGGAAGTTGTTTAGTTTCATGGTCTGAATGCACCCAATAAGAATTTGGAGGGCAGTCCCTTACACCTGTATATTTTCTGTTCTTCTTCTTGTTGCCTAAGAACTGAGACACCAAGTTGACCTACGACCCGACGAACCCTGATGTAATTAAATGACTTAAAAAAAACAAGAGTAGCTGTAATTAGGTATGGTATGATTAGTATTTAATTTAGATATTCTTACACAGATGATATATTCAAAATTACATTTGAAATATACATAGATGATTTGATACATACATACATACACATATCACGCTTTTAATCCCTTGCGGGGTAGGCATAGCATAAACGGCCGCATAAAACGGACATTTGCGCCACGTCTGACAAACATTTGAGGGTCATCGCCTAAAATTGCAATACACACCCTCGAGTCCCTTAGCCGATGATTTGATATATTAAAAATATTTCAGATTAAAAGCAACAAACAAAAGACTTTCAGGAGTAGGTACTTCAAGATATCTGTCTATCTCACCTACACATAATTTATTAGTCTGTCTTCTTCTATCTTTTCCGACGATATCAAACAAAACGCAGTCGTTAAGTACACTTCAAAACTTTATATTTGATCATAAAAAAGTTGCGATTTGTCGTAAAGTCACCAAATGTTGCCAGCTGTTATGTCCTTCCTGATCGGTCTGTTCGTGGCCCCTCTTCAATAAAAACTTTCGACAAGTTATTGACACTTGCTTCCTTCTTTGTTATGTATTATTTATTTTCTCTTCATTAGTGTTGTGGGCGTCGCAAAATACTTACAGGCACACATCGAAATTTTGTAATTTTTCGTCCCTGAACTGAGCCTTGAAGTCAACACGGCAACATTTTTTTTAGAAAGATATGCTGGTATCCATTAAACAAATTGTAGACCATATTATTAGAGCAAGTAGAAACTATTAAGACAATGACTCTTCTTGGAATTCTTACTGTTAATGAGTGCGTCGCTTTACAACTAAATAACTGAAATCACCCATGATACTGACAAAAATATTACCTATAAGCCCAACGAACATAAACACACATTCAAATCCAAATGGAAATGCAAAAACGTTGTCACGTAAAAGCGAAGTGGAAAGTATAGAAAAAACTTCACAGATATAGAAAACTTTAACTTTCGAGATGATTGAAACAAGTCCCAGCAAGTCCAAACACGTCCCACCCTAAGTGTATTAAACCGCCAAACTTCCTGAAAAGTGAAAGGAGACAAAGTGAAATAATATAAATACTTTCAATAATAAAAAGTTGATATTGGCGAAAAGTTTTTTTGCGGGATGGTCCAAGTCTAATGATTTACGAGGGGTTTCGGAGACTTAAGTAGTTAAGATGTAGTCAGTAAAATCACGGTCTTTGGTTCCTGGGGGATGCCTGTAACCAGCAGTAAACGTCTAATGGCTGTCAATGTTAATGATGAGTTTGATGATGATTATGAAGTAATTATGATAATGATGAAGAATGTTCACATACCTACATTAAGGTAAGATTTAACAAAGTTTCATAGCAAATCCGATGATTGAGTTATGAAAAGATAGTTAAAAAGAAAAAAATAAATACACTTTGAAATCGCTGCTATCTCACTTTCAAACCACAGACAAAAACTCCCACCAAGGGGACTGTGAGCCGAGGTGGAAAATTTCAGGATACGTTACGATAAGCATGGGGAATACAAAATGGAAAAGTGAACGGAGAGTTAAGTTGAAATGACCCGATTGAACATAACTTGGAAACAAAGAAGACTGTTGCGGGTGAAAACGTCTAAGTGAAAAGTGTAAAAGGGATAAGGTTGAAAGATAACGTTCTTTTGCAATTTTTGAGACGTCGATAGATCTAACAAACACGGTGTTAGACTTTTGTAATTCACTAGTAGACTTCTAATAAGGCTGTGTCTAAGAAATTACTGACAATCGAAGCATGAAACATACTTCTTTAGGGACAATGATGTTGCTCAAGCTGCAATGTTCTTTTAAAAAACTGAGAACAATTTCAAAAAGTGATAATTTGACAAATATCAGTTTGGTGTGTGTGGGAATCTTCAGAAATTGAAACCAGGGGTCTCTGGATCCTGACACCGAACGCAGCCCCCTAGATCATACATAAAAATTAACATAGAATTAATAAGCTTTATCTACAAAAAATAAAAACCCAAGCTAAGTTTACTTATGTTCATAATAATATAATTGGAGATGCTAAGATAATAATATGTATTTATTTTTTGCGAAGTATAGGTAAGAAAAACAACAATGCCTTGAATAACTGATCAGCTGACGTCGGTAATGACTCAGTGAATTTACACAATGAGATAAATAAGTTATTCAACTGTAGAGAAACGCCTCCAAGCATGAATGCTACTTGAGAATACCTACATGAGAATAAAAAATACGCGAATTGTAGAAAACATACAATAAAATAATTAAAGAAAAACTGAATAGCGAAAAAATTGCGTCGACTGTTATTTCCATAAGGCTGCCCGCACACGTCCGATAATCGGTGACCGATTTTTTGTAGGAGTAAAATGGAACGTATTGATTGCAATGGTGTAACGCCCACATCCTACAAATAGTCGGTCAGAAATAAAATCGGTGCATCCCGACCGATCCGATTGTCGGTGAAAAATGGAACACTTGGAAATGTATGCGTTAACGCACACTACTCACCGATTGTCGGCCGTTCATGACGTGCTACTCCCTCGAAACCAACAGACAAAGTGACGGACGTGTGCTTTGAGTCGGTCACAAAATCGGTCTTAAAAATCAGAGGAAAAATCTGCCCGATTATCGGTCCTATAAAAAGTCGGACGTGTGCGGGCAGCCTAAATAAACACAAGAGTTTGAAACATTTTAATTTTAAAATTATAATTCAGCGTAGAATATTTACAATTTTAAAACAATGAGTATACAGGCAAAACCAAAACACAATTCTATGGCTCCCCCACATTACCACAAAATAATGAACGCGAAAAGGTTGAACAGTTAGAGCAAGACAAACAAAGAGGGTTGGGCAGACAAAGCCACGGCATCTGAGGTGTCAAGTTACATACAAACAGTCATGCAAAACCCCAGATATTGAATCCGCAAGCGAGAATTGACCTGGATGTGAGAAGATATGGATGTGATAAAAGTAGATAAAAACGTCATAAATAAACTTAACAATATAAGGAACGCAGTTTGGTAACGGATTAGAATAATATCACCCTATTTTTGCTCGTGAGTGTCGTAAAAGGTGACGAAATAGGTACTAAATTCAGAGAATAGAAAAGCAGGCGAATGTGACCAATACCACCCAATAGAATGAATCCCAGGCCCTGTAGTGCACTGTTGGGGATGTTAATGTTGATGATTTAGAGAAAAGAGATGGCATAACATAAAATAAAAAAATTCCAAACTTTTTTGATAAATAAACCAGTGAAATGAACAATATAGTGTTTAATTTTTATAACAAATTAAACCAACTAAACAAAATATACACAAATCCCACAGCTTGTGTGAATTTCACACTTAGTTACTAATTTTTCACGCAACAGCTGGAGCACACCGTATCTGTACAAATTGGTAAAACGTTAACACAACACACACCCTCTTAAATACATTCTTCGCACTCCATGTCGGTTATAAAACTGACGTTATGAATACCAACAGGATATGTCTCGGACCCCAGTTTATGCAGATTATTACCGATGCCAAACGCACTGATTCGGAACTCCCACTAGGTGTATTACCATCTTACAATGTTATGGAGTAATTGAAACCGAAAATTACAATTTCAAGAGATTTGCTTTGAAAATACTATTAACCAAGTTATACGCGTAGTTATATGCATAAAAAGCAACACGAACGCACAAAAAGCAATTCAATGTGAATAAAGAATAGAAATGGCCCTATAATGCCACCCTGCGGGACACTTGATTGTACTAAAGCGTTCGTACGAGCAACTACAATAGTGCCATTTCACTGCTTTCTTTCAAGCCAAGTGTAATTCGTAAACAACATTAATAAATAAGTATTCGTTACAAGGAACTTAAAAAGCATAGCTGTGCAAGTAGAATGCTTTATAGTGGATGGAATTTTTAAACATGAGAACGTTTTAATGGAAAACAATACCAGTGGCCACACGTACGTCAAAATTTAATGGTAAAGTGGTACGGTAGCTTACAAGAAGGGCATAACTTATATATATTCCGCTGCGAGGTTAGACGGTGCGCAGACGCCACTTGCTAGTCTGACCACGACCAGCGAGCATTAATATTAACTAAAAGTAAATATTCACGTAGACGAGCTTAGACACAGAGACGGAGTAAGAAGCAATGAAATAGACACAGTAGGAACAAATGTACTTTAAAAAGCACTTGAAGAACCAAAACAAACAGACAGACAATTCAAACACACTTACTTAAGATGATCCAGAAAATACTATAAAAGTTATGGACCAAAATGAAATTACGATTAAAAATATATACATAAAAGGTTAAAACATTAAAATTACTACTGACTTCAACTTATTGATGAACTAAAATATGCCTTTTCAACAAGTTTAGTTTTATCAAGAAAATATCCTTGGAATATAATATGTAAATAACACACTCAATTCACCTTTTGGTGCATTTTTCACTGGATACGTCTAAAGGGCTTCGCTTTCCTTTTGGCTCCACATCATTAGCTATTCAGTGTAACGGAACGTTCTTCCATAAATTATTCAAAGACTGTGTCCAGTGGTGGCTGCAGCAGTTGTGATTACCAATGGCATTGCTTCCTGCCCTTCCGCTAAATCGTTTAATTAGATTTTCATTGACGCGCTATTTAAATCAGAAGGGCCTAGACAAACTGACTGTGTAATTGAAGGATGTAATGGATGGGCAAACAAAATTATTTGTCTGCTGAATTTTCCTATTTTGAGTGTGTTTTGGGATTTGAAAATAATAGGAAAAAGACAATTAGGTGCTGAAAAAGTGTCTTAACTAATTCAGTTAACCAAGTTGCGTAAGTCTCGATTGCTTTATTAGGTATATATTTCATTCATTGTAGTAAATTTATGGAAGTAGAGTCAAGCTACCAAAAGAGATCTCACGCAGATTGTAGCGTCAATTATGTATATAATACATGGTGGACAGTGACCCATAATAAAGAAACTGCCACACAAATCTGATAGGATTTCCGTCACAACATTCGATATCAACGAACCATGCAAACTAATCCCACTTATTCAAACCTTCCACAAAACCCTATGAAGTCAGTAACGGAAACAATCAACTCGAAATTCAAATCCTATTTGTGGGACAAAACATCTGTATTAAAAAGTGTAGTCGTGTCCGTCAATGCCTGCGAGACGGTGGAACGAGCTTTTCAATAGGCTTTTTACAGAAAGCTCGCTTTGTGGTAAGCTTAAAGGGTTTCGCGCGACAATACGGACGGAGTTTAATTAACCGGGACTTAAAGCTTAATTGTAAGTGCAGTTAAGCTCTGTAACACGTGTCGCTCGCTCAGGGCTCCGTTCTGGGGCCAACGCTTTACAATTGATATTGAAATTTTCTACTTCTTTGTCACGTTATTGAATTGCGGTGGGATTAATGAACGCTTTTTATTGGTTTTATAACTGTTAGTGCCGTTGGGTTTTAAATGAGTAGTAAATGAGGCTATCTTTCGTCATGGTATTCCGTTTAACAATGATTGAATTGTTAGTATTGGAAGTAAAAAAACAAAACTAGTTACCTACTGAAATAAAATGTTTACTTTTCCATCATTACTGCTTGCACCCCGGCTATCTGACCGCGCAGCCAAAACACTAAGTCTTTATTACACTTTATTTACCGCAAGCAATTTGCAAGAAAACCAAACAACAATTACGGCACAAAAACAAATAAAAGGAAAAATCATTAGGGGAGCGTGGGGGCTGATTACAAAGGAAAACAGTGGCTGAGTGGTACCAGGCAAGCAACCGATTGTGGGGAACATGCCCTTAGAATAGAGGACCCTGTATACCCCTATACAGGGTGTAAGAGACGCTGTGGACGCGTGAGATTACGCTTGTCGTGTGTCAAGAGTTGACGAGAGGGGCACGAGTTGAGGTTTGCAAATATTTTCGAGGAAAATTGTTTTGTGATTGGAGTCTTTTGGTACACAGATGCATTCGTACTTCGTACTAGGAAGTATTAGAAGAGATTTGACTAAATTGCAAAAGTTTTGATGCAGTAAAGAGTACTTAATAGAATTTTAACGTCTTATGTCTTTCCTATAATTGCTCTAGATTTGACAATGTACAAACTTAATGTTAAAGTGCTAAAGATGCATCGACAAAATATGAAATGATTGGAATCTACTGAACCAAATTTATCTATGGCGGCACAAAACAAAAAGCGTACACAAGAAACCTAATCCACATGCTTTCTCACACATTTCCACCCCAAGGCACGGGGGCTGCAGTGTCTGGTTTCAGCCTAAACAATGGGAATCAAATCGAGGCCCTTCCCTTCTATTATAACAACACAATTACTCTTGATTAGCTATTGAAAGTTTGACCTAATATTTTCTGTGTTCGACATAGCAAAATTGGGTCCGGGGCGTTCGTTATTTTTATCTTCAACCCGATCTGTGTGACTCCATTTCTAAATCATTGACGTCTCTTGATCTGTCGTGTAATATTAACAATTATTTTACATATCAACAATATAGGCTATTTGTTAAACGATAAAAGTAGCTTAATTCAGAATTCCAAAAAGAATCTAAGCTTTATCAATCAACATTAAGCTCTCAAGTCGTTCGCAATAACGAAAAACAACAACATTTCACAAAATAGATAAATGAAGATTACGCTAATGATAGTCTAGCATAATAAATCGAAAGTACCAAGGCGGCATGAGAGCAAGGAGGTGAGATCGCGCAGATAGCCCGCCTAAAGGACACATTGATTGAACGGACCGGACAAGGCAGATAAGGCCGACTCACTATTTGCATACTAAATGAGACGATATTAATTTTCTCGGAGCAGGTCTAGCTGCGTGTGATGCAAAACCTGTAGTAGGTATACCTTTTGGTTGGTTAATTAAAATTTTTGCTCGTCCTTTTTATACGGACTCGTTTGTTGCCCTTCTGTTTATCGCAAGCTATCATATCCTTTTCAAAATGACGCCTCAATATTATTTTCTTCTTTGTTTTGCTCGCTATACTTACTTATTATATATTTTTTTAACTGTTAGTTGCATGTAAACTTTGCCTTTTCTAAACAGGTTCTTGTCAGTATGTAGGCACTTTGAGAGAAATCTCAATCCCATGTTCTCCTAGTACAGAATATATCTCCGTCTCTCCAACAATTTCAGCAATCTATAATCGTTAACGCGGCAATGCAACCTTCTTGCAATTTCTGAGCGCCTAGTACGTTGCCATGTTCGTTTTGCATAGCCATCGTTTTAAATTACCGTATTAGTTTAATTAAGAAGTCTTGTTTATTGTAAATGCGGTTTATTAATAGAACAGGTGGGCAGATCAGGCCTCAAGATACGCACATGCCTTGAATTTCTTGGCTTTAGGTTTAAAACGTTGAGGATAGTATTATAGCCGTTACATTTAAGAATAAATGCCAGGCAAGATTATCTTTAAATACTTTCAAAGAAACTGATAAGAAAACGCAGTTTTAAGCCAATTTAATAAGTAAGGTGTCTGTATTGCTTAACCCATTTTACGTGAAAATAAACAATTCTTGTATCAAAAGATTTCGTTGAGTCCAATGAACAAAGCTTTGCATGTCAATTCAAATCGATCATAATGAAAACTCAATCTTTTAAATTTCCACTTCCGCCTCCACCAGCTGGTGCAACCCAATCGTGCGCACGCGCCATTCCGAATTCAAAATTTAAATTCAAACTTCGAACACAACCCCCGTTATTGTTCTTTTTCCCAATTGTTTTGTGTTTAATTCATTGGAGCGTGTTTTTGAAGGGTTGTTTTATTCAGAAAGCAAAGTTAACCAACCCTTGTGTTTTTATTGTATTCACAATATGTATTGGTTTGTTTAGTTAGAACGCTTTAATAGCAATCGTATTTAAAGAGTTAGTTTTGTGCTTAAGTGGCGAAAAGTTATTGCAAGGCTCTTGAATATATTATGTACATTGATGACATGGGCATACCCAGGAGAAAAACACAATGGTTATTGAAAGTGAAAGCCCAATAAAAACCTGTTTGGAACATTTTAAATCTATCACAGGAACATGCAAATTTGCGTTGACGCCATTTACTTAGATAGGTAATAGTTTTAGCGAATCCTACTACTGGGTGGTAAAATTCTTGACACATAAAATCTGTTGATAGCCACTGACTCTAAAAAATAATGAAATGGTTTGCTTGTGATAAAAAGAGAATGAAACTAATTATGCATTCACAGACAACTTAATACCGCCACTAAATTAGTAAGTACTCCGTTTACATCAGTTTAATTGCTAAAGGAAGTAACTCTTCAGTCATCAGGAAGAAAGATCGTAAACTACCCGAAACTACATCAAAATCCCGAACACACAACGTCAATTAAATCATATCATAATAAAGTATCCGGTACAAGGATGAAATTTATTCACATATTGTCGTTTAACCTATTCCCATATTGTCTCCATAGTTTTATAGACGACGTGATAGTAATTATAAAAAAAGTTCGGCGCCTAAATGTCAGTGACCACCATGGGAAAGAAACCATAAGTCATGCGGTTGGAACCATTTTGTGTATACTAATCACTTACAACAATGGTTTCAAGGCGTGATCCTTCGTGTTTTCTCGTATACTATTTTGCTACTGCATTTTGTACATTAAGGTGGTCTAGTAGCCTGAAGCTGTATTTTTCTTCATACATAATTCTCATAAATTTTACCTACCTTTTAGATATAGCTTAGGTTTTTGGAAGAGAATTTGATGTGCATTTGTGCGTTGTAGGTTATTTTTTTTCCTAAGAAGGAGCGTTTTATTAGGAGCAAAACATTTTGATCAGATTCAGGTTATGATATCTATAATTCTTGTAAAATACTAAGGAAGCACGTTGATTTTATCTTGCTTTACCAATTTTTTATATCAAGAGATTATCTTATCTAGGTTACTTATACTTATTTGTAGATTCATTGGAACTACTTTATATCAATACTTGAAGTGTTTGTTACAATTCCTAGTCCCTGGATAAATTTTCGGTGCTCTAATTCTCACAAATTATTTGGAAATCTTTGTTAGAGTTCGTTTTTTTACTCTTATTTGAAACGTGTGATGCGTCGTAAGAGCCGACTAAGGGACTCGAGGGATGTGTATTGCAATTTTAGGCGATGGGCTGACAACCTGTCACTATAGTGATACACAGTTATCTAATTGACCCTCAAGCTTTTGTCAGATGTGGTGTTAATATCCGTTTTACGCTCTGCCTACCCCGTAAGGGATATAGGCGTGATTTATGTATGTATGTATGTATGTATTTGAAACGTCTCGAGGTATTTATACTATGTAAATCCAACTTAGCTCTGTTTTTTCATAAGCAAGAACGTCAAACAATAAATGCGATTGCATAAGCGTCTTGTCGTGTGATGCCGGCTTAGAATAGCATCATCTCATTTCTTACCCGTGGGAGTCGTAAGAGGCGACTGAGGGACTCGAGGGTGTGTATTGCAATTTTAGGCGATGGGCTGACAACCTGTCACTGTGGCGATACACAATTTTCCGAATTACCCTCAAATATTTGTCTGACGTGGTGAAAATGGTCGTTTTTTGCGGCCGTTTACGCTCTGCCTACCCCGCTTGGGATAATAGGCGTGATATGTGTATGTATGTATGTATAGATAAGCATCTTGATGTACGTTTCTTGATCATGTCGTCCAAATACACACGAATTTCTTTCATTTAGTTACAAAAATCTTACAAGTTCTTACTTCAAAAACTCCTTGGTGGACAACTTTTTCTTACTATCTAACAAACGAGCGTTGTATTAAGATGTATGAGCCCTCAAGATGACACTATAGTAAAGTCTCGTTTGGCAAATTAACGGTAATGGAAAAGTCTGGTATTTTCCCCTCACCCCTGTGTTTCCCCTCTGTCCCCTTTGTTACTGGACATCGTTTTTGGAAGCTATCGGAAATTTTCTTGGGGGTTGTGGGATCTTCAGATTTTTGGATTCTTGTTTTTTTATCTTATTATCCCATACATACATACAATACATACATAAATCACGCCTATATCCCTTACGGGGTAGGCAAAGTGTTAACGGCCATAAAACGGATATTAACATCACGTCTGACAAAAGCTTGAGGGTCAACTAGATAACTGTGTATGACTTTAGTGACAGGTTGTCACCCCAACGCCTAAAATTGCAATACACATCCCTCGAGTCCCTTATTATCCCTATTCATTTTAATCAAAGTTTGTTAGGACTAAGAGACTAAGTTAACTTTCTCGATCTAAAATATTCTGCCAAAAATAAGTAAGTATTTATTTGTTTCTGCAACAACACAGAAATAAATAAATACTTATATTTGCACTTCAATATGTGCACATGTTTGAAGTCTTATTACAGTTTTTGTCCACTCGTGTCTTCCGTACATTGTACTACTCCTACATCCTTCACATCAACATCAATTATTGACAAATGAAATTATAAAAACAACAACGTGTGTCCGTCCATTACTATTTGTCGAAAAACAGACAAAATATCGACAAATAATTACAGCGAAAGGTGTTACCGTTTACCAATCGGCAGTTCCCTATCGTTAACTATCGGCACAGAAATTATAACAGGTAGAATTGGTTTAAAAACTGCTTCATCATCTATTATTTTCATATAGATAAATATCAACTTTGTGAGAGTCCCACCGAGAATCGAACCCGGAACCTTTGTGTCGCAGGCAGTCGCACTACCACTGCGCCACATCGGTCATCGTGTACCTACTCAATAAAATTATTCAAATTTACTTCTCAGGTATTGACTCAATATCTTCTTAGTCATACATTATATTATATCTATGTCACAATTTTCGTTTTCTGTGCCGTCGCCAACAGATATTCGCTAACGACACAAAATTACGGTCCTTTTGACGTGAATAAACAAAATTATAACAATATGCGGTATAATGAGGTATACTCGAATAAGTCATTTTTGATTCTCGCATATGGTGTGAACGGAACGCATTAGGGAGTTACGTTTCCTGCCACAAAAACAGACCTTTTGGACCCTAATTTGAAAAGAGCCCAAATTGAAAGACCTTAGCTTGTTTTCGATCATCTTTATGAAGACGTTTGCCGTAAAACCGGGTTCACAATTTTGGTGACTATTGAATAGGTACAAAAGATTTTTATCGTTCCTCCGAGAACCACACGGTATAAGGTTGATACCTAAATTTAGAGTCACCAAGAGTAAATTTTAGTCAAAAACATGTAACGTAACCTCACCAACCAACCTGAATAAGCAAATCACCAACGCCTCCGGCGCGAAAAGGACATTGTTTTGCAAAATAGAATTCAAATTCAAACCGTCCTTGAAAGCATGTGTTCTGTATTCAAATTAGGGAATAGATCTGAACGGCCAGTAATCGAGAGTGGCAACGGACATCTGTTCCGAATTCGAATTTGGATTCGTCCGTCTGTTCGATTTCTTTAATGATTATTGAAATTGCCAGTCGGTATGCGTGTTCTATTTTTGAATTTCGTTTAGACTGTGCTCTTATTTGCGCGTGCACATCTTGTATCTTCTAAATGAAACATTATATCTAACTTACTACAGTAATACTCTTTGCTACGCTAAAAGAATACGGTTTCGGGTAGGTATTTGGATATTGGGAGTGTGATAAGATAACATTTTGTGTTCCCCTATTTCAAATATGACTTCTAAAACCTGCTAAATCCTAAGAAAAAAATCATATTAACCTGCAAAGTGTATATCTTCTCATACTATTCAATTACTAAAGTTATTATTTAAATGAACTCTATCCTCTACTTACACCTAACGATCATTAGCTGCAATCCGTTTCACGCACGTAGCCAACAATTAAAATGATTTTTCGGTGATTACTATTCGTATCATTAACTTCATGTAATGAAACGTTATGTGTATGTATGCGGCTATTGTCCGGCAAACGACCATTATCAATCAAATATGGTAATCTGGGTTAAGATGGAATAGTATTCTTAGTTTGAAATTGGCATAACTGAAATTGGCTAAAATTACATTATTCTTTTTTTTTATTATTGATGGGTTTGCTCTTGACTCTAGTCAAGGTCATAGGACAGAGACAGAGCCTAAGATGGAGCGAGCTTTCTGGGGCAGCTGACGTAAAATACGTTTGAGATAATTTCTAAATTGAATCGATTTCGTTTCATCAAACTCTGCTATGAGTCTGAGTCAAAAACAAGATAAAAGACAAGACCAAAATGATATTCGAATCATTCAAATAATGCAAAAATATTACTTAATTTGGCAAGTGAAGATTTTGTTGTCACTGAGTCGAAGAAGAAGCAGAATTCAAAAATAGATATTAGTAGATAGCTTAGCTAGCACCTACAGCAGAAAATGTCGAAGCTAGACATCGTTTTTTGTTTTCAACGTAAAAATACCTCTTCAGCTATTCGTTCTCAGTCAATTAACCATCTTGGTTATTTCACACTACATTCCAAGAAACTTCATTTTTTCTCCATCTCTGGCGTAGGCGGGGTCAGTTGGGGTAATTTCGCATTGTACCACATGGGTCCCGGGTTCGATTCTCGGAAAGGCTCTCGACGATGCGGAGTGAAAGTTTTTTGTGGTTTCTGCATTGAAAAAGAATGAGATCTTGTTATGGTATGACACATGTGGTGTTTGTAATCTTTCCGGGAATTTGTTGAAGAGTTTAAAAGATTGGAAAGATCTTGATCTTGTCTCGTGAGTAGTGATTTTGGCAACAAAGTAAGTAGTTTTCTATTTTATTAATGACGGGTTTGCTTTTGACTCTAGTCTAGGTCATAGGACAGAGACAGTTTATAGGTACATGTTTAGGTCTCAAATCAGTTTCTCGTTTATGGTTCACTTATTAAGTTAAACTACTACCTCTGATTATCACAATAAATGATTGTCAGAAACGTTCATTCGTATCATCATCAATACACACAACAGTTCACTGCTGGACTTGTGATGGGGTTTTGTCTATTTAGGGTTGTTGTGTTACTCACTACGTTTGGCATACGTGTTTGCTAGAGTAGTTTAAGGTATTTTATTCACAAGGAACGCTGCTGCTGCCCATTTCATGGATTGATTCCCTCGGGTAGAAATAGCACCCCATGCTTTGTTATGTTCCAAGCCGGCACTGTACCCCAATCACGCTGAGACCACAGCAAGCTTGCACCAAACACTTAGCGCACCCCATCATGTGACGTCAAACTATCAGATATCAGATAGCAATCGCGCATTAACCTAATTAAGGGACGCAAGCGCAGGCGCAGCGATCGTACGCGCAAATTATACGCGCGCAAAAACTGCGAGCATTGTCGTGTAGCGCGTGCGAGGTGTCAAATGTCATGGGAACTGGGTGGGAGAGAATATGCTCCCTTGGGTTATCGATTTTGGTGAAATCCATGATAGTATACATACTGCAAGTAAGAAAAGGCTTGGTGGCAACAAAAAGTCAAAATACTGTATATAAGAATTTGACTATCTTATAAATGACAGACGATAGCGACGCTGGGCAGATTACATTAGGAAAAAATAACTTAAATTGAGAAAAAATATATGAAAGCTTGTGATTTAATACGAGTTTCATATGATGGAAGGATCATGCCTTTGAAGTTTAGGAAAGTATCAAGATAGATACTACGAGGATGAAAATATTTATTTAAGCTATTTTTGAATTTATCGTAAGTTTAAGAATGGACTGACTCTTTATATCAAAAATCTATAACAATAAAACACAAAGACATTAACTGCCAATAAAAAAAACGCCATCAATACAAAACATTATGACACTAATGGTAACAGACATATTCAAATTCGGAAATAACGGTATGGTGTAAAAATTTGTACTTATTAAGAACGGCGTAATGTTTGGAAGCGAGCGCGTTAATGACGCAGCGCGCACGCCAAGTCGCCATTAAATGTGGTATAGCGACTGATGTTGTCGAGATAGCTGATCTTGTCAGAATGACGTAGAAAGACGATGAGGAAACACTGGCTCAAACGTTTGAATGCAAAATCATTAAAATTAAAACTGATGATAATAATTTCTATTAAGGATTCGAAAAGCACTGAAAAAACTACAGCTGATCAGCCGATTAGCACAAGTTAGGGTAACTAAAATATTACATTAATTGAATACTGATGTGATGAGAATAATGATGAATATAAAAATACTAATAACAGAAATCGCAGTGAAAGTTCTTTGTCTTCTTCCAGGCTTAAATCACTGGATATATAAAATAAATGCATCTAGAATATTTTTATTGGAACATCATTTTATCCGTATTGTGAAACCGTTTGGATTCGCCCTACCAGACACAAATATCGGGTGATATTTCACAAGTGCCCAATACCGAATGATTCAGATTCACACTTTGATAATATTTTTTCACATTTCCGTGACCTAAATGTTCCGTGAGATACAGTTGTTCCTTATCACCAGCCCGTCCCGAGTTTTCGATATCGGTCACTAGTAAAATTTTACCTTATATTTGCACGGCTTCCCAACTTGATCATCTGACAAAACCCTCCTACTAAAACAGGTAGTATATCCACCATATTACCGACGCAAGCGCACCTGCCTTATGGGCCTTGTCGCTACAAAACGCGCCAAGCGAAGTTAGGAAATCTGATGCACTCAAATTAGATCATTACCGCGAATTGCACAGTTTTACCGGTAAATGCTAGGAAGTTTCTCTAGCAGACCGCTAAAAGTATTGCGATGTACTAGACTAGCTTGACTGCATTTTACAACAGAAGGTATCATATCACATGTTTAGGTATTCTGGTACTTCTGTTTTAGAAGTTTATTAGAATCTTGCCATTTGTTAGGTAAACTTCAATAAAAAGCCACCGATATCCAGCGATTGCAATTTTAGGCGATGGGCTGACAACCTATCACTATGGCTATGCAAAATTTTTCGAATGACCCTCAAATATTGGTCAGACGTGGCGTAAATGTCCGTTTTGCGGTCGTTTGCGCTCTGCCTACCCCGCAAGGGATATAGGCGTGATGTGTGTATGTGTATTATATCCAGCGCAGTTTTCATTCGTGCTGACTATGTTTATTTCCTTTGCGAAGTAACCATAGCTTGAACATCAAAGATCCCAAGATCATCCAGTACAGTCATGGAGGTTTTGGAAATACCCAGCTACTTATCAGCTACTTGAAGAAATAAACTTTTTGTGCGTATCTATCCGAAAAGTTATTTGGTGTCTGTGGTTTTCCTTTTTGGGTGTGACAAGATAAGAGATCAAGCTAACTCAAACGTGATGAAATCCTTGTGGAATTCCACAAATTTAAATTCTGATAGTTGTTTTGAGTCATGATTGACCTGCGTTTGTATTTCGTAGAACTGTCCGGATTTGTCTACATTCACAGCATCCTTCCCAAGTTCATAATGTTACGTTCACACACTCGACCTTAAATACTTCCGCGGAAGTATCAAAGCGAGTAAGTGTTCACACACTGCCATCCTACTCTTTTCGCAGCAATACGAGTGAGCGAGATAGCAATACATTTGACTCGTGCTTGTGCTGCTATTCCTTTTACTCGCGCACGAAAAATCGTCTGTCGAGGAAGCACGGGCAGTAGCAGCGGCGTTACAAGTAGCAGTGCGAGTATCCTGATCACATGCTCGCGCTGCCCGCTTACCTTTCTATTTCCCTGTCCATTGCTCGAGTGTGTAAACGCGGCATAACTTACTCACACACATTTTGATTTAATACATACAAGAACTAACAGGCGCATCATCATGCTGTTTCTGCGAATGGATCATCACCATCATGCCTTCAGGTACTTTCCGCAGGTTTTCATTTATGCTTTCATGCTGGGGGTGTTTGCCGAAGCCGGTTTTTTAACAATATTCATCCATTATCAAATAGAAATACTAGGCGCGCATAAGGTTGTCATTGTAAAACGCTTTAATTTCTAAAGCCGCTTTTTCTTAAAAAATCATCTGCCATCGATATTAAAAAGTACTAGGCGCGCATAATAACCGTGGATGTTGTCCGCAGAGACCACCTTCGTCGTCGCTCTCGTACGGAGGCGCGGTGAACGACGACGTTCGCTCGCCTGGCTCCGGCGGCACCCCCGGTCCCCTCAGCCAGCCCCCGCCGCAGACGCTCGACGCGACGGATCCAGGTGAGCTCCTTACCATCAGTACCAGCACGTGAAAGTTCTGGGAAATCTATGGTCATCAGAAGAATCTGTTGCTTCGTAGAATAGCAGCACTCCTATTTTTGTACCAAAAGGTGACTAAGGGATGAATCCAGAAAATGGACAGCAGCATTCTTTGAACTATCTTCGGCAACTCACCAAGTGTGGTGAGTATGACAAAAAGCCTCCTGTCTAATACAGGGAGGACTTTGTCCAGCCAACAGCTTTCTCCAGCAGTAGACTATTGTGGCTGATCAACAACATCAAAAGCCGCACCAGTGCGCTGCTGAACATATGCCTCCAAGATCCGGCGATTATTTTACGAAGAACTCTACTCTGGGTCTATACATTTCCTGGGCTTCATTCATTAGTCACTTTTTACGACAACTGCGTTGCGGATTTGAGATTGGTATAACACCGAACCAAGACAAGACGAATATCTAATATTTGATGAAATAAATCCATACAATATCATCAAAATAAAGAAGTCAGTTGACCTCATAACAAAGCACTATGGGTCTCTCAATCGTTTTTCTGGATAGAGGACAGTGACATCAAAAGCATACGGTATCAAAGAAGCATTTTATCAATCATAATAAATAATAATCCACAACACACCTACGCGTTGTGCTTCTTTCTCACGGCACTCTTGTCGCCCACTGCTTCCCTGGTCCAATGGCCACTTGTTTCCTCTATAGTGGCTTAAGTAGTACTTGATAGTGGTCTTCTGCAATGGTTTTTTTTTAATTCTGCTGTCATAAAGGTGAAAGCACCTGCCAGAAATTTGAACTGTGGAGAAAATTCCAAAAATATTTTGCTTTCAGATTTTTTAGGATATCTTTTTTGCACAAAAGATCGTCTACATATAAATTAAGTTCGCCACCTGGCGGCAAAATGGTCATATGTTGTAATGAATCGATTAAACTATATTAACCAACAATTTGTTACCGCGCTCATTAATCATACGGTCGTACCTGAGTACGAATCAATTAATATTTTTACATTTAATCACTCGCTTCCAAGCCAACGAACTCTGTGAGTCGATTTACTGAACAATCATTATTAAAATTCAAGAGAACGCTACGTCCTGCAACGGTATTCAGCTTATTTGCATCGAAAAATGAAATTTCAATAATGGCCATGTAATGTAAAGTTTCAGCTATACGAAAAGGTCAAAGGTCTTTATCGGGACGTAATATTTAACCTGTCAGTATATAACACCTACAGACGGCTGATTTGTCCGTACCTAACAATTAACATGTCCTCGCGCTCATCTAGATCTGATGCGGCCGTCAACACCCCTTCAAGACCCAATAGAACGCATGACAGCAACACATCAACACGTCACAATCGCGTATCACCTTCTTCTACTAAAGCCAGGCGTATTGGAAAAAAGAACTCTCTGCTAACCGCTAAAACGCGTTTGTCAACGTTCAGAAATCAGTCGCGAGCGTCAGAATCACTCGTCGCGTCAATATGACATGTTACGTTATGAATCTCGATCAATTGTCATGTAGCTTTCGTTCGGAAATGACGGATGGACGTGTTCTCGCTGTGGAGATGTTGCGTTTCGGATCTGCGCCGCCGGAACTACAATAGGTATTGAAATGAGGCGGACGACAGAAATTGTGATGCATGTATCGCCGTCATACCTACGATTATCGCTTTCATAGCGCTGTGCGCCTGGTAATTTGTGTGGGATTACAATGTGTATTATTCAAATTTGCCTTTTCGTGCGTGCCGTTTGTTATTTTAATAAAAAAGTCCTGGGCGCGGCGAAAGGGACGCTATCACTGGCGGGGCTTTTGATTTGACAGCTGTCAGAAATGGCTGACGCGTAGGCGCGAAACTAACAAAGCGTCAGTGAGCATTTTTGCACATTTCGGGATATTTTCGGCGGGAGAAATTAAGCTTTCATCGCACGTTTGTTTAATTGTTTGGTTTTTCGAACGGTTCTGTCGGCCGATAGTGGTTCGATGTGAAATTGAATTTTGTTGTGTGATACCAGGATACCAGAATTTGGTATCACAGCGTAGTACAGTCACTACAGTCAGTTTTTTTTTTTTATTAATGATGGGTTTGCTCTTAACTTTAGTCTAGGTCATAGGACAGAGACAGGGTCTAAGATGGAGCGAGCTCACAAAGAAGAAGCCTGTTCACTCTTACTTTGAAGAGATTAGTGTTGTATGCGTTTGGAAATACAGACGCAGGTAGTGAGTTCCATTCTTTAGCATTGATATTTAATTAGATTGATATTTATTGTAATTTCTTCCGCAATAACTCATTTCTTATAAGGACAATGTCTTCGTGTCTGGCTGCGACGTCGTATTGAGATAAAACAAATGATATTCCACTCAAGTATATCTTAAAGAAATACCATTAAAAAGTCAAACGATGTTGATCATTACAGACGCATAAATTATTGTAAGTATCACTTTCTATTATGACACTATCTTTTGTAATCCCAGCTTTAAGATATGGCTGGAGTCCAAAGTGAGAATTTGTGTGTCATTCTCGTGTCTTAATAAAACATTTCCCGTGAACAAATCCCAGGGAACATCCGAAATACATACATTTTTATTTAATGTAGTTTTTGCCGTGTGATGTCGGCTTAGAATAGCACCACACTATTTCTTTCCCGCGGGTGTTGTAAGAGACGATTAAGAGACTCGAGGGTTACATGTAAATTGAAATTTTAGGCGATAGGCTGACAACCTGTCATAATGCCGATACATATTTATCTGAATAACCCTAAAATTCTTGTCAGACGTGGCGCTAATGTTCGTTGTTTACGGCTGTTTACGGTCTGCCTTCCCCGCATGGGATATATGCGTGATATTTTGTATGCGTGTGCATTGGACCTCCCCTTGTAGTAATATTAAAGTAGTAATTAAGCATCGATAGTTATTTTTTACTTAAGTAAGTATGTTTCTTGGAGGTAGTTGTTCAGACGCACGACATTGTTTTTTTTTTTTGTTTTACTGCAATTTTTTATTCTGTAACATAACTTGGATCTCCAAATACTTAGCCCTGAGGTAACTTATTGAAACATAAGTAGATTTTAAGCAAGTGCTGACCACAACGCATCCATTTCGGGCGTGACTGGCATAACTAAACTGCTAAGTTACATTTAAGTTGGGAATAAGTAACAGCTACTTTTTTAATAGATGATTTAGTTTTTGACTATTATATGGCTATAAAAGAATAGATAGAGCCAATTTGATCTGATGATATGAAACGTATTAGATAAGTTATTTCAAGTCTATGATGCCAATTTAGAATAGCATCACCACATTTCTCGTGGGTGTCGTTAGAGGCAACTTATTCAGCGATCACACTAGACTATTTTTAAGCGCATCCGTAACGCATGCGTCTGTCAGACAAAAGGAAATTGCGAATTCCCATCTCATTCCCATACAAATACGGTGACGTTGCGTTGACGGTGCCTTAACTGATGCGTTTGGCAAACGACATATCTATCACGCGACGTCACAGTATTAGCATCGGAATAAGATGGAAATCACAATTTTCTTTCGTCTGACAGTCGCACGCGTTACGGATGCGCTAAAAATACGCAGTAACGGACGTCTAGTGGGAGAACCGCCTTAAGGGTTTCATGTGTATAACAATTTCAGGCAAAAATACAGGATTTTAACGGACGCAGGCGCTCTGCCTACCCTGCAAGGCTAATAATATTACTAAAAATAGAGTCGTAGACTATGTAGATAAGATTTTTGTGAATTAAGCATAAAAACAATAGTTATCTATTTTATTTAATATTTTCTTGAGTTTATACATCTAAACACATCACAATAAATTACTTGTAAAATCCGGAATAGTTCAATTTTAAATATAGAAAGTATCATCTGTTTATCTGTTACTTTGACCTGAAGAACATCCCTAGGTCCAGGTTTGACAAGTTAGGGGAGTTATGACGAAGATGGCTCACAACGTGTGGAAGATAATTTTATTTAGAGCCAGCGCACCCCTGCCTACCCTCACGCAATCATTCTCGAATTTTGTACAAATTACTTACTCTACGCGCGTTTCACGTTACCGGTTAATCGTGTTTGGAATGTTATGGCAATGGTTTTAGTTTAGGTTTTAGGTATCATTACGATAAAAAATCAATTTTTAAATACTGCGCTCGCCAACCCGGTACCACGTCAGTTAATATCTTATTTGCCGTGTGTGGCCGGCTTAGAATAGCACCACCCCAATTCTACCCATGGGTGTCGTAAAAAGCAACTGAGTGATAACGATCCAGCGTTCCCTGTAAATGAGACATCTTGAGCTGCGCTCGCCAATCCTGCCAAGCTTGTTGAGAATGGCAATACCCCTTGATAGGGGAACAACCATGTCCAGCAGTGGACTGATATGTAAATGTATGTACTTCTATTCCCAGTTTCCGATGTACATTTTTAAAGTACTAGCCAGTCCATACATACATACATACATAAATCACGCCTTAATCCCTTACGGGGTAGGCAGAGTGTTAACGGCCGTAAACGGATATTAACACCACGTCTGACAAAAGCTTGAGGGTCAACTAGATAACTGTGGATGACTATAGTGACAGGTTGTCAGCCCATCGCCTAAAATTGCAATACACATCCCTCGAGTCCCTTAGCCAAGCCAGTCCACATGTTAATTAAAACCGTACATTCAGTATTCAGCAGTTTGGAGCCATCCAAAATATCGCCAACCCACACCCAAAACAATCCGCGCCGACTGTCATTCATAATTGAAAAACGCAATTACGTTGTTCAGTAATTAACATTAAATTCGCAAATAATCCCCCCTCTCCCCTTTCCCGGGGGAACGGGGGGCAATGGGAGGGTTTGATTGAATTATAGGGAAATTTTGAATTTGGAATAATTCACTTTGAGCCAGTTAGCCCTTTACGACACCTCCCCGCGATTGTTAGTCCCTTGGCGTACAATTATGACCTCGATTTTATGATGTCCTGCTTATGTTTTATTTGAAAAATTCTTATTGAGTTATATTCACGTGAAAATTCAAGAAAGAGCTTACGAATTGGTTCTTCAACTGAAGTCTTGTTCGACAGAAAGAACACTACAAACGCATGGTTTAGAGAAGGCTCGAAAAAATCAGTTTGACGCAAGTCAGGAGTCAAATAGCAAGAGAGCTTTTCTTAACTGCGCGAATATATTTTGTTTGTACAAATATTCCTACGTCGATGATTTCGTGGATATTTTTTGTATTTTAGAAGTTTAAATAGAAATTGTGTAGTGCCGTGTGATGCCGGCTCAGAATAGCATCACCCCATTTCTTTCCCTTGGGAGTCGTAAGAGGCGACTAAGGGACTCGAGGGTGTGTTTTGCAATTTCAGGCGATGGGCTGACAACCTGTCACTAAAGAGATACACAATTTTCCGAATGACCCTCAAACATTGTCAGACGTGGTGTAAATAGCCGTTTTTTACGGCTGTTTACGCTCTGCCAACCCCGCAAGGGATTATAGGCGTGATATGTGTATGTATGTGTTTATGTAAATAGAAATTTATAAATTCAGCGACGTGTACAACCCGTGAAAAGCTTAAACCCATTCAAAATTTCAGTATGTGTGATGCCGGCTTAGAATAGCATCACCCAGTATATTTCCCGTAGGTATCGTAAGAGGCAACTAAGAGACTCGACGGTTACATGTCTATTGCAATTTTAGGCGACGGGCTGACAAACTGTCATGATAGCGATACAATTTTTTTTTAAATGGCCCTCAAATATTTGTCAGGCGCGGTGTTAGCGACCGTATTTTTACGGGTGTAAACGCTCTGCCTACCCCACACCATGGGATTAAGACGTGATATCTATGTATTAGTTTATCAATATTATATTGCCCATGTATGTATTAAAGTGTATTATAGTAAGTAGTACTACATATTATGCAGGTGTTTGCACTATCCCGCATAAATGTTTGCATGATCCATGTCACCCAAAAGTTGCCTAGAAGAAAATGCTACTGTAGCATTAGGGCCGCCTCATTATACTGTGTTTTTTCCTTTTTTTTCCGATGTTATTATGTTATGTGTGCAATAAAGTATATTACAATATTATGTGTAGTTTTCAAAAATTTAACGCTTTTATGTAAGCAGTAATACTTCCAGTCTTCTTAACCCTACAAGTAAGGTCACAGCATAAAATCTAATTAAATACACAGCAAATAATTAATCCAGTACGTACACTCACGGCTATCACACTGATGGAACGAAACGCACATCGATTTGCACGCCTGTCGGTGCGATTATTTGGATGACGCATTCCGTGTGAGAAGGCACGCTAATCTTGGTGCGGGGTTCGATTCGGTTGGTGAATTAATTAAATTTGTTTTGTAGCAATGCTTGTAGATCTATATACTTATAGTGGAATCAAAGGACCTATTGAAATTATTCATATGCACCTAGCAATGTTACCAGATTGAAAAAATTGCATGCTCAGTTTACATTTAGGGGTAGGTAAGTTCAGGTTAATAGGGGTATAAGTACTTGAAAAATTGCTGTAAAATAATGACGTCTAACACCTTAGTCATCCGTGACCACGAGCTCTGTAAAAGCTCGAAACGTAGGAATTGTAAAATTCAAAATAAACACAACTTAAATCCGTTTAAAATTGTTTTATTGTAATGAGTAAGAGTTGTGCAAACTCAAGAAAATATTATGTAAAATATTAAATAAATGTTTCATCATCAGTCCACATCCACCCACTGCAGGGCATAGGCCTCTTCTCTATTGCGCCAATCTTCACGGCCCTGTGTGTAAACTCATCCGTAGAGATCCCGTCGACTTGGAGATATCATCGGACCACCGGGCTGATGGTCTACCTGCTGACCTTTTTGCTCCCATTGGCCACCATTCTGTGTCTTCTTTTGTCCACCGTCTGTGCTCCTTGCCACGTGGCCTGCCCGCTGCCACCTCAATTTTCTGATTCATCAAAAAAAATACTTACCTAACTTTCAGATCATTAAAATAAATACTTACCTTACTTCAATTGGTACAATTTTTTACAACCAATCAACTGCTAGTAGGCATAAACATGGCGGTCATTGTAAATGTACTATTTGACTACCTACAAACGGGAAAGGGAATGAATGTCTATTATTTCATACCTTTACAAGTAATCCAATTTTCTAAACTATCTTTTATCCATCTTTGACCGAAAAGAGGGTGTGATACATCAATATTTCAGTCACAAAATTGAAAATTACCGCCTTGAAGTACCAGGGAACCATAACTCAAACCAATCGGAGCCAATAAAATATTAACTGGTAGAGTTCCCGCCATTTTTCACTGGCGTTTCTGCTTTCGTCTCACGTTCTACCCGCACTTACACTCAATGCTAAAATGTAATCATAAAATTGTTGTTAATAATTCAAGTGGAACAGAGATGGCGCTATACGAAAGAGGCCGATATAGGGTTGCCAGGTCCTAATAGAAAAAAAGCTGCAGAGAATCTGTGGAAAACCGGATATTATTGGTAATGCTGATTAGGAATTTTATATGAGAAGTCGAATAAGTTAGTTTATCTCGTTTTCCTAAATAATTATGCTCTATCAAGAAAGTTCTTCAGTGTCATGTTAAAGTCATGTTTGCAATATTTATTAATATCATATTTTAGTCCCTAAACTGAGTTTGCCACAATACCGGGCATTTCTATACCTATATATTATACGTTATGTATAATGTGCAAATATACTACGCACACAATTCGCCCAAAAAAGCCTTACAAACGCCTGACAGATTGGACATGCCAGACAAACAAATATTTGGCTGGACAAAACCTTACAAAGGCGAACATAAGATAAGATAATTATTTATTATAAAGTTAATAACAAATAGGTAAAGCGATACAAAAAAAATATGAGGCTTCTGTTTCCTAAACTAAGAATAAGAATTCATGTATCTTAGGTAAACAGATAGCCGACATAACTATTATTTTACAAAAACTATACTTTACAGTAAAAATATTACTCACAATATAATTTTCTGAACCTTTTTTATTATGGAGACGGCAGCAGCAGCTTCCAACATATTCGGCTAAAGCTTGGCAGCTGGCAACCCCATGCGGGAGTAAGATTATTAAATTCTGTGAATGCTCACTTTGTATCTAATATCCGAATGTATTTAATATTAGATTAGTTGGGGAGGGCGCCCGGGGCGTGGTCTGCCTTCGTGATAGATCCCCGTTACCGGTTTTCCTTGAGTTATGATTGGTTAACTGCCGATGTGCATTTGGAAATTGAAAACTGTAAGGTAGAAAAATCTAGAAAACAGATTCAACCAATCGCGTCAGATAGGTACTTAAGAGGTTTTACTATGAGACTGCCTCTGAAATCCAGCAATGACAGCGTTGGTCTCAGGATCCGCAGGTACCTACATCCTTGGGACGACATATAAAGTTGATATTGGTCGATTTGTCACTCTATCACATTGCAGGCTGAACCACCTGATTGTCCGTTAGAAATATGGTTTCGTGCTTTCGAAGGCATATTCTGCTGTCGGTCCCGTTTGCTGTCTATGAATGATAACTTAGTGATTGGTACACCACTGTATAAGGTGAAATTTGACTAGTGATCGATAGCGAAAACTCAAAAGACTCAAAACAGGCTGGTGATAAGGAACAACTCTCCCCAATGAACGTAGGCCCATTAAAAAAAAATTTACCTTCCATTCAAAACTTCGATCAGCTGACTTACTTTCTTATGGGAAGTCAAATTTATCTTTAGGGGGAAAGTTGTTCAGTTTCATGCCTTTTTACGGACAATCAGGTTAGAAGTTCATATCTGCAGTGCCTTAGTTTAACTTGAAATAATCTCAAAGTGATGAATTGCTAAACTATCAACCCATCTAAGAAAAATGAACCAAGGATCTCCGAATCCAGTGCTCAGCTGACGTACTTACCGTCAGCCATCAAGAGAGTCCAGATCATTGAACTCTGCATCATATCATCTACATAAGGCAAGGCTGTGAGTATAGCTTACCGATCATCGCCTCCCGAATTAAAAACTCTGTCAACCGACACTGACGCACCGGGCCGAAACCACAGTTCGGTTTCAGTTGGGTTTCAGGTAACTTTAACACGTTGGCTGCTACTCATTTGTAACTGATATTACCCAAAAGGTAAATATTTACATGATTCACGTTAATGTTAATGTTTCTGCATCATTATTAGGAATCTGCAGCCAGTCATGCCATAGCTTAAAGCCTTTGGACAGAGAAAATATTGTCTTTTTTCAATACAGTAACTAAGTTTTTCAAAGAAAAATAGAAACGTTACGTAATGTCAGCACTTATTGTTAAAGTAGGTATATAAGGTGAAATTTTACTAGTGACCGAGTTATATGGAACAACTTTCCCCGAGGGACATAGGTCAAAAAATTATAGAAAAATTCGGACTTATACCAAAAAGCCGATTTGCGGCACTATGGAATTTCAAAATATTGTTGTCATATTTCCACCTAATGTTTCATGGAAAAAGTTGTTCCTTATCACCAACCCATCTTGAGATCTCGCTATCGGTCAGTAGTAAAATTTCACCCTGCAGACCTTTGGTGTTTTACTTGAGAGGATATTTACGTTAAGATTCTTAATCTACTTGCATATTTTTAACTTAGGAAAAATGAAGCAGACTATGTACTTAGAATCTCAGCAGTGAAACAGTTAACCGTTCACAGGGGGACAGAAGCCTGCCCAACTATCGTATTACACAGTTTTGGATTACCACTGTTTTCGGCCACGACACGGTGTGACATGTGTTTTTTTAATTGTAACTTCTGGTGAGCATTCTTTGGATTAAGCAACTTTGTAATCTGAAGCGTGTAACGATAGAATATTCAAAGGGAATGGTACAGTTGGATTTAAACCAGTATGTAAGTAAGCAACTGACTAATTTGGTTCATTAATAGGTACATTTTCAACGTCTGCTGCTGTCTTGATTTGGTTGCCAATTGTATAGGTTCCTGTCAGGCCAAAAAGATCAGATACCAAAACTGTATTGTAACAATTTATTATTATTAATTAAACAATTTAATGTATACAAGAAAGTACAAAATGCAGATCGTACGGAAAAATAGTGCAGCAGTTACTGCATATTTCTAAAGAAATATCTTTGAGCAAACCTAAACAAGTGTCAGTAAATTGTGGATGAATGGATAAAACTTGCACAATATTACAGTTTACTTATAATTTTCTGATCAAAACACAAACCAAATAAATATATGAATAAATGTACACTTATTTAAATATACAATATAATATAATACATTAATCAACTACACAAAATACTGTGATATGTAAAGATAAATAAATCAGAGTTGGAGTCAAAATTGTAATGAAACTCAATAAAAATGTAACCGCATATCTCAAAAACAGGTTTCAAGTTGTTATAAATGAAAAAAACGCCAAATATTTAGATAATAAAAATTAAGAATTACAAACATATAAATAAATAAAATCACCTAAAATAACACTCTTCCTAGCCTACAAATGGGATCACCCAAATCCAACCCCATGCATAAGCCCTCAGCTGTTATCCTAACAATTACCAAGTTAAGCTCTCAAAAAAAACCAAAAGGGTTGCTGTACCATACAACAATACAATACACACCCCGTACAAAGTTCCATACAATTCGGCACAATTATTTCAATACAAATTTGGTTGGACTGAGTGTGACGTCACTGTAACAAACATGGCTGTTATTTATGACGTCACGTTTGATGAGAATATGTACGTTGATGACACATTTGGCTTGGGAAAGTTTTCTATTGATATAAGGAGTCTATACCTCTATATCTTTCCATTTCATATTTTGTATGAATTAATATTTGTACCCACAAATATTAGGTAAGAGTAAGTGATAATAAAAAAAATACTTATTTAGAAAAACCTGCTTAAAGGATTAAAAATATGACAGTCAGTGAATAATTTGGACGCCAAAACTGCAAAGAAAGACAAAACTAAGTAAAAGAAGAAGATTCGTACTGACTGGCAATACCAAGGTACAAGATAAGCTAGTGATAAGATGAACTTTGAAAATAATAATGGCCAATATAAAAGACAAAAGTACCTATCTAGTCAACCTGTTTGAAAGTTTCACTCATTCCTAATTTTGTGGCATCTGCTAAACTTAGACGACATCTTGCACCGAGACGTGTTTTCAGCTTACAAAATGAACATCCAGCCAATCAACGCCACATTGAACACCAACAATACCTAATTATTCACATTCACAATCCGAACTACAACTGTCGATTCCCACTATTATACGCTAGACGAAAAAAATATCAAAATAATTTCCACTGTATATGAACAATAATATACAAGGCCGGGGCGTAAAGGGTGCGAATTGTGCTGGGACAAAAAGCTGTCGGAATGACAAAGTGATTCGTCATACAAGTGACAGCTGCGCACGAGTGGGAAAGAGATGAAAGATGTACAATTTGGAGCTAGATACGTTAGGCTTTCTTTTTTGTTTAAGGACGTTGGTGTTAAGAAGCAAAAATTTGTGATCAATGAAATTAACTTTCATACCAAGGAAATTCGATCATGAATCATCAACATATTATATAGAAAGAAGTAGATGAATGAAAGCCAGCCAAACTACTTTTGAATGTATAATTAGTACTTCCCATACAAGGTAAGTAGATAAAAATCCCATCCCAGAAGTAAGTACCAAATTTTTCTTACCTAGGGTTTTAAGTAACGAAAAGTACACAAACTACTAACATATAAAGTAGTCGTGTGTCCTCAATTTTCATAAAAGTATAGTCACTAAATTCACCGTGCAATACGCGCGATGCATCTGTCCGACGCGCTCAATGCATTCGATCATATAATTGCATATGACGTGTATAAATATTAATAATAATGATAATTCGTTTGTACGACTGTCGTGTTACAAGTAGGGTCATGTGACGAGGATGTGCTGTGCTGGTAATGAGAGAGATAATCCTGTAAAAATCATGTTACGTATTGAATTAGACAGAGGTTTAAACAAAGAGGATGTTAAAAATGAAGAATAAAGCAAAATGGAGTTACGATAAACCAGAGAACTTATAATAATCACAAAACAACAAGGAGAAAAAAGTAATATTAAATATGAAAATTTTACACAGATTATTTACTTATTTCAAAACATTGTAAAAAGGAGGTTTCAAAAATTAATGTGAATGATAATATTTTTTGTACAAACAAAAGTATAAAAATCAAGAACACTAACTATATCCGTAGAATATTATTATCACAAAATTTCACACCAGCACCAATAAAACAGGCACCCCTACAGACGCCCCTAAAAAGGCCATAACCATTCCATAACCTGTACCAGGGGCCATAGTATCCCTCATTCGCACCAGATTGACATCTGTCAGCCGGGAGATGCCCATGAACCCCATGGTACATCTTTTACGTCATAGGATTAGTAATGTCATGGCGAATAATTTGCTTATCATTGAAGGTTGAACAAATATCTAATAAAATATGGTTTTCTGTATAGTCTGATAAACAAGGTGAAGTTTTTGCTTATTATGTCGACGAATGCTGATATGAAAATAGAATCTCGATCACTTCCTCAGTGCTAAAATTATTGTTACTATTGTTCAAATGAGAAAGTCGTCAAAGTAAGAAACATTTGCCAAACCCGTAATGTACAAAATATTCTACACAATTATATGATCCACAGTGTACCCTACCGTTAGACCCCCAGTATTTCGCTCATGGAATAATTTTTTAATCAAAACATTTTGGGGTCCGCCTGATAATGCAGCACCGGCAGTGTTAAAGTCAACTGCTATGGGTTTGTCTGGGTGTGGCCGAGTTTGATATGAATAAATTATTATATTGACATATGCGTAAGTGAGATTTTTTATGCAATACGCTTGACTGACTTTGATGGGTACTGATGTGTAGAATATACGTCAGATGAAACTTTGATCATAGACGATGGTTGAAAATTTAGCAAGTTCCATAGTAGTTATAAATAATAAGGATAATATTTAAACTAAACCAAATGTTAAAAATATCATAAACAACAAAACATTTGAAGATGACGAAAGAATGATGAAAATTGACAACCTTTTGTCCACGACGAGAAAAAAAAACAACTAAATCAACAACGAAATTAGCCCAACACTTGAGAAACAAAAGGAACAAACAAATCTATTAACATTTAAAAGAACAAATATGTTTACTATACAGACTGCAGCATCTTCAGTTTCACCACCTGAAAGATCAACTTCAACTGGTTTTTCCGTAAAGTTATTAGGAAGAAACTAATAAGTTGGTCCCTAAAAAAAGTAGCTCGTGGCGTTACAGGTTGTACATAGAAATATACCAATTTAACAGCCGTGAAATTTATGTGCATAGTAGTGAAAAAGAATTTGAAGTGCCAATAGGCAGAGACTATCGCGATTCGACGCGGTGCTAAGAAACTGAGCACGTCAAGGATTACTGAGGTAAAACTGGAATAATGAATATGCAAACAAAATGTTCGGATTTTGTGAATAGTCTCCATTCTCAAAATTCGGATTCGTTGCCACCCAAGAAGATTAAAAATGTTCTACAAAATATCTATTATGTGTCTTTGTATAGTACTCAAAAATTTATGAAATGCTTTTGATAAAATCTATCATAAAATTAATCCCGTACTGTGGCTATACCACAAGGTAACGTAATTTGTCCTTTATTATTTTCTTACGTATACATATAAATTAGTCAATTACCGATACATACATCGACAAACTAAGTCTCTTTAATATAGTTTCAACACTGTTCTTATTAACTCCTCGACAATCTGAATTACAGCGAAAAATTTCAAACTACATTTTCCCTATTCCACTGAGTATAACACACCAGTCCAGCACATACCGTGCGTCTAGTTGCAGTTCGCATCAAAATAATCTTAATTCCAGACTATTCCAGATTCCAGGCCTTCCACAACAGCTGGAATCCGAATAACCTGGAATTTAATTTTCGCCGACATTGTAAGCGTTTAGTTGGTGCAAGTCCTGCCTCTACAACAGTGTATGCGTTCTGATGTGCAAACTTGTATGGTTGTTTTGTTGAGTTTTAACTAGTTTTAAGTGAGTTGAAACTTTGATTGTGTACCTCTATATTGCAAGATGTAAAATATTAGGTACACCATCTTGATAGTAACTGCTTGGTCTTGTAATTTAGGGACTCATTTACTCAAAGTTTTTAAAGCATTTCACTGACAGGAAGTTAAAAAAAGAGTAGTAAAGAAGTAGGCTACTGAAATAATTTTGCTAAAAACCCCAACTCAATATTAGCCTACACACAAAATAAAACAGTTTCAAACTAAACATAAAATTAACAGATTCCCTGGATGAATTAATCCCTCAGTCTTTTTTACCACACCCACAGGTAGCATTGGGGTAATGCTGTTCTAACCCGGCATCACACGGTAAAAAAGAATGAAAAGACATAAATGCGTTTTAATTTGACAGTGATTTTATATAATTTCAAAATAAAAAACATAGATACTTACAATGCGTCTAAATAAAAACGTAAAAATATGAATTCAAATACACACATAAAATTATGTAAATGTCAGATTTTACAGAAACGAAGTATTCTTTTGAAATATTCGGAGCAGACGTTTTGATTTATGAGTGCTTACTTAAGGCCCTTTGCATAACTAGAAAACAACCTTAAATAGGCTACTTAAATAAATATTTCAAACTTAAAAAAATGTTAATGCACTACCATTTTAACGTGATCTTTTAACATACAGTTCATGTATCGGAATTTTAGTACATAGTAGAAAATGAAGGATCTAAATGGAATGGTTTGTGAAGCACAGTAGCATTTCTACTGCTGCAGTACCTAAACGTTGCGTTTTGTTAATTCTAATGATATGCACTAAACTAGTAGTAGTTTTGAATATTTTAAGTCATTCAAGTTGGAATGGTAATTTCTGGAAGCCTCTTAAAAGTCGTACCCAAAAGTAATCATAGGTAATGTTGCCTTTGAATGATAATTGAGTATGTTTCTGAATACATAGAAAATGTTATACCTGCAATATATACAGTCAAATATTTTTACTCATAAAATATGCGTAACAATCCTATGTATTTTCTATAAGGAATCCGTACTAATATTATAAATCTGGGAGTTTGTGTGTGTGTATGTATGTTACCTCTTCACGCTCAAACGGCTTGACCGATTTGGATGAAATTTGGAACACAGGTAGAGTATAACCTGGAATAACACATAGGCCACTTTTTACCGCAGGAAAACATTTATTACCACGGAAAAATAAGTGGCAGCGGGTGAAACCGCTGGGCGGAAATCTAGTAATTTATAAAAATATAAATATCCAAGCAAAACATGACCATAGGTATGTCTAGTAGCAGGCAGGGGTATTATCTACTACGCCATCGGGCCAGTCATACATACATAAAGCACGCCTATATCCCTTGCGGGGTAGACATTTACGCCACGTCTGATTCTTGGTGATACACACTCAGAGAATTGTGTATCAACATAGTGATAGGTAGTCAGTCCATCGCCTAAAGTTGCAATACACATTTAACCCTCGTTTCCCTTCGTCGCTTCTTACGACACTCATGGGAAGGAAATGGAGTGATGCTTTTCTAAGCCGGCATCACACGGCATTGAGAAAGAAAGCAATGTTCAAAGAGTAATGTACAATAATAACTCTATACATCTGTTTTTTTTTTCTGCCATTTCTCATTTGAAGGCAGGAGTCACGCAAGTGTCTACAAAAGAATTCGGAAAAGTGGAATTCCTCAAATGAAATTCCACGACAAAATTCTTTTTCTTACCTTTCTTGCTGACGGTCCGCCCTCACGCAAGTACCTACTTTTATTTATTTTTGCGAAACTCGTGGTCATTCCAGCCAAAATATATAGGGCAATAGTTCCCTACCGTTATTGTGTTTGCTTTTCATATAAAAACCACAAAAACATACACTAGGCCCTTTCATTAGATGCCTTTGCCAGTAATTTATTATGAGAAAAAAATATATTTGAATTTGGAATATGCGCTCGTCTTTTGTTGGGGAAATAAATAGCTACGATTATGGCTTTGAGGTTTTCTTGACCTCTTTCTTTATGTTATCCTGGTATTTGTAAGCGTATTCTCATTTAATATTGACAAAATATTTTCCGCTTTTTTTCAGGTAAGCACGCAGTTCAGTTTTCCGACGAAAGAAGAGCCGAACGACGGTAAGGATTTTTCAAAAACCTGTATTTTTTTTCTTCTGTCGCGCGGGACACCGAGTTTTTTTTTTAGTTTAGTTTTTTTACGCAAGCGTCTACCGTAAATCTTAAGCTGGCCATTACTTACTGTTCTACAGTTTTAGACCCTTAATACTGATGCTCATCACGTCTTCCCCCCCTCGAGACCCTTCCGTCCCCCCGCGGACACAAGCGACATTTTATTTAATCAAGAACACTTTTTAAAATTCCTACAGCAACGCCACAATATTTTAAACGTGCGCATGAAAAAATAATAATAACTGGCTGGCTACACTGCATGTTTTCTTTTTAAATTTTCAAATAAAGAATGGGGAAATCGTGAATTATTTTGATCCTCTTTAGAATGAGAGGCAGTTTGACACTTAGATATTTAATTTTAAAGCCGTAAAGCCGTTATTTTTCAAAATTTTCTTTTGATCGCCATGAAAATATGTTAATTAAAATGGATTTTCCCGAATTATCCCGCCAGGGCCGCATTCTGAGTGGTTTTAGTGGCTCGTAAAACAATCTTTTTTCTCTGCGTTACCCTCATGGGCATAAATTCAAGATTTTGTCAGATTTATTAAGTAGGTCTTGTGTGAATTTGTCGTAAACGTCCGATAGTATTTTACGGCCGTAAGATTATTGTACTTTTTTTTGGTCGGGAAAAAATAAACACCTTGTCGCGACATGGAGGGATATTTTTTAATTTTAAATTTTTATATCTTTGCTCGTTAAAAGAGGTTTTAGTACGGTGAGGTCAATTAGGCCTATTCTAACAAAGACAGCGAGATTTTTTTCATTTATAGTATTTTATGAGGCTGTAAAATTTTTGATTGTAATAAATATTTTGGAACAGCTTTATGTTTCAAATGATGATTATGAGGCGACATCGTAAACCTCGGAAATAAAAGTGGACATGATCCGAATGGGTTACATAATAAACCCATGACATTGTTGTAACGGTCATAAAATAATGACTTTAAAATACCGACCACAACATATTGCCTAAAAATACCACAGAAGTTAACTTTCTAGTCAATATAAAAAAAAATGCTTGTTAAATGTAACCGATTGACAAAAACACGTATAATTATAATGTCACCATTGAAAGTATGACACCACTGCTTTTTTAAACATTTCTGCGACATACCTATACTCAATTTTATCATTTAGGACCTATAAATACAACTATCAACACCTACCTTTTTTACCTAGGTACTAACTACCTACGTGGCAATCTAATCACGATCCTTCGCAAAAGGAGAAACTCTATTAAAAATGCATTTGCCTGCATTTTATGCCATCTTTCTTACTTCTCTCGAACCACCCTTAATGACTCCAAGCATTAGTTATCTTTAAATTACTCCGATAGGTATTCTAGGGGGAAAAAGCAAGAGAAAAAAAACACCTTTGAAGGGAGAAAGTACTAGGGTGGCATAAGACGAAGGCGTTGATAACGTTTCAAATAGAACTCCTTATCTCCCGCGTTGTGATAGTCTGAAAAAGAAAAAGTAATTAAGTTCTTTTGTTTCTTTTTGTTTTGAAAATGGAATCGATTTTAGAAGAGATTTTATAATGGTTTTGTTTTGATTTAAGTTGTAACGCAATCATTAAAAAGTAACGGAGAAATCTGTTAATATTATTTTGATTTTTCGTAGGAAATTACTAATATATTTACGACTTACTAATGTTACATAAGTAGTGGTTAGTGGTTACACGTGTAGGTATGTGTAGGAGATAATTACTTTAAAAGTCTTTTGTGATATTAGCTTAAAAATTAAACCTAAGATGAAAACTAACCCTAAATAACTGTACTGTAAAAGCTACAACAGTCCACTGCTGGACATGGGCCTCCTCCTATAAGAAGGGTATTTGCCATATTCACCATGCTTGGCTTGCGGATTGGCGAGCGCAGTGCAAGGTGTTAAATTCACAGATAGCGCTGCTTCCCATTCCATGGTTACATCTCTTAATCGATTTTTAGGACACCCACGGGTAGATGGGGTGATGCTATTGAAAGCTGGCACCACACGGCAACCCTAATAATTTTAAATTAACAAGAATGATGCTATTTTCCCAGCCCAGCAAGCAAAAAGTGTAATGAAATGAATTGGGTACAATTTAAGAGCTCACCAAAATAGTTTTTTTCTCCCAAAACTTAATACCAAGTAAAATAAATTCACTCCGTATAAATTAAACTCATTTTAAACTTAGTTTCCCAAAGTAAAACGTGTTAAGCTCCAAAACAAGTATACACACGTCAAAATAATTGTACGTTGAGTACAAATATTCTTTTTGATTGCCAAAATGGATAAATGCTCACCAAATATTGTTGCACTAAAACAGTAACATTGACACCAAAATATACAGTTCAAATTTGCTTTATTGTAATCACATTATCTTACCTAAATCCAAAATATATTATGGCCAAGCTAAGATTAATTCGAGGCCAGAAATATCCCTATTGGCCAGAAGAGAAAGAGAGGGCGGCCCACAAAAGCCTAAAAAGCTTCGTTAGTTCAGTAAATTCTTTTTTTTTTGCTAGGTTTTAGGTGATTGACTGATTGTAACTATTGTGTTCCTTAAAGTGCCATTGATTATTCTTAAGTACAAATTAATCTTATGAAATAAGATTGTATAAGACTGTAACTATTGTGTTCCTTGAAATGCCATTGATTATTCTTGAGTACAACTTAATTTTATAAGCACCTTAATAAATATTAATTTTTGATTTAATTTCGATTTTTTATTTCCCCATCTACCAATGGTTCGTTTCATTGTATATAACTTAGCTATTATGGGTTGCAATAATTGACAATAAAGTTATTTTTTAACTACATAAAAATATAATAATTAAATGCATAATGTATTAAATAAGTAACTTGTGTTTGGTGTATTCAATATTATATTTGGTATGAAAAAAATATTTGCGGTCGACCATTTTTTTTTTTGCCTCAGCATAGATAACTAAAATGTAAGTAATCAAATAAAATATTGGTAACATCTCTTCAGCGACAATTTACAAAATTTGGTCTCAAATTGACTTTAAAGGTGTTTATGTATTTTTATAGAATGTAATAAAAAGAAAAATTTCTTTATTTTTACAATATTTTGTGATACACAATTTGGTGAGCATTTATCCGTTTTGGCAGGCATTTCGAATTTATTGGAAGTAAGATAAGTGCATTTCTGGTAGGCATTTAAACACAAGCCAAATGAATTGTGCCAGATAAAAAACGCCATTAAAATTAAAACAGACGAAATCGTCTGAAAACATCTAAACAGAACTTATCGTGCTGTCATTTCGCCCCTTGTGTGTTGAAAAGAGATCAAATGTGTAAGTTCTGTATGTTGGAAAGAGAGGGCAATATAGGGGGCGCCACTCGCAAAGAAAGTATTGTTTTAAAGACAGTTTTAATTTCCCGAAGGTGATTTATCACTGTTTTGTTTTTGGGCAGGAGTGTGTTAGAGGGGTCGCCTATAGACACAGGGTGAAAACGTGGCTGCCTAAGTTCATTTATTTTTCTTCTTGTGCATTGGTTTATAAAAACTAGCTGTCATGACATAATGTGACAGTTGTTTCAAATTCCACATGTCTTTACAAGATCCGATTTTGAGAATTATGTTGGTATTTTGAACTTCAAGATGAAATGAAAATGAAAAAAGTACTGCAAATAAATTTGCTCTAAAAATTGATCTTTTACGTTTTAAAGTAAGAAATACTGCATTTATTCATAATGCTTACTCTACAATTATATTTATTCTTTACGTAACAAACCACGGGACTTGGATAAAAATAACGATGTTGATGGAATACCAATATTGAAGTATATATTTTTTAAAGCGCGAAGCGAGGGGAGTCCGTCCCCCGCGACGAAATTAAATATAGAACACGTCTTCTATTTTGTTCTAAATTTAAAAATATGATTTTGGATGTGGAATGACTTTGCGGGTGAGGTTATTGGCATATTATGGGCATGAATGTTTAGTGATCTTTGTTCTTATTTTAGAAAATAAATAAATGCGATTTTTACATTTTAGATAATTCCTAATTTGTAAATCAAACTAAATCAAAATATTCACGTTTGAGACAGCCGTTCACCGCCTTTATATACCATACAGAGTTACCATACAACTTCTACCATACAATCGCGATCACCATACAATCGTCACCGTACTGTTTGCAAATCAAGGCGGGGCAATGATTAGCATTTGTTTTTTTATTCGGTTCTAAATTCAAATGATTCAAACGCGCTAATCGAGAGCGTTGGTGGTCTTGCTGTGATATAGGTAACTCTTAATCGTATAACTACGTTATTTTAAAGCGGATTTCAGTAATACCCTCGTTTTACGTTAACGAAATTTGCATGTTCTTGTTTGTGTGTGTTTTTCGATTTCTCGTTTCCTGTATGAATTTTGTTTAGAAAAAGGAGAAGCGTTTGCTCAGCAGTGAGACAGTTTGGGCTAACATAATAATATTAATAGAAAATCACTATTTACTCATAGGTGCCAAAAGTTTACAAATTCCGTCATTTCTTGCTCATAGTTGCTTAGGTTTGCGTTAAGTCTGCAAAGTTACTATTAGGGAATGTTGTTCGTATTAGTCTTGCAGGCGTATATTATGGGGTGTAAAGGACGGTGTACCGAAATCATTTTTTTTTCGCGTTTCCGTATAAAGTTAGTTAGCTAATCGGGAATTAAGTATGGGAGGCGAAAAAAATTCTAGTTCCCAACATAGGCGCCATAGTAAAAGTTGTTTAGTTTCATGATCTGATCATGCCTGCAAAATTTCGGTACACCTTCCCTTACACCCTGCATAGTTATTTTAAAGTAATTACACTTTTCAAGAATCCCACTTCTGATCACCTTATACCGCACCCACATACAGTCCGTTTCACGCGCGGCCGCTAACCCGCGCAGACAGGTCGAAATCAACTCTGTAGCGGTCTGGAGAAGCGTAGAACGGAACGCGTAAGCCCCGGGAAGTAAAGCCGCTTACTTTAAAAGCAAAGAGTCAAAGTTATCGTCGAGTAGGGTTAGTATGAGTTGGTGAGAAATTAGGACAAACTTACTCTAAGTAGAGGCTTATCTGTAAAATCAACAACGCTGTTGCAAATGAAAAAAAATTTTGTTGGAGCAAATTTATTCTAGTAATAAACAAATAATAACTCACAAGTACAGGTTTTTTAGTTTTTTACTTCATTGTTTAAATTTACAAACTTGCTTTCACGCAATAACTATCATCAGAAATTCTGGAGTAGGTACTTCAATGTTTAGTTCTTTGTAGTTTGAATAAAAATACTTGTCCATATTGTAAATTGTAATTTGTGTTATTGGTAGTTGCGTATTATTTTTCCGGCAAAATAAGGCATATTTGTATAACAGTTTACCTAAACCACCGCAGATAAAATATGGTCACCCTACAGTTAAATAATCTTTGAGAGAATCAAGAACCATCTCAGAAACTCCTAAGAGAGACTTAAGATATTTGAACTTATTTTTAGGCCATTAGTTGAATAATTTTCATTTGTTAACGTTCATTCCTATTTTATACAGGGTGAAAGGGACAGCCCTCCGAATACTTATAGGGTGCATTCAGACCATGAAACTGAACAAGTTCCTATGGAAAAATATTTCAGGAAACGCCAAAAAATTTGTGACTGTCCATACCATAGTAATTGCAGTCAGCTGATCTGGAACTTGTATGGACGGTAAACATTTTTGTCGTCCTGACATATTATGTTCCTAGGGGAAAGTTGTTCAGTTTCATGGTCTGCATGCACCCTATCAGTATTCAAAGGGCTGTCCCTTGCTTCCCGTATACTTATAGTTGAACGCTTTGACTGCCTTTTTTGAATATCCTGTTCCATCTTACTTTTGGACAACCAAACTTGAAACTAGGTACCAAAATAGAGATAAATTGACAGATATCTACTTGGTTTGCCGTGTGATATCCGCTTAGAATAGCATCACCCCGTTTCTTTCCAGTGGATTACGTAAGAGGCGACTGTTAAATATGTATCGCAATATAAGGCGATGGGCTGACAACCTGCCTGACACTATGGCGATACTCAATTTTCTGAATGACCCTCAAATTTGTGTCAGACGTGGTGTAAATGTTCGTTTTTCCAGTTCTCTGCTCTGCCTTCTCCACAAAGGATATAGGTGTGATATATGTATGTATCCTCACAAAAATTGAACCAGAGACTTCATCTTCAGCCCAAACTTAGACGGACCACTAGACATTGGATACCTACAATGAAGGCATAAGCAAAAAAATCCTGTGCCTCCTCTGCATCAGACGCCACGACGCCTCCGCGTATAAAATCTGTATGAGCGAGCGTTAAATAAAGCCCGAACGACCTATAAAACACTTGGGGCCCTTTACGGCCCCTCTTTGTTTAGGGCCTCGTTTAGGGCCTCGCGATTACGGCTATCTGCGGATGCAACATTTTTGTTAGCATTTTAGTATTGCTTAACAGTTTACGAGCGGAATGATATGTTGGTGATTGGGTTAGGTTGACAGTTTTTGTTAATTTTGTGGATATGTTGAAAGAAACGAAAAAATAGGTATTTCGTTGATTATTCTATAGTCAAGTTCTCAATCATTTGGTCAGCCAGGATACAGACAGGGTTTAAACTATCTGCAAAAGTTCTCTGTCCTCATGATTATAAACACTTAAACGGAATACTCTATTTTGTGGTGTGTATAGCAATCTTAGGCGATGGGCTGACAACCTATCACTATGGCGATACACAATTTTCCGAATAACCCTCAAATATTTGTCAGACGTGGCGTAAATAACCGTTTTTTGCGGCCGATTACGCTCTGCCTACCCCGCAAGGGATTATAGGCGTGATATGTGTATGTGTAAACGGAATATGTATGAAAATTTGATTTTTGCATATTAGAAAGATGTTGGACCTCCCATACCATACTAATTGTCGGTTATCGTCTATTCTTGTCTGTGGTAACATTAACCAGCCACATCAGTCCACTGCTGAGCATGGGCTTCCCCCTATGCCATGGGCTTGGCAAGCGAATTGGCGAGTGCACCGCAAGATATTGCTTTCATAGGGAACGCTGCTGCCCATTCCCTTGATAAATTTATTTCTCAGTAGCTTTTTACGACACCCACGGGTTGTATTGGAGTGATGCTATTGTAAGCTGGCATTGTATGGCAGGAAATGTCCGTTTGTTGGACCAATATTTAGACGAAGTATTTTAAAAAACGTTGTTTGGGACTATATATTATTGACAGCCCATGGTCTAAAAGTTTTGCAGATGTACCCTGTATTCAAAACCCTTGATTTAATTTTCTTCCTTAGGTAGGTACGTCTTAAAACTTGTCACTCGGGCAAATAAATTGAATAGCCATTTTCCATTTCCTATTTATCTTCAATGGCTCGAAAACAATAACGCAAACTCAACAATCTCCCCAAATCCGTAAAACCACAATTACAAACCCAATAACAATACGACAAAGTCCAAACAATAGTCTCTTGTCTTTATTTAATCATGTCGAAATTGTCTGTGGAGGCTATGGACTGACAAATTCGCACGCCCTAACCATCGCCTTAAACGCACACTTAACTCGTACCCTTTCCGTGTTTCACCCTCGGACGCCTCCATTCTTTTTATATCGCAACTTTATTAACGCATAAAGGTCTTGTGATGGCCCCTTAAGAATTAGGATGCGTCTCGGACCGCGTTAGACGCAGTCGCCTTGAACAAATGGAGTGACGATCTTAGCGGGCCCACAATTCGCCCCGTTGCGGCCCTGGCAATTAAACGTTAACGTTCCAAATTTGAATTTTCTCTAGTTTTATTCTTTTCTTTTTTATTGTTCGAAAATTGTTTTATGGCTTTTTCTAATTGAATTTCCTTCAAACAAAGAATTTTAGAGTAATGTCTATAAAAACTGTTACTGTGCCTGTTACGAGTGTATTACACGAGATGATGGGAGAAAGAAGGGTATCTACGTAAAACCAATCGGATTTACATGTCTGCCGGCTGTACTAAAACGAAATCATGAATGAAGCGCAGTATAGGAAACCGAAAACATTATCCTTATGCTCCCATTTTACGACCTTTACCCCCATCGAGTCGAAAGGGTCACATTCGTACGACACGCTGTAAAAGCGTCCCGTCCCGCTCCCCCATCGCGTACACCCATAAAACCGAGCGAGATAATCACGAAGATGAGTCGAAAATTATTTTTTTTATTATCACCATCGGCGGTGCTCTTTTATTTCCTTTTTACGGTCCGAGTACCTCATAAAACGACAATAAACTTACTATTTACAGACCATCAGGAAATTGTTAGCCGAAGAGGTCTCTTTACGACGCATGTTCGCCTGGTGGCTGGAGCGACTGATGCACTCTTTACGATTGAGTAGCTGTAAAATGAACGAATGATACATTATACCCCCGAAGTGTATCACGTCGGGAAACCAGCGTCAAGTTTTACAGGCCCATGAATATCTAGGTGGAGAGTAAATTTGTATTAGGGGAGCGTTTAAAAGTCTATTTGTTTTGTTGCCAAAGTTCGCAAAAACTACAAATAAAAATAACATTACATAAGACATTTCTTTCGTAGATACGCCAATGGGACCAACGGCCTCCATTCGAATCTAAAAAAATAAAATGAAAAGTTCAAACGCGCTTATTCAAAAATACTGGCCACCAATTTACTTTATATTTTGTCACTAATCTAATCAAGTATTTTTAGGAATAACCAAAGCCAACCTTGTAGATTCTCAAACCGATAAGTAGGGCCAACATGAAACCATAGCAATTGCTAATTTATTTCGAAAATGTACTAGGGAAACATTGAGCTTCTCACGCAAGTACTAGGCGCTCAGCACGCAAATGTACCAAGCGGTCAGATTCTTCAAACGCTACGAAGTACTAGGACCACATTGTAAGAGTTCAATACGATGTACTAAGGTCTCATACATTGCAAGAGTTATTTTATAACCGTGCCGGCTCTGAACAGAAGCTCAGTGAGCACTTGAATTTTATTATTGGGGAATTTCGTCAAGAGTTTTAATAATAGTTATTAACTGGCTGCCTGTGTTAGCTAATACACGCGTTAAGTGTTCCTTTTTTATGATTTAACGCCGATTCTCGGTCGATATTACAGCCCATAAATTATATAAAGGATTACCAGTTAAATTGTTGTACAGTATGTTTGCTTACAACCGTGGCGATGATAGATTTACTACTTCAACGATTTGAAAAGTATTGAAAGAAAATGGCACCATTGCCGAATCAAACCGTTTATTCTAAAGTGAGCGATTTACTTTCGTGTTAGTTTGCAATAATATAGCGACATTACACGATGTTTCGCAATATCTGCGCGCCTGGTACAACAGGCCGCGCAAAGGATTTCAATATTGTGAATTCCGCGGATGCTCTCCTAGTGCGTGTAATGAATTTCGGCATTGTCTTGCGGTTTTTCGGTTTGAACCCCCCGTCCCTAGAATTCGAATTTACTTCCTCTGTATTGGTTTAAGTTGTGTACATAAATTCCATGTAAAGACGAGCCCATTTAAAAAATGTTGATACGAAATTCTCGGCCGGCCTTTTCGTGAGGCAAAGACATCGTAGGAAGGTACGCGTCGCGGCATGGCACGGTAGTTATGCCCAAATATATGGAAATAAGGGTGGTATTATTTAGGTCCGGCCATTCGTATGATAAAACAGAACCACTGATATTTGCCCGCAGACAATTTCTATGGAGATTTCGGTCTTGTTTCGGGTTTGAATCTGTGCATGGGCATGATAAACGGCCAGCTTTTCCTTTTGCGAAAATACTGCGTCGAACGAAACGCGAGCGGCGAAGAAAGGTGGACTCGTAAATTAGACGGACTGTCTTAATTACCAGGGCTGTAGAGGCGGGTATTAGAAATGGCCAGTACTAAAACCAGGATTCGGAATTTAAAACAAAACGCGAGTTAATTTTTTAATGTTGTTGCGGCTGCGGTAGTTTCGAGTTTACGGCTGTGGTCGCGCCCGGGGCGAGCGGCGTTCTAATTAAAATCGCCCCGTTTTCTGTGGTATTCATTTTCATCCAAACGCCTTTTTGTTATGCTCTCCTGGTTAGCTTGCGTTATTGTTGTGGGTTGTAACTAATTTACATGTTAATGAGTTGTCTGTAATGATGTTATTTAAAGTCTTCAACGGATCGATACGTAATGTGATGGTTCGTAATATCTAATTATCTCTTGAGAATTTGCATTCGTAATCATTCAAAATACTAACATTGAAGAGTAGGAAAAATATGCACTTCTGGTCTCAATTTACTTGAGTGTGTTACAATTTATAAAGTAGCGTTTCAATCATACGTTTTACCTGTGAAATTACTTACATCTTCTCTCGTGTCATCGTGTGGGACATCGAGTTGACGAACGACCCGAGTTTATGCCGTTTGATGCTTAGAATTCATTAGTGTCGACTAAGTATACTTGTGGTTCTAACCTGTGTACTTAATCGACACCCATCATAAAGGCAAGCATATTGTTAGTGCCGTATGAGGCATCAAAGAGACTCTATGGTTTCATGTATTCCTAGTACAGTTTTAGGCGATAGGTTGACAATCTATCATGTTTCTTCAAAAACTAACCTGGTAGAATGCCACGCGTTACTAGTATAGAAATGACAAGATACACTTGCAAAATTTGCGGGCAATGGATGAGCAGCGGTAGCCCAGATGGAAGAGGCGTCGCCACTAGTAAGTTGCAAGTTGAAATCCTGTCCTCAGTAGAAAATATTGCAAGTTTTCTTTAATTGTATACCCAACAAGGGAAGTGTTTTAAAATTATGATATTCAATCAATCACAGAGCAACGTTAAACGTCATTCGCTGTCACCTCTACGGAGTTTTTTTTGGTCTGTGTATTCAATGAATGATGTTATTAATTAGCATTTGACAGGCGTGACGACAACAACTGGTTTCACAGTCGCTCTGCCTACCCCACAAGAGATACAGTCATGATGCGTATATGTGTACTCACAAACCGCTAGCGGTTAAACTCTAACCGGGAAAGTGCGTGCAATCATTCCGCCTAGTTAAGTATGACGCGTTTTTTAACCGCGCGCATGGTGTACACGCCGTTTTTCATGCGCGCTAATACGCGGTTTCGATCACGCCGCATTTTATCGTCTGCGGATATTCTACTTAGGCATAGTTTATGGGTTTTCGCTATCAGGAAACCGCTCGGACGTAAAATGGTAACGTAGAATGAAATACTGCAAACGTTTTTTGTACAGAACCTTATTACTGAGACAGCCGTCTGTTTGTCTGTCACGTCTTTTAAACTGTGTTGTTTAGGTGAAATTTTGCAAGTGACCGATAGCGAAAACTCAAGACGGGCTGGTGATAATGTACAACTTTCCCCTAGGAACATAGGGCGAAATATGAAAGAAAAATCTGGACCTCCGGACAAAATTACCGATTATTCTATTATCCTTGGGGAAAGTTGTTCTATATCACCTGCCTATTTTGAGATTTCGCAATCAGTCACTAGTAAAATTTCACCCAGTATACTAAAGTGTATTTATTCAGATCAATTTCATACTAACAGTATAAATAAACACATAAGTAGTTGAAATTTTCACATTTGATGTATTTCTGTTGCAATTTTAACATTTACTTTTGCATTTTTTTTATAATTGTACAGAATGTTTCTAGCTTCAGCATTTTTTAACTTTTAAAACTGAATGGCGGACACCAGATGACCAACATTTCTTTTGGAGAAAAACAAAAGCAGCACATAATTTACGTACGAACAATTCCAAGTCCGGTAGCCGTAGGACAATGACAAAAAAAATGCTTTCCATTACCATCTGGCGATTGTTTAGCAGCATAAATAGGCGCAGGGCACAGGTGGTTCTCGTTTACATACATAATCGCGGAGACAAAGGTCTCTGGTCCACCGTGGCCTGCCAGTAAAGCTCTGCGCGCTTCTGTGCCCCTGGTACCCATTGTAGCTAATGCTAATGAATATTAGGAATGTTTAAGAAGAAAAAAAATAGACGCAATAGAGATGCAACCTTATTTAACACACACACATCACGCTTTTGTTACTTACGGGGTAGGTAGGTAGAGAGTAAACGATCGTCAAAATGTGATCAAAATGTGACAAGTATTTCAGGAAAAATTGTCAGAACAGAAACGGCGAGTTAGCATGCCCTCTGAAGCACAGAGTCGTCTTTGTGGTTCAGCCAACAATATCTAAATCCTATCTTCGGGAAAGTAGTTCCTTATCACCAGCCTGTCTTGAGATTTCGCTATCGGTCACTTCACTAGTAACATTTCCCCCTATTTAATGTGCCCCAAATATAATCATTCATTGACAATAAAGTACATTACGTAATTTTTCGGCTGGTGTCGCTCAAAAATACATAGGATGTGTCCATTTCTTTGAGTCAACTCTTTAAAAACGACAATAAAATCCCCTAAAAAACTTGCAAACACCAAATCACCATGCAACACTGTAAAGATTTCACACACTTCACACTAATCACATCAACCGGTGCCCCCCAGCGGCACGGACCGTAACACAGTTACCAACTTACCGCTGGCACTCCGTTCGAGTGGTCGCAGATTCGATTACTGTGCACCAGGGGCTTGGAGTAGTGGGGAGTTAAGATATTTAAGTTATCGGGTTTGGAAGATAGTATTTGTGTTTAGGAATTTTGATACATAAAAAGATAAGATAAAAGTAGTAGGCGGTTGTTAACTGTAACACCAGGGTTCATCGGGTCATAAGACGACTCCGTGTCCCACACGAAAAGAAGAAGATATAACTAGGCTATTAAAAATTATGGATCCAGCAGTTAACTCTGTTTTTAAAAATTTAAACAATTCCGTACTAATATTATAGGTATATCTGAGAGTTTGTGTGTGTATGTATGTTTCTTAGCTCTTCACGCTCAAACGGCTTGACCGATTTGGATGAAATTTGAAACACAAGTAGAGTATAACCTAGAATAACACATTAGCCACTTTTTACCGCAGGAAAATAACTATTACCACGGGAAAATGAGTGGCAGCGGGTAAAACCGCTGGGCAGAAATCTAGTAAACTTAAATTCAAACAAATAAACTCTAAAGAACTATCAATCCCTATTGTCCCTAACAGCACCCTAAACCGCCTGATACAGTTACCTCAAGCACTGATTATTCGATTTGGCCACGATTACAATACGCAAGTGTCGTTCACTCACTCATTCAGTTATTCACTCACTCGCAGACCCACTTTGTTGCTCCTCGGGTTTTGAAGAGTTCTAAGAGCCGGAGAGGTGGCTACGTCAGAAGGTTTAATACTTGATGAGCAACTTAGGCTGAGCAGATTTTGCCATTCTTATATTATCAACACATTGGGTTGGCATTTTTTCATTGAGGCATAAGATGTGTCAGAGAATACTACTTGATTAAAGTACCATATGTAAGAAAGGGAAGAGCGATGATCTTCGTAAAATGGCTGGGCAAGACTGGATAGAGCTAACCGAGGATTGTACTCACTGGCAGGCAGTTGAGGTCAACCTACAATTATATTTCATCGTTATTGGCCTTAAACGTCTATGACGGACGATTTACTCAGTGTTTGTTTTTGTAATGACGAAACCGATACGGGAGTAGCATGACTTTCCGCACACTTTACAAGTGAAGGTGAAATTAGAAACTGGCACAATGCTGTATAGCTGTCGTTTTTTTCTTCCCATATGACATAAATGTCCAGCAGTGGACTTATATAAGCTGATTGTGATATTTTAATAGTTTGTGGTGAAACACGGTCAAGCTTGGTGAAATTTTGCATGCCAATTCCAGGCAGAATAATGTCAAACTTATTATTATATGACATCTCAAAATCAAATGCACTATTGTTCAGCAAAAATAAAGAATTGATTGATTGAAAAAATGCTTATTAGTTTAGTGATCTCGTCAAATGGTAGGTTCTTTGATGTAGCCATCTCTCGGTCTACATGAGTTTTTTGCGACACTATCCGCGGTTTGATAGTTGAAGTGCGTGCTTGAGTTTTGTGATGCGCTATTTGGGGTGGAAAAAGAGCATTTTGTGGGAAGTGATTGAAATGAGGCTAGAGTTAGGAGTGAAGGAAAAATTTGGTGGAATTTTTACCCACAGGAATGAACTGAAGTATAAAAAAAATGATATTTTGTAGGTTAAGTCGGTTCCGCTGTTTAGCGGCTAAGTAGTGTCTTTGTTTTTTGTAAAAAATCTTGGGTATCTAATAATGAACTATAAAAAGGTGTTATAAATGATAAACTACATTGAATAACTTAAATATGTCACGCCTATATGCGGGGCAGATCGTAAAAAACGGACATTTACGCCTCGTCTGACAAAAATTTGTGGGAACACAGAAAATTGTGCATCACATAGTGGCAGGTTGTCGGCCCATCGCCGAAAATTGCAAAGCACATGCATCCCTCGAGTCCCTTACGTCACCCATGGGAAAAAAATGCATGATGCTATTCTAAGCACACGACAATAACTTAAATATTATTTCTGTATCAGCATAATAGCAATTTTTAAGACATTTTGAACCAATTCAAAGAAGAAGTCGTCAACATAAGCTTAAGACGTCGTCAATGTATGTGTGCGTGTTTGAGTTATGCTTCGAATTTCGAATTTCATACCAGCCAGCCACTTCCCAACGTGTTCCCGAAATTGATATATCCTGTATCGCCATTTTGTTGACGTTAATAGTTCCGAACAATATAGTAATCATACAAATAGTTGTATAATTTAAACCAGAATCAAGCCGCCTCATTTAAATTCGCGAGGTTCAGCTATGGATGTTACATAATAAGTGTGTAGGTAATAAAAATAAACGCACTTAGTTTTTACTAATGTGGTTTCACTTGTTTTAATACCGGGTGTCACAAAGAAACATAACATAACATAACATAAATATACTTTATTGCACAAAAACAAGAAATGGACATACATAAAGAAAAGAAAGAGTACAATATAGGCGGTCTTATAGCTAGGTAGCTATTTCTACCAGACAACCTTAGGGTAAAGGAGAGTAGATTTGAGATGCGGGATAGTGCTTTTACGGTTCTATAAAATACATATACAATAACACCTACATATTTTACATAAATAACAATATGAGTAAACTACTACATACCTTATATTACAATAAACTAATACATATTATACATTATTATAGAGAAATATGCATGTTCATTCAGATTAAATGGACAGGGGAGAAAAACAAAACAGTATAAGTGAAAATCACTTTAATCACAAGAAACCTACCTTCCAGCTTACTATATAAATAATTTGGTCGACTTTGTGAACGAAAAAAGCAAATTATTTTTTTGAGTCATCATAATCATAGTAAAGGATAAGATTTTTTATTATGTCTCTTCTCTGATTATTTTATTAAGTTTAAAAAGAAAATTGAGCTTAGCTGGAGTTCTAGCTTAAAATAATAATAATTAATAACGATATCTTCACTATCACTAAAAACTAAAATGAAGTCGCTTCCGGTATGTATGCTAAGATCTTTAAAAGTCGGATTTTGATGCGGTTTTTTTTGGTAAGTAGATAGAGTGATTCGAAAGAAAGGTTTTTATGTACAATTTATGCAGGAAAAGGGTCCTTTACCCGCGGGAAAACGGTTAATAGCGGGTTAAACCGCTGGGCGGGCTGCTAGTTAAAAATATTTCAAACTCGTATAATATAATCTGTCACCAAATCAACACAGGTTAGATAGAAGGTAGAAATCACAATCCAATCTAATAATTTAAAAAACTCCAAGATTAAATCTTGATGTAGATCTTTGAAACTTTGTTTTTGAACGCACCCCTCTTAGTATTCCCAATTCAAACGCACTCAATTTGAATAACGCTTCCATAGAATACTAATGTCATGCGCAGTTTAGCAAAATTCAATCTATTGCTGCCTCTGTGGTCTAGCTGTGTGAACCATACGTATTGTTGTCACAAGATGATGGTATTGAGTTCGATATTGGAGTATCAAATGATTGTGAGGTTGTTGCCAGTTTGGTTAGGTAACTGAAGGTTATGAGATGATGTAGTTACTAAGATAGTTCTGAGCTTAGGAGGGCATTTTGGGACGTTGGTGCCGATCACTGGTTTTGATATTAAATATTCATCATACGAACCATGTCAGAGCCCTAAAAGGCGGCAATAAAAACCCCTGATAACAGGGTTCATTAGCTCGTTCGTCGACTCAATAACTTTGAAATATAAATCGAGCATAAATATGTTTTTAAATTTATTCAATTGTAATTTTTAACGCCAATAAAGATGTGTTGGTTAAAGTGATATTATCGATTTGATATGATCAGGAACGATAATGAGTGTCACTTCAGCATACAAATCCTTTTTATATGTTGATGACATTGTTTACGATAAAATACACAATACATTTGCTTAGCATTAAAATATTATTTTTTACACTAGACTCAGATAACTCAATGTAATTTTAACTAGCTCTAGATATAATTCAAAAACTGGTTGTATTTATACAAGTTCAACGCACATTCCAAATTCAAACACAATCGATCGTTGCGTAACCCAAATCGATGCCACAAAAACAAGTAAACCGACATAGTGATGTGACACCTTTACATTTTTATTGTTTGACACCTACACGACTCAGCCGTGTCACTGGGTGTCACACGAGTGCTTGCATTTTTGAGTCAATAGATTACTGTAGTTATTTGTCGAGCCCATTGAGCCTTGAGTGGTTTTAAACAAACATCGTTCAGACGAGAACAGGGGACCTCTTGTACTCTTCTGCTGCCTTAGTAAATAAATACCACTATAAACTACATATTTATTTAGAAAAATTTAATCTTTGACGTCGAGCGCTCTATCTCTTTCCGGACGTAAGCTAAACACTCAGATGTTTTTGTGTATAAAATTTGTTTGAGCTACAGATTCTGTTAGTTTTTCTCACGGAGCCGGTAGCGTTTCGAAATTTGAAATTAATTTCATTCCAACTGGCGCTGAAAGAAACGTCTTTCGTTCGGATGTTGTATCATTTATTAGTCAAACAAACATGAAAGGGTTCGCTTTCAAAACGTCAAAGCATTTTTACGTGGATTCGAAACTGTGGCCATGAGAAAAGCGACAAGCGAAAGCGGGAACGGGAAGAAACATCATCGCATTACATATCACCACATCAGCCTACAGCAGCAATCCACTGCTCGAATAGGCCTCCCTAAGGATACGCCATACGGCACGATTTCCCGTTTTCGCCATCCAGTCACTACCAACCAACAAGTGATCGGTCTATCTGGCCGGAGGGCGTCCTACGCCACAACATAAATTCTTCACAGCTACCACAATCGCGTTTTTCATTACCACGCCATCTGACAGTTAAAATAATGAAATACAAATGTCTAACCGTGTCTATTCTATTACGAAACATAATAAGCGAGTTCTCAGTCAGAAAGGCTGTGGAAAGCAACATTAATTAACACAAGTGACAGTTTCACAAGACATTCGTTAGGTATATCGCGTCATTACTCATCTGTTTCTATTTCCAATATACTTAAACTTTTTCAGATGCCAAAACTCGTGTCGCTTTTGAGAGTTAATTAATTTTAACTGACGCAAACGAAAGTAGAATAGAGTAGGTAGGTACTCATGGAATTGTAGCTTTAATGAAATGAAATGAAAACTTTTGAGCGACAAATGTCATTTATCATATCAAACAAGTGTGTGAACAGACTTCGTCATTAAATAACTTTTGATCAAATGGGTAGAGACTCTCTACTCGGATAAATTCATGTCATGAGAGAGCTGACAAAATATAGAAATGTTTTTTTTTTCGAATTTACAAAATTTAAAAAAGAACGTTGTAAGTAAGAACCAAATACTTCAACAAGATCTGTGTACACAAATTTTGAAATAAATCCAGCCATAGTCAACTAAACGACGCGATACACAAACTGGAGCGTATCTCGGTGACTTTCTTACCTCAACAAACACTGACCGAAGATTAGATAGCACCGGATGTCTGCCGAGATCAGACGGGCGGCTATAGACAACATTTACATAGCTACCGCCGAAATGATAACGAAAACTGGGTCCTTTCCATTGAGCAACGAAATGCAAACAAACTGAGCAATTAAAAAAGCCGAGTCACATCACTATTGTAATTTACTTTTGAAATTCATAATTCGAACGAACACTGCTGCCAGTAAACACATTTTAATGATGACAAAATCCAGGACCTTTCTCATTGAGTAATGAACCAATAAAGAATAAACTGAGTAATTTAAAAACCTAGTCACCGACAGGTCCCATCACTATTGTAATCTATTTTAAAAATTCGAAATTCAAACACATGCTGCCAGTAACAACACTTTAATGAGATAAAAACGAAAAAAAGGTGCGAACGATGGAACCTCCCATTGTTATTCCAAAATAATCGTAACGCACCGATAATGTGGCAAATTCGAATTACCAGGCGGGCATGACGTAATTGCTGGTCGCACGCGAAGTGTCTATCAAAATTATTTTCGTATGGGGTGTTTTTTTTTCTTATGCACCCCTGGTAGGTGCCCCTAGTAACGAGGGCGTCGTGGGATTCTCTCGCACCTATGCCGGACACGCAAGCCCCGTCAATACAGATAATTGTTTCATTATTCTTCTATTAACTTCACTCAAGCGGCATTTATGCCTCTGGGTATCTTAAAAGGTGACTAGGAGATAATTTTGGGGGATAAGAATACCTACATTTGTAGTAGAAATGCCTAAATAAATAAAATATACTGAACGCAACATCTTGCATTGAGCTGGTCATGAGTATTGAGTATGGCAAATACCAGGAGATCAAATGACTATCAGAAGACTTTTGCGGCTGTTAATGATAACAATAATACAAAAACTGATATCCACAATCTGGCAAAATAATCTTAAAAGCTAACCACAAACTTAAAACCAGTAGCTATGATCATGATGACCTAGCCACAGCTACCAGGCGCCCATAAACCGAGAAAGGTGCGCAATGAAAAAGCAGTAATGACAGCCATGCATTTAGAAAATGCAACAAGGCGTAGGCAAAAAGCAAAGCAAAGTAACACGTCTAAGGCGTTAAAGGCGAGGTAAAGAAAGGTTCATTTGAAACTAAACGGCAGTGCGACTACGAAGGAAGTAGGGTTGCAAACATTGAAAGCTTTAAAATCGTATATATTCTTTTCAAATAAATGAAGTTGACTAGTAAGAATATGCCCTGCCTAATAGAAAGCTGTTGCCGTAGCCGATGGATGTTTAAAGTGTCTGCAATACTTATATCACTTGCACTTAGTGATCCTGATTACACCGCCTATTTTGATGATTGCTTAGCGGGCGGGTTGGCACGGCATTGCTCCAATTTTGAAATGCGACATGCTATAAAATATGATAAATTAATATTGTATGATATTCCAATTCCTATTTTAGGATATTTTTCTTTCTAGTGTTCCTAGTAAGACGTTTGCAACACCGTCGCTAGTAGTTGCAACACTAATAAAGACACCTCGCCCGGTCCGAGGCAAACCGCTGGGCGTGGTCCTCCGCCCCACACCTCCACTGGACAGACTTTACAGTTTATAGACGAAGAGGTAGCTATGAGGAACATTGTGTTGTTTGAACAGAGTTAGACCAGCGCTCAACACACCCAAACAGAAGCCCACTGACAGACTTTCTATTTTACAAACGAAGAGGTGTAAGTTAATGCTAGGTACATGAAGGGGTGTAAGTAAATACTACGTGAAGGGATGTACGATATTATCATGCAAAGAAATAAGACCAAATGTATGACATCTGATCTTTAAGGATTTTTGATAGGTCTCGCTTACAAGTAAAACAAACCAATAGTGTAAGCTAGTACCATGTAAGCCGAACGGTGCGACTGGCAGGTTTTTTTTATGGCGGGACATCAAAAGCAATTATTCCAGCAACAAATTTTACCTACAATAAAATTCGACTTGCAATAATACCTTTTGAAATGGCTAATATCTAGGTTATCTAATCAACACCTAGGCAATCTGTACACCATTTCACATAGCAACCTCTCCGTCTATTTCAGTTTACACCTCTATACAGCTTTCTGCGTTTTACGAGCTATCTTTTCCACGTTTTGTTGAGACCGAAATTAGTTTTGAGCAGTTAAAGCGAGGCACCAGAATAATTGCGAAGATGATTTTAAATTCTCAGGACTTGTGTTTGGTATTTGTGAGACTTGTGGAAAACACAAAAAATCTCGACGACCTATGCTAAATTACTTTTATTTTAATTTAGCTGTTATTAAGTATATGAAGAAATTGTAATACCAGAACTTCAAGCGGTGATTGATTCAGCTCATGCAACTAAACTGAAAACTTATCCCAATTAACATAGGACGACAGTTTTTCGTTTTTTGTTCTACATAATGTTCTGTGGGGACAGTTATTTAGATTGGTTCATTCCTTGAAATATTTCCAACTATTGTACATATTGTGTAAATTCTCGATCACCAATTCCATCATCAAAGTCTATCCAAAGTTAGAAACCAGCATTGCGTGCACGATTCTAATTGGTAGCCACACCCGCCCTACAGGATGGCTGTATCTAATTAATCAGTGCCTCTTCGATATATTATGTTGTTCGTGTTATGCGCCGTGTGATGCCGGCTTAGAATAGCATCACCCCATTACTTTCCCGTGGGTGTCGTATGCGGACTCTACATGTGTACCTATTGCAATTTTAGGCGATACACAAATTTCGGAATGACTCTTAAATGTTTAATTTCTGATTTGACAGCCATTTACGCTTTGCCTATCCCGGACTTGTGTGTTCTTTGTTTACTATGTTCACGTTATTTTGAGGTAATGTGGCTGGAACTTTCTAGTTACTTTTAGATTTTTTAGTTGGATTGTAGACATTTTTCGACACCAATTCTGCAAAAAGGCTGTCTCGCCTTCAAAACGAATAAACCCCATTAACTCTATTTCCGTGTACTTCATCAGAATTTCAAAATGGATTCCAGGTCTACTTCTCATATTCGCCGACTACAGTTTCATAGTTGTTTATCGCACCGTTTCCAAACGTTAATTGCTATTCGAGGAAATGCGCGCAGAAGCTACAAGTTGCAAGACTATCTTTTACTTATTCAGCTACTTCTTTCTTACTGTCTAAAATATTATCATAGCCTTTTCCTACAACTGATTTTATGAAGAAAGTTCAAGTCAAGAGTACCCTAAACCAACGAGCATGTATGAAAAGGTTGATGAATGTTGAGGAAGCGAAAGAGGTGTTTTATGACTGAAGCGACTAAATAGATAATTTTATATTAAAAAATATACGTACTTACACACACTACACTACACTTATTATAGCTACTTATTCAGAGTTCTTCTGTCTGGATAGGATTCAAACCAGTGATTTCGACGCTTTTAACTGACATCAATAAATATACCTGATTGATTCGCTGCTACTGGCTAGGCTCTGATGTAAAGGCGTCACTAGTACTCATAGCGACAGTCACAGATTCAAATTTTGCTACTTTTCTTAAAATCGTTTACCTTACTAGCTCTTCTAAATCCAAATATTCTTAAGGCAACTAATCGTGATAATGTTTACTCTACTCGCAATATTAGCTCAGTGTCGTAAAGATACTGCTTGAAGGTACATAGTACGGCAATCTTTGATAATGTTGATAAGGTAAACATAGGCGTCTTAGAAGACCGTGTTAGAAACATAGTTGTCCAGATTACACCAGAAAGTGCTTTGTTCTAGAAGACATAGATATATACTTATTTATTTGTATTTGGAAGATTTACAGACAAATTTGAACTGCATATAACTAGATAGATAGAGTATAACAATGCTTTTGACAAATCTCCGCAGATAGAACACACATATCACGCCTTTATATCTTTCAGGGTAGGCAGAACGTTAACGGCCGTAAAAATACAGTCGCCATCGCCACGTCTGACAATTATTTAAGGACCGTTTCAGAAAAATCGTGTTTCAGTCAGGTTGTTAGGTTCCGCCTAAAATTTTAACAAACATGAAAACTTCGTTCAACACAGCCGTCGAGACACCCGCAGGGAATAAGTGGGGTGATGCCATTCTAAGCCGGCATCACACGGCAGGACACCGAGTCTATAAACGAGCCAATTTTTTACTGCCTAATAGTCTTAGTTGTGTAACGACGTAATCTAAGTAATCATAGACATTAACTAAAACCGACGGCTTAACGTGTCCTCCGAAACGTGAAACAATCTCACAAAGTGATGAATACACAAATATCACCTTTGAGTGTTATTTTTCGCTGTTTCTTGTAAACCTGCCACTCTGACATGTCAAACGGTCCATCGAACCGTGATTCTTGTTTCTCTTTGATCTGTCCAATTATCACATCATCTTCATACTTCCCTGGTGTTTCGTCTTTGAAATTTATGGAAACCTTTTGAGATTCGCCTGTCAGTCGAGACGTAAAGGAATCAGTTACTTCATTTATGCAAAAAAAAATGTGATTTGTCTTTTTCTCATTAACATTATCAACTTCAAAATCTAAAACTTTAATATCTCTAACATTATTTTCCCTTGAGAAACATATACTATTATTGTAATCAAATTCACATCCATTAGATGGTAAAAACTCTCCTCGGTAGGATTAAGACTCTCCATAAACTTTTTCTAATCTTTCTATTCTACTAATGCGTTTTCTATCTTTTTTTTGTTACCATTGTTTCTCGAGCAAGTACCAGGGCGGAAGCATCTAACGGAGGTGTATTTATTATTACAACGCGATATCAAAGGATGTACACTGAACTGGGCGCGGTTCTTGGAAGGCGATCGTTCCGTGCCCCTTTTGTCTTTCCGTCTTTCGTTACATTAGTACTATTTGTGTGATTTTTGTTCGTGCAACATTGTTTGTTTTTGTCATTACTCTAACCAAGGAAGTTATAAATAAATAATTGTACTGCAGTTTCTTTCTGCACACTGATTGCATATGTCGAGCTATTCTTTGATGAGTATTGTACTACTAGGACAGCAGAAGAGACACGCGGTCGGGCATATAAAATTAAATAATAATGAACTAATCGGGCCCAGAGCGGCCGCCCTACGAACAATAGACGCGTTAATTTGTGCCCTTTGTCCGCTCGAATAGAAAATTTCATGTTCAACCGCCAGTCGAAATGGCGGCATTTTCATTTTATGGCGGTAGAGTTTTAAATGTAAATCACCGAGCTTTGTATTGAGACAACTCGTTAAGTTATTATTGGCTGGATTTTCAATTCCATTTGCAGAACATTTCGTATTTAAAATTGGAATTTATTCACCGTTCTATTTAGAGTTTTGTTTTGTTTTTAATATTTGACATGACAGTGACGCGAAAAAGAAAGTAACGTTCTATTTTCAAATAAAGTTCGGAATGGCTTTTCCAGTAGTTACTGGGAACAGAGAAATTGGGCGCGTGATGCCTTTGATTCGTGCGTCGACGTTAAAGCGTTGCCTGGAACCGAATGTTTGTTTGTCTGGCTGTAAAACTGTTGGGAATCGTAAACGTTCGTGTGTGGCCAGCCCTTACGACGAAATCTGAACAGATGGACCGACATCAAAAGACTCTGCGGTGATAAAAAAAAGTTAATGTGAATTAGAAGTAACAACTTAGTACTGGAATACTGACGTGTTAAGGTGCGCTCAGATAAGAGACATCCAGACGGTCGTAATTCTAGCGAAAACCTCTTGCGTTACATTTATTTTGATTTAGTCTTTAGGCGTGTTTCGTGTGCGTATTTTTCGTGTATTTTCTTGGTCGTTACACACCATATATCCCGGGTTAAGGCGCGCGAGGGGAGGAACTGGAATAGCGTCGCCATTTTCCAGGTATTTTCCGCACTCCATATTGGCGGGATTTGTCGGAGCGCCGAATCATTAGTTGCGAATCTCCTATAGCTCCATGAGGCCCTGATACCCGGAGGAAAACTAGAAAAAACTATTGCCGATTTTACTATGGATATGTTTGTTTTTCTTATTCGGATTTCCCATTTCTATGATGGAAAAACACGTAAGGAATGTCAGAGGTCAGTCTAAAGTCTAACAATAGTAAAATCGTTATTAAGGAATTACAAAGGTTATGCAGTTATACTCGAATTATCTATCAAATGAGTGTTTCACAAATTACAGGCCCGTCGTTCCACCAAAATTACTTGCGAACAGTCGAAACTGTACAACAATTTCCCGCTTAGTAATCACCGCATCGGTAATAATAAGCAGGCAATTATAACTCGCTCTAATACTCCATTATCAGACGTCTGCGGATCGCGCCGGCGTTATTAACCGGGATTACGGGATACCGGGATACGGGGATTTGCCCGGATCCCGGGACCGGTGGGTATGATAAAAGATATGTGAGGACTGAGGAGACCCCTTTTTGCGCGCTATCGAATTCACGTTTGCCTTGCTCGAGGGTAGCTCGGAGGATTTCGAAAATGGAACCGAATTTGTTTTTTAGAAGAAACTCTTGCTGGCCTGTAACTGTTTTAAGCATTTGGATTTAAAATGGAACCAAGAAGAGAATGCTGGCCGAAAACCAGTATATTTGTTTCTAAGATGATCATAACATTTCGATAAATCACTGTCATTTACATACTATTGTTACATAAATCATCTCGTAAGTTATTTTAACTAAGTTCCATTAACTAATTGAAAACAAAGACCGTCAACCAGATGTTTAATCTGTAGCGGAAGACTTTTTTGCTCAAAGGGCGCACCAAAAAGGATTCCCTATTGAATCCTCAAGGGATAAGGGCGTAAAAATAATGTACAAGCCATGTACATTACATCGGTGGAACTAGGCTCGCATGAGCGCTAGGATGTCGTCCCCCGGTATCTGGCTACAAGCGATCGCACTTAGCCGCGTCACCGTATCATATCGCGGTGCAGCGCTATCAGTCAGCGTCGCGCGCTGCATTAGCGCTGTCGCCGCGTCAATAAATAACAGGACACCTCCTCGCGTCGTCTGCTATCCTGGTACGTCGGCACTCGTTAGGTTCTTGAAATGTTTGTTTGATTTAGCTTGAAAACCCCAAGATGGCGAAAGATCACACTGTGCTAAGTTGTGATAGTTTCCAAAACTATCATTTCACTCATCAATGTCACAACAGCCCAAAGTTGGACATGTAGCTCCCCCTCCCCATTGGGGGGTATTATCATATTCACCACTCCACAAAGTAGCCCGTTACCACGGTAAATTTATCTTCTTTCCGACACTCACGGGCAGAAGTTGGACACAGGCTGGTACGGGTCTCACTTTAGTCAATATTAAAACATTAGTTTGAACCAAGATGTCTTTAGGTAGACCTGCTTCCAGCCAGTTTCATCTAAAACTTTTTAATATAAGACTTGAACATCCACTTCATACTAATGCTTAGTAGTTTACGTAAGAAAGTCCAAAAAGAATGTTAGCGGGAACAGCTCTCTAAAGCGCTAGCATTCCACTAAAGGCGGATGTGTTCTCGCTATTTATGTTCTCCTGGTACCCGCGGTTTCAGAGCACAAACTATTATTTACGGTTTTGTCTAAACGTTACGTTAAATATCAAAGTTAACCTCCTAGGTCACGTATAAATAGATGTTGTGCGTCAAGCCGGTCTTACTACGTACGTATGCAACGCTATTATTTTATACATGGTGTAGCTGTAATCACTCAGATTATTCGAACAATCAAGTTCATTCGGCCAGCATTTTGAAACTCCAAACGTAGTTCATTCCAAATTCAAAACGCTTCAGTTTTCGAAAGTTCTAATTTGCCACAGCAGAAACATACATCAGTATACCAACTTTAATCGATCATCAACTTTACCAAGAGTAGTGTAACGACTAATGACAAAAGTTGTTTGTGCAAGAGTGCAATCACCCCGCGGTTTAGGCGCACCCTGTACGGGCGCTTATTAAGACTCGCCTCCCACTCGCCGGCGAGGCACGCAACGCGCTTACGGTGGTATTACATGCCGGTGGGGCCAGATGCATTTCTGGAAGAAAGAAATCTGATTTCATCTTTAAAAATTGTGCCGTGTGATGCCGGCTTAGAATAGCATCACCCCATTTCTTACCCTTGGGAGTCGTAAGAGGCGACTAAGGGACTCGAGGGTGTGTATTGCAATTTTAGGCGATGGGCTGACAACCTATCACTATGGCGATGCACAATTTTCCGAATGACCCTCAAATATTTGTCAGACGTGGCGTAAATGTCCGTTTTGCGGTCATTTGCGCTCTGCCTACCCCGCAAAGGATATAGGCGTGATATGTATCTTTAAAAAGGTATTCTGGTCAACCATGTTGTAGTTAAAAGAGTAAAATGCTAAAACATAAAAAGTGCATTGCTCTGGAAAGCCCAGGAAAATTTTGGGGTGGTTTTTTTTATAACGACATAATAATTAATAAGTTTTGTTTCTTTAGATAACAAGTACCTTTTAATTTTAGTTAGCCTAATGCAAAACTTAATAGAAATTTGGTGTAAATAAATCTGTAATATATCTATATACTAGAATTTAAAATCTTGTAATTCCTATTCAACCAACAATCACATTGAGAGAATCCCAAGAAAGCCGCCATATAGCCCGACTGCAAGCCAGTAAGTGGAATCAGACGTAGTTTTCCAAGTAGGCCCGCCGCGCGTCGCACGGTCCGTCTGCACCGCTAGCCCGACGCTGGCAAAAAACGTCTACTGGATGCCATAAGATGATTATGATCGTAACGACCGCAAGATGTATAGAGTCTTTGCTTGGCGTGCATGACGTCAAATTCAGAGATTTAATTTAAATTTTTTTGTTGAATGATAGTCCTGATTTTCCGCTAGCTAAATTGCTGAATTCTTTTTCGCAATGGTGTTAACTACTTAAATTGCGTTACTATAGTGGCGTAACGTAACTTTATGCCTCGCTGGATCGCGGTGTAGGCAAAGCATAAAACATATATACATACATATATCACGCCTATATCCTTTGCGGGGTAGGCAGAGCGTAAAAGGCCGTAATAATCTTCATCACCATAATTTCTCTGAAATTAAAAAAGGTAATTAAAAAAACACTGCAAGGACAGGTTGGCAGCAGTCACTTAAAATTTTATTCTGCATTAACCTGAATAAAAAATCTGATAAAATTTACCAAGATCAGTGTTTCACGGCTGGAAACTTCGCTAACCGTGGTTTAGCTGTAACCCGCGTCGGTGGCACCGGGCGGTCGTGTCAGTATGTAAATAAAATTAACTGAATACAACCGCGCACGCTCAGTCTGCTGCTACCTACCTATACTACCTACTTTTAACTACAGTTAGTCTAGCTCAAATTGCCTCTATGGAGCATTCGTTAAGTTCGTCTCATGATCGATCCGGAGATTCGTATTTCGATGGAATTTATCATCTTCATGAGCTGAAATGTCCACTGCTGGACATGGCTCTAACCCTATTCGGGGACGTAGGTATATCAAGCGGGATGGCGAGCGCAGTGCAAAGTATTATATTTACAACGCTGCTTCCATTTTCCTGAATTTATTCCAGTCGCCATTTACGAGACCAACGGGTAGGAATAGGGTGATGCTATTCTATGCACAAAGCTAACAAAACATGTAAATGTCGCAAACTGTAGCTTGTGTTTTTTTTCTATTTGTGACAGGTACTAACTTGTAACAATTCGTTAATACATTCATATATCACGCCTATATCCCTTGCGGGTTAGGCAGAGTGGGCCGTAAAAACGGCCAATAACGCCACGTCTGACAAACATGTGAGGGTCATTCAGAAAATTATGTATCACCGTAGTGACAGGTTGTCAGCCCATCGTCTAAAATTGTAATACACATGTAACCCTCGAGTCCCTTAGTCGCTTCTTACGACACCAACAGGAGAGTAATGGGGTGATGCTATTCTGAGCCGGCATCTTACGGCGAATAAGTAAGTCACAGAAAAAAAGAAATGAATTTTAAGTGTACAAACCCTATTGTAGAAACCGACAGAAATTAATCTTGAATGGTTCTAAGATAAACTTTTAGGTGTTGATTGGCATTGATATGTCAAGTTGTTCAGTTCTGTCAAGTGGCAGCTGTCAACACGTCCAATTTGTCATGATACGCCTCTGATAGTGATGATAAGCTATCGGTGCGATAAACTAAAGAAAACAGTTTGTTTACATACATTTATCACGCCTGCATCCCTTGCGGGGTAAGCAGAGCGTAGACGTCTGTAAAAATGAACATTTGCGCGACGTTTGACAAATATTCAGAAATTTGCGTATCGCTATAGTGACAGGATGTACGCCGAGGGTCGTAGGTTCGATCCCCACAAGAGATTAATATTTGTTAAGTAATTTTCAGATATTTGTGTTTAGTCTGGGTGTTTTCTATGTACCTATAATATGTATTAATATACTAAAAAGTTTATAAGTATGAATATCAGCTATCCATCTATATTTATAGTTCTTATAGTACAAGCGGCCGATGGGGCGCAGTGGTAGTGCGACTGCCTGCGACGCAAAGGTTCCGGGATCGATTCTCGGTGGCACACTCACATAGTTGATATTTATCACTTTGTGAACTTGCAGGCTGAACCATCTGATTGTCCGGAAAGAAATGGTTCCGTGCATCGGAGGGCACGTTAAGCCGTCGGTCCCGGTTGCTGTTTATGATTACTTAGATGGTGGTCATTACACAACCTTGTCAGAGGCCTACTACTAGTAGTAAATGGTTGAAAATCTCTGACACCAAGATTCATCGTATCGTTGGACGACTGGGTGACCCACACAAAGAGTGAACAGAGAATACAAGCTTTGTTTAGTTTATGGCTAAACGGCGCTGTGTGAATTTGTCCACAATATTTATTTATTTATTTTTGCTCTCCGTTCACGAAAATAACCAATTCTCTCTTTTGTTTCAGATGCCATGGGTAAGTGTTTGGCTGGACCACATCTGCAAGACAACGGGAAGCGTTATAAATCATGACAGGCTGTTAAACTGTACAAGTTTCATGTTAACAAAAAAAATTCCAATCTCCATAAAATCTCGGCAAATAATTACTTTTGCCCGCCACGTCGCGTCGCTCAAAAGACAAAAATTAATAGAACATTGTTCATTTAATGGGGAAGTAAATTTGTGCTTAGAGTTTCAAATAAGCTAGAAAATGCTTTTAAATATCAAAATATTTCTTTAGGTTTTCGTTCTTAGGCTCTGAATCAAAATAAATCAGGGTTATGTTTCTTTTATTAGGTCCTTCTATTAGGTATTTTAGGTAAATTGTAACTACAATTACGAATAATGTTTTAAACATACAATGTATTGGAGAGTGTCCTTTTAAGAAGGCTTATTACCACGTTTTATCATTTCTAAACTGCCAATCAATACCATTCGAATCTCAATAAATTTTATTTAATTACAAAACTTTAGCTCAAACGTGATTTTCGTATCAAAACGGCTTAATGCTCCTTTAATTTTTGGCCTTTTAAATGTTTGCATACAAAGTTGTTTTGCTGTTGCTGAAAAATAATAACAAAATAAGACACTCATCATAATTGTGGTAACAATGTGTAAGGCACACAATTATATTAAAATTCAACATTATAGTGTGTCAAATTATCAGATTCAACTTGTTTGAGTAGTAATTATTAAGTAAAGTGCAACAAAAATGTAGAACTAAACTGACTGTCTAAAATACATAAACATTATAATCCAGCTGGAATGCAAAAAATATAAAATGTAAGTCGATCGCGAAACACTGGAAGTTCACGGATTCGCAGCGGTTCGTAAAGTTTGATTAGCCCATTAAAGCATGCTAATTTATTACTTTTATGGCCATTCGAACAACTCTCATTTGCCATAAACACACAAAAATAGATCATAAAACTTTAACGCTAACGTTTGCTACCGCTTGGCGCTGAAATCGTCTTTGATGGCGTTTTAAAACGTAACATTTTGACGCGTAATAGAAAATCAGCTAGGCAATTAACTGAGTGCACACCGTGGTGGATATTGGCTGTAAAATATTAAAAATAAAAACGAGATCAATTTTGTTTCGTCCAGAATTTTATTCATTCAGACGTCAAAATGACACATTCGAATTTGGAACGACACGCGGTTTTTCCGACGATATGTACAAAATGGCGGCGTTTTCATTTGGCGTTGCATAAAATGAATTAAATTGGAACAATATCAATCGGACACGGGAACACACTCAGGCGGTTTCGTTCGCTATTTATCATAAAATGCGGACTCGGCGCGCTGAAATTGGATATAATTTTCTCTTTCTTTCATTGTTAGTGCGAGCGAGAGGTTGATTTATTTTTTCTTCTATTTTCAAATGGTGTTATCGACTTGTCTGACCGTTGATTTGTTCGTGCCAGTATCGGCCACAATATTAATTACAGATACATAATGAGCTTTGTTTCTCGAAGGTAGATTGTGATCTGTTCTGTATAATGCTGATGGGACGGTTCAGTACATGAACCTTACCTAAATCTACTTAAGTTTTACTAAATCAAACTATATAATAATCAAAATTAAAAATACCTTTTTTTAAACACTATGATATGAATACATTTTTAAAGGCATAAACTCTACGTTGCCTATTATTATTATTTCTTAATCCTTCTTTAGATAAGCACAGTTAAGTGCCATTGTCTATTGTAAGTAATAATCACTGCCCACGGACCCCTAAAAATGATTGATGGTTCCGCATCCAACGGTAATAATCCCGCACTAATGTAAGCTCGATACGATACATATCGAAAGTCAGTCGATAATTACACAACACGATCAATTACAATAGAATCGATTTTATTAGGTATGAACATAGAGCTACTCTTTTTTCATCACTTGGGCAAGCCTAGTTTTTTAAATCCGGTACAACTCATGAAAAAAACGAACATAAATATCAGAGTCCTAGAATAGATATATTTTTTGTGTAATAAAATAAACACCAAATACAAATTTCACCTATATTTTTTTGAAACTATTTATAATTGCCAAAAAAATATAATGGTATCAATATCATAATGGTGTCAAAATAAACAGTATAAGGCAATTTATCCAAATGTTTAACTTGACAATGACATTGAATTTGTGTAGGTAATTGTTACATCATCTACTTGACAACGCAAGGTAACGTCCGAATTTCAAAATTAAACCAAAATCCTCATAAAAATGCCGAGTATCTCCGATATTTGGTTAAAAAAGTGATTTAGAGTTTTTCGACCGCAAACAAAGTCGTGAACTTTGAATTTAAAACGACTATACCTTAACCAAGCTAACTTAATATTTTTGACAGATGACAATTTGCCGGTCAACGTTATTTTGTAAAAGCGGTCGTATTTTTTACGTGTTACTTTCCTGTTGAATATGTAGGAACAAAAATACAACACGGGTTGAAGATTAAAAAAATAAGTTTAACACATTCCCAAAAGTCTTACACTAAGAACTAAGAACTGTTAGAAATACAGAGTTAGTTTGGATAAAGTACAACTTCATGATGGTGACTAGAGAATGCGCTTATAACAAATTAGTCGTTAATTATGAAAATCTTGAATGGCGTTAATTGTGCGTTGAACAAAACAAAGAATCGTGTGTAATTGTTGCAAATTGTAATTAAACGTATGAGATGTCAGTGTGATTGTCTGCTGTCAGATTGACAAGTGATTAGAGCACTCCTCGTGTTTTTAATTGCGTGTCGTTGAGCAAAATATGGTATTAGCAATTACAAAGTTCATAGGAAAGGTTTGAGGAAGAAATGTTATTAGAGACAGGCTGTTATTAAACCAGTGCTGACATGCATGTCAAGGAAAACAAACGTTATCAACACTAAACGTATCATTCTTTGGTAAGATTGTAGTCTTTCCATGTTAGTCTTAGAATATCACTGCAATTGGCCTTATGACAATCACAAACAACCACAAAAAGTTCAATAATAGTTGCACAGCCAGCGCCAGGCCCTTGATGCACTGCTAGCCTCATACAGATATCAATTCTAATAATTTACGTTTTAAATTCAGCCAAATGTGATGATCAGCCAAATACAATACAACAGTTAATTACGACAAGAGTGCGTCACGACCTAAAAAAATGCTGCAGAACCAGCTGTGGCACTCTCCGAATGAACTCAATCAAGCCCAGATTCAAAATTCGAACACAACTCCCAAGATGGCGACCTTCGCAAGCCGTATATCAATCGTGATTTACGCGCCACGGCCTAGGTCGACGACCGCCCGAATTTCGTACAGAAATGCACTCACTACGTAATTTATTTGTGACCATCTATTATTTTGTAGACTCACAAGGTCCTAAACGCAGCTGACATTAATATATCATTTTACGCGGCGGCGGTCTTACAATGTTTGCGTCTCTTTCTCTCTTATACGTTTTATTGGAGTTTGAATGAGATAGGGCACGGGGGCAGAGTAGTTTGCGTTTTCACTTTTTATAGTAGCAATATATTTGATCAGCTGATCGTCATGACGTTTACTGCTCGTGTGCCAGTGTGTAATGTTTTTCATAATTTATATTATAGTGGTTTTGTGTTTTTATTCATGTTTGATTAATAATGTTGAATATTTATCTAATATTGGGCTTCTGTGCGGTGGCGACAAAATGATATATTTAATGGGTCGCGGTTTTGGAAATCCAAATGGTAATTTTAACCGTACTAGTCTGTTGGATCAACGGTTTTATAATTAAAATCGATGGTTAATAATTTATAGATTATGGTTTATGTTAAAATTAAGTGCATTTAAAAGCCATAATTGTCAGGTTACTAATCAATTTATCTATAACATTAATCTAGACCTAACATATTCATTGACTTTTGTTATTTTTATGGGGAACAACTAACTTTATATCATAACTTATATAAATGGTAGATTTTATAAGTTTTTACTCATCTGTTTTTTTTTTAATTCTTATTGTGATCAAGCCTCATTCATGGTTAGCAATATACTTGTGGTGGCTCAAAGGACAAACTCGTTGTTAGTAGGTACTAGTAGCGAAGGTCGAAGGTTCAAGTCCTGCCTGCAGATAAGAATTTAAAGCTTTAAATAATTGTTGATGTAGTAAAGTTTTAATACGGTTCAATATTTTTTTAATAATAATTTGCCGTGTAATGCTGGCTTAGAATATCATCACCCCATATCTTTGCCGCGGGTGTCGTAAGAGGCGACTAAGGGACTTGAGGGTTTCAAGTGTTATACAATTTTAGGCGACACGCTAACAACCTGTCACTATGGTGAGACACGATTTTTCTGAAACAGCCCTCAAATATTTGTCAGACGTGGCGATATCGACCGTATTTATACCTCTGCCTACCCCGCAAGGGATAAAGGCGTATGTATGTAGTAAATGAAAAGAATGTTCACACGACGCATGCTGATGAAGGCATGTAGTCTGCAGACGGAAGGCACACGTGGTTCTGGTAAATATTTTTGGAGGCGATCGATTTCCGAAATCCATTCTGTACCCTCGCACCGCCGCTGGGTAACGTTGGCTTACAGTGGATATGAAGTGTAGTAAAACGTAAATATAATATAACTAGGTTTCACCCGCTGCTAATCGTTTTTCCGCTGGAATAAGGAATTTTAATATAACCTATGTTCATCAGAGATTATGTAGGATTCTAATCGTAAAAGATTTTTTAAATTGGTGCAGTAGTTAAGGAGCCTAATCAATTGTAATAAACAATCAAATCCTTTCTCTATAGATATAATATAAGTGTAGATAAACGTTTGAAGAAATACAATATAAATAGAGTTCATTTTTACATACTCTCTGCATGATTGGGATTCGCCGCAAAAACTGAATCACTTATAAAAAAATATTATTATTTTATTTTATTGAAAAGACGAACACAACAGATTACAATCATAACAAGTTACTGTAAATAATAAACCTTAGACCATGACCCAGCTTGCAATTCAATAAAATATAAGTACGTAGAATAAAAACTAATCAAAGAATGCGTCAAAAGTGCGTCAGCACTTTCGCTGCCTCGCATCTCAGCCGCACGAAAAAGTCTGCAGGCGCTGCTGCCGAGTTTGCGGCCGACAAAAAGAGAGCTAAATACTCCACTCTGGGAGAAAACTATTACTTTGTGCCGCTTGCTTTTGAGACAACGGGTTGCTGGGGGTCAGAGGCTTTGAAGTTGGTGAACGAAATCGGACGCAGACTTCGAGAGCGAGGGTTTGACGCCCGCTCCGGATCCTACTTGGCGCAAAGGTTGTCCATCGCCATTCAACGCGGCAACGCAGCGAGTGTCATGGGCACTTTTGCGGCTGGTGTGACCCGGGGTGGTATATTTGATTGAACTTCTTATTTATTTATTTTTACTATTTGTTTTGTATTGTAATTTGTGTACTTGCAGATTGGATTTTAAATAATATATCAAAGAATACATTTTTAATAAAGGGTAAGAAAATGAGCATCTCTTTTTTTCTTCTAATATCCATGTAAATTGGGATTTTATGCATTTTTGAATTTTCAAAATTAATATATTAATATAAATTGCTAAAATGCATCTTCTAATTTCCCGTGGGTGTCGAGAGAGGCGACTAAAGGACTCGATGGTTGCATTACGTGTATTGCAATTGTAGGCTATTGGCTAAGAAGTTTTCGATTTTCTAAATCACCCTCAAATGCTTGTCAGACGTTGCGTAAATGTTTATTTTTTACGGGCGTTTACAGTTGGCCTACCCCGCAAGGGATATAGGCATGATATATGTATATGTGTTAAAATGTATATCAAAATATTATTCAGTAAATAAGTCTTATCCACTATAACCTCAACGCATTAGCGCGTATCGCACGGGCTGGCATCATTAATCTACGTGACAGTTCAAAATTTAGTTACAGAGGGTTCCGCACCCCCCCTCCCCCTCTTTAGCCTCTTTACCCCCCCCTCCCGCGCCCTCCAACTCAAACGTAGCAAGTTTTTGAGGGATCTACCCAAACAGCGCTTTAGTTACAACTGAAATTTTCGAGTGTTCATTACTGAAGTTTTGTTTTACGTATGTCGGTTAGGATAGAATGTTGGTTGTGTAATTTATTAGAGTGGAGCAGGTAGTTATTTTACTCTAGTTTGTTATGTCACCTTTTGGACAGAACATTTTCATTATGGCAGTCAACACGGGACTTTTAAAGTAGGAAGGTATAGGTACTAGTGTGCGTTCTGTTCCAATATTTTTTCTGTAAACTCAATCAAGTACGTTCAAAAACTTGAGTGATATTTTTGTATCCTAAAATTTACGGCCATCTATCGTTACTTTTTTCAAGTAATCCTTTATTTTTATATCCCGGCCGAGTCGATTTTCTATTAGGACAAAACAAAATTGTTATGAAAAAAGAAGTGTGACATACACATTTTTTTTACAATGACGGATCATGACGTCAATAAATGATACTGATATTACTATGCTACATTGAATAAAGTAAACTTCAATTTCAATCATAGCCCAACTGAATGATGGTAGTTTTTTGCAATTTATTTTCCTTACGAGATCTTAATTGTACAAACTATCAGAATTTAATATTCGTAACAAAAACAAGCTTAGTTTAATATGAAATCGCATCCAGCCAACCTAATAGTTATAAAAAAGGTGAAAAGCGACAACTAGGCTCGTTTATCTAGAAGTTTCCAAGTAGACTGTATCGATCCCGCCTACCAGGGTACCAGGACTTAGCAGGCAATGTTCCGAAAACACCCCGCTGCGCTGCCAACGGCAGAAGGCAGACGCTACAATACTTCGAGTAACTCATTTAAGGGATCAACATATTCTGGTTCTTCATATAGTTGGTTAGAGAAGAACTAGTTCAGGTTGATCTCTTTAATGGTGAGGTTGATACGCTTATAATACGCAGCTGTTTAGAGTGGTATATAGCTAATTACTTTTGCTAGGATAGAACCTCTTTTGCGCCGATGTGAGCCTGGTAATTAAAGATATTGTGAAATCATACATACATATATCACGCCTATAATCCCTTACGGGGTAGGAAGAGCGTAAAAGGCTGTAAAAAAAGGGTCATTTGGAATATTGTGTATTACCATAGGTTGTCAGCCCATCGCCTGAATTTGCAATACACACCCTCAAGTCTCTTAGTCGCTTCTTACGACACCCACGGGAAAGAAATGGGGTGATGCTATTCGAAGCCGGCATCACACGGCAGTCTCTCACCTCGAACTCCTCTAAAATTCTACTTATCATAAAAAGGCTATTTTTTGCTTTTGGATCAATGACCTAAAAAGGGGCATGCATTAACGACGGCGGTAACCCTGTGTCATACTTTCTCGTGTTATTTTCATCCAATCGCCATGAATAATCACATTTTTCTATACGTTCCGCATTTTTTTTTTCTTTTTACTAAACAGCCCTAAGAACTTCGCGGTGACACGTGAAATACTACCTTTTTGAGTTGAAATAGAGTGTATTTTTAGGTAAGATATGGTAGGGTTGTGAAAAATATGAAAACATTGAATGACCGACCGTCATGACTTGGCATAATTTTATAACGCAGTTTTTTCTTTATATTTTAGTGTTAGTATTATTTTGAGACATATTTTACTAACTATACGCCGTGTGATGCCGGTTTAGAATAGCATCACCCCATTTCTTTCCCGTGGGACCAAGGGTCTTGACTCTCGGGTGTGTATTGCAATTTTAGGCGATGGTCTGACAATCTGTCACTATAGTAATACACGATTCATCTGAAAGTGCCCCCAAATTTTTAATCAGACGTGGCGTAAATGTCCGTTCTTTGCGGTTGTTTATGCTCTGCCTACCCCCCAAGGGATTATAGTCGTGATATGTGTAGAAGTGAGGTAAATTTTATAGATATTTCAGGGGCCGTATTCCGCTATTTGAAATGCGTCTTAATTGTGTTTCAGTTGGATGGTTTTGGCCATTTTGTATTCTGCTAACAGTTTGAAGTATAGAAAATCGTAGTCTCAGAATAATTACAGTTAAGTGTCAATGGCATTACAATGGCTAATAATAAGTGAACCGGGACCCGAAGAAGTTAAAATTAAAAAAACCAAGTGATATTAACAAAAAACTTAACATTAATGATTACTTCTGCTACATTTTCCAAATTTTTCTACACACACATACTTAATTACAAGGTAGGGTAAGATTTAGCATTTATTATTTCGAGTCCTTAGTCGCATTTTACGTGTACAAATAGGGTGATGCTATTCTAATCCGGCACCACACATACCATGATGACAATCATTTTTCTCTCCCTTACTTTTCCACTTCATACATGAAAATCTACTAGGATTCGAAGCCACTACCTCCCAAATGAACATGAGACTAAAAAACACACCCGCCTCGGTTCAGTACAGAAAGCCACACAATTTATAACTGTTTAAGACAAGCTTTTGCTAGGTTATAAGTTATTTTTGCTGTAAAGAAAAATCTTCATTTCAAAAGCGAGCAGTTGAGCTTCGAGATACTTGCCTTTGTCTGACAAATTATAAAAATATAATTGATCTTAACAATGAAGCTATTTAAAACGGATTTAAGCTGTGTGTATGTAGGATTTTAGAATTCTTACACCGAGCTCTTTACAAAGTTCGTAGGCACGGTAATAGACATTATTATTAAGAATTTAATTTATTTTTTTCTACCGCCATACATTTCTTAATTGTTTAGCGTAAATTCCCGGTTCTACGCAGAATGCTGACACCATAATAGTTGTACTAACTCAAGCAAAATATCATCGATCTTGATTTCGTTTCACGTTTAGTTGTGGCCGACTGTACCTGACTGAATTCCGCCAGGTCATCGGCAATCACATTACTAGATGTACAGTCACCATCGAAATATCGTTACTGTGACACACCCATGTCATTTGTGACGGCTACATTTTGGTCACATTTGCAGTAGAGGGTAGAATTTCTCCTTTGTTTTTTTTACACATATCACGTCCTTTATCTTCGCCCTTGCGGGGCAGGCAGAGTATCACCGGCCGTAAAAAAACGGTCGCTTTCACAACGTCTGACATATATTTGAGGGCAGTTTCAGCCAAATCGTGTATCGCTATAGTGACAGGTTGCCAGCCTGTCGCCTAAAATTGCAAAATACGTGAAACCCTCGAGTCCGTGATGCGCCTCTTACGACACCCACGGTAAATAAATGGGGTGATGTTATTCTAAGCCGTCATCACACGGCGTAAAACCAAACCAAAATGAATATTTTGTCAATTAGAGGCCGTTTGACTGTATGTTAAATACCAACATATATGGTAGATGGAGCCGTGCCACGCAATATTGACACTAAGATACGCATGCCAAATTCGCGGGGAAAGGACGAGCCGCGGTAGCCCAGATTGAAGAGACGTCGCCAATAGAGATGGCGAAAGTCGCAGATTCAATTCAAGTTTTCTAAAAAAAAAAACTGTGTGTATCTGTAGGATCTACCTATGTGTTTAAAAATAACTCTATTTACAGTTCGTTCCTAGAAAATTCTTCACAAAACGGAAGTCTTATAACATCCTTGCCCTTTTCCTCTTAAAGTTATACATACATACATACATAAATCACGCCTGTATCCCTTACGAGATAGGCAGAGCGTTATCGGACGTTAAACGGATATTAACACCACGTCTGACAAAAGTTTGAGGGTCAATAAGATAACTGTGTATCACCATAGTGACAGGTTGTCAGCCCATCGCCTAAAATTGCTATTCACATCTAACCCTCGAGACCCTTAGTTGCCTCTAACGACACCCATGGGTAAGAAATGGGGTGATGCTATTCTAAGCCGGCATTACACGGCCGTTTGAAGTTATTTAGGACACAAACTTTTTTTTCTATAATTGCACACGCGGGTAGGTGTTAATATGGCATGTGGTCAATTTTGACCCCAACCGTGTGGCGTTGTGTATATTTCTTGTGGTACAATTTGCCAATTAATTTTTATAGTTTAATTGAGTAGAATTTATTGAGCTAGTTAGTTACAAAATCATTGGGAATGGGGTTAAATCAACTTTAGAAATGGAGGAATTCTGAAATATTTTGACAGGTTGTCTGCAAAGGCATGCAATAGTGAAAAATAAAACGTTGTCCTCACATAACTGAAAAAGTACGTAGGTATCTAATGTTGATGAACGTAACTTATTTTTCTTACATTATTGGTCTATGTATGTTTTATCATATTTTATCAAAATTAGTTCAGTAGTTATCAAGACAGACTATTCAGTGTTTTTTCACTTTAGTCTAATGTTTTTGCTAAGTAATGAGGAATACTTATAACTCTTTACCTGTCTCATTATGTACTTATTATTGTAATATCTGGTATTTACTACATAGAGGCATGTAAATATTATGTTGAGTTTGCATATCAACCATCCTACAATGTATCATACATACATATATCAGCCTATTGCAGTCCACTGCTGGACGTAGGCCTCCCCCAGGGTACGCCATAGCGCACGATCTCTCGTTTTCGCCATCCAGTCGCTACCAGCCGCCTTTTTAAGTCATCGGTCCATCTGGCCTGAGGTCGTCCAACGCTACGCTTGCCAAGGCGTGGCATCCACTCTATGTATGCACATAATATTGTTATAACAAGAGTAGCGTTAACAAGCATGCAATTATTTTAAGATCAACGTAATAGATTTGCTTGCATCTTCATCCATCTCTGTTGGTTTCCAGTGTCCATAGGGTTGTTCGTCGACTCAGTGTCTCACTGGAAATTTATGAAGACTTGATTTCTTAAATACTGCACTTAGAGTGAAAATCGATTCAATGAAGAACCCTATAAACATAAATTCCTGCTCCTACCGCTACCGCGAATATTGGCCGAAATACTTCCACGGAAGTATCAAAGATCATGCGATACTTTCGCGTGTTCTCACACTGCCGTCATACTCTTCTTGCAGCAATTCGAGTGAGCGAGATAACAATACATTGCAATCGCGCTCGTGCTGCCGTTCCTTTGACTCGCGCGCGAAAAGCCTAGCAGGAGCACGGGAAGTGGCAGCGGCATGACGAGTAGCAGCGCGAGTAACCTGTTTACATGCTCGCGCTGCCCATTTCCCTTACTATTTCCCTACCCATAGCTCGAGTGTGTGAACGCGGTATTTGGTATGGTTTGATGGTTTACTAAGCCATGTCTGAAAAGACCATCATTAATTATCGTTTGGGACACCAAATCGACGAATGAGACAATTAACGTTGAACACAGAGATTTCAAACCATCTACTTGGTTACATGTAAGTCTCTGAGTTTGCCCTCCGAAACAGGGAATCTAGTCACTACTAAGCGCGCCTGAATCACTTTTATACAAACGTTAAAGCACAATAAAACGCCAAAAAAAACAGGTGAAACAAAAAAGGCACCGTCCTAAAAAACACATAACTACGGGGAAAACACCAATTATTCCACTTTACTGAAAAACGGCGAAAACCGTCCGAAAACCTAATTGCTAAGCCCCGCCCCGCGTTCCTATCGATACCTACAAAATATACGCCATCTCAGCACCAGACTTAGCAATGTCATAAGGAGTTTCCACGTCAAAGGAAAAAGTATCCTGTAACTGACTGTGGAGGGTTGAAAAGCCCGGGAAGGGTGTAGGGTATAACTCGGTATAACTCATTTGTAGGGTCGATATGGCTAGATATGTTTGTCTTTCAAGGGTGGTGTCTGCTAAGGTTGCCAATCGATGGTTGACCGTTGCGCTTGTGTGTGTCAAGTTTTCGGTTATGTGGTGTTCTATGTGGATGATGTGATGGTTTATGGGCAGATACAATTGATCCCTATTATCAGTTATTTTTAAAATATATTTAATGCTGTTGCAGACCTTGAAGGTATAACCTCCCACAACCACTGGCCGGCAAATGATACGTTTTGACGGAAAAACAAACGCATTCGAATTTTTCAAACCAGCCAACTGCAACGATTCGTTTTACGAATAGCCAAAACAAATGGCGCATCAGCACTATGACGTCACGCCAGAAACACGCCATGAAAAATAATAAAAAATTCAAATATCGAACTCGGGTTCAACGGCCAACAACATGGCCGTCACTCCGGCAGGCCCGGAAGGCTATCCATTACTTGTGACAGGCGCGTTTTTCACCACCGGCGTGACAGCGGCGGCTGACAGCTGCTGTCAAACGTGACCTTGACAGTGCGAGTTTGACAGTCATCGATCATTGGCGCGATGCGTCTTGTTGCGTCATCGAGTTAGGTCATGGGGTCATTCGTTGACCGTAATAAATAAGGGTTGTTTTGGAACTGTTGCGGTTTCTGTGAAATTAAACCACACGCCTCTGAAAGCTTTACGAGGATTTCAAGTTTCAGCTTCGCTACTATTCTAACTTGTGGTAGCTTCAATCAATCTTTACGCAAGTGTCAAATCAAGCTTCTTCTAAAACATGCAGTTTCATACGTTCCCGAATTAGTATGCCAAATATATATTTCTTATGGTTTACATACATACATACACATATCACGCCTATTATCCCATGCGGGGTAGGCAGAGCGTAAACGGCCGCATAAACGGACATTTTATGCGGCTGTTTACGCTCGACATTCGGAAAATTGTGTATCGCCATAGTGACAGGTTGTCAGCCCTACAATTGCAATACACACCTTCAAGTCCCTTATGGTTTGCTTTGCAAATATCGGGCATTGCAAGAAACCAATTTCAGTATAGCAAAATAATATTATTTATTCCTAATTTTAATATTTCTCTAAAGTTTTGAGTAGGTACGTGACGTCATAATTTTTGGTAAAGTGTTAATATGTCTTTGCCTTAATAGAGAAAAAGTAAAGCATAGAGAAGACAAATGCTAGTTACGAACTATTGCAAAAGATTTATTCATATTCAGGTTATGAGGCGTCATACAAAGGTTATTAAGATGATATTTATTAAATATCTTGATTTAATTATGCTTATACCTACTTCTTATAACTAGTTAATGTCAATAAAGTATACTTCTCGAACCAATTTGAGATGTTTCTTGAAATCGACTATCTTATAATGATATGTCCAATTCTTGCTGTTTCATCTTCTTTCTCAGAAAGGTTTCATGTTAAATGTACATAGGTAGACGGGATGTACCTGGGATCGATCGAGACGGGCGGTGTCGCCCATTAAGGAAATTGCTTTATGCTCTACCCAAGGATATAGAGTCCAAAGTACATACATGCTAACATGCATCCTTGTTGAATCTTTTACCTATTACTAAAACGCGGGTAGCGTTTTAGCAGATTAATTTACGAAAGTCTATTTCGGTTTTAAAGGATTTTTCAGTGAAATGAAATTGAATTGGTTGTTCTAAAAATCCTTCGTGTAGTGGTTCGGCATAAACAGAATTGGTTGAAAGTTAGCAATATTTCGAGTTGTCAAACTTAAGAGGTGATTTCTGACTTTGTCTCAGCAAAGAAAGATAACTTTTTTGGGTCCTTTTTTTACAAATACGTAGCAAAACCCAACCCCAAGCAGGAAAACTACCAAGGCAGCACAAACACAAGGAGTTTCTTCGCTCCGCTGAGACGCGAGTGATTTATCGTGAGAAGAGGGACATCCCCCGTCCTCCTCCATTTGGCGAGCCGTATCCTGCAGGTGCTGCGATCCTGGTACACGCATCGCGAATACGGTTATTTATTTCTTTGGTCTCCTGGTATTTCGTATGTTTTTTTGATGAAAAAAGATGTCAGTTGAATACCTACAATCTTTTAAAGCATTGATAAATAAGTGTATCTGCTTGAGCAAGTATACATACTACTTGTACATAAAACAAGCCTCAATCCCCACGAAACAATAAAACAAAGGTGAAAAAAAAAACAACCCAACCAATTTGATTCTACAATGGAAGACTCGAATGGTTAAAACAATAATTAATACCGATTATCGAGTATAAATAATTGTTGGTTCGCTCTAAATTATGCCCCTCGGAAGATCTAATTTTTGATTCACACAAGCACCTATTATTAAAGCCTTCGAACACACTGTTTCTTAAGAATGATAGAAATCAAAACAGTTTTCGAAGCCACCAATTGTTTTAATTCTGGAAATTCGAAAAAAAGAAATATGAATGTGTAATTGCTATGTTTTTGGGAAGTTTTAGCATTGTTAGCTTGGAGTAATAGTTGTTAATGATTGGTTGGTTCGTATCAAAACGTTGTACATAGAATTAAATTTACATTTAAGTGGTTGTGAGTACTTTTGTATTTTTTACGGGAAGAATGTAATGGTTGCTACGTTGTGTGTATACGGGTCGATGTACCAATTTCAAGTGTTATTCACTGAGTATTTAAAACATTAAACTCGCGAAATACTGGTTGTGTCGATTGTACACCTATATACAGGGTGTAACAGAAAGGGTATAACGAGCAGGGTATCAAAAGGAACTAAACAACTTTACCTATGGAACACGGGTCGAGATATGTAAAAATTTGGACTACACATACAAAATCGCCGATCAGCTGGTTGATTTATTATGAGAGGTAACTTTTTTTCATAAAGAATATCTTCTTTGTTTCCCCATACCATATTGCCATATTGCAAAATTTTGATATTTGTTACTTTACAGTATCCTATAACAATTCTATCATCAATATCTCCAACTCCATTACTATCTCGCATCATTTTTCTTCTCCAAATTCAGGACAAGAGCAATTTCTTCCATCATTCCCGTAGTAACAAGCTAGCTTTGCCCTCCCCGAGCGATAAAAAAACAACATTACAATTCGTGCTAATGTCCTCCAACGACACATGCGACTGTTTTTTCCTCCGCCAGTTCGATTCACATACAAAAAAACTGCTACATTAAGCTTTTCCCGCCTATCTAATGGATTCGGCCAACTCTCCCAGGACCTCGGTGTCATTACGAAAAAAACAGGCGAGAAAAAAACGAAGAAATGCTCGAAAAAAATACCTCTTGGGAGAACGAAGGTGTTGCCACCCTAAGACTTTTCTTACCCTCAAATAAGGGGAGGCAATATCATACACCATTAGCAATTTTCCTTACATTTTTAACAGTGTCACACTGTAAGCATATTATTTTTAGGGTTGTTATTAGAAACCTGCTGTGACTGTGAGTCGCTTTGCCGATGTCATAGTTCACTAGACTTTAAAAATATTTTTTTATAAATTAACCGGCGTATAGGTTCAAACACGATGTTCTTTTTAAGTTCTTTAATTGAATGATAATAAGTATAGTGCACGTTAGTTCATGCTGGCAACTCGGCGGGGGGTGAATTCCGAATTCAAAATTTGAAAAGAACGCAACCGCCATAATTTTGTGTGGCGTTCTGTTCCTTTTTCGAAATTCGTAATTCGAACAAAGCGCGCGCGGCGCAATGGTGCATGCATGATTGATAGTGGAGCAATGACGGCGGAGAATAAACAAGCGATTTTTTTTAAATAAAAGAGTCCTTGACCTCAGTTTGTTATGTCTGTCAGTTAATATCTTCCAAAATATTTTACCCTTTGACTGGTATATGATGATGTTCGTCTACGGTATGGGTTGTCTAGTCGACATACATCCCGATATGCTTGGATGGCACTTTAAAGCTCCATAGTTTCTAAAGTGGTTTGAGCAACGAACGACCCTTATCAGAGACAGTAAATAGAGTGAAAAGATGATTAAATGTGCCCTTCAAAACAAGGAATCCGTCAAGCAGTCTATAGGCATCGAACCTACAACCAAACTACAACCACAAGCCTACAAAACCAGTATCACAATAACGCGTTTTGTCACCCCAAAACCGCGTAGAAAATTCAAAAGCAAAATTACATCGCCTCCCGAAGCGAAAATTGCGCTATAACCGAGCCGCGAAAAGTTACCACCATAAACAAATACTAAAAATCTTGTAACCGAAAATAAGGCGGCACTCTAAATAAGAATTAAAGTAAAATTGCTGAGGTGTGACTCCCCTGGTATAAAGATACGACGGTGGCGTCTCCACGATATTCATAATGCGAAAAATTGTAATAACCTGGTGAATTTCAGAAGGGCGAGGTGGCAATGCTATAATATTTATATGAGGGCTCGCCCCTGCTGGGGATTTGTTGAGGAAATTGTCTGAATATGCCCCGGCCGTGTGTGACGGTAGTATACACAAATACACTTGCCGACGGTTGAGAAATGCTTTTGTAAAAATGAAATGGCGGTACAAATTAATACGGCGATTTTACAAAATATGATTGGTACGCAATAAAATACGATAGAAGAATTACAAAATAAAATTGGTACACCACCTACATTGAGTTTATAGTTGGCGGGAATTTTTGTTTTGCCTGAAGCATTCGAACTGTCCAAACTTGATATTGACTAAATTTTCCCACTGGTAGAGGTAAAATATTGTGTGTACTACACGAGAACAAATTCATTTACAACTCGTACTTTTGTATCTCTCACTGAGTTCAGGATACTAATTTCGAATCATACGCTTGTGATTCAATTTTACTATCCTTCGCTACCTCAAGATACAAAATTTGCGCTCGAAGCAAAAATATACATTGCTCCCATTGTTGTACAAATTACTATTAACTCTCAATTTTGTTTTATTTCTAAAATCAATTCCTTTTCAAATATCATTTCTGTAACCTTATTTAGATCTTACATGTTTATCACTCTAGCACTATCACTATCTAATTTTATTTTATTTTCTTCCACAGGCAAATGGTGTCCGTCACGGCGCGAGTGGTCGTCACCGCCTGACGTAGCGCGGCGGGTCTACTCCTCCGTATTCCTGGGCAGCCCTGGTGAATACCCAGGTATGTATCAATCCTATTGATGGCGAAAGACTCCTTGCTACCACGGCTCCAGCCGTCTTCCAGCCCTAGGGGTCTATTAATGCATCAGATGCCATTGGTTTATCCCAGTTGACATTATTTTCTTGTCTCTGCCTAGTTTTTAGTTTCCCGGCTTAAAATAATGAGCCTCAATTAATAAACTAATATCAAGTTCTATGTAAACGAAAAATAATGTACAGATATTTTATGGGAATTTATTTTATTCTCACGATCATTCTAATTGCAAAATATGTCTTTGAGGTAAGGTATTTTTAAATTTATGGTCTTTCTAATATCATTTACCTGACAAGAAACTATTTTAACCACTTTAGAACGTAGGTTTAAGAATTCTCCGATATAAAGTCTCCGTCGAAGATATAATTTAAATTACTTATCAAAAATAAAATATGAGCTCCCTGGAGTTATTCGTATAAAATCGCCGCCGGTACTGGCTGATGCGTGTAAAGAAAAAATAAAGTTCCATACACTGGGTGGGTTCCATTTTTGATTTTCGGACGGACACGTTTCAATTCTTTTTCTTATTTATTTCGAATTTCGAATTAAATCGGATTGAAAACGAGTCATAATCAGATTCTTATTTTGTTGCGTGTCTTGAACCATGCTGTGAACTGACTAGTATGAAATTAATAATTATAGAGGTACAAGACGATATTGGCGGGCAAGGAACGAGCTGCGGTAGCCCAGATGGAAGGCGTCGTCACTAGTAATGACGAAGGCTCAGGTTCAAATCCTGCCCGCGCTTGAAAATTTTGCAGTTTTTTAAAAATTGAATACCTAACACGGGAAGTGTTTTAAAATTTTGTATTCAATGTAAAGACGTATAACCCAAGCTTAATAGTATTTCCTTGTTCCACCTATTTTATAGTCAAAATAAATGGATGTCCTTATTAATTAATGTAGATTTGGTTAATAAAGAAGAGGCATGCGATCTATCACCCGAGTATTACTGACAGTTAAAGGCCGAGGATACAAGCAGTTATCTCCAAGACATTTCCCTAGTACAACTATGCTTCAGACTGTTCATCTTTAAAAAATCGTTGGGTTAATCAATTAAAGAACTGGCACAATGACAGTAAATTTTTATATACAGGCATTATTTTTCATCTTTGCGAATTTGTATAATATATTTTCAATAAAAAGCTGATATTAGACCAACTTGACATCAAAAACAGCTGATCTCGTATATCTCATGTTTGGGGTGTGCGCGCGCACTCGAGATGACAGCCCATCGATCACGCGCTATCTCGCGCGATGACATCGCTGCAAGGTCGGCGGGCGAAATTTTTTGAAATAAGAACGCTTGCATAATGGGCCTTTTCAGATCACTGTTTGAACTGCCTATGATTGGGGCATGAATTAAAATAATGTTCAAATGGAACAAGCATAATAAATTTAAAAAATTAAAAGCACGACTGCTTTCTAAGATAAAACAATAACGATTTTGCCAGTACAATTCCCAATCAAATCTGTTCAGTGGTTAACCAGTTTCAGGCCTTTAAAGAATCTCACATAATTATATACAAAAATATCTACATGAACTCTAAAAACATTACACTCCTTTTTTGGTTGGGCAGACGTGTAAAAACTGCAACGTCATAGGGTGTTGAGTACCAAATTTTAAAACACTTACCGTGTTAGGTATACAATTTTTTGAAAACTTGCAAATTTTTCAAATTTTCAAATCCTGCCCGCGCTTGAAAATTTTGCAAGTTTTCAAAAAAAGTCATAGGGTGTGTTCAGAAAGTTCTATGCTAAAATGTCAATATTTCGGGCATTATGTTATAAATAAGTGTGACACAAAAACTATGAACTAGTAATTTTTTGGCGTTAATACCTTATGGGCAATCTTTTAAATAAACAAATCTATACGTAGGTACACGAGGAGAACAAAGCAAGTATGAAATTTTTAGTTCTCTAACGCATTTTGCTATGTATTTAAAAAAGGAATTAAGTACCATCGAATGTACCTAACTAGTCGTGCTCATTTTTTTGTCGAATAATTTAAGGAGTCACTGACTCTACCAACTACTTGGTAACTTCTTCGGTACAAATTGTACCTATAATTTTATCTCTTAATCTTCTAATGGTAATATTCTAAATAAGTTTTTATGTTGACTTTGTACTTATCTTAATTGTAATAGAAACAAAATACGATGCTGTAAATGCCAAAAGTTTAAGCACAAAGTTAAAAACTTGACCTTTAAAAGACCTAAACTGTCAAACGTGTAGAACATGTGCCATTGATAGACCGCGCGGCCATTTTTAATTCATCGTTCAGCGCCAGTCGTCAGTCGTATTAAATGTAGTGCAAAGAACATTAGAGTATTTTGTATTTACCAACATTAATCACTACTAAAGACGCTTGAATCAACTTCTGGCCCAATTACCGACGGCGGATCATATTTATCACTGTAATCGACCGAAGAAATGATATAACCTTTTTGCGACGGTCACAGACAGCCCTCTGTGTAGTGAAGTGAAATATTGGCTGGAAAAAGATGAGCTGAGATCGCCATTTTGTAAATAAAGTCATTATTGTTTGCAAGGATATTGTTTTGACTGACAAACAAGAGTGCAAAAACTAAATGTGTGTTATTATATAAACTCTTGTTTTGGTAGAGTCTAAAGGTATTTTTAATAAAGTAAAGATATTACGTAAAAATTAGTAAAGATAAAGGTAGGTACTGTAATAAAATCGTTTTTAACAACCATTATGACATTTCAGACTTTAAACTTCTCTTCTGTCTGCATTGTTCTTGACTTGTCCAATAATTACCGCGAATTCGACACGACAACGCCATCTATCCGCCCATTCACCGCACCAAACTTACTCCGACGCGCAAACTACCTAAATTAAACTTTATCACGCGCGGATACGGTAACAATTACGTTGACACCGGAATGCACTTGCACCGTTATCGAGTGTGCGCCGACAACTGTATCTGTTTCGCTCTGGCGCGCGTGATTAGCGGATATCTGTCCCTTTCTTGTTTTAACACGTCAGCTTCATTGCCCGTTTCCATTACACTATATCAATTACTGGCAGTTGCTCGGTTGACGGTCATTTTGATTACACACGCGACTTGACCAACGCAATTTTCGTGTTTCGTTGCTTAAAAGCGTACTGAAGATTCGCTCTAGAGGGTCTGAAAAATAAGCTATCAGATAAAAAATAATAAAGTATGAATCAGAAATGGAATGGAATCGGAAGATGCGCAGTCAATTTATTCTGTTCTTCGTTACAATTCCGATTTTTATCTAACGTCCCGAATGTACGCTCGAAGACGGATTGACCGTGGATCGGAACAAAAACTAAAGAAAGAGACGCTCTGAAGATATCGATTCCGTCCTCAATAAGTAAGGATTCGGGCCGCGAGAGAGCACGCGCGATCTCGTCTTTACGACGTGCGAAAGAGATAAAACAATTCCTTATGTCGCTATTCTTAAGTCGTTTGCGCGCTGGAAATGGCACTTTACCCGCAGACATTAAGGTCGCAGTTTCATTGTTATTATTGCGTATTGACGATTGCGGGGTATCGTAACGGAACGTTGTTATAACTTAATTTGGCGGCGGTTGTGATTGGGTTCTTGCGCTGTAAAAAATAAGGTCGTCATTTGTTTGGGTATTGCGGGAGGTATGACGGGCGGAAGCGAGGCGTCGGTTGCCATGACGACGGGCGCGTTGGAATGCCTGTACGGCAAACGCTGATTCAGGGTTGCCCGCTTCAGTGACGTTTTACCCCAATAAGCAATAAAATTACCTTTAATAAATGAAAACCTGCAAATAGGTGCTTTATGCTGGCAAGGCCCATTACATCGATTAATTAATTTTCTTGAAGGCTTTTCGTTATAATTAGAATTTCAGCTTCGTTGGATCCGTTTCATTTTGCCTTGGTGTAAATGGCGAAAAATAAATAAATGTATTATGTAGTAGGTTTTAGAAGATAAAATATTACATTACAAACGTGTATTAATAGTCACAACAGTCCACTGCTGGACATGGGCCATACTCACCATGCTTAGCAAGCTGATTGGTGAGCGCAGTGCAAGATATTGCTTTCACAGGGAACTGGATCAATTTATCCCTCAGTCGCTTTTCACGTCACCCACGCGTTGTTTGGGGTGACGCTATTTTAAACCAGCATCACACGGCATGCCGACATATTAGTTTTATTTTATTTACTCATGATGAGACCTTGCAAGGTTTATAAAGGCCACCTACTTATATAGTCCAATCTTAATAGATAAAAGGACTCGAGTACTACACACCGTATTGCTGTTTAAGGCGATGGGCTGACAACCTGTCACTGTGGCGATACACAGTGGCGTAAGTGTCCGTTTTTGCGGCCGTTTACGCTCTGCCTACCCCGCAAGGGATTATAAGCGTGATATGTGTATGTACCTATGTTAATATACATACATATAAAAAGTAATTTTATACTCATTTAAAGGTAGACCAGCTAGAGAAGGTTACCGTAAACGATTATCCAATTTCATTCACGTAAATTATTGATTTGTCTCCCGCGTCCTCAGCCCTCGGACTCATTTGTCAAGTCGGACCCGCCATATTATTACACAGCGGCTTACTCCTAAACATGAAAAACGAACTAATTTTTAATATTCTCATTTTAAATTCACGTTTGAGTTTCGAAATTAGACGTCGACAGAGATGGCTGGCGGGCGATACTCGAGGGCTCGAGGGCGAGCGAGTGAGCACGAAATTGCTCAATTTGTGCCCGGCTCATAAGGTGCCTTCGGGTTCCTTTTTCAAAAATCCAATGAGATCGATCGCTCGCCATGTCCGCAAATTAGAGCGGGAATCGTTGTTCGTTAGCGCATGTCTCATTCAGAAACGGCGCAACAGCCAGCCAGCTCGAAATCCAAATCAGTTTTTATTTCAACCATTTGCAACTCATACTCGCACGCGGGGTTTAATCTTAATCTGTGTTTCGAGAAAGTCAAAGTCGCCGCCCGAGTGTGCAAAAATGCATTTTAGTATTACTAGCGGTCTTGGCGCACTCATTTTGCTTGATTTTAAAGTTGAAAGCCCAAGAGTTGCCGCGTTGTCGATGCGCCGATCGTTCCCGGGGTCATGCTCAGCGAAAATTGCACTCGTGGCTTCATTACGTCCAGTACAATGACCAGGCCAGCTATATACTTTATTATGTTCGCAAATGGCGCTATTAACTCTGGTATCTAACATAGCGCGAGATGAGATAGCGCGAATTTCACTCTAAAACCAGTTTTTCCTCGGCTAAATTGCTGTGGAGTCTTGAGCAATTTAAATAACCGCTTGCGATTCGTTGTGGCGTCCAAACGAGCGTTAAAACGTTACTTTGTAGCATCGATTGAGATCCGATACGGCTCGGATCGATTCTATTCGACTACTGTTTTATTTCGTCGTTTTCTGTTGCGCTCTAAGATAGCTCAAGCGTTAAATAAAATTACTACAGTCTTTTCTAAGAACGAGTTTCTAGTTTCTACCGGAGCCATCACGGCTTTGTTTGCATCGGACTTACCTACTTTATGATTTTCATTTTCCTTGAAAAGTAGTTTTTTTTTTCTTATTGCGTCCCTACAATCCGACTTTTTGCTATTATCACAATAACGACACAAATATTTTACGCCCCAATAACTTATCCTTATAGATTTTTATAACTATCCGTGTTCGTTTAGTCATAAAACGCTGTCATAGGCTGGCGACTCAATAAACGGTCGAGGAAGCGAGGCAAGAATGTCGTACGCCAGTAAAAACGACATAAAACTCATGATATTAATAACGAGGATACATTTACTGTGTCCTTATGGAGTACACAAACATCTGTTGCGGGTTGAAGGGTGATTTCATTTCTGCTGGATTTATTTGCAAATTTTTGAAGAACGGATAATTGTGTACTTAACGATTTTTTACTTTTACTGACAACGCTTTATCCAAAATGATGAAGAGGAAGTTAAGAATGAGTATCAGAGTTGTGTTTACAATAAACTTATTGACTTGACGTTGTGCCTGTTTAAGTTTCAACCGGTTCGAATACTCGTCGCTACTTGCTTAAATGGTACGTAAACAAAAGCGTTTAAGCGACATTTCGGCATAAAAGACATATTCCACGAAGTGCGGCGTATCGTATTGTCCGTGACTCTGTCAATTCAACATGTCTTAATTTTAAGGCTCGGCGGTGGTCCGCTGGGACTCGCGTGAGAATGCAATTTGTGTCGGTGTGACCTGTAACCCTGCGTGCGCGGTGTGCCGGCAAGCCTGCGCCGACCTGGCCTGCCTGCGCGAGCCGATTATATGCTAATACGCGAATAACTCCCAACTTATGTAAACGACCGCTTAAATTATTATTTTCCATAATTTCCCCAGCTATTATCTCATCGAGCCTTTGATCAATAGCTAATAAAGAACAGGTTGTTGTGACAATAGGTGAATATCGGTAATTGCAAGGTAGCCATGAACTCTAAAAGCGCGAACTACAACGCGGCACACCCACGTCTTCATTAAAAGCACGGCCTTATCGTTAAAATCGATCTCGTTACGTACAGTGAAACGCGTCGAAACAAAAACCGGCCGAGCGGTAAACGAATACGAGAAACGTAATCGGGGCGAACGTCGCGCCAAATAAAATAAAACCTCAATCAAAAATCTAAAGGCATTCGGTATCATAACCGGAGCGGTGCGTCGACCCGGCCGCCATATGAAAACACGAACCGTGTGGGTTACACGCCCGCGACCAAAAAAAAAACAAAAGTATAATAATGTAACGCACTAAGTATCCGTCTTAAAAATACGCCTCGATCTCTGTTGCGCGCGTCGCGGCATTAACGCGTCGGTGGGACCGTTCAGCTCAGAAAGCTGAACACGACCGTCCGCGGTGGAGGCAGGGTTGAGAGTCGCGTGGGGGCGCGAGAGGAGTCGCGTCGGAGGGCCGGGGGGTGTCGTGCGGTGCGGGGGGCGGGGGCGGCGGTGATGGATGGCCCAATCAGGCGGCGTGGCGGTGCCGGCCGCGCTAATCGAGCACTGCGCCCCGAGACCAGACACACACTGCCGCGCCCTGCGCACACCAGCCCGCGGCGCGGCGCGAGATGAGGCGTCGCCGATACCGCACCCGATTACACGTAAAAGCGCATCGAGACCTTTTCGGAGATAATACATAATACCCCGCAATGCCCGCTCGCAAGTCCGGCGGAAAAATCGATGAAAAACAGCCTCGGCAAGTCCGGGGGCGACGGGCAAACAAAACGGGCGTTCATTCGATGAATAACGGTGTATTTACGTCTATATCCGGGTGGATCGATAGCCACCAACTGTTGTAAACAAGCGTGCGAGAGTCGGGAAAAAACGGCGCCACCCCGAGGGCTATTAAGGGCCACGTGACTAATTTCGGGAGCTGTCACTACCAGCGCCGAAGCACGTGCTCGCCGGCCCACAATCACTATGACTAAACGGTTTGCTCGAAGACAAACAATTGACTCGTGCGATCCGCAGATCATGGCTGCCCCAGAGGCCTATTGCCTCAGAAACATGCCTTGTTCGCAAACATTCACGGATGGATAGAGATTGAATGTAGAGCGGGCTTAAAAGTACCGGGATTTATGCCATCATACATAAAGCAAGTACCCACAAGGATTTGGAATTGAATGTATTTTGTAAATATTACAAATAGGAGAATCGTATTGGTAAAAAAAGGTCCGAGTCACCTGATCACAACAACGCGAGGATAGATCACCTCGAACAATTAATTACGGACAATCGGCCGAGAGCAGGATCTTTATAAATCAACGGCCAGCATTTTATCCTTAAGAGACCTTTCTCTGACTAATCCCGACAGAATTGAAACGAATCTAATGAAACGGGGATACGTCGGGAAAAAAACAACCAACATGCCCTACAATCATTTTAACTTTTTTCCGACGTTCGCCTCTCGAGCCAGTATTTTTTTGTTATTTTTAATTCTGTCTCTGGACTTGTGTTTTTTTGTACGTTTTTGTTGCCTTTTCATAAATATTTTAAAATCGGATTCAGACGGGGACAGGCGAGTCGAATGGATTAGGATTTAGATATTTTCGGGGCGCGTAATTTATGCCCCTCTTTGTATAGATATGAATAATGAGTGGAATGATAAATCTTTCGCCCGCTATCGCGACTGGTGATTGCAGACGTCGGATCTGACGTCATTTAATAGTTTCCGCTTTGTATCGACAATCCACCCTTCACGAGATGTTTGTTTTTACTGATATGTCTCTGATTTATAAAGTATCATCAAACACTTCACCGCCTTTTCATATTGGTTTTCTGTTCCTTCTCATTATATTTAAAGCCTTTTTTTTCTCTCTTTTATAATACTAAGAGATTTCAATTGCTTGCTAGACAAAGTGGAGCCCACATGTCTCTAGCAGCATTTAGCTTTCAAAATGTATCATCATCTATTTAAATAGACGCCTTACTCATACCCACGGCAAGCGATGAAGAACACCCAATTCAACTCCATTCTAAATTTGAATCTGACCCATTTAAATTCCAATACAAACGATCTCGCCCATAAAGTACTGGCAGCTATTCCAAATATGCACCTCGTTTAAAATGCCCTTAACAAAATTATTAACGTTACAAAAAACGCGGCCCGATGATTTACGAACGTCAATTTCGACAGCTCATAGTTTTGTTTGACCAAAATTATAGTAATTTTATAAAATAGCCATCTACTTAAAATAAACGTTTTAGGAAAAAACTTTATGAAGCGTTTTATAAATTTGATAATAGATTGAGTATGCGTGGAATGTAGTCTGCTAAGTGAAGTGAATGAGTGTGTTTCAAGACTTTTTTACATGACAACGGTAGCTACAGTAACATTTATCTTGTTGAAAATATGGGGAAAACTATATTGCGTTGCAATAATGTTTGAACAATATCTACGGGCTAATAATAAAGGCTTCGTATGACAGATGCTGCAGCGTAATATTTCGCATATTATACGGTTTTATACGGGTTTATCTTCCGCCGGAGAGCGCCTACACGGTCTCTCCGATATTTTTTTGTCGGCTAACAATATTTTTGCATCAAAATAAAGACGACTTTTTATTCATAAGCGGCCATTTCAAAAATAATAATGAGTCGGATATAAAAATCGCGAATTTATATGAGGCGAACCCTCGAGTCCACAGAGACTTTAATATGATTTCTTATAGCGAGAACTCCTTATTAAATAAACTTTGGAAACGAAAATTATGTCCCCGCACGCGGGCCGCCCGATCACAATAAAAACGGGGATTTGACAAGATTAAGATTGTAATTCAAGTTATTTCTGACGTGCGTCTTATTGCTTTTTCGCTACGGTTAGACCTTCGTTTAATTCTTTTTTAGTTACGATGCGTTACCGCCATCAGCCATCGGGCTACGTAATCCGGACATCGAGACGCCGCCAATAAAAAAGGCAAAGGTAATTTAAGCCGCATGCCTAAAGGCTAATCAAGAACGTTAATCCACCTGAAAGAAGACCCTACACATTCGACTTGAGGCGTTAAATTAAAATAAGATAATTTATAATTGCGACAATATGTACGAATACGTAATTTGAGTATGAAAAATAAAATATTGATACTGGCTGAAAGCGCACTCCATCGTCCACTGTGACACTTCAAGTTAAAAAGAAAAAAGTGCGATGGCCGCCTTCGCTTTCCCGCCTCGCTGTCAATATCCATTCAGTTTGCGACGCGCTCGTAATTTTGATAAAAATGCGACGGGACCCAAGTAAATAATTGTTATGTGAATAATGTAATCTTCACACGGATCCATTTGTATTGTTTTGCTGTAATTTGTTACTTTACACGTTTCGTTTCGCGTTTTATTACATTCCGCTGTCAGTTGGATATTTTGGTGGTAATTTACCACTTTTTAGGTGATGCGGAATGAAGTGGCAACACCGGATCACGGTGGCGCCATTACAGGAGATTACAGCTAATGTAATGTGCCGGTGATTTGAAATAATCGCACAGATTACCGCTGTGTTGCAACGATTCAATCAATATCTAATGGCTGCACCTAATATGAGATACCAGTTACCGTTAGCTACCCGCTGCGAGCACATTAAAATCGTATTAAGGACATTTCAACTACCTTAACTGGCCCAAAATTAAAACCATATTTCAGTAGTTGAAAATTGTTTGCGATTTCGGCGTTCAGAAATTTATGTTGAAATGAAGTTGACTTTGTGGCGAAAATAGGCTTTGAGGTTACAAGTACGTGTTAGATTCAAATTGGTGGGCCCCACAGTCGTCAGTTAAACGACAACCGCATAACAACTTGTGGTAATGCGACCCAACTTGTTAGAGGCGCATAAAAAGTGTAAATAAACCTGACAAACGGACGGACAATAAAATAAGTACTAACGAGAGCTAGCGAGCCGTAATATCTGCTGAAATAAACTTGCGGTCAACGCAACTATGCGTGCCACCGCAGCCCGTTTTGTCCCCGGGTGAAATGTTCAAACGAGAACTAGCCTAGCAAGAACCGCATTCTTTATTTACATTTTAGAATTTAGTCAACCTATTTTCATCTCATGTTCGATTCAAATAAGGAATTTTATTTCAGTTGAGTTTTTTTACTTATTGGGATTTTTATTTACAAGTTCAGCTACTCAACGGCAGATGGCGCTAGTTTCTATGTTAATAATAAATGACGACGCAAAATATTTATTGCAATGCCTCGTTTCCTTTTTTAATGTAATTGTTTTATCATAAGCAGCGTGCGGCGGACGGAAAATGAAATTGTCTGTAGTCGGAATACCCTGGCGGGCGTATCATGCAAAATACATGAACATCTTAACCAGGAAACAATAACGCGGAGGAGTTTTACCTCGGAAAATATAACAATATCGGTTATACATTCCATATTCCGGGATCGTAATTGAACATCGTATGCAAATGCGGCGCGCGCTCACCATCTCTTTAATATTTATGACGCCCTGGTACTTTCGTGCAGAGCAGGTGGAATACCAGACCCTGTTTATGTAATTGTTTACATCTTGTCGCTGCTTTTATAGTCCCCTAGTTGTTATTTCATAATGACGACGAAATATGTCGCAAAGATACACCAACATTGTCACAGACGCGGAATTAACCTGTGGAGAATGCGACGCGAGCCGGCGGCATCCGAAATATTGCACTAAAACGCTAAATAAAGTACACTTTAACTGCCAAACACGAGATTATCTTTAGTCCAGATCCCAACTAGGGATTGCAATCCCGCAATGCGGGATCCTGCAATCCCGCGGGATCCCGCGCCAATTTTGGCCTTGCGGGATCCCGCACGTTCAAAGCGCGGATCCGCAGATCCCGCACGGGGCGGTAAAAGCGCGCGCAATGTTGCCGTTTCTTGCAGAACGGATACTGGTGGTTGGCGTCGGCGGCGGCGGGAGTGTACAAAATCACGCGACGTTGCCGTTTCGCGCAATTTGTGTTCGTGTTCGGTCTCGGTCGGCTCGTGCGCGTCTCAGTCAGTTCAGTCAGTTGCACTAAGACTACCTGATACTTGCCTACAAATATATGCTGACCATCCAGCCTACTAGCGTAGAAGCTGAAAGAGCGTTTTCGGCGTCAGGATATATTTGTAGTTCACTGAGAAGCAGGCTGGGTGACGACACCATTGATACTATTTGCTTTCTACGAGCATACTTTCAAAAACGTTCGCCATAGAGGTAGCCAAAGTTAGTAATAGTAACATAACAAAGATGTGATTTGATTAATTCAATAAAAAATGTGATCTCATACGTTAATGATAATAATTAGAGGTATAATATAAGAAACAGCAAATTTAGTACTAGTAATAAAAAGAAGTGATTTGATTATTCCAATAAAAATTGTGATCTCATAATTTAATGATAATAGTTATAATATGAGAAACAGCATTTTTATATTATAAGACTGTTGATTTGTTAGATTAAGGACAAAATAAACAAATCAATGCAAGTCTAATTCATGCTAAAATTACAAAAAACAGAAAAGTAATGTAGGACTGATTTTACTTACAAATAAATAATTTATGATTGTTTTTTGTTAAGAAACAAATATTTTTAGTGCCAACATGAAAGACTTGTTTTAGTTTTTTAAATAAAAGTAGATTTTTTAACAAAAACCTGCATTCTCATATGTTTTTATAACATCATTTCAATGGTGCGGGATCACGCGGGATCCGCGCGGGATTGGGCCAATCCCGCGAATCAATCCCGCGGGATTGGCGGAGGTGCGGGATTGCAATCCCTAATCCCAACTTTGTCGCCAACGTTTTAACGGTTCGCCGAAGTTTATACATCATTAGACGCTGCGCATAAATCTCTATGATTTCGCATAAATTTACATTTTAACGGGTGCCGTCGGGTGTCGCGACGTTTGCTTCGAAAACATTTAGCAGTCCATAAAATTAGAACAAAAGAGTGTGGAGTCCAATCAGTCGACGACCGCAGAGCGGGCTTGAGCCGCGGGCATTCGTTTAAAATAAATGACGTACGGCCCGAACTGGCTGGAATTAAATAAATTATCAACAGACGTGGCAACAGGAACGTTCTATTACAAGACGTCATTTTGAATATCGAACGAGCATTCTCATATTGTTCCACATTGATCTCCAAATAAATAAATCTATTATTTTCACCGCTGTTATAATAAACCAATATCATACGTCATTGCAAACTGCCGCCAATACTACGCTATCACTGAAGCGATCTTTGCCAAATCTCGGCCACTATAATTACCAGTACACGTAAGTTCTAAAATAAGCGTTGGATTGTTTACGTCTCGTTGTACGAAAAATATTTGTGTAAGCTTGTCTGCGTCAATCACCGAGGCAGTGACGATGACACCGTCACGCGGTGACGCGCGGCTAACACTGCCAATCCCCAAACTGAGTTTAAATTTCGAATGCTTTTCTTTTTACCTTTTTTTATTCATCGTTCTGATACAATTTGCAATTTAGTTTTTGCAAGACATGTTAAGATTTAAATTTTATTTTAAATTGATTATTTTATTAAGTATTAACTTAACTACAATTTGTTTACATACCTAAGCTATTACTAATAATTGAATTGTAAATACAGATGTAACAAATAAAATCTTCTCTTAAAGTTATTTTACCAATAGGTACTGTTTTTAAGATATGTTTGACACCATTTTGTACTTTTCCCCACTTTCAGGGAAAAACGCAGCTCCAGCCGGGTGCGTTCGAAAAGTAAACACCGCGGCCACGCCCGTTTATTTTTAATTACTGCCATCGATAGCATTTCCGAACGCACCCCGCACTTCGTTCACCGCCCTTTTTTTTGCTTTCCTACAGAAATAGTCCTTCTAAACATAAAATAACAAAAAGACTTCCTTCATGAACATGTGAACTACGATGATCATTATAACTTTCCTTCAAATTCATTATTTGCACAATTCTGTTATTTTTTCATAGTATTTTTTCGAGAGCTTTATAACGTAAATTCTTATTCATATGCCTTTATGATTACATACAGATGTTTTTAGGCAGAATTTATAATTTTATACCTACTCAACTAATGTAAACATTTTAAAATTATGTTCATTGTATCTAATTTCCTAAACTCAAATTTGACAGACCGGTAATATTGTCAAATTTGATAGTCCGGATATACGACCAAATATAAATGTAATGAACAATACAGGTGATATTACGAGAAAATATATTTTATTACTTACTTTTCTTTTGATTTCTAATTTATATGTTTTGCTCAGGGGAGGGATCAGTCTATTTTATTGAAAATATATAATACTTTATAGTGCGTGGAAATTTCGATATTTAAACACCTTTGGTTTGTTTACAAAAAGAAAAGTAGGTACCTAACCTTACAGACTATAGCTAGAAATATGTATTTTTTAACCAGCTTTATTTATCTACAACTTATACTGAGTCAATAGGATCCCATTGAATTCCTATAGGTTGTAGTAACAAGGTAGGCGGCGTCTGAGCTGGTTATAAAGTTTTTTACACCCAGTAGGTAGGTGGCATCCATTTGTATCAACTACCCACGTATCTCTTACTTGTATATTTGATGAAGTAGAATCATGGTTGTTTGTTAAAAATATCTTAAAATAAATGATTAAGTGTGCAATTAAGAAGTTCGAAACTACGGAAATATTTCTATATTTTTTATTATTGTTTTAGAAATGGTCTTAGCGTTTCGGTATGTCGTTCATTTTTTATGGGTTGTTTTGAAAATGTATGAAGGTCATTTTTAGAAACTTATTTCGTTATTTTGAATCTAAAATAAAATTTAAAAAATTACTATTTTAAATATTTTCGGACGTAACGTCACAATTTTGGATGAAGTGCAATAATGCCTTTGCTTGCCCAAAGAAAAGTTTTTAGTGGACAAGAGAAGTGTCCTTTTTTTTCTTACTATGGCAAAATCATGTGTCAAAGTTTATCTAGGGCACAAGTATTTTGTTAAATATCTAAGTATTATTTTAATTTCTTATTATTCTAATACGAATATGTTTCAAATAAAATATTCTCGTTTTTTTTAGTCGATCATCTTAGCATACCGAATTGTGGGTGTGATGTGACACATTGGGTATGCGGTAGCCTTGGTAGAAGAGGCGTCGCCACTAGTGATGGCGAAAGTCGCAGGTTCAAATCCTGCCCGCGATAGAAAATTTTGCAATTTTTCTTAAAGTGTACCCAACACGGGCAGTGTATTAAAAGTTTGGTATTTAACTTATCTACACATACTGGGTTATTTTTTATTCACCCCGGAAATTATACAGGCTGATTCTACTGTTACTGTACTGAAAAAAACAGCTATTCCATATAAAAATTCATACCTACTCGAACAAAATGCATGGAACAGCTGGTTTTTTTTCGCGATTTTGCAGTTGACCCCATAATAAAAGTTGTTCAGAATCATGAGTAGAATCGCCCTGTAAAATTTCCGGGGTGAATAAAAAATAACCCTGTATGGGTACTTAGATGAAGGAGACGATGAGTAATTGAATTGTAAAATTCCGTCCAGTTAGGTCATAAAATGCAACTGTCCGCATTAATGCGAAACCGAATCTCTAAGCCAGAAGCCAACAATGCCCTCGATTCTGACAGTACAGGTCCATAGCTTAAATATTTATTACAACAAAATTTATTTACTTTTTATTCAGATAACAACAAATTATTACCAAGCTTAACTAGACTAAAATTTAATAAAGTACCTAGTGACGGTCTTTAGCTAATTCTATGTTTTCCATATACAGATTTTCAAATACCCGTACCAAATATTTTTTGCTATTCCTGCCATTTTCAAAGAGACAGGAAATCTCAGGAATTCAATGATTTGAACATTTTCATGGTAAAATGACGTTCATAAGAAAAAAATGGTCTGTCAATGGTTCTCGGTTAAATGCGTACATAAAACAAACCTCTTCTCTTTCTTTTACCGATTTAAGTAAGTAACAAAAATAATATAAGAACGGTCTAAAACCTGACACCAAGATTCAACGGGTCGTTCATCGACTCGGTATCCCACTGTACAGAAGAAGAACTTAAGAAAGTGGTCTGTCAGAATCGATACCAACACCAGTCCAAGTTCTTGGCGTAAATTTACGACATTGTCTATTAGAAGATGTTTATTACGCTTTAATATGCTTAACATTCATGTTACGTAGGTGCCTTAGTGACACGTATTCCGATGTAGTATCGCATTGAGATCACGTCCACACGGATAACAATTAAATTGATAATGCATCGGTTGATTTTACATACACTCATAAACATATTACGCCTATTTTCCTGGCAGGTTAGGTGGTGCATTAACGGCTGAAAAACACTTCTGACTAGCATTTGAAGACTGTTACAAAAAAAACTTGTATCCCTATAGTGACAGGTTGTCAGCCTGTCGCCTAAAATTGCAATACACATGAAACCCTCGAGTCTCTTTGTCGTCTATCAGTAGATACTTGTATTGGTAAATTGTTGTATGTTACTAGAATTTAATTAAATATGGAAAAGCCAGACTTGTAAAAAAGCCGGATACATATTTCATAAAATAATTCAAAGAAAAGCAATGAATAGGTAAATATATTATACTTTTAGAGATATTCAGGTAAATATGAAAGCTTGATAGGTAACCTGATAAGATTAAATATTTGAATATAAATTGATATAATTTACTGGCTGGCTAATCTTGAGATTTTGCTTTATTCTTTGACCAAATAGGTATTATATGCCTTGCACGCAGCTCAATTTAAAAGCTTATTATATCGAAAAGATTCAGTTAGAAAAGCCGGACACGTAAATATTCGGCCAGACAAGTCCGTAAAAAGCCGTACGGTTGGCATCCCGAATTGAGTAAATACTGGATAGACAAAACCATTAAAATTCAAAAAAGCCTACTTCAAATACAAATACCAATGACGGCACAACAAAAAAGGACCACGCATTCTGAAAACCATTTACCTACGCCCAGCCACAACCTGTCCACAGCGATAATTTACCACTCCAGATTTTAATTTCGCAAAGGTCTGATTGACCGATCTCAGCATGATATCTGGGGGTCGTAAAAAGCCAGGTTTACGAGGGGGTCCTGCGTTTGAGCCCCGAGGAAGGATATATCAGGTGCTAAGCAAATATTACTGTCAGAGTATATCACGGAACTGTGCCACGGATCGTGAATTTCTAGACTTCGCATCGAATTGATGTGATGTATAGAAGATAAAATAGCAGGCTATTTTGTCATGGGCCTGAAAAAGTGCGGCTAATTCTAAAACGAATAGTGTAATGCCTCTGACACGATTGTGTTATTACGCGACATGGACCTACTTTATTATAATGCTGGCTACCCAACCCTTAGGCCCTAAAAATTAATTGTAGTTGAATATCAAATTTTAAAACACTTTCCATGTTATTTTCTACCGCGGTAGAAAATTTTGCAAGTTTTCTAAAAAATTATTGAAGTCATTAATCCTTCACTGGATCTTTTTTGATATACCCTACGAAACTCTGCACAAATTGTTAAGAATACGTCTTTGAAGCTTTCAGACTTAAACCTATTATTATTTATTTTAAAATATTAAAATACCGATTGTCAGCTGTAGTGCCTGTAGCTAAATGTACTTTCTCGGACATAATAAAGTAATACCATACAGTACACAGTCAAAAGTGTTCGTAGTCTGTGGCAACAGACGCGTCCACAATCATTTATGCGGTCAGGAATAGCCGTCGCGTCGTTAAATGCAGTTTTGCTCATTTAGCAAATAATCCACGGGATTAAGCGCGGATTGATGGCGACGCGTTTTGGTGCGCGCGCGCATGCGACGCGACGACGACGGTGGCGGCGTCTCGCGGACGTAAGTAATATGAAACAGGGTGTAGGTACTTGTAAATCCCATATGTATTGCAATTTTGAGCTGGCAACCAGTCACTATCGTGATACACGATTTTCCGAATGACACTCAAATGTTTATCTGACGTGGCATAAATGTCCGTTTTTACGCTCTGCCTATCCCGCAAGGGATATAGACGTGATTTATGTATGTATTTATGAAAATCCCTTAAAATGCGATATTGCGTCATGATACGAACATCTTCCTCCACGTTAATAAGTTGGATTGAACAATGAAAAAATAAATAAGACTTTGCCAGAGTATAAACAAATCAGTGAGCAGACCATCACGTGCCATCAGTTAAAGCTCTGCGTTGTGGGGTAGGCAGAGCGTTAGGCAGTAAGCTATCACCACATCTGACAAATATTTGAGGGCCCGTTCAGAAAAAACGTGTGTCACCATAATCACAGTTTGTCAGCCTGCCTGAGTCGCCTCTTACGACTCAAGGATAAGAAATGGAGTGATGTTGTTCTAAGCCGGCATCACACGGCAAAAAGAAAGATAGAGAGAGAGAGAGAGAGAGAGAGAGAGAGAAAGAGAGGGGGAAATGGAGAGTATAGTAGTAGAATGTTTTGATAATAATTTAAAGTTTTCTTTTCATATTTTGGAGGAGAAATTGTTCCAAAACAGGAGGATCCCGTAGACTAGATTCACCCTGTATACCCTAGTACCAAGCTCGCCAAATACTAATTACTCGCGTCCATGTTTTCCTAGTACTTTCTCTGGTTAATTAACACTAGAATTTATCGTTTTCGTCGTGGTTTCTGACACTAAAGGGCACGAGTTGTCATTGTTAACTAGACTACTCTTCTTTACTAGATACTAGATTTCCGCGATACAAATTTTCCCGTGGCAACAGTTGTTTTCCCGCGGTAAAGTAGCCTATGTGTTGTTCCAGGTTATACTCTACCTGTGCTCCAAATTTCATCCAAATCGGTCGAGCCGTTTGAGCGTGAAGAGGTCACAAACATACATACACACACAATATTAGTACGGATTACACATACGTACATACACACATCACGCCTATAATCCCTTGGTAGGCAGAGTGTAAACAGCCGCAAAAACGGATATTCACGCCACGTCTGACAAATATTTGAGAATCATTCGGTTTTTTTTGTGTATCGCCATAGCCAAAACTGTCGACTTGACTAAATTCATTTTTTAATTCCTTTCGGAAAGTACAGATCACTTAGGGATACTTTCGGGATTTTCGTTACAAGAACCTAAGAACCATTAAAATAATAATATAGGGATTTTTTTACTAGAGACCGATAGCGACAATTTTCGACTGTCGAGAAGTAGTAACACTACGCTATGGTTCTTTTCGTTGGCAACCTAAAAACATGAAAAATTCACAGAACCAGAAAAAGTCTATGCCCTCAATTCAACATATAAATTCTCTTAAATTATCTTAAATTAGTGCTGGCACTTTCCATCAAATAGGTTACGAAAAGGATAGGAGTCATCTATGTCATGTTTAAAAATGTCAATGGGTTTCTTGCAATTCCTAGTTGTCAGACCCATCGCCTAAAGTTGCAATACACGCTAGATATTAAGGCTAGCTATTATTTCAGGTAATATAAATTATATTCGTGGCCATCATTAGCGACTGTCATATATAGGGCTATGTGCCAAGTGCCAAGCCCGCCAACGAAGTGGGTACCAAATCTATTTCTACCACAGTAACAGCAGTAATAACCCTCCTTCTGAGGCAGTCGGGTAATTATACTTCCCCGGTTAAAAATATGCTAAAACTAGCATCGATTGGGTCATGCATTAACTAGATGTAAATTTTTTTCGTGTCGCAAAGCAAGTTGGGCTTGGGTCACACGTCTAAAAGATTTTCAAAATTTTTTGAGGGCCTCTATTCGTGTCGAAAGGAACCCTAGGTTCTTCGTCCAATGCTTCTGTTTTTCGTGTGAGTCACCGAGTCGTCGATCGACCCGATGAACCCTAGTGTCAGAGTTTTACAACCGCCTACTACTAGGCTCCTCCAATGCTTATCAATTGACTTTCTTATTTTACTAAATATCAAATTTTCAAAACATTTCCCGTGCTAGGTACACAATTTTGGAAAACTTGCACAATTTTCTAACGCGGGCAGGATTTGGACCTGCGACTTTCGCCATCACTAGAGGCGACGCCTCTTCTGTCTTGGCTACCGCGGCTCATGCATTACCCGCGAATTTTGCAAGTGTATCTTGATGCCAATAACGCGTGGCACGGCTCCATCTACCGGGTTCGTTTTTGCAACCAATATCCACTAGTGATGGCGAAAGTCGCAGGTTCAAATCGTGCCTGATTTGTGTTAAAATTTTGCTGACGTTTTTTTTTGTTTATGATGGGTTTGCTCTTGACTCTAGTCTAGGTCATAGGACAGAGTCTAAGATGGAGCGAGCTCACCCAGAAGAAGCCTGTTCACTCTTACTTTGAAGAGATTAGGGTTGTTACGTTTGGAAACACAGACGCTGGTAGTTTAGTGTGTATCTTCAGAAAAATCCTTTCCATTGGATTTCAGACATTAGTTCTTTTAACAACTCCGGTCAGTGTGGTCTTCCCTCTCGATCAAAGTCCAATAATTTTCTAACGAAACAGCCCAAAAAGCTATACACTGTATGACATAGACATGCGGTTGGCACGTAGGATAAAAGGAAAGAGGCACACGCCAAAATTCTACCTTGCGTTTGCCAAGAATTTTGAGTTGGCAACTTTGGCAGCCGCGAATGCCATGTCAGGTGTTGGCAGCCCCATTACGGGTACTTTTGATACTGACCGAATAGTTAAAATATGCTGCATCAAGATTAACCCGCTTCTTTTACCCTCTTGTTGGCTGGTAGAGAATGCCGCGTGGCATTAGGCCCGCCTTTTGTACGAGTGAACTAACGACCCGATTAGGCGTGGCGATAGCGTCCTTATTTTCCGAAAGTTAACGCTCTGCCTACCCCACAAAGGGTGATACGTGAATGTGTGTGTAAGCTGATATTTACCTTTAAGTTATTATCTTTCACTGTTAGTTCTAAACATTTTTGTTAAAATCAGTAAAATTTGATCTTTTAAATAAGTAAGTAACTTTATCTGCTGTCGATAGTACCTACCAGTTGCAGATGTAGACAAATGAAATATGTTATCAGATTCGGAATGTTTATCTTTCATTGGCATGTCTTCGGAATCAATATCGATATGTTTGAACCTTCATCAATATTCTGATGGTTTGCCAACAATCCCACGAGTTTGATACTATCTTAGGTCTGGCTAGGGCCAAAACTGTCGACTTGACTAAATTCATTTTTTAATTCCTTTCGGAAAGTACAGATCACTTAGGGATACTTTCGGGATTTTCGTTACAAGAACCTAAGAACCATTAAAATAATAATATAGGGATTTTTTTACTAGAGACCGATAGCGACAATTTTCGACTGTCGAGAAGTAGTAACACTACGCTATGGTTCTTTTCGTTGGCAACCTAAAAACATGAAAAATTCACAGAACCAGAAAAAGTCTATGCCCTCAATTCAACATATAAATTCTCTTAAATTATCTTAAATTAGTGCTGGCACTTTCCATCAAATAGGTTACGAAAAGGATAGGAGTCATCTATGTCATGTTTAAAAATGTCAATGGGTTTCTTGCAATTCCTAGTTAAATCAGTCGCGATTGTTTTTATCATCGCCTTATTTTGACAGATAACACATATTTTGCGTCTAATTATAAGACATGCCGTGACTAAAATATCTTCTATCCTTTTCTAAATCTATTTGAAGGAAAGTGACAGCACGAATTTAAGGTAAGTTAAGGGAATTTATATCCCGAATTGAGGCCTATATCCTTAATAGAGGCCATAAAAACTTGTCAGAACCTGGTCTATATCTGCATGCCTAAAGGGTACGTCTCCCTAAAATTACCAGGAGTTCATAAGTCCCGAGGACTGATATAATTTATTTACATTTTAACGAGTTACAATCAAATCACGCCTAAATGACATATACGTCACTCCCTTGTCACCGGTTAACCCTATTTTGGAGGAGAGAAAAAACTAATGCATAATTTGGTTAATATTAATTTTATGAACTGTAGCAGAATTTTTGGATCCTCATTATAGTAAATTGCTGGCATAAGCAGATTCGGATTATTTTTATTGCGTACAAAGCTTATTTTATTTTCGTGAAGTAGCGCTAGTTTTACTGCACTAAACGACTTAATAGCTGATTATCTCTAAGTATAGAATTTGGTGCCGTGTGATATCGGCTTAGTATAGCATCACCCCAGTTATTTCTAAAGAGTATCGTAAGAGGCGACTAATGAACTCAAAGGGTTACACTTGTATTGTAATTTTAGGCGATGGGCTGACAACCGGTCACTTTAGCAATACACAATTTTTTGAATGCCCAGCAAATGTTTTTATTTGACAGCCGTTTATGCTCTGCCTATCATGCAAGGGATATAGGCGTGATATATGCATGTAGTTATGTAATATAGTATGAAATAAATCGTAACAAGAATTATTTTCGGTTTGCATTCCTATTTTAAGAAAGACACCAATTAGACTCGTCTCAGACTGCTTGTTTATTTTACGACTAATAAAATAAAGACGCGTCCAATTACGGCGACAAAAAGACATAATTTTAATGAAGTCAAAAATTATCGTCGTCGGAAGAAAAGTCGTAAAACTTGGATTAAAAATAAAGGAACGTTTTCATCTAGTTCCAAAGTTCCTTGGATGTAAATGTATGCGATTTTTTGCGTCGGGTTAAAAATATGCAAAAATCAGCGCCCAGGGTGAATATTAAGTAATGTAATTTTGTATAATATTCTGCAATTAAAATTCAAATTGAAATCAATGCGCGGATGAACGCCATGAACGGGTATACCGCGAGGGGGCGGTAAAAAAGGGGCGCAAAAAGCGGGGCGCCCCGGCCGGTGGTATGTTTTTAATCTTTTAATTTCAGCTGATGGGGTTTGCATTTCAATGAGTGTTAAACGGATGTGGCGGGTCTATAAACGTATTAAGAAGTTCGTAATATTTGAGTGTATTTTTACCTTGATAAACAATGAGTAAGAAAAAGGTGAAACTAAACAACTTTCCCCATGAAATGAAGTCATAACATAAGCCTCACTTAGTAAATAAGCCAGCTGATCGTGAGTTTTTAATGGGAGATCCAATTTGTTTCAAATTTTGACACATGTTACATGGGAAAGTTGTAGAGTTTCATGAGTATCTTTCAACTTGGTTAACCCGTTTTGTTACTCCCTGTAGAAACACAATAATTTTGGCCCAAACTTTTTTGTTTTGATTGACCCATTGAAGAAAAATTTTGTCAAATAAAAGCTTAAATCATCATAATGGAAAACATACTCTAATCAGAACGATACCCGTTATTGTATACGAAAAAGTAATTTTAATAAATAAAAAAAACTCTGAAATCGATCTATCATTAGCATAAGCAAATCCTTCCCTACAAACATTTAATTCCATACCTTATTATGGCCGATAAAAGTATGTAAAAAAATACGAATAAATGTAAAAAAAAGTTGAAGGTAAAATTGACGCGCGCCCAGCAGGGGGTTATACCGCTCGGTAGGTATCCCTTTGATTGCGAAAATATGAAATTGCAAAGTTATTTTCAAGATTTACTGTTATGTTTTTTAGTATAACATTTTTTATAAACCTTGTGATGCCGGCTTAAAATAGCATCACCCCATTTCTTCCCAGCGAGCGACTAAGATACTTAAAGGTTTCATGTGTATGACTATTTAAGGCGATAACCTGTCACTATAGTGATACACGGTTTTTCTGAAACTTCCCTCAAATATTTGTCAGACGACAACGGCCGTAGGTAATTTACGATCGCAAGGGATATCGTGATATGCGCATGTAACATTTAGATTTTCACGAGGAAAACTCGCTCGCAAATTATTCTTAGAACTCTATTTATTTCGTTGCCATTAAATAATACGTCGGCCATGATATTATCGGAAGACACACCCATAACATTAATTCTCCATCGATTATAGGCCGGCTACTGTACAGCCTAACAATTTAATACATGTCCAATTTTACTACCTCTAAGACTGCATTATAATAAAAGAACTCCTACGCAGATACCAGGATAGCATGGGCCTACAAGATCTGGAAGACATTAATCCGAAAGCGCGCGGGTTACTCCTATCTCGGCCCATACCCCACTCGGCCCAAAGAATAATATCTACTCATCCACTGTTCCATTTAAAGTTAGGCTAAAGAAGTATTTAAAATAATATATTTTTTTTGTTGGTTACTATTATATAACTACGATAGAATATGTATATGACTAGAATATTTAAAATGTTATTATTGTATTTATTACAATAATAAACACAATAATAACCTTTTTCTTATTACTTTAAGTCGGCAAAAGAATAGAAAAACCATGTAAAAGTGACGCCACGCTACGGTCCTTAAAAAATGATTCAATGAATGCCTCAGAAGTAAAATAATCGATGAATTTAACAAAACGTACTAATGAAACAACTGAAGATTTTTTTGTTTAAATTTGATTTTATCTATTCAAGCACTTTATTCTCTGTGTTTGCCAATCTTTGATAACCTACGAGTACCTACTAAACCAAGACATTGTGGTGCTTTTTTTTTCGGGCCGAATGGAAAATGGGCCGAGTTGGGGCAATCCAAGAGCGCGGTGTGCGGCCATCATACCGTGTATTTATGAACACCACAGCGTTTCTGATCGCCTGGTACTTACGGTAACATTATACCTACTTGTTGGTGATTAATTTCGTGGTTTCGTGCGTTTGTTACGATGCGGTTGTCTCTTGTTAACGTAGTCAGTGATACTTTTTAACTTTCTTTAGCTCGTGGTTGTGAGAAAACGTTGAAAAATTACTAAAAGTATTGGAATGTGCTACGGTTTATTTTGCACTCACAGTGCTATATTATTTTCATAAATGAAAAAATTATAGCGTTGGCTGGGGATTGTACCCGGGACCTGTAGAGTATCGTCCCCATCGCTCTGCCACTGAGCTACCGGCGCCCCAACCGAACCCTTCCAAATTGTCAACCTATTGATACTCGCCTTGAAGTGTTAAACTTTAAATGGTTAAAACCAGCTCCTGAAACAGACCCCCTGTACTGCCTCTAGATAGACAGTAACACTTTTATTGCCCACACTACACAACACTGACTACACTTAATTCTATTTAAACTTTACCTATCTTCGTTGCAATATTTTTTACTTTATTTTTAATGGAAGTTTTTAATTTGCTAAAGCCATAATTTAAAAATAAAGTAATATTATCCAATATTATGTACCTTGTTGAATGGCAAATATATTATTTATTATTACTACTAGGAAATAACTGTAACACTTACATTTTTAACATTTGAAACTATCACAATATCATCAACGTAGCGGCCCAATTAAGCGCAAAATCTCCCATCTCAATATTATCCCCAATCATTATTTCAAGAACACGGCGTCATATCTCAAAAAGTAAACGAATACCGAAAAAAGACTAAAAAACACTTGGATATTATCGAAAACCCCGCAATGTCATCGTCCTGAGCTGATCAATTGATATCAGGTCCGTGCTACGAAAGGAAACTCCTGCAGAAAACGTTAAAAAAAGCCCTTTGATGTACCTTAAGACAAGCGACGTAGAGTGTTATTTCTTTCTTAGACGAACAACTCGATTAACTCTGGTGTCAACCGCCTACTACTTACTACAAGTAGGCCTTTGACATGGTTGAGTAACGACCACCGTCTATTTAATCATAGACAGCAACCGGGCGGGACCGACAGCTTTACGTGCCGTCCGAAGCACGGAACTATCTTTCTCACGAACTATCAGTGGTTCACCCTGAAATGTTCTAACCAGACTGGGAACAATTTCACAAAGCGATAATATCAACATTGTGAGTTTTCCTCCGGGACTCGAACTTGGAACCTTTGCGCCGCCAAAAGAGAGTGAATAGTGACCGTAGAGTGTTAAATAATGTCATTCAACGCGGTGACCGGTATTCTGTAGAAAACAGCGCAGCTTGTGCAAGACTCCTTTCGTGGCGCAGCTTGTGCAAGACTCCTTTCGTGGCGCAGACTCTGCAGCGGCGCCCGCGCAGTGATACGATCTCGTTCTCACTCCTCCGGACTTATGTTCTCCTGGTAATTTTAGGGAGAGAAACCCTTTAAGGGCCTTGCAGATGTGGTACAGCTTCAGTCATCTTATAAATGTCTGTTCCTCATATATAACCCATTATTTTGTAATCAACATACTTACATAAATCACGCCTCTTTCCCGGAGAGGTAGGCAGAGACTACTTCCTTCCACTTACTATGATTCTGGCATCTTTCGCCTCCTCTACATTCATCAATCTCTTAATGTATGCTCGTCGGTTTCGGGTAATCTTGACCTGAACTTTCTTTGGCACGTAATTTCTTTTGTAATCAATGAAATGTTATTTTCTTTTGCAGTCATGTCCAATTTTCAAACCGAACTGAGAACAATCTTACAAAGTGATACATTAATTCCTCTCGATTGATTTATAATTATATACAGAACTGGCTAGAGTACGGAGAAAGTTATTAAGTATATCAATGAAAGCCATCATTGTATCATTGGACGACTCGGTGTCTGAAACAAAAAAAAACGGCCAAGTGCGAGTTGGACTAGCCCACCTAGGGTTCTGTAGCATGCACATCAAGCCCTTGTATTTATGATACCCCACTTGAAGTACTAGACTCAATTTGAAATTCTCTTTCACTCCAAAAAAACAATATTTTAACATTTTATATTTCTGGAGTTTTTCCTAAATTTTTACTTCAAAAAGAAGCTAGGTACTTGCTTAATTTCATAGTTCTAGGGCTCCACGGGAAATACTCTATGAATTTTTAATCCCTTGAGAGGGTCAAAAACACATATTTTTATTTTTTAAAGCATAAACAGCAGTTTTCAAGTTAGGAGATTTATTTTATTTACAAGCGGCCGTAGGTCTGAGTATATGGTTTTTATTTCTGTTAGATATCTCTGTCGCGCGGACAAAAGAACAGACAAAGTGATCCAATGAGGTTTCAGTTTTTTTCTCTTTTGAGGTACAGAACCCTAAACATTGAACCTACTACTACTATCTCTACATCGGCTACGCTCTACCAACTACACTAGTAGTCCTAATCGTAAACTAAGCGATCGTCGTTGTTGAACCGTTTTAATGGGCGGTAATTTGACAGTTATGACAGTTATAGAGCAGTTTTGTTTCTATCTGGAGTTACTGCAGGTGTCGCTAGCATGTAAATAACACGCTATGAAAATCTTGACTTCAATTTGAAACAAATGTCGTTTTCAAATGGTGGTGGCGGAAAGTTACATGCCGTGTGATTTACCTGGCCAGCCCCGAGGCAGTGTATTACATTTTTTTATCTGACCCTAGCCATTTTTCTTTTAGGACATTACAAAATAGTGTTATACAAATTTCTTGTTTTACAATGACGGATCATGACGTTAATAAGTGATAATACTACATTGAATAGAGATAGCAATACATTCAATTTGAATGTATTGCTATCTCTCTCTCTCGTATTGCTGCGAGAAGAGTACGACGGCAGTGTGTGAAAACTCACTCGCGTTGATACTTTCGTGTAAGTATTTCGAGCAATATTCGCGGCAGCGGCAGGAACGTAGCATTAGTCTTGGCCAGATTTTGCCGACACATACACTCCCACAAAAGTGTACATAGAAGGCACTTAAACTGTTTTTTTGTTTTTTTTTTTTTAAGTAACGCTAGAGTAACCGTTGTTTAAAGTTAAAAGATAAACCTTGTTAACCCTTCGCCTGCCGCTCGCGTTCCGCACGTCTCCGCGATTACGTCGCATTGAAAATTAGTTTAATATCTCGAATTGACGATTCCGCCCGGAACGACCAATTAGAAGCGAATAACACCCGTCGCGATGCCCAGATACCGAGTTATGGGGTAATATTATGGGGAAACTCGGGTGTTAGGGGGGTGTGACGTCACAATCCGCCGGTTTTAGACTGTTTAGCGAGTTTCGCACTCAGAGTGAGGGATTGTTTCTGGAGAAGTTTTCAATGCTAGACGAAGCTATGAAAATCTCGACGCGATGTCCTGATAGATGATGATGATGATGATCTTTCCGACCGATTACGGCCATGGCGACCACTTCAACTCCTAATCAAAGAGGCGTTGATGCGCTCGGAGATGGCTACTATAGCTACCGAATTATGGGCTCACTGTATGGGAAAACTCAATAGAGTTTAGAGAAGTGTGACGAGGCAAATATTTAGCTGATTAAATCTAAGTGTTCTGAAGTATAAAGGCATATTTTTGAATCTGTAGACAACTAGAAATACATTTTCGCTTGCGCGAGATGTACACATATCTTTTCCATAAATGGAAAGTGTTATACGAGTGAGTTCAAGTAAACAAACATAATAAACATGAGTTATTCTAATACCCGGAGTCCCATGTCCAGCAGTGGACTTTTGAAGCCGTTAATATATGCATGTATGTATTCCAATTACATCACTCAACATTTACAAAAAAAAACCTTCTTTGCCGTTTAGTCGTAAAGTTTGAGTTAAACGGTTGTCAATTGATAAACTTAGTGAAACATACTATGTACAATGTACATACATTAACACTTACATTACTATACGCTATTATATTTGACACTTTGTCGACTATAAAGTATAGTAGATAACCATAAATACTGCGTTTAATTTAGGTTTTTCCTGCAGTTTCATTTTTTGGCTTAGAATAGCATTACCTCATTTCATTCCCACGGGTGTAGTAAGAGGCAAAAATGGGACTCGAGGGTTACATGTGTTTTACAATTTTAGACGACAGGCTGACAATCTGTCACTAAAGTGATTCACGATTTTACTGATACGACCAATATTTCAAATATTTGTCAGACAAATGCACAAAATATTAGAAATACTATAATGAGCCTTTAAAATTATATTTTTCTAAACGCCAATGGGGTGATGCTGTTCTTATCCGGCATAACACGGCAATCTTTTTCCACTCCGTATACAACAGATCAGTAGATGTTCGCTTACAAGCAATTAAGCTGACTTTGCAACGTAACGGAACGTGGTGTTTTGAATTTCGAATATTTTCCAACGCAGCGTAATGAAGGGGGTAGTATTAGTATCTTGCTAATATCTTGTGTACGTACTGTATTTCAATAAGCTATATTTGGCAGCTGTCAGATTCGTGCACACGACTGCCCAACAAAAAAGGAGTGTAATGTTTTTAGACTTCATACACACATCACGCCTATAATCCCTTGTGGGGTAGACAGAGCGGAAACGGTTGCAAAAACGGACATTTACGCCACGTCCGACAAATATTTGAGGTTCATTCGGAAAATTGTGTATTCGCCATTGTGACAGGTTGTCAGCCCTTAAAACCTACTATTTAGTACTGTAAACATTAACTTTATTGGTTGTATGCAAATTTTGAATATTACCAACCACAGACTATTAAGAACCTAACACCTTAGCATTAGCTAATATTACGTCACTCTCAAGTTCTCACCAACACAAACCATCGAAAAACCACCTCTTTCCGTTTGCATTAAAGTCGATTATCAAAAAACTTTCCAAACATCTCTGATGTCAATTTTAATTAGCCCTTAATGTACAATCGGGAGAAAACTGGAGGATCAATAAATTCTGGTTTCTCATACAGTTGTAAGGTTAAACCAGTATAAATTGATCCGTTAAATAAAGGTTCCATAGATACTAGTTTTTCATACACGTCTCAAGTGGAACCAGTTTAATTTGACCCCTTGCATAGAAAAGTCGCGTTGTACACACGTACTTTGCCTCCCTGAAGGGATGGGACCCTAGTAGCTAGGGCCCCCATAGATAAGGGTGTTTGCGAATACAAGGGACTGCAAAGAAGCCAATCCATCAAGTGGGACGCATTACCACGCCACGGTCGTCGCGGTGCTAGTGATGGGGTAAAAAGAGTTCGATGAAATTAATATACGATCAATAATAATCTCTCTTTTCGTGTGGGACACCGAGTTGTCCAACAACAGGATTAACCCTGGTGTCAGAGATTTTCACCCGGCTACTACCACTAGTAGGCCTCTGACATGGTTGTGTAACGACCGCCGTCTAAGTAATCATAGACAGCAACCGGAACCGACGGCTTCGGACAATCAGTTGGTTCACCCTGCAATGTCCTAACCAGACCTGGAACAAATTCAGAAAGTGATAAATATCAACTTTGCGAGTGTCCCACCGAGAATCGAACCCGGAACCTTTGCGTCGCAGGCAGTCGCACTACCACTGCGCCACATCGGCCGTCAATAATAATAAAAAAATATGATTCAGTAAATGTCAACATAAAGACACATTCACAAAGCATAATTTCAGCGGGTGAATTGGAATATGTCAGTAAAACATAGTAAGGTTATTTGAATTACTTTCATGAAATAGAAAATAACATTTATTATATTATTTTTACCTAAATCAGAAATTTTAAAATACTTTTATCCATTTTAAATTATATCTTCAAGTTTTAACATATTTATTTTTGATTTTTAAAAACTTGCAAAATTTTCAAGCGCGGGCAGGATTTGAACCTACGACTTTCGTCATAACTAGTGACGACGCCTCTTCCATCTGGGCTACCGCAGCTCGTTCCTTGCTGGCCAATTACGCAAGTTTAAAAAAATTGTATGCCTAACACGGGAAGTGTTTTAAAAATGTTGGTATTCAATTTTATTTAATTTTACCGTACCGGTTATGTTCATAAATATTTTATACCGAAGTGTTAAAAAGATTTATAGACGATTGCTGAACTATCCGCGAAAGTTAAAACTGTTTTATCGATAACTCACGCGTCCCACCACTACGGGGCGCGTGCTTTCAGTTGATTGGCGTAACTCGATAGGCCTGCACTCATTTGTGCCTGCACTCACGATAGCGATAAATCTAGTACGCCCGTATAGTATTGCGGTTTTGACTATCGATATCTGAGCTACTAATAAGTAGTAGCCAAAATATTACGATATTCTCATGATTACGAGCTACTTACCGTGCAGTATCGACTATCGATATTTGAGCTTCTAATAAATTGTTGCCGAAATATTATAATTACGAGCTACTTGAACTGTTTTAAACTTTCGCGGTCAGACATAATGTGACTCAAAACAATATCGTACAATTCAAGAAAATCGAGTATTGCTTTAAGAACGGGGTTCTTAAGTCACGGGGTTTTAGTGTATTGAGTCATTACGACCTACTTGTTACTTTAACCCATTGGTCATTATTCAAGAACACACATATACAACACGTCTATACCTCTTCGGGGGTAGGCAGAGCGTAAACCTTATCAAAAATGTTGATATCGTCACATATGAAAAACATCTGAGATTCATTTCAGTAAATTGTGTATCGCTATAAGGACAATTCAGCCCATGGCGCTTATTTAATTTAATTTATTGCATATCGGACAAAAAGCGGACCTAATGCCACGCGGCATTCTCTACCGGGCAACCAGAGGGTAAACAGAGAGAGAAAGAAGCGGGTGCACTAGTACATTTCTTACGACACTCACGGCTAAAACAGGGTGATGCTATTTTGAACCGATATCGCACGTCTAACGCCCTGAATGCAGTAACCAAACACTTACCAGACTTAGGAGACTTGCGCACGCGTCACATTCAGGATATAGCTTGTATAGTGGCATTGTGCGTTTTTTGGGCGATTGAAATTCTGTGAGGACTTGTGCAATTTATTTATTTATTTATTGTGTTGTAAGAATGCTAACAGTGTTATGTAATGTATCTAATGTTAACAATGCTAGTTTTGTTTATCCGTGTGATGTCGGCTTACAATAGCATCTTTCCCGCGGGTGTCGTAAGAACTGTGTTTGGCGACAGGCTGACAACCTGTCACTATAGTGATACAAGATTTTTCTGGAACGGCCCTCAAATATTTGTCAGACGTGGCGAAGCGACCGTATTTTACGGAAGTTAACGCTCTGCCTACCCCGCAAGGGATAAAGGCGTGATATGTGTGTAATTTTGTTACAATTTCGCATGTTCTAAAAACCTTAAAAAATTGCTAGAAATGCAAATAAACTATTTTACAAATCCACAACTGTCCTGTAACGATTAACAATACGGTTACATTACCAGCCATATCAATCCACTTTTTGTTTTGGGCGTCCCCCTATTGGGGGGGTATTGCCATACTCACTACGCTTGGCAGGCGGATTGACGAGCGCAGTGCAAGTTATTGTTTTCAAAGGGTATGCTGCTGCCCATTCCCTGAATGAAGCTTAGTCCCTTTTTTACGTCACAAGCTGTATTGGAGTGATGCTATTCTAAGCCGGCATCAATTATCAGAAATACACATTTTAATCCCTTTGCTTCGCAGTGTTAGAAACCGCTTCAATAGTTAGATCTAACTAGCTTGATCCCTCACGCTCGCGCAGGGGTGAATAGTATCAAGTTACACAATCCTCTTATAGTGCGAGAGGTAATGGGTGACGCCTTATTGCGTTAATTGGGTGTTTGGGTTCGAATATTTTGTTTGTTTAAAATGCCATTTGTTTATTCATTGTACTGCAAGCTTTGGTTTCTGCCAGAGCGTGTCTTAAAGAGCGAGTAAAAGATGAACCCAGGGAATGTCCAGTAGTGTTCTCGAAATATAAAACATTGTACTGCGCTCGCCTACCCATCTAGAAAGCTTGGTAAATAGAACAAACACGCTCCCTATATATGCCCAAGTCCAGTAGTGGACTATTGGGGCTGTTGCTGTGATTTATGTAACTGAAAAAGTTTGAATGATTAGTTTTAAGCCCATCCTCTTGAATTCTAATACCTATTGTAATTCTATACATCAGAATATTATTCAAAATAATTGCAATTTTATCAACTAAACACAAAGTTAACCTCATTATGCAAATTCAAACTATAATTTAAGCCCATCCTATGCAATAATAATACCTATTGCAATTTAATTCTATACATCTGAATTTTAAAAACAATTGCAATTTTGTCTTCTTATCTTAAAATATTGTAATAAAAAATAAAGTTTACATCATTAAGCAAATTCGAACCATAATTTAAGCTCATCCTTTGCAATTACAATACCTATCGCAATTCTATAAATCAGAATTATAAAAACAATTGCAATTATATCTTCGTATCTTAAAATATAATAATCAAACACAAAGTTAACATCATTAAGCAAATTCAAACTATCTCTTGACTTTCACACGCACGACGTTTGCGTCTGTGGGGTAATAATGAACGTGGGGCGATGTCGGCCGTGGGGTTACTCCGCCCCACTGAGATGAATTAGGGGATTAATGCCACTGTGATGCAACTGCACTCTGATTTTGCACGGTTCTGTGTTAACAGGGTGTTTAGAAATAAAGATAAAACTTTTTTAATTAAAATTATTAATATTTTACCTAACCTGGGATTTTCTTTGGTGAAAAAGTTGGCGGTTAAAAACTAATCGAAGATTATTACTTGCCAACATTATATTTACATTAATTTTCTACAAGTATTTAAGTAATAATATTAAAATTCATCAAATGTTCCAAATTAATTCGTTTATTAAACTTAGTGGCTTGTATTTTTCCACAATTTCAGAAACTTTTATTTAAAGAAATTCATAAAATTATGATATTGATGGACGTCTTTATGACTGTCAGAATTAATGATTTTTAAATGTATATATTTACGATCTGTCAAAAGTAATCAAAATCCATTAGATTGATATATGTAACACATCAATGTGATAAAAATAATTCACTTAAAAAATTCACTTAAATTATATATGTATAGCTAGGATACAGTAAACTAAATGGACATGGTATTTTTCAGCAATTTTATTAATGTATTAAATTTAAAAATAATGAACTAACATATATTAATTAACATTTTATTAATAAAATAAAAATTATTCATACCTCAATTATCTTATATTGCAATAGAAAAAGATCTCTAGTACCTAAATATAAAAAAATATCATCATGTAGTGTAGCGGGTAATGGCCGTCGAGTAATTTTATTACTTTGCCCCCATTGCCATCACAATGCTTCGGAGTGCGCGTTCCGTCAATGACACAGTATCGATAACGGCGAACAGTGGCACATCACTATTGCAGTTTGAATTTGGAATTCTAGACGACGATTTGAGAGAAATCCGGACAATAATTTTGGATTTGTTTAAAATTGATTCATAAGTTTAACTTGATGAGTCAGAATTAAATGTAAGGCTTAAAACTCACCCAAATTAGGTAAAAAACAGCGATAATAAAAAAATTATTAAGTTGAAAAAAATTAAGTGTCATGAAAAGTTTTTGGAGCACTTTTATTTTAAAGCCTCATTTTGTCACACCTCAAATTCTTTAGTAGGAAAAAAAACCATTGTAGACGTTATCTAGGTACTTGTTCGGAACAAAAACAAAAAGAATATGGGGAAAACAGTGGTGAATAAACAATTGAAACGTGCAGCAAATTCGGTATTTTATTATTAACGGCACAAGGAGAGCAGAAATAAGATGGAGCTTACACCCGGTACTAGTGATTCGATTTGTTCGTTTCGCGATGAATATTTGATACGGCTCAGTGCACACTAATTTGTTTATCGTGTTCCACGCTTCTGCTTTTTCTGCTGGCTTGGTACCTCCGAAACGAAATTCAGCGTTTTAATTATTAAACGTAAACAAACATTTGAAAAAAGAAACAGCTATGTTTGGAGCATTTTCATTGTCAACAAAAACAATCATTAATTGTATTTTTTTTCTTTATTTAAATATTATTTTATCTTTAATGTTTTAATCTTTTTGTGCTTTTTATTGTCAACAAAAACAAACATTTCTTTTACATTTATTTACACAGTTACAAACTTTTTCTGGTGCATCAAAATCGGCTATCGCAATTCGCAATCTGTGCGTAACCTGTCCTTAACGTTAATGTAGTTATAACGCAAGACGCGGTAAGAATTAATTAGGCGTACATATATCCGAGATAGGAATCGGCGGTGTGGCAGGTGATTAAATAAATACAAGTTGGCGTTTCTAATTAATATGCCAGACGCACGGCTGATAAGCGCTAGGCGACGCGACACCGCCTCGCGATTGCTGCTCTCCTAGTACCGTAGCGATTAACACATTATTACAATTATGTAAAATTTGTCTTGCTGTCTGTTGAGATTAGTCAAGACGAGAGATGCTTAGAAAATAGAATTCATATTTGTCGATTTAATTTTAATTTATTTTTATCGATTATTGAACAACACTAGTTTATGCATGTATAAACGAAAAAATCACGAACAACTCTACTTACAAAACAAAGTAACATTGTGTTCGCATCTAAATTATACCAAATCTTCTAACTAATGACATTAAAATATAATTATTATATACTATTCTAATCTGCATAGAACCTGCTGAACTGCCTATATACTCAATTATTTTGGCACTCAAACTACACTTACAGTGGTAACATTTGCTCCAAACTCACTTAAATCTCACGTAAAACTCGTCTTTGTCCACAGGTGATGCGAGCAACGCGAGTATCGGCTCGGGCGAGGGCACGGGCGAGGAGGACGACGACACGAATGGCAAAAAGAACCAAAAGAAAAGAGGGATATTTCCGAAGGTAGCTACGAACATTCTACGGGCGTGGTTATTTCAACATTTAACGGTGAGTACTCGTAGGTACACTTTAAGACACAATAATATTTTATTTAGTTTCAATTTGAAAGCTCAAATGTCTGTTCTGTGAATATAAAACATTTTCGCAAATTAAACCACCATTAGACGATGTTCTGTGTTTAAATAAACCAGGTTATTTGCAAGCTAGCCGACGCGAGAGTTGGCGGCTGAAATTACAGACTATAAAACACATACCGTTGAAAAACTACCACAATAGTGACAATGCGGCGTCAGCGAACCAGGCCGACAATTGTAACATAGTTTTCAATTAAAATTTCCACAACAACAATAAATTTTTCATTGCGTAGACAAAGCACAATGTAGCGACTCTCAAAAGGGGTTATTTCGCCTTCTAAAGACAGAAAACACAATTACACAACTCTATACAGAGAGAAATACAAAAGCGGAGTGATTGATCGAATTAGAAAAAAAAGTTCGAGTATTAGCATAGCTGGCGGGGTACCGGGGTATCAGCTAGCGACAGAGCTCGACTCAGTGTTGCGTAGTAATTTCTAGAATGGGTTTCCGCGCGGGGGTTGCGGGAGGAACGCGGGGCGAGGGGGTGCAATTTCATTACCGGTCCGGATCCGCTCCCATAAATCACCAGGGCCGAAGAAGCTTCGCTCAGCACAGTTCAGGTGACGCGAAAGTCTCCTCTTGAGCCCGGTATTTCTGTTTCATTCGGAGACGAGCCGAATCCTACTTTCTTTATGGCTATGAATTCCGCGTATTCTGCCAGCTAAATTGGAAACGCGGATTTTAATTACTGCGGAGAGCTTTCCAAGTAGCCGCCTTTAAAATATGTCACTCAAGAATTTGTCTCTGAAACACTCTGGAATATCAGTTTCAAATTCCAAAAAGAACGTTTTTGTCACCGAAAGTGTAGAGGAAATTTATTTCCGGCCTGCATTTTCTGAGTTCGAAGTTTAAAAAGTCGAAAATCGAATTAGGGAGCTTTTAGCGCTTTCCGTTTAGCGCGTTTTTGCGCATCGCTGTCCGCGCCCATTACCGCTTTCCAAATTACTTATAATTGCTTCGCTTAGCGCTAAGTGCTTTCATTACGGCCTCCCTGTAAAACAGCGCCATCGTGCGGGAGGACGTGTCAATGTTTTAATTCTACATTCCCTAATCCATTTTTAAACAAAGCACAAATCGTATTTTGGGCACATTGAATTTCGCGATTTGAATCGTTTTGGGTATTCGTGTAATCCGCTTACAGTTCTGAAATGCAGTCAAATAGACAATGCATTAAATTGGCGCAAAAAGAGCTTTCGAATCATTCGACCCACATATCGGGCATGAAACTGCATAGCTGTCAGCGTGACGTTTGTAATATTCATTCGATTACGCGTCGCGGGAAATGGAACGTAGCGCGGTGACAGCGCGCCACCTGCGAGCACCGTTTGAATTCAGAATCGCCGCTGATTGGCCGGCCACCGATCAAATCGACACTGGCTGAAAACAAATGAACACCGTGTTACACTTGACCACAAAGGTCGAGATTCGAAATTCCGAATATGGAACGTTTGATTTGCGATTACAGCACTCGGAAACAGGGCTGATTTAATCGAATCGAATCGAACGTTTGAATTAATTCGGAACTGGTCGCGGCTAAAAAGGCGAGAGCTGATCCGGTGGCTTCAAATCGTGTATGAGCGAATTGAAATTCAGTGCAGTGCAGCAATATTGGTAACTGTCGGTGTCCGTGGCTGCAAACCGTTTGAATTTTAAAACTGTTTGTGATATACAGATAAAGAGTTCGTTTTTCGAATTTGAATTTCATGTGCAACCGCAAAAGATTACAGATCACAGTGGACTACTCTAAGTCGCATCAAAATTCGCCAGTTTAGTTTTTGTATTACCAAATCATGATGTAGCAACGAAAAACAAAGAAATCGTCAAGCTACGTAATCCCGCAATAATATATCAACTTTGCGACGTAAATCTCTTAATGCGTACCTGAGACGTGCCTCCCTCCTAAGGCTCCTGAGGCCCTGGTACATCGTAATATTGAATACGCGACAAATCCCACCTTGTGGCCCTAAGCCCTTCGGGGGGCTAAAAATAATTATAAGTCTCGGAGTAATCCGGCAGACTTAAGACATTGTTTTACGTCGTTTTGCGATCGGCTCATAATAAATCGGGAACGATTTAAGGTTTTGAAGACTATAGTGCCACACTGGGGTTCTTTAAAGTTTTTTATTCAAATTCAAATTCAAATAAAATTTATTTGCGAATTATTTTGGGTACATGAAATACAGGTGTTACATTTATAATCATCCCTTACAAAATCTACCTTTTACAGGCGTGCAAACATTAATTTGTCATGTAGATAATAGTTTGTTACGCAATTATTGTCAGATTAATACTTAAAAATTTAATCATATAAAATTGTTAGTATTATAAATCTGTAAATTAGAAATCATTATTCATACAATTTAGTATATTTTTCGTTGTTCCAGTATTTTATTTTATATGGAAAAGAGTATTTCTGAATATACCTCTATAACTGTTAAAGAAAACGATAAATACTATGCAATAGGACCGTAGAGCAAAGCTTTATTATTTTGCTTCATTTTCTTATTATATCGACGGAAAAAATATTTTGATAAAAATATTTTGATTAGTAATTAATTATAGTACTTAAAGTATGACATCGTCAACGTAGATAACCTACGCTCTAAACTTTTAGATGTTGAGTTTACATGGATTCTACCTATTTTCTTTTTTATTTCTAATTCAAATTTGAGATATTAGACCTGTTTATAAAACGAATACATTGACTGACAGAAAAAACTGCAGAACCCAAAACATGTTGATTTTACCATTAATTTTACCTATTTAATTTCTACTCCTAATTCAAATTTGAGGTATACAGAATGTCAGAAAATACAGCAAAACCCGTTGTCATCCAAGTACCAGGGGTAAAATAAGAAATAGTACCAGGACATAATAGAGCGCAGGAGTTATTTTCAAACGCGGAATTCCTTGCGCATTGAGTTACGTCCGGATCGGGTTTCGCAGTTCGCTTTGAGAGGCACCGCGCCGGAATAGACACTGTGCCACGAATGAAGACCTATGGAGATATTTTTATTAAAATAACCCATAATAATGATAATGTTGAGTGCACACAAACAGAAATTTTTATTTGGAATTGAGAAATTTTAATAAAATTGGTTTCCTTGTGATGTTTTGTACTGTGTGTGTAACGAAATAAATAAACTGAATTGGGAGAAAATGTGAAGCGCTAGTTGCAACTGTGTCTAACTAAACGCACCAAAAAAGTCGCTCTACTTTGAAATTGAAACATTTTGACCAAATAAGAAAAAAGGCACAGTCGCAGTCATTTAGTTCCCAGGTTTACTCCTCAATAGCACCTTACGTCAAGTAACATTATAGATTATAGTCTCTTCTCTCTTCTCGTGTGGGACACCGAGTCGTCCAACGACCCGATGAACCCTGGTGTCAGAGTTCTTCAACCGCCTACTACTAGTAGTAGGCCTCTGACATGGTTGGTGTAACGACCGCCGTCTAAGTAATCATAGACAGCAACCGGGACCGACGGCTTAACGTGCCCTCCGAAGCACGGAACCATTTCTTTCGGACAATCAGGTGGTTCACCCTGCAATGTCCTAACCAGACCGGGAACAAATTCACAAAGTGATAAATATCAATTTTTGTGAGTGTCCCACCGAGAATCGAACCCGGAACCTTTTGATTATAGTGTAATTTCACGTAATGATATTTTTTTTAAAATTTAGTCTGTGGAACTCACTTCGTGGCGCGACCTCTAGTCCCCGCGGACGCAGAATCACCCGAGAGTTTACAATTTATTCATGCGCATTATAATATCTCTCGTACGCTATGCCGTCCTGGTATTTTATGGTTATTATTGTGGGGTTAATAATAGAATTGAAAACGAATTAACTTATCACATCTAAGAAAATTCGGAAATGACAAAGAAGACAGCTAAAAACTTGGCGTTGGCATGAAGAAATTCCTCAAACAAACAAACAAAAAAAAGAAGACAGTTTTTAAATAAAACTGTGGTTGATCATTTTAAACTTTAAAAAATTTATTGACTCGAATCAACTGGCTTGTGATTATTTGCGTCTGATATGAGGATAAAAATTTTTACCAGTTGCAATTGCACCAACCATAAAATAGTGGCCAATAAGCCAAATGCACCATTTTAAAAGTAGTAAAAAAAAAACTGGTAAAAAAAGTAATAAGAAATGGACAAGAATAAATAGAAATCGTTGACACTTTATGTGTCGAGCCGTGATCAAGCCTTACACAACTTTCACAAAGATTTCAGTACCCAAAATGAAGAAATATACAACGCTCAAATTGTATGCTTCCCTATTCACCCAAACTGTCACCCTGTTGGGGGCTGCCAGAGCGAAATAAAAAAACCTTTTTAACGTTTAATTCTGGCGACCAGCGGCCAATATGTATAAATTCTCATTGTGCAGGATTGTGCACAATTTGCGCGGCTCCTTCGAGTAGAACTTACGACCGGGCCCTTACCCTAAATAAGAACTTGGAGGGATTTTTAACGCGCCAAAATTGAGTCATATTTTGGAGGGAAAAGTTGTTATTGGATTAATGTGGGCAAATTGGTGGTTTACTTTATTTTGTGTTTGTTTTGTAATTTTGCAAAAGTTTTATTCATTCTATCTGCCTTTATTATGTATTTACTATCTTCTTAAATTTAAGAGCTCAGCTCTTGTCGGTGGAGTAATCGCCATTCTTTTCATTTGACCTCCTGATACGACACGACATATTTACTAATATAAAAATTACTGACTGCTATAAAACATACCGAAATCAGAGTCGTTTTGAAGGGAAGAAAAGTTGAACTCATTGGCATAGAATTTAGGTTTAAGTTGCGTATTTTAGTTGCACAGAAAATACTAAATCAAAACAGAACATAAAACCAAAAAAATAAGCCACCATTTAAACATATTTCCATACCTAAGTGTGCAACCTTAAAAATTCATTACATCTAAATCATACGATATTCCGAATCCATCTACCAGAGCGACAGAAGTAATTTCCTATAACGCAAGAGATTTCCGAAAACTACCCACTTTTTAAGCCCACGACGTTCAACTGCCGGTCAGGAAGTACCAGGGACGCAGACTGCAGGAAATAGAGTGAGGAGGTGGGATAGGGATACCAGGGAAACATAAATGGGAAAAGGATGGACATCGGCGAGTAGGATATTTGAATTTCGAAGCTTTGAAAAGAATTAAAGTGGACATAACAGCGGGTGTACGAGTAACATGGGTTTTGAGGAATGTTTCTTTTTTAAATAACATTCATTTATAAAGGGGAGGAGAGGGAAACACAAACAAAGTGTTTCTAAAAATGACCAAAACTAAAAGACAAGAAAGTAAAAAATGTATGCGTGTCATTAAAACATTTATTATTGCATACTACTTATCTGAAAATTCTTTCACTGCCAATATCCTAAGTAAACTGATATCCGATACGGATAATACCCCGATCGGGAACCGAATCCGAGACATTCGCAAACATCAACCCTTCTTCTAGCTATCCGATGACAAAGTATTAATTAAGTAAACTGTGCCGTATTATTGGTATAACATAAGATGGTTTAGAAAAATAATATCAGAAGAGTAAAATAATCGTCCCAACTAAAATAGTTACCGATCAGATTTAGTTATTGAATACATACATAAATTAACAGCCACGGCTGTCCACTGCTGGATATGGGCCTTCTCTTATTGGGGAGTATTGTTATACTCGCCATGCTTGGCAAGTGGATAAGCGAGCGCAGTGCAAGATTTTGTTTTCACAGAGAATGCTGCTGCTCATTCCCTGGATAAAGTTATCCCATAGTCGCTTTTTACGACACCTGCGGGTTGTAATTGGGTGATGCTTTTGTAAGCTGTCAGTACACGGCGGTATAAAAATTAAATTACTGAACAAAAAATGATTTTTTATTCGAGTTAGGTATTTGTGTATGATGATTATTTCGTATATGGGTTCAAATTCTTGGTATTAAATCTGGTAAATAGCTTACAATAATATTTTCGTTCCCATTTTCAAATCGACTAAGCTATTCCGTACACGAAATAACTAACAACTAACTTCCAAAAACACTAACAATTACAAGTAAACTGTAGTCTAACTCTCATAGTTGACCACCCATTTCATATCTGCGGGTGTATCGGGGGCCCCAGTGCCCAGGGCCCCCTGGTTCCACAGTGCCCCCCTTCACCCTAGGGGGGTCGTTAAGATAAGGTGATATCTCCAGAGTGGACACTGCCTCTCAGGTTACCAGGATATAGACGTAAATGAGATTTTTTGAGAGATTTATTGCGTATTTAGATTGGCATGGCCCGATGGGGGTGCGAAAGTACCTCTAGAATCACTAGACCAAATAGTAGGTACCACTAGTGGTACAGCAGTTGTTTTTTTTACAATTCTTAGAACTGTTTGTCACAATAAAACAATATTTAACGGATTTGGGTTTATTTTGGATTTTACAATTCCTACTGTTTGTCGTTCATCGTAGCATCGTCGTAGTACGTTGCTACGCCGTAGCAAAAGCACTACTTTTCTTGTAGACTATTTTAGATTTTGTGAACTTTTATTGTTTTCCTATGTTTTTTAACCTGTATTTAGAGTCGAGCCATAAAATGTTTGTCGTACAAGTACATCGCACTTATATCGAATTTTCGTTTGCCTCCTTCTAAATGTACGGGTTGCTCACGTACTAGCCTGAGGGCATCCCAAGACGATAGAACATATCTAATACTGTAATTATGCTGAAATTACCTTTGAACGTACGTGTTTTTGTAGTGCAATACATAAAAAGTGTAAATAAAATATCCAAAAAAAATATAGAATTAAAACGCAAAAGTGTTATAATCCGTTACTTCGACATAATTCACAGCACGAAAAAAAAGAATTAAGTTACAGGAAAACCGAAATAATCCAGATATCCAAGTGAGATATTAAGCTGAACACCAGGGTACCATAAGTTAGAGGAACGCAATATCCGCGTTCTCGAGACCTCCGAAAAATCCCGCGCGGCCCGGCCCGTTTGATTAATGTTATTCTGTGTCACAGTTATTGCGAAAACCCCTTATATTCTTTGCCTAGAAAGCCCCTATATCAGGAGGTGTTACTGCAAATCTAGGGTATATTAAAAAGGGCGGAGGTATGCCTATTTATGTGACGGGATACACCTGCCGTCCCTGCAGCGTTTACGGAGATGTAACCACGGGTTTTGCGAGATATATAGCGGGCTCTTGCGTTTTATACGCTCCTGGTGTTTTGGGTTCTGGTAAATCTTTAGATCTTGTGAAATTGTATAATTTTTTTTTAAATATTATTAGAATTGTGAGTGTAGGAAACTGAGTCGAAGAAAGACCCGATCAACCCCGGTTTCAGAGCTTTTAAACCCTCTGGCATACAATACCATTTTATCTACACTCGTCTCATTCCAATGTCCCCTATTATATGACAGTTGCACAAACTACTATTTTAGGGTTATCAGTATTATCACCGGCATAATGAGTTGTCTATATTCGGGACCTTTTAAGATACCTTAAAGTGCTGTTAATAATAGTACCTCTAAAGGTTCTAAGTGATTTTATCATTGGTTGCTAATGTGATGACTTAATCTTATTGCTGTACATAACAATATGAATTTCATACTATTATTCTTTGCTACATATTACAAATGCAACTATGTCTGTAGACTTACATGACAGGCTGTTACTTATCTGTATTTTATTCCAATTCTGATATTTTTATTCCCTGACATGACTTAATTGCTTGCGCACGCGATTCTTGCATATTTCCTCTATAAATACATTCTAGTATGCATAAATGACACCTAACACCTCCCTTGAGTTATAAACTCATCAATAAACTAAGCAAAAGTAATGTGTAACGTATAACTATGATACTCAGAGCGTATGAGAAGGTTTCAAAGGGACCTGAGTAGAGTGAAGTCGATATAACTCGGCGCTATTTGGCTGGGCCTGCGGTATAATACACATCAAAGTTTTGGGTGGACGCCTGCTCCCCACCAAACAGTCAGGTGTAGATTTTATGGCCCCAGGGCTAAAAATTAAAGACTAAAACTAAGATAATAAAAATAAACACATCAAAGTACAGAAATACTCTAGTAATGTACTACAATTTGGTGATTATGATTGGAAAATATTGTAATTTTGCGATCAGTCAGCTTGGTAGCTTGTTTTGTAGTATGAACGTTTACTATACAATTGGTGCTAAAATCAAAATATTTGATATAAAAAAAATAAAAATTGCTGCTAGAAGAGTAATTTTTCATTTCCAGCGAGCCCAAAATCTAATTGTGATGAGTTTACAATGGTTTCATTCTGGTTTATACCCTCCTTCTGAATTTCATTGCTCTGAGCTGTGAAATAGCTTCACCTTTTAAGGGGAAACTATTCATATTTGTAAGTTAACACGTTTAAATTATAAGCTAGAATGCACTTAGTTGACAGTTTGACAAGTTCGTTACGGGTAACCTTAAGTATTCTTAGTAATCATTAGATAATATTGTTAATTAATTATTTTATTTACCCTTAATGCATGGCAACACTGTTTATTTCTTTAACGCTTTTTACTTTTGACTTTTAATTACATTAATGAGGATCTTGATATATTTTTCATTGCAAATACAATTATTAAAATTGTATAAAATTGGTGTGAAAGAAAGTATTTGGTTTCGTTTTTACTTTTAGAATAAAAGAGTAAGCAGTACCTCAACCTATTAATTTTAGGGATCTACCTTAATTGGTAATACATAGAAACTACGGAAAACCACGATAAATTGATCCCTTAAATAGGTAACTCAAGGTTCACCTATAGTACACCCGCAGGGACCGATCCTAATAGACGAACGGCCAAATTGTTTTCGTTGATGAATACTTGATGAGCGCATGAACCCTTGCAACTTATGGCACCCTGGTACTGCTCCGTAAAAAGGGCGCCTGGCTCCTGGTGGTCAATTTTCACCCCTTTTTCAATAAAAAACTGTGTTATGTACCCAAGATAACTTTCGGAAGTTTTGTAAGAGTATTTTTCTCCTAAACCAAATTTTAGATACATTTTGCACAACATTTCGCATATTCGCCATGCGCGGAGCATCCAACTTGAGTCGTAAATTTCGGCCAAAGTGAATGGGTTACGCGCGGGAATTTTTCCTAGAAGAGTTTCCTGAAAGTCGGTAAAGTTGCCTGCAAGTAATCTAAAGTTAGGTACCAGCCCGGCGCAGGCTATTTAGATGCACATCTTAACTCGCCCATATATCTAGATTGTGCAGAACTTCGCTCGGGACGCGGGAAACACTTTCGAAGTTACCCCGTGTTTTTTCCCATTTCTCCGAAAGCGAAATTGCAAGTGTGGACGTCGTACAAGGAGTAATCCAATAAGCCGGCTTCTAAATGATTACCACTTCGAAACAAACTCAAGTTTCTATCGAGTTAAATTCAAACATAGAACAATTCTTTTGTTTCGAAATTATGCCGCACATTTTTCTTTTTCTCCGGCGCGTTCCGTTTTCAAAAAGAGCAAATCGGATTCGTATCGTGAGTTAATTAAAACAAAGAGTGTTGTTGAAATTTATGCTCGCCTAGTGCACGGGATACAGGCGAGGCGAGTATTTATTTAATTTTAATAAACAAGGAATTTGCATAGGCAAACCGGCGGCGGTGGCGCATGGCGGGTGTGGCTCACTGATAATGCGGACATTTGCATCCCTCCGTGCCGATGAATTATCGGTCAGGTGGCCTGCGACAGCGTCCTTGTTTGCGATGCGATCCTGGTACTCTCTGACATTTCATTTTCATAATATTACCGAGAAAATTATTCGAAAATTAGCTCTCTGCTGGGGGTAATTGCGAATATAGCGAAAGCTGTTAAATAACGATAAACTGTAGTTTATTATCTCTCATTCTTATCTAGTTACATGACATTTTTATTCTTGCTTAAGGCGTATAGTTTTGACATTTAATTGGCCAATGTCCGCAAGCTTACATTTATCTCGCTATCTCATTTCCCTGTAGGGGGTCAAAACTCCGTACACAGCAAGTCGTGCCTGCATAATTCCACCAGGGGCAGAGCGGGCAGGAGCTTAGCTAATCAGCCGGCGGGCGATTAACTCAGCCTGGGCAACTGGGCAGGCGATAATGCCTTTCGCGCGATTAGCCACGCTGACCGCCCGACCCTTCAGACTTCTGTGAGCCTGGTATCTGAGGAGTGGTCAGGAAATTTAATACAGGATTTTCACGATATCTATGACAGTTGGAAAACCGATTACCGGTTGAGGGTCAAGCTACCCAAGGGATCGTAAATTTGGTTACATGATAAGATGAACTGAGAAAAGTTACTCTAGAATTAAACTGCCCACCTATTGCCCTTTAAATTACACTTACATTTGAGTAGATACAAAAGATCAGGTAGTGAGAAATCTTAATTTAATTATCGTTCTTTTTGTTAAAATGACACTTAAAAGAAATGCCGTTATTATAATAGAATCCAAACCTATTCAATGATGTCAAGTTACAACCCGAGTTGAAACCTCACAGCGGTCATTATCAATCACATTCTTGGATCAACCTGGTTGAGCTATCAGGCTGGTTTACAGCGGTTGTAAAAACAAGAACAGCACTAGTTTTATTGTTCAGTCTGGCTATCAATCTAGATCGGAGCTAATTTGTGGATGTTTCTGGAAGGAGGTTGGACGGAGTTTACTGATTGAGAGATCAAATAGATTTTTGATTAGATGTGAAGTACAAAAACATCAATCTATTTGTTGACTATTTCGTTCTGTAGGTGCTTATGCCAATGTGACTATATCATCCACGTACAGATACAATTATATCAGGAGAAATTTACTAGCGACCGATACTGAAAAAAGAAACTCAAAACGGGCTGGTGATGTGGAACAACTTTCCCCAAGGAACATAGGTATATGACAAATTTTTTTTTGAGGTTTCATAGTAACCCAAATCAACTGATCGGCAATTTTGTGTAGGAGGTAATACTTTTTTACATAAATCGACCTATGTTCCTTGGGGAAAGTGGTTCCTTATCACCAGCTCGTCTTGATTTTTCGCTATCGGTCACTTTAAACTTTCACTTTTTACCAATTTTAGCCAAAGAATACATATAACTGATTTTTGGACTTAAACTATTAGTAATAAAAGTGATTTATCTTTAGAAATAATATCTGCTATATCTTGATGATTCACTAATGTTTTTTCTTATTTTGTTACAGGTAAGCAACGTAAGAATTTCTTACTACCTAGAGTACCAAACTTTTTTTAAACTTGAACGTCGGTAAGTTTTAAATTCTACCATTTCACTTAAATAAATAAAAAGTAGGAAAACAATATTATCAAAAATGAGTATGCCGAAGTAACTCGCGTCGTAGAAAATATATCATTTTTAAAAACTGAATAAATTGCGTGGCCCCCATTAGAGAATTGGCTGACGGTAGCGTCGCCTCGGTTTCGCGGCGAGTTATGGAACTAGATCTGACAGATATATTGGCGGGAAAATTGGTGTAGAGTGCTTATTAACTTTCTCATATCATGATGAAATAATATAAAGTAACTAAATACATACACTCACACATCACGCCTATTATCCCTTGCGTTGCGGGGTAGGCAGAGCGTAAAAGGCCACAAAAACGGACGCCGCAAGGGGATATATGCGTGATATATGTATGATCAGTAATGTAGGATATTCATGTATAGCAGAAGTAACAAAATTACATTGTAAAACGTCGTCAACATAAACACGTCAAATAAAATTAACAATGACGTTGCTTCTTATATTTAATTCAGAATCAATTACATTCAGAGTAATTCCAAAAATTGTCGGCCAGTGAGACAATTACTTAGCACCCAACCCCCCCTTTCTACCCCTTCCCCCTTTCTGAAGCCATTTTCATAATGCAGCGAGTTCACTTCTTGCTAAACTTTACACTTTAAATAATTGCCATGGCCCGCTACGGCGAGCCCAGGTGCCTTTGGCTAAATTAAAGTCTTTTCGAGGCAAAGGGTTGGTATTGTTTGTAAATAGATTAATGGCGCTAGTTTTTTTTTTGTGGTCAAGGAAATGGCAAATGCTGTAAGATTTAAACAGCCAGTGATTTTTTCTTATTTTATTCTGTGGTGTTAGATAAACAGTCTTCTTAAATGGCATATAATAGAGATTGCGGTGTATTGAATTTACTTTTTGAGTAAAATAATTGATTCAAAAATTCAAGAAATTATATAAATCGAAAATATGACACGATACAGATTCGAACTCACGACTTTTGCGGTCTTCCATGCCAAACTAACTTAAGCCATCAATCAGAACTTCAGTCTAACTTGATTCGTAAAATCTGGACTTTAGCGCCTTTGGGTCGTTTATCGACTCGTTGTCCCTCACGAAAAGAAGAAGCACCTTCTATTTGCGTTAATGTATATATATTCTTTATTGCACAAAAATTTACAAAAAAATATATAAAAAAATTGTCGCTAAGGCGAGTTTATCTCTTAAAAAGAGATTTATTCCAGCCTACAATGTATACCTAATGCTAGCCCACTATTAAGCTTCCACTACTAGGACTAGAAATTGTTTGGCTTCCATAAGGTCCTATTAAATTCGGTTAAAATATTTTTAGGCTGAGTTCTACTAGCGAAACTGAACAAATTTTCCCAAGGAACATGTGACGAAATATGAAAAATAAGGATCTCCCATATAAACTGTAATTACTTGGTCATTTTTGTACGAGTACAACTCATTGTAAAATATTTGCATTGAATTTAATAGGACTTTATAACTATCGTGTTTAGAATAGCATCATGTGGCAAAAATTTATAAAATCAACACTAGAAAATATATTTAAGCAAAAACAGACACTTTGTCGCCCTAGGTGTTAAAAACACTTATTTCACGTGACTAATATACCTTGTAAGCAATTTAGTCTAGCTCTCAGTCTAGTCTAGCCAAGACTGAAAACTGCATAAGCTGCATTTTAAGTCTGAGTCTATGAAATATGGAGAAAGTGTGAGGATAAGTTCTTAAAGACGTATTCTTCTTGGGATAATATTTTTGTTCTCTATAGCGGAAGAGATTTTGAAGATTTATTGATATAATCCATATATTGGGCATTATGAGCAGAACCTTGAGTTACCTGTCAAAGGGAACAACTTTTTGTTTTTTGTAAAGTTTTAGTGGACTTTCTGTATTTTGCAAAAATCTTTCAGGACTTTAAGTTATTAAGAAAAATGTATTTAAGTTGATCCTTCAAAAATACAAATAAGACAAAACTTAACCAAAAATAATTGATTAAGCTATACCGTATAAAGATAGATAATATCATCCACATAGAAAAACCTGCATCCAGACACCTGGAAAACCTTACCAAAATCACAACCCTAATGCCTAACGCAACCCTAATGACTAACAAAACAAACTAAAGGCGTTTGCACACACGCAGGGCGGCGACACGGCACAAGCGGCACGGGCGGCGGCATGAAGACGTCGAACCGGCACAATGCGGCACAATGCCGAGATAACTGCGCCACTCCGTCACGCCGGTGACAGGGTTATCGGACGCCGGCACAATGAGCCGGGGGTGAGGTGCCGCTGGTGAAAGCCAGGGGAGGAAGCGGGATGGGACGGCATTCCCTATAAGAAACTAAGCTTTAAATCATACAAGAAATTTAAGAAGAAAATGTTGTGGCAAAACCATCCAGAAAATCGAGAAATAAACAGTAAGAAATTCAAATTGTTACGCGATTAATTTTAGAAGATTTGGTTTAATCGAGTATTATTCAGTCATGTTTGTACGGAATCTTAGAATTATCTATCTTCGCTTCGTTACGAAGCAATCATGCCACGATTAATTGCAGTAAAAGCTTTAAAGACTGGACTCTACTAATCTCTTATAAAGGAAACTTTATCATTTTATTCAGTTGAATGACAAACCATCAGACTCTATAAGAGAAAGAAGATGGTACTTTTAAGCATGCTTTGATCAGCATAAAAGTCTGTGGCTTACAGTGATCATTTGATATTAACATACATACATATATCACGCCTTTATCTCTTGCGGGGTAGGCAGAGCAGAAATGGCCGCAAACAACTAACATTTACGCTGAGTCTGACAAACATTTGAGAACCATTCAGAAAATTGTGTTGCCTTAAATTGCAATAATACACATATATATCTCTCTCGAGTCCCTTAGTCGCCTGTCGTGCCGTGTGATGTCGGCTTAGAGCATTTCTTTCCCGTGGGTATCATAATTTGCTATTTTGTTGATTACAATGTTTTGTAAGAGGTTTTCCGCTTGCACTCTGTACTTGCGGCATGCGTCGTTTCGGTGTATTGTTAACGTGGTCGTGAATTCCGGCCGGTGAGCACGCCTCTTTATGTTTTGTCTTTTGATTGGGTTTATCGGTGTCTCCAGTGTACCCAGCTTTATACGTAGAACTGTAGATTGTACACTGACAAACTGTCCTAGCCGCTAATGGTGAATCAATTCAATATATCGATTCGGAAGGCTGTAGCGTAGGTGGTCATATTGTACATGGGTCTGAGTTCGGTCGAAATGGTACATTCTCTCTATGATATGGATGTACGGGATTTCTTTATGTTTTGCTTATTATTGTGACTCCATTTCTGTATAGAGTTGACGTGTCAAGCCAGGCATATCTTCCTTTTCAACTTTTGTGTAATTTTCTTTGATACTTCAGACGACTTCTCAGAAACAACTCGTCTGAACATCTGTTGTGAAACAATTGTACGTGAAATTAGAACAAACGTTTAGTTTTAGAATAACACGACAGTGGTGCCCATCACAAGTACCAGGGCATCATATCAACGCAACAACTTCAAAGAAACTACAAAGTGAAAGCAGGACTTGGTTCGTTTGATTAGGCGCGTTCTTAACATGCGCGCGCCTCGGGGCTGGCTTTGTTACACCCACCTTTGTGTTACAAACGTTAGACAATGAAAGCTTTGATATCGCTTAATATTCCAACGTCTTGTCGAATCCTGCCCGCCTGGTGGTTTGACTAACTTTCAATCGGTAGATTTCGGATTGATTGATCGCTGGCAAGTTTTTCTGTTTAAACTAAACGCATTTTCGATATTCTAAATTGATATGAATAGTAAAAGAGCAGTTGAAAAATCGGTCGGCTTGCAAAAAGGTAAAAAAGCGTCGGCTCAGCGCGGGTGTCAATAAAATTTGATGTTTACGCGTGGCGCGATATCTCGTGGTAAATAAAACCGCGCGACACACTTCCAACTGTTTTGTTCGGGCAAAAATGGATTTTTGTGCATTCCGCAATGGCTTTTCCTGTTATTTTATTAACGTCACACGTTCCTTTATTCAACATCAATGCGCGTGTTGTTTAAAACACGTATTTGTGTCATCTGTTTGGTTAATCAGAACGATCAAATTTTCACCGTTTTTCCCAAAATTTGGTCGATGCAGCTTGACGGTTACATAAGCTTCATGTGCGGTTTTTGTCGTTTTTTCTGTCGCACCGCAGATAAGCGATTGACAGCGATGTCGCGCTGAAAATCTGTCGCCCTTTGTGTCTAGTCTTTTATTTTCGGCTAGACTGTGATTAGTCTAGTTGGTACTCGTGTCCACGTCGGCAGGTGTCATGTCAAACTCACCACGGGTTTTAGAAAGTCGATTTTCTTTTCTTGTCGTTTGGATTTGTTAAACCTCATTGTCTTGTATGTAGGCACTTTTGTTCAATGCTATTGTTTTATAGTTTTCGACATTTCTTTTGACCAGTGTTCTAGTTTTAATTTTTGTATTGTATTTTTAAAATCTTCGTTCATACTTACCTACCCTTTTGACATGATGTCTAATAGCCCACGAAGGACGTTTAACGTATTAAATCTAGCCCCGCAATCATCATTAACACTAGCAAACATAATGTTCTCACCATAAAACGAACAGCCACTACAGTGCCATAACAAGAAAACGAACGGGCCATCAAAATTACAATATCAATTACTGATGCATTAACCATTCATGGACACCGCTCTATATGTGACAGAGATGGTTATATATGGGGAGTAACAAGAGGAAGTAGGAAGGATGATCGCTGTCTTTGTAATTAACGTTTCGTTTATTCTGAACAAGTAAATTTATTTATAGATTCGACGAAGAAGATAATGATTATCAGGATCAAGATAAAGGCAGCGAAAGGCAAATCAGAAAATCCATTCCATCCATTTTTAATGCCTGAATCCTTAGATAATTTAATAAGTGAAAAAAGTATCGTACCTACTACATATTAGAAACAATAACGCTTTTTGCAGTTACATTTAACTATTTAAATAATAAACCACAGACGACGAATCCACATTCGTTATTGTGTGCGAGAGAGACGGCTAATACTACCCCCCATGAAGGAGAGAAAGGGGGGACCGGCGGAGAGCTGTCAAAATGTCAAATTTCAGAACCGAGTCGACTTGAAACGTGCCCCTACCGGCAACGGCATGCATGCGGTACAGCTGGGAAGAAAAGTGCTTAGTTAGATAGAGGAATTTTCGCACCACAAATAGCATTTGTGTGACATATTTAATAGAGAATTTAAATTTGCATGAAATCGAGAAACTAATTTCAAAATTTCACAAACATTTAAAAAAATGAAAACTTGCTAAATATTCAAGCGCGGGCCACGTCTGACAAATATTTGAGGGTCATTCGAAAAATTATGTATCGCCATAGTGACAGGTTGTCAGCCCATCGCCTAAATTGTAATACACACCTTCGAGTCCCTTAGTCGCCAGTTACGATTACGACACCCACCGGAAAGAAATGGGGTGATACCTACTATTCTAAGCCGGCATCACAGGACATAGAAAAATTCTATCTCGTGTAAAAATCGAGTACACTGGTGAGGAGTATCGAGTTTGATAAGTTGACAAGCTAACTGAAAAAAGTATGACAAAACTATACTAAACCTAGCGATCAGTGGACGTACGGCCATAGTTGATGATACAATTTAAGCAAAAGTCTGCCCAAGTTAAACTTACTTTAAGCTTTTACCTCCTACATTAACAAAGGGTTTGCCCCTGCCTGTACTAGGATAGTAGCTGCTACCAGTCTAGTAACATAGTTATGTGGTACAGTCGGCGTTAATATTCATGCATCTTCCCATCTTCCGTAGCCATTTTCGTGAAAGCTCCTCTATGCATATGAATGCCTGGTACGAGTTCAATTCTTGGATTATGAACGCTGCCTTTTTTTGGAGCCACTGTAGCGTTATTAGCCTGATATTGATATTCCTCTCTTTGTTCGGGATGAATTATGTTTTTTTCTCCTTTTCTAGCGCCAAGTTTTGGTCGGCTGGTATTTTTACTTGTTTTTTTACACTTAAATTCAGATGATGGTATCTGAATGTCAGCTTTTTCTGCTCAGTACGGAATGATCAAAATCTTTTGAGATCATTTTCAGATTCCCACTCATTCACGAGTTTCATCCATCATTTTAAATAATAAATGGCAATCCGTGCAAAAATAACTCGACACAATGACATTGATGAGTTAAATTACAAATGAGACTGGCTTTTACACACTCGCGATCACATTAAAAAGTATCTACGGGAAGAGGAACGAAAATGGAAACGTTACCAAAAAATGACCAATTCAAAGCAAAATTGAAAACTCCAATTTCATGTCCATTTCCTGGAAAACAGGATTCTATTCCATCTCAAATATTCAGACGGGTTTGTCTGTCTCCCCCTGACGGCCAGGATATTGGACTAGCCGAAATGAGAGCCAAAAGAAACAACTGACGTTTTCAATATGCACTCATCGACCATCGAAACCTTCCCTTTAATTAACTTCGTGCAGACGAAACCTGAAGCACACAAAATTGTGTCTAAGCCCAAAGATTTTGGAGTCGAAAACGATGTGGGAGACTAAAACAATTTGGCATACAACAGCGACATCGAAAACGCTCCGTCTTAATAAACTGTACGTTTCCGAATAGGACGTATAACAAGCTCGCACTTGACTAGCGGTATTTATAAATGTCAATCACAACTGTCAAAAGTGACAGTAGTCAAATCCCGCCTCGTAATCGGCAAAGGACGTTCGTTCTAAATTCGAAAAACACACGTTCGGAGGCGCGCGTGCCAGATTTGCCGATTAGTGTTATTTTTGAAAATGGAATCAGAGTTCGTGTCGCCTTCGGGTGTGCCCGCCCACAAGATGGCCGACCTAATCGCCGCGCGTTCGCGGGAAAAGAGCCCAATGATATACAATTTTATCCAACTGATATGTTATTACAGAGTTGAACCAGTAATTACCGCCGCGTGGGAAGGGATTAGAAAAAATATGTTTTAGAGATTTAGAGTCTATTTAACCGGCTCGTGCTTGCCTAATTGGCGAGCCATTCATGAGAGCAATTTTGAATCTGGAATCACGTTCCTTTCGCGCCAAATGATAGGGTTTGCTCTGTAGGCATTCATTTGTTTCCAACTGATTTGATTGGAGAAACATGCGTTTATGTAGGTACTTACCCATTTTTTATCTCTTTGTTTTGTACTTTGCTTTTAAAATTTAAGTATATCTACAGTTTTTATTGGTAGGCATCGAAACTGCGCCTTTCTGATTATAATTGTTGTTGTGTTTAAACTGAGATGTTTTAATATACATGTCATTTTTATTGGAAGTAGGCTCCTCGGTTCATACAATTTAGTGCATCATACTTTAAACTTAAAAGTCCCTTGCACATTTTAATGTCTTCTTTCTAAACCTTACATTTAACAGGCTCTTACAAAATGATCGGATCCTTCGCCTATTAATCAAGACGTCTCTATCCTTCGTCATTTAGGACCAAATTTGACCCCTGTGTAGCTACCTGGAGTCGAACACGGATCGTCGCACGCACCCTAAGGGCGATCGTACCTAACTACTGCACCGTCGTTAGTCAATCATGACACCAGGATAGCAGGATAGCTAGGGAGGAGGCTACAAGGATAGCGAAGGAGGCGGCCACATACAAGGACCTTTTTTGGTTTAACTATATAGATGTAGCGAGGGACCTTACAAGGGCTCTAAGTACGAAGAGTGTAGTGACCCCCAGTTTGCGGTTTGAAACATTTTGGGAGGTGTTGAAACAAAAATTAGGGGTCGTAGGTTCACTTTCAGGAAATGTAACGATGATAGATAGATAGACTAATCTTCAATAAAAGAATGGAGATGGCGTTGGTAAAATGGGATTACGGAAGAAAACCACTTTCGTAAAATTTTGAAGGTCGTCGATTTTTCTACACTTGAGAAGTTTTGAAACCAAAAAAATTATAGTTGTAGTATCCTCATTATTTCCTTGATATAACATTTAGGCAGTAGGCGGATGTAGGTTGGGAACGAGGATGAAAACACTTTAGCTGCTCAAATTTTTGCATTTGCCAATATAACAGATACGAATAAACGACCGTACCGTGTGATGTGGCTTAGAATAGCATCACCCCATTTCTTTTCCGTGGGTGTCGTAAGAGGTGACTAAAGGATTCAAGGGTTACATTGTATATTGCAACTGTAGGCGATGGGCTGACAACCTGTTATTATGATGATACATAATTTTCTGAATGACCCTCAAATATTTGTCAGACGTGACGTAAATGAACGTTTTTATAGCCGTTTACGCTCTGCCTACCCCACTAGGGATAGTAGGCATGATCTGTGTATGTATGCGACAGGTAGTCATTTTTTTTCTTGTCTATCGGCGGCGGTACTAAGTTATTTTTCAACGTCCCACTTTAGGCTGACAATCTATCACAGTGATACACCATTTTCAAAAACGACCCTTAAAATGTAACGTGGCATTTAAGGTCATTATCACTCAGCTTACCCGGCAAGCGAAAGTGTGTGTGTATGAAGCTATGTTTTTTCTAGTTACTTTTTTACTTCGAGGGTTCCCTCTTCTAAAACCCTCACTCTAAAGCAGCGGGCATATCAACGAGATAAAGCCGCGGTCACACGCATAGATCACGCCGCGCGCGCGTCGCCATGATTTACGCGCGTCGAACGTCAGAGCCGCCGCGCGGAATTTGTCAAGCGCGCGATATGCCATGTTTATGGTCTTTCGTATGATTATGGCTGACTGTTTTGCGATTTGATTTTATTGTTTGCAATCATGCATTATATGGGACTAAATTATTTAATGAAGAAGATGATTAGGTTAGGTATATTACTAAATTTCTGCCCAGCGGTTTCACCCAATTTTTAGCAGGCAGTCAGCTGAGACAACTGTTGGTTTTCAATTATCCATAGTTGGTTAACTTGTTCTTTATAGATTCATCAAGTTTGATTTTAAATTGGTTCGTTGATTTAGCATTTACAAAGTTTTCTAGCAATTTATTCCAGGCCTCCACCACCCTGTTGCTCAAAAAGTGCTTTTTTGGGTTATTTGCTCTAGTTAAATTGACAACCTGTCACTATAGTGATACACAGTTATCTTGATTGACCCTCAAGCATTTGTCAGACGCGGTGTTAATATCCGTTTACGGCCGTCAACGCTCTGCCTACCCCGTAGGGGATATAGGCGTGATTTATGTATGTATGTATGTATGTAAATTGTGGCCCCTTAAACGTGGGTTTTGAGTGGGTTCAAATATTTTCTCAAACTTCTGAACATATACTTCAAAACTCAAAAGTACAATCTAAAAACAAGAACATCCGAGATGATCCTTTCTATGCTTAATATGCACTAATTATAGATAATATAGCAAGCCTAGATTGCATTAGCTGAGCTAAGCCAGCAGCAAATTATGATTTACGAATGTCGATACAGCTTCGATGCAGTATTTGTCAGTTACGTCGACGACATGATACTGGTTGCGTGTGATAGAAAACCAGCGTCTACTGTTTTCGTGTGGATCACCGAGGCATCGAATGAACAAAACAGAAACCCTGGTGGCTCAGAAATTTTAGGCCTGTTATGTAGGTAGTTGTATGACGTTCGAAATCTAAAGAATCATAGACAATGTGTTTCGTTTAAATTATATAATCACAGACAGCAACCGGGACCGATAACGTGCTCTTCGAAGTTAGAATCCATCTTTCTTACGGACAATCAGGTGGAATAGTCACATCATCCTAACAAAACTAAGAGCCATCTCACAGAGTAAACAAGCATGTTAAATTAAAAAATTTAGAAACACGACTGCTTTCTGAGATAAAGCCTAGTCTATGACACTCGGGATAATGTAAGGAGTCTTCCGATACAATTCCCATTCAAATCTGTTCAGTGGTTAATGAGTTTCAGTCCTTTAAAGAATCGCACATATATACATACATACATACATGAACTCTAAAAACATTACACTTCTTTTTTGGTTGGGCAGTTTTTTTGGTATTAAAAAACCCATTTGAAGAATCTGAAGGAACTGTTGAACTCAAATCCGCTAGTACTCAAAATCCTACCAAACCTACAAGGAACAACGCGTGAATGTACCAGGAGATTATGATTCATAGTTGTCGATAGTGTTTCGCTGGCAAATTTGTCAGGGTAGCGACAGAGCCGATACTGTTTATGCGAGAGCGCGCGCCACTCTGTGGACAGCGGTGGTTATCTGACTGATGGGGTTACCGCAGATGTATAGATTAACATACATAAATACACTATCTCTTATTTGGTGTTGGCTGGGTGTAGTGAACTATTGAAAGCTGTTTTAGACACGCACTTCTTATCATCGGAGGGTATGGTACATCAAAAGCTCCCCAGTGAAGACTGATGTTCACAATAAAACAATTTTAAACGGATTTAATCGAATCGAACCAAGGACCGCCGTTACACTCTATCCACTATTGAGGCTCTATTAAGCCGGTGTCGCAGCCCGGGGCCGGGGGCGGAGCGCCGGCCTCCGCACACGCTGTTCACAATACTGCACAGTCTTCATTGCAGATGTAATTATAATGTATTGGAGACATCTTTTCTGATTCAAAAAACTTTAAAAATCTTTTGAAATTAGGGACCTCCTGGAGATCAATACTCAAACTACTGGAGGCAGTAATAATTTCCAAAAAATCAAATACAAAAAAAAAAAAACTCTGACACTAGGGTCCATCGGGGTGTTCGTAGACTAGGTGTTCCTAACGATATAACATACATATCACGCCTTTATCCCTTGCGGGGTAGGCAGAGCGTTAACAGCCCTAAAATACGGTCGCTATCGCCATGTTTGACAAATATTTGAGGGCTGTTTCAGAAAAAAAGTTTATCACTATAGTGACAGATTGACAGGCTGTTGCCTAAAATTGTAAAATACCTACATGAAACCCTGTAGTTTCTTAGTTGCCTCTTACGACACGCGGGAATGAAATGGGGTGATGCTATTCTAAGCCGGCAAACGATATGACGAGTATTACAATTTCGCTGATTTCTTTAACTTCAACATAAAACCCCGTTCTTCAGATTATTTATTTCGATTATAAGTTTCTCTGATTTATTTATTCGCTCGCGGCGCTAATCAGTGGACTCAGAGGTTGGTCACAGGGCAAGGGCATGTTTCAAAGGGAATCCAAGGGTGACTGGAATAAATAAAGAATAAAATCAATAAATATCTTGGACATTTCACACCTAGCCCCAAACTAAGCAAAGCTTGTACTATGGGAACTACATAGATACTTTTTTTTAATAAATACATACTATACATAGAAAACTTAACACAAATATTTGAACCCACGAACCTCGGCGTAGCAGGCAGACGTACTATCCACTACCACATCGGGCCAGTCGAATGAAGCCATCAAAACACGTCGCAAGAATAAAAACAAATCGAAATGCGCAGTAACACAAAAAACTGCTTAAATCAAGAAGAATGCATTTAAATTTCGAACTAGAATAGGTGTAGTGAGTATAGATGTGATCATTTCACGCATCGGAAAGTGCAGCGTGGGTGAGATGGACTCCTAAAAGGTGTACCGATGGTATTTTAGAGTTGCGGGCAGCCGTTGGATGTAGTCAGCCTAAAATCACTATGTATGTATTAAGTTCATCAGACTGGGCGTGTTATGCCGGCTTACGAGTAGAATAGCATTGCCTCATTTCTTTCCCGCAGGTGTCGTAAGAGGCGACTAAAAGACTAGACGGTTTCATGTGTATTACAATTTTAGGCATACTGTCACCATAGCGACACACGATTTTTCTGAAACGGGTCTCAAGTATTTGTCATACGTGGTGTTTACGGCCGTTAACGCTCTGCCTACCCCACAAGTGAAAAAAGACGTGACATGTCTTTGTACAGTGAATAGTCTCAATGCTGTTGATGATCATGAGTTGTGTTTTAACGCTTACTAAATCTGATGCGACGAGTTTTTCATGGCTTCATTCGTGAGGTTCTAAAACATTCCCTTGCTCAATGAATTTGAGTTGGAGTTGAGTGCGCGCTCAAATTTATGACTCGAGAGACAGAACTTGAATTGTTCCGAGTCGTTTTAATGAGTTGTCTGATTAGGTGGTTTCGGAATGACAATTTATCATACTAATACAAGATTTTTGAACAATATTATTAATACATTTTTAGAAGAAAATGCGGTTCGTTGGTTTAAGTTTCATTTGAGCTAACTTGGTGTAATTTTCCAATATTTCTGATGTAATAACTACAACCTGCTGCTGCTTTTCCGTATGATGCCGGCTGAGAACAGCATCACCCCATTTCTTTCCCACGGGTGTCGTAAGAAGCAACTGAGAGACTCGGCGGTTTCATGTGTATTACAATTTTAGGTGACAGGTTGACAACCTGTAACTATAATGATACACGATTTTTCTGAAACGACCCTCAAACATTTGTCTGACGGGGTGATAGAGATCGTATTTTTACGGCCGTTAACGTTCTGCCGACCCCGCGAGGGACTAAGGCGTGATACGTGTTTACCTTACCCATATAGTTGTTAAGTCAGGATCTGATGACATCCTGGGGAAATTAGGAAAAGAAATTAGGTACCTGTTGACGTTTGTACCAAAAAGTTTAACTTTAAATTATACTTAGCGTATTTTTTCGAATGGGACAATGAGTTGACGAACGATACAAAAGCTACACAGCCTTTATAGTAGTCGCTGCCGACTAATCTACATACGCATCAGGCAAAAAAAACAGTATAAATGTCACCTTACTGAGCTCAACTCTTCCCATTCTTTCATTGAGTACCAGGGACTCATGAATATCATGTAGTTTACATTCATTTCACTTTGCATACCGTTTGAGCCTCGCCGCAGCGCGGGCGCATGCCGCAATGACATGCGATTTTTTTTATATCCTTTTTTATTTTATTTTGACTCCACTAATGGCACGGCCTCCTTTGATCTCCCGTTTAGTTTAAAAAATAAAGTATGTAAGTTGAATGCAAGAATTGGCCGTGATTGAGCCTGTGTGAGTGATGTGTTCGGTAAAACAGTGGATACTAAACTTGCGCTATTTGAATAAGTCGATTAAACCATTTAAAGATCAAGCTACATTTGTTTTCTGAACTGTATGAGAATCCAGTTTAAGTTGATACCTAAACCTGAGGTACTCCGTTCTAAATTTGCCAATCACAAAGACGCTAGATGGTCACACAATAACATTGTCACGACACAGTGACGGTCGGGTAACTGTCACTTATGAGTGACGCACACACATTGTCCCAATTCCATCAAAGCCGTGTACCAGGGTTGCATAGAAGCGAGGAGTTGCGAACTATCTCATTTCCTAGCCCAGTTGCGGTTTCCGAACAGCCGTCAGCGCCGCTTTTCCGGCTCTGAGATTAGTATCGACGCCACCGACGCCATTTACCGTCTCGCTGCCTTTGTTTCTATTGGCCGATTCATGCGGTGAACACGGCGCAACGTCATTTGACGCGCATTCGAAATTCCAAATTCAATTTTCGAAAACCGTTTCAGCTCGCGTTCCTGCCGGATTTTTTCGTCGCAATCCAAATAATGCTGGCTGGCAAAAGAATCCAACCGGATCGTTTGCTAAAACCGCTAAAACTATTTTCGTCGGCTAAAACCTAAAACTCATAGATACTATAAACTAAAGGGAGATTTGTTACCGAGCGAAATTTGTTCGAGTCCCGATGTCGCCACAGAAATTTACACCTACATGCGCATAGAAATACGAACGCGAGTTTACACTCGTACATTCACAAAACTAGACCAATCAAAAGACGCGAGCGAGACACACGCACACACTCAACAATTTGAATTTTACGCTAGTGATTGACAGCGTCGATAACTCATTGTCGATATCTAATAGAGCATGGCGGGACATTGTAGTATGAAGATGAAAATTAAACTACGTAATTTTTGCGTTAGGAGATGAAACATATGTCAATCGGTAGTGCATAAAAATACAAACAGAAAATACTCTTCGATAAAATGTCGTCAGTGATATACTTTAGGAGTAAATAAAGGTTGAAAATATTATTTCCTATTTTATTTTATGTTTATAAATTCCTGAACAAGTGGAAGTTAATAAGTAAAAGTAAAAATAAAATACTCGTATTCTTGAGAATCATTTACTAGTGATTTTTGATTTATCTTCTTAGCAAATATATACATACAAATAAGTTCCTTAAACCTTCAATAATGAAACAAACTTTTCATTTTTTTTAATGAAAATTAACATAATATGTACATATTTAACAAATACTATTTGTTTTATAACTATAATTCAATAATCAAACAAAACTTTACAAATAATTGTAATCAAAGTTAATCAAACTTAACATTTATGTGCATATAATTACAAATACTATTTGTTCTATAAGTAACTATTCAATAATCAAATAAAACTTTAATAACATTTGTTTTCTAAATTTAACACTATAACATACAATTAACATTGTACCTACCTCATAAGCAGTCGTACTGTTTCCATTTACCGGACTGTTTGGAAGATTACTAGAAGATCTATTTGATTTTTCAGAGTCTGGACATGTCACGTTGACGTATACAATTCGTAGTTTCAATGTTGGAACAGCCCAATCGAACAATTTCCGAATCTTTGTGAAAGGTTTTAAACATTTTTCCTCAAAATGTGATGAGCATATATGGTACTGTTTTCGGGTGGCCACCAATTAGGTCCTCTATTTGTGGCATTAATCCACTCCTTTTTTGTTGTAGGATCTCGTGGGAACCTAAAAATTAAATGTTGCCTATAAAGGTCATGTAAATCGTATGCGTAAAATGGCTGTCTATAGTGGCAAACGATTACCAAAAATTCAAATTAAACAAATAAATATAGCCAAAATTGGCTCCGCTTGAATAAAATAAAATGACAGTAGATAATTCTACCTGCTTCGTCTTTTAAAATTTAACTTTATATTTGAAATTATATCCATGGCGATTTATCTTTCATATAATCCGATAATTTATAATATCCTTTACTTTACTACAGTTTTTTTTTAACAACTTTAAATACCACGTGGCTGAGTGTAGATAGGTGAGTCATTTTCCTGTGCGCTGCGCACCGTACCTACGTAATTAAATAAAAAAACAAACCGGTTATTGACAACAGATATTTCTGTCTCTTTCGCACACGAGACAAAAGAAAATAGGAAGTAGGCCATGAATTTTACCTACTTCTGTGACAAAAAATCAAATAAGTAAATTGAATTAATTTACTATGCAACAGCTAAGAAAAAAATTGTATTACATCACCGGACGAGTCATGGTCGCATTAATATTACTTTCAATGCTATTTATTAATCGTGCCACACATGGATTTAAATAATTAAATAAAAAAAAATATACCCAATAGATTATGATATTGATTTAGCCATATAATTGTAATTATAACTTTTTTGTAAACATTGCAATGTTTCTATTTAAATTTTAATATTTATTGACTTCTATATCCTAATAAAATCACGATGAATACTTTTATTTTATGCAAAATAAATCAAATCTATCGATACTTTACACAATCGGACTACAAACACTAACTCACGACTGCGAGGAGCGGCGGTACTATACAACTTGCATTATTTTGTAAACTTTGATGTGTTCACTGTCCATTGCGTTACGGAAACGAGACATTTGAATAATCTTCTGAGCAGAGTAAGCATTGTACACCGTTTGTTTATAGAACTGGGACTATCGCTATGGTTCGTGGTGAATCTTAGAAAAATATTACTACAAAATTGATTTTGTTTATTTTTGATGTAAAATCAATAATAATGACTACTTACCGATGGAATGTGACTCCATGATACTTGAAGTTGCACTTATTGCTTCGATTTTTGCAAATTACCACTGAACAACACGGCATTTCACTAAAAACGTCGATCGCGACTGAACTGCGACTGAGCACAATAATCACCCCCGGAAGCAAAGTATGATCATTCTGCACCAACTAGTGTCGCACCGGCCACGCCTCCTTTTCACATCTCCCTTTAGTTTATAGTATCTATGCTAAAACTGCTTCTGGCTGTCCATTACAGATCTGCATAATTTACACGCGATTCTGTCGCGGTAACTCCCGAATTGGGTCTCTGAATTCTTTATTTCCCATTGAATTCTGTTCGCCTGGTAAAAATGTAGTGTCGTCGGCGAAAATTGGCAGGTGTCGTTCAATTAACCCTGTTTCTGTCGCCGCTTTTTGCTGCGCCTAGTTTAGATTTTTCATACAGCCCATGTTCCTTGCGAGGTAGGCAAAATTTACATGGTGTTAAAAACAGTATTTATCGCCACGTCTGACAAGTATTTGAGTGTAATTTTAGAGGATCACTGCAGTGACAGCTTGTCGGTCATAATTTAAATACACATGAAAACTTAAAGTCCCTTAGGTCGCTCGTGCATTTTAAAGAAATGAGGTGATGATATTCTAAGGAGGCATCACACGGCCCTTTTTACCTAGTTCAATATTTAAATAGATGTTACTATGTTGCGTAAAGAAAGGACAGCCCATAAATAAGCAGCATGGCAGTAGGAAAAATAAAAGGTATGCTGTGTACCTGGTGTTCGCACATAAACAAGGCATAAAATAAATAAACAAGCGACCAGGCGGCCAGAAGGACTTGGAGGGTTGTGATAGTGCCATCCATCAGCCGCTCACAGCTTCGATAGGGTTAGGGCCACCTCCGCACCTTTATGCGTCCCTGGTGGGAAATAAAGGCCCCATAGTTGGGGTTCCTAGTTTTTTGACATCTATTTGTGGTCGGCCCTTGCCCTCTAACGACCCTGGTGCTAGAGTTAGTTGTTGTTGACAAAGTAAATAAATTAAAATTATGCTATTTGGAATGCAAATGAAAATATCGGCAAAGTCATTCGTAAGATAAGATAATTCTTTAATGAAAAATCTTCAGTACATATAAATAGCTACACTTATACAAAATAATTATGTATATTTACAATCATAATATGTAACCTATTTATCTTGACGACATCGTTACTATTTTAGTAAATAATTCCATCAAGTGGGGCGTCAGTAGTGCTGATACCGATAGTAGGTAGGTTCGTACCCTCCATTAAAAAAATTGCTCTAAAATTGCGTTTATAATTTTTTTTAATACATTATTTACATGCCAGCCCTATTGTTCCCTGCCATAAAACCTATCTCCTATCAAAAATTGAAATATATACAGTTTCAAAATTTGGTTATCAGTATTTTAGTACTTCCTTTGCTTATTCTGCGTTCCATTCTACGCAATAATCTCGGAACGCAGCAACGTTCCATTCCACGTTTGACACGCACTCCGCTAGGGCTGTGCATAATTTACGTTCCAATCCCTGCTCTGACGTCAGAGGAACGAAAAATTTCATCCATCACGGTCTTGGCAGCTGTGGCACAGAAATTGGGCACAGATAGTGTGTACTTGGATTGGGATAGACTAGTTAAGTGTAAAGGGAGTGGTATGTGAGATAGGTAAGACAAAAGATTGTGTACGGTCTTGTTCTTCTCCTTTTAGTCTGGGACGTTTAGACGTCCAAAGACCTGATGAACCATGGTGTCAAAAAATTACAACCGGCGGTATAACATTAACTGACGAAGATAGACGTAACCCCGTTTCAGTATTTAGAGTTGTAGACGTAAGATTCCGCAACGATCTGCGATTATCGAACAAAATAATTTGATTTAGCTTCATTGTGAAAAATTCCATCTGAAAATTCAATAGCCGTCGTTTGCCATTAAAACCTTTCCTCAAAAAAGGCCTTTTATTGGAAATACAGGAAGTTACATCTTATCCTACACAAACTCCACAGACGACATTCGCGAATATATTATTATTGTTATGGCAACACTGCTTGGAAAATTGTAAAATATGCCATCATCGGGGAATAACGTTATCTGAAGATAACGTTGGTGAATTTTTTATAACGTTACTTGAAATATATTGCATGTCAGGTTGCTTTTAAGGCGACATAGTTCAGGGTTAGGTTGATGGTTTCTGTGATGGAATATTAATGTTTTTTGATGTTTTTGGATCTGTTTCTTGTAGTAAAACGGATATGGGTTCAATTCGGTGATTCGGATATTTTTTAATGGTTTGTTTTGAAATTATAGGTCATTTTAGGAGACAAGTTTCATTATTTCGAAATAATATTATTTATTTCTTAATTTAAAGTTTTGATGACGTGACGTCACAATTTTTGGTAAAGTGTTATAATGCATTTTCCTGCACAAAGAAAATGTTGAAAAGAGAAAATGTCAGTCACGAACTTTCTTTTTTATGGCATAAGCATTTTTTATTTATATTTAATAATTCTCGAGATGGTTTGAAGATTTTTCTTCAAATCGACAATCGCAATCAAGTCAGTTGTTTTATTGCCCAGATAATCCTAGATAACATAATTATTTTCGACAATCAGGTGGTACGGTCTTCAATGTCCTAATCGGACTGGGAATAAATTCACAAAGTTATTATATACCAACTTCTTTCTTTCCCACCGAGAATCGAATTCGGAACCTTTGCGTCGCAGGCAGTCGCACTACCACTGCACATCGGCCGTCCTAAGACGCATAAGAATTTTTTTTTTTTTGGCGGGTAGTCGTGGCAATAACAACAACTTTTGTAGCTCTGCTTATTTTAATTAATTAAAAATACTTACAGTGTTTATATTAACACTTCCATGCACTAAGTAGGTTATCAGCATATCACCACTATCCGCACATATTAATTTTCAACATCACAATCAATTCTACTCTTCCTTGGACTTGTGACACTTTGACCTCTACCAAAATGGACACATCAGCACTGTTGACAGCAAACAAAGAAGGCCTTGAGAAGTTGTTCAGCCGTATGGGGGAGTTTGAAGTGCGTCTGCAGAAGGCCACTGGTGCTCCAGCACCTCTGCACTCTGATCTGAAGACACTTGCAAGTGAGTATGCAGATTTTAAGAACTTTGTCTGCCAAGCGCTCACTACTCTTTCAGCGCAGACGAACTTGCTGTCCCTTGGTCTGGAGCGACATGAGACTTTCTTAAGAAGAAAAGTGCTGCTCTTCCATGGGGTCGCTGAAAGTAAAAATGAAAAATTAGGAGAGGTGATTTCTAAGCTAATGAGCGACCAAATGAATATAGGCGACATTACCTGTATGGATCTACGAGCTTGCCACCGACTAGGGTCCTCTTCTACCAAGACACGGCCAATCCTAGTAAGATTCCGTGATCTCGACCATCGCAGGGAAGTGTGGGACGCCAAGACGACTCTCAAGAACACAGGCGTGGTCATATCAGAGTTCTTAACCAAGTCCCGTCATGATGTGTTTGTTGCGGCACGAAAATATTATGGAGTCAAGAACGTCTGGACATCCGAAGGCAATATCCACCTCATTTTGGCCGACAAGTCCCGCCGGAGGATTGAGGTTATGGACGATCTGGAGAAGTTAAAGCGGTCCCATCCAGTCTCTCCGTCAGCCAACGTCAACCCAACTGCTTCGGGCGCATCTCCGTCGGGCAGCACACCCTCACCGGCCCAGGTAAATGCGGCCAAAGTTGTGCCGCCTGCGCAAACCAAACACACAAAAGCGCCGGCGCAGCAAATTTTGACGAACGCTTCCCACGGAAGGAGGGCGGCGGCGAAGAAATGACCTCATATCAGCTTTGAATATCTGTGTTCTTTTGCGTTAACCACTTGTATAATTTGTGCGGTATCTTTAATTTATTTTCTTTACCCAATTTCTCGTACACCGCATACATTTTTCAACTTGTTTTCGTCCGTCATCATGTTCACTCAGACTGTCAAAACTTGTTTTTATTTTCGGTCTGGACTCTCGTCATTTTGGCCGCAACCGCAGAAGTTGTGTTCAGAAAGTGTCAAGTCAGGATACATAGTTTAAATTTTATTTTCTTCTCAACTTTATTTTGTGATGTTAATGTGTTATGCGAATTTCTTTCACCACACCACGGATAGTGTTGATACGCTGAGGGTAGCACAGTTTTGCATCTGCTTAACTGTTTATTCTTGGTATATATATATTTGTTTTACAGTTTTTATTCTTTTTATATTATTTATTTATATGTAGGGTCAGGGCGGCAACAGTGACTCGGATTTTTTCGGAGAGTAAAATTTTATAGATAACGTTAAAGTAGCAAACTGAAATTTATACCTTGTATGCATTGATTATTTGCCTTTCTCCTCGCATTGTCACTAGTTTGATTTACACTGCAGTAAAGTTTTCAGGCACGGTTTTTAAAAAAATGGGAATTGAGCCACTCTGTACCGGTACCAGACTACTATGACTCAACCCTGTAGTACACAATGACTCTAACATTTTTTTGCAGTACACACTGGCTCATCAATGACATGAGCCAGTGTGTACCAGTACTAGTCTAATTTCATTTCAGTAGTACACACTGGCTCGTTAATAAAACATTATAATAAAACAACAATTTTCTAATCAGTCAAATAATATTTATTATCACAACTTATGCCTTTGGTACATTAACCCGTCGTTTACCACGGTACACACGCTGTACCAGTAAATTTGCTACCCTTATCTACCACGGTACAACGTGTGTACCAGCATAATCGCACGCGAGTTTTCATCTTATTTCTAAATAAATACGGCACATATTGGTATTTATGTACTGTATCTCGATTCTTTGTGAAGTTAGCTAATTGAGAAACTAAAAAGTTGGCCATATTGTAAATAAAAAAATAACGAAGTGAAGTTTTTTCGCGTACTCTCGCCCACTTGACGCGCACGTGTTGATAGTTTGCTGCGAAGAAAATTGTGTTTTGGTGCATTTTTGACGACGAATATGTTAGTAATTGTTGTTTTATAGTTTATTTAGGATACCTAGCGCAATAATACAAGAAAATTAGTACCTTTACCCATGTTTTTGGCGTAATATTACGAAATCGAAACGTGGAGTGCATATTTTTACACAATGTCCTAAAGTAAGCCCTTGTTTTATTACAATAATAAAGAATAGAGTATCATAACACCAACAAGATCATTGTTTATACATTTGACTCTCATAAAAACACAACAAGACCCTGGTGTGCTTGTTTGGAATGTGGTGATAAGAGTTTTTTTACATAAGCGCCTGCCGGCGCGCTAAGTGTCGATTCAAGTGGTAGACGGCGCTTTTTCGCGCGGCAAATCTTGGTAAACGAAAGGTTAATCACATGTTCATGTACCAAATCATTTATTTAACTTTTATGTTGAAAAAAAAAGGTCCTGATTGTTTTTGTTCTCAAAGTAGGAGTAGATGACGGTAGATTGACAGCACATAATCACGACACACAGTATTTCGACAGATTTCGACAAACGCTATCTTGACAGCACGCTAGTTTGACATTCTCAGTGTGGTTTCGAACTTTCCGTCCAGTGTCGCTTTTGCGACGCGGCATTCTAAAATAAAATAAAAACAAATACTTAGTAAATGATTGGATATTATAAATTGGCTATCACAAACAATTTGTGAAATCTATCGTATTAATAATACTAATAACACTTTTTAAGAATTCAAGCTTCCACATAATCTGTTAGAATTGAAAACTTTTGTATTGGAATGACTTTAAAGATACCCTCTGAATATACATTTTTATTCTAGCGATCTTGAAACATGACAGTAAAACAAAGAATAAGTAAGCATTTTTAGGTTACAAATGTGTTAAAAAAGATTTGTTTCCCGTTTTGATATCCTACGCATAGTATGTAATTAATATAATATATACTTCGTATGACTATATTTTTCTAATTAATTGTATTAACCATCTAAAGTAAACACTGACTCACAAAAGTACACACTGACTCGCGAGTCATTGTGTACTTCCTAAAATTGAGTCAGTGAGGCTTCGTCGCCATTTTGAATTCAATAGGTGACACATCTTACAATTCTTCCCGTACGGCCAGCAAATCTATCGCATTGCCTAGCATATTAACACCACTATCCAACAAAACAATGACAATTGTACGAATCTTTATTTATCAATGAATAAAACGAAGTGTAACTTACCTCGTAATTTTGATTTGAGGGCACAAAAACTATCACACACTTTTTTCACTACTGAATGGCGCCGGAGCAGGCGGGTGACTGGTTTATGCGCGTTCGGCTGTCGCGAACTACCAATGAGTGAGGGATACAGGTAGATACTTTTGTCCATTCGGGAGATACAGCCGTGAGTCAGAGTACCCGCCTGAGTCACTGTTTCCTACCCTACCCTATGTATATTATAATAATTTATTACTAGGTACTATATGGATGATGTATTGGATGAAAGCTTTTTCTCTTGCTCTTCTTCGACTGAACATTTATCTAGTGCTGATAGTGATGGTGATAGTTCTGCACTTCTGTCTGTTCATGACCAGATTAATGCTGTATTCTCTCCGTTCAAAAACAATTTTAATGTCTGTCATATAAATGCTCAAAGTATTCCTAGCCATTATAACGACTTACTGGCTTCTTTTAGCAATACAACTGTTGATGCAGTTCTAGTTTCTGAATCCTTCTTAAAACCATCTTTGCCTTCTTCTCAGTTTTCTCTTCCCGGATTCAAGCTTATCCGGAATGACCGCACGGGCAAGGGTGGCGGTGGTGTCGCCATCTATCTGCGCGCTGATATCGTGCATAACGTTATCAGCGTTTCACCGAGCCAGTACTCACATTCGGCAGAGCATCTATTTATTGAAATCACGTTGCACCACAGGAAAGTGTTGGTTGCGGTTTTTTATAGTCCGTCTCTCCAGATAGATTACTTCAACTCGTTGGAGAATCTTCTTGGAACTTACTGCCCTAACTACGATCACACTCTTCTGTTAGGTGACTTCAATACATGCCTCATCAAGAACGACGCTCGTGCACAGAAGCTACGCTCACTCTTGTCCGCGGTTAACCTGCAGATTCTCCCTCTTTCAGAAACGCATCATTTTCCAAACTGCATTCCTTCTCTTCTCGACCTGTTAATTACTTCTTCTTCCGATAAAATTGCTACTCATGGTCAATTTCCAGCCAATTTCTCCTATCATGATTTGATTTTTCTTTCTCTTAAAATTCGACCACCTAAGCGCAAAGCCAAGTTTATGCTTATCCGTAGTTTTAGAGGCATTGATTTGGAGGCGTTGAGGCGAGATGCCTCAAGTATTGATTGGGGACCAGTGCTTACTGCTAACGATATTGACCTCAAGATTAAATTGCTTCACTCTATCATGTTCCAACTGTATGATATTCATGCACCAGTCAAAAGGGTTAGATTAAAACATGCTCCTACACCTTGGTTAACAAAGGAAATTCTTGATCTGATGGCAAGGCGTGACAGAGCTAAAAAGCGGTATAGGAAGCGACCCACTGAGAATAATCTGAATCAGTACAAAGTTCTCCGAAATCGCTGTAGTCGTCTGTGTAGAGTTGCGAAAAGACGTCACATTCACGATTCTATAGATAACTGCAATCCTTCGCAGGTTTGGAAATTTTTACGGTCGCTTGGCATTGGTAAATCGCCAGATACTTCTGGTGGTGCAGCCGTTGATTTAAACGCACTTAACGCTCATTTCTCGTTGCCACCTGTTATGTTAAGTGACATTGTAAGGTCTACAACAATTGCCAACATAAACAGTAAACCACTTCCACAATGTACTTCTTTCTCTTTTAATGCTGTTGCCGAGGAGGATGTTAAGAAGCATATCCTATCCATCACATCTACTGCTGTGGGCAATGATGAGCTATCCTCCCGTATGATCTCCTTTATCCTAACCGAACTCTTACCAATACTTACACACATTTTCAATTTTTCCTTGGCAATGAGTTCTTTCCCGTCGGCATGGAAACGTGCTGATGTCATTCCTCTCCCTAAAGTTTCCAATCCCACGTCATTCTCCCAATTCCGCCCTATTTCCATATTACCATTCCTTTCCAAAGTCCTCGAGCACATTGTCCACAAGCAACTAGCCGACTTTATAACATCACACAATCTTTTATCTCCGTTTCAATCTGGTTTTCGCGCTGGTCATAGCACAGTCACAGCACTTCTTAAAGTAACTGACGACATTCGACTTGCTATGGAGAACAAGTCTTTGACTATTCTTATCTTACTGGATTTTAGTAACGCCTTCAACTCTGTTGACTATGATGTTCTTCTTGCCATACTTCGCTCCCTTAACATTTCACCCTCGGCAATAGCTTGGTTCGATTCATATCTTCGGGGTCGCTCGCAGCGGATCCGCTCTGATGAGGTTTTCTCTGAATGGCGTGATCTCTCTGCGGGTGTTCCACAAGGTGGCGTCCTTTCACCTCTTCTCTTTTCTGTTTTCATTAACACAGTTACATCTGTGATCGCCTCTAGTTTTCATCTCTACGCAGACGATTTGCAGATATATCGTCATTTTATTTCTGACGATATCGTTAGTGCCACTGCAGCTATCAACGATGACTTGAGAAGGATTGCTACCTGGGCTGAAACTTTTGGTCTTGTAGTTAACCCCAAAAAGTCGCAAGCGATGTTGATAGGTAGCTCGTATATGTGTAGGCAATTCGATCAAACTAGTATCCCAACTGTCTCTTATAATGGAACACCAATTGCCTATACCAAGACTGCTAAGAACCTGGGTGTGCTACTGGACCACAACCTTAGTTGGACTGCTCAGGTAAATGACGTGAGTAGGAAAGTGTTTTATTCATTTCACTCGCTGAAGCGCCTCCAAAATTTCCTGCCTCTGAAAACTAAAATCACTCTCGCGCAAACACTTCTTTTCCCCCTTTTTGATTACGCTGACACTTGTTGCCTGGATGCCACTGAAGAGTTGTTGAACAAACTTGAGCGTCTCCAAAACCTGTGCATTAGATTTATCTTCGGCTTACGCAAGTACGACCACGTCTCGCAGTTTCGTTCCCAACTCAAGTGGCTTCCTATCCGACTTCGCAGAAATGCTCATGTGCTTTCTTGTCTTTTTAATATTCTTCACAGCCCTACTTCTCCTTCTTACCTTCAAGAACGTTTTAATTTTTCCCGACCACAGGACAAGCCTTGTCGCTCACATGTAAGGTCCATTCTTTCAATTCCGATCCACCACTCCGACTTCTACAGTTATTCTTTCACTGTGCATGCGGCCAGATTGTGGAACTCCCTCCCTCACACAGTACGTGACAGCCCTTCACTCTCAGTCTTCAAGAAAAGAGTAAAAGAGCATTACCTTTCACTGTCTAATTAGTTCGTATTAGTCGTATTTATATATATATATATATGTATTATTAGTGTTAGGTATATATAATATAGATATATATTAGTATATTGAGTAAACTTTTATTTAACTATATTCATTAATTTAATTGTGCACGATTTATCAGCCTTACCTTATGCTATCTCTCTACCGTAGGACTGCTGGAAGAGATTTCTTTTTAGAAATAAGTAGTACCTGTTGTGTTGTTTTTCTTTAATGTAATTGTTCTGTGTTTTATCTTGTGTGCAATAAACAGTTAAATAATAAATAAATAAAGAATTTCATATTAATTTGCATATGATCGTAACTTTACTTAACGCACGAAAAATTCGACAAAGACATTTTCCACTCTCACGGTCCCATGTCGCGTATTTACATACTCTCATTCCGCACCCTACAGATTTAGGTGGCAAAATGGTGTATGGCATCGCGGCAACAAATGGATTGTTTCTACTTGCCGTAGCAAAATAAAATTTATAGTTCCCGAATTTCGCCCGAGCCTTTTTTCCCCGTTTTTTTTCTCGATTTTCGATTTATTGCAAACTTATGCCCGGTATAATCGTGATTTTAATGGTTCACGTGATTTATAACGGTCGCTCGATGTGGCCGGGATTGGTTTTCGAAATTTGATATCTCTATACTGTTTATGACGCCCTGGTGTGTGAACGGTGGGTTTTTGGTAAAGGGGTAGGTAGGAAGTGTAGGTACATAAAGTAAATGCTGAAAAGGAAAAGCAAATCAAAATTGAGATTGAACAAGTAGTAGTTTTTTTTTCCTATTTTTCTTTTATTATCCCACAGACCAAATAACTCACGTGTAAGTGCCAGCGCATGACGTTTCCGTTCTGTGTGTATTATACCAAAATTAAAAAGGAATGACGTAAAATTTTTATTTATTTGGAAAACACACTGCTTTGAAAAACATACATTGCAGGGGTTAATACGCCCATCTAAACCATACAAAATCAATTAATAAGTAATCATCAAAATAAGTCAAAATAATGAACCGATTAAAGGTTAAACCGTTTTGCAAGTTTTCGAAAAATGTGTGTAAGTAATACTTAACAAAGTTGTAATAAATGTTTTCAATTTCAATTAATAAACAACATATTTATTACAGAAAAATGCGTAAACTTTTGAAATGTAAGTATTTATTCCTAACCTTATGCTGTAATAGGTAAAATTATTCAAGGGATGTGGCCAATATTACTACCCGTTCTTACAGTTTTCAGTACCGTTCATAGATAAACATATATACATAACAGCCACAGCAGTCCACTGCTGGACGCGGACCCAATTGGTGGGGTATCGCCATACTCACCGCGAATGACAGGCGGATTGGCTAACTCATTGCAAGATGTTGTATTCACACAGGGAACGTAGCTGCCCATTACCTGGATGAATATATCCCTGAGTCGGTTTTAAAGACACCTACGGGTAGAATTGGGGTGATGCTATTCTAAGCCGGTATCACACGGCAGGCGGGTCTTTGATAAAGTAATAGCTGTATAAAAACAGTATTTCAGATTTTCCATCCCCGCAAAAAATATTGTTTAACAACTTGATTGTCTTAGATTCAAAGCTTGATTAACCTTTTAGTTGTTTTCGTGAAATGGAACTTTTTCAAGCCATGTACAATTTTATAAAAATAATTGCTCTTCGTCAACGGGCCGTCGCTTATAAATTTGACAAATACCGTTATCCCGCCTCAGGTTCGGGAGTTTATCATTTAACAGTTTTTGCGCGGCCAGTAATAGGGCTCATAAATTTTTGATATCGTTTTTGTGTTTTCCAAACGGCGAGTGCACACGAAAAACGGAATCCGGTAAAAAATCATTCGATTTAATTTTGGACCGGCGTTTTTTACGGTTTAAGGGGCTACGGTAGTGAAACTAGCGGCTATAAGTAAAAAAAAACTCTTCTCGTCATGTTAAAAAGTTCGCCAAGTTCTGGGGTGCGACGGTGTAGTGTCTGGGGTCGACACGCTTAGAAGAAGTAAAAAAAGATAAATAAATAATACGCTTATTTCTCCAAAAAGCACACGTGTAAACTGAACAACTTTTCTGCCAAGCTAAATAATAGCTTTAGGACAGTCAAATTTCTCCCCTTTATCTTGAGGTTATTTTACACTAATATAAATTTTATTTTATTACCTACTTAACAGTTCATGGGTAGGTTCTTCAATAATTTATTACATCTTAATAAAGACTACTTTATATTTGTCAGCTTTTTGTATGACCAGCGTGTACAGCTACAGTTTTTTTCCTGTTTAAGGGCGCCACTAGTCTGACGTATTCCCTTAATGGCCGTATTTGGGAAGAGACGCGCCGAAAATTAATAAATTATAGACTTTAAAAAGTTAAGTGATTTTGATTAAATGGAATAAATAAATCTTGTGATGGGATTAAGATAACTTTGAAAATAACTTTTGGCCTCAACATTTAGTACCAATAGAGGCTCAAATAATTGATAAAGTGAAATCTTCTTTTACAACACAATAAAACAATTTTAAACGGATTTAAGTTGTGTTTATTTTGGATTTTACAACTTAAATCCGTTTAAATTTGTTTTATTGTGACGAGTAATAGTTGTGCAAACTTAAGAAAATAGTACTTCTTTTACAAGTTACATACCTTAGTATGTTGCCGTGTGATGCCGGCTTAGAATGGCATCAGCCCATTTCTTTCCCACGGTTGTCGTAAGAGACGACTAAGGGATTCAAGGGTTTTATGTGTAATAAAATTTTAGGCAACAGGCCGATAACCTGTCACTATAGTGATACACGACTTTTCTGAAAAGGCCTTCAAATATTTCTCAAACGTAGCTATAGCGACCGTATTTTACCCGCAAGGGATATAAGCGTGATATATCTATGTAAAGTGCCGCCGTTCCAATAAGTCGTATTTGACAGCTGTCATCTCCATACAAAAATAGTTGTCAACAAAGGAAAATGGACCCTCTGCTATAGTATTATCACAAATCTGACAGCTGTCAAATACGACTTATTGGAACGGCGGTATTTTTAATAAACACATACATACATAAATCACGCCTTTATCCCTTACGGGGTAGGCAGAGCGTTAACGGCCGTAAAACGGATATTAAAACCAGTTTCCGATATTATCAAACTACAGGCTACAAATTTTACAGGTGAAATTCGATGTTAATTGCGTAGTCGGTTAGCAATTATGATACCAGGAGTGTTAACCAGCTACGCAATATACTACTAACTTCACCTGTAGACTTGTAGCCTGTAGTTTCATAACATAGGCCACTGGTCTGACAAAAGTTTGAGGGTCAATCAGACAACTGCGTATTACTATACTTTAATATGGCTCAAATAACTTGCTCATTTCTCCGATAAGAGTATTCTAAAATACCGCTCAATTCGTCTTTGGCATGAGAACATGAGATCTGCCTTTACCCAAACAAACATGGCTTCCTGTGGTATAATTACTGATGCATTAGTGCAATTCAACAATAGCCAAATACCAAATACAAGTGCCTTGTAATAATAAACTGATTGGTTCGCCCTACCGCGCTGCAAGACGCGTTTAGATAAACTCGGGTTTATCGAACTACAAAACCTATTGCGTTTCAGATTTATGTCGACCGAGTATTAGGGGGGTATGCCAAAAACTTAATAGACATGATCAGACCTTAAAATCCTAAGAATAATTACGATATGATAAGCAACGGCAAAAATAATATTTCTCTTACGAAATGCACGTTTAACAGACTGACATTCTGTGGGAGACATTATTAGATGTCCAGAAGAGAGAGGTCATTGCTCAGCAATGTAACTTAAGTTAAGATTACAGAACTTTTGCATAATATTAAGAGCCACAACAGTCCACCGCCGGATATGAGCCTCCTCCTAAAATGTTGCATTCACATGAAACGCTGCTGCCCAATCCCCGGATGAAATTATCCCTTAGTCGCTTTTAACGACACCTGAGTGTAGAATGGGGGTGATGCTATTCTAAACCGGCATTAAACGGTAACTACTACATAAAACCAAATTTATCATCACCAAACCTTATGACTGCCTGGCACCATTGCTTCTCCTTTTTTTACCAAATCCTTCTCCCAAACTCTACCCCATTTCAGCCCTGTCCGAACCACACATTGCGCATACGCACCGGACGCCCGCCACGTGCTCGCGATGACGTCTCGTTTACATCCAGTTAACACCGCCTCGGTTCTCTGAGCTCCTGGTAATTTGTAATTAGCGTGATGCTTACCATGGATGTGTTTTGATTTACCTGAATTTCCTTGTCAGGCAGAGATCCATTTTGACGGCAATGTACCTTTGCTATTCCTGTCATTTTCTTAAAAAATAGAATTAAATCATACAATAAATCACATTTATTCTTTCATATGTTACAAGGGTCTTCGGTGAAATTTTGTAAAATAGAGTTTTAAAAGTAAATTTTATGAACATAGTAAGAGGTTAATTTTTTCTGCCTCTTTTGCTTATTTATGAACGGAAAAGGAATAGTTAGGAATTAGCTAAGAATGATTCCTGTCTGAATTACGGCCTGTTACATGTTTTTAGTTGCATATTCTTTATTTAACCTGGAACTCACTATCAAATCATCAACATAAAAAGGCTTGTTTTAAATTTATTTCGTCCGCACAATCTTGATACACGTTCCGTCTTGTATCTCAATATCCGGTTGCAGGTCTCAAGTATCAAGTCGTGTCGCGAGAGATGGTAGATAAGAAGGCTTCGCGCACACCGGGCGAAATTGATACGTTATCCATTACAGACGCGTTTCGTGTGCTGGGTCTGCGCGCGCGCTTGGTATCAGCTATACGTGTGTTTTTTTGGGATATGCAAGTTATTTATTTCAGACTGAAATCATTATAATAGTATGGAAAGGGCCGTGTGGTGCCGGCCTAGAAAAGCATCACTCCATATCTCCGTGGGTGTCGTATAAATCGACTAAGGGATGTATTCAGGGAATTGGAAACAGCGTTCTCTGTGAATACAACACCATCTAACTGTCTTATAGACAATCAAAAGATATAGTCTGTAATTTCCTGACGAAACTGTAAACAATCAAACTTTACTAAACATTTTGTAATCCACATCAAATAAACCAACAAAGAAATAAAGTAGTTTTACAATGTATAAAATCTGCACTCAAAAGACTCCATTTTGTGTTTTACAACCTCTCAAAAAGGCGTATAGCGCGGTACGACCTATAAACACTTGAAATCGTTGTAGAACCCTTTGCACCCTAATCGAAACGAGCCGTATTCTTCGCTAGAGCCTCGTCAAAAGGGCTCGTAAAATAGAAGGGCCTGAAGATGGGATGGAAGTGACTGAACATATTTTACTTTTAGGGCATTTTTTCGATGAACTATTTTACAAAAATGTCGAAAATATAATATGGCGCCAATTTTCTAAAGGTCAAAAACCTAGTACGTGCAACTCAAGGTACTAGGACGACATACCACCGCAGCACGTACGTGCCTAATGTTATTGGTTTTTGCCGTGCGAGTCGGAGCTTCCCGGGGGACCTCCTCTATTTTATCCCGCCCTGGTACCCGCACAGGTAACCCACCGCACGTGAGCGTAAATTATTAACCAACGGGTTTGCCGTTCGATTCCCGGTTGGTACAGACTATTCAGACACCGTGAAGGGACGTGGCGTTTCGGCTGCTGGTTTAAATTGTTGTTATTTTCTGGTTTCGCTGCAAAATAGAAGATTTATGCTACACCGTCTGTGTAACAGGTACCTCAAAGTTTTGCATTTTTGAATTATTTGTTTAGGTGATTTTGATTTTTTAATCTGAGAATCATTTTCGTACCTCAAATCCGATGCATCTTTCAAATTGTCACATTCCATGCCATTGATGTCAACATTTCCAAAACGTTAATCCCCTGTTTGACTTCCCATTAAAGCTCTGACACTTACAAATCACATACACCCACCGTTTTGGATTTTTAAAATTCGAATTTCCAATATCTCGACATAGCGGAATCCGTTAGACAAATTGTTAATGTGCCTATTTCGTAATTATTTTCGTGTATCGTAAACGAGTTATTTGTCAATGTTGTTTTTTTTAGTTTATTGATAATATCATTTTGTTGATGTACCGTTGATTCATTAATTGTCGTCAATTCGTCTTCTCTAAGTAGTGTGTTACATCATAGTTTCCTAGCACCGTATGAAATATGTGTTTTAGTACGTTTTTCCGACTTAACTTCTTCAACCGCTATTCTGAGCTCAGACTACTAAGAGTTTTTTAGATGTTTTCATATATAAAGTAAAATTTTACTAGTGAACGATAGCATAAACTCAGAACGGGCTGGTTAAAAGGAACAACTTTCCCAAGGAACATAGAAATAAATTGGGACATGCAATATAAATTGACTTTTTCGGCTGGTATATTTTGTTAGGGAGGTCCAATTATTAATTTTTGTATTTCAACCTATGTTTCTTGGGGAAAGGTGTTCCTTATCCGTTTTGGATTTTTGCTATCGGCCACTAGTAAAAATTCATCTTATAAATCAATGGCAGAAAAACAATGTTCAAAAAGGTATCTAAACTTATCACATTGTTTAGCTATTATTCTTTGCAAATTTTCTGATAACCTTACTAAGCAACAATGGCGTCACTAAAACGCTTTATTCAAATCGAATTGAAAGAGAGTAGAATCTAATTACCAACAGATACACGCCCTAACAAATCGTATTAGGAGTAACTCGAGTTTTATTTAGATTCCGGTTTTTCCGTAGTACAATAGAAAACATTTAGGTACCTACTCAATAATAGTGCGACACTTTACTTAGCTATAAATTCAATTCTTAGACAAAAACTGCATCTTATCTGCAGATTCAAAAGATAGACCTACTGTTAATTCTTAAGGCGGGTATAGCACGCAAGCAAGATTTTTAAACTTATTTATTTAGACAATTAAGAACATAAAATTCTGAAAAAATATATGTTATGGTCGAGGTAACAGATACTTATCTCTTGTCTATTTCAAATTTTCACACATCTATTCTTAAGATATGACTACTGTGCCTCTATTCGATTTTGAACTTTATGCTCTCTTTGTTACAGCATCCATACCCTTCGGAAGACCAGAAGAAACAATTAGCACAGGATACAGGGTTAACGATACTACAAGTAAATAATTGGTAAGTGAACTATCTTATAACTTGACTTTATGGGAAGGGCCATATATGGGCTACCACTGTGGGGAAACTGAAGCGAAATCACCTAAAAGCCCAAAAAAATGGCAAAACCACATAGGTTGTTGATGGTAGCAAGCCAGGCGAATCATTACTTTACCTACTCGTATTAGTGCTCTGCTAGATTATTGCACTTGTTAGCCTATTGTATCGCTGCCTGGGGTGAACCTCTAGATATTGTCATCCCATACATTGTATTTGATATATCTTGGCTATTTTCCGATCAATATCTTCCACAATATTGAAAACGTTCGAATTATTTCGTAATGATATTCCTTTACCAAGTGCATTTCCCTGCAATACCAAACCTATAAAATTACCCAATAGGCAGTCGAACATCTTATTATAATCTCTGTGCCAACTCAGAGTTGTTCTATTTCCAAACACCACTATTCCCAGACCCTTGTCATAGGATATTTCTTTAGACTGTTCTCCTGATATCTTATTCCGAAGGGCCATGCCACATTGGTACTTAAACAGCATGATTATCTGTAGTTAAACTGAATAAAGTAGTGATTTTACGACTGTCATATGAGGAGAAGGTATTAAATTAGTATAATAATGATCCCTGCATCCTAATGGACACCTATAGACTAGTTTATTGGCGTGGCTTTGCTTGGGTTAGCTAGAAAGTGCGCGGAATAGATTTTATCATTATAGTCAATCTTATCTTTAGGTGGTTTTATTTGCTGACATTTAAAGGGTAAAGTTTTAGTAGTGACTGAACGGGCTGATGATAAGCAACAACTTTCCTGAAGGAACATTAGTCGAAATATTAAAAGAAAACACCTCATATACAAAAATTTCTGATTAGCTGGTACTACGGAAACTCAAAATATTTTGTCTTATTTTAGCCTATATTACTTGGGGAAAGTTGTTAGTAGATAAAATTTGGATTTGCTGTAAGACTGATAGGTTTGCGTTTGCAATACATTATTTTTCTACAGTGTTAACTACCGGGTTTGCTCCTTTGGAAACTTTTAGATCTTCTCGCTTATAATAACTGACAGACAAATAATTTTTGCTGAACACTTTGAAAAATACGATAATTCTTTGTAAAATCTTTAGGCGTGTTTCAATTGAAATGATGCTTTTGATAATGATTAGACGAAATAATAAATAAAATGACAAGCCAAACAGACAGACAAGCGGATAGCCTTTCCTATATCTGCACTGTATACCGTGGGTGTCGCACTTCTGCGCCTGCGCAGTGCAATAAAATGTAAAACAAACAGCGCGCGTCTGCGACGAGCCTAAAATGGGAAAATTGCGAATTTACTCGAGTAATTTTCTTGTTCAAGTGTGTTTTTTTTGTTGCAAGACTGAGACGTTTAAATAGAGACACTGTTTTGTAATAAAAGCTTGCACAGTGGTGACCGGGTCTGAAATACTATTCAAAATTCTTTTGAATGTTAGCACTTTAAAGGGTAAAATTTTACATACATACATACATACATATATCACGCCTATAATCCCTTGCGGGGTAGGCAGAGCGTAAACGGCCGCAAAACGGTAATTTTGCGCCACGTCTGACAAATATTCGAGGGTCATTCGGAAAATTGTGTATCGCTATAGTGACAGATTGTCAGCCCATTGCCTAAAATTGCAATACACACCATCGAGTCCCTTAGTTGCCTCTTACAACTCCCACGGGAAATAAATGGGATGATGCTATTCTAAGCCGGCATCACTCGGCGGAAATTTTTCTAGTGACTGATAGCGAAATCTCAAGGGTAGGCGATAGCAAGAAACGACTTTCCATATGAAACATAGGTAAAAATATTTTGAATTTCCATAGTAACTTATCAGCTGATATGCAATTTGGAATGAGAGTTCCAAATATTTTTTTCTTATTTCGACCTATGCTCCTATGGATTGTTGTTGCTTATATTATAACTAATTGGTTGGCCGGTAGAGAATGCCGCGTGGCATTAGGCCCGCCCTTTGTACTTTCTGTGCAATAAAGTTTAATAAATAAATAAAAAAACTAATCGTTCTTGAGTTTTTGCTATCGGTCACTAGTAAAATTTCATTCTATATACCTACTACAAAACGCATTATTAAATAAAATATAATCCTTGCGTCCTCGATTTTAGAAGTCTTTCTTGATACTGAAAACGATATTTCCATGAAGTCATCATTAGGTAGGTTAAGTTTCTTCAAATCACGAGTAGCCGACATCACAAGGCAAATTCATCACCGCAAATTAATTTGTATAAAAAACTCGACTCTCTGAGTATCACTTAAGTCCATCAACAATATTTAGAATAAATATTATGATTACTAAGTAGCATCATATCATCAATTGAAGAGTTCTTCACACGATTGCTTTATACAGTTAATCAAGATCTTAAGATTGTTGTCCGAGAAATAATATTGAAATCAAATAGTATTGTTACGCTGAAGTGTGTTGAGTGCATTTCCCACGGTAATCAACCTTAAGAAACTAAACATGATAATATAGATAAAGATTCTATAGATGTAGATAACAGACATATATACATCACGCCTTTATCCCTTGCGGGATAGACAGAGCGTAATCGGTCGTAAAAACTAACTTTTACGCCACTTCTGACAAATATTTGAGGATCATTCAGAAAATTGTGTATCGCTGTAGTGATTGAATGTCGACCCATCGCCTAAAATTGCAATACACATTTAACACTTAGTAGCCTCTTTCGACACACGCAAGAAAGAAATAGGCTGATGCTATTTAAGCCGGCATCACACGGCAACATTATATTATAGATAAAGATCTTATAGACGTACTTGTAGATAAACCAGTAAATATGTAATATCTAAAACTTAACTGATAGAGTTGCTTAGAGATACCTAGAAATTGAAAGTAATGAATTAAATAAAGTTATTGCGTTATATCCTGATGAAACACAAAAAAAAAATGGCGAGAATCTTGCAAATGGGGTTCCTTTTGCAAAATATGACAAGGACCCCTAAAACCGAATGCCTTCGTGGCACGCACCACCAGGACATCAGTAATCGGCAGGAGCTTAACTAATAAAATATTTACACGGCGATTGCTCTCTGAGGATATCCCTAGCAATCAAGGGATTGCCACCTGTTTATACAAAGGGTGTACCTCCCTTAACCCTTCCTAATGGTTTTACTGTACATAAAAACATTTAAACAGCATTAGAGTGTTTGGTAGGAACACTTGGTGGTATGAATTTTTGATTTACGCGTTTTAAAAGCGATTACTTCTTTGTTTATTGCTTTAGAGAGAAGGGGTTAGTCTCAATTTCAAACACCTTTTTTTTCGGTTCAAGTTGTTGACTCATGTAATAGCGAAACCAACACTAGTGTAAGTGTACTTTAGTTTCAGAATTGACGTAAAGTTAAAAGGGTTAAAAAAACGCTTAATTATAAGGTTTTAATTGTATAGCGGTACTAGGAGATCATAGTGCGGCAAGAAGAAGACAAAGGAATCTTGACTCGACCTTTTGAACTTGTCAGTCAGGCCCGCTTTCGTGATGGAGGCTTTGAGTACGTATCTTAATGACGAATTAAACGTATAATGGTAAAGTGTTTTGACGTGTGATATGTTCCGTTATAAATTTCGGACAAGTACTTATCTAATGCGGTTTTATAAAAAAGTATCTCGTATTTTTCCGTTTAATTTCGTGTGGGTACTGAGTACAGACTGTTCTGTTCCAATTACAAAATGTAAATAGACCGTATCGTTAAACTTGTAAAATCGATAGCTAATTTCCCTAAGAGATTGGAATTAAGCTTGCAAACAAAAATTTATTCCGATCGGATATTGAAAGTAACGGTTACTTAGCCACCAGGCGCACATAACATCCATGCAAATGTCCTGTAATGATATTACTCGCCCCGGCTAATGCGACAAGGTGGCATCAAGTGCCAGACAGGGAAATTAGGAACTCGATGCGTCCAGTAAATACAACCTTGTCTAAGTGAGCCTCGCCCCTAATTGCGATTGTATGGAGATGCAAATTCGCATAGGAAATGTCGCTATCTCTTATTGTTGCGCTCCTGGTACTTGTAATTGATAAGGCGTACGAAAATGGCGGACATTTGAATTGTAAATTTTTTCATTCATACCTCTTGGGGGTTGAGTTCGGTTTTATCAAGTTGTATCTTGTTTTATTTTACTTTTGTATTCGCTTTTAGATTGTCAATCTTGCGATAGGGTCCGAGGAAACTTTTAATTTGCTTCGGTATTTTTCATCCGTAATTCTTCATGAATTTCTTCTTAACACTTCCTGTAGCGGTAGGTACTTCACAAAGGCTGACTTATCATTCCATATTTTATTTATTTCTTTGCCACAAGTTTCCATAACCTCAAACACTGCGATATTCCCACAGCGTCTCACTTATTCACACGTCGAGTCAGGGAGGACAAACATTTTCTTGAAAGTAACAAAATATAATACAAAACTTCTTTCCTTGCCTGTACATTTGATGTTTCGTTATTCAGCAAGACTCAAACCTTGCGGGATACTAAATAATACATGATTCGGAGTACTGGAATATTATAGACTGTTCTGTGGTGGAACATTTCGTATCTTTTGAATATTGAATTTTTGCGGAGTACTATCTTCAAAAGAATGTAGGTCAGAAGTACCAAAACTATTTTAAACTAGTTTCTTGTTTTAAATTATGCTGTTACTCCATTTTTTTTAAGTAACATCGAGTACGAAACTCAATTCAATCTCAGCCAGAGTTTTTCAAAATAAAACGATCTTTTAATTTATTTTATGCCTGAAAAAATAATTTTCAACTACTCAAAAATTTCCACCTCGTAAAAAGGCTCTACATTGGCTGTAAAATGTTATCAAGGAAACAAAAATTCAGATGTTTTATACCCACCTTCGCTGTAAGTTGTTTTAAGAATGACAATTGTACTAACAAACAGATACAGTGGTTTCAAATGCATCAAATAACTTGTTTCCTAATTTTACATAAATAATGTAAATATGTATGTACAATTTGCCAGTTACAGTACGCAGAAAAGAGAAATGTAATTGGAGATAGAAAAAGAATACTTAGAGCAAAATATGGGAAAAGGATTTAGATAAAAAATTATGTAAAAATAATATTAATGCTATGTAGATATTTCAGCATTATTGAGAGCTTACGAATATTTTGAAACAGATATGAAAAAAGTGGTGTCAGATTTTTAAATAAGTAACACCAAGGCGACTTAGCGGAATATCACCCCAGAGGTCGTAAACCGCGGCCGGCTGGCTGACAGTGATTCTTGATGGACAATTTGAGAGTTTCAGGGGTACTCAACCCTCCGAGGCGATAGCGCTAAGCTTTTTTACTATTGTAAATTTGTTTTACAGTTTTGGGTCGACTTATTGTTTCGAAATGTCGTGGAAAAGTGGGAGTTTGTACGTGTCAATGTTTTGTAAAATATTTATTGACTTTCGACAATCTTTCGTGTGTTTCATTAAATTTTTCTTGAGCTATTTGGATGACTTCGTTCTCTCTTCAACGATCAATTTTATATGTCCAATATAACTACGACAAAATGTCGTCACAATATATTTTATTAAGATCAATCATATAGCATCTTAGCATTATTTATATAGGGTGAAATTTTACTAGTGACTGATAGTGAAATCTCAAGACGGTGATAAGGAACATAGGTTGGAATATGACAAAAATATATTGAGTTCCCATAGTAGGTAACTCAAATCAGATGGTCAGAAATTTTGCATGGACGTTGCTTTTTCGTATTTCGACCTTTGTTCCTTGAGGAAAGTTGTTCCTTATTGTACATACACATATCACGCCTATTATCCCTTGCGGGGTAAGCAGAGCGCAAACGGCCGCAAAAATGGACATTTACGCCACGTCTGACATATACTTGAGGGTCATTCGGAAAATTGTGTATCAAAGTAGTGACAGGTTGTCAGCCCATCGCCTAAAATTGCAATACACACCCTCGAGTCCCTCAGTCGCCTCTTACGACTCCCACGGGAAAGAAATGGGGTGATGCTATTCTAAGCCGGCATCACACGGTTGTAGCCTATCTTAAGGTACCGCTAACGGTCATTAGTAAAATTTCTCCCTATATATCATACTAAATTTGTAATTCTGTTGCAATATAACAGCCCCTATTATTGCACTATAGCCATTTCCAATCTATTGACTACTAATCAAATGTAATCCGTTTAAGCTCTATACAGGCTATAGTCTAAATATGGCTAGTCTAGGTTTAGGCTATATCTAGGTGTAAGCTTGGACATTGTCTGGAGTAGACATTGTGTGCCTTGTTCGGATCATAGGGTTATTGGTAGTGTTGCTGATAATTAAATGTATTGCCAATAGGATGAGATACACACACACACATATCACGCCTATAATCCCTTGCGGGTTAGGCAGAGCGTAAACGGCCGCAAAAAACGGACATTTACGCCACGTCTGACAATTATGAGGGTTATTCGGCAAATTGTGTATCACCATAGTGACAGGTTGTCAGCCCATCGTCTAAAATTGCAATACACACCCTCGAGTCCCTTTGTCGCCTCTTACGACACCCACGGGAAGAAAATGGGGTGATGCTATTCTAAGCCGGCATCACACGGGCATGAGATATAGCTTCTAATTTAGTAAGCAATCTTGCTGGATTTAAAAACTACTACGGTCGTGTGATGCCGGCTTAGAATAGAATTACCCTATATTTCTTTCCCGCGGGTCTCGTAAGAGGCGATTAAAGTACTAGTGGGTTTCATGTGTATTACAATTTTCAGACACAGACATGCTGACAACTTGTCACTAACGGCCCTCAATCATTTGTCAGACTTGGCGACCAGGTATTTTACGGTCGTTAACGCTCTGCCTTCCCCGCAAGGCATAAAAGCGTGATCTGTGTGTTTTTATGCTTCTTTCTGTTTTCTATGTCATGTCAGAAGCTTATTGGCAGAAGTAGGCCGTTTTGAAAAGTCTGACACTAGCGCAGGGTTCATCAAGTCATTCGTAGATTTGGGGTCCCCAACGACAAAAGATCCCAATGCTGAAATTAAGACATCTAATTGATTTCCTTGATTAAAAGTGTTAGAGTATTATTGCCATTCAACTAAATCCTTCCCAAATACTCAAATCCGAGATTTAAACTAAGTCTTTGGCAAGTTTAAGCAATCAGTAGAAAGAAAATGCCTGGAATACAAAAGAAGACGTTTTACAGTACACCAATCTCATAAACCTCCCAAAAATTCATTGGAACCGTCTCAAAACGTCTATAACGTGGCGCCATTACCATTTCCGTTACCCGAGAGAATTCGAATTTCGAAGGAACAAAATCACAGAACGACACGGAACATTGAAAAAGGCGTTTTCGCTATCTGCAATGGAATCACCGCACACACGCCATTTAAACTCCATACGTATTCATCGGATCCTGGTACAACCCCAAATTGTTGCAGGAATAGGTTTTATTGATCAACGCTGTGCGATTTTGTCGTCTGACTTGGTAATGTAATTTGCACTTGCAGTGCTATATTATAGTCATAAATGAAAATAATAAATTGAAAAAATGTTGGCGTCGGCCGGAGATTGAACCCGGGACCTTTCGCTTCGGGAGCGTTCGCTTGAGGTGCCGGTAGCTTAGCGGCAGAGCGGTGGAACGGTACTCCACAGGTCCCAGGTTTAATCCCCGACTGACGCTCACATTTATTAATTTCTTGTTTTCATTTATGACTTGATAGATATGCCTTTAAGGCTTCTAGTTCTGTGTTCTGTCTTAGGTTATCTTATGAACTTGGCATTTAGATAGCATCGAAACACTTCGAGAAGCTTATAAAATATCATTTCTAGTCCAAATGTTCCTTATTTTGCACATAAAATGCATTAATTCCAAGTCTGTGTTGGGGTTTGAGAAGCGATTTTTTCAATATTGACAGATCCTTGAGAAGTCACGAATGCGATAATGAACTTTGAAGGGTTAAAAGTCTGAAGCACTATAGTCAGAAAGTTCTTTCAACCCCAAATACCTTGGTCTAAATTCTCAGTGCCCATCGAAAAATTGTTCTAGACTCGTCAATTACCACAAGCAAAACCTCCTAAATCATAAACATTACGTAGTAGATGACTCTCTACCCCTCTTTCTCTTCTCTTTTCGTGTGGGACACCGAGTCATCCAACGACCCAATGAACCCTGGTGTCAGAGTTTTTCAACCGCCTACTACCACTAGTAGGCCTCTGACATGGTTGTGTTACGACCGCCGTCTAAGTAATCATAGACAGCAACCGGGACCGACGGCTTAACGTGCCCTCCGAAGCACGGAACCATTTATTTTCGGACAATCAGTTGGTTTACCCTGCAATGTCCTAACCAGACCCGGAACAAATTCACAAAGAGATAAATATCAACCTCGTGAGTGTCCTACCGAGAATCGAATTCGGAACCTTTGCGTCGCAGGCAGTCGCACTACCACTGCGCCACATCGGTCGTCAAGTCAAGTCTACCCCTGACTGCATCAGGTTGTGAGTAGTGAACCATAAAAGAAAGCACTATTCGGCCGTTACTCTGCGTTTAGTGCACCTCTGACGCCCGTTCGGTGTTGGCCCATCATGCTGCTTCCCTTATGGTAAATGTATGCATGGTGGGTATACGGGAGAACATTGCGACAGGAGCCGTCTTAACCCAGACAGAGAAACAATTTCTCACCAGATACCACTAGATTTTGAACCTGATGTACCCGAAACAGATGCCAAAAGCCATGCAAAAATCGGGTATGCTCTATCCTAATAAGGGTTAAAATCAAAGTCTGGAAAGTAACAGTATTTATTAGCACCAAGTAAAGACACTATTGATATAAAGCTATAAAACAGAATGTGTCAAATCTTTATATCGACAATTTATAGGTAAAATATTCCAAAATATATAAAAAGAAGACCTTTTCTACCTTGATAGCTACGTTTTTTGTTAAAAAGTGTTTATTTTTTCTGCGTTCTTAGACATATTCAAAAGTTCAGTGGTGCCTTTCCTATGCATCCTTTTTATTATGGATGGGTTTAAAAACGAATACTTAACACAGTTTATCGGATTGTCTATACAGGGTGTAAGGGACGGTGTACCGAAAACTTTGCAGGCATGATCAGACCATAAAACTGAACAACTTTCTCTATGGAAGCTATGTTGGTAAACGATAATTTTTTTTCGACCTCCCATACAAAATTCCCGATCAGCTGACTGACTTTAAATGGAAACTCGAAAAAAAAAATTCGTTTCCCAACATAGGCTCCATAGTAAAAGTTGTTCAGTTTCATGATCTGATCATGCCTGCAAAGTTTTCGGTACACCGTCCCTTACACCCTGTATACTTTGTGACAAAATATGTGTGAAGGACGCGGGCATAGGACGAGCCTCGGTAGCCCAGATGGAAAAGGCTTCGCCACTAGTGATGGTTAAAGTCGCAGGTTCAAATCCTGCCCGCGTGGTAGAAAATTTTGCAAGTGTTTTAAAAAATATACTGAGTGAATAGAACAAGTTTCAGTGTTGTTCGAGGATTCTGTCGAAATTTCTTACCGTATATTCCACTCTGCCGTTCCGAAGGTGATTGTGATAAAACAGCCATTTCCACGTGTAATCGGAGCCTCAATTTTTATAAGATGCTATCTTCAGGGAACTATAGAATTGTGACTGGCTGTGCTTCATAGGGTAGTGGGTTCGATAGTAAAAATAATGCATTACCTACTACGTATTGTTTGTTTGGTTAGAGTTTAGATAAATCAAGACAATTCGCCTTTAAAAACGAGAGTAGGTTTTATATTAAGTACCATATTAGTTATCCAATCCAAAAAGTATTTTTGATAAAGGCTGATCGCTGTATATGGCAGTAACTTCACAAAATTCCAGTAAATTTCACTATATGTAAGCCTACCTTTTCATAATAACTATAACAGCTTTACGACCGCTCAAACATCAATTGAAGCAATTCGACGCATATTAAACAAACCATAAACCGGCCTAAGCCTCGGAACCGGGACATCTCCCAATTGCCCAAAAACAAGCTCTGAATTAAACACAAGAAAACAATTACACGATACTGCCTCATAACAATTCACCTTTCCGCCGTAACGGGGGGCTAAGCCTCAAAAACCCCCTTACACTCGTCAAAATAATTCATTTTAATTTTCTTTATGGCCTAGTAAACCTTTATTTTACGAGGATCCTAGAGATAACTCGGGGACTCCCTTAAAGGCTGTTCCACTCCCCTTTACGGCCTACAGCCCTTCACAACAAAACCCTTCTGACATCCCTTTAAGCATCCGCGCAATCTTCCATCTTCCTCAGATACTATTATTTAGATAAAGATGAAACGAGGGATGTAGCGATAGCGATACGGGAGTTTCGGTTACATTTTCTGGATAAAAGACGTCGAAATTTTCTTCGTCTTCAGCAATTCTTTTTTGTTAATATAAATTATAATTAAAACAAGCTTTTTGTGTAAATAAATTATGATGAGTTTCTCCTTTGTGATGTTAATTAATTTTTTCTTCTCTTTGTTTTCAGGTAAGTGGCTTTTGCTGTCCACGATGCGCATTAATAAGGGAAAGAAAGAATTAAGATGGTGAGTCCGTTCCATTGTCGATATTCTGCGGTGTTTGTTTTACAACATGAACAACTGGAATTATTATAGCTGTAGGATTAGTAATTGCAGCTTATTGTAGAAGTAACAATTCAGCAAAACCACAAACTGATTGACAATTTGCAATTTTTTGCAACAACGTTTTCCTTATCCCTCAAGATTTTAAAAACAATCCCCTCTTTTTCAACCTCGGTGTTTATGAAAGTCGTTGGACGGCCGTTTTTTTTACGGCTCGTCCTCATGGGGCGGCACGCATTACCAGGATCGTAAAGGCTGGAGGAGGTCGCTTAACACGGCGTTAAGTGGTCCGGATCGCACTCCTGCAGGCTCCTTGCACCCTGGTGGATAAGAAGGTTTTTTGGCTAAATCCAGAAGGGATGAAGAAGTTTCTTTCAAACCAATCAAAAATTTTGCAGGTATTGGAAATAGAAGCTCTAGAAACTAATCTGGGACGTTAGTACCTAGGATAATATCTTTGAGAAAGGGCTCGTCCTTTAGATAATTATTGATTAGTATGCAATAGGTTTTACATTGATGAGATCTCGGAAAACAACTGTTTTTCTCTACAACACAAACAAAATAAAATAAATAGTTTAAAAATAGAACGTGCAACGTTCCTGGCCGACATAAACAATAGTGAAAAAGATGGTGAAGTAAAAGATATAGTAGACCGCACCAATCAGCTTAAAATAAATTCGACATTCAAAAGTTGAACACAATGAACAACGCCGGAAAAGCAGCCGCCCCCGAGCGCTTCCGAAAATTGCCGAGAGGGGGCGCAGGAAGATGTAATGATGTTTGTCAAATGGAAAATGAGATAGGGAAATGTACCGACTGGCTGAATTTGCGACCTTTTTGCCGATGTCGCCCTTCTCAAACTGCGGAATGCTATATTCTCTTTTTTTGGTAAAAGTTTTTTCAACCGCTCTAATTTTGTTAAGTGTTTATTTTCATCTATATCTTATGCTTCCTTATATTTCTCTTTGGAAACAGATGTTTTAGTTTTGTCAATAATTTTCGCAAGCTCATTAACTGAAATAACATATTTGCATTTAAAACTTTCCCCTGATAAATGTTTAAGATTACGTGTTAAATGGTGATTATAACCCACTTAATTCTACAGTTGGTATTAATTAACAGCTCTAATAAGCGTTGCCCTTTTCAATATGGGCATGTTGACATTTACCCCACCATTCATACATTAACTGTTAAGGATTAAATTCCTGATTAAATGTTTGATTATTGTTTATTTTTTAGGCTGAATGTAGAGATAGACCACCGCGTTGATGTTATTTTAAAAATAAACAAAATGTCAATTGGTCTGTCAAAAGTTAACGGCTTGAGAATAAAAATAACACTGGCCACTTTGTTGTTTTGTGAGTCATCGGAGTGTTGCTATTTACTGAGTGGTACTTATCCTTAAAACTTTGAATAAGTACAATGATCGTAGGTTCGATCCTCATCAAGAATTTTTAAAATCCACTGAGTATAATATCTATATTTTCCTAGTTTGATGATACAAGATAAACTTCATAGGACACGCTAAAAGTAGGTATGGTTGTACATATCACTTCCAGGGTTCATCAGGTCATTGTTTGAGTCGATAAAACCACACGAAAGCAGAAGATTGAAACGTTACTGGCCACCAAAAAATAAACTCAAGAAATACGCTCAAATTGAAGCAAAGAAAAAAGGCGTTCGTTTGTATTTCAAACGCTGAGCTCCTGATTCTGGCTGAATGGGTGCGTTCATAAATCTCGCGTTCTCAGCAGCTGATGTTCGTTCGAAATTCGAAACAGCGGTGCTATCGTCTGGCGGGACAGCGTGTGGTGCCACAGATAAAATAAATGGAGGAGCGGTGAAAAATGATGACGCGTCGGCGCGGAAAGCAAGGGGTCGGTATTCGACTGGGTCAAATACTATTTGTATGTTCCTTCGGCAGGTTTAATTGTATTTCTAAGAAGTTAGACGAAATCTCACTCACTCACTTGCAAGTGATTAATAATAATTGACTCCCTTAAAACAAGAATTCGAAATAGTCGTTCTTCAAAACGACTCAAAAGACAGAAACTTCGAACTGTAAATGACTTTGACTAGGTAGGTAGTTCGTCTCGTAATGAAATAGAACGGGAGCTTCGCCGCCTTTTCTGTGACAATGCTGCCAGGGAGGGGGGGAGGATGATTAATTATATCCAGGGTGAGGGGGGTATCGAACAACGATAGAGCTATGTTGAGGTTTTTACGAGATGCCAACTCTGTGGTTTCCTAAATCACTGGCTTAATGGAGTTTTTGGGTTCTAAATTTGAATTCAAATAACATCTATTCTTATTACATTTTCTTATACTTTTGCGGCCACTAAACCAACTGAATTATACTTATTTGGAGCGTTACTTCAGGAAAACAGTTTTAACACCACACTGAAATAGCTTGCGCAGATTTTATCTCTTACTCAACGTACAAAAACTGCTATCATTTTCCTTTTCTTTCCCCCTAATTCATTAACCCAATAAAAGAATTTGACTTGCCATAAACTTAGTCCAGGATCCAAGATTTCCGCTTTATGACGTATTAGTGAGATGTCACACGACAGACGTTTAGGTGTCATAAAGTTTCCCGTAAAAAGACCTTCACTTGTTGAGTTTACGGCCTTTTTACGGCGGCGACAAATTTTATGTCTTTCCGTACCGGCGCCCGTAAGCTGTACGGCGTAAAGACGAGAGTCGAAGTACTAGGACTGTATAAGTTATGAGATCATAGTGCGTTTGCAGGTTCATCGGATGATGTTGGTTGCAAACGGCAAAGGCGTCCCACAAAGTAATCATTCATTCAGTTACAACTATGATGAAAATGTTTCACACTTCTGCTTTTTTTGATAGTGAATTAATGTTCCAACAATAAAAGAACATCAAATCAGCCGAGTAATTACCAAAACCCCATTGAAAGACAAATGCTCGCAGGTACAGCGCACCTCTTCGTAACTTATGCGCGCCGGGGTGCCGGTTAATAGCTAATATCGCTGCCTAATGACCATACTCGTCTTGAGCGTAATGCCCCACATGGGATCCGAGTAGAGAACGCCTCGCGTTCATGCTTGCCGGGTCACCCTGGTAATTTACGCGATCTTTTACTAGTGTAACTTTTGTTTTATCGTCTGTTTGTGTGTCTGGAATAGTCTGGGGATTTTGTGGGGAGTCGATGCTACCGACTGATTATTATTAACCACATAGTTGTTACAATTAGTCAGAGTCAAAGTCGTCTAGTCACCAAGAAGTCGTCAACATAGACCTATAAACAATTATTTCGGTAACTGCTAAAGCAGGATTCTTATTTTTGTCTGCACTCTTCAGCTGTAAAATAAATATAATTTCAGGTTGACATTAACAAAACGACTGAAATAAATAGATCTACGATATGCGAATATTTATTTTAATCACATTGCAGAAGCCTCACTTTGTATCAAGTACATTTAAAATTTATGAAGCTGTGACAGGCTACGTTCCGGCTACTCTAATTTTAGCGCCATTACACAGAGACACCACGAATTTTACTGCAAATAAAATTCATTTACTTAAAAAGATAGAGCCGTAAATCATTCTAAATTTAAAAATTATATCTGAACGGCGCCTAGCGTGGTTCAAAATGGACACGAAAACACACGTCGAAATAAAAAGTTACGAGACGTTTTTACGCCCCTAAATTTAATAGCCTATACTATTACAAAGGAATCATTGTTTTTTCAAACGCCCTGATTTATTGGTCAGTTAAAAGTTGCTTTAAAATTAAGTTTTTTCGTTCCCAGTTTGACGGCTGAGTCCGTTTTGACGGGCAACTGTGAAAATATTTGGTAACTACTGGATTTGTGATATATTGAAGATTGGATGCGAAGTCACTTTCATATCCAACTGTTTCGGTTGTAAAGCATTTTGTCACATCGTCATACTTCGCACGATTAAGATGACAAGTGTTGTAATGATTACAAACTCTTTTATGGTATAATACTTTGGAGACAGCTGCAAATTAAAAAAGCTTTTTTGTCATTGCGCCGTTTCTAAACTGTAAATCGAAGCGCAATGCAACTTTTTGTAACGTTTTTGTAGTCGTACGCAGTTTTCTAGAAACGTAAAGTAAAACAAAGAAACCATATTAGCATAATGTTACCTTCGTGTGCAAAACGAGTGGGCCAAATTATTAGATGCATTTTATAAAGTTCTAATTACAATCTTCTTCTTTTTTCGCGTGTCGGTGACAAACGTTTAAATCTGCCTTGACTAAAGTGTATCCACATGTTTAGCCTCTTTGAAGGCATTCCAAATTACATAATGAAACGAAATACATTATTTTTAACTTGATAAACTAACAATAAAATATGACTCATTCATTCAACCCGAAGAATTTTCCATGAATTTCCATACCGAGTCCAACTAAAACGATCTTAGCAACATGTTCTGCTAGCATCCCTTAAATGGTCAAGCCCGCTGCGTTTGCAAATTGCAACAAGTCATTGTTCTCCATACAAGAAGCAACAAGGTACTAGGCCTCCATACAAGATAGGAGCTCGGGAGATAAGATAGCCCCTATCTAGAGCGCTGGAGTTATATTAGAAGTAGTTTAGTTTATAGGATAGTAAGGTGGTAGAATAAGTGGTAGCTCATTGATTGTATGTATACCTACCTATTGCTGGTTTCTGTCTATTATCGGACGTTACACAACCATGTCGGAGGTCAACTAGTAGTAGTGCCAGACGATCAATTGAGTCAATCGGGTTTTTTAGTCCACGAAAGTCCCACACTACAAGAGATTGTGTTCCTTACAAGCAACATCAATGTACTAAGCCTCCATACAATATAGGAGCTCGCGAGATAAGATAGCCCTTATCTAGAGCGCTGGAGTTATATTCGAAGCTGTTTAGTTTACAGGATAGTTAGGATAGTATGGCAATACCCCCCAATGGGTGAGGCTCATGTCCAGCCGTGGACTGTTGTGGCTGTTAATGTCATGTAATGTAAAGGTAGTCATTCTCTAGCTGGCTTACAATTACGCACGTATTGGTCTTTCAATGTTCTGCATCTGTGATACATTTAAACTTTATAAGTAAAGTTTTTATTTTAAGAATAAAATTTTGCAAAATATTATTCTTATTTGCCGTGTGGTGCCGGCAAAGCAGAATAGCACCACCCCAAGTCTGCCTGTGGGTTCGTAAGAGGCGGTTAACGGCTTCAGGAGGTGACTCAAGCAGTAGGGCTTCCCGTGTCGACAACATTGTCTTAAAATCATTCACTGCGGTCATCAACTAGCGTAGTGACCATGAGCAACGACTACCCATCTTGGGCGAGACCTACGTCCAGCAGTGGACTGCTATTGGTAAGGACATTGCCCACAATCACTCAACTAAAATGGGATCAGAATATTTAAGACTTTTCTTTGGATTTGAATTGGTAAAAGAAATCCCTTCAAACGATTTGAATTTTAGGGTTCTTCAGATCCTTTTGTGGCTTTTCTATCCGATTTAACATCCATTTCGCTGAACCAAAGTACAATTTCGAATTACATTAACTGCGCCCCAACAATCAGATTGTCCACTCATAAAATTTTACATCCATTCTTAAACGCAAGAGTCCGGTCACGTCTCAGCACCGCCATTATCACGTCATGGCCGCGCACGCTGATTGGTCCACTTTGATTGCGCGGATCACCTGATTGGCGGTACCTGATTACAACTATTGGTCGGTGCTTATGGCGCGAATTATACTTGATTACGGATATTAAGAGTTCATCCAGGGCTGGAGGCTTGGGGTTTTTTTTTAAACTGTAAGTAGAATGTGTTTTTTAAGTAATACAAATTCTGTGTCAAAAAATAGTTCGTTCAAGTTATTAATTAAATTCCCTGTGGTCCGAAAAGGACGCTGAGTTCACAAGTTCTGTATAGCTTTTAAGATCTTAAGGTACACTTAGTCGCAATAAAGGATTTTTGACTTTGACTTTGACTTTTCTAGCTAAATTAACATAGCCCCATTTCTGTGTTGTAAAAACTGACAATGACCCCAAGCAAAGGGCAGCGCCTTGCACTGCGATCGCCAATCCACTTGCCAAGCATGGTGAGTACGACAAATACCTTCAAAAAAAGGAATGCTTATGTCCAGCAGTGAACTGTCGTGGCTGCTGATGTTACAGCCTTGAGAAAACATCCGCTAGGTTACTACAAGCGATTCCAAAGCAATCTTGTACAATTTAAACTTAATGTTTTCAATGTGAAACGGCAATTTTCAAATTACCTCCAACTCGTAAAGCACACCCATTATCCAAAAGGTCACGGAGTCCCCACGAAAAAGAACTTAAGCATTATAAGCGTCCTATTGTTCCTATAAAATTATACCAATTACAGAGCTGGGAAACGGTCGGAAACGGCGGCGCAATCAAAAACAATTTCGCCCAATCACTGGGCCCAGATCCTGTGCTAATGTCACGCCAGTTTTCGACTCGTACGCAACCACAAATTGGTCTATTTTGACCCGCCGCAACGGTTATTACCGGAATAGTGTGTTTGCTGGCTGTATGGCGCTCGTGCCCCGTGCCCGAGCCAAATGTCAACTCCTTTTGAATTTTTAAATCGCTGTCAAATCGTTGCGGTTGCGGTTCGTATTTTGAAAGCTTGTCGTTACAATGTGTTCTAATTGGCGCGTGTTTCGGTTTGTAAGTCTGTGGTTTGTTCCAATTTTGAATTCCAATAATTTAATTATATTTTTATTTCAACTTGCTCAATTAAAAAGTATGTTTTGAAATTGCAACGAAGGATTTTATCAATGTTTTCCACGCATATCACTGATCAATACTGGCCAGTTGCAATTTGCAACTTGCAAATTAATATTAATATTTTAAAAGAATCGTTACTGAATTTATTTCACAGTCGCGTTACGGCTGGCGCGTTCGACCCGATCGACTATTGAATATTTATAAACGCACGTCCCATTATAATGTCGACATTTTGAATAATTAACGAGACTTTCCATTACGGAACGGCGCCCGGCTGAAATTGCTAGACACACTTCAGTAAATAACCCCTTGGTTTATGAATAATTACAATTTCAATGATGGTTGCGCTAATAGCTTTCAGGTATCATATACAATGGAGTTTATGAGAGGAGTCGATATTATCGTTAAGATATGAAATATAATGTAGAGCGTTCTACAGTAATAAGTCTATTTTATTATGTTTATCTATCAGCCTCATTAAGATACCGGACAAGCTCTTTCTTGACATTATAAGAAAATAATATAAGTAGGTAATCAAATAAAAGTTGTTCAACTTACTTCTAAAATACTTGTTCTTATATAATCAAATGTTTTCTTATAAACGAATTTTGCATGTACCAAATACTGCTGTCACCCATAAAGCTACTTACACACAGTACACGTAAACAAAGAAATAAAATAGGATTTCGTTTTTTATCAGAAAAGCAATACCAAACAAAATAGATCACGTACCAGGCGCGCATAACCAAGAGGCAGGTGTGTTACGCCACATGAGCCGGAATGTGCGGTAAATTTTCCGGATGCCTTCCCAATGATTTCCTCGGAGACCGCCGGCCCAGATACGGCGGATTTCGATACGATAACGGCTCTCAATTTCTGCTCGCCTAGTGCTCGAGATATTGTGACCACGCCCCGCCCCATTAAATATGTATAGGTAGGACGCGGGTAGTTGATATTTTTTCCGTGTATACCGTATAAGCCCTCTGGGGACCTCATCTTCGGGTATCAATCGGCGATAGTGGAGGCACGGACCTCAGTATCTCGACAATAATCTTGCGGCTTCCCTTGTTATTTTTGGGAGTACATTTCGCGAGATTGGTTGTGAGGTGTGCGAAATATGACGGCAGGTTTTTGAGAACTGACAGTTTATATGGGGGAGTAGAGTAAACAAAATAACTAATGTCTAATTTGCTAAGTAACCGAGAAGATAGAATAATAGTGTGGACTATCTTACTGGCAATATTTTAAACTTAAAACTAAAACGAAACTCCTCTTTAAAAGTTTAAACTAGAAACCGCAACGTAAAATGCTTAGAAGTAGGATTATATGTACCAGGCGAGAATAAAATGTCAAATAATTGGCCGAGACACGCTCAAGTGAATATTTCAGTCCCGGAGCACGCGATACAAGGACTTCCTACTTCGTATGCGGCCCTGGTAGCTTGCATTAGTAATACTCCTGGTATCTGCATGTTAGATGCTCTCCTGGTACAAAAACAGCTACACGGAGTTCAGTTTAGTGAGATTAGATGAGACTCGAATTTCGAATGTGTTATTTTTATTTGAAAATTGAACAATTTGTTTCTTAATTTGAAACACTTAAAGGGTGGTCAAGTTAGAAAGTTTTACTTATTATTTTTACAACTACTTTTTTCTTCACAGCTAACCGTGCTTTATGAAGCAAAGTTAACTATAAACCAACACTTGGGTTTAACTGTCATAAGTTATAGTCTCATTAAGATATTATTATCAAGCCATAACTCAATACCTATCGTGATAGGTTGAAAAATATTGAAAAAGATACTTTTTTAACTCCATGTGTGTTCGTGCTAAGTAGAGTTTCATGTGCAGTTTTTTTCTAAAGCCAAGACCGGAACAATATTAATTTCTTTGTCTGTCTGTTTGTATAGATTATTGATCACGGACATTTTTAAACGGAAATAAGATGGAAAAGACCACCCGTGTTTTCGATAATATATTGCTTTTTTTATTGGTGCAAATAATTTCATACTCAACCACAAATTAAATGATGAAGGTTACACTATAATTGTCAAATATCAGTATCCTTGAGTGGAAAGTTCTCACAGGTGACCTAGACGTGTGATGCCGGCATATAATAACATCACCCCATTTCTTTCTAGTAGGTGTGGTACTGTTACAGGTGACTAATAAGGATATTGATAATTACATCTGTATCACAGTTTTAAGATGGCAGTAAATGAAGTTACTTGCCGTGTGATGCCGGCTTAGAATAGCATGACCCCATTTCTTACCCTTGGGAGTCGTAATTAAGAGGCGACTAAGGGACTCGAGGGTGAGTATTGCAATTTTAGGCGATGGGCTGACAACCTGTCACTATGGCGATGCACAATTTCCGCATGACCCTCAAATATTTGTCAGACGTGGCGAAGATAGACCGTCTTTGTGGCTGTTTGCGCTCTGCCTACCCCGCAAGGGATTATAGGCGTGATATGTGTATGTATGGTATGTGTATGTATGTAAGTTAAGGCGAGTGTACTCGTGAACGATCTCGACAATGGCGCCACTTTACAAATAAAATCTCTTCACTGCAAATAAAGTTATGGAAAAAAGTAGGTACCTAAAAACGACCACTTTTGGTATTATTTGCCATAACTTTAATTACAGCGAATATTTCATCAAGTTTACAAGTTCTAATTTTACTTAAGAATAATACTAAAAACTTGGGCAACGGATATTCTGATAGATTGTTTGTATAAAGAGAAAATATGTTTTTGTGAAGTGGCGCGTCGCTGGCTACGTGAACTCTATGAACGTGCGATGCCGGCTTAGAATAGCATCACCCCTTTTCTTTCCCGTGGGTGTCGTAAAAGGCGATGAAGGGACTCGAGGGTGTGTATTGCAATTTTAGGCGATGGTCTGACAAAATGTCACTATGGCGATACACAATTTTCCGATTGACCCTCAAATGTTTGTCAGACGTGATGTAAATGACCGTTTTTGCGGCCGTTTGTCACGTCGCCGCGACACTCGTCAGTGCAGGCAATGAAACTCTTGTTTGGTTGGTGTATGGTTTTATTGTGGGGGGAAGAACCCTAGAAAATGTACATTGATTAGAAATTTTATTTACAATGTTAACGGACTATTTTAACAAAGGTCTGGAACTAAATAAGGCCGAGGCAGGCGACTTACCTCTAAGGGTTCAAATCAGTGTTCCGGATAGTTTCAGTGGGCACTTCACAACTGATAAGCTCGAGGGCTTGTATATGGTGGTAACACTGGTAACTTATAAAACACACTGTGTACACAAATAAACACTGGGGGGAACTCGCCCGTCATGAGGTTTACTTTAGAGTGCCTGATCTGCTGGAAAATGGCGTCTTGGAACGACAGCGATTCAAAATTCAAATGTGAAAGATGAGATAGAAGTTGGTGGTGGACAGTGTTGACAAAATAGTGCGATGCCCGGAGGTCGCATTGCTACACGTTTACGCTCTGCCTACCCCGAAAGGGATAAAGGCGTGATATATGTATGTACGTAATAAAAAATTAAACTTATACCTACGACATTTTCGCAACAGTTATAAACAAAGATGGCGGCCGCAAATGAGGCGCCCCCAGCGGCGCGCGCGCAGCCCGAGCCCTAACGAGACTCTCCGAAACACATAAACATCGAGTTTTACACCTGCACTTAAATTTGCTGGTATTGCCACGAAATAAAGAGCTTCGGTCGTGTGGCTTAGAATAACATCATCCCAATTCTGGTCGTGAAATGCGACGAAAAAGAAATGATAGTGCTGTGTGATGCCGGCTTAGAATAGCATACCCCTATTTCTGTTCGGTCGTGTGGCTTAGAGTGACATCACCCCAATTCTGATCGTGAAAAGCGACGGAAAAGAAATAATAGTGCCGTGCCGGCTTAGAATAGCATATCCCCATTTCTTTCGCGTGGGAGTCGTAAGAGACTTGAGGGTGTGTATTGCAATTTTAGGCTATGGGCTGACAACCTGTCACTATGGCGATACACAATTTTCCGAATGACCATCAAATATTTGTCAGACGTGGCGTAAATGTCCGTTTTTTGCGGCTGTTCACGCTCTGCCTTCCTCGCAAGGGATAATAGGCGTGATATGTGTATGTGTGCAAGAAATACGGTGATGCGGTATTTTAAACCGACATCACACGTCACAAGTCTTTCCTTGTCACGTAAACAATGTTTTGCAGCTTTAATTACTATATATTTCTAAATTAGTAATGATAAATACGAATAAAAAATGAAAGGGGAGAGAGGGGTACGACGCGAAATTATTATAAAAAGATCTTTAGTTGAGTCGAAAAATATGAATCAAATCAAAGAGTGGATTAGCAATTTTATTTAAAAACTTTTCTTCAGTGAAACACACAACTACTGAAAAAGTTGCCGTATTTCTTACAAACCTCACAACTTTTCCTCATCAAATACATAGTAAGACAACCAAACCGTATAAAAGACAAAAATCCTTAAAAAATAAGTCAGTCCTACACAAGTTTATGTAGTTTTACATTGCTAATGACAATGACTGCATTACAATAAGTACAATAAAATACTCTATGAGTATATAAAGAGTACTTAACATCGTCCTAAAACCCGGAACTCTCGTCCGAAACCTCAACCGTACCCAACCCTATGTAAGGAGCCACAGCCCTTCCTAGTGCTTCTACTCGTCCATAGATGGCGCTGATATTAAAATTCGTGCTTCTGTTTGATATAAAGAGCAAGGAAAGGATTTTTTATGATATTCATTTTCTGTTAACTGTCTTTATTTACCCTTTTAGTCTTATAATACTCTAACCGTCTCTACATATCTAAAGAAATATGATGTAGCTAGAATCGTTATACGTACGAAAGGTAGACGGAAACGATATACTTAGGTTATGTTACCGGTAGAAAATAGCGGGACCGCTACCGAAATAATTTCGATATCGATATCGAAAAATACATTGAGCTCTATAACGCGATCATAGTCAATGAACTTCGAAAATCTGTTTGATAAACGATGTAAAAACAGAAAATTTACTTTTGATATCGCAATATTTCGACATACCCTTTACCGTTTTAACTGAAATACCTAATTTCTGCTATAATATCCCCGTGATGAAGATTCCTATTCCGTTTTACAGTCGAGTAGTAAATAGACAACATCTCAAACTAATTTCTCACAAAAAAACGTCTCATCCATTCCAATTTCGCGTCCAATTTAAAGGGCAACACGTTAGCGATGACGTCACTGCAATTTCGGATTCATAACCTCCAGGTGTCTCGCGACATCCCGTATTCATGACCAGATATATCATAGTCGCGAGGTCCTTAAAAAAAGAAAAGAGGAGGTGTGCGGGTGTCGCGTTTTGGGCGTAAGGTTCCGCAGTTGACTAGGTAGGTCCTTTTAACCAACGTGTTGTTACGTTGATATCCATTATAGCTTCTGCTTACTTACTCAAAATACTGAAACGGGGTTATTACCGCGATACTTATTTTTGTTGAATTATCCGATATTTCGACCATTTTGTTGTTCCGTATCCGTGATCATAGGCTATGCAACTGGGTCGAAATATCGGATAACAAAAATAAGTATCGCGGTAAGAACCCCGTTTCAGTACTTTCAGTTATAATGTGTGACCGCGAAAGTTTTAAACAGTTAGTTTCTGTCTAACTCTTGGTAAAAAAGCAACAAACTAAAATACAGCTGCTGTGCGTTGATTATTTAGACACAGGTATCTTGAATTTTTGTTGCTATATACATACATATATCACCCCTTGCGGGGTAAAACGGCCATTTACGCCACTTCTGACAAATATTTAAGGGCCATTCAGATACTTGTGTATCACCATAGTGACAGGTTGTCAGCCCATCGCCTAAATTGCAGTACACATGCAACCCTCGAGTCCCTTAATCGCCTCTTACGATAAACATGGGAAAGATATGGGGTGATGCTATTCTAAGCCGGCATCACACGGCATTTATGTTGCTTTAAGCCGAATAGATTTATTGCCCGCATTCTAGGTAAAAAGTGGCAGAATCAGATCACAAATTGACGTAAAATATTTACAAAAATAAACGTGCATGTGTAATATTTGCGGAATCCTAAAAAGCGAGGAAAATTGTTCTTTTCCCGGCCTGACGTGCAATTATAAAGATAATAACGTTTTCACCTCGGCGGCGTTTTTATTTGTGCCCTTTTTTTATTTATACCGCTTTGGTATCGCACCGTATCGTCGAGATCGCCATTTTGGATCGGGACTTTATACATCACGTATATCGGCTACGATAGCTCGAAAAAAGATTTGTGTGGTCTATTCTATTTTTGAAATAGATCTGACGTTTGGAGCCGTTGTGAAACTAAAATAAAGAAGTGTCTGAGTCGATTTCAAATAAATTCTTAATAAGTTTTGTAACGGCTTCTGAGCGAATAGATCCTAGCGCTTTTGTGGCTAAAATTGTTTATTGAATTAAACTAGGTAGTTGAATCTTTCGAAGGCTTCTCTAAGTTTTGGGAGCTCTCAATTGGGTTATTTGTATGTTTTTAATTAAAACATCATTATTTGATTTGTTCAGTAAGTATTTAAAAGAAAATCGATGATGAAACAACAACATCAGTAGACATAAAGATGCCGTGTGGTGCCGGATTAGAATAGCACCGACCCATTCCGATCCGTGAGTGACGTAAAAGGCGGCTAAGAGATGAATCGAGGGAATGGGCAGCAGCGTTTCCTGTGAATACAACAACTTGCACTGCGCTCGCTTATCCACCTGCCAAGCGTGGTAAATATAGCAAATACCCCTTAATTGGCAGGAAGGAATAGTAGAGGACTGTTGTGGCTCTTGAAGAAGGCTCAAACACACTATGAATGGCCTCTTAAGTATCAAGTTTAGGACCTTCTTTAATTCAGTAAAGTCTAAAAACAAACAAAAAAAAACTTAACCCGTTCGTTCCCACGCGGCCAGCCGGACAATACGACCAAAAAGAGCCTAATCTCAATCTCTGCTTCTTTGCCCGACCGACGCGTAAACTATTTTGATTAGAATGACATTCCCCCCGAAGTCACACTGACATTTCTCAAGTTGTCAACCTCCCGAGGTTTTTGGCGGTTTTTGCGAGCGTGCCGCGCGCGGCGACCCCGCATTGAAATCTCAATTTCGAATTTGGAACGTATTTTTTCGAATAATAAATTTTAGTGAATTTATAGAGCCACACAATTGACGATAATGATTTGTAGAGCCGACGGGAAATGGCTTCATTATGTCTCCGCAAGAATCAGTTAGACTGTCGAGATGATTCAGCGTTTCTAGAAACATTTTTTTCTTTGAGGATGACCATTAATCATGAGTAACGCTACACTGCGCGAGATAACAATATTGTACTTACGAACACCTCAAGAGACTCAAGACATGGACACCCGATCCGCTGGCATCCCGCAATCGCGGCATCATCTGAATTTACGCGGCAATAACGTATAACCTAATCCGCGGGTCAGTGCGCGCGTTCTTTTTTCAAAAAACGAAACGTCAGTTGAAGCGGGAAACAAAGCGTCGATCAAACTCGCTCGCTCTCACATAAATCAGTGGGTTCAGAGAGAGACAGGTGGATGCGAGTGCGGCCAGTCGATTTTACAAATGGGGCGGGGCGCGGAGCGAGACGTCGGCATCGCAGAAACAAAAGAGCGAAAAGGAAACAATAGCCGAGTGCAAACTGCAAGGGGAGAGGGGGGCATTTTTTCGTCTTCAATTTCCAAGGCAGTCGGAAAACTCTTAAAGAAAAACGCCGCTATATACGCGTTATATGATTACACATAGTAAAGCTAATTATACCTTGAGGTAGTTATTATTAATGTAATGCACCAATTACTGTGTTTAACTGTATAAGTTAATGCCTGTAGGCCGCGGTTAGAATTTCGAGAAATATGGTCTTAGCAAGTTTTTGCCGTGGCTTGAAAATGTATTGCTGTGGTGTAAGGGTTATTATATCCTTGGAGTTAGACTTTATTTTCTTTATGCATATTCAAGTTGCTTGCCTCTAATAGCATGGTGCAACTCTTAGTAGTTTATGGAGACATTTTTGTATTAAACTATGTAGAGAATGTCGCACACTGATACTTACCTATTTTATTTATTGATTTTGTTGATAAACAGCTGTCTTTTTTTAATACCATTTCTATACAAGCAACATAAATATCTTCTACCATAATCTTGCAAAATGCTACACAAAAGTTGTTATTTTTTTTTCTGTGTAGTTAATACAACAACTAGCGGCCTGCCAAACGTTTTCCCGCGGAAATAAAAAATAAATTATATATTTTATGTTCATAAGGGATAATGTAGGATTCTAATGAATGATAAAAGTTTTTTTTAAATCGGTCCAGTAGTCTATTTTATTCAAACAATCTTTTCTCTTTATAATATTATTGTAGATATTATAGTGTAGAAATTCAATTCAATCATGAGTTGCACAACCAAAATCACACGACACAAATTTTCCATACAACATACATACAAGTGTGTAATTAAAAATAACAGCAAATAAGCACAAATAATCACCAACATGACCCGACAATGGCCAACTATTGAATCACACAATTAGATGTTGCAGCAATTTTCGAATAATTTCCAACCAATTTTCGAATAATTTCCTAACAATCGTGTTTGTGCGTTTTGACTGACAGTTGTCAAGATGAGTTCGCGTCATTATACAATTAGTATACAACTGTCAGATGTGATTTTTTATTACAATGGTGTATTAGTTTCATGTCTGGCGTAATTTATGAAATTCTGTAAAAACCGATTCAATTTTGTATAATAAATACCATAGTTTGTCAAACCTAGCTGGTGCCTGGCGTCTTCGTACGCGCGGCGCGAATTCGATATTTCAATTTCCCGTGGGATTGATAGATTTTTCTGCGGTAAAAAGTAGCCTGTCCTTACTTGGGTTCCTGTCTATGCTTATGCAAAATTTTATCAAAATCGGTTCAGTAGGTTAGGCGTGAACACGTAACAGACAGACAGAGTTACTTTCGAATTTTTAATATTAGTATAGATCGAACCGTATCTCCCAGATATCCACGATAACTAAAGTGACTTAGTTACTGGTGGTGGTGGCGTAAAGTTACATGCCGTGTGTCTAACCTGGCCAGCCCGAAAGCAGTGTCTTTGTTTTTAATTTTTAATCCCGGCCGAGCTGGTTTTCTATCAGGACAGTAAGAAATTGTTTTATTTTCTTTACAATAACGGATCATGACGTAAATTACACGATTTCAAATTCAGAACTTCGAAATATTTATAAACTTCATAATTTCAAAAAATAATTTTAATAATTTACCTCCATACATACACCGCCGGCTCCGTTGGTTCACCTAAAATACTTCTCAAACAAACCTACCAGTGTACATCAAATGGTAACTCCACTCGCCTCGCCAAGTCCTGCAAGTTCAGCATGACTCAGCACTTCTCGCGGCTCGTTACCGCGACACGGCGGGCTGTCAAAAACTGACAGTATTCCCTTTTTTTTCTCCTCGAGCTGTCATTTTGACAGAGACATCGATAGCGCCTCGCTTCGTTAAGTTATCTGCGGGGCGGGACCTTGCTCGCTTGTTTTTTTTTCTGATTTGGTGATAACGGATCAAACTTGTGTGTGGATTTTATCAAATGCATTGCAAGTTCTAAGTTCAATGCCAATTTTAAAAAACATTACCACATGGTGCCGTGTGATGTTGGCTTAAAATAGCATCACCCCATGTCTTTTCCTATCATTTTAAAATCCAATATCGCAATTCAGCCGACCAGTCACCGACTATTTTCGCGTGCGTCTTTACTTACGATATCAATTCGCCACGTCGATTTGCGAACGAAATTAAATCAATTATTGCACACCGCAACAATCACGTAACCCACAATTTGACCCCACAGGAGTCGAACCCATTACCGCCATATGCTCAGTTCGCAACCACTCAATAAGTCTTTTGTCACATCTATTGGAAATTACTGCTTAGAAAACTTTATAGTCGGAGAGGTAGGTATCTAAAGTCGCGTCGAACAAAGATATCGATATACGTTGCCGCGTGCGCGTGGCCATAGACATTTTTATTGATTTTCTTGTCCGTGGCTGATGAAATGCAATGTTTTTGTCTATTGAGAGAGTAAGAAAACGTATGTACAAAATCTATATTAGGTATTGACGAGTGCAGTAAAAAATGTTGTATTTAGAAGGTACGCTACTGCCCTTGGTTTAGGTCTCATCTTAAGTCGCCTATTATGATATGAAATGGGTGGAAATCCCCAATTGTTTTATACCCACTAGAGTTGAACCTATTACCGCCATTATTCGAGAATTAGTAACTACTGATTGTCGCATCAAGTTATTTTTGAGGAAATTGTTACTTAGAAAATCTTTAACTGGTAAGACGTCAGAAAGCGTAGTAGTAATGTAAATTCTATGATTATATCAACGGTGCCTGATTCTGTTTTGCCAACATCTAATAAATACTTTGTTCAATATTATCTATTTTCACGCAAAATGTTAAGTACCTACACCATTTTATAATTTTATTAGTATGCTACTTAACTTTAAATTAGACTATGAATTTATATCATATGCTTATACTCTATATGTTTAAATACATTATAATATTCATAATTTTTGCATTTACATTCCAAATTTAGAAAATACCTTCTAATGAAAATTGACTCCCATGTTTGTCGCGACAGCAGTTTTTTTTTCGAGTAACTCCTAAGTTTGGTTTCTTCTCAAATCGTTCTATTTTTGACGTAGCCAGCTCTCCGGCTATCACAAAGGCAAAATTGCCTACTTATAAAATTCAAATTACTAGTCAGCTTTTCATCGAGACCTTTATGACTAAATTAGATCTTAGTTAGGTTTAAATTATTGTTTTCGTCTAGAAATTGCGGTAATATGTCATTTATTAAGCAATTTTCAATTTTCTTTAATATTGTCATTAAAATGTGAGGGTAGTGTGGGGCAAAATAGAAAGCGGTCCTTAGATTTTGTAACTCACTTTAAATATTAAGTTTATCATTTTCTACAATCAAATTATAAAGAAGAAAGATTTGATTATTTGAATTGAATAGGGTCGGAAACTTCTGGACCGATGTAAAAAAATCTTTTACCATTAAAATCCAACATTATCCCTGATGAACATAGGCTATATTAAAATGTCTTATTCCCGCGGGAAAACTGCGGTAAAACCGCTGGACAGGCCGCTAGTAGATATTACGTATTTTGATCGGACTTAAAAAAAAGAGTGGAAGGAAATAAACCAAAATAAACTAAACCCTTTGTTTTAGTCGTACCTTTAAGAAACTTTTTTTTGTATGTACCTTTGAATGTCCTATCCAAAAAAGTTATTGTCACCTTTCCATTGACATGTCGATTTTTATATTTTTGCTTTACCAAAAAAATTATCAATTGTTATTGATAAATCGTAATTAACAGCAATTTGTCGTTTCTACAGAATTTTAAATCACTATCTAATCACACCTATTTTTAGGAACTATTTTTATGACTCGAAAAATAGAACGGAGACGGAAAAATATTTGATTTTGTTAAATTATCCCTCTCTCTTTCTCTTTTTGTTTGGGACACCGAGTTGTCTCCAATTGTCCCTTATTTCAGCCCAGTTGCGAGAATCTCGTTTTAGAGTGTTTTAAGTCATTATGTGTGACCGCGAAAAGTTTAAAACGGTTTACTTTTTATAATGCAATGATATCGCATTCACTGTGAAAATTCTGTATATTAATATTGTTTTTCTTTGTTTACAGGTAAGTTTCATTAACTCTTGGAATTCGTCATGAGGCAACATCGTATGAAGGCAGTTTGTATTGAGTAAAATACAAGTACATATATAACACACATACGCATACACGCCTATATCCCTTGCGGGGTAGGCAGAGCCTGAACGGCTGCAAATACAGTCGCCGCTGATAGGATTTCAGAAAAATCGTATATCACTAAAGTGACTGGTCGTCAGCATGTCGCCTTAAATTGGAATATACGTGAAACCCTCGAGTCCCCCTAAGTCGCATCTTACGACACCCGCGGGAATGAAATGGGGTAGTGCTATTCTTAGCCGGCCACATAAAATAACATCTGAATAAATAGAGTGTTCAGGTAACACATAAGTAGTCTTGTTTCAGCATACACATATCACGCCTTTAATCCCTTGCGGGGTAGGCAGAGCGTAAACGGCCGCAAAAAACGGACATTTACGCCACGTCTGACAAATATTTGAGAGTCATTCAGAAAAATTGTGAATCGCCATAGTGACAGGTTTTCAGCCCATCGCCTAAAATTGCAATCCACACCCTCGAGTCTCTTTATCGCCTCCTACGACCCCCACGGGAAAGAAATGGGGTGATGCTATTTTAAGCCGGCATCACACGGAACCTTGTTTCAGCATACTTTTACTTATCAACTAAACAACTTTTTTTTAATAATCTTGAAGAATATTTTGACTTGAAACAATTCACTGATTAAAATGATTGAGACCGATGATTTGAATATTATAATTTGACTTTATTATTAATGAAATATTCTTTAGTTATTTGTCATGGTATTGTAAATTTGTTCTTCGTATTTAAATTTGACTTTAATTATCTCTTGTGTATACGCCTGCAAAGATAGTTTTCTTTGGTACTCTCTAAAAAATTTATAAAATCTAGAACAATGTTACATGAATTCTGTACCCAATAAATCATTATCAAAAAATATATCTATCAAGCGATTATCACCAAATAACTGCGCAAGCACAGCGTGGACACGGGGGCAATTACTATAATTTACATTGAACAAACAAACTGTAAGACAAATGCCGGGTCATGTATCGCGTAGCGCAGACCAAGGAATACTTCAGAAAGATCCCTACGACTAAAAGATTGAAGCCAGAAAAAACACGCCCCAATCTAAGTACACGGGGGTAATTGCTACGATTTACATCGAACAGACAAAAACGCGTGCTCATGTATCGATCAAAAAGCTCAAAGCAAGTTTACGTGTTAGACCAATCAAGTGGATAAGTTGCAATATTATTAGACATGCGTTAAAACTCAATCAAATACACAAAATACTAATTAAATCAATATGTATATACGGAGTAGAGTGTGTATGTATACATACAATCATTCATCTATTACAATGAGTTAGGCAGAGACTACATCGTTTCACTTGCTATTATCCTGTCCTGATACAATTTTATGTTCCCCTAAATTCATCAATAGTTTTATACATTCTTAGTAGCCGTAAGATCGCGGCTTAGAATAGCATTACCCCACTTCTTTTCAGCGGGTGTCATGAGAAGAAACTACAACTTACAACCTGTCACTATTTATTATACATTTTTCTGAATAACCTTTAAATGTTTGTCAGATATCGCATAGATGATCGTTTTTCACGACTGCTAACGATCTGCATACCCCGAAAGGGATATGGGCGTGATATATGAATGAGTATGTATATCTGTATTCTCAATTTTAAAAAAAGTATTGGCGTCATACATTCTAATCGGGTAAGGGTATTTCATCTAAACTTTTTTAGGACAGAGTGTATTTAGTCGTGTTTTAGCACGCGCCAAATCACATTGCGACGAGTTTTGCGTGGCTTCATTTGAGTTGGTATTATAGTTCCCTCTGCAACTCCTCGGTCTGAGTGACACAAATGGCGGCTCATGTATCGAGATGGTATCTCGACGCGGGAATCCGAGGCTTGGTACCGAATCGAGTGTATCGGATGACGGTAATCGAGTAAAGAGGTTTGTTTTCCTCCGTGCAATCTATCAAGATGCGTTTCTTTGCTTCTCGACGAATAATTAACACTCTTGGCTAAAAAAAACCTTACAAACCACAAAAAATTAGGCACCGGTTTCAGGTACTCTAAGTTTGTTGAGGATATATAATTATTATCTATATCAAATATCAATACTCAATACTCAATACTCAATATATTATAATATATTGAGTATTGATATGAAACGTTGAAAACTACGGGGTGTAATGGATGGCCCTCCGAATACTGATACGGTACATGCAGACCATAAAACTGAACAGCTTTTCCCTAGGGACATATTTCAAGAAACGACAAAAAAAATTATCTCCCATACAAAATCACCATCAGCTGACTTACTATGGAAAGTAATTTTTTGTTTTAATTTCTCATTTGAAGTTGTTTGGTTTCATAGTCTGAATGCACCCTATAAGTATTCGGAGGGCTGTCGCTTACTTCCTTTAAACTAGTGTTCAAAACGAGTCGAAAACTCAGATGTCTAAAATTTGTTTTATCCAAATCGTCCTTTTTATGTGAATTCTACTTAAAAATACCGGTGGGGTCATCAACATTTCATATAAATAATAAAACAAAATAAAATACAAAACTTGCCGTGTAAGACAAGTACGCGGACCCCCGTCGCTCCAACAAACGAACAAATACGCGGGAAATAATTTCGTGCATTAATTGCTTTGCGTCCTTTCGAATAAGTATTTAAATAAACTTAAAACTATTTCAGTTTCCATTTTGCAACTATCACATTTTTATTTTTATTCAGCCAGTACAAAAAGTATATCTCCAATCTCTGAGTTCTTTTATCAATAAAAAAAAAAAAATCGAATTTCAAAAAACTAAACGCTGATAAGTATCTGTTATACTTAAAAACTAGAGATGCACCAACTGTGGTTTTGTCCGACAAACTAACGTCCTACTTAAAATCAGCCTACGTAGTCGCCGCCTACAAATTTTTTTTTTTTACATTACGGCGGGCAGGACTTGAACCTGCGACTTTCGCCTCGTTTGCCTATTAAAATGGTTGTGGTCTCATTTCGAACATAAAGTATTATTAGTTGAAATAGTTTATTGTATTGAAATTCAATGTTGTTATATAACTTTTTAAGCACTCGCGATCACTTTCACTCATTTTAAGTATAAGACAACCCGCGACCACAATATATGAAACTGTATTGAAACGTCGGGACACAGGTAAATTACTAATATTTACCTAAATACTATCGCGATAGACCCGGCCTTATACTTAAAATTCAATGTTGTTATTACAGCAGCTGACTAATCGACTAACTGCCGACTATAAACATGGCCGTCTAGTCGGTTCATCTCTATTAAAAACAAAACGCAAACACAAGTGACCCGTTAAATTCTTAAACACACTTTCAAAACGACCACTACAAAAGACATCAAACTATGATAGATCTGTTCTGTCAACTGTCAATTTCGCTTGTTTTACAACGGCAAGTGACAGTCCGACTTGACAGCTCGCTCTACTGTCCAGAGATTGACAAGACAGTTAAGTCTGTAGATACTAAAAGGCTTAGTTATAATCATTATCGTAAAGAAAATTATACCAACTTAAGAACATTAACAACGATCAGTATAAAATACTTACTACAAAGGTTAAATCTGGCCTTCGAATAATCGTAAAATAAATAAGACACATTGAAAATCCTAATAAAATAGATTTATTCTGCTTAAAACTGTTATTTACAAGTGTCAATAACCTAAATTGATAATCGTTTTAAAAAAATACATTCATAAAGTGACATTTGATTCCTTTTGATTCGAATTTACGCGTCCGAGCCTGGGGTCTCTCTTTTTATTCCAAACTTTTTTTACATGTTAGTTTTTTTTCTCCCGTCCGGTTCTTTAAAGCTTAAATTTCTGATGTGATCTCGCCCGTCGCATACCGAACATATTTGATGTTATTTTTCGATTCTTTTTTTCGACACGGCGAGATATAAATTTGATTGTGGTACACGGTGGTGGCTGCAGGGTCGCGCGGGTGCGGCGCGGGTGCGACGCGGCTACAACGCGCTCAAGACACCACGCTTGAATTACAACTCGGCACGTCTCGTAAAACCTCCTGAGACGCGAAAATGGTCCTGTGGTATTCTTCGCGCTCAATCCGGATAATTCCGGTTTAATTCGAGCGTCAAGCGCGTGATATAGTAGCGTGTCCGACTGGGAGAGCAGAGGAGCATAGATCGCGGCGGTCATAGAGCGGTCAGCATATCGCTCTCGCGTCACGTCATGCGTCCAGCCGCCCGCGTACAATGGCCGCTCGCCCCGGCCTGCGTTATTGTCCAACAATGCGTGAAATTCTCTGACAAACGATGACAGCCGCCCGGCCAGCCTGGTACAGCCGACCTCCTGCAATTTATGATATCCTATTACGAGATTTAATGACACTAAACGTCAGCGTGCTGTTTGCGTGCCGTCTCCAGCTCTCGAGTCTAGCGGATACACTTCCTATGTCCGAAATAATCGCGGGAACAAAGTACGTTTAGCGCGGGAGAGGGAACTGAAAAATTACCATATCCCGTTGTGTAAACAGTTGCCGACAATCTTCCCGTTGTCAGCCGACACGAGCGTCCGAACTCAAAGCGCCAAATATTTGCGGGAGTCTCATAAATTGCGCGGCGCCCCGCGCGTCCTACCAGGATAACATACATAATGCGCCGCTCCACGGATCGGTAAACATATTGTAATGGAAAACGCCGTCATTGTTTGCACTTTATGATGTCCTGGTACAGTAAACTGACGCGCTGCAGATCCTGCCGCCCGCCCGCCGCGCAAACACTCGTAACGCCCAAAACATCAAGAAAAAAATGTAATCCTATCCCTTCGTTGTTGACCTTCTTTCCTTCGCATCATATCAGAAAATAAACAATAATGGCTAATGTTAAAACTTCCGTAAAAGCATCTGGATACATTAAAAGGAAAGCAACGACGTAAATGACATCGTATTAGAACTTAATCTCTCGTTTCTAATAATAAAGTCACACTACACTAGCCTGTAACTTCTCCTCACTTGAAGTTATCACCGTCTTATTAAACCGACGGGGGCCTAATCCTGCTAAAATATTCGAAATCCGTCAAAACCGTAAATCGCGCCTTTTGTGAGCACGCCTGTATTTACGACGAGAGTGGAGATAGCCAGAATTAAACTTGAATTTAAAACCATTTTATATTAGCTAAGCTAGCTTAGATCGGTGTGCCGCTCCGCGCTCGAGATAAGAGAATTGGCCTGTCAGGCCCCGGATGATATATTTGACCAACATTTCCATAGTACCCCGCTATCCCGCTTTGCCCCGCTCTCCCTATTTTCATTTTGTACGTGTCGAGCGTATCTATAATGTATCCTATGTTTAGCTTCGAATTTCGAATAAAATTCCGAATTCGAATAAAAGCGCGGAGGTGAGTAGGGTGGGGTTTGATGGAACATACTTTTTTATTTAATAAAGATTCTCGTGACAATGTTGAAGGTAGTTTTTGATCGGCCGCGCGGAAGGTGAATATGAGAGATTCTTTCTTTCAGTTAGAGTCGAGATTTTTAAAAGAAATTCTTATATTAGGTGGAAAAATTCCGAGTACATTCTGAGAATTTGTTACTTTCATATAACGTGAGATAAGAAGTGGGTACATACATACATATATCACGCCCATAATCCCCTGCGGGGTAGGCAGAGCGTAAACGGCCGCAAGAAACGGACAATTATGCCACGTCTGACAAATAATTGAGGGTCATTCGGAAAATTGTGTATCGCCATAGTGACAGGTTGTCAGCCCATCGCCTAAAATTGCAATACACACCCTCGAGTCCCTCAGTCGCCTCTTACGACTCCCACAGGAAAGAAATGGGGTGATGCTATTCTAAGCCGGCATCACACGGCGAAGAAGTGGGTAGTTTTTAGAAAATATTTAAGTCTCTCGCTTTTCGTGTGGGACACCGAGTCGTCCAACGACTCGATGAATAAATATTAAACTTGCGTAAATGGGAAATAAAAAGTAAACCTTCATAAATTGGCCAATATTGCTCTATTGCAAACACTAGTTTTTTTATGTGTACGTTTTGATTTTCTTTATAAATAGGGTGAAATTTACTAAGTGACCGATAGCGAATACCTACTCAAGACGGGACGGTGATAACGAACCACTTTCCTCAAGAAACATCGGTAAAAATACGAAAACAAAAATTGGACCTACCATACTAAATTGCCGATCATCTGATTAGAGTTAAAATGGAAAGTCAAAATATTTGTGTCATATTTCAACCTAGCATGTTCCTCGGTGATAGTTGCTCCTTATCTTGAGATTTCACTATCGGTCACTAGTAAAATTTCACCCTATAAATTAATACATACATACATACACAAATCACGCCTATATCCCTTACGGGGTAGGCAGAGCGTTAACGGCCGTTCAACGGATATTAACACCACGTCTGACAAAAGTTTGAAGGTCAATAAGATAACTGTGTATCACCATAGTGACAGGTTGTCAGCCCGTCGCCTAAAATTGCAATACACACCCTCGAGTCCCTTAGTCGCCTCTTACGACACCCATGGGTAAGAAATGGGGTGATGCTATTCTAAGCCGGCATCACACGGCAATATAAATTAACCTCACCCAAAAAGGGTATTTTAAGTACTTCAAGTGGTTCATCGGGTCGTTAGACGACTCGGTGTCCCACACGAATAGAGAGAGTACTTATAGTAAAATATCTTCATCCGGACGTGTTGAATAACGAAACGAGCGCAATGCAGCAAAAACTGGCAGCTTTGCAGACGCGTCATAACAAAATATGAATACCTACAGCTGTGTATATCACTGCGGCTGTACACACGGTGGCTGAATTAAGGGAACATTTTAATAGTAAATATAATAAGCTAAGGTTTCAAAAATAATACATTCGTTCTGTGCATTCAGCCTGCTCACTTAAGGTGATTTACAAAAAATAAAAATTCAGAAATAAAATACAGAATAAACATATAATTCAAAGTATTATAAAAACATAATTAAGAATTCAAAAGTTCCCTTATAAAAGCTGTAATAGCCATTTTATATCTGTGAGTAACATATAGGGAATTTACCGCGGGAAAACATGTAGCAGCAGGTGCTATCTGCAACCGCAGAACTGATCGCTGGTAAAAATAATACTTGGACACACGTACACGTAAAATCTACTGTACTTTAAAGATCCTCTAACTTTTTCGCTGTGTGTAGTAGTACAGGAGCGCTTGCCAAATTTTTAATTATTCAAATGCGACCAAAACGCCGTGATCGTGAGTAATATTCCACCGTTAGCTCCCGGACTACACCGTGGCTTTACTGCTTTTTAATGCGCTGCTAAACGGAAGAAAATATCGTCTATTTACAGAAGTTCAAAAATATTTAAAAATAAGTATTTAGCAAGATTTTTATAGCAGCAAGTTCTTGGAGTTTTAACTATTTGAGGGCTCGATAATTCGGGGACTATTTTACGACGACCCTATAAAAAATTCTGCGTTGTCATATGACAAAAAAACTAAAATAAAAAAAAACCTATCGAATTCAGTTTTTTATACAGAAGATAATCAAGTGAAAGTACCAGGGGGTCATAGGTGTAAAGAAGTTGGCGTGGGCAGAGATCAACGGCCATCAACGACGTCCAGATAGCCCAAAAGATTGATGTGCCGAATCGCATACATTTACTTAAAATGCGTTATGCCACTCAGAATGAAATACACCGTTACTTATTCAAATATTTCTACAATAGCTGAGCTATTTGACCTCATAATGGGAGGTCTAAGAATATCGGAATTTTAGGCAAATTTTGTTATTTGATATACTATTATTCAATAAACAAATTACAAGCAGTTATGACGGCTGAAGCGACGCAAAGGTTCCGGGTTCGATTCTCGGTGTGGCACTCACAAAGTTGATATTTACCACTTTGTGAATTTGTTCCCAGTTAGGACATGCTTGCATGCATAGGCTGAACCACCTGATCAATCGAAAAGAAAATGGTTCCGTGCTTCGGAGGCCACGTTAAGCCGAATATCTCGGTTGCTGTCTATGATTACTTAGACGGCGGTCGTTACACAACCATGTCTACTCGTAGAAGGCGGTTAAAAAACTCCGACACCAAGGTTCATCGGGCCGTTTAAAGACTCGGTGTCCCAAAAAAAGAAGATAGCAGCAGTAGTTTTTTATTCAAATATTTACTTTCTTATTCTTTAAAATGAAATAGAAAGTTGACAAATGTCTCGTATCAAGATAATGTCAAACAATCAAATAGGAAAAAACTTCTTTTTTAAATTTAATTGGGGTATTAACGGGCAATAGATAAAGTCACTCGTCTGAAACTTTTCCTTTTTTTTTAAAGTTTATCTGATGGCTTACCGTTTGAATTTAAGGTACGAGTTGGGTACAAAGTTTTAATAGACTTGGAGCAATCTGATCGTCTGTAGAAAAAATACATTAAAACAAATTGTGGGATCAGATCTGAAGCGAGTTGAAACTGTCACGATCCGACATTGATACGAATAAACACTTCTTTTTTTAAAAGTTAAAAGGTTAATGTTCGAAATTTGATAGTTTGAATTTCTGTGAATTAAACCACCAGGGCGTGTGAAGCGCACAAATAGCTTTTCCAGCGAAAAAAACACGCGGGAAAATAGAGAAAATTCGGTCATTGTTCACCATAAATCCAACGGTGCGTTCAACGCTCTAATTCCTTTGTTTGGCAAACCGAAAACTGCGGACGGCTGTCGGCATAACTCACCCGCTCGCACTTGACTGATTCCCGCGCGTTGGAAAGTGACAGATGTCGTTATGTTTGACACGCTTCAGAGGAGCCGTCTTGGAGGCGATTCATTGTTCTAAGCATCAATCGGCACACTATTGGTCTGATTGAGAGGATTATATGGCGCAGTTATGTGGTCCTGGTAGGCTGGCTTAGGAAATATAAGTGTTCTGTCATTGGTTTCCCGTTGTAGGAGATTTTCTTGAGATGAAAAAATCCTCCCCTTAGAAAAGCTACAGAGATAGTATGAATGCACTGAAAGCATACTGAAAGTAATAAAAAAACTGCTACGAATTGCTACGCCGTAGCAGTCGACTACGCACGCATTATATGGACTACCTAAGGAATTTCATTACTATTTTTCTTCATCATATTTTTTCTGCTTTTCCGCACAGTAATTCTCGATTCAACTCATACTACTCACATAACTAAGTACAGTAGGATATCAAATCCATTGGCGGTTCGCCAGGAGCTTTGTTGAAAGCTATCCTGTCTGCGCGGCGATGTATGCACGTCTACCTATCGTTTGCTATTTCGCGAGCACTTTACTAAGGCTAATATTTCGTCGGCCACTTTGGCTAAAGTGGTATTCGTAGTTTTGTTTATGATTTTCTGATAATGTTTTTTGAAGCACGGCATAGGATTATTTTGACTTAGTTCATCGTGTCGTTGATAGACTCGCAGTCCCACACGGTGTGAATAGTTGAAGGCGCCATTTATGATAAGATGTTTTTCATCAGTTTTCCTATTAAAATAATCCTTTCCTCACCCTTTCAGATTAAAAAAGAAAAGATTATCACATCAAAAGTGTTACTGAACATAAATCTCTAGTACTTCGTTGCGAATAACACGACCAGCTTAACTTGAACTTTCAAATTTCTCTTATTTTGCAATTTTCTTCATAATTGCTTAAACTTTTTATGTTTTTTTATAAGTGAATTATAAAAAAATAGACTAACTATAAAACAGTATTTGAATTTTTCTTCGATCTTTAAAATCTCCTTTCTTATTCACGTTTGTAAGTGGAGCGGGGTGTCAACGCGAGGTGGTCGTGTAGCATAATGGAAGTAGCACATTAAACGGGCACAATGGTTGTGATATATTGCCGGCCGGATAGCGCGATTGAGAGGGGATTTCCTTGGGAAAACTTCGATGGATATAAATTTTAAGCCTTTGATGGAATTTTAAACAGATTTTCGCGGCTGCCTCATTTTAAAGGATTTGGGTATAATTTTTTATTGAAATGTTGTCAGTGCGAAGTTGATTTTCCTTTACCAAAACGTTCAAAAAATAAAATTTTGATTCAGGTTTAAGATCTAAGTACTAAGCTGGACAAAAATACCTGACAAATTAGGTATTACTTATTAATACATAATTTTCCGAAGGACCCTCAAATATTTGTCAGACGTGGCGTAAATGTCCGTTTTTGCTGCTCTGCCTACCCCGCAAGGGATTATAGGCGTGATATGTGTATGTGTGTGTACAATAATTTCAAAAACCCGTTCGTATAGTGCGGACGGCCGCGCAGATTTGAATAACAAAAAGAGAAAACCGATATGCTTGTTAATATAACTCCTTGCGGTCCCAATGACCATAATTTCGGGATTTAATGTCCTTTAATTTGCGAATTAGCATAAAATTTACATTTTAATTGGTTATCAGAATGATTCATGTTTCGATATTTTATATTTAAGTAACGTGTGGAAGTACTCTATAGGTATGGGTATAAGTAGAACGTAATAAATATACTCGGGAGGTTAATGTAAATTACAATTTTAGATGACATGCTGACAACTTGTCACTGTATCACACACGATTTCTCTGAAACGGTTCTCGAAATATTTGTCAGACGTGGCAATAGCGATCGTATTTTTTTGCCTTTACTCTGCCTACCTTGCTAGGGATAAAGGCGTGATATGTGTATGTATATTAACATCTTGAAAAATAAAATTGAGTTTACAATTTTTTTAAACTTGGTATTAATATTCAAAATTAAGTAGCCAATACCCTAAGTTCGGGATATAAATTCTATTTTGTGTAACTTACCCTAAATTTGTGCTGTCACTTTCCATCAAATAGGTTACGATAAGAATAGGATAGGAGATATTTTAATCATGTCATGTCTTATAATTTGACGCAAAATACGTGTTATATGTCAAAATAAGGCGACGATGAGAACAATGGCGACAAAATTGACTAGAAATTGCGAAGAACTCATTGAAAATTTTAAATTGACAGGTCTTAGATATCTCCTATCCTTTTCTAAACCTATTTGACGGAAAGTGACAGCACTTATTTAAGAGAATTGTTATCCCGAATTGAGGCTCCATTCATATTATGACTCTACAAACATAATTGACATCTAAGCAACTGAAATTCAAAATAGATTCTTAATTTGAAAACTAATAAAAGGAATCTCATAACAATTTGTCAAGCGTGATAATAGTAATGGCTTCCATGAGAAGTAAATAAGTTTTTAGATACCCACGTATAGGTAAGGTAGACACATCATTTATCATATTATAGTTCTTTAAAAGCTTTAAAAAAGCCAAATAAATACATTCTATGTCGACTTTGCGTTATAAGATTAGATATTTCCGTAAAAAATATATTTGAGATAACTTATTCGTGTGTATTTATGCCAGAAAAGCAAAAAACCAAATTAAGTTTTATTTTTAATAGGTATTGAGGTTTTTTCACATATATAAGAATTACTCGTAATTCAACTAACGTCACGGTATCGGCACTTATTACTTAATAGACTGTATGTTGAATACTAAATACTTTGTTCATATTTGTAGGTATATAATTATCGTGTGATGTTGGCTTAGAATGACATCGCCCCATTTCTTTCTTGTAGGTATCGTAAGAGGCGACTAAGAGACCCGAGAGTTAGATACATGTGTATTGCAACCTATTACTATGGCGAAACACAATTGTCTGAATGACCCTCCAATGTTTATCAGACGTGGCGTCTTAGTCCGTTTTTACGGTCGTTTTCGCTCTGCCTACCCCGCAAGGGATTATAGGTGTGATATGATATTGTTGTTGTCAGCTTGTTGCATACTATTAGGTATATGGTAAGTTCCTACTTTAATGTAATAATAGCTTAAGTTTCGTATTGTTTCTTTTTTATAATAATAGCGGAATTATGTCATCGAGACAAACCTTTATGAGGTTTATCGAAGGCATTTGACTGGTTTGTATGTTTATGTATACTATGTTTAAATAAATAGAAAAAAAATATAATTTAAACTGCTTCGTCTACTACCATTTCTTAGTCTAAGTCCGTTCCATTGTTTTTACCGTTCCGCGCCGCCAGGGCCGCTCCTAGGGCCCGGTTCCGCTGCACAATTGAAATAGATATTATTATCATTAATAGTGCACCCGGAGGCTAGACAGGGCCGTAGTTGGTAATGAGGATCATTTATTAAATGATATCGATTTTATGGTTGTTGATCGAAAGTTTTAGCTTGATATACTTAGCGGTATATTTCTAAGTTATACGGCATGCAAAAATGTGTGCTCCAAAAATTGGACCTCCCATACAAATTGATCCGGTTGGCTGGATCATTTTGTATGGGGGGTCCTTTTTTGTATTTCGACCTATGTTTCTCCGGGAAAGTTGTTCAGTTACATGGGCTAGTTCAAGTCTTGAAATATATGCAGTTCATTTTATACACCCGATATGTTATGATAGGAATACTCGTAAACCACAGTTTTTGGATCAACAATTCGTTCAATTAATTTTAGCAAAATTAAATTCATTGATTCGTATCGTGTGTCACATCAAGTTGACGAACGAACCAATTAACTGAGTTTTTGAACCGAGTCCCAGATAGACGTTAAGATCACCAAATTTTTATTTCGTTGATGATTTATGTTGACCGTGTGATGCTGGCTTAGAATAGCACTACCCCATTTCTTTACAAAAGGACTCGAGAGAATACACACCGTATTGCAATTTTAAGCCATGGGATGACAACCTGTCACTATGGCGATACTCAATTTTCCGAATGACCATCAAATGTTTGTCGAACGTGGCGTAAGTGACCGTTTTTACGGCTGTAAATGCTCTGCCTACCCCGCAAGGGATTAAAGGCGTTGTATATGGTATGGTATGTATGTATGATCTTTGCGTTTACTAATATCACCTTAATTCGTCCCTGTTCGGCGATCACAATAATTTTTTTTTTCTTTTACAATAATAATCTGGTCGTATAATACTATTATTATAGTAATTACGTTGTAGTTATGGCATTGTATGGAAGCTAAGCGTAGCCATGACCGACCAATGGAATGCCAGTTTCGTGTCAACCTAATCGGTTTTTTTTGTATATACAATTTTGTAGTTTTTTGTGATTAAGAAAATTATAGCATTGTGTTGGTGCTTAGATATTAAATTTAATAATACATACATTTAAGGAAATTTTATGAATAATTGTAAATGCATACATGCACACACCTACATTCATCAGCCTATTGCAGTCCACTGCTGGACGTAGGCCTCCCCATGCATATATCACGCTTATACCCCTTATGGGGTAGGCAACACTTATTGTAAATAAGTACTAATATTATTTATTAAGTTTATTGAGAATCTTTGTAAAACTGTTGATTTGCTACAAAAAAAATATGTATTTAAACGTGTTCAAAATCCCACTTGTTACGTACAATAAAAAAATATTAAACAACGGCTTACAGGCAATTACAGTTTTAATACCAAGTTGAGTAAACAGAGGGCGCTACCCACCCTTAAACAATCACCAGGGCTAAACATTCGCACCTGAACCTTCTCTTTTTAAATTTAATTATTCGTAAACGAATACCATATGGTGCTTCGTCTGAATACAACCCTGGTATTATAGTATTACATGGAATTAATTTATTTAAAGTTTTACATACATACATACATAAACATATCACGCCTATAATCCCTTGCGGGGTAGGCAGAGCGTATACAGCCGCAAAAAACGGACTTTTACGCCACATCTGACAAATATTTGAGGGTCATTCGGAAAATTGTGTAACGACATAGTGACAGGTTATCAGCCCATCGCCTGAAATTGCAGTTTATATACATAGGTACATAATCATGAATTTATCCCTTGCGAGGTAGGCAGGGCGAAACGACTTACAAATTGAGACTAAGGGACTCGAGGGTTTCATGTGTATTAAAATTTTAGGTGACATGCTGACAACCTGTCACTTTAGTGACACACGGATATTTGGAATGGCCCTCAAATATTTGTCAGACGTGGCGATAGCGACGGTATTTGACGGCCGTTAACGCTCTGCCTACCTCGAAAGGGATACAGGCGTGATATGTATATGTATGTGTAATTTCATAATTATTTGATGGTCATTCCAGGATTTTTTTGTATAAATGTATTGACACGTTGTCAGCATATGGACTTAAATTGTAATACACATGAAACCCACAGCATCTAAGTCACCTATTGCGACGGGAGTTATATGGTGATGCTAATTAAGCCGAATGAATACCAGCCTGGCTTTTAGTATTTTAAGGAATAACTCTATTTAAAGCTTTGTTTTACTTGAATTCAAAAGATATCTAAACAGTCTTTGTTGATTTAACTCTAACAATAAAATGGCTCTAGTTGTGGAGCGAGGGCAGCGAGGGCCGTAAATCGGATCGCGACCACCAGGCTTTCAGAGCCAGCAGGAGCTAAAATTAAGGGTGAACGTCAGACTAGTGGCGCCTTCAAATAGGAAAAAAAGTTAGGAACACGATGGTCATCCAAAAGGCGAAGTATCAGTGGTGATTTTTTTTGAAGATCCATAAAATAGATAGGCCCGTGTAGGAAGTGGCCACTTTTCTTTAATAAACTTTATGGCAAGTTATTGTCGCTAATGCATAATTTAGTTTACACGTAATATAAATATTTTTATAAGGACCTGCTTTGTGAATTGTGTCTAAATAATTTAAAAAAAGCACGAAAGATCCAAAAGCTGTATACAAAATAGCCATTTTTTTATCACGAAGGATATCGACAAATGGAGAAATAAAACTAATTTTTCATTTTCGTATCGAGAAATAGAAAAATAAATCTTTTTTTTAAATCCTATGCCAACAAAAATTTTAAGAAAATGCTCCTCGGGACTTAACTTGAATCGTTTTTCCCATATTTTATGGAATTTATGTGTAAAGAGTGTAGATGAAAAAATGTGTATGCAACTGCATATAATAAGGCATTAGATTGGTTGTTTCAAACTATTACCGTACCTGACGCCTCGTGTAATAAACTAACACTGGCATTCTAATGCTCCTTAATATACACAATTACATTTATGTTATTTTTGAGAACCTTGCAAAATTGCACCTCAGGCCACAGATAAAACTAAATTTTAAGTTTATATCCAACACGTTGAAGTGTTTTAAAATGTTATATGCATAAACTACTATTTACTGAGCGGCGCCAGTTTCGCTAATGTCATCCTTAAATCCGAAAAAGCGCAAAACAAAGAAGTATTACATCGCAAGACAGAGCGGACAAAGATTCGCATTAAGACCTAAAACAATGGAACGAAAAAGGAGCGAACAAAAGGCTTTCGTCCCAAAATTTACGTTTAAAAACAACGTAAATACCTAAGCGGGATCCGTATCTATCCTATTTAGATATTAATCTAAACGAAAAAGCAAAAGCAATTCAAAATAGGCAACAAGCTAACAGAAGGGACGGGCGGGCGGTTGTAATTGGCCATTTATCAAACTGCGAAGGGGTTAGGGAACACCGCCTGCCGCCGCTGCCGCCCTGGTACCCCCGCGCTACAGAAACAAACAAACACACACAGATTTCGTATATTTTGTGATTATACAGCCTCATAAGGATTAAAATTAATGCCGGCTTAGAATAGCATCACCCCATTTCTTGTCCATGGGACTCGTAGGAGGCGACTAAGGGACTCGAGAGCGTGTACTGCAATTTTAGGCGATTGGCTGACAACCTGTCACTATGGCGATACACAATTTTCCGAATGACCTTCAAATGTTTGTCGGGCGTGGCGTGAATGTCCGTTTTTGGCGGCCGTTTACGCTCTGCCTACCCTGCATGGGATTATAGGCGTTGTGTGTGTACGTGTGTGTGTGTGTGTGTATAAGGATTAAAAGAGGCTCTGTTGATCTAACGGCTTTTTTTTAGAACTGGCAATCATGTATCGCTTGATACTGGCAGGAATGTTTTTGAAATGCCATACAAAAACAAAATATATAGTTATTTCCAGTTTTAAAGGAACAAATTTTAAATCTTATTCGATTTATTTGAAGCGCCGGTAATTCTAGAGCTAAGAAGAACAGTTTTCTTCTTTTTAACCTTACTATGCGAGATCGTTCCAATTTCAAAATTTTCTCGCACCAAACTGCGTCAAAGAATAGATAGGCCCTATCTGTAATAGATGAGACAAGGACAATAGGAACCCATATTCATATAGTGTAGCCGTCAAGTCTCGAAATGGCTTCCGATAACATCTACCGCACTATCCTGTCCCATTCATTGTTTCTTGAGCGATAACCAAAAATGGGTTTATATCACAGCGGAAAAACAAAGGTTACACTAATTAGAAAACATAATTTATTCCCGATACAAGCGAAATTTTCGCAAAGTAATCTCTGCCTAAACACACACACAGGTGGTAGGGTCCGATTTTGGATAAACTCCCTAAAGCAGCCGAAAGCTGATTAAAGCCCGGTTTTAAATTCAACGTTTGGGTAATGAAACTTTCTTATCAGCGTGGCTCTTGTTTTGAATTATGGCTGTAGCTTATTTAGATAGCCGCTAAAGTCCGCGCTACGAAAGAACGCTCACTGAAAAAATAACTAGTAGTCAAACACATATTTTTTTCATATTTCGTCCTCAGTTGAAAACCATATTTGAGCTATGGGAAAAGTTGTTCACTTTTGGCTTTTTAAAACATTTTTGTTACTCTACTACTACATACATAAAAACCCTTGAGTTCCTTGGTCGCCTATTACCCGCGGGAAATAAATGGGGTGATGCTATTCTAAGCCGGCATCACACGGCACTAGAAGAAGGTGTGCCTTATATCCAGTGCTTGTCAAATCTTGTAATTCCACGTACAGTACAGCCTATAAATTTTTTATACTGTCCATATTTATATTTTCTTATCAATACGTGCGGATCCCTCTGCTGGACAATGGGCCTCCTCCATACTCACCACTCTTGGCAGGCGGATTGGCAAGCGCAGTGCAAGATATTGACTTCCTGGATCCCTTAGTCGCTTTTTACGATACCCTCGCGAAGAATTGAGGTGATGCTATTCCAAGCCGGCACCTTGTGGCCTAGATCAGCACCATACGTGCAACCACAATGAAAGACTGTCATACAATAAAATACAACGCCATATTTTAAATTCGGAATAAAATGTTTCCTTGAAGTGTTATGCAAAAAGGCACCATCACAACCTTTTCTATTTTACCCGACCGTAAAGCGTTATTTATGCAAAACAGCGAAACCTTTTAAGCTTATCAAATAAACATAAACCAAGAGAGTGTACGTAAACATAATAACATAACAGACAGACAATTAGTCACCCCTGGCTCACCCCGCGATTGTCAAAGGGTGAAATATCCGTCTTTGGACACGATTCCACTGCACCATCACAAATCGCTAAAATTAAACCTAATTGATGGCGGTCAAATGTGATAATGCAACGGGATAAGGTTTAGTTTCCTTTTTTGCAATATCATTAAGTACGGCTCGGACAGCCGTCAAATTGGGCTTATTATGATGGCCGAACTGTAACAAAAATATTGAGCTGTTACCTTCTGTTAAACATTCTAAAAGCTTAATTATAAGATAAACGTGTCTAAAATTGTCTATGAGTTTCAGCATTTTACTCTATAACTGTCTAACTTAAGCAGCGATGAATAAGACTCTAGGCTAGTCATGCAGGAAATTTACGAAAAGCGCAAAAATCATAGACAATTGGATAGAGATAAGCGTGACTGGCCAGATGGACAGATGACTTAAAAAAGGCGGCTGGTAGCGCCTGGATGGCAAAAATTTGGCGTACCCTGGGGGAGGCCTACGTCCAGCAGTGGACTGCAAAAGGCTGATGTATTTATAGACGTGACTATCTCCTACCGTGACGGTCCTACTCAACGGAAAGGACAGCGCTATTTTAAGTAATCAATTTTAGGTGGTACCGTGGAATCGAATCTGTATTGTTAAAGGGTGAGTTATCCGTCTCTGCCAATCCAGCCGTGTATAATTTAAACCATTGTCTATGGTGTTGTGATCGGAAAAGTTAAGTTGTAATCTCTATGGTTACGCTTAGAGTTGGCTCTGGATTTGAATTTAGAACTATTTTTAAACCGACTTTAAAAAAGAGATTGTCAATTGGACCAAAATGTTTGCATTTATCTTTGAGCATGCGTTAAACTATTTATTTATATTTAATAATTTACGAATTGTTTAAGTCATACAAAAGTGATGTTAACAAGAATGTTATGCTTTAAATTCATAAGTGTTTTTATTCATTCAAAATTTAGTCCGCAATGCAACATTTGAAACCTGAACATTAAAATTATGGTTACTAACCACATAAATAAGATAATTAACCGTATTTACCAATTTTAATAGACTTTTATTACAAAATCCGAGCACTCCGGTCAGGTGTATAGTACAACACATCAACGGACCAATTTACACTGGTTGTTCTCAGTAATTGTATGTAAAACCAGAATAAGTTGATCCCTTTAATGGCTAGCTTGATGTTCTGTGATAGTTAGTACACGCAATAAACGAAAAGTTAATACCTTTAAAATGATAATTACAACACATTTGACGCATCAAAATGCATATTTATCTCTTAATAACGTTTCAACTTAAACCGGTATAACGAGATGGGCAATAAAAACAAAAACATTGGCTAGTTAATGGGTGTGCTCGTATGACCATGTATGTACAAGATGGCGTATAAAAAAAGATTCAAAAGATTACGCTAGTAGGCACAAATTTAATAAAAATTAAACCGCCTTACACAGTGAACAAAAACTTAGTAGTCCTGTGTTTTAAGAATTACTCAACAGATTATGATGACACTTTAATTACTCGAATGCCAAAATAATAAAACATGGAAATAGGTCCAGTAGATATTGAGATATCCGATGATAGATACTCACACTTCTCAAATTTTGCACACTTGCTCAGCAAGCGTTTAAGAACCAACCTACACTTAAAAATATTATAAAATTCTGAGCACATACTAAATCAATTTGATTACCTTATTTTTTAAAGTCGGTTAGTAGGAAATGGCGATCAAAGAAATGTCACGCGATCTGGCGGGCGCATCTCTATGCAAATATGGCCTTAATTGCAGTGGATATCTTTACTACGATCTCCGAATGGTTTACTTGCATTTCTTCAGAAACAATTATGTTGATAGTTGTGGTCGGGTCGCGATATTTTACAATTAAAATTGTATATTTAGAAATAGCGGGTAGGTTATATAGAGTTAAGTATCTAAGTTGATTCGAAATTGAAAATTATCTAACATTATGATGTTACCGTTTACCGGTGGATGCACCGGTATTGCATTTAAAATTCGAATCAGACATTTTCCAAATTGATACGTGGTGATGAATTTGATTCATTATAATAAATTGGAAGAAAACACACAAAAAGTGGAAGAAAATAAAATAATTAAAAAGGTTTTTAAAAAGTTGGGCTCTATCTTGTAGTATTCGTTCAAATGTTTAAATTACGCATTTATTTAACGTTTTAATTTTTATTTACCTAATTTATTCTCAAATCAATAGATGTAGCTACAGCGGTACTGGCTGGCTGACCAGAGTGGTCGGTAATAATATCTCTTCCGAATTCATAAATATTTGGCGGCAATATTTTTTTAATAAAAATGGCATTCGATCAAATATTCAAATTACTCATTCCTTTTATGAAAAATCTTTAGTTTGCGGCTAGTTATGATATCTCTTTCGAAATTCAAATCTATTTGTCGGCCATGTTTGTCGGTGCGAGACGCAGTTGGATGGCGCGTCATAATCTCCATGTTGGATTTGCGGCAGCGCTGCTCAACTTTAGTTATAAATACATAGGACTGGAATTAGAAATTGGAGGACGTACAGGAACAAAGAACATAACACGCTTTTCATCCTTTTTGGTGTAGCCAGAGCGTTAGCCCGTATAAAATCTCTATCGGCGCGTCTGTCAATTTTTGAGGGCTATCTCAGAAATGTTGTATTGCTTGCTAAAATGACAGGTTGTTACCTTATGAAATACACATATGACACCTAGAATCAAAATAATTTCATTTAGAGACCAGTATTTTTCTCATATTTTCGACCTTCTTCCTTTTAGGGAGGAAAAGTTGTCCATAAGTTGGTTCATCCTTAGAAATATCTTCGCAGATTCGAAGTCTGTCTGCGCTGCGGTAGCAATCTTTGCAAGTTTCCGAAAATACTTTCTTACGCTTTTTTTTTACATATTTTCTTGAAAGTATTCTAATCCTCCCTCCTCCTTCCCTGCCCCTATCTGCACAGTACAGTCATACGTATTTATAATGCCGAGTATTAGAGGCGGTCGAATGAAGCGACGGGCGGGCACCTGCGCCCCGGTGCGGCCCTGGTTCTTTCTAGAAATTAACTCGAGTGCGCCAACAATGGTGCCTCAGACAGGGATGGAGTTAGGCGGGCTTAAGTGTCCTGCGTATTGTCGGGTCAGAATAGCATTATCCTATTTCTACCACTAAGTGTCGAAAAAGGTGACTAAGCGTCAAATTTATCCAAGAAAAAAAAATGTAACATAAAGAACACGTATATAAGAATATGTATTTAAGTGTATGATATTACCTACGTATGTATTAGAGTGTATTTTTGCATATTTAGGTCTTTGCACTATCCCGCGTATATGTTCGCACTCTCCATATCACCCAAAAGTTACCTGAAAGAGAATGCTACTTTAGCATTAAGGCCGCCTTATTGTACTGTGTTTTTTCAATGTTATTATGTTTTGTGCAATAAAGTATATTATTATTGTGAAGAGCCTAACGCAAGATGAAACTATAACAATAGTAAGTTATATTATGTAGCAATTTTACACTTTGTATGTAAATATCGTTTCTAATATTATTTATTTACTTTCCAAGTTGAGCTGCAATTTAAGTTCTCCTTTCTTTTTTACTCTTTTTTTTTAGTCTCCCCGCCTGGGTCCGCCCCACCATCATCCGAGAAAGTTTTGCACTGTTATTTTTTCCACCGACTGCGGTGGCTATATTTCAAACTGTCATACTTAATCTTTTTATCAAAGTTTGTTAAATGCTGTAAGAGTGCACCCGTCTGCGTGGCGAACTTTTCATCTGCCCTCTAATTACATTTAGACTCGCTATTCGTGGAGTTCGCAAACTTCCACCTCGTCCGCCATGTTTCTTTTATGTTGTTGCTGCAAATTTGTAGTCTCTTCTTTTTTCTTTCAAACAGGCTAAGGCTTCAGACCATGCTGCCCTATTTGTAATTTAATTACGACTCGACTTAACTTTTTAACACCTCTTCGGCAGTCAGCTGGTGGAATTTTGCAACAATCACAGAAATCCTAAGAATTTCAATCAAAATCAATATTAAATTTGCCGTACAAAGCCGGAATTGTACGTATTGTTACTGGGAGAGCAGAAAATCTGTAATTAAAATCCAACCGTTGTTTATTCAGCGTTCGCAATTCGCCGAGTAATACCAGGAGCGCAGCGGGGCCTAGGAGCGAATAATTTATATTTAATTTAAACAAGACGACATTGGTATTCGGAATACGAGTGCGTAATTAAAATTCCCGCCGCGGTAACCCCCGCGCCCCCCGCGCGACAGTTTTCGCGCCAATTTCAGCGCGGCCGGAAATTAATCGTGACAGGAAGACGCGGTCACATCCGCCTGCGTTCCGTTATTGCATACACTTGCATTATCGGCCAGCATTTAATAACATAACATTTATTTGCAGCCAGTTATGCATTCTAAAGTATTTAAGTTATTAGTGTTTTTGACAATTCATACAGACCTTAGCATCAAAGATTTCATTGAATTGATTACGAAAACCAACCAGTTGCGGAAGCCGAAACTAGTACCTAAATATTTTTTTAACACATAAAATGATTCGAAATCTTGACAAATTGCTATCGATTTATTTAAATAGCATCACTTGTCACGGAACTAGTTAGCCATCAGTGTAATCGAGAAGCAAGAATATTTGGTCGTTAAAAACCTTATAAAACCGTACAACAATTAATAAATGTCAACTTTAACATTTAATTAAATAGGTTGGCGATAAAATCGTCATAATCCATTGAAAGCATTTCCATTCGACGGCCTTTACGGTATTTGAATATGGAACCATTAATCGAGGCTAAGATTTCTTGGAAAAATTAAGATGTTTCTTTCTCATTGAATATTTCTACATTTAATCAAAAATATTAAATAATATACGCTGCATATGCTTGACACTGGCGAAAAAACGAATGCCAAAAGCAAAAAATAAAATATATTACATCGAAATCCCGCGAAATCATTAGTTTTGAAAACGGAACCGCTCATTCATACGTTCGAAAGTTCGGATACTCAAATCGCTGTGCAGATTTCATGCTGGCCAGTAACAATTGTCTGATCTCTGGTCGCATCTCGAAGGGACACATTCGTTTTCGCTAAGGGCCTCTAATGGTCCCGCCTGAACCCGACCGAGCCCTTAAAATTTTAACCGTCCTTTTATTTATAGTGGCTTTCATGGCTTTTGTCTCCCACGATACTGCCTATCAAACGGGAAAATCTATTTGGTGCCATTTTGAGCTTTTACTGGCCGGTTCGAAAAAAAAAACTACAGTGAGCATACTTTACTTTAGTTTTTTATAAGTAAATTATCTTAAACTAAAAATTCTTTGCAAACAACATGTTGTTGGCTAAAATGACGCAACGTAGTGCGTACGCCAAGTCTTTAATTCTTTTAATTTAGAAGAAGCTCACGAAATCTGTGTTTCGTTTATGAAGCCTAATTGCAAAATGATTAATGTAGTAGTTGTCATTGCCTTATCGCGGCATCTGTGTCGTTAAATCCAACACTCGTTAGCTCTATATGTGGACGTACGATATTTCATGCAATTACATATTGGTGACACTAGTGTTATCGTTGTAATAGACAGGTTATATTTTAAAACGCTTTAAGTTAAAAAAACAAGTCAAATTGCAAACATACATACACATATCACGCCTTTATTTCTTGCGGGGTAGGCTGAACGTTAACAATCATAAAAATATCGCTATCTCCACGTCCTACAAATATTCGAGGGCCGTGTCAGAAAAATCGTGCATCACTATAGTGATAGGTTGTCAGTCTGCCCCTAAAATTGTAACACACATGAAACCCTCAAGTCTTTCAGTCGCAAATTACGACACCGCGGGACAGAAATAGCATGATGCTATTCTAAGTGTATCACACGGCAATATAAATTAAGCACTTAAATTCAAATAAAATATAAAAAAGTAAATAGTCTCATCTCCACAGGTGTTGCAACACTATCTCACTACTTCCATTAAAATAATGTGTCTTTCAAAATGGCGCTGACTCCTGATAACAGAAAACCACACTTGAGAGCGTCTTCGATCAACGTTTATCTAAAGTATTCTTACTCCAACCAAACGTAATAAATTATGCTCCATCGTCGACAGGAATGCTAATTCAAAATCAAAACTAATTTAGTGGAATCCATTAATCATGTAAAACGAAAATATCTCGCAAATTAAAACTACTTAAGTTCGCATGTCGAAAGAATTGATTTTTTTCGTTCGCCCATTCATCGTATCGACGAAAATTGCATGCGAACAGCTTCGTTACGACTGATGCACGCTAGAGCCGGCGGCATAATCAAGAGCCTTATCTTTGCCTTAAAAAAAAAAAGAAAAACAACAGCCATTGTTAGTTGTTGGTTAGTTCCGATTGCGACACGGCGATTAAACTACGCGCGCGGCTAATTCGAATTTCGAATGCGGCTCACGCGAGGACGCCATTACAGAATAAAAAGAGCATTTCCCACCGGATAGAGATGTCTAGAGATCCGTGACGTCATCAGGTGGACGGTTTAAATTGTGATCCCTACATCATTAATTTGACAAATGGCCGCGGGTCGCGCGCGTGTTATACCAGCCTCGAACGACGCGGCGTGTGGCTCTCACACCTCACCCCGCGCATTCCTTTCCCGATTTATTTGAATTAAGAATTCTAGAACACGCCCGTTTGCTCGTTTGTTGCTTTTGCGGTAATCCCTGATTCCTTGTTTTAATTTCCACCCTGACACGTTGCTATGAAATGTTGACGGCTATGTAAACACAGCGGCCGCTTTTAGTCGATTTATTTCTGATAGAATTTATTTGACTTTTGAAAGCGGGTTCTAGCTGCTGCAACGATATCTCTTGTCTGTCAAAACATCAGAGACATCGCCGTTGAATTTATCTTAGGAGCTGGTGTAACCGGTTCTTATTAATTCTATCATTAAATGTCGGCGAATTTTACACAGAGTATGTATGGTCAACGTTAATAGAAAATTGTTGTCTGCTGTAGCTGTGGTATGATTAACGATAATAACCTCAATAATAATAGGCTACTTCTATCTATAGCCGTAAATTGACACCAAAAGAATAATAACGACGTTATTTTTAAATGTCATGACATTAGCTACTCATTAAGACGTTTGCAATTTTCTAAGGAAACGTCGTTTAATTTCCTCAATCTCATTAACAAAACCACCGGGAGAAGTAATTAGCGACACAAGCACCAGGCGATCATAAGACACATGGAGCACACTCGACGTCGTCCGCAACGGCAATCCATCACGCGGCAAATTAGTTCTCGCGCCCGCCGCAGCGGCCGCCGCCGGCGCTGCTGTCGCACTCATTAGTGGTCGTTGCAGTACTCCACGTCTGTGATGCTGTCCTAGTATTTCGGCTTTTATTTTCTAATTAATCGTGTAATTAATAAACGATTTATATAAGGTTATGTGATAATGTCGCACGGCAGAGGTAGCGCCAAGTCTTAAGTATGTATGCTAGCCACATTATTATTTTGTTTTGGTTTACTATATCTATATGTAGGTAGAACACAATTTCAATATCCCCAGATTTTACCTGCGTCCTCCCTACGCAATCAATAAATAAGGGAGTTCACTTCGCACCTAACCCTTTGCGATATTTAATGCGGGATAAATTCGGCGTAGCCTGTCGAGCAATCAGCGCAACATGGCGCCGGGTCGACCTATTATCGCAATTGCATGCTGTCCGCGACCCTGTCTCAGGATTCGGCTACGAAATTCACGAGTTTAAAATCCCTTGAATCTAAAAAAGGCTAATAAAAATTAAATGTATGCCGTGTGCTGCCGGCTTAGAATTGCATCACCCATTTCTTTTCCGTGGAAGTCGTAAGGGGCGACTCAGAGACTCGAGGATGTGTATTGCAATTTTAGACGATGGGCTGACTACCTGACACTATGTTGATACACAATTATCCGAATGACCCGCAAACATTTGTCTGACGTGGTGTAAATGTCGTTTTTGCGGTCGTTAACGCTCTACCTACCCCTCAAAGAATTATTGGCGTGATATGTGTTCGTATGTATGTAAAATTTTATTTAAAACATGTATTATGATAACGAAAAATCTAAGTAATCACTAAAACATGTATTTCAATTGCATTTTTAGTATATTGCTCGGAATACTGTCAAAATAATGCGATTCTAACCTCAGCCTTACAGAAATACTGACTTGTTCTCTTTATGACAGCTAAAACGATTATTATGATTGAGACATGTGTTCTCTTGCTGTCATATGAATCGCTGTTTCTCTAGCCACATTAGCAACTCATTTTGACACCATCTGCGACACTTTGAGATATTTACTGTCAATTTATGCCACCCTGCCGTCTAATTAGTACAATATTTACTGTAATCTTAGTTTTCGAACATGGGAGAACTTTTCTCAAGATTATTTTTGCCGTAGCAACAACCCTTTGTCACAAATACAATAAACAAAATACAAAATCTAACTACCGGAAGTCAGGACATTGCTGCCAACAACATATGGTCGAAAACCATTGATCTACAACAACCCTAGATTACGCGCGTACGCTCAAAAGGTGGGCCGGTAAAGTAGTGCACAATTTGCAAGCGAGCACTCCTTTTTTCACAGTGCGTGGCTGGCCGCGAAACTGTTAACATGACCAAGTACGGGCTAACAAATAAGGCTGAATTCAATAGATTATGGTGAGGTTCGTTGTGATATTTTGAATCAGGCGGACGCAATGAATCTATAAATCGCTATGTATGACTGTATAGTTCAGTAGGTGACAAAATCTTAGCGTAATTTTGTATGAGGCGCTAAATCTAGGGTTGTTGTAGATCAATGTCGAAAACAATAAATTAAACCGGAAACCTCGCGATTAATTTACCAGGAAAACATAAAGTCGAAAGCAAAAATCGCGCAAATAAATTACAGTGGCGGAAAATGCTTCATTTTAAGGAGTGTAGCTCCTTAATCCGCTGGACGCCTGGTGGGTGTAATTACTGAACGCAATATATCGCCATCGACCCCCCATCTGACCCCATGACCCCCCTGCTCTCATCACACGAAATGACTAACGCAACACATGGTACTCTGTTAATTGTCAAGGGTGGTACTACAGATTTGGACTGTTTTTATTATAATAACTGTATAGGGGTGAACAGTTGTGTTTAGAAAGTGTTTATTGCTCATTTAGGCAATTTGGCTTCTACTGATTTTTATAATTAAAGGTTAAAAGAATTTAAGTCTTTTTGACACTGTAGTGCAAGAGCCAAGTTTAGCCAAGTTCATTTGAAAATCTTTTGAACCCTTGAACAAAAAACAAATAAAAAGCTATCAAAATTGAAGCCAATAAGAATTCAGTGTACAAAGCTCATCGGAAAGCGTCAAGTCGTTCACTCCTGATTGCCCTGATCCCCTGGTTATAATATTTACTGGTCGCACCTATAATTGCCTGATTTAAGGCAGTTTCTATGCCGACGACGGCCGGCGGATTTCATGAAAAATATTTATTGTCCGTTGGGGTCGGTATGGATTAGACGTATTTGTACGTGATACCTCGTTTTGTTTTCTTTCTGGCTGTGTTGTGGAAAACTCTCGTCGTGTTGAAAGGAAAATATGAGCTGGACCATATTAAAGTCTGGTCTTTTATCAGTTCTCGCAATTCCTTTCGTAATGGCAAGCGTTGGTTTGTGTGTTGTGTTTGTTAAGATTTTTATTCTGTAAAAAATCTTTAAGTTACCTTTTCTTAACTGCGTTTTATTATCGTAAATGGTGATCTCTAAAGTACCATTTACAATGGTTACCTTTGAGAGTTGCACTATCTACTCTACAATCAATCTTGCAGACACCTCAAGATATCAAAACGCTATCCATCTGTCCGGAGTGGATTTACACTATCCAAGGCATTTGTTCCCTTGATTATTCACCCTTTTCACTGCCCGCATTTCCTGCCCGCCTGGTAGCTGCAGGACGTGTCGATTACAAATCTTACAAGATTTACTGGATCTTGTTGGGCATAAACAAAGTATTTGCAGTTGGGAAACAATTTTGCAAAGGGACAAAGCCGAGGTTTACGGCTAGGATCAGTATTGTTGAGTTTTGGTATTTATGTTATCAAATATTTTGCGATGCGTCTTCCGTCTATGCTCCATAACAAATTACTCTCTTAATCTAAAAGAACAAGAACCAAATTTTTAGGAAAAATTCTTAATAACTGAACTAGAAAATATCACATTTCCCATACATCTCCAAGGCTTTCCTTTCTATCTTCACCAAACACCAAAACAGTTGTTTGCGTCCACCCACAAACCGGGGACAAGAAAAACAAGATTTTTGAGGGCGCCACTGTGCTCTAGTTCAGATCAGCTGTTTTGTTTATGTTTTAAATAAATTAGTAATTGCAATTTTTACCGAGTTAGTTCGTTGATTAACAATTATTAAGTGCTAACTGCAGTGCATAAGTGTTGGCAACGGTTATAACACAGTTCTGGTGGATAAATCTTCGTATGAAACTTTTTGGCATACAGTGGCTAATTTCTTGTGAGTTCGTTGGGAGAATTAAGCCTAAGCAATTTTGAGCTGGGCAGGTGGAGAATCTGTTATTACCGGTTGGGTGGTGTTAACAGTGTGAAGTGACTGCCAGTGAAAAATAACCTACAAAACTGTTGAAGTGTTGACCAAAGATCCATGATAGTGTTATATTAAACATAATAATCATCATAACAACATGTACCCACTTTTATTCCTGTATTGGTAGGACATCTTCGGGTATTCGTCAGTACTACGTTATTAGCGCATTTTTCAAATCGAAGTAATCCTTGCGCATAACTAGTGGGTAGTGGCACTCCAAGAAGTTTCATCATTTACTTAAAGATGGCGCTGATGGTATAATTATGTGCGTATGCGCAGTTGTATGCGCATGTGCGTGTGACGGATGAACTTACACTCTTCGGTGCGTGTGTTTGAAGAAGCTGACAATTTCATCATTAAATTCGACGGTTGATTTGGTCTATCGGTAGCGGTAGCTGCCAGCGTTCGTGGACGATAGTGTTCGAGCCTGTATGTAACCGAACTTGATTAAGGCCTTTTACTTTATTTATTTTTTATAGATGTGCAAATTCGCTTTTAATATTTATTTTAATTTTGGATTTTATTAGGAACAGGTTTATATCTTTTTGACATTATTTTAATTTGCTGACTTACCTGTCTTATAATTGCTTTTTCTGGTTTTTTTTTTTTTTATGTTTTAATTTAGGTGCATTGTTGTAGGTCAGTTTTTATACATTTGTTGACTTTTTTGATAAAATTATTAGTTTGTTGACATGAGTTATATTATGTCCTATTTGTAATTTGTGTATTTTTATTAACTTACGAATTAAAATTAAAAGAACTAAATTTCAATTATTTGTTTTGCTAATGCATGTTTATTTTATGTTAAGATACATATATTTTTAAGACGAAACTTAATTGTGGATGAGAATTTACAATAATATTATTTATGTTTTAGTGTTTCTTTTTTGTTTTCTCAATGAGTACCCAATCAAGGGCAGCCTGTCCCCACTGTCCAGACTCCACGAAACAATATGTGGTACCAAGAGGACTCAATGTGCATATCTCGTATAAGCACAGGGACGTACTTTCACAGCCTTTGCCGCCTCCTCCGTCGTCTTCCGCTGACCTTCCCCAGCCGGATTCATTAGCAAATTTGCGTAGTTTACCTTCACTCAAAAGTAAAGTGCGCGTGCTAAAGCACATTCCAAAGGGAGCTAGAAGCTTGGTAGCGGAGAGACTGAAATCAGTCATTGACAACTGTCTGCAGTCCAATAGTGTGGAAGATTGGTATTCTTTGTTGTCTTTTTCTTTTAAATATCTTGGGGTGCCTGACCCGGCAGACCCTCGTTCCCTAACATCAAAAATTAAGGACAGGGTGGTTAATGAGGGGGAGGATATTTACACCGACGATCGTGTCTTTCGGAGTCGTTCGCTTGCTCAGCGTATAGAGTCTAAAGTGCATGAGGGGGACTTGAGGGGCGCTGTGCGCTTACTAGTGTCAGATGGCTCTATGGCGCCTCATAATGATGACACGCTAGGCGCACTCCGGGATAAACACCCGCAGCCCTTTCGTCCTATTTCGCTTCCTCAGGCGCCAAGTTTACTGGACCCTGTTTTGACTGTGACACGAGATGACGTTTTTGAGGCAATAACTTCTTTTTACAGTGGTTCAGCGGGTGGGCTTGATGGTCTTCGTCCGCAGCACTTAAAGGAGCTTATTTCTCCTACTGCTGGTGACGGTTCGGTAAAGCTTCTTGAGTCCCTTACTAGACTGTGCAATTTCCTGCTGAGTGGCAGGTTGAATGTTGGGGTCTGCCCTTTTTTATATGGTGGCAGTTTGTGTGCCCTTAGTAAAAAGGATGGCGGTGTTCGTCCCATTGCGGTTGGCAGCGTTTTGCGCCGGTTAGTGGCCAAGCTAGGCTGTCGAGCGGTGAAGGATGAATTATCTACTTACCTTCACCCCCATCAGCTAGGCTTTGGAACTGCTTTGGGCTGCGAGGCTGCCATTCATGCTACTCGCGCTTTTGCTATGAGTAGCGACGGTAGTGACAATGTAATTGTTAAGTTGGATGTGAAAAATGCTTTCAACTGTGTAGAGAGAGATAAAATATTGATGGAAGTAAAAGAACGGATTCCGGTTTTGTATCCTTTTCTCTACCAGTGTTACAGTGCTCCTAGTTTTCTTTTTTATGGTGAGGATTCCATAACTTCGGAGGTCGGTGCCCAGCAGGGAGACCCGTTAGGCCCACTCATATTTAGTTTGGCCATTCATAAGGTGATAACCGAAATAAAATCACCTTTAAATCTGTGGTATTTAGATGATGGAACGATAGGAGGCGACGCTGTTGCGGTAGAGGAGGACTTGAAAGTGTTATTTCCGAAGTTAAAAGAGGTTGGTTTGGACATTAATTCAAACAAATGTGAGATCTATTTTTTCAACAGTGCCAACGCTCCCATTTTGCTTCCTAAGTTTGAGGTTTTGGCACCCGGAATTAAGGTTGTGAAGGGGGATAGTTTTTTCCTTCTAGGCTCGCCAATTTTCGTTAGCGGTGTCCCAGCAACGCTCGAAGCCAAAAAGATGGAGCTTTCAACCATTCATGTCAAATTGAAAGACATTTCAGCACACGTGGCGCTTATTCTTTTGCGGAGCTGCTTTTCAATGCCGAAATTGACTTATACCGTAAGAACATCCCCTACTTGGTTATTTCCTCAGGAGGTTGCTTTGTTGGACGGGTTATTAAAGGAGACACTTGAAGGCATCCTTAATGTCAGCATGGATGAAAGGCAGTGGTGTCAGGCTGGCTTACCTGTTCGTCACGGAGGTTTAGGGGTGCGTCGTGTGGAGGGGGTTGGCCTTCCGGCTTTTTTGGCTTCTGCACATGGGGTGGTGGGCCTGGTCACTCAGATTTTATCTTTTAATGGTGACGAGGTTGCTATCCCGTTCGTTACTGAGGCCATGTCTGCCTGGGAGGTCTTATGTCCGGGAGAAGCACTTCCGGAGGACCGTTGTCGTCAGAAAACCTGGGATGACATCTATTCAAGGGTGACTCTGAATCTTCTATTGGATGATGCGTCGGACTTGGATTCGGCTCGTCTGAAAGCTTCAGTTTGTCCAGAGTCAGGGGCGTGGCTACACGCGCTGCCTTCCCCTCAACTAGGTACTTTCTTGGATGATGACTCGCTGAGGGTAGCTGCCGCATTGCGTCTTGGCAGTACTATATGTGAGCCACATGAGTGTGTTTGTGGTTCAAGGGTTGAGGCGAACGGGCTTCATGGCCTAAGCTGTGTCCGGTCAGCGGGACGTTTGTCTAGGCACCATGCATTAAATGATTTAATTCACCGCGCCCTTGTTTCCGCAGGCATACCATGTGTGTTGGAACCCTCGGGTCTTTCAAGATCCGATGGTAAGCGCCCTGATGGTCTCACTTTGATTCCGTGGGAGAGAGGTCGGTGTCTCCTTTGGGATTCTACGTGCTGCTGCACGTTTGCGGCCTGCCATTTGTCAGGGACAAAACGGACCGCGGGATGTGCGGCCGAATCTTCTGCTAGGCTAAAGCATAGCAAGTACGCTTGCCTGAAGCCGTCTTACATGTTTGTTCCCGTGGCGGTGGAGACTACAGGCGTTTGGGGGTCCGAGGCCAAAAAGTTTATAGCGGAGATAGGTCGACGGTTGCGGGAAAAAGGTTTTGATCCTCGCTCGGGTTCGTATCTTGCCCAAAGGTTGTCTATAACAATTCAGCGGGATAATGCTGCAAGTATTTTAGGCACCTTCGGACGGGGTATGGCCCGGGGAGGGCTACTTGATTGAATTTGACGACGCATGTTGCTGAAAGTAAGCATTGTTATTTTTGACGAAGCATGTGGCTGAAACGTATTATTGTCACAGGTTTTGACGAAGCTTGTTGCTGATTTGTTCTGTATTTTTAGAATAATGTCTGACGATGCCTGTTGCGGATTAGCCTTTGTTTGAATTTTTTATAATCCAATAAATTTATTTTGACAGAAAAACAAGTTAGCAGTAATGAGTTATGTGACCACCAGCGTTTTGCTGCTGTCCTAGTTTAGCCTGGAGGATTATTTACTGTGACTTTCGCTTTTTCAGGATTTTGATAAATCTTTTGTCGTCACTTACAACTATAAAGATCGGCACAAAAAAAGAATATACTTTGACGATTTTTAAATCCTGAAACTTTCTAGCACATAAATCAAATTCCTTATCAGCCGTCGAAAAAGCTCCAGAACGGCAGAATCTTTAAATGCCAGTAGCGATTTATCAAGTTTAGGGCTCCAGAAGTGCAGCCCTTCGCAGGCGTCGTCGGAGCCTCCGAGGGCGGCTGACCGAGGGCTATCTCGGGGCGGCTTTATGAAAACTAATGCCTTCATTTGCCGTCGAGCCGACCGCCGATAAGCTATGTCACCCTGGTACCCGGATTACGATTTCGGGATTTACCCGGACGGGATGACCTGATAAAAGTTTTCGGGACTGTTTTGAGTCGTGTTCGTAATTTTAATGTAGCGGGATTGGACGTTTTCATTATTGTAAATAGAAGTTTATCCTATGACCACATGGGTTAACAAGGTAAAACTAGTTCTAATACTCTGTGGTAAAAGATAGTAATCCTAATGAAGAAACCCTTAGAGCTGGCAATGTTAACTTTTCTCCGCAAACAGCACTACAATTTTGCACCGGAGTACGGCGCTCATATTTACCAAACTAAACACGGGGGCCTCAGGGGCAAGTCGGGCGATCCGAATTAAACCTTAATTAGGGAAAAACGGGATTTATTGCTCCCGGTAATACCTCACTTTCGCCCACCTGCCCCGAACCAACAAGATTGCGTAACTAATAATATTGCGAACGTTTGTTTGGATTTGCTTTTAAGTACTTGGCTGGTTTTTACGTAATTTGTTTTAGAAGCAGTACTGGATTTGCGGTGTGAAGGATTTTGGCCCTTTAGTTCAGAAGAACATGTGTTTTATCTACACACTACACAGTTTATTATAGAGGTATTGTCAATGAAACTGACAAATGCCTCCTCAAAAAATTATTCAAAAACAGAAGTAGTTGCTATTCAATGCCGTGTAATATGAAAAGAGCAGAAATGAAAGAAATTCTATCTGACAAATAACTTTTTGCGCTTAAAACGCACAATGTTACGCGGCTAAACTTGAAAGGTAACCTCCTTAATGTCACCTGTATTACTCTTTCCATTTATATTTGGTCGTTGAACTGATCTGTCAAACTTATCAATCAGTAAGCTACAGACAGATTTGAAGTTGTGCTTTATCTTGTAGCTTCTTACTACGGCGTAGCATCTTCGTAGCAAAGGAACTTATAGGTTTTTTTATATTGACATTGTAGGTAATATTGTTTTTTAAAAGATCTTTTTTATGAATACTGTTCATATTTTAATTGTTTAAATTAGTCCCTAAGATAGTCATTTTCATTAGTTTTTTGAGTCTTCTCTTCGTACATTACGTGTATCACAGACTAATGAACTCGCGTGAGTGACAGCGCATGACATTTCAGTGCTCTGTGAATTGTATGTACTCAAGTATAAGCAAAATGTCATCTCACAAACACATGAGAAATTTCTCAAACGCTCGAGAATTTCAATATCGCACGACTTCAACTCAAGTATCTAGCAAGTTACATTCCCGAATTCTTGAAGCCCTGGTACAACACGGTAAATTATAAATTCTCACTCCGCCGTCCCGGTAAGAATTCACGGAATTCCCTGGTATTACAGTTGGCGGAATTCTTACTTCTTACCCTCGTCGTTATTTAATTCGCCTTCAAGGTAATTAAAATCCAAAAACTTGGCCCTAATTAAATTTTATACTCTCCGGTGCTGGTACTTGGGCGTCGCTGCGACATTTTAAAATTGGCTTTTGTGGGTAAAGACTAAATTAAGGTCAAATTAAGTAATTTACACATACATTTCATCAGGTTCTTTGTCAATAAAGATATTAATTTTCATTTCAACATATTATACGTAATTCATCATAGGCCGTCATAAAAAAGTGAAGAATTAGAGTTTTTATTTTCTACAACTCTTCCCTAGTCGCTGGATAGGTGGCGCTGTATTTGGTACGTTAACGTAAGGAACGGAACGTCACATATTTTTTAGTTTTTTTCACTTGGATGTATGAGATCGTAAATCGAAATGTACTATACTCTCACATCACAAAAATATGAACTTTCTTGGATTTTCCCGGATATTAACGAAAACTACAACAAAAACAAACGAGGATAGATTTGGGAAAATCGATTTTTTTTCATACCTTTTGGTATTGGCAGCTAGTAACGTAGTAACCTCAACTATTATTTTTTTAATTCTCAAAAAGTAAACTCCCTATTATTGGTGAATTTATTTACACTATATTATTATTCCCCTATGCCTGTCAAGGTGTTTCTGAATTCCCCCGAATTCCGACTTGCACTCTAACATACCCCCCTCTCTTTCTGTCGGACGTGTCGCGCAGGCCAAATTACCTTTTTAACTTTTCCTATTTAGGGAAAAGCGGGAAAAGCCGGGCTCCCACAGTAATAATCACAGATATAGCGACATCAGAACCAGTAAGTCCCAAATTGTCATATTGTTATTAGTGGAACGGATTATCGTAAAAAAATATGATCATTGGCAGAGGACTTAGCGTAATTTATACAGTTTTTGAATCAATCTATTTTTATATGACTTGGTTACTTTAAAGGGTATATTATTGATAGTATTTTGTTCTTATGTAGAGTCACAAAATAATTAAATATGATCTTCTCCTTCTTTTTTTTGTTGTCCAATAACTCGATGAACCCTGGTGTCCTGGTGTGATGAACCTGAACTTTTTCAACCGCCTTCTACCAGTAGTAGGCCTCTGACATGGTTGTGTAACGACCGCCGTCAAAGGAATCATAGACAGCAACTGGGACCGACGGCTTAACGTGCCCTCCGAAGCACGGAACTAACAGTCTTTTCAGATAATCAGGTGGTTCAGCCTGCAATTTCCTAACCAGACTGGGAACGAATTCACAAAGTGATAAATATCAACTATTGTAAAGTGTCCCACCGAGAATCGAACCCGGAACCTGTGCGTTGCAACCAGTCGCACTACCAATGCGCCATATCGGCCGTCGATTATTAAATATGTTTGAAACTTTGAAACAAATCAATAAAAACATTTCAATAATGAAATTCATCATCATGCGGCCAAAATTCCAAAACACCCTCTCAAAAACAGATACATTAGCACAAGCAGCATAAGTTTATAATAGCTGAACCCTTGAGGGTACTAGGGTGACAGAACTTAATACTGAAATCTTATTACAATTAGCTAGATTTGCATATAGAAGTCATTTATCAGGCGCATGTGCAGTGATGCATTTTTGTGTCATTTTCGTTGTGGACAATGCAACGCGCAACGACATGGTATTATGCTATGTGAGAGTTTGATGGCGGGTGAAGAGTGACAGAAAGTTATTATAGGACTCAGTATTAGTAAAATGGATATGAATTTCAATTGAATTTGAAATTGAAATTCTTTATTCAATGTAGGATAGTATTATCATATCACTTATTGACGCCATAAACCGTCATTGTAAAAAAAGAAATTTGTATCACACAATTTTCTTTTTTTATAACAATTTTGTAATGTCCTAATAGAGGTAGAAAACCAGCTCGGCCTTTAAAAGACTATTAAAAAAACTTAAAATCTTCAACTAAAAACAATCATTATTATCATCACAATAAATCAATTTTAAACGGATTTAAGTTGTGTTTATTTTGGATTTTACAATTCCAACGTTTCGAGTTCTTTACAGAGTTCGTGGTCACGGATGACACGCCATTATTTAGAGTTAAAACTATTATTGTTCTACCGCCATCTGTCTAAATTCTAAATAAGAATTTAATAGCACCTTACATACTTTAGTATTTTTTATTACCGGGCCTCAAATGCAGGGTGTAAGGGATAGCCCTCCAGGACAGTATACTTATTTGTATTATATCATTGTTTTTATTTAGCTATATTATATTAAGGGTATATTTCGGACTATTATTGTTTTTTTTGCACCTACCTGTACTTTCCATATCCCCTAAAATAGACTAGTAGATAGTCACTGGCATTAAGGCCACCAATGTTTACTGTTTTGTGCATAAAGTTTTTTTTTATATTTATTTAAAGAGTTTTGTCAAAATATGACAATCCCACTCCATTGTGCAACACATAGTATAAATCACAAAACAAAAAAGAATAAAGAAATAAACTATACTGATGGTACCCGCAGAAGGTGTATTCGTTTTCTGCTAAGACCTATCAGTAAAACCCTTTATAAATAAATAAATCACTCACTCCTACAAGCTATCCCACCTCAACCGTTGAACCCTTCCCCCGGCGGCGAAATTAACAAATCCAGATCAGTGTTATGATTTATGCACTCCCGTTATCGGCCGCCATTACGCCATTACGCCGCGGAATAAAATAATTCCCACATACAAATGCAAATTCCATTGTGCTACTGTCTCTGCTGCGTTTTGTTGCAACACAAAACAAACATTGTAATTTTACACCGCGTCAAAAATGGCAGGGTGCGTTTTAATATAAAATATTGTATTAACTGCCGTGTGATGCTGGCTTAAAATAGCATCACCCCGTTTCTTTTCCGCGGGTGTCGTAGGAGGCGACTAAGGGACTTGACGGTGTGTATTGCAATTTTAGGCGATGGGCTGACAACCTGTAGGCGATACACAATTTTCCGAATGACCCTCAAATAATTTATAAAACGTGGCGTAAATATCCGTTTTTGCGGCCGTTTACACTCTGCCAACCCCGTAAGGGATTATAGGCGTGATATGTGTGTGTGTAGTATTAACTGCCATGTGATGCCGGCTTAGAATAGCATCACCCCATATATTCCCGCTGGTGTCATAAGAGGCGATCAAAGGACTCTAGGGTTTGATTTGTATTACAATTTGGGCTTCATCTGATAACCTGTCACTACGGTATACACAATTTTCAAAATTACCTTAAAATATTTTTCAAACGTGGCGTAAATAAAATGACTGTTTACGCACTGCCTACTCCGCAGGGGATATAGGCGTGATTTGTGTGTATTGGCATGTGAGAAAGATAGAAAATTTAATACAACAACACATTAAGCTGTTATGTAAAAAACAGCACTTCACTCCATATTCTAAATTTTAATTACACATTCAAAAATACCTCAACAATATTTAAACGCTCGCTCAAAATTGTTATTGCGACAACAAAACGACAATAAAGAGTCCAATTAATAAAAGCCAGACTTAAACAGATCTCCTAAGTGTCGTAAAACTCCGTTTTTATCCCCAAGGGGTTATGGACCCGGGCATTACGACCCGGGGACCCGCGGGTGTCCGAGGGTCCGAAGTTAATGAACTAATCTAGATATTAACAATACATTACGCGCCATGTTTCGTTGTCGTCGCAAGATAGTGGAAGGGTTGAACGCTCTAATTTCAAATGTTGCAAATTAGAATTAGAAATGCCGCAGATTGTGTAACTTGGCTGTAACACTTATTTGACAGTTTTGATTTATAGACAGCGAATAGGCAAGTTATTGCAATTTTGTAATTGTTATTTTATGTGTCTATTTTTCGGCAATTCCACCCCAATGAAACCCCAAACGCTAATCATTTTAGCGGCAATGAGCAGGGTAAAACATCCAAATTACATACAAAATTACGCGAAAAACTAATCGAATCACAAAACAATCGCGCCAATGTCTGGGAACCTCGTGGAAAATTCATAGTGACAGTTAATTTGGAAATGCACCCGTACACCGGGTACCGGGGGCGCAGAAACGCGGGGAGATTACTTATTCACGAGACGTATAACATATTGCTGAAGTAATTGCTCGAATTCAACCTGCGAGCGTGTTATGAACTCCTGGTCCAATAACGAGAAGAGTTGCCTAGTATCTAATTGCTTCTAATCATTTAATGGCGCACGCGAGAGCAACCGCCAAGTTTTGTTTCTAATCTATGTATATTTTATGTGAATTTTATTAATGTGATGTTTTTTGTTCCAGGTTTATCAACGCGAGACGTAGGATAGTGCAGCCAATGATAGACCAATCAAATAGAGCAGGTAACATTTTTCTCGTACATCTATTATTTCGATATTGTGACCCCTAAAACCGACTCTTATGAAATTTTAACGAATTCAAGAGCACTCTAGAGTATTCCTTCTTTTCCAATAAGTATCACTTAAACTCGAGCAACCCTTTGTTAAACTGACCGTCGATAGGCATTGCGCTCACGTGTGGACGCTTCGAATTCGGCACGTCCGAACGACTTTGAAGTCCGAAATTGAGTTTGGCTGACCACAAAGTGTGCCTCGTACCTCGTAGAAGGTTCATACAGTATGCAGGCGGCCGCATGCACCTGAGTAACGGGCGGGCCGTCCCTCGAGATCTTTCGAGAGCTTTTAACGCTGACCATCGGAGTTATGTGCTCCTAGTACCTCGCCAGCTGCGACCTGCAAGTAATGACTGCGCTAGAAGAAAATTTAGCGCTTGTTTACGTGCTCTCTTGAACATAAAGTGTAGTTTTAAAATGTGTGTTTATTTTTCTAAGTGCACGCTATTGATATTGTACAGTTTTGCGAGAACTTGCCAAGTTGTTTTGCTTTGGCGACGATGTTGAACCTTGAAATGAAGAGTGGACTTTTCAGATTGTTTGTCACAAATGCCACAAACAATGTATCTTCTACTCCTTAGCATCAGAAAGTACTATGTTAAACTATTCTTTGTTATTTCAAAGTCAATTAGATTGGTCGAACATTCTCCTGACAAAAGGAAACAGGACAAATAATTTGGCCAAACTGCAGCTAAGCAAAAACGACCGGACCACGAACACATAAAATGAGAAAGTGGGACAAAAACGCGGAATTCCTGACGAGGCACATTTTTTGTCCCTCCGACAATATGGAATAGAATTACAAACGACCAATTCTATTTTTACTTTGTAATTGTAGCACACAGTCCATAAAACGTCCCCGGCGTAGCTAACAAAAATTCCTGGCTGGAAAAAAGGAGGTTGGAGAAAAAGGGCTTACTTTTGCGAAGCGGGAACGCAAGAAGGGTAAAAAAGAATAATGTCCGAATTCGTTGACCCGTCCCGGGCTATCCATCACCGCCCCTCGCCTATCGCCGATGTATGCTCGCCTGGTGCCTTTATCTAGATGTGTGGATGTATCCGAGGGCCTACGCCGGATTAGAAACGCTATTTTGTCTGTCTGTAATTTCGTGAATAAATAAAGCGAGAGCGAAAAACTTCGAGGACATGTCGTGTTCAACTTGCTCAATCGTTTGTATATTTTACGTCCTGTGATCCGCTGAAAAATGTCCTTTTGAATCTCCATATATTATTAACATTTAAAAATACCACCTGCAGAGGTGTGATGAGTAGAGTACACGAATTAATCCTCTCACGGAGCTGTATAAACGATCGCTGGAACGTTCGATGGGCGAACGAATTGTAATTTACAGGCTGGCACGTTAATGGCGTCGCATCAGAGTGCAATTTATGCCCTTATAATAAATTCATTAGCTCTGTTACACGGCGTTGTGTATATGGCCGACGACCACTGACAACGTTATGTCCTCCTGGTATGCGTAGTTGCGATGTATTAATACATCGATGACCATTATCGGTAAAGTAATATGTATGATGATAAGCTGGATAAGTAGACATGTTCTTTATGTGACATAAAAGCAGAAAAAACTAAAGAACTTGCCGAATACGTTACATAATAAAGATGTCTAGAACTTCCATGTCTTGCATAATAATATAAAGTTTGATCAATTTACGTATGATGCAAAGAAATGTCATTTCAAAGTAGGCGTAATAACGTCAATATTAGTTCACCGCAAAAAGTCCCAACTGGGTAACAGATAGCTCTGAATAACGCAAGACGGCATAATTGGTAATTGTGATTGACAGGCCATCTCTCATATCACAAGGCGGGCCCTTAATGAGAACAAAAAGCGATTGACTCGTTACGAATTTCGATAAGAGACGCTTTGCCAAAAACGGAATAGGGGCGAGAGGCACGCGGGAAGAATACATAAGCGCGCGGCCGCAATAATATAGTGATTGGAAAAGCGCCTTTTGGCTTGACCACAGGAAATGCGGTGGCCATTTTCTTTAGTCCATTGCCAAAACAATTTTCCATCTATCCTTCCACCCTCCGGTTTTTCCATTTTCCGTCGTCGGCAAACTTGGCGGCGCCTGCATCCGCTCCGCCGAGGGAATTTAGAATTCTCTGTTTTATGTTGTCGACTGCTTTAAAGTTGAGCTAACTCCGCCAGAATTTTGACGCCCTGGTACTTTAGGAGATTGCACCGATGGATATTTCTGAATATACGAACGAGTTTGCTGCACTTTTTGCTAACTTCAGTGGCTGTTGCAATTTTAATGTATGCTAAATTTTTGGTCTATACATTTAGGCTATTACTTTAAAGCTAATAAAGTTTCGACATGACATCAGAGCTTAAACTTTTAGGTCAAAGACAAAACTATCTACAATGCCAAAACTCTACGTGATACTTTTCTTAAACTGCAGATTACAACAGATTTATTACAAACCTCTGCGTTTGCTTTTATCTCGGAATTTAGTCATAATATGATTAATTGGCTATCTCCCTCTGTCTTTTGAACAATATAGCGATCAAGGCCGCGTCCTGAGATCGCCCATCGCCACTAAATCATAGTTTCCTGGTAGTTTCCTGGAGACTCCGCCCCGGGCCGCAGGGGCTCCTTTATTGCTTCCTGTGCTGCTGTCCTGGTACACGGCCCACGCTTCACCGGAGGCACTGTCTCGAAGAACTAGGGGTGCAGACAATAATGGCAAATCGATTGGCAATAAACGGGTACTTGGCGTAACCACTACCGTGCGTTCAATGTGTCTTATAGATTCTGCACAAAAATAGCACTGAATGTATCCTTAATGTATATCAGACCTTGGATAGGTGTTTCCTTTCTATTATTATTACGGTTTGGGAAACTTTTATGCGCACGGTTGAAAAAAGCCCAAGTTAGAAAACTTCCCATCCTGCCACAAAACTGCTTTTGTTAAACTTTGTCATCGCCTCAAATGACGGAAATTATTTTTAAAACTTTTATTGTGAACGCTGACAAATTTTATTGTGTTAGCAAAGTTTCTAACTGTTATTTGCTTTGACTAAGTTTTCGTGAAACGCCACGATTTTGCGGCAATTATTGTCTGTTGGGAACTTATATCGTTTTTGACAAAAGCTAATATTACAACAAAAAAAATATTTACGTTTATTTCCCGTTTACCTACACAAAAAGGAAATCATTAGTTAATGTGCATTGGTCACCCTACATTCTAATTTATAATTGGTACACAGCGCCAAGTTTTTAAAAGTGACCAAATTCAAATCGCTCTTACTCATTACAAACTATCATCTAAACCTATTCAATTTTGAAATTCGAATTCGAACACAAAAACCGAAGACATTAGCCGACTCTCGTGTTTGTCTCTCCGTGAGCAATGGCGCGTGGCCCATAAAGAGGCAGTAGGAAATCGGCGTCTGTAATGGACGAAAACCATTACTTTCGATTGATAATCCCTTAGACGCATGGCGTTCGGAAGCCATAACAGTTTTGTGGTAAAATTGAGCGAATTCACAACGTTACGATACTTTCTATGAGGGATTTGGAAAGTGCCGGTTTAAGTAGTTTAAAGGTAGGGTCATGAACTATTTTTATGTGCGTACTCGCCATTTCAATGGTGAATTCAAGTGTGTTATGTAAAAGAGGATGTTTATGCAGTCAAATCAAATCTTGAGGGTTGCTCTGGTTTTGCGGTTATAAAAATGTCATAACATTTCTTCGTCTGGTTAATTTTTTTATTTTTTAGTTTGTTTATTTGTAGCGTGCTTTCGCTTTGATATCCATTATTTACTTTATAATATGTTGCAAAAAACATACTTATTATGTTTTATGAATGTAAACGAAATGGTCAAGTCTCACAAATAACGAAACTTATTTTTTTATTTATAAAGATTCAGCTTCAGATGTCTATTTGCCCAGAAAATGGTACAGTATTGCAGATGATAGGCTTGAAATTAAGTTCTTCATTTTCAGTCACGTAAATCGTAACATGCAAATAAAATAAAAAATAAAAATCATTTTATAAATATCAAATCAATCATCAATTACCTACATGTCATAAAGAAACACATCATAAACCAATGAGTGGCATTATTCCAACTTTAGTTTGCGACTCTTATCTTAAATTAGAATGGCGGGCCATGTAGACAAAGACAGAGTTGACCATTGAACAACCAAACTCGAAAGACCTACAGCTTATCTCCTTCAAACCAACTTACCTACACCACGAACAACATCTAGCATAATTAACCGTACAGTGTTCTACCCTGCAGTGTTCCCCCACGCTGGGCCGAGCGGCGCGTACAGCCCCGAGGCGACCATGGGCTACATGATGGACGGTCAGCAGATGATGCACCGGCCCCCGGCAGACCCGGCCTTCCACCAGGGCTACCATTACCCGGCCGAGTATTACGGACACCATCTCTAATACCCAGCTCTTGTACATGTAAGTATCGATTGATTTATCTATCAAACAATGGAAATTAAATTTTTAGGTTAGAATTATTGCAAAGTGCTCGTCAAATGATAATAATAAAACTAAGTTTAAAATATTAATTAATAGAAAACAATGTCAGTAATGTCATCACGAACACATAATGCAAGTTTTCATTGCTTAGTCCTCATGTGCAAACTTGGCAATCACACTACAGTGCTAAATCCTGAAGGTAATTCGTCTTCGTAAAGCCGAAGTTACGAAATAGTGCCGTTTGGAATACCATCACCCATCATTTTACCCGTGGGTGTTGTCAAAAGCGACTAACGGATAATAATCCAGAGACCGAGATGCAGCATTTCCTATGAATGTAACATCTTGCACTGCGCTTGCCAATCCGCCTGCCAAGCGTAATGAGTATGGCAATACCCCCACTATGGTGAGGCTCATATCTAGTAGTGGACTGTTGTGGTCGTTAATGCATGTAAAGAAAGAAGTACTCTAGCCCTATAACATATTCCATGAAAGTTCATTATTTTATGACTGTGCGACTAATAACTTTAATTTCTATTATTTTCAGATATGAATAACAGAGTCATCGCCCGGCTCGGCACTCGCTGAGGCCGGCTGATAGCACGAGAGTAAAGGCTCCAACACACACTGGCGACACGCCGCCGCGCCGCGCCGACAACGCAGCGTCCCCGCAGCGGCACCGCAGCGACGCCGCACGCGCCGCGGCCGCGCGACTCGAACAAACAGGAGAACGATACTAACATGTACATAACGCGACATTTTGTAATATTTGAAACAGTATACGATCTCCTAAAATAAGATTTAAAGTCAACTTAAATGTTTAAATTAAATGTAAATTTACGCGAAGTGACACTTGAACTCTGTATTATATCTGGTGCAATCACCTCCTAATTATAAATGAACAGTTTTATCATTTTTGAAACAATAGGAGCAAAGTTGATGAATGTAACAATAAAAAAACGGTTTGATAGTTATCGTATAAATATTTATAGCTAATTGTGTATTGTTATTACGTACATATAAATAAATAATTGAATAGTTGTAAGTTGTAACTATCACTGGAAGTACTAGGGGCTGATAGGACAGAAAATAGAATACAAAAGAATTTGTAAAGATTTGTGTAAGGTTATTTTAATACAACTTTTGAAACACTTTTTGTTTTAAAAGGATCAATATGAACAGACAAGATTATATGTCGCATTTTACATCCAGGGGCACGGTAGTGCTTCGGCAAGTTCTCTTAAAAGGAGCCCTGTGTTGGTTCAATTGATACTTTGAAACCTCGTCTGTTCATATAGATCCCAATTTTCAATGCCATGTTCGTATAACTTCACCATTGCGTTTGAAACGTTTTCTATTGCCTAAGTAATTTATTCAAACAATTAAATGTCAAGCTTTTATCGTACTTCTAGATGAACGTCAATTTCATGGATTCTAAGTTTTATTGTCCGTAGTTTTGTGTTACAGGTGATTAAACATATCTTCGAATATAACAGGGCTTGTGATGTTAGTATAAAAGTTGCTAAGTACGATTTTCAGGAAGAAAACGCGGCTATTTTGAGCTGAAACTATCAAACATTTTAACATAAGTTGACTAAATACTTATCAAAAGAAACTCGTGCTTAGAAACTTTTTTATTTATTTCATAAACCTCTTTATTTATATTTAAAATAATAATGATATTAAGAAGCGGATATCATTGTTTCACCTTGCCTTGGTGTTCAATAAAGTAGCACAATTGTAACCGATGTATACGACGAAAATGATATTTTACGATGTTAAAAGAGATTTAAGGTCTATTTTGACTTGATACCTGACGTTATTTGCCTTCTATGTTACCAGGAGACCATACGTTATAAATTAAATGTATGAAGGGCTATAGTTGTGTAGAAAATAAATAGCAAACTAACACGAATTGCTAACGTAAAACAGTACGAAAAACAAAAAAATACGTAGTCCTTCATTCACAACATTAGCGAAACATTATCATGTGATTTTCATGACTGAATAAATTTTGAGCTTTTTCTAATGTACCTCTTAACTCAGTTGTATTTCGTGGAGAACACAATTTGTTACACTGTATTTGGCACTGTGCTTCACTCAAATAAGTTACAAAAGGCACGTTAGTCAAACTTGGCAAGTACACTACTGTGTCACTAATGTAAATCTGAGTTTGTCAAGTAAAGTGCTGCCAAAATTACGTTTGTCAATAGATAATACCTGTAAGTTAGTAACAAAATGTACAGCACTTTGTATACCATACCTAGAACAAACATACAGGGTGTAAGAGACAGCCCTCAAAATTTTGTGGGGTGCATTCAGACCATGAAACTGAACAACTTCCCATGGTAATTTTTTTGGTCGTTTCCTGACATATGTTCCTACGGGAAAGTTGTTCAGTTTCTTGGTCTGCATGCACCCTACTAGTATTCGGAGAGTTGTCCCTTACACCCCCGTATTTATCAACTGTTTAAGAACAAAGTAAGTAATATCTCTATGAAATTATACAATTAACAGTTGATAGAATTCTAATATTATTTTCAGAATTCTAAATTTTGAATCCTTTAAATATTTAATCTCCATGAGAAATACGTTGAACGTAATGCATAGCGCATTACTGCCTTAGCCATGTATACGAGTGGAAAATGTCATATTGGTCCTACGTATTTGGTCCTACTATAAGCGAGGTAGGTTAACCGAAGACAAGCTTTATTATAGACTATACCAGCATTCGCGGTACAGCTGATTTGTAAAAACGTGGCCAAGTTCTGAATCATACTCGAATTTTTATCAGTTTTTTTACTTTTTACTTTATAAGTACTTATTAGTAATTATGATTCAAGCAAAGTTTAAGGAAAAGGCATCGATGCCTAGAAACCTGAGATATACGAGATTGGGGGCCAAGAATACGACGTTCATAGTGAAAACTGGTTATAATAATAATTGTCTAAATAGAGCTGGCTCTAGTATACGATACAAAAGTATACGAATCGAATTTAATTAAAAATAACGTCACGTACATTTCAGCTGCACCGCAACACTATCTAGTGTCTGATTTTAGAAAAGTTTGTTAACTTTTGTAAATATTATCATCAGATTATATATAATTATATAGTGACGTCATTTTACTTTGTATTATACCGTTTCATTTCCAGTGAATTCTCAGTATTAAGGAAACAGTTTCACCCGGCGTTTGTTGATAATTCATTATTGCATTATTATTGTTATTTACGTGGCGTGTAATATATTTTTATTAAGAGGAAAATCTTAAACAGTAGTTGTTAGGTATTAATGTATTAATTGAAGAATTTTATTTTGATTTTTCTCTTTTATTATATATGTATATTATACATAATTTCGAGAGTCATCAAGTAATTGTAAATATAGTAACTATGATCAGGTCGTCCCTCAGCGGGAAATTCAATCAAAGTTCATGAAAAAGTTAATTATATATTTGTATTGTATGATTTGGCGAGGTACATATGATTATAAATATACATAGTGAACTGGTTTATATAATTATATATAGATCCGCGCGCTGACGGGACGGAGACGGGACAGTGTCGGCATTGTGAATGCTACGAATTGTGTAAAAAATATTAAAACCTAAAAAAAATGTGCTTGTTTTATTTTATTGCACTACACAAATACCATCCCTACATAATAACATTTGCAAAACATAAATAAGACTTGGCGGTACAACCACCGTACGCAAAAAGTTAAGTAAAGTTATAACTTATTTATTCTTAAAATTAACACATGAAAATATAAATTCCTTATTTTTCATTTATTAGGTATTATCAGCAGTAACCCGAGTTACCATCTAAGGGATCAACTTATACTGGTACTTCATACAATTATGTAGAAATAACCAGTATAAATTAATCTCTTCTTTTTTAGAAAACTTGCAAAATTTTCTACCGCGAGCAGGATTTGAACCTGTAACTTTCGCTATCTCTTGATCTCTTCTACCTACCCGATAGAGAAGTACCTAACAATTATACAGGGTGTAATTATACTAGTGACCAATAGTGAAACTCAAGACGGGCTAGTGATAAAGAACAACTTTCACTAAGGAACATGGGTCGAAGTATGAAAAATAAATTCGGACCTCTCATACGCTTTGGGTTACTATGATGGTTCAAAATATGTTCATCATATTTCCCTGGGGAAAGTTTTCCTAATTACCAGCCCGTCCTCTTCAGTATCGGTCACTAGTAAAATTTCACCTGATATATTTAAAAACTAACAAAACACACACCAATCAAAATAACTCAAAACTGTTACTCACAGTACAGCTTTATTATCGTAAAAGTCGGAAATATTTGCGCAAAAATAATAGTTTGTGTAAGTTTTCACATTTATTTGCCAACGGGTTTCCGAAGTTCCTAACTTTATCCACTCAGTTTGAGCGATTGCTATGAATATCTTTACTCTGAAGTAACTTAGAATATGCATTGATATAATTTTATTGAGTGAAAATTATGGAGAATAGTTATTTGTATAACAAGAGAGAAAAGATTATTTTTGCTTTGAGTGCTTATTTGAAACTTAAATTCTTTATTCAATGTAGGATAGTATTATCACTTATTGACGTCATGATCCGTCATTGTAAAGATAAGAAATTTGTATAACATAATTTTCTTTCTTTTATAACAATTTGTAATGTCCTAATAGAAACCCGGTTCGGGCGGGGTAAAGAAATATAACTAAAGGCATTGCTTCGGGACTGGCCAGGTTAATCACACGGCAAGTAACATTACGCCACCACCATCAGAGAACGAGATTTGTTTCAAATTGAAGTCAAGATTTTCAAAACGTGTTATTTACATGCGTATAATTAACCGGACCCCCTGAAAAGGAAAAACCCCACAAAAAACCAGCCCAGAAGTGTTCCTACAGCCATTGTTATGATTAGTAATTTAGTATTGGTAAAATGTGATGTTCGAAATTCAAATCACATTTCTCCATTTAGTAAGTTTAAACAACTTTCGCTTACTGGATTTACACCGCAAAACTGTTATTTACAAGCTGAAGAAGCGAAAAAATCTTTACTGAATCGTGATAGTTTTGTACCTTTCATTCGTCGTGTTGCAATCGATCAAAAACAAATATTCATTTATCTTGATGAGTCACTGATTGTTACAATACAAAAAACTACCATACAGCAGCCAATTGGAACGCCAGCAAAATAAAAAGTAATAGGATAGGACATCAGGGCCGGAGAAGATTAGAACACAACACAACCTACGACTTTTTACTAGGAGCACAGAACAAATTAGTTTTGTACTAGGAGTGGAGAACTTAATAAGATTGCACCAAGTTACCAAGGCAGCAGACAGTCCGATCAAAACAAACAAACAAATGTACCAGGACACCAGAAATGCTGAGTACCAACTGTGACAAGCTACCAGGAGAGCACGAACCATCTGGTGGTTGCTACGGCTCCGAGGCTACGGCGTAGCGCGTAGCGGGCGGGGCTCCTAAAATGGCGGACGACATTGAGTAATGGCTAGACGGGACGGGTCCAGTGACGCGTGCCGTAGGGCTGCCACACATTTGATATATATTGACATCATATTGACATGCATAGTAAGTATGTTATATACATGTAATACGACATTTATTCTAAGATGGAAGTTAAGGCTAACTTACTTTGCCTACGAGTAACAAACTAGATTTCTTTAATTGATGGGTGTATGATTTCTGATAGGGTCTCATCATCGCTCATCCAGCGATGAAAAAAGGTATTTCAATATATCTAATCATATGATGATTGTCATGAATGTGATTCAAAAATATTCGGGAAAGTACTATCACTTATGTCATGATCCGTCCTTGTAAAAAAAAGGAATTTATATAACACAGTCTTCTTCTTTTTATAAAATCTTTGCATTGTCCTGACAGAGAACCGGCTCGGACGGCATAAAAACTACATATAAAGGCACTGCCTCGGGGCTGGCCAGGTTCACGGCATGTAACTTTACGCCACCACCACATTTTTTTTAAATTAAAGTCAAGATTTTCAAAAGATGTTATTGACATGCGTGTAATTAAGCGGATTCCCTGAACAGGAAAAAACCTGTCCAGAAGTAAACTTAAAAAAATAGTCCTATGTACCTACTTCCCAGGTGGTTCATTAGGCCAGAATCTAAAGGATCTTTATGTAGTTTGGTAAAAAGAACGATAAATTGAGAGCTTTCTATTTTTGAGGATGCCAAAAGAAGACTGGATTAAAATCTTTTAATAACTCGGTGTCCCACAAGATTTTTTTTAAATCTTCGTTCGATGCTTCAAACCGTAAACCGATTAATAATTTTCGAATACCCAATCCACCAGGGACCGAAGTCTGCTAAATGAAAATCGCTTCAGTTGGATGTAGATAGCGTGTCAGTAGCATCGTTTTGGGCGTTTCGTATTCTGCTAACAGTTTGAAGTATAGAATATCACGGTGATAATAAAATTACAGTTAAGATAATTACAGCCATAAAATTCTGAAAAAAGTATATGTTATTGTCGAGATCTAAGAGATAACATATACCTATCAGTTACACAATAGGACAAACTTTACTTTATAGAAAAAGATCCCAAGTACCCTCTATTTGAAACATTTTTTCAGTAATATGTCTCTAGCTTATATTTTTTGTAATGACTTTAAATTACAACTACAACGGAATGTCTAATTTAAGTATCGTACTTTTTCTAGTACGTTACCTTAATTGGACATTTTAACAGTATTTCTCTAGTTACCATGTTGGAAAAACCGTAAAGTATCGCGAGAATTTGAGCGCAAAATTAGTGTCTGTTTCTCTCTGACGCAGCGCGAATGAAAGGGACAAATTTTTCAGGTGAATCAGGGTTCTTAAGTGTCGCTGGCATTGCAAGGGACGGCTGTCGGTCCCGGTTGCTGTCTATGATTACTTAGACGGCGGTCGTTACACAACCATGTTAGAGGCCTACTAGTGGTAGTAGGCGGTTGAAAAACTCTGACACCAGGGTTCATCGGGTCGTTGGACGACTCGGTGTCCCACACGAAAAAGAAGAAAGAAGATTACTTACTTACTTACTTACTTGCAAGGGTAAAATAATACGAGAAGCCGGCCCCATGTGCCAACCCTATTTTTTTCCTACAACGGAGCACAGTAAGCAACGCGCCGATTGTATCGCTCGCGGATGCTCCGAGCGGCCCATTTGTCAACCTTACCCCCCCTTAACCCCCCCTTCAGCGACAAAAGAAACGTGCACAGATGAAACGTGGATGAAACTAAAGCAGATCAATGAGCATTTTTTTACAGATAGGTATACTTTGCCGTGTATGCCGGCTTAGAATAGCATCACCCCATTACTTTCCCGTGGGTGTCGTAAGAAGCGACTAAGGGTTTCGAGGGTTACATGTGTATTGCAGTTTTAGGCAATAGGCTGATATCCTGGCACTATGGTGATACACAATTTTCTGAATGACCCTCAAATGTTTGTCGGACGTGGCGCAAATGTCAATTTTTCACGGCCATGTACGCTCTGCCTACCGTGCAAAGGATATAGGCGTGATATATGTATGTAGGTATACTCAGTATCAGTAGTCACAATTCACTGTATCACAGTAAGATTGCCTTCCGGTTATGTTTTATTCAATCACAACTGCAAACTCTCGTACAATCACAACTCAAATATAGATTATAATTATAGAACTTGCACTATACCAGAGACGCCTTATACTACGAATAGTAGGCGGTCTAAAACGGCACCTTTGCACAACAAAATAGGAAATTTTACCAGGACGTCCGGAAACTGAAATTGAGTGGAGTCAGCATTTTGTGGCATTTGATCTAAATGTCCGTTTAGTATTTGCACCGCAGATTAGGCTGTTGCCCGGCAGTATTAATGCGTGGCGCGGGGTTCAAATTTTTCACCGCGCGCGGATACTAAGCACAGCGTTGTGGCTTTTGTTGCGTATTCATGTACAGACAGCAGAAGCGAACTCCAGAATCATAAAAAAAAAATAAGAAAAAAATATTTATTTATTTAACCATTTATTGTACACAAAAACATACACAGGAACAATTTACAATGAGACAAGACACAACAGGTTTACTTATTTCTAAAAAGAAATTTCTTACAGCAAACTTACATTAAGTGAAATTCTATAATTCGAGACGCGGATATGACGTGCACAATAGCAAAAAGTACGTATATATACGAATACTACAATACTTAAATACCAATACGTTAAAATACTTATATACCTATTTAACTTAACTTAAGAGATTCTTCCTAAACCTTCTTAAGAATTTGAAAATTATTCGTTGTCCCATAAAGAATAAATACCATTATTGCGGTTATTTGTCACAAATTGATGATGATCATAAATTGTTGTATTTTCAAAAAAAAAATGTTATCTGTAAATGTCAACCTCACTTATACTAATTATAATATCACGGTTTATTCCGTCTTTTATTAAATTTTAATTGACTACGGATAGGCTTAAAAAAGGCACTGCGCTGTGCCCGTACCTTTTTTCCATGCTAGACTTTATTCATAGTCCCCGACATTATTAATCTTCCTCGACATTATTAATCTTCCCCGACATAATTAATCTTCCCCGACATTATTAATCTTCCCCGACATTATTAATCTTCAACGACATTATTCATAGTCCCCGACATTATTCATCTTCCCCGACATTATTCATAATCCCCGACATTATTCATAGTCCCCGACATTATTAATCTTCCCCGACATTATTCATAATCCCCGACATTATTCATAGTCCCCGACATTATAAATCTTCCCCGACATTATTAATAGCTCCCGACATTATTTATAGTTCCCGACATTATACATATTCCCCGACAGTATTCATAGTCCCCGACATTATTAATCTTCCCCGACATTATTAATCATCCCCGACATTATTAATCTTCCCCGACATTATTCATAGTCCCCGACATAATTAATCTTCCCCGACATTATAAATCATCCCCGACATTATTAATCTTCCCCGACATTATTCATAGTCCCCGACATTATTAACCTTCCCCGACATTATTAATCATCCCCGACATTATTAATCTTCCCCGACATTATTCATAGTCCCCGACATTATTAACCTTCAACGACATTATTCATAGTCCCCGACATTATTCAAAGTCCCCGACATTATTCATATACTCCGACCCTATTAATTTTCTCGACATTATTCATCTTCCCCGACCTTATTCATCTTCCCCGACATTATTCGTAGTCCCCTAAATTATTCATAGTCCCCGACATTATTTATAGTCCCCAAAATTATTCATAGTCCCCGACATTATTAATCTTCCCCCACAATATTTATAGTCCCCGATAATAGTCATAGTCCCCGACATTATTCATAGTCCCCGACATTATTCATAGTCCCCGACATAATTCATAGTCCCCAACATTATTCGTAGTCGCCGAAATTATTCATAGTCCCCGACATTATTTTTAGTCCCCAAAATTATTTATAGACCCCGACATTATTAATCTTCCCCTACATTATTTATAGTCCCCGACAATAGTCATAGTCCCCGACATTATTCATAGTCCCCGACATTATTAATCTTTCCCGACATTATTCATAGTTCCCGACATTATTCATAGTCCCCGATATTATTCATTGTCCCCGACATTATTTATCTTCCCCGACATTATTCATAGTTCCCGACATTATTCATCTTCTCGGTCATTTTTCATAGTCCCCGACATTATTAATCTTTCCGACATTATTCATAGTCCCCGACATTATTCATAGTCCCCGACATTATTCATAGTCCTCGACATTATTCATAGTCCCCGACATTATTTATCTTCCCCGACATTATTCATAGTTCCCGACATTATTCATCTTCTCGGTCATTTTTCATAGTCCCCGACATTATTAATCTTTCCGACATTATTCATAGTCCCCGACATTATTCATAGTCCCCGACATTATTCATTGTCCCCGACATTATTCATAGTCCCCGACATTATTCATAGTCACCGACATTATTCATAGTCCCCGACATTATTAATCTTCCCCGACGTTATTCATAGTACCCGACATTATTCATAGTCCCCGATATTATTCATTGTCCCCGACATTATTAATCTTCCCCGACATTATTCATAGTCCCCGACATTATTAATCTTCCCCGACGTTATTCATAGTACCCGACATTATTCATAGTCCCCGATATTATTCATAGTCCCCGACATTATTAATCTTCCCCGACATTATTCATAGTCCCCGACATTATTCATCTTCCCCGACGTTATTCATAGTACCCGACATTATTCATAGTCCCCGATATTATTCATTGTCCCCGACATTATTAATCTTCCCCGACATTATTCATAGTCCCCGACATTATTAATCTTCCCCGACGTTATTCATAGTACCCGACATTATTCATAGTCCCCGATATTATTCATTGTCCCCGACATTATTAATCTTCCCCGACATTATTCATAGTCCCCGACATTATTAATCTTCCCCGACGTTATTCATAGTACCCGACATTATTCATAGTCCCCGATATTATTCATTGTCCCCGACATTATTAATCTTCCCCGACATTATTCATAGTCCCCGACATTATTAATCTTCCCCGACGTTATTCATAGTACCCGACATTATTCATAGTCCCCGATATTATTCATAGTCCCCGACATTATTAATCTTCCCCGACATTATTCATAGTCCCCGACATTATTAATCTTCCCCGACGTTATTCATAGTACCCGACATTATTCATAGTCCCCGATATTATTCATTGTCCCCGACATTATTTATCTTCAACGACATTATTCATAGTCCCCGACATTATTCATCTTCCCCGACATTATTCATAATCCCCGACATTATTCATAGTCCCCGACATTATTAATCTTCCCCGACATTATTCATAATCCCCGACATTATTCATAGTCCCCGACATTATAAATCTTCCCCGACATTATTAATAGCTCCCGACATTATTTATAGTTCCCGACATTATACATATTCCCCGACAGTATTCATAGTCCCCGACATTATTAATCTTCCCCGACATTATTAATCATCCCCGACATTATTAATCTTCCCCGACATTATTCATAGTCCCCGAAATTATTCATAGTCCCCGACATTATTTTTAGTCCCCAAAATTATTTATAGACCCCGACATTATTAATCTTCCCCTACATTATTTATAGTCCCCGACAATAGTCATAGTCCCCGACATTATTCATAGTCCCCGACATTATTAATCTTTCCCGACATTATTCATAGTTCCCGACATTATGCATAGTCCCCGACATTATTTATCTTCCCCGACATTATTCATAGTTCCCGACATTATTCATCTTCTCGGTCATTTTTCATAGTCCCCGACATTATTAATCTTTCCGACATTATTCATAGTCCCCGACATTATTCATAGTCCCCGACATTATTCATAGTCCCCGACATTATTCATAGTCCCCGACATTATTGATCTTCCCCGACATTATTCATAGTCCCCGACATTATTAATCTTCCCCGACATTATTCATAGTCCCCGACATTATTAATCTTCCCCGACGTTATTCATAGTACCCGACATTATTCATAGTCCCCGATATTATTCATTGTCCCCGACATTATTTATCTTCCCTGACATTATTCATAGTTCCCGACATTATTCATCTTCTCGGTCATTATTCATAGTCCCCGACATTATTAATCTTCCCCGACATTATTCATAGTCCCCGATATTATTCATAGTCCCCGACATTATTCATAGTTCCCGACATTATTCATCTTCTCGGTCATTTTTCATAGTCCCCGACATTATTAATCTTTCCGACATTATTCATAGTCCCCGACATTATTCATAGTCCCCGACATTATTCATAGTCCCCGACATTATTCATAGTCCCCGACATTACTAATCTTCCCCGACATTATTCAAAGTCCCCGACATTATTAATCTTTCCCGACATTATTCATAGTCCCCGACATTATTCATAGTCCCCGACATTATTAATCTTCCCCGACATTATTCATAGTCCCCGACATTATTCATCTTTCCGACATTATTCATCTTTCCCGACATTATTCATCTTTCCCGATATTATACATAGTCCCCGACATTATTCATCTTTCCTGACATTATTCATCTTGCCCGGCATTATTCATCTTTCCCGACATTATACATAGTCCCCGACTTCCTTTTGTGTACCTTTAATATTGGAATGTTGTGCTTAGATTTTTATTTCTGCATGTATTTTGTGTTGGAAAATAAATGGTTTGTATTTAAAATGGCATTAAAATACACTTGCGAAATTGGCGGGCAAGGAACGAACTGCGGTAGCCCAGATGGAAGAGGCGTCGCAACTAGTAATGCGAAAGTCGCAGGTTCAAATCCTGTCCGCGCTTGAAAATATTGCAAGTAAAAAAAAAAAAAATTTTATACAGTCCACTGCTAACAAATGTATGAAAATTAAAATGAAATTATTCAATGTAGGATAGTTCACTTATTGACGTTATGGTCTGTCATTGTAAAAAAAAATGCAGAATTTTGTATAACACAATTTTCACTTTTTATTACAATTTTGTATTGTCTTAATAGTAAACCGGCTCGGGTGGAATAAAAAAAATAAAAATAAATGCACTGTCTCGTACAATACTGTGTCGTACAATATGTTTCTGCCGACCGTCCCGCGAACCGCGCGGCGTTTTTCACTACACCGCCACCGCAGGGCCAACGACCAACGCAATGTTTACATACTATAGTCTGGTCAAATGTCACTAGACAACACTATACGCAATGATCTACGGCGACGGTTAGTTGAAACTAGATGTTTTGTTTACTTACTTGCCAAAATGTGAGTATAATAAAACAATTTTAAACCTATTCATGTAAATCTCATCAACTTGGACTCCATTAATCAGTGGAGAAGGGTATGACAAGCCGAACTGAGGTCAAGTTCCTCATGAAACTGAAGAAATTTCCCCATTGTTTATAGGAAATATGAAAAAGGGACCTCCCATAGGAAATTAACCAGCTGATCGGCATTTTTTTGACTTATATTAAACACGTACCTCCATTTTACAACCCATGTTGTAAGTAGCTTGACCTCCTTTTTTTCTTTTTTTTTACTAAGTATGGGTTTGCTCTTGACTCTAGTCTAGGTCATAGGACAGCGACAGAGTCTAAGAGGGAGCGAGCTCACCCAGAAGAAGCCTGTTCACTCTTACTTTGAAGAGATTAGGGTTGTATGCGTTTGGAAACACAGACAGTGTTTCCAAACAGCTTTCGGCTTGTTATACCGTTTTTGTTATTCCCTGTAGTGTGGTAAAATGTCACTAAAAGCAATGATTTTTTGCTCCAATGTTTGTTATATTCAGTTATATTTTACACTAGTGGACCGTCCGAATAAAACTGAACAACTTTTCCCTAAGAAGATATGACAGGAATTGACAAAAAAATACTTATTCCGTGATCATGGCCCATGCCACTGAGTCGAAATATCGGACAATTCAACAAAAAAAATATCGCGGTAAAAACCCTGTTTCAGTATTTTGAGTTAATTTGTGTGACCGCGAAAGTTAAAAACAGTTTATTGACAAAAACAATCTACTTCCTTTACTATGGGAAGTCAATATTTCTTGACGTTTCCTGAGATATATTTCTAGGGTAAATTTGTTCAGTTTTATGGTCTGATTGCACCCTATCAATATTCGAATTGCTGTCTGTATAGTATGGACTACAAAAAATGCCATTCTTCTTCTTCTTTTCGTGTGGTACACCCGATTAACCCTGGTGTCAGAGTTTTTCAACCACCTAAAACTAGTAATGCCATTCAAAAATGAAAATTCATTTCTCTTGGCAGCAAAATTACCTAAATTTGTCAACAATTTCCACAAATGTCCACGGCTTCCCAAAATCCAATGTTTATCTTCTAAACCTTGAAACAAATGAGCCGAGACTGTCTTTCCTACACAATAAACAATGGCCGACGACAATAACAATAATTTCTAAACGAAAACGGAAATTTTGGCGAAAAATCGTTAAAACGCTCTGTCCGGCCGGCCATCACTCGGGCCATTTAACGTGAAATAGTTGCAACCGATGCCACTAGTGCTAAACCGTGGTGCCTTGGTAAGGGACAGTCACTGGCTTGCCAGTATTTCCTTAATTCTATTGGCTCACAAATGATACCACATATTCAACTGTTGGGCACAAGACAGGTTGTACTCAAAACTGGTCAGGGTCAGTTCAAAAGTGTTTAACGAGGAGAAAACTTAAAGCTATATGCCTAAACGCACCAATAAGATGTCACTGAACTTTGATGTTGACACTTTTTCGACCAATTGCAGTAAAAGGCACAGTCAAGAGTGGTGCCATTATACTTCGTTTGTTTTGGAACGGCTAATCAAGTAAACAAACTTTGCATGTAACTGACAGTTGCGAGCTGTAAGTAACATACAAAATTTGTTAATATGATTAGTCATTCCAAAAGTAACCGGAGTATAGTTTTAGTGCGCAGTTTGCTACCTCAACCGATTTCGAGCCACGATAGTGTTATTATTTATTCTTTGCAAGTACTAGCTAAACTGCCAAAACTAAGGACTGATTGACCCAAGTTTCTAGCAAATTCTTAGCAACTAATTGAAATGATAGTGTGTTCGTTTACTTTTTTGTGTGCCAATATGAAGTCTCGAAAAAGATTGAAATAAACCATAGCTATTCTATTAATAACTTACTACTAAAGTAATCAGAATTATCTCACGCAAAATGCAAATCCATTTCTCCAAAAGCATTCAAAAGTCATGTTCGTTACATTTCTGTACGCATGCTATTGAACTCGCGTGTTGAACGTACCAGGCATGCAGACGCGCGGGGAGGTTTTAAAACACGATTTATAGCGGCATCAGAGGTTTAAAGGCCGCCTCACGCTGCGATGACGATGCTCTCCTGGCATCTCCTGGTACCCTGGTAGGCGCATGTCGCGAACGCGCGGCGCAGCGGGGCACCAGCTTTGAACCGACCGGGCGTAGGTTCGACTCCACGGTTTACGATGCTGTATACAGGAGGTTTATGTGTGTGGAAGGTTTGGCAAATTAGTGGTTAATAGGTTTGTTAAAGGTGATTTAGTTCAGTCGTAGTTGTAGGTAACTGTAAAAAGGAATATGTATCTGTAGAGTCCATAATATTAGGGTTTGCCCTCATCACTTGAAAAATCATACATCGAAATGTATCAAAAATTCGTGAGCCGAGATTGAAATACAGATACTGAAGCTTATTTGCAGAATGTCGTTTATAATAAACAGTTCACTGTAGTTACAGATAGAGGTGGCCTCAAGTAAGCTTCAGTATCTATACTTCAAATTCGGCTCGGGGATTTTTGAAAAATTACGGTCATGAATTTAATTAGTGATGAAAGCAGTCTAGCCTAAGGAGACGTCATAAGTTTTTTTTAGGACTGGACTTTGATTTGAGCCCCAGGGCTCTTAAACCGACACAATAATTTGTTACTCACAAGTGTAAATTTGTCTCCACAATGAAGAAATTTTAGTTTTTACTACTACACACACACACACATCAAGCCTTTAATCCCTTGCGGGATAGGCAGAGCGTGAACTGCCGCAAAAAACGGTCATTCACGCCAAGTCTGACAAGTGTTTGAGGGTCATCCGAATATAGTGTAGTGAGAGGTTGTCAGCCCATCGCCTAAAATTGCAATACACACCCTCGAGTCCCTTAGTCGCCTCTTACGACTCCGAAGGGAAGGAAATGGGATAATGCTATTCTAAAACGGCAAACTAAGCTTCAACATGATATTATGATTCCTTCAATATCAAAGAAGATGTTATTCCACCAACTGTCAATTGATCGAACTATACGCTGGCGTCCGCCGCTGGGTCTGCATATCGCCGCCGCTCGGCTGCACGATGACGCGTTCTAATGCTAATTACCTACTTTCGCCCAGCGCAATTTCATGTACGGCCTCTTAAGTGTAGATAAAAATCGTAATTCAGGCATTTCCTTATTTACTTAGTTCTTCACATATATATCGGCAAACTGACGGATGATACGCAAATTTTTAATGAATGAATTACGCACACACTCACATTTCGCGTGTATTTGTGTGCGAGAGAACAATATTTTTCACATTTGACCAATACCCGGGCGAATAAAACAATATTTAACGGTATAATATAACTAAATCAGTAAAAGTTAAATGCAAGGGCTCGCGGACATATCAATTTTGTTTCAAACTTATCTAAATTACGAAATAATTGGTAAAAATCCAAATTTTGCTCACTAACGCCATCTAGTTTGAAAAATTCAGTTTTGTTTCTCCTCGAACCACCTTAAAGCCGTCGTTTTATGCCGTGTGATGCTGGCTTAAATAGCATCAACCTATTTCTTTTCCGCGGGTGTCGTAAGAGGCGACTCGAGGCTAACATGTGTACTGCAATTTTAAGCGAAGTTCTGAAAACCTGTGACTATATCGATACAAAATCTGTTTGTCAGTCGTGGCATGAATGTTCGTTTTTGGCGGTTTGCGCTCTGCCTACCCCGTAATGTAGAAAGGCGTGATACTTGTATGTACTTTCAAACGTGAATTTGAGACATCCTGTACCTTAAAGGTTGAATCATCAGGCCGTGCTCGGATGTACTAATAAGAGGCAGGTACACCCTATAGTTATTATACTACTGCTATTTGTCATGTTGTGAATATAATGAACAAACTAACTTCTAGTTCATTGTTTAGATGTTATTCATTGATTGAAGGTAGGTATATAATAAATCGATTATTAGTTAGGTAGCTTACTGTAATGATTAACAGTTGCAGAGATGACCCACAGAGTAAGAAAAAATGTCGTGCTAGACGCGCACGATGTTTGGGTGTTCTGTGGCATGACATGACGCAAGTATTTTTTTTTTACTTTTGATTATGAACTCTTAGGGAAAACTTAGGACAGAGAGTAATGCTTTTTAAGAAGCAATTTTTATCGGGATCATTCACCAAGTCACAAGTTTATTCTTTTTTTTTTCGTCCAACGACCCTATGAACCCTTTCAACCACCAAATTCCTTTCACCAAGCTATCTTTACCATTAATCATGCATGCTAGCTCTGTATCTACACCTAATTCCTCAACAGTTTGTTGGGTCAGCCTAGGAGTCATGTTGTACTTCAGACCTTTTTCCAGCAGTGATAACTCGTTTGATGAAAATTGCACGCTAGTCAAGTTCTTCACCCGTGGGTAGAAAACATGGCTAGCTGCACCACTGCCCCTATTATCATCTCTTTCACCATCACCCTATTAATGTTTATTAATAAGTTACAAGTGCGAGATGGTTTGTTTAATTCAATGTGAAATAAGATGTAATTAGTGACCGATACTGAAAACAGTGAACGGGCTGATAAGGAACAACTTTCCCCAAGGAACATAGGTCGCTAATAGTCGCTATATGTCGAAAATATTTATAACTCAAATCAGCTGGAACGTCCAATCCTATGCTTCTTGGGGAATTCCTTATAACCAGCTAGCCCGTCTTGAGTTTTCGCTATCGGTCACTTGTAAAATTTTACCCTATATTTTAAAATCTAAATGGTTTAGTAGGTGCCACAATTTTGGAACTACCACATCAATAATATTATCTCAAACTGTATTCTAAATTACTGTCTGAATTTCCTGAAAATTATACTTTTCTTGTTTTCATTATTACAGTATTGCGTTTAATTACTTTCAAAAACTTGTAAATAAATGCAATTAAACCCTGTTATCCTGTTTGGGTGGTATGGGGGGGAGGGGAGGGTGGGGCTAATCGGGATAGCGGGTGAATTGTGAACTTTGGTTATTGTTTCGCAGCCTTCAGGTGTTCCAAAATGTACGGACTGCAGAATAAAATTGCACACAGCAATTAAATTATATTAATAGATTGAAGATCATTGGCTGGCAACCCGTAACTGTAACTATGGCGATACATCATTTTCTGAATGACCCTAAAATGTTTGTCGGACGTGGCGTAGATGTAGGTACGTTTTTTAATTCCGTTTACGCTCTACCTGCCCTGCGAGGGATTATAGGCGTGATATATGTATTGAAGTCGTGTTAATTATGGGTGTCCGCCCCGCGGTTCTACCCGCAGAATTTTTTCCCGTTGGAATGATATTATGTAAAAAATAGACACTTTAGTAGGGATCTTGCGTATTTAATTCAGATATGTACTTTAAATTATCTTTGTATATTAATTACATTGTGAAGAACAATAAATGTAAAAATTAGGAATATATGTCAAAATTTCAAATTATTTATTTTAACTCATACAATAAATGCAATCTTTACCTACAGGTTAATCCCATGTCGATCGCATATAAACAAAATAAAAATGTATTACATTAAAATCAAAAGTTATAATGTCGATAAAATATGCATTATTAATATCAATTAACAAATAATCAAAAATCGACTTAGTATACTATATAGATGTCCTTTAAATTGAATTTATTTTATACATGTCAAAATTAATACTACCTATACTGTAAATATAAATAATGTCCAAAATTTTATATTTAGCTTTTTGTTTTATTCATTTCACTCAATTAATTACTTGGAATTGATCTTCTGACCGTAGCTGAGGAGAGAGGGGCGGGACAGGGTAGCGGGTAGGTAGGTATATACCTACTGTTTGTTTCCGCGTAAAACTTAAATTAACCAATAAACATCTCGTGACCCGTCTTAAATTAGCTGCTGCTGGGAAATTGCGTCACTCAGCTATGAAACTGACTAGGCTTGGATTAGATAGAATTTAAGTTGGATCAAAGTAGGTATACATGCATACATATTACATATATCGCACGTTTAATCCCTTACATACATGTATAACAGTCCACTGCTGGATATGGGCCTCCCCCTGTTAGTCCCAATACCCCAGGGGGTATTGGTCATACTCACCACGCATGGTGCAAGGTGTCGTACTCGCAGAAATCACTGCTGCTCATTCCCTGGATACAATACACACACAAATCACGCCTATTATTCCTTGCGCGGGGTAGGCAGAGCGTAAACGCCACGTCTGATAAATATTTGAGGGTCATTCGGAAAACTGTATCGCCACGGTGACAGGTTGTCAGCCCATCGCCTAAAATTGCAAGACACACCCTTGAGTCCCTTAGTCGCCTCTTACGACACCCACGGGAAAGAAATGGGGTGATGCTATTCTAAACCGGCATCATACGGCATTCTAAACCAACATCACACGGCATGGTATAACCCTAAGTAAATTTTTACGACACCTACCTGCGGGTAGATATGAGGTGATACTATAATAAACCGGCACCACACGGCAAGTACTTTATAGCTTGCTCATATACCCCGATATTTCTTAATTTCATGAACTAAAGTTTTTTTTTATATATATGACCCCTTTTATATGTCAGCTTTTGTCGATCATTGTTACTCGAAACCTGAAGTTTTGAGATACGCCCGTTCATTTCATCACGTAACTATTGTTTACATTGTAGCACCTGTCTCTTTCCAACACAAGTCAATCGTATATCACCATCTCTCTCTGACCGATACGTGACTGGACATTCTGATGCTCGCTTGCGGAGAATGGCGGTTTGACAATAACATTAGAATGGATCTAATAAAGGTGGAGTACGTCTTACCGAAAATTGTTTCCTCGATAATATATTTGATCGAAAAAAAAAATAGGTTATTATATTGACATCATTATAATTTAAAGAGTTTTGCAACCGATAGTACAACATTAAAAATGATCACTGGTTTCTACGTTACCTTTTAAAAGACATAATTCGGTTTTTGTTTCTTTTCTGAACATAGGTAGGTATCAGAAAATATTGCATCTTTTCTCTCTGGTTGGCCGGTAGAGGATACCGCGTGGCATTAGGCCCGCCTTTTGTACGATGTGCAATAAAATATAAAAATAAACATTTCAGTTTTTTTAAACAGACTATTTAGGTACATAATACACATCTATCGCCTTTCGCCCAACATTTTTATATACTAAAATATGAAATTTTATCTCACTTAATACTTAGTAAGGAACACGTCATATAAAACACGAGAATAAAATAAACATTTATGTAAGAATAAACTACTTAAATTCTTGTGCATTTAGTCGAAACTCTATGCAATGTTATTTTTCTAGTAACAAATCTTTATTTGATATCTGCGCTTTCCAGCCAATCGATATAACAAACTATCCAACAAATGACATTCGACCAAACGCTTTCTCACAACATAAGACCCCCCGTTTGACAATAACATTAGTACGGATAGGTTTGATTGGATTATTGAAAGATATCGACATCTCGTGATTCATGGTACCCTGGTAATCTGCTATATTGCGGTAGGAAAGTTAATAAATTGAAAAGGTCATAAGGTCCTGTTTTGACTCGATTGGGAAAGTTGAGCCGGATTACCCGTTTTTTTTATTGTTGTGTGTTACTATAGAAATGAATTTGTTACCTACTGGTATACATAAGTAACATAAATACATAAGTATAACAGGCATACAGTCCACAGCTAAATACCATGGTTTTGCCTTCGTCCTCTTTGGAAATTGAAATTTCAATTTCGAGAACCATCTAAGGTAGATTAAGGATCTATAATAATAAAGATCTATAATCGTAAAAAAATTAATTAGGTATTGTTTCCGATCGGGCTTTTATTGTTTTTTTTTTACTAATGATGGGTTTGCTCTTGACTCTAGTCTAGGTCATCCTATAGTATAGATTTCAGGATCCAAAGAACTTATTAGGTACATGATAACTTAACCAAACAGGGTAAAAGCGTTACACTTGTTTATCCCCCGTTTTATTACAGCAAACTGAATCTAATATCAGCACGTATTCCATACGAAAAGACAAACAAAGATCCGCCCAGTTTTCCATACATCAACAACGCCGGGATGCGTAATTACAAAGTACGAACACGACTACAGCTAAGTAGGCGACTGCTTGTGATATAGTTGGGTCCATACTCTGTACCCGTTGAAAACAGCGGACCTGGTTCGGACTTTTGCAAGCCGTCCGTAACACAACTATGTAAGTAGGATGTAAAAGTATATTATCTGCAAATAGTTAAGGGGTGAACCCATGAAACTGAAAAACTCTCCCCAAGAAACATAGGTCGAAATATGAAACAAAAACTTCCCGCACAAAATATTCTAGCTGACCGGGTTAATTTGTATGGGAGGTCTAATGTATGTTCTAATTTTATGTTCCTTGGGAAAAGTTTTTCAGTTCATGAACTTGTTCACCCCTTAAAATGTTTGCAGCTAATATTTTTACATCCTTTATAGCACATACTATGGGTTCTGTAGTCAGGGCTGTATCTGATCTAATATATCTATCGGGTGTAAGTGTCCTGTGTTGTAGTCTGATGCAGACGTGCAGACGCTTTCCAAAACCGACTACAACACAGACACTCATACTCATAGGTTTGTATTTACGCCCCTGGGATACGTTCCGAAACTAAAGTTAAATTTGCCTGTGATAGATATGCGAGGCGCGCACGGAATGTAATTTTCACACGCCGAGGCGATGTCAGTGTGCCCCCCTCTCCCCTTGAACCCGCGTGCTTACAGTTTCCACCCCCATTTTAGTGCAAGAGTCAATAGAAAGTTTTTAAAATAATGTAATGCTAAGATTTACATTATTGCTGTGTGATTTCGGCATAGAGTAGCATCACCTCATTTATTTCGTTCTTTTTTGGGGGATTTTAATCATTTTCACGTGTAATATGCAAGATAAAAATAAAAGTGTAAACAAAAAATATTAAAATTGTGAATATCTTTAAATGTGCGTAAAAACGAACATTTGCAATTAATGACCGAAATTAGATTAACTTTGGTTTTTTTTTTGCAGATGAACACAACAAAAAAACACAACTTCAATTAACCAAAAATGATACTTGAAAATTATTCTATAATTTTTCTTTACTGATTCAATTATTAGTTAATTCAAACATTTGCTGTTATTTACGCGATTTTACGCATTTGTCAATACACAGTTATCTGTTTGACCCTCAAACTTTTGTCAGAAGTGGTGTTGATATCCGTTTTACGGCCGTTAATGCTCTGCCCACGCCGTAAGGGATATAGGCGTGATTTATGTATGTATGTATGTATGTCAATACTTAAGGCAAATGTCAAGCATTCAGGCGATAGCGAACATTGTTACAACGGTCTGCCATAAGAATAGATAATAGTGATTTTTACTCTATGGCTCTGCCTAGGTCGCAAGGGATTACGACGTGATATACAGGGTGTAAGGGACGGTGTATCGAAAACTTTGAAGACATGATCAGAACATGAAACTCAACAACTTTTTCTATGGAGCTTGTGTTGTGAATTATTTTTTTCCAGTTTCCATAGAAAATCTGTGAGGTAATCGGGAATTTTGTATGGGAGGGGGAGGTCGAACAAATTTTCTCTCTTATGTGTGTGCCGTGTGATGCCGGCTCGAGATAGCATCACCCCATTTCTATCCCGTGGGTGTCGTAAGAGGCGACTGAGGGACTCGAGGGTGTGTATTGCAATTTAGGCGATAGGCTGACAACCTGTCACTACGGCGATACACAATTTTCCAAATGACCCTAAAATTTTGATCAGACGTGGCGTAAATGTCCGTTTTTGCAGCCGTCTACGCTCTGCCTACCCCGCAAGGGATAAAAGGCGTGATATGTGTGTGTGTGTGTGTGTGTGTGTGTGTATAATTATAGTGTACATTTGACTGTCAGCTCCCTGCCTGTTACCACTCGCGGCTTGCGAGGGATACCCCGGAAAATTGCTACAATGATTGTGAGAGCACTACTCTTGCACTATAAGCTTCATATATTTACCCATTATAAGTTACAACAGTAGATAACTAGACAGTACATACATACATATATCACGCCTATAGTTAATAGTAATTACTATAAGTATTAACAAAGGGATGACCCTTACCGGGCAGGGCTTAAAAACACGACTGCTTTCTGAGATAAAGCCTAGCCTATGACACTCGGGTAATGTAAGGATTCTTCCGATACAATTCCCATTCGAAAACCGCACATATATACAAACATACGTACACGAATTCTAAAAACATGACACTCCTTTTTTGGTTGGGCAGTCGTGTAAAAACGAATAGCATCACCCCATTTCTTTCCCGTGGGAGTTGTAGAAGGCGACTAATTGACTCGAGGGTGTGTATTCTAATTTTAGGCGATAGGCTGACAACTTGTCACTATTGCGATACACAATTTTCCGAATAACCTCAAATATTTGTCAGACGTGGCGTAAATGACCGTTTTTCGCGGCCGTTTACGCTCTGCCTACCCCACAAGGGATTATAGGCGTGATATGTGTATGTATGTATGTAAAATTAGTAGTCCGATATCGACACCTTACATGACCTTACCTATTTACTAAATAGGAAATTTTTCTCTTTAAAAAATACTCAAAAGCACAAACGACAATAGTCTACCCAAAAACTGCAATATAAGTGCATAGCAAAGTGCATAGAGCAATCAGAAACGCATTACTTCGGTCGTTAGACTCGCCGCAGTTAGGTACTATAACTAGTCTAAAGTAAGGCCACCCCAATAAGCCATATTTGACACCTGTCATCTCAATACAAAAAAATATGTAAACAAAGGAAAATCAGCCTACTGCTATAGCATTAGCACAAATCTGACAGCAGTCAAATATGGGTTATTGGGATGGCGGTGCTGTAAAGGTGGCCACAGACGTAGCTATAAATGTCGAAGTAAAGTCCTTTTTTTCCGTGTTAGGCATAGAATTTAAGAAAACTTGCAAAATTTTCTACCGCGGTCAGGATATGAACCTGTGACTTTCGTCATCCCTAGTGGCGACGCCTCTTCCATCTGGGTTACCGCGGCTCATCTTTAGCCCACAAATTTTGCATCACGACTCCATCTACCAGATTTACAACAATTGAATTTACGTTATTAGCATCAAGATACGCTTGCAAAATTCGCGGGCAATGGATGAGCCGCGGTAGCCCAGATGGAAGAGGCGTAGCGACTAGTGATGGCGAATGTCGCAGGTGCAAATCCTGTCCGCAGTAGAAAATTTTGCAAGTTTTCTAATAGGGTAATTTAGCTGGTTGACCGGACACCAGTAGCTATCGGACACAGCCCAGTTATTTGCGCCGAAGATGAAAACTTTAAGTAAATTATTAGAAAAGTCAGTGTCTTTCAAAACTTTTTGACTATTCCCATCACATTTTAATTAGTTAGCATTATAACTGCTCCAGTGTCTCGTCAATTGACCTCTTAAAATTTGCGAGTGACTCAAGATATAGTGAAACGCTGACTTATGGTGTACTTCTTGTATTTGTCCGAAGATCGTTCGGAGAAGAGTGATCGACTAAGACTAAGTTACATCAAGCTTATATACTAATTAAAACTACGTGAATTGATGACGCTCTTGAGATAACTTGCTTACCTAGATGAACTTTGAATCTAGCTCATTCTAACTAGGTGAAGTAAATATCAGCATCAGCTGGTTCCGGTTTGGACACAGCTGACGCTGTAATCTTAACTCCTCCCTCCTTAAAATGAGTTTTTTTATAAATGGTTACATGTTTAAAAAAACGTCTAAAAATAAAGTAAGAGATAATAACACAAACTATACAATATAAGATTATGGTCCAAATACTGATAGAATAACTAACATCAAAGTCGAAAAAACCTGAATCGTTGTCGTCGTCTATGAAGGTGGATAGTTCCCGTATTTCTCTGAAGTCTACGCCCCTAACATCGATTGCCTTATTGCTTGTCTCTAGCTTCTGGAATGGGTACAGCTTCGGCAGTACCACCTTTGGTAGATTGATTACAGTTGATGTTAAGTTTGTAGTAGCTCTGATAACACGATCTCCTATTTCTGTAGTACATTGTGGTGCTGGACTTATCAAGTAGGTTCCTTGGAGGTTGTGTTTCACGACTTCATTTCCACAGGTTTCTGTCACGATGGTAGTATTTTCTGTGTAAAGGAGCCAGAAGTTGTCTGCGACGTACTGTAATCGAGTAGTTTCGATCTTCACCTGTCTTAGAGTACATTGTGTCAATTCTTCTTTGATCAGCATCATTTGTTCTATACATGTTTCCATCGGGTAGTTGACCATGTTATCATCATTACAAAGGAATAGGTCGTCTTCGGTGTTCTCACATTCCTTTTTCATGGGTCTGAATTTCATACCTGTCACTAGAAGGTATGGGTATTTTGGAATTATGGTGTAGGTTTTCTGGGAATCTGGGTTATATGTGGGAATAGGGATAACTTTATAATATATATAATTCTGAGACTCTACAAGAGGTACTTCTAATATGAAAATCACCTTATTCCCCGACAAATAAGATTTGAGCGATATAGATCGTTCAATCTTAAAAATATTGTGTTCGTTTACTTTAGTAATTAAATTGAAGTGTTCATTAACTGAAGTCAAAACCCCCAATAACTCAGTTGAATTAATAATTGAAGGATGGAGTGTATGGAGCTTGCTAAAGGTTATTGCTGTTTCTATTTCATAGATTATAGTATACAAAGTTCGAAAATTACTTAAAATTTGATAGCAACTATTAACTACCGACAATGTATTTAACGTATTCTTTTCAGCAGTAATAAAGGTTTCCAGAACTTTTGTTTTTCTGTCGATAAACTTTATGTTTCCATTCATTTCCTCTGATACGTTTACTAACTTACTAAATGCTTTATTGATCAAGGAAACCCTTTTGTCTAGAGAATGTTCATGGGCTCCTATATTTTTTATTAACATGTCATATCTTTGAGCGTCTTCATAATCTAAATTTCCACTTATTAACTTAACAAGAGACCCTAAAGGATTTATTAGTCCCCTCTTTACTCTTTTAGTAAATGTTATTTGATTAAGCCTATCTACTACTAATGTCTTCATAAAATCTAATTGAATTTGCAATCCCGTCACCTCTTGTTTAAGACCATTATTTTTTGCTACTAAATTATTTAGGTTATTATAAGTTTCGATATTATATTCTAGTTGTGCCTCGATCGGCTCTAAATCTACAATCTTAATTATCTCCCATTTGCCATTCCTCATCATCGCTGTCCCGATTTTTAGTACCGCTACACCCTTGTTCATTTTTATTTTGTTTATTTCTACGCCGTTTATGAGAGTGACTAGGCCCAGCATCAGCATCCGCCATCTGTGGAGGACGTTTGATATTTTTAATAGCAACCTTAGTATCCCTATTCTTCATTTTAACTGGAATAATATTTCTGTCTACTTCACCGGTTACTATTACTTTTTCGTACCTAGGGAGATGCTTGGCCTTTCTTGTACGAGTGTCTTTAGCAAAAATTACATCCCCACTTTTTATTTCTGGAGGTTCTTCACCCCCTAACTTACTCCTTACTTTGATTTTATTCTCAATAAGCTTTTCTGAAATGTGTTCATACAAATACTTCATTCTTTTTCTGTGATCTTGTATTAATTGTTGTTTAAGGTGCTTTTCTCTATCTAACTTGAACACTGAGTTTAAATCAGTGTGTCCAAAGACTACCTCAAAAGGTGTGCAATCGGTTGCACTATGTATGCTGTTGTTATATGCCATGATAGCATACGTCATTACAGATACGGCATCTAACTGATTGTGTTCATTAGCTGCCAATCTATAGACTTCAATGATAGTTGAATGAAATCTTTCAACTATAGCCATTGAGTTTGGGTGGCTAGGGGTTCCAATGTGTTGATCAATCTTATACATCATAAGAAGTTCAGCAACTAATTCGTTTTTAAATTCGGCCCCAGGGTCACTATTGATTTTACCTGGTTTCCCATATAAACTGAGGTATTTTATAAGAGCTTTCACTATTTCAGGAGTACTTCTGTTGGGAATGTAAATTGCTTGAGCAAATTTGCTGAATGCATCAACTAATGTTAAGTAGTGGTTGTTTTCAATGAAAAGCAAATCCATAAAAATCTCCTGAAACGGCATATTTTGTGTCTGTGTCAACTGAATATGAGGCTTTATTGGTTTCCTTTCATACTTCATCTTCTTACAAGCCTCGCATGCATTGATGAAAAGTGCTATTGATTCTCTCATATTCGTCCAAAAGTAATGACGTCTGAGTTTAGCAAATGTTTCGTTAATACCACGGTGGCATGTCTTACTAATATGATATCTTTCTATCATAGTTCTTATATCCACTTCATCATCTAAAACTACCACTCTTTCTGTGCATTCAATGAAATTACTGATTTTAGCTTTAAAAAGTTTTCTTATAACGGAAGTAAAATCTACTCTAAACTGGTCTTCTGAAAAATAGAAATAATATCTTTTTTTCAAATTAATGTGTTTCTTTAAAAATTGTCGTATGAGATATTTATTATTTAAGGGTAAGAATATTTCAGTAATTTGCATTGATCCCTCAGATCTATCATTCTCGCATATCGTATTTTTATCCCAATCATGCACTATTATCTGTCTTGGTTTCATATCGATAGGTTCATTCAGAACCACTAAATTCTTATCACCAAGTGACTCATCATTATCGCTTTCTGAATCCGAAATTTCTATTGTTTCTACGCTTTCGTCTTCTGAATCCGATAATTCAATTGAATCCTCCTCTTGTATTACATTCAATCTGATTCTGGATAACGCGTCGGCGTTGGTATTCTGTTTCCCCTTTTTATACTTTACATCAAAATCATATTCTCCTAACAATAACCTCCATCTTATTAGTTTGGTGTTGGGGTCGTTAATCTCATACAGCCATTCCAAGGGTTTATGGTCTGTGATGACCGTAAAACGTTTGCCAAATAAGAAGTGTCTAAAATGCTTAATAGCCCAAATAATCGCTAAACATTCCTTCTCTATTGTACTGTATCTAGTTTCTGCACCATTCAAAGTTCTACTAGCGTATGCTACTGGTTTTTCTGACCCTAAAGGTCCCTGTGAAAGTACGGCGCCTAACGCGTAGTTTGAGGCATCCGTCGTTAGAATATACGGTTTATTAAAATCTGGGTATTGCAAGACAGGATCGTTAGTTAAGATTTTCTTACAAGTCTCAAATGCATTCTTGAATTGTTCAGTGTGCACAACTTGCGATTTCTTTTTTAAACTTTCTGACAATGGTTTTGTAACCCGTGCAAAATCTTTGATGAATTTTCGATAGTATCCGATTAACCCCAGAAAACTTTTGACTTCAGTTTTAGTTTTCGGAATTGGGTAATTTAATATTGATTTTATTTTGTCTTCGTTTGGTTTGAGTCCGTCACTGGTAAGTGTGTGACCCAGATATACAACTTCTTTGTTCAGAAACTCTGATTTATCTAGTTGCACTTTTAAATTCATTTCGCGAAATCTATCGAATATAGTTTTAAGTTTTGAAATGTGTTTTTCTAATGTTGTTGAAAAAATAATTACATCATCTAAATAAACGAAACAATGCAACCCTACTAGTCCCCGCAACACATTATTCATTGCTCTCTGAAAGGTAGCAGGAGCAGTTTTTAAACCAAAAGGCATCCGGTTAAATTCATATAACCCAGACGGTGTCCTAAAAGCAGTTTTCTGCCTATCGTTTTCATCAACCTGTATTTGATGATATCCACTAGCCAGATCAAGGGTAGTGAAATAAGTACTTTTTCCAATCTGATCCAAAATATCGCTAATGTTTGGTAATGGATATTTGTCGTCTATTGTGACTTCATTCAACTTTCTATAGTCTACAACCATTCTCCATTTCTGTACACCTGACGCATCCTTCTTCTTCTTTACCAAGTGCACTGGTGCACACCAAGGCGAATTAGATTCGCTTATGATTCCATCTTTCATCATCTTATTTACCTGACGCTCTATTTCCTGTGCTTGGACTTGAGGTAATCTGTAGGCTTTTACATGTATTGGTGTCTCGTCTTTCAGTCTGATTTTATGTTTGACGTCGTTTGTGAAAGATAACGGTATATCTTCACAATAAAATATGTCCTTGTATTCTTCGCAGACCTGCCAAATCACTTGTCGTTCTTCATCATTCAAATGTGACAAACGCAATTTCTGTAAGTTCAAGTCTAATATTTCATTTATTCTCCCATTCTGTTCAATGCTTTCACACTCATTCGTACTTCCAAATACGGCCCTGTTCTCATTTATATTGTTTACAATTAACTCACTATCATATGGCTCTACTTCAAATTGCTGATCAATAGTTATCAGTTGCTCGTCAAGTGTGATATTTTGCATTATTGTCGTTGCGTAATTATTATCGCACCTGACTAACGCAGCTGGCATTCGGACACCTGACCTGAATTCTACATATTCTAATATCGCATCGCCTTGGGTCAAGTTCACTGGCAAACTTACTTTTATTTCACTACGTGCTGGTATTTTATAAGTTTGTTTTGTTGGTTTTACCAATGGTTTAACCTGCTCTGCACTCTGGGGGTTGTAAACAAAATCAATTCGTACCTTATCTGTGATAAGTTTTTGGTTTTTTGTGTCTACCACCCCGTTTAACCTTTTTAACACATCTATGCCAAATAAACCGTCATATTTGTTGTCAACAGTGTACAAATAAAACTTATGCATACCTACGGTATTGAAAATTGGGAATATTGGTATGTCAGCTACTTCATTATGTGGACTGGTAGCGTGTGTACTAACCACTTCAAATGGTTCGTTCTTGATAAATTGGCTGTAAAACTTTGATGCCAAACTCGGCTTTATAAACGACCTGGTACTCCCCGTGTCGATCAAAAAATGTGCATCGAGTTCTGGGACATATAAATGTGGAAGGTCATCCCTACCACTATAATTTAGCTTTATCCGTTCCAGTGATTGGAGGCCCCTTTGTAAAAATTTTGAGAATTATTTGAACGTGGGTAAAGTTGACCTTGCGCATTGTTAAGACCCTGTATACTGCTAGGACCCTGTATTTGATCATCGTAATACTGCGTATAGTTCAAATTTATTCTTTGGCCTACATTCGCGTTATTATAAGAATTACTGTACCTATTGTTACGCATAAGCGGAATTTGCTGATCATTGTAAAACATTCTGTTTTGCTGTACTGCATTTTGCGGATTATAATAATTATTGTGGTAAAAATTTGAATTTCTATTTTGAGGTGTGTGACCGATATTATTATAAAAGTTACTATCGCCTGAAAATCTTGATCTACTACCAGTTTCCTGACATTTTTGTCTGTACACCGACTGAAAGTTTTGTTCCTCAACGACTAAGTTAAGGGCGTCTTCCATAGTAGAGACATTTTTGAAACGCATAATTTTAATAAATTCGTTTGGTAAATTATACATGAAAACGTTCAAAGATAATCTTTTATACATCTCTTGCTTAGCAATCTGTGTTGCCTGATCTGACACAACTTGATTGATTTTCAAAAACAAACAGCTCTGTACTTTCTTAATTCTCTGTGAAAATTCTACAAAGCTTTCACCTCTATTTATTTTTAATGACTCTAATTCCATAACTATGGCTTCTTCTGTACGCCTGTCCCCGTAATTAACACTTAGCAAGTTCTTTAACTCATTCCATGAGTTAACATGGTTTTGGCCTTCAATTAATGTAGACACTTCTTTTGATAGCCTCCCCGTAATAAGATGATACAAATATTCATTTTGTTTTGTATCGCCTTTAAAAGTATCCAATAAATATTGAACTTTACTGAAAAATATTTGCAATTGCTGTGAATCCCCATCAAAGATCGGAATTATCTCTACAATTGAATTCGGTACTATTTTGATATCTGCCATTTTTTTATGTAATAAAATATGAAACTACTACGAAAACACTAAATAACGCGTAAACCCCTTATACTCGAAATGATCTATTAAATTAGCAAAACTACGATTTTAATAATTATGCCAAGGAAATAGATTTTGGTTTGGTATTATTGTATTAAAAGCGAAGTTTCTTTTAGGACACAATAATACCGGTCCCTACCTATGCTGTTTAAACCCTTATCTAAGAATATACCAATTAAATTATCACACCCACGATTTTAATGGTTATGACAAGGAAATTAGTTTTATTTTGGTATTATTGTATTAAAAGCGAAGTTTCTTTTAGGACACAATAATACCGGTCCCTACCTATGCTGTTTAAACCCTTATCTAAAGAATATACCAATTAAATTATCACACCCACGATTTTAATGGTTATGACAAGGAAATTAGTTTTATTTTGGTATTATTGTATTAAAAGCGAAGTTTCTTTTAGGACACAATAATACCGGTCCCTAATTCGTTTTTGTGGTATCGTACACAAAAGCGGTATATTTTAAGTAGGTATAGTTTTCCTATTTATGCTAATGAATTAATAATCAATATAACCTATCGTTACCTACACAATAATACAATAATAACGAATAAATAAATACAATATAACGGAAAGGAAAAGACAGGAAGTGACAAAGTATTACTCACAGAATCTTTGCAGTAGTTTCCATTCCGGGATCCTCTTCCTTCAATTATCGACACGTCCTTGAAGTACCCTGCGACGTTCCTCCACAATACTTGGGAAATTTGTAAGTTCGGCAATCTGCACGGTAAGCGTTGCTCCGGCTGGACTCGTCCTTGGCTCTGGAACAGTGTCTCGTCAGCAACAGGGGCTGGCTGAAGGTGTCCTTGGCTCTGGATCAGCGTCTCGTCCTCTGCAGATTGTCACCGGCTGCGCCACTCAAGATATAGTGAAACGCTGACTTATGGTGTACTTCTTGTATTTGTCCGAAGATCGTTCGGAGAAGAGTGATCGACTAAGACTAAGTTACATCAAGCTTATATACTAATTAAAACTACGTGAATTGATGACGCTCTTGAGATAACTTGCTTACCTAGATGAACTTTGAATCTAGCTCATTCTAACTAGGTGAAGTAAATATCAGCATCAGCTGGTTCCGGTTTGGACACAGCTGACGCTGTAATCTTAACTAGTGCGGTTGTGTGCACAAACAGTGAAAAAATCTTGGAGCTACGCATTTTTCGAGGTAAGATACAGCGTTGTTTATAATTTATTGGATATAAATATTGACATAGTGTGACTATTTGTGATTCTAATTTACGTTAATTTCATTAAAAAGCTTGAAATTTTCAATATTTAGCATTAAAATTAGATGTCCGGATAACTAGAAGCAATTTTCGGGGAAATTTAGCTATCGGCCTACTGGTCGATAGCTAGCTGATAATCATTCAATTTACATCCTTTATTTCATTACATTTTGAAAAGCTTCAGACGTATTATATAATTTTAAGCGTTCTTATATCCAAAGGCAACGGTTTAGTTAACAGGCGGCCATGCACCTTCATACAATAATTTAAAATAAATAAACTTTAAAATATTTTGAAATTGACGGCCGACAGCTGAATTTGTACATTTTAGTTATCGGCATAGAGTTTACTAATGTGGCCGGGAACCAAAAACCTTTTTTTTGCCATTCAATTAGTGTTACTATTACAATTTATTAGTAAGTTTTCTTTTTAAGAAGATTTTACGAAGCAGAATATTATTTTCTACTTAGTTTTGATTATTAATAATGGCTTATCATGTTTTTAACTGTGGCAAAAACATTAATATTGAGTAAGAAAATGTTCATGACATTTACATATAATTTTTTATTGAATACCCATCCTTACTTGACAGCACTAAGACTTATTTTTCAACGCATTACATGGTGGCCGAAAAGTAGTTGTTTTAGCGGGCGAAAACTGAATGTTCTGTCCGATAACCCCCTAATTCGCTCATTTCAGATATATCATCGTTTTATTTATTTTTAAAGCATTTTTGAACAATAGAGGTTTTTTAAACTAAAACTACAATATCTACTGATTTCAAAATCATTTTATGCTTTAGCCTCGTCTAAATATTTGATACAAATATATTATCTTCAAATCAAAAATTCGCAAGATTGGCCGATAACCCCCTGAATTACCCTATATCTCAGTGTTGTTGCCGATCGATAGTTTAAAATCGTTGTTCAAGATATTTTTGACTATCGAGGATCTAAACTACTAGAACACTGCGTGATGATTTATACTACGTTCGTGGCCACCTTATAAGTATCCTATTTAGTAAGACCTAGGATTACTACGGCTTAGAATAGCATCACCCCATTTCTTGCCCGTGGGAGTCGTAAGCGTCTAAGGGACTCGAGGGTGTGTATTGCAATTTTAGGCGATGGGCTGACAACCCGTCACTATGGCGATACACAATTTTCCGGATGACCCTCAAATGTTTGTCAGACGTGGCGTAAATGTCCGTTCTATGCGGCCGTTTACGCTCTGCCTACCCCGCAAGGGATTATAGGCGTGATATGTGTTTGTTAGGATTACTAGGAATACAGAGTGTAAGGAAAAGTACTGCGTTCCTTAAAAGGAATGAACCAGCCCATGAAACTAAAAAATTATCCCCAAGAAATATAGGTCGAAATATGAAAAAAAAAAAAAAGAAATTACAAATTGTAGCAGTCGACCAAGTCTGGTAGTAATGAGGTCAATTTTTTTTTCATATGTTGGTCCATGTTCCTTGAGGAAAGTTTCTCAGTTTCTTATGCTAAGGAACGCAGTTCTTTTCCTTACAGCCTGTATAGCAAGGTTTGAATGGGAGTGTTTTTGCCGAAGGTTTTCTGGTAGAAGGTAACGTTATCTTGTTTACCGGATCGACGAAGAACCCGATGAACCTTGTGTTATGAAACTACAAGACTACAGGTTAAATTCTTATTACATTGCGTAGCCGGTTAATATTCCTGCTTACATAATAGCTAACCGCCTACGCAATGATCTTTGAATTTCGACCGTAAAATTGTGGGCTGTAGTTTGATAATATCGGGCACTGGTGTCTGAGTTTTTAAACCGCCTCACTACTACCTAGTAATCATAGACAGCAACTGGGACCGGCGGCTTAAGGCGAGTGTAGCTGTCAATGACCTCGACAGTGGCGCCACTTCACAGATTTTTTTTTTTATACATACAATCTATCAGAATATCCTTTGCCCAAGTTTTTACTATTATCTGAACCTGCAAACTCAATAAAAGTTATGGAAAAAAAGTATCTAAAAACGGCTACTTTTGGTATTAATTGCCATAACTTAATAACGGCCAATATTTCATTGAGTTTTCAGGATCTAATTTTACTTAAGGATAATACAAAAAACTTTGGCAACCGATATTCTGAAAGATTGTTTATATAAAGTGAAAATATTTTTTTGTGTAGTGGCGCCACTGTCGAAGTCATTGACAGGTACACTCGCCTTAACGTACCCGGTGACTTTACCCCATTGCTAAGTAATTTTTCCACAATACGTAAACATTTCGTCAAACGTACAAAACCAGGAGTTACGACATTTTTATAGGCACCTAGGTACAGTCAATATCAGGCTGAGTTAGACAGTTTGGACTTGGGACCGTTCTTATGCCGTGCGCATAAGACTTAGGTACATTAGTCTCAATTCCTTGTTAGGAACTTAAATCTCGAATTAAAATAGCACTGTCCCTTTCAGTTAAAAGCTTCGACAAGGATAGAAGTTTTTTAAAGCACCTGCAATATTTTTATTGGGCATTGTATGAGCCGTGGTAGCCCAGATGCAAGAGGCATCGCCACTAGTGATGGCGAAATTTGCAGGTTTAAATCCTGCCCACACTTGAAAGTTTTGCATGTTTCAAAAATTGTAGAAAAAGTTACCTAACACGGGGAGTATTTAAAAATTTAGTATTCAGGACAGTAGAAGATTGCCTCTTAATTTGTCTATGATTTTTCGCATTTTACGCGTTAACTGTCATAATTAAGCGGCAGTGAAAAATATGGCGGTTAAACATGAGGCTGCAAAATGGCGCGGAAATCATATAGACAATTTAAAACTAAAATGGACCATGACATCTTTTATCCTCTTCTAAAGTTATATAACGGAAAATGACAGATCTAGTTTTAATTAGCCATCAGTTAGGCATCATTAATTAGGTATCAAGACAATTGGCAGTTTGACGGTGTTTAAACAAAAAAGTAGTGCGCGCGTTTAGACAGTGTTTCAAGTATTTGACGTTTTCATACCACTTCAACCATTTCCATTTTGTCAGGACAATACAAAATTGTTATAAAAAAAGAAAATTGTGTTATACAAATTTCTTTTTTTACACTGACGGATCATTACGTCAATAAGTGATAATACTATCCTACATTGAATAAAGTTATTTCATTTTCATTAATAACAAGGTCCGTGTCTAACCCCACGTGACTGTACCTACTACCTCCTCAAAACAGTTTTTGCGATGTTCTGTTTTATGTGTCGTAAAGGGCGGGGCAGACCGGCTCCGTATGCGTTCCGTATCCAGCTCTCGTCCGTAGTCACGCACGAACTTATGACGTTGTAATGTATGAGACTGTATGAGATACGGCACACCGCTTGCGTTGCGTATCCGTTCCGTGCTGCACGCACTGTAGGGTTACGCCGTAGTTACGCCGTACAGCTTCCAAAAGACAAACCGTTTGCGTACTCTGCGTGCAGTGATGACGTTGTATTCTATGAGATTCCCTATTGGACGTCAGACCAAACACGTCCGGACACGCACAGCTCTGTCCTGCGCGTAGTACGGACGAGGTACGGACTACGGGCTACCACAATTTTGGCACAATAAAAGCAACAATGCTTCTTCTTCGGTCTTCCGAAGAACTACTTAGGCCGTCCTCACAATCTTCTCGAGACATCGCGTAAGTTTCCGATTCGAGAAATAAGCATGAAAAGCAATATGACGTCGGCTGGGTACGCAACAGACCCCTTGCAGCTCTCGTCCGTAGGTACGCCGTAACCTGCGTAACCACGTCCGTATCGTGTCCGTAACCCGGTGTGGCAGGGGTGTACGGACGTGATCACGTGCGTGACTACGGACGAGAGCTGGATACGGAACGGTTACGGAGCCGGTGTGCCCCGCCCTTAAATGCGATCCTTTTCACTCAACCCTCAATCATCTTGAGATCAATGGGGTTCAAATGTAGTTGTAGTAAACAGAAGGCCAGTATCATTCTAGTCGTAAAATGAGGCCGAAATAAGACGTAAAAACACAATAAAACTTCTACTGCTGAACCTTCTGCGAAACTACAATCTTTACGATATAGGGTGTAAGGGACGGTGTACCGAAAACTTTGCAGGCATGATCAGACTATGAAACTGGATTATTTTTACGTAGGGAAGATTAACCACCACATGGTAAGTAAGTAGGTACGTATAGTAGGTAAATAGTAAAAAAAAACTTGTTTCGAGTACAACAAAAAAACACAAATAACGACCTACCGTAACTGAAATAAATTATTAGTTACGAACATGTACCTAGTATTTATTTTATTTGTTTGAAAATCGTTAAAGGCAAAAGTTGTGGAATCGCTACTAGTAGCGCCATCTCTTATCGAATAGCGGAACTTTGCTCCAAACGAACGTGAGACACTTCCTTACCAATTTTAAAACTTTTTGAATAAACAAAGAATAGAGAGGCAATTTGCAGCTCTACTTTTTCACTTAAAGAAAATTTATATATTTTAATTTGCGCATTTTAACAATAAACCATTGTCTGCTAAGATAGTTATGACGTATTTAAAGAATTGATAGGTACCTACTGATTAATCATGGACGAATCTGATTGGCGCTTTACTTTAAGAAAATAAAGGAATAGCTGCGCTTAGAATAAAACCCCCTATGACACTGTTTCTGAATGCCGTACACGGTTAGGCATACATTGCTGATTATTTTGACTTTATTGAAATGACACCCATACATACCCGAGAGGTTTCACCCGCCGCTAACCGTTTTCCCGTGCGCAAAATACATTTTAATATAGTCTATGTTAAGCAAGGATAACGTAAGATTCTAATGGTAAAAGTTTTTTTTTAATCGGTCCAGTAGTTTCGGAGCCATTCAAACAAATAAAGTAAATCTTTCCTCTATAAAGTGTAGACGAAGAAGATGTAGATACACCAGCAGTGTGATAACCAGCAATATATGTCTGACTGTGCACGGTATTTAGACTAGGTACCTACTGTCAATAGCCGTTTAGGTATATTTATTCTGTTTTGATATTTTTTTGCTACAAAAAGTTAATAGTACATTTTAACTTAAATTTTCAGTTTGGAGAGTAAGGAAGGACATTAAAAAAAAAAGAAATGCATTTGGGAAAATGACCCACCTTAGTGATAATTAGGGACCGGATTATATACAACTTAAAAAGCCTGATATGCATGCAAATATGCATGAAAAATTATTCAAATATGCAAGAAAAGTGACGAAACATGGCAAAATATATCAGATGAAATTACAAATTTTAGGCATGAAAACTAAATAATCATCTTTTTTCTCACAAACTCGCCAGTGTAGGACGGAAGGACAAACAAAAAAAAGGCGCAGTTAACTTTATAAAATATCGGAAATGCGTAAATAATATGCATCTCAAGATTTTAGAAGAAATATGCTAAAAGAGATGATAATTTCTTAAATATCCAAATGCATACGCAAATATGCAGATAATCTGGTCTCTAGTGATAATTAATAAATAAGAGTCTGTGCAAAAAGAGATTAGGCGTGGGCAAAAAGTGAACTAATATTTTTTTCACAGGTTGCTATGACAATTCTCTAAATGAGGCTCTAGTGTAGTGAGTAACTTTGTTAGAGGTGTTCTGATGACAGTTATTTTGATATCACTCCTTATTTTCGAGAGCCCACAAACAGGAAAAAATCCCTGCCTGGACACGCTAGTCTTCTTGAAACCATATTATAAATTTATGGCAATAAATACCTACAAAAGGTTATTTAGAATCAAGACCTTGTAAAAACTAAGCGCTTTAGTTATGTATTGTAATTTTGCAAAAAGAGGCCACTTTTAGTATTTTTCGAATACATCACAGTTTTTACGTGGTAATATTATTAATACTGTGTCCCACCACTCCTTGTACCGCATCACCGGACAACAGCTTTTCGTGGTCACGTCAAATATATGGAATGATATACCACCACCAATAAGAAATATAAATTTACTCTATAGTTTTTAACTGAAGTCCAAAAATTATTCAATACAACAATCAACTGGAATATTTATCTGAACCTCTGTGTTATGTAAGCTTGTCATGTCTATTATTTATTATTATTATGCATCAATGTGTTGTTTTACCCACTTCAAATTAGCTGTACATTGTTGTGTGGGTCAATTTATAACACTAAGTTTGCGTGTGATACGTGATATGTGTACGTGATCTTCCCTGTGATGCCGGCTTAGAATGGCATCACCCCATTTCTTACCCATGGGTGTCGTAAGAGCCGACTAAGGGACTCGAGGGTTGTGTATTGCAATTTTAGGCGATGGGCTGACAACCTGTCACTATAGTGATACACAGTTATCTGATTGACCCTCAAGCTTTTGTCAGACGTGGTGTTTATATCCATTTTACGGCCGTTAACGCTCTGCCTACCCTGTAAGGGATATAGGCGTGATTTATGTATGTATTTATGTATCTTCCCTGTTTTTGGGGGCGCCAATGGGCTCTCGAGCCTGACACTATACTATCCAGAGTAAAAAGTAGATCGACTTAAAAAGGTTCACATGTGGCCTATGTTATGTTATGAAACTACAGGCTACAAGTCTACAGGTGAAATTCGATATTCATTGCGAAGTCGGTTAACCGTTATGATACCAGGAATATGAACCGGCTACGCAATGTACTAAGAATTTCACCTGTAGACTTGTAGCACACCTCGGACACTCCATACAGCGGACTCTTTATAGACAACTGTCATTTCTACATGTGCATGTGTGGGTGATCACAGATGTGTGAGTGCAGGGTTGGCATGCAGGTTGAATTTGATAACTAACCTGATGAATCCATACAGTAACTACCTAAGAGGATGTAACAAGACTAGCGCTAGTTTCTACTTAATTCTCCACTCGTATGACTGATATTTCTTGGGTGAGGGCGGGTCGGGTCGGGGGCTGGGGTGCGGGGAGGTGAGTGTCCCTTTTCCTATTTATCTATCTCTCTCTCTTTTCGTGTGGGACACCGAGTTTTCAACGACCCGAAGAACCCTGGTGTCAGAGTTTTTCAACCGCCTACTACTAGTAGATGTATAATAGATACTAAATACTATTGGTTATTCTGTGCTTGTAGCCTGTAGTTTCATAACATAGGCACCTGGCCTCATGTGAAGCGGCGGCGAGATCAAAGTCCTGCGCGCGCGCATCATTGTACAATAACGTATAGTTATGCATATATTGTACATTGTACGCTAATGCGTCCATTGAGAGATACTATAGAGTTATAGATTGTGAAGTGGTTGTATGAACATGCATGATTGTATGGAAAAGTTGATGTCGGGTAAAGATTCCTATAAAGTTGGCTTAATTTCGTAGCATTGACTATAGGCCCAATTCGGTTAATAAATTCACTTTTACCTTAAATTAGTGCTGTCACTTTCCGTCAAATAGGTTTAGAAAAGGGTAGGAGATATTGAGGGTCGAGATACCAAAAATCTATTGGACCTCACATATGAAATTGCCGATTAGCTGATTTAGTTACTATGGAAACTTATTTTTATTTGTCATATTTCAAACTACGTTCCTTGGGTAAAGTTGTTCCTTATCACCAGCCCGTCTTGAGATTTCGCTATCGATCACTAGTAAAATTTCACTCTATGTAGGTAAGTGGGTAATTTTTGAAAACTTGCAAAATTTTCAAGCGCGGGCAGGATTTGAACCTGCGACTTTCGCATTACTAGTAGCGACGCCTCTTCCATCTGGGCTACTGCAGCTCAATCCTTGCCCGCCAATTTTGCAAGTGTATTTTAATGCCAGTAACGCGTGGCACGGCTTCTTCTACCGTAAATTTGAATCCGCCCTTACGCTTGTTCTACCATCGCTTTTCTTCGATCACCAAACCTCTTTCAGGTTATAAATATGCATAGGATAATTTAGTTTGGGTGTTGTTCCATTAAATTGCTTTCGGTCGACGTTCTGCCAATCGTCTCGTCGCTTGAAACCAATTATTAAGCTTCATTATTGAGGGAAAGAGACGGGAAATAAAAACATATTAATGAAAATAACATGTACTTATTTAACGTTTTTGTGTACATACAGTTACTACTACTACGTTAAGTACATAGAATACATACATAAATAACGCCTGTATCCCTTTCGGGGTTGGAAGAGCGTAAACGGACGTAAAAACGAACATTTACGTCACGACTGATAAACATTTGAGGGTCGTACAGAAAATTGTGTGTCGCTATAGTGACAGGTTGTCAATCCAACGCCTAAAATTGCAATACATATCTAACCCTTGAGTCCCATAGTCGCCTCTTACGACACCCATGGGTAAGAAATGGTAATGATATTTATTTATGTATATAAATTCATAAGTATATTTGTTATTTTATTATCAACTAGGGTATATTTATTTAATATTAAATATTATTTATGTATATTAGTTAAAGACTAAGCTTTCTCATTATCATTAATTTTATTACATTTCTAAAGTACCGTAGTTTACCTGCAAATTACATATCCTCAAAGTCTCTCAATGGTTGACTGGAAGAGATCCCTTTGTCCGCCTTTGTGCCTCTTGTTTTATTCCATCCTTCACTCATAACGTAAATTTGTTTTGTGGTTCAATGCAGTTAGTACATACATATATAAATTTGTTACTCTGCGTTCTTCAAACCATTGCCAGGATTCATTGGGTCGTTGGATGACTCGGTGTCCCACACGAAAAGAAGAAGAAGAAGAAACGAGCTGTCAGTTACATACAAACTTTGTTTATATTATAAGTCATTCTTACATACCTACATTCATTCATTCGCCGTGTGATTGCCGGCTTAGAATAGCATCACCCCATTTCTTACCCATGGGTGTCGTAAGAGCCGACTAAGGGACTCGAGGGATGTGTATTGCAATTTTAGGCGATGGGCTGACAACCTGTCACTATAGTGATACACAGTTATCTGATTTTTGTCAGACGTGGTGTTAATATCCGTTTTACGGCCGTTAACGCTCTGCCTACCCCGTAAGGGATATAGGCGTGATTTATGTATGTATGTATTCTTAAATACATACATTTGTTACTCTCCGTTAATCAAACCATTTCTGTTACAATTCAGAACCAGTACCTACACTACAAGCTACAAGAGGCCTTGCATTATAAACTTGTATTTTATCTGTAATCAGACCGCCCCACACAATTAGGAGTAATTGCAATGCTGGCCGCTAATACGGGAGATCGGCCCACTCGGTGCAACCCTGGGGAGTAAATTACTCAGCAGGATATTTTTCTTATGAGTGATATAAGGTACTTGCGTTATCATAGTACGATATCTCTTGAAGAGATTGAAAAGTAATACCTGCATTGATAAATAAATCACGCTTCTTTTCCGGAGGGGTAGGCAGAGTCCTTCCACTTACTACGATCCTGGCATACTTCTTTCGCCTCCTCTACATTCATCAATCTCTTCATGCATGCTTGTCGGTTTAGGGCAGTTTAAGGTACTCTTGACCTTTCAAAAGTAATGCAATAATATTATGGAGAATTATTTGAAAGTTACAAAAGTAAATATCGTACATATAGCTATTAACGCATATTTTTGCATCTGCATTAAGGCGGGTCTGCAAGATAAGCAACATTGAAATGGCTTTACATGCGTATCATAGATACGTTGAGTCTAACATTAGATATGGCCTTTTGTTGTGGGGAAACTCTGGTAAAACAGACAGGTTATTTATTGTCCAAAAACAATGTATTAGAGCAATCTGTGATGTAGCACCAATGACAAACTGTAGACCACTGTCTAAACGTCTGAAGTTGCTTACAATAACATGCATAAAGAAAACACAATTATTCGAAAATTGTGTTATGGCACATACTGAAAGGTACAGACAATAATAGTAACACTTTTACATGTTACATAAATAGCATTAAAACCTATGCTCTACATTAAATTACGCAACAGGGCACAAAAGTGAAAAGGTCACGACTCAACATAAATGTCGATCTCGAATTGACCTAGACGCTGTTTTTCAGTTTTTCCACTTATGTTTCGAAACACGGTGACACTTGTATTTTTAATACAAGGTATCCTAACAGTTGCTCCCACCTATAAAGACCGGAATTTATGAAAAATATTGTTACGTCATGTGCATTAAAGAAAGACATTGTTTTTATCCATTGTTGGTTTACTTGTCCGCTATAGATTTATCAATATTGTTTCTAAATTAACTCGTGGATTTACAACTTCTTCTGCCAATTTATTCCAGGCCTTCACTGTGTTGTTCAAAAACTGCTTTCTTGGGTTGTTATTTGCGAAAAGTTTAAAATTGTGGCCTCTACAACGTGGGTTTTGAGTAGTAGTTCTAATATTTTCTCAAACTTATTATGTCAAAGTGGCAAGAATTCTAAATGTTTGTCAGACGTGGGGTAAATGACCGTTTTTACGGCCGTTTATGCTCTGCCTACCCGGCAAGGGATTATAAGCATGTATGTATGTAGAATTTTAAATGTTTCATAATATAAGACGTGCGCGTCTAAAGGAAGCATGGACGTTCTGCGTCTGCGTTCGACCGAACACGACGAGCTTGCACCTTTAGGCTGCCCGTCACACGTCCGATAATCAGTGACCGATTTTTTGTAGAAGTAAAATGGAACGTATTGATTGCAATGGTGTAACGCCCACATCCTACAAATAGTCGGTCAGAAATAAAATCGGCGCATCCCCACCGATCCGATTGTCGGTGAAAAATGGAATACTCGGAAATGTATGCGTTAACGCACACTACTCACCGACAGTCGGCCGTCCATGACGTGCTACTCCCTCCCTCGAAACCAACAGACAAAGTGACGGACGTGTGCTTTGACTTTTGAGTCGGTCACAAAATCGGTCTTAAAAATCGGAGGAAAAATCTGCCCGATTATCGGTCCTATAAAAAGTCTGACGTGGGCGGGCAGCCTTACTAAAATAAAGATTAGTAAACTCCCAAATTGCGTCCGACGCACCTTTATATGGGCAATTTTGAGGGGCGTTGATGTTTTTTATTTAGTCGAAACATGGTTGATGGAATCAAGGTACAGTTGGAGTTTGGTTATTGAAGGTATGTGAAAATTACTCTAACTGGAGCTAGTGTGGGTGAGAAGGTATTAAGTTTTACATAAGTAATTTTATTATGCACTCACAGCGCTAGTTTCAGGTTGAGATCCCCGCGGATGCTCGGGGCTGCGCCGGTCGTGGGCCGGGAATTGAGCCGCTGCCTGCCGCGCGATCTCCGTCGGCTACACCTGATAGTCCGAGTATCAGTTCACGCGCGCTCCACGTGACGTCAGACCAAGTACGGAGATGCGTCGTAGGTATGAAGCGCGGCAAGTCCCCGGGCCACGACGGGCTCAGTGTCGAGCATGTGCTGTATGGAGGTGACTTATTGTATGACTGTATAGCTTGGCTTTTGAATGCCTGTATTGACCACAGTTATTTTCCTAAAAGTTTTATGAAAACAATAGTTGTCCCCATAATAAAGAATAAAAGAGGAGATCCCTCAAGCTTGGCCAACTACCGGCCTATATCACTAGCTACAATTTTTTCTAAAATAGCAGAGAGATTAATTAATCAGCACCTAAATGAAAATAATATGCCAATTCATAAGGCCCAATTTGGTTTTCGTAGCAATCTTTCTACAGACCTAGCAATATTCGCTCTAAAAAACACTGTGAAATATTACACATCTAGAAATACTAGTATTTATGCTTGTTTCTTAGATTTAAGCAAAGCTTTTGATTCCATTAACTATAAAAAGCTGTGGAATAAGTTAGATAATACTAAAGTACCATGTAAAATCGTAGCTCTACTAAAATACTGGTATGACAATCAGAAAAATCATGTGAAATGGGGAAACTCACTTTCAAATGAATATGTACTGCAAAATGGGGTAAGGCAAGGCGGAATTACATCTACAAGCCTGTTTAACTTATATGTAAACTCATTAATCGAGGAACTCAGCAGCACAAGAATGGGTTGCCATATAGGAGGTGAATGTTTAAATAACCTAAGTTATGCAGATGATATGGTGCTGCTGAGTCCCTCGATTACTGGTCTAAGCAAATTGCTACAAATATGTGAAAATTATGCAGCAGAACACAGCCTCTCATATAATGTCAAGAAAACTGAAATATTAATTTTTAAAGCCAAAGGTAGTGGACCAACACACCCACCCCTTATTGAATTGTGCGGATCTCCCTTAAATGTTGTATCCAAATTTAAGTATCTAGGGCACCTTATCATAGATGACCTAAAAGACAATGATGATGTAGAACGCCAAAGGCGCTCAATTGCTGTAGTAAGTAATATGCTAGGCAGACGATTTTCTCAATGCTCAACGCAGGTAAAAATTACTCTGTTTCAGACGTACTGCCAGGCGTTCTACACCAGCCAGCTTTGGTATGACTACACGCAGCGTGCTATAAACACACTGCGTGTACAGTACAATAATGCTTTTCGCTGTATGCTTCATCTACCCTGGCGGTGTAGTGCGTCTGGCATGTTTGCTGAGAGCCGGGTGAAAGACTTTTTTGCTGTCATGAGAAGGCTGAAGAATTCATTTCATGAAAGAGTAATGAAAAGTAAAAATGACATAGTAACAATTACATTTCAAACAGTATATCAACACAGCAAGTCATTTTGTACTATATTAACCAACAATAGCATATGTAGAATGCCAATACATTGTAACATCATCACACAAACAGTACAAGAGTGATAATTGTAATTGTACCAAACAATAATTATAACTAAAAACATTATAATGTTTCTATTTTACCAAGCCTCGCTCACTGCTTAGTTTTGGTCTTGTATTAATTAAGTAGGTATATGTTAATATGATAATTTTTAATTTTCAATTATATTAATTGAATTTAAAGTATATGCCTTAATTTTAATTCCAAATATTGTATTATTGTATTATTTGTAATGGGACCTGTGCCTGTCAATAAAGAAAATTATTATTATTATTATTATTATTATTATTTTCATAAATGAAAATAAGAAATTGAAAAAATGTAAGGGCCCACCGGGACTTGAGCCCGGGACCGTGGGGTACCGTCCCACTGCTCTGCCAACTGAGTTACCGGCACCTCGACCGACACTTCCCAATTTTTTTCCATCTCTAGGTACTCGTCTCGAATCGTCGTACAAGCGATATCTAATATAAGTAGAAGTAGTAGTTTACGCACATTCTTGAGTCATATAACAATAAAATAATCGAATAATAGTAAAAAATAATAAATGTGCCTTGTAATGCCGGCGTAGAATAGCATCACCACATTTCTTTCCCGTGGAAGTCGTAAGAGGCGACTAAGGGACTTGAGGGTGTGTATTGCAATTTTAGGCGATGGGCTGACAACCTGTCACTATGGTGATACACAATTTTCCGAATGACCCTCAAATATATGTCAGACGTGGCGTACATGTCCGTTTTTGCGGCCGTTTACGCTCTGCCTGCCCCGTAATATTTGTATGCGTATGTATGTTTAATAATAATAAAATTCTTTACTGCGCAGAAAAAAACAGATCATCTTAAACATAGAAATATGTGAAGTACAACAAGGCGGTCATTTTGCTATGGTAGCAAGTTCTACCAGGCAACCTGTGGGTGATAGGAAAGTGCGTGATAGCTAATAGGTAAGAGGGATAGGGCATATCACTAGTGTGCATATAAACTTACTTGCCTTCAGACTTTAAAAAAATATATCAAAAAAATATATCAGAGCGTAGACGCCACGTCTGACAAACATTTAAGGGTTATTCAGAAAATTGTATATCGCCATAGTAATATGACAGGTTGTCAGCCTTTAATTGCAATAGACTTGTAAACATCGAGTCCTTTAGTCGCCTCTTACGATACCCACGGGAAAAAGGCATGATGCCATTGTAAACTGGCATCACACGACAACTCTCAAGAATTATAAGGTTTATTTTAATTGAGAATCGAAGTGTGTTTCTTTCTTTCTTTTCTAAGACTACTCATCTCATGTTAACTTTAAAAAAGTTTTTGAACTCGTAAGAATAAGTTCTTTTATATTTTTATTTCGAATAATTCCCAGCATATTTTGATAAGCCTCTCGAAGGGAACAAGGATCCAAAAATACCAACCGAGATGTTATCAATCCTAAAATAAAACGAAACATTTCTCGTCTGAAGAAAAGACCTCACTCAATCAGAAACGTGGCGATCAAAATGCAAATGGTTGGATTTTTTGCTTTTTGTGCCACGGGTGTATAACCCAACAACAAATTATACTTCGCTTTTATTTTTAATTGCTATGGACGAGCCACCGTCTTGCCAGCGGGCCAACCTGACCCTTCTATTTTTGAATTATGGCGCGCGGACACGTGATTGGTCGGTAGCGTTAACGTTCGGAATTTATTAGCGCTTTCGTCGATAAAATCTAAAATGGAATAATGGAATAGCTTTGCGAAGTAGGTATTTATTGTTAATCCTTCACAATACTGTCTGTTAGTAATCACCGGTTGGTTACTTGGCAGGTAAAGTAATTAAACGTTGTTTTAAGTTAGATACAGACAATCACCACCTCGGAGGGCACGTTACGCCGCCGTCGGTCCCGATTGCTGTCTATGATTACATAAACGGTGGTCGATACACAACCATGTCAGAGGCCTACTACTAGTAGTAGGCGGTTGAAAAACTCTGACACCAGGGTTCATCAGGTCGTTCGCCCATTCGGTGACCCACACGAAAAATAAAGTTAAATTCAATGTTTGCGTAGTACATACATAAATCACGCCTATATCCCTTACGGGGTAGGCAGAGCGTTAGGTTAGCCGTTATGTTACTATGAATATTAACCTGCTACGCAATGTACTAAGAATTTTACCAGTAGACTTGTATCCTGTAGTTTCATAAAATAGGGCACAGTACTTAAGTTTAATTATCATGATACTAAACAAATTTTTCATAGAGTTGTACGTTCATTATTAAAAGTAGGTACATGGTTGCCCAAACATTGGTTGTTTTTTTATAGGTCTCTAAAAAGTGAAACTTTTTTAGTGTAAACGATTCATCGCCCCCGAAACACCTTAAATACAAAATGTCGTGAAAATCGTTGGAACCGTTTCCAAGATCCTGATTTTATTATCTACACTAATATAAAGAGGAAAGATTTGTTTTTTGTTTGTTTGTATTTAATCGATAAACTCCGAAACTACTAGACCGATTTCCAAAATTTTCATTAGAAAGCTACAACACTCCTGAGTAACATAGGCTACTTTTTACTACGGGAAAATTCCTCATTGCCACGGGAAAACGGTTAGAAGCAGGAAAAGCGGGAAATATAGCGGATATTACCCAAATTAGCCAAACCGATTTAGCGATCTTCGTGAAATTTGGCACTGATATTGGTGGTATATTGAAAACGGACTTGGACTACTTTTTGTCAGCACTTGAGGATCTGGTGTACCTGATGGAGGGTACCAGGAGCACAGCTAAACTATAAGAGATACGAAAATGGCTTCATAGCAAAAGTTGCTCAGCATGACGGGGCGCTTCTGCTGACACAGGGTTATCGAGGATCTGGAGTACCTGATGAAGACCACCAGCATCCCATCTAAACTAGAAGAGCTACGGTAATGGCTTCAAAGTAAAAGTTATTTAGCATGACGGGCTGCTTTTGCTGGTGCATGTTCATCAAGGGTCTGGAGTACCTAAAGCAGACCACCAGCATCCCATCTAAACTACAGGAGATAAGGTATAAGGGAGATAGGTGGTGATATTTTAAGCCAAGGTAGATAGCAAAGTACCTTTATAGGTTGAAAGGAAGAGATAATTTATTATTACCTTGCTTTTTTAATGTTATCGGAATAAAGACCTACAGGTGACGTCTTCGGAAGGCACATTTTTATAATAACTTCGGCAGAGTTTTGCAAATAAATGTATTAAAAAGATAAGATAATCAAGTTTGGCGCGCGCGCAATGTGAAAGAAAAGTCTACCTCTCATTCGGTTTCGTTCGAAAATTATTATTATAATTGTCGCAAAATCTGAGCTCAAAAAATATCTCATGTTGTAAAATTTATCTCTCTCCACTCTTATTCAGTTATATCCAATCAAAAACAGTGAAATTTCAATCAAAACCAATGAATATACATTTGTGTCGAAGAAATAAATAGCGTTCATTGACGCGTTTGTTTGAAGGCCAAACTGAATTCCTAAACGAAACAAGGAAATGTCAAAACAATGAATGACATAATCAACCACAACGAGGTGAGGCGGGCACAGTGTTTTTGTGATTATTAGTTTTTCAGCATCTAATAAATGCTACTGTTATTTATAAGTAACCAGATATAAAGTGTACTATCATGTCTTACGCCCTGATACGCCATTTGCGCCGAACTGTGCTCCTGGGACATCAAATTCGAGTTGAAAGTACGCTGAACAGTGCGACTCAGGAAGACTTCGTATTTCGGCCTCCCATCGCCCAATGGAGCAAAGTTATTCGGGAAGCAGAGAAGATAGTTGGTTACCCGACATCTTTCATGAACCTGAGGTGGTTATTGAGTGACGAATTCGCTAATATGGCCATGCATTTACGTAAAGTTGTAAGTACTGTTTCGGTCATATTTCTTATCTTTTAACCTATAAACTCACCTTTATTTCTATTTATTCTATTATATTTGAGTTTTAAGTAAAGCACTTGTATATCCCAGTGGAAAATAACATTATTTATATAGACATGTATTGTGATGTAAAATTATGTAATATGTTTTGACCATGTGACTAAACTTAAGGCCAAGGATAGCAACCGATTCTTGAACAAGTTTACTTATTTATGGAAATAATGAATGCCAAATATAGCATAAACTGTTCAAGTTTATTTAAATAAACAAACATACTAGGTAGAGAAGTTTTATTTTTACGTACTAGTAATTTTGTAATAAACTTAATTTTTTTATTTCTTTTGTAGGTAAGCACAAATCATCCAATAATTAAAACTGCAAAAACCGTTCTCTACAATGAACACAACAACCTACAACCCTGGGGTTTGATCATCCTTCTGCTCTCCAAAGCCATCAACCCAACATCAACCTCAACGTTACAAACCAACACGGTCATAGAACAACAGAGAATACTGGCCGAATTGACGGAAATGATTCGAACAGGCCACTACATACACAGAGGCCTTCTCAACATACCGATAGAAGAACGAGATACAAACACAGACACAGACATGTTTGCAAATAAAATTGCTATTCTTATCGGAGACTATTTACTAGTAACAGCGAATGGAATGCTAGCACGGTTAAAGAATCAAGATTTATCATATTTAATTTCAACAGCATTGAGAGATATGAGTGAAGGAGAGTTTTTCGGCGAAAGAGATAAACAGAACATGCCGTTGCCAGGAAAACCAAACAGCAATAATAGTGAGTTCGTTATAAACTGTGATACTTTACCGTTAAGTGTAAGTGATGCTTTAGGTTCACCAACCAAAGAGTGGACTTTAAGGACTATGTACAACGGCGGTTCATTATTTGGCCGTGGTTGCCAAGGAGCATTGTTACTAGGTGGAAAGCAATTACAAGAACAAGAATTGGCATATCTTTTTGGCTGTCATTTATGTTTATCGTGGCAGGCAGCTAGTGAACTACAAAAGTTCACGTCAACCAACAAAGAAACTTATTCTTTAGTGAGCGCTCCTGTACTTTTTGCTTTAAATGAAAATCCAGAATTATACAAATACATAGAAACAGCCAAAAGCAGTGTAACTGATGTTGATTTAGAGGAATTTAGAGATGGTATTTTAAAAACGAATGCAATCGAGAGAACTAGGTTATTGTCGGAGGAAAATGCAAAAAAAGCTGACTTGTATGTTAACATGTTTGGTGATTGTGAGTCAATACATACAATTAAAACATTGATTAAGTCTTTTTAAAGCATGTACGTTAATAAAAACCAAGTTACAAAAAAGTACAATAATTAAATAACATTAAGCTATGGGTACAAAAACTGTGGCCTCAATTTGGGATAACAATTCTCTTTACTTAACTTAGCTCTGTCACTTTCTGTCAAATAGGTTTAGAAAAGGATATCTATGCCCTGTCATGTCTGTAATAACTATTCTTAGTTCGGGAAATAGTTTAGCCTCATACATAATTGTTTTGTATAGTTTTACCTATTAGTAATTAAGTTTCATAAATAAAGAATTCGTAATTCAAATTTTGATACACAAAATTTGAGTTAACTGTTAAAATAAAGTGACCATTAAAACAAAAGTGATAAATGGTGGTAAATTGTCTAGAAAATGCAACCCATTGTCATTTTTCAACATGACAGGACCTAGATATCTCCTATCCTTTTCTAAACCTATTTGTCGGAAAGTATGAGCGCTTATTTAAGGTAAGTTAAGAGACTTATTGAAGCCAATCTTGGTGATTTAATGAATTGGAAAAATTATTGCTGTTTTTATTGCTTTATATTTTGTTCATTGTTTACTTTTCAGTTGTAAACTCACAAATTGTTTAAATCCGCCCATTTTATAACTCAAACTTACAATTTATCGCAGGATTTAAAATAAAGATCTCATTGCATTGATTTAGTTACAATACAACTTAATACAAGTTGTATTGTAACTAACATTCTCTGTTAACTTGTTTGAATTATAATATGTATTTTGTTCATAAAAAATCATGAGTTATCAATTTCTTTGTTATGAAAGTTCCTTTTCTAGTTACGATATAAGTGAAATGGTTATTAGTTGATATTTAGAGCATTTATGATTGTTTTCATAGTTTTAAGATGCAGAACAAACATTACTGTTGAAATAATTATATCACAAGTGATAGTTTTGAATATCTTCTTTTATTTCAGTCCAATAAATAACATTAACACAATCAATTCCTACCGGTGATGTCAACATTTCCCAAAATCATATCATGTAGCAAACTTGTTCATTGTCTTCAACAATACCACACTTTAATAAATTCAATCTTAGAGTTCGCACCACGAAATAATTTAAAAGTGCAACTGAGAACAAAAAACGTTATTTTATTCAATGGTAGGTATTCTATGTGGATGACAGCATCTGCTGAACCTCTTCGGTGGCGCAGACCGAAAACATTTTTCTAATAGAAATCATATTTTCGCATCCATATACTGATAAGCTTCACAATGAATGGTCTTCGCCATATTTTGAAGCGCAACCCTCGCATCGTCCACCGGAAACTTCTCACTATACCTCATGATGGTGCTCATTTCCTCGTCAAGAAATATCGACAAATACTCAAGAGCTCTTGTACTCCTAACAGCGTAATACAACTGTTTGTACTCAATGGGTCTTTTGTCCATTTTAGCCTGGATAATGTGGCCGTACAGTTGAGGGTACTCCCACAGAGCGAGGATAACCGGAGCCCCGACAAGGGAGTAGGAGTAGGGGTGCGTGAAGAAGTCCTTCACGTCGAGGTAGAGTTGCCAGATCAAGCCAAGATGGCCGCCGACGATGTAGGCGTCGCGTTCGATCTGTTCGCCTTTGTGGGCCACCTTGAATTTAGAGATTACAGTTTACAGATTACAGACTGAGGTAGCAATGCAAAAAAATATGGACGCCGATTCCCTTTGCGTCTTCGCACGCGCGGTCTAGATTCAGCAAAATGCAAGAACAGCGCTGCTTGACGCGGGTCCACCAACACGAGGCGCGGGAAGTACAACCCGCCTGAACATGACGACACCTCGCCTAATTAGGCACGACGCGCCTTCTAAATTCGGACGGATAATAATGTCAAGACGCGCCGTCTAGCCGCGCGGGCGGCCCGCACATTTAGCCCGCTTAACGGGGTGTTGGGCCTTTATCTAATCAAAATTTAAAAAAATCCCATCCCAATAATAAGTAATACCTTAGGTTAATAAGTAATACCTTAGGTAGGTATACTCTCAACGATAGTAAAATCATGAAAAATATTAAGGTAAGTAGCATCTTATTATGCATTTGAGATAGTTTATATTTTTAAGATCCTTTATGGACATGAAATCAACAAATAAATTGAATTGAATAGAATTGGGTTCATATAAGGCGAGAATGGTAGGTACGTAAAATCGCCGTCATAGGAAGTATGTCGTTCTAATCCAGTATCTATGAAATCTTACCTTCATAGCGCCCTGGCAGCCCTTGGCCAGGATGCTGCTGGAAGTCAGCATGGTCCTGAGCTTCCACTCGCTTATCCCGTGGCCCAGGTACTCGTTGGAGCCCAGCTTTGACAGGTTGTTCTCGCTCTCCCAGTCGTAGACTAACGCCTCGCTGTCACCTGAAGGTTTCATCATGGATCACAATGAACGGAAACTTATTTCCGTTTAAAATTTAAACCGTGTGATGACGGCATAGAATAGCATCACCCCACCCATGGGAGGCGACTAAGGGACTTGAGGGTTAGATGTGTATTGCAATTTTAGGCGATGGGCTGACAACCTGTCACTATAATGATACGCAGTTATCTGATGGACCCTCAAACTTTTGTCAGAAGTGGTGTTAATATCCGTTTTACGGCCGTTAACACTCTGTCTATCCCGTGAGGGATATAGGCGTGATTTGTGTATGTACCTATGTATGTACGTAAAATTTAAATTTCTTAAAATTGATTTTTTTATGAGCTGTGGAGTACCGTCCCACCGCTCTGCCACTGAGCTTCCGGCGGCGCCCCGACCGAACACTTGAAATTTTCAACCTCTTGATACTCGTCTTGAAGCGACGTACAAGCGACATCTAGTGTAAGTTATTTAAACTAATACTGCTTCCCGACCACCGTCGCTAACATTTTTTCAATTTCTTACTTTCATTTATGAAAATAATATAGCACTGAGTAAGCAATGTGAGTGCAAAATAAACCATAGTACATTTAAAACGGATTTAAGTTGTGTTTATTTTGGATTTATCAAGGATTTTTGCAATCACACTTTTAGTTTTCTGAATAGTTCATCAGTGATCTTACAATTGCAATCGATAGGTTGTAATTAGTTTCTTACAGGGAAGGCAGAGTGGTAACGGCAGATGACGTTCCTTTGCTAGGTTTTTGCATAGGTAGTAGGTATTTAATTAATTTATCAAAATATGTTTATTTATAACAGCAAAATTAATTACATATATAATAAAGGTGGCCTTATTGTGTAGCATCTTATCATTGTAGATAACACGATAACAGTCGCAACTATTTCATTAAGATTTATGATCACGTAGTAAGAGGTACCAGTACCAGCAATATACTATACAGGGAGTAAAAAAATGGTTAAACAAGCCGAAAGTAAGTCAAGGTACATATGAAACTGAACAACATTCCCCATGAACCTAACATGAGTCGAAATATGATAAAAAATTGGTCCTCCCATGATAAATTAAACACGGCAATTTTGTATGGGAGCCTGGGAGGTACATTATTTTTTAAATATTTCGACCCATGTTCGAAAATTGGAAAGTTGTTCAGTTTCATGGGCAGGTACTTTAACTTTCCTCTGGGTTTGTTATATCCTTTTTGTTACTCCCTGTGAATGGCACGCTGTCGTAAATGTCATAATCGTATCTACAGCTACGGCTCTTGATCTTTTTATGACGTAAAATAAGTGAAAGTATGAATTCATAGTATGATATTGACCAATGCCTCTCTTTCGGCTAGCTAGTCAATCGGCTCGTTGGTCTAGGGGTATGATTTTCGCTTAGGGTGCGAGAGGTCCCGGGTTCAAATCCCGGACGAGCCCAATTCCTTTTTTGCTCTTACTAAGTATACTGTTGTATGCAGTAGAAATCGCCTCATATTGTGTATGACACTGAGTTAACGAACAAAACCCGATAAAACCTCACCTCAGAGATTTTTCAGGTAATAAACTGTTTTAAACTTTCGCACACATACATACATACACATCTCACGCCTATAATCCCTTGCAGGGTAGGCAGAGCGTGAACGGCCGCAAAAAACGGACATTTACGCCACGTCTGACAAATATTTGAGGGTCAATTGGAAAATTGTGTATCAATACACACCCCCATATCTTTCCCGTGGGAGTCGTAAGAGGCGACTAAGGGACTCGAGGGTGTGTATTGCAATTTTAGGCGATAGGCTGACAACCTGTCACTATAGCGATACACAATATTCCGAATAACCCTCAAAAATTTGTCAGACGTGGTGTATATGGCCGTTTTTTACGGCTGTATACGCTCTGCCTACCCCGCAAGGGATTATAGGCGTGATATGTGTATGTGTATGTATGTATACACACCCTCGGGTCCCTTAGTCGCCTCTTACGACTCCCACGGGAAAGAAATGGGGTGATGCTATTCTGAGCCGGCATCACACGGCCGCACTTAACTAAACTTTCGCGGTCACACATAATAACTCAAAATACTGAAACAATGTTCTTACCGCGTTACTTATTTTTGTTGAATTGTTCGATATTTCGACCCAGTTGAATGGGCCATGATCACGGAACAATATTTGCGTTTGCAAACATGTTTTGCGGGTGGGTAGATGAAGTTTCATATACATTTCATATGCATTTCTGCATACCCTCTTCCTACGATTCTGTCGATAACTACCGGAACTCACTTGAAAGTCACGACAGTACACGAACTCACAGTTCGTCAGCAACTGGGTCGAAATATCGGACAATTCAACAAAAATAAGTATCGCGGTAAGAAGCCCGTTTCAGTATTTTGAGTTTATTTTGTAGGTAGGTACTTACTAGTAGGCTTAGTAATGAAATGAAATTAACTTTATTCAATGTAGTATAGTATTATAACTTATTGACGTCATGATCCGTCATTGTAAAAAATAAAATTGTATAACACAATGTTCTTTTTACCTTTGCGTCGCAGGCAGTCGCACTACTACTGCGCTACATTGGTCGTCACGTCAATGTATTCAGTAGCAAACTCAAATAAGAATGAATTCCACTCCTTAGCTGCTCGCATTTTAAAAGTTGAAGCAAATCGCGCGATGTGCGACATAAAGGTATATCAACAACATAAGGGCGGAACCCCAGCCGGCAACGTAGCTAATGTAATGTGTTTCCAGTAGCAAACTCAAATTATCCGTATTATAATATTATAAATCTGAGAGTTTGTGTGTGTGTATGTATGGGTTTGAGGTCGGATTGCATAAAATTTTAAGTCATATTTGTATTAAGTACGCATATTTTATATAAAGTCATAATTATTCACAGTCAGAAAAACAACACGTATATCCCTTGAAGCATAGATTAGCAAGTCATAATGTCGACTACATACTCCTAGAATAGTAGTTTATGCAACTGTCATATAATGGGGGTCATTAAAATGCGAGTGTCTGTTTATCGATAATAGATCGACACGAGCATTCTAATGCCTAATTATAAGCAGTTGCATACACTATTTTATCTACACTCTCAAAAAATAAACTCAGTTAAACAGTTTTCCATACGTCCGCACCGGCGATTGCAAGGTCCGATACGTGGTCAAATTCAATACGAGAACGTAATATGGCTTGATATGGATTTTCGAAAATTCTTTACTTACAGTTGTTTAGATGTTGAGTCTGAACAACAAATAACTAAACAACTGAACAACACTAAACAACATCGGAATAGCAACTGAACAACATCTAAACAACTGCTCAACATCGGCACAACAACTAAACAACATCTGAAAAACAGAACAAAAACCTATTAAAACAACTGAACAACATCCGAAAAATTATCGTACAATAACAACTGTCAGGTGCGGCGGAAGATGGCGATTTGAGTATTGTCAAAAAAAACTTCGTTTCATTTCTCAACTTTATCGTATTAAGAGTTTTCTCATTAAGTCATTACGCTTCTGTAATTTATATTAAACCGTAGTTTATATAGTCAGAATGCATAAAGTAGGTCTTTATGCAACTGTTTTCGAATTCATAATTCGAACATATTCGTTTATTTCTAACATTATGAGACGAGTGTAGATAAAAGCATGTTCGTAACCTATTACTTTAAAAGTGTTTCAAATTATAAAATAGGTCAAAATAAAAGTATGTCTTTCAATGCAGTATGACACATAAATATTATGCCAAACAAATAGTATGACAAAAAAAATGCAAACCGAGGTATGCCAAAGTATATTAGGAACTACAACAATAAGTACTTATACAAAACGATGGTATCCCGTATGTATGTATGTTTGTTACCCCTTCACGGTCAAACGGCTTGACCGATTTGGATGAAATTTGGAACACAGGTAGAGTATAACCTGGAATAACACAAAGGCCACTTTATACCGCGGGAAAATCACTATTACCACGGGAAAATGAGTGACAGAGGGTGAAACCTCTGGGCGATTATTTTTTTAATGATGGGTTTGCTCTTGACTCTAGTCTGGGTCATAGGACAGAGACAGAGTCTAAGATGGAGCGAGCTCACCCAGAATAAGCCTGTTAAGGCACTGGCACTCCCACAAACTGACGGAACGCAGCAAGCTACTTGGCGCCAGACTTCGGTGGGATGGTGGTCGCGAGCCAGGCGGCCCCTTACGGAGCCTTCCACCGCTTGGTGGGATCGTTCAGCCGGATTTATCCACAGGCAAGCCTTTGTTGCCATTGCCCGGGCTCCACCGCTAGGAGGTAGATCCCATACCACCCCAAATCTAGTAATAATTATCCGTACTATAATATTACCTCTATAAATCTGAGAGTTTGTGTGTGCGAATGTACCTATGTTTGTTACCTCTTCACGCTCAAACGGCTTGACCGAATTGGATGAAATTTGGAACACAGGAAGAGTATAACCTGGAATAACACATAGGCTACTTTTTACCGCGGGAAAATAACAATTACCACGGGAAAATGAGCTGGGCGGAAATCTAGTAATGAAATACCTTTAGGCATGGTGGGTATGGGGTTGTTCTCGTCATCATGGTCACCGAGGAAGTCCCCTTCGACCAGGTCTCGAAGACCTGTGGAGATCAGCTCCGTGACTTCGTTGTTGCGGAGACCACCTAGTTGCTTGAGACACGTGGCCAGCAGGTAGTCGCCTGAAATGTTATATAAATACATACATACATCACGCCTATATCCCTTGCCTATAGACAGAGCGTAGACAGCCGTAACACACTTACGCCGCGTCTGACAAACATTTGAGGGTCATTCGCAAAATTGTGTATGGCCAAAGTGACTGGTTGTCAGCCCATCGCCTATAGTTGCAATGCACACCCTCGAGTCCCTTAGTCGCCTCTTACGACTCCCACGGGAAAGAAATGGGGTGATGCTATTCTAAGCCGGCATCACACAGCAAATAAACACACATAATACAGCAAACAAGCACATAAATACACATTACATTAATTATGGGCATGTAAATAACACATTTTGATAATCTTGACTTCAATTTGAGACAAATGTCGTTTATATAGATTGTGGTGGCGTAAAGTAACATGCCGTGTAATTAACCTGGCCAGCTCCGATTCTATAAAGACAATGAAAAATTGTTATAAAAAAAAGAAAATTTTGTTATACTTACAATTTTTTTTTACAATGACGGATCATGGCGTCCATAAGTGATAATACTATCCTACATTGAATGAAGCTTTGCCGTGTGTTGCCGGCTGAGAATAGCATCACCCCATTTCTTGCCCGTGGGAGTCGTAAGAGGCGACTTAGGGACTTGATGGTGTGTATTGCAATTTTAGGCGATGGGCTGACAACCTGTCACTATAGCGATACACAATTTTCCAAATAACCCTCAAATATTTGTCAGACGTGGCGTAAATGTCCGTTTTATGCGGCTGTTTACGCTCTGCCTACCCCGCAAGGGATTATAGGCGTGATATATATATGTATGTATGTATTGAATGAAGAGTTTCAATTTCATTTTCTTGGCAAGCGTATTGGCGAGCGTAGTGCAAGATACCGCTTCCACAGGGAACGCTGCTGCCAATTCCCTGGATGATTCATCCCTTAGTAGCTTTTTACGACACCTACGGGTAGTATTTTGGTGATGCTATTCTAGGCCAGCATCACACGACTAAGCCGCTAAGCTACATACAGTCATCACGCCTTTATCTCTTGAGGGGTAGGAAATAAGGTCGCTATCGCATCTTCTGACAAATATTTGAGAGCCGTTACAGAAAAATCGTATATCACTATAGTGACAGGTTGTCAGCCTGTCGCCTAAAATATAATAAACATGAAATCCTCGAGTTCTTCAGTCGCGTGAAAGAAATAGGGTGATGCTATTAATTTTTTTCTATTCAAATGTAATAGTAGTACCTACCTATCCGTTTTTTGCGGCTGTTAGCGCTCTGCCTACATTTAAATGATAATTTTGTCACGAAAATGGCACTGACCGGTCAACAAAACGATCTTATTCCCATACAGCAGATCCTTGTAGCTGTCTCCATGTTTGAGCTTGTCTTGAAGGTTGGCCATAGTCCTGTGGATCATGTGGCCCGTTCGTTTCATCTCCACTATCTCGGCTAGGGCTCTTTGTGCGTGGAGAACACCTGAGAAAAAAGTTTACAGACATACATACATACACATCACGCCTATAATCCCTTGCGGGGTAGGCAGAGCGTAAACGGCCGCAAAAAACGGACATTTACACCACGTCTGACAAATATTTGAGGGTCATTCCGAAAATTGTGTATCGCCATAGTGACAGGTAGTCAGCCCATCGCCTAAAATAGCAATACACACCCTCGAGTCCCTTAGTCGCCTCTTACGACTCCCACGGGAAGAAATGGGGTGATGCTATTCTAAGCCGGCATTACACAGTTTACTACTTCATAAATAAATAAATGAAATTATATAAAACTAGCCGTTGCCCGCGGCGTTGCCCGCATAAGTTGTGATAAAAAGTAACGTAAAAAATAAAATGTGTTAATCCAAGGTACCTGTTATATGTGTGCCATATTTTATTACAATCGGTTCAGTAGTTTTTCCGTTATGAATTAACAAACACATTTATAATACCTATTAGTAAGACTAGCGGCCTGATCAGCGGTTTCACCCGCTGCTACCGGGTGAGCTCCTGCTCCCCACCAAACAGTCAGGTGAAGATTTGGTGAGTGTGAGTGTGAAAATGAAAGCACTGTCTCGAGTCTGGCCAGTAATGAGACTCTAGAGTTTACTTCACGAAAAAACTCCACGTAGCCAGCCTTATAATATCAAGTGTAAAAGGGTGCACAGTCGCTTCGAAGAAATTGAAGATTTGGAAGTGTCGGTCGAGGCGCCGGTAGGTCAGTTGGTGGAACAGTGAGACGGTACTACGGTCCCCGGTTCAAGCCCGAGCGGGCGCTATCATTTTTTCAATTTAAATTAATGACAACAAACATTTTATTTGAATATTAGCGTCTGCGGTCTCCATTTTGAAAGCGAGCAGTGGTTTCATACAAAAGACTTCAACGCGCTGCGTGTTAATGAAAAAGTTGCAAGCTGCCTACCCCGTTAGGGAAAAAGGCGTGAATTTAAGTACATACCTATGAATTCTTATTTTTACATGCACATATCACGCCTTTATCCCTTGCGGGGTAGGCAGAGCGGTAACAGCCGTAAATACGGTCGCCGTCGCCACGTCTGACAAAATTTTGAGCGCCGTTTTTAAAAATAGTTAACATGGCGTGACTGAGATATCTCCTATCTTTTTCTAAACCTATTTGACGGACAGTTACAGCACTAATTCAAGGTAAGTTTTTTTTTTGTAGTTCTGAACCCTATGATTTTAGGCCCGGGGCTATTAAAATCTACACCTGACTGTATGGTGGGGAGCAGGAGCTCACCCGGAGAAGTTTGTGGTTGCTCAAACAACCAGCTCAATCGCGCCCTTCAGAGAATTTGTATCCTGAATTGGGGTGTAAATTTACCTACGTGCGCTTACCCGAATCATATTGCTCTTTACTATAGTCCCTGGTGTTGAACCCAGCAGCCTTGGAGACCAGCAGGATGACCAGCCCCACCGACTGCAGGTTGCTCTTCGACCCTACCAGCAGGTTCTTAGCGTGCTTCAGAAGTGGGTGATTGGTCCCAACCTGGTGACAAGCGCACTGCTAAAGAGTGGAACTCATTACCTACGTCTGTGTTTCCAAACGCATACAACCCTAATCTCTTCAAAGTAAGAGTGAACAGGCTTCTTCTGGGGCGCGTTCATGCTGTTTCTCCTAGTCGGTATTTTCTCCGATGACAGGTCATAACACCGCGTTTTAGCACGCCAGTTAGGAGAAATTTTCTACCATGCGCTCCAAAACGCGGTTTTACGAACTGTCAAAGTATAAAAGAGCGACGAAAGATATATTATCCGTGGTCCATTGAACGCGCCCCTGGGTAAGCTCGCTCCATCTTAGACTCTGCCTCTGTCCTATGAGTCCTATGACCTAGACTAGAGTCAAGAGCAAACCTATTCTTAATAAAATAAAAAAAATAAAAAAAATTGTGTAGGTGAAATACACACGAGCACAAAATATTTTTTTGGCCTGGGAAATAAAATTCGTTAGTTCCGAATGGCTGACTTCAAGTAATGATGGGGTTTGGGATAACACCGAATACCATACAAATACTCGAATACCCTAAAGAAATGTTCTACATTTGTATGTGTATCTAGCAAGGTATCGTTTTTTTTTTTTTTTATTAATGATGGGTTTGCTCTTGACTCTAGTCTAGGTCATAGGACAGAGACAGAGTCTAAGATGGAGCGAGCTCACCCAGAAGAAGCCTGTTCACTCTTACTTTGAAGAGATTAGGGTTGTATGCTTTTGGAAACACAGACGCAGGAAGTGAGTTCCACTCTTTAGCAGTACGCATTATAAATGATGACTGGAAGCGCTTAGTCCGAATTGGTGGAATGGCTACCAGGTACGGATGGTATCCGGCGGTGCATCTGGATGTCCGATGGTAGAAGGGAGCTGGTGGAACAAGGTGGTGAAGCTCTTGAGCACACTCTCCGAAGTACACTCTATAAAATACCGACAAGCAGGCAACCTTGCGGCGATGTGCCAGGCTATGTAGCTTGGTGTCCACCACTTTTATGTCGCCTATGAGCCTCTTGGCCCTGCGTTCCACCGAGTCAAGAGCGGCAAGTTGGTATTTGGCTGAGCCATCCCAAAGGTGACTGCAATACTCCATGCAGGATCGGACTTGTGCTTTGTAAAGAGTTAAAAGCTGTCCAGGCGTAAAGTATCGCTTCACTCTATTCAGGACGCCCAGCTTTTTAGCCGCCGTCTGAGCCTTGTACTCGATGGTCGCGCCGAAGTTTAGATTTGATGTCAACTCCATGCCTAGAAGCTCAAGCCTGTCAGTGACTGGGACAGATGTACCCCGAAAAGTAGGTGTCCAGTCGAAAGGACTCCTTTTTGCAGTGAAAAGACACGCCTGTGTTTTGGTGGCATTGAATGAGACCAGATTGTCGTTTTCTAAAATACCTACGCGTTTTACAGAAAAAAATAGTCGAGCAGTGCCCAGTCAACCAGGTTATAGTAAGTGCCCCACTATGGTACCTACAAGCGTGATTACAAAAAAAAAGAAACACTTGTTGTCTTCAAGACACTCATATGATTTGCAACAGTGGCCCATCTGGACGCTATTCAAAATTGTGTCATATGAACATTTTTATACCTTATTAGCCGAGAGAAAGCCTAAACAACGTATTACATAGTTATATACTTTTTAAATAGTACATCTTAAAAGAAGATTAGCAGGAAGCTTTCAGAGTAGGCTTCTACCTGAACTATCCTAGGTTCCCAAATGTCAATATAGGTAGGGAAATAGTAAAGGAAGTGGGCAGCGCGAGCATGTAAACAGGCTACTCGCGCTGCTACTCGTCATGCCGCGCTGCCACTTCCTGTGCTCCCTCGAATGTCGGCTTTTAAAGTGCAAGTCAAAGGAACGGCAGCACGATCGTGTGTGGAATGAAATGCATTCTCGCTCACTCGTATTGGTGCGAGAAGAGTATAACGGCAGTGTGTGAACACTCACTCGCGTCGATAATTCCGCGGAGTTATTTCGAGCAATATTCGCGACAGCGGCAGGAGCAGGTTCAGTGTGAATGTTCTATTGTACTTACTTACCAACTTCCTCAAATGTATAGCAGTGTTAGCGATTTCGTCGTTCAACAACCAACGCAGGTTCAGAAAGGACGTTGGATACCCAACCACCTTCTCAGCCTCAGCCAGGGCATCTCTCCAGTCCAGCTCCACTTTAGGACTCGTAAAGTTGAACATTTGGCGCTTCTGTTCGTAGCTGAATCGTTGATCTTTGACGAGAATATGTGATACGCTAATTTGAGGTAGTATTCGTTGAAATGTCTTCGAAAGGCAAGGCAGGTAAACTGTTCGTAGCATTTTTAGTTTGATTTGGATTAAAACAGGGATTAAATGTTTATTTGTTCATGAGTTTTCTACAAATATCGTGACCGAAAAAGACATTACTGACTTGTAGATTCCACAGATTAACTATGTAGAGATCGATTAAAAACTCTTTGGGAAATAGCTATACCGCCTCAAACCGGATCAATTATTCCATGGTCTTCCTATAATGATGAAATAATATGTGAGCAAATCGTCTAAATAGTTTACGAAAAAACGAGTTTTATTTCAGTAACAAAAATTTCGATGGAAAAGTAACAAAAAGGGAAGAGAAACAGCAAAAAATATCTGCTATAATGGTTCACGTCTAGTACCTACTTATAGTGGCAATAAAGTAATATTTTTATCGCCGTTTACACTCTGTCTACCCCGTAAGGGATAAATAAACGCGTAAACCATATCTATCCAATCAGTTGCTCCACAGGAGGGCCACAAACATCTTTGAACCACTAGAACTTAATTTCTTCCACAAAGCTTTATATGTCGTACCTCGCTAAATAAATGCGATACGCTCGCTTAGGTATACCTAGGTAGTACATACATATCACGCCTATATCCCTTGCGGGGTAGGCAGAGCATAAATGCCCGTAAAAAACGAAAAGTTACGCCACGTTTGACTAACATTTTAGGGTCATTCAGAAAATTGTGTGTCATAGGCTGGAATTTTACTAACTAGTGATAAGGAACACAACTTTCCCCAAGGAACATAGGCCGAAAGGCAAATAAAAAACCTCTCATACAAAATTGCCGATCAGCTGATTAGAGTTACAATGGAACTCAAATATTTTTGTTACAATTTAACCTATGTTCCTTGGAGAAAGTTTTTCCTTATAACAAGCCCGTCTTTCGCTATCTGTTTAATTTAGCGTTGCTATGCTGGGGTAAGTTAGGTATTAATGACGGTCTATGAATACGCCGCGATGCTCGCCCGCACGCATCGCTCTGGGCACATGTGGTCCCTTTCTCGCTCGCGGGGCGAGGGTGGCGGCGTGCGCGCGGGCCGCCTGGTAGGCGCCAAGCGGTGATTTCTGCACCGCACTACCAGTCACTCAAAACCGTTCGGACAGGAGGGTATCGTATTGTGCGGATTTCCCGCCACGCGTTTTGTGATGCCGCGTGTAATGGACGATTCAATTTGAGATCGCGCGTGTTGATGCATCGTATTATTGCGTTTCTCCTGGGTTGTACTGGAATGCCAGGCTTAGTGATTGTTGGATGTCTCGACGTCTTCCACGTGAGCGTCGCGTTGAATAGGCATCAAGTGGCCATATCGGCTCGCGTTTTGTACGGCCCTAATTCGTGTTGGGTCACGCGTAATGACTAATATCAAAGTGAAATACGAACAGAAGCTGTGAGTGATTTGAAGTGAATAACGCGCCAAGGCTGTAGTGGAATGCTGGGTGTCGATATCTTTTCCACCCAGCCCTGTAAGTACCCACGGAATTCCCCATTTGATCCATTCCCTGAACTTCCTTTCTCCGTTGGGTATTTTATGCATTTGGACCGGCACGTTGACTGTAAGTTAAACCTGGTTGTTTAGTATAAAACTGATTATTCGTGTTAATGGTGTGTTCCCTTTAGTCATATTTGTTGTACCATATCATTGTGACTCCTTAGTACGAATTGCGGAATTCGTGGGGTGATATAATTTGGAGGTACTTACTTATAATCTAGTGCTTATACGTGTGACGTAACGCCAGATCGGCAGACGGTATTTACTACAGAATTGAGTTATGTAAAGGTCAGAACACATCATTTGCCAATTTCACTCAACTTAGTTAATTAAGTTAAATAGATTTAGGTTCACGTTTAATTCATAGTATGCGCTGCTATATTGTGCAGCGTATGCTATTTAGCGCTGCGTAACGCGGCCATTGTCTGCCTTCAGTTGAACTCCTGGTATTTTACTAGAAATTTACCTGTGTAAATCGCTTCCACTGCGGGAGTTTAGCTTGGAATTAGACAATTTTTGGTAGCAGAGCGTGGTTCAGAAAACCACTAGATTTAAGATTATTTTAGTATAAGATTTTTAATCTACCTACATAAAAAAATATATTTATTGTGATTGTAGTGTGTGCCCTGTGTAGAATATCCTATCGGTAGGATCAGGGCCAATCAATTAGTGAATTGCTTTATTATCGTTGTGTTTACCCTGTGCGGATATCCTAGCGGTAGGATCAGGGCCGATTGTTTATTATTGTTTTTTTTTATTGTAAGGTTCGGTGTTACTTTGAGTTGGTACCATGGCTCCCACAATTACACAGCTTCAGGCAAAAATTAGAACGCACCTAATTTGGTTCGCGACTAAGCAGGCGATGGTCGGTCGCGGGGACCGAGAGGACGCACTCATCGCTTGTGCGCAACGGATTGACGAACGGGTCGCGGAGGTGTTGGATTGCCTCACTGGATGCGAGGAGTTATTAGATGGGACGCCTGATGAGGAGGTCAAACTTACGGTCCGGACGAATGTGACCCAGTGCATGGAGATGGGGCAGGAGATCCAGCAGGCGGCTGCTGTGATCACCAGGCGTAAAGCTGGGGAGCCGGACCCACCCCATGGTCCGCGGGGACCGGGGGTGCAAGTGCCCCTGCCGGCTGTGGCGATTCCGGTCTTCCACGGGGACTACACGGATTGGACCCGATTCCAGGATCTGTTTGACAGTGTGATTCATAACCGCACTGACTTGCAGCCGGCATATAAAATGGCACAATTGATGGCCAAGCTGCAAGGTGAGCCCCATGAGCTGGTAAAGCATCTACCAGTCGATGATGCAAGTTACGAGACGGCTCGCGGTTTGCTGATCGAGAGATACAGCAACAAACGTCTCATGATTGACCAACTCCTGGAACAGTGGCTCACCGTGCCGACCATCACACGAGGGACGGACCTCAGGGCCAAGGTCCTCAACCCTGTCTGCGTTGCAGTGAACGCTCTTGAGAGACAGGGGATGCCGGTGTCAGGCTATGATTATATCCTGGTCCACACGTTGTTGCGCCGCCTGCCGAGCGACATGGCCGCTCGTTTTGAACAGTCACACGGAGGTAAGACATCTGATTACCTCCCGACCTTCGAGGAGCTCAAGTCCTTCCTCGAGGCCGAGTGCAGGCGGGTAGATGCCCAATTTGGAGAGTCGCCTCACGCGGAGTCTGCGGCCGCTCGCCGCCCGGAACGGCCGGGTGCACAGGCGCGAGACGGTAAGAGTAGGCCACCCAGGCGATACAACGTCGCTTATTTGGAAACGAGGTGTGCCTACTGCAGAGAGGCGGGGCATCAGGTGACTGCGTGTGAGGAGTTCGCTGCACAGCGGGTGCAGAAACGTCGTGGTGTGGTGCAGCAACGGCGTTGGTGCTTTAGGTGTATGGGGCCGCATCAGGTGCGAGAGTGCCCATCAAGCACCAACTGCAGGTACTGCCAGGGTGCCCACCATCAGCTCCTATGCATGAACCGCAGCGGAGATTACGGAGGCAGAGCTGACGCGGGTCAGCGGACGGAGTCTGCCCTACCTAGACGGGAGCAACGCTCCCCACCCCCTCCAAGGAGGAGTCCTCTTCCACCAGGGTTTCAGGGACGAGGCCAGGGACATCAGCAGGTGATGCCCCCTTCACCACGCGCGAGACAGTCACCACCTCGACAGCAGGTGCCGGAACAGGGTAGGTGGTCACAGGTCCAAGGTCAGGGGCACCCATCACAAGTACGTGATGCTACGGGCGGGTGCCAACACCAGGGTCAGTACATGCAGTACTCGGCGGGTCTGAACAACATGGTGAGTTCCCATGACCCACGCATGCCTCTCCCCTTGGCTGAGCACCCGCGGCTACAGGCGCGTCCACGGTACGCGCGCCTGCCGCAGGGTTACTATAGGCTGCCAGCCATGGCGTACAGGACCAGAGGTCCCTATCAGCAGGAGTGGGACCCACTCGAAGGTGTACGGAGAGAGGGGACCCCCCCGCAGGACGCGGACACTCCGCGCTTAGGTTCCTGCTAGGTAATCGCCGCCTACACGCCAGCTTCGGCCCCCCGGCCAATTACGGTATTGTTGCCTACGGCAATGATTTGGGTATGGGGATACGGTGGCCGCAGCATACAGGTAAGAGCCTTGTTAGATACAGGGGCTCAGGGTTGTATTGTGTCTAGTAAGCTGGTGAATAGGCTACGCTTAAATATAAGGCCCACAACGGATGGGGCTGTAGGTATTGGAGGTGTAGATGTGCCTGACGTTCGGGGTCAGGTGAACTTCGAGTTCACATTAGGTAATACAGGTACAGGGGTCAGCTATCATGCCTCAGCAGTGGTGCTGGATGATGTGGTAGGGAAACTTCCTCAGGTTCGGTTACCGTCAACGGTACGAGGGTTAACCACAGGCTTAGAGTTAGCTGATCCTGAATTTGATACTCCTGGTACGGTGGACGTTCTCCTCGGGTCAGACGTCCTCGGGAGATTCTGGTGTGGCAGAAAACGGGTACTTCAGCAAACTGGTTTAGTGGCCGTTGATACCACAGGGGCGTATGTTATTTTTGGCCCAGTTTGGAGATCTCAGGACCTACCAGAGGGCGATACGGTTCTCTATGGTAGTGTGTTGTCGGAGGTGCTGCAGAGGTTTTGGGAGTCTGAGGAGCCACCCACAGCGGATAGACGGAAGCCAGAGGATGACGAGTGCGAGCTGTTCTATCAGTACAACACTGCACGAAGTTCGTCAGGTAGGTTTGTTACCAGGCTGCCATTTCTCCCAAACCGCCCCTCCTTAGGTAGTTCGCGACAGATCGCGGAACGGAGACTACTGGCTATGGAGAGAAAGATGAAGCGAGATGCAGCACTTCGGCAGAAGTATATCGAATTCATGAGGGAGTACCTAGAGTTAGGCCACATGTCGGTGTCCAGCATAGATTGGAGGTGTGTCGAGCATTACTATATACCACACCTGGCTGTTTTGAAGTCACCGGAGGCGAAGATACGGGTAGTGTTTGACGGTTCTGCTCCTACATCGAATGGTGTGTCTGTGAACCAGTGTCTGCACGCGGGTCCCAAGTTGAACCGGGACATTGTGGACATCCTCACAGATTTTCGGTTGCACCAAGTAGCGTTCGTCGCAGACGTCAAAATGATGTTTCGCCAAACAATTATACACCCAGATGACCGTCGGTACCAGCTGATTTTGTGGCGTGAGAGCCCTGACGAGCCGATGGTCACTTATGAGCTTAACACGGTAACGTATGGTCTGAAGCCAAGTCCGTTTTTGGCAGTACGCACGCTGCGAGAGTTGGCCGCACAGGAAAGGGTAAGATTCCCTCGGGCCGCAGCAGTACTGGATCGCGACGTCTACGTGGATGACATCTGCACGGGTGCAGATAGCGTGCAACAAGCACTGCTACTACGAGACGAGCTGATCGCGATCATGGAATCAGGAGGTTATGAGTTGCGGAAATGGCTGTCCAGCTGTCCAGAGCTCCTGGCCGGGTTGCCAGGTGAGTTCCAGCAGGACCCGCACCTTTTCGAGAACCCGGACAATCCAAATACGTTGAGCATCCTAGGGGTGCAATATAGGCCAACGCATGATGTCTTTACGTATCAGATCGAGCCAGACCTTTTGCAGAAGACTTGGACGAAGCGTTCGGTATTATCGACGATCGCCAGAACTTTCGATCCTAACGGGTGGATCGCACCGGTGACGTTCATGGCGAAGTGCTTCTTGCAAAGGTTGTGGATAGCAAACTTGGGTTGGGACGACCAGCTCTCCGGAGAGCTGTTGAATGATTGGACCAAGTTTGTGACCACCTTACCAGGGATCGTACGCATCGCCATACCTCGCAAGTTGCTCCCATCGGTGGGATGTAAGGCTACCCTACATGGGTTTTGTGATGCCTCGGAGCGAGGGTACGCGGCAGCTGTCTATTTGCGGACAGTCAGTTCAACGGGAACTGTAGACGTGCGTCTAGTTATGGCCAAGAGTAAGGTGGCTCCGGTTAGGACAAGATGGACCATTCCAAAGTTGGAATTGGCGGGAGCAGCGCTTCTCACGCGCTTGCTACATTATGTCGCTAGTAATCTACGCGGTACCATCAATTTGGATGAAACGGTGTACGCATGGACCGACAGTAGGATAGTTCTGTGCTGGTTACAGACGTCGGTACATACTCTTGAGGTTTTCGTGGCAAATCGGGTGTCACAGATTAAAGGATCGGAAACTCCGTTGGTATGGAGACACGTACCGGGAGAACAGAACCCAGCGGACTGCGCCTCACGGGGATGTAGGGCCCTGATTTGGTAGGTCACTCACTGTGGTGGGGACCTCAGTGGCTGACTGAGTCACCTGAGAGATGGCCATACAATGAGTGCGGGTCGCCGCTTGGGCCACCTGATCGAGGTTTGCGAGTGAACGTAGGGCAGATCGTACCTAAGCCTAGTGCGGCTTTCTTGCTGGAACGATACAGCTCCCTCGACAAACTTCTAGGGGTGACAGGTTGGATCAAACGGTTCGTGAACAACTGTAGAAAACCTCAAGCAGAACGGAACTTGGCACCTGTCCTCTCGCCTGCGGAGCGGAATGCGGCTCTAAGTTTATTGGTTAGGGTCGTCCAGGCGGAACATTTTGAGGAAGAGGTCAGGCTGCTCAGGGATGGCCGTGGAAAGCTGAAGGGAGGTCTTGTGCGCCTCAACCCGTTCGTGGACGAGCTTGGAATGCTCCGGGTTGGAGGTAGACTTCGGAACGCTAACCTGCCCTTTTCAGCACGGCATCCGCTGTTACTCCCAAAGAAGGGACCTTTGGTAGAACTTATAGTTAGGGATCGTCACCAGAAAAACTCGCATGCGGGCTGCAATGCACTTTTGGCTATTCTGCAGCGCGAGTTTTGGATCTTGTCTGGACGACGTACGGTACGGAGCATTGTGTTTCGGTGCTTGCCTTGCTATCGGTTGAAGGCAGCCACAATGCAACCTTAGATGGGAGACCTCCCACCGGACCGGGTGACGGAAGCCTGGACGTTTGCGGGTGTGGGAACGGACTTTGCGGGGCCTTTTATGGTAAAGGCATCACGCCTTCGCAACGCGAAGTCAATCAAGGCGTATTTGTGCGTGTTTGTGTGCCTAGCAACCAAGGCCGTCCACTTGGAACTCGTGGCCGACCTCACTACGGAGGCTTTCTTAGCAGCTTTAGATAGATTTGTGTCGCGAAGAGGGCGACCAGCGCTGATCAGGTCGGACTGTGGTACCAACTTTAAGGGCGCTGATCGATGTATGAAAGAAATTATAACGTTTTTATCGGAAAACGAGGAAGCTATCGGCACGAGCCTCTCCCGTCAGGGCATTAACTGGGTGTTCGATCCACCAGGATGCCCCCACTGGGGTGGTATATTTGAAGCGGTTGTAAAGTCCGCTAAGACGCATTTGATGCGCGTTATAGGTTTAACGATATTAACCTTTGAGGAGCTAGCGACCGTGTTTTGTAAAATTGAGGCCGTTCTCAATTCACGTCCTTTGTGTCCGCTTAGCTCAGATCCGAATGATCTGGAGGCCCTGACACCAGGGCATTTCTTAATTGGCCGACCACTTAACGCCTTGCCAGAGTACCCCTACACAGAGGTCAGTAGCAATCGTTTGACGCGTTATGAGTTGCTGCAGCAAATGTCTCAGAATTTTTGGAAGCGATGGTCGCTTGAGTATTTGCACATTCTGCAGCAACGCCTTAAGTGGACGGACAGAACTGAACCCCCTCGCATCGGAGATCTCGTTCTGGTTAAGGATGCCAACCTGCCGCCACTGCGATGGCGCAGAGGGCGCATTCTCAACTTGTTCCCAGGTAGTGATGGCACTCCTCGAGTCGCGACAGTTCAGGTAGGGGATTCAGTTCTTAAGCGAGCAATAGCAACGCTATCTCGTCTCCCCAGTAGTGAATAGGCCTAAGGGATTCGGCCTAGGGCGGGTGAATGTTTAATTTAGCGTTGCTATGCTGGGGTAAGTTAGGTATTAATGACGGTCTATGAATACGCCGCGATGCTCGCCCGCACGCATCGCTCTGGGCACATGTGGTCCCTTTCTCGCTCGCGGGGCGAGGGTGGCGGCGTGCGCGCGGGCCGCCTGGTAGGCGCCAAGCGGTGATTTCTGCACCGCACTACCAGTCACTCAAAACCGTTCGGACAGGAGGGTATCGTATTGTGCGGATTTCCCGCCACGCGTTTTGTGATGCCGCGTGTAATGGACGATTCAATTTGAGATCGCGCGTGTTGATGCATCGTATTATTGCGGTTCTCCTGGGTTATACTAGAATACCAGGCTTAGTGATTGTTGGATGTCTCGACGTCTTCCACGTGAGCGTCGCGTTGAATAGGCATCAAGTGGCCATATCGGCTCGCGTTTTGTACGGCCCTAATTCGTGTTGGGTCACGCGTAATGACTAATATCAAAGTGAAATACGAACAGAAGCTGTGAGTGGTTTGAAGTGAATAACGCGCCAAGGCTGTAGTGGAATGCTGGGTGTCGATATCTTTTCCACCCAGCCCTGTAAGTATCCACGGAATTCCTATTTGATCCATTCCCTGTACTTCCTTTCTCCGTTGGGTATTTTATGCATTTGCGCCGGCGACGTGACTGTAAGTGGTAAACCTAGTTGTCTTAGTATAAAACTGTTTTCTTCGTGTTAATGGTGTGTTCCCTTTAGTCATATTTGTTGTACCATATCATTGTGACTCCTTAGTACGAATTGCGGAATTCGTGGGGTGATATAATTTGGAGGTACTTACTTAGAATCTAGTGCTAATACGTGTGACGTAACGCCAGATCGGCAGACGGTATTTACTACCGACTCGAGTTATGTAAAGGTTGGAACACATCATTTGCCAATTTCACTCAACTTAGTTAATTAGGTTAAATAGATTTAGGTTCACGTTTGATTCATAGTATGCGCTGATATATTGTGCAGCGTATGTTATTTAGCGCTGCGTAACGCAGCCATTGTCTGCCTCCAGTTGAACTCCTGGTATTTTGCTCGAAATTTACCTGTGTAAATCGCTTCCACTGCGCGAGTTTAGCTCGGAATTAGACAATTTTTGGTAGCAGAGCGTGGTTCAGAAAACCACTAGATTTAAGATTATTTTAGTATAAGATTTTTAATCTACCTACATAAAAAAAAAAAATATTTATTGTGATTGTAGTGTGTGCCCTGTGTAGAATATCCTATCGGTAGGATCAGGGCCAATCAATTAGTGAATTGCTTGTTATTATCGTTGTGTTTACCCTGTGCGGATATCCTAACGGTAGGATCAGGGCCGATTGTCTATTATTGTTTTTTATTGTAAGGTTCGGTGTTACTTTGGGTTGGTACCATGGCTCCCACAATTACACAGCTTCAGGCAAAAATTAGAACGCACCTAATTTGGTTCGCGACTAAGCAGGCGATGGTCGGTCGCGGGGACCGAGAGGACGCACTCATCGCTTGTGCGCAACGGATTGACGAACGGGTCGCGGAGGTGTTGGATTGCCTCACTGGATGCGAGGAGTTATTTGATGGGACGCCTGATGAGGAGGTCAAACTTACGGTCCGGACGAATGTGACCCAGTGCCTGGAGATAGGGCAGGAGATCCAGCAGGCGGCTGCTGTGATCACCAGGCGTAGGGCTGGGGAGCCGGACCCACCCCATGGTCCGCGGGGACCGGGGGTGCAAGTGCCCCTGCTGGCTGTGGCGATTCCGGTCTTCCACGGGGACTACACGGATTGGACCCGATTCCAGGATCTGTTTGACAGTGTGATTCATAACCGCACTGACTTGCAGCCGGCATATAAAATGGCACAATTGATGGCCAAGCTGCAAGGTGAGCCCCATGAGCTGGTAAAGCATCTACCAGTCGATGATGCAAGTTACGAGACGGCTCGCGGTTTGCTGATCGAGAGATACAGCAACAAACGTCTCATGATTGACCAACTCCTGGAACAGTGGCTCACCGTGCCGACCATCACACGAGGGACGGACCTCAGGGCCAAGGTCCTCAACCCTGTCTGCGTTGCAGTGAACGCTCTTGAGAGACAGGGGATGCCGGTGTCAGGCTATGATTATATCCTGGTCCACACGTTGTTGCGCCGCCTGCCGAGCGACATGGCCGCTCGTTTTGAACAGTCACACGGAGGTAAGACATCTGATTACCTCCCGACCTTCGAGGAGCTCAAGTCCTTCCTCGAGGCCGAGTGCAGGCGGGTAGATGCCCAATTTGGAGAGTCGCCTCACGCGGAGTCTGCGGCCGCTCGCCGCCCGGAACGGCCGGGTGCACAGGCGCGAGACGGTAAGAGTAGGCCACCCAGGCGATACAACGTCGCTAATTTGGAAACGAGGTGTGCCTACTGCAGAGAGGCGGGGCATCAGGTGACTGCGTGTGAGGAGTTCGCTGCACAGCGGGTGCAGAAACGTCGTGGTGTGGTGCAGCAACGGCGTTGGTGCTTTAGGTGTATGGGGCCGCATCAGGTGCGAGAGTGCCCATCGAGCACCAACTGCAGGTACTGCCAGGGTGCCCACCATCAGCTCCTATGCATGAACCGCAGCGGAGATTACGGAGGCAGAGCTGACGCGGGTCAGCGGACGGAGTCTGCCCTACCTAGACGGGAGCAACGCTCCCCACCCCCTCCAAGGAGGAGTCCTCTTCCACCAGGGTTTCAGGGACGAGGCCAGGGACATCAGCAGGTGCCGGAACAGGGTAGGTGGTCACAGGCCCAAGGTCAGGGGCACCCATCACAAGTACGTGATGCTACGGGCGGGTGCCAATACCAGGGCCAGTACATGCAGTACTCGGCGGGTCTGAACAACATGGTGAGTTCCCATGACCCACGCATGCCTCTCCCCTTGGCTGAGCACCCGCGGCTACAGGCGCATCCACGGTACGCGCGCCTGCCGCAGGGTTACTATAGGCTGCCAGCCATGGCGTACAGGACCAGAGGTCCCTATCAGCAGGAGTGGGACCCACTCGAAGGTGTACGGAGAGAGGGGACCCCCCCGCAGGACGCGGACACTCCGCGCTTAGATTCCTGCTAGGTAATCGCCGCCTACACGCCAGCTTCGGCCCCCCGGCCAATTACGGTATTGTTGCCTACGGCAATGATTTGGGTATGGGGATACGGTGGCCGCAGCATACAGGTAAGAGCCTTGTTAGATACAGGGGCTCAGGGTTGTATTGTGTCTAGTAAGCTGGTGAGTAGGCTACGCTTAAATATAAGGCCCACAACGGATGGGGCTGTAGGTATTGGAGGTGTAGATGTGCCTGACGTTCGGGGTCAGGTGAACTTCGAGTTCACATTAGGTAATACAGGTACAGGGGTCAGCTATCATGCCTCAGCAGTGGTGCTGGATGAAGTGGTAGGGAAACTTCCTCAGGTTCGGTTACCGTCAACGGTACGAGGGTTAACCACAGGCTTAGAGTTAGCTGATCCTGAATTTGATACTCCTGGTACGGTGGACGTTCTCCTCGGGTCAGACGTCCTCGGGAGATTCTGGTGTGGCAGAAAACGAGTACTTCAGCAAACTGGTTTAGTGGCCGTTGATACCACAGGGGGGTATGTTATTTTTGGCCCAGTTTGGAGATCTCAGGACCTACCAGAGGGCGATACGGTGCTCTATGGTAGTGTGTTGTCGGAGGTGCTGCAGAGGTTTTGGGAGTCTGAGGAGCCACCCACAGCGGATAGACGGAAGCCAGAGGATGACGAGTGCGAGCTGTTCTATCAGTACAACACTGCACGAAGTTCGTCAGGTAGGTTTGTTACCAGGCTGCCATTTCTCCCAAACCGCCCCTCCTTAGGTAGTTCGCGACAGATCGCGGAACGGAGACTACTGGCTATGGAGAGAAAGATGAAGCGAGATGCAGCACTTCGGCAGAAGTATATCGAATTCATGAGGGAGTACCTAGAGTTAGGCCACATGTCGGTGTCCAGCATAGATTGGAGGTGTGTCGAGCATTACTATATACCACACCTGGCTGTTTTGAAGTCACCGGAGGCGAAGATACGGGTAGTGTTTGACGGTTCTGCTCCTACATCGAATGGTGTGTCTGTGAACCAGTGTCTGCACGCGGGTCCCAAGTTGAACCGGGACATTGTGGACATCCTCACAGATTTTCGGTTGCACCAAGTAGCGTTCGTCGCAGACGTCAAAATGATGTTTCGCCAAACAATTATACACCCGGATGACCGTCGGTACCAGCTGATTTTGTGGCGTGAGAGCCCTGACGAGCCGATGGTCACTTATGAGCTTAACACGGTAACGTATGGTCTGAAGCCAAGTCCGTTTTTGGCAGTACGCACGCTGCGAGAGTTGGCCGCACAGGAAAGGGTAAGATTCCCTCGGGCCGCAGCAGTACTGGATCGCGACGTCTACGTGGATGACATCTGCACGGGTGCAGATAGCGTGCAACAAGCACTGCTACTACGAGACGAGCTGATCGCGATCATGGAATCAGGAGGTTATGAGTTGCGGAAATGGCTGTCCAGCTGTCCAGAGCTCCTGGCCGGGTTGCCAGGTGAGTTCCAGCAGGACCCGCACCTTTTCGAGAACCCGGACAATCCAAATACGTTGAGCATCCTAGGGGTGCAATATAGGCCAACGCATGATGTCTTTACGTATCAGATCGAGCCAGACCTTTTGCAGAAGACTTGGACGAAGCGTTCGGTATTATCGACGATCGCCAGAACTTTCGATCCTAACGGGTGGATCGCACCGGTGACGTTCATGGCGAAGTGCTTCTTGCAAAGGTTGTGGATAGCAAACTTGGGTTGGGACGACCAGCTCTCCGGAGAGCTGTTGAATGATTGGACCAAGTTTGTGACCACCTTACCAGGGATCGTACGCATCGCCATACCTCGCAAATTGCTCCCATCGGTGGGATGTAAGGCTACCCTACATGGGTTTTGTGATGCCTCGGAGCGAGGGTACGCGGCAGCTGTCTATTTGCGGACAGTCAGTTCAACGGGAACTGTAGACGTGCGTCTAGTTATGGCCAAGAGTAAGGTGGCTCCGGTTAGGACAAGATGGACCATTCCAAAGTTGGAATTGGCGGGAGCAGCGCTTCTCACGCGCTTGCTACATTATGTCGCTAGTAATCTACGCGGTACCATCAATTTGGATGAAACGGTGTACGCTTGGACCGACAGTAGGATAGTTCTGTGCTGGTTACAGACGTCGGTACATACTCTTGAGGTTTTCGTGGCAAATCGGGTGTCACAGATTAAAGGATCGGAAACTCCGTTGGTATGGAGACACGTACCGGGAGAACAGAACCCAGCGGACTGCGCCTCACGGGGATGTAGGGCCCCTGATTTGGTAGGTCACTCACTGTGGTGGGGACCTCAGTGGCTGACTGAGTCACCTGAGAGATGGCCATACAATGAGTGCGGGTCGCCGCTTGGGCCACCTGATCGAGGTTTGCGAGTGAACGTAGGGCAGATCGTACCTAAGCCTAGTGCGGCTTTCTTGCTGGAACGATACAGCTCCCTCGACAAACTTCTAGGGGTGACAGGTTGGATCAAACGGTTCGTGAACAACTGTAGAAAACCTCAAGCAGAACGGAACTTGGCACCTGTCCTCTCGCCTGCGGAGCGGAATGCGGCTCTAAGTTTATTGGTTAGGGTCGTCCAGGCGGAACATTTTGAGGAAGAGGTCAGGCTGCTCAGGGATGGCCGTGGAAAGCTGAAGGGAGGTCTTGTGCGCCTCAACCCGTTCGTGGACGAGCATGGAATGCTCCGGGTTGGAGGTAGACTTCGGAACGCTAACCTGCCCTTTTCAGCACGGCATCCGCTGTTACTCCCAAAGAAGGGACCTTTGGTAGAACTTATAGTTAGGGATCGTCACCAGAAAAACTCGCATGCGGGCTGCAATGCACTTTTGGCTATTCTGCAGCGCGAGTTTTGGATCTTGTCTGGACGACGTACGGTACGGAGCATTGTGTTTCGGTGCTTGCCTTGCTATCGGTTGAAGGCAGCCACAATGCAACCTCAGATGGGAGACCTCCCACCGGACCGGGTGACGGAAGCCTGGACGTTTGCGGGTGTGGGAACGGACTTTGCGGGGCCTTTTATGGTAAAGGCATCACGCCTTCGCAACGCGAAGTCAATCAAGGCGTATTTGTGCGTGTTTGTGTGCCTAGCAACCAAGGCCGTCCACTTGGAACTCGTGGCCGACCTCACTACGGAGGCTTTCTTAGCAGCTTTAGATAGATTTGTGTCGCGAAGAGGGCGACCAGCGCTGATCAGGTCGGACTGTGGTACCAACTTTAAGGGCGCTGATCGATGTATGAAAGAAATTATAACGTTTTTATCGGAAAACGAGGAAGCTATCGGCACGAGCCTCTCCCGTCAGGGCATTAACTGGGTGTTCGATCCACCAGGATGCCCCCACTGGGGTGGTATATTTGAAGCGGTTGTAAAGTCCGCTAAGACGCATTTGATGCGCGTTATAGGTTTAACGATATTAACCTTTGAGGAGCTAGCGACCGTATTTTGTAAAATTGAGGCCGTTCTCAATTCACGTCCTTTGTGTCCGCTTAGCTCAGATCCGAATGATCTGGAGGCCCTGACACCAGGGCATTTCTTAATTGGCCGACCACTTAACGCCTTGCCAGAATACCCCTACACAGAGGTCAGTAGCAATCGTTTGACGCGTTATGAGTTGCTGCAGCAAATGTCTCAGAATTTTTGGAAGCGATGGTCGCTTGAGTATTTGCACATTCTGCAGCAACGCCTTAAGTGGACGGACAGAACTGAACCCCCTCGCATCGGAGATCTCGTTCTGGTTAAGGATGCCAACCTGCCGCCACTGCGATGGCGCAGAGGGCGCATTCTCAACTTGTTCCCAGGTAGTGATGGCACTCCTCGAGTCGCGACAGTTCAGGTAGGGGATTCAGTTCTTAAGCGAGCAATAGCAACGCTATCTCGTCTCCCCAGTAGTGAATAGGCCTAAGGGATTCGGCCTAGGGCGGGTGAATGTTTAATTTAGCGTTGCTATGCTGGGGTAAGTTAGGTATTAATGACGGTCTATGAATACGCCGCGATGCTCGCCCGCACGCATCGCTCTGGGCATATGTTGTCCCTTTCTCGCTCGCGGGGCGAGGGTGGCGGCGTGCGCGCGGGCCGCCTGGTAGGCGCCAAGCGGTGATTTCTGCACCGCACTATCAGTCACTCAAAACCGTTCGGACGAGAACGTATTGTGTTTTGTACGGATTTCCCGCCACGCGTTTTGTGATGCCGCGTGTAATGGACGATTCAATTTGAGATCGCGCGTGTTGATGCATCGTATTATTGCGGTTCTCCTGGGTTATACTAGAATACCAGGCTTAGTGATTGTTGGATGTCTCGACGTCTTCCACGTGAGCGTCGCGTTGAATAGGCATCAAGTGGCCATATCGGCTCGCGTTTTGTACGGCCCTAATTCGTGTTGGGTCACGCGTAATGACTAATATCAAAGTGAAATACGAACAGAAGCTGTGAGTGGTTTGAAGTGAATAACGCGCCAAGGCTGTAGTGGAATGCTGGGTGTCGATATCTTTTCCACCCAGCCCTGTAAGTACCCACGGAATTCCTATTTGATCCATTCCCTGTACTTCCTTTCTCCGTTGGGTATTTTATGCATTTGCGCCGGCGACGTGACTGTAAGTGGTAAACCTAGTTGTCTTAGTATAAAACTGTTTTCTTCGTGTTAATGGTGTGTTCCCTTTAGTCATATTTGTTGTACCATATCATTGTGACTCCTTAGTACGAATTGCGGAATTCGTGGGGTGATATAATTTGGAGGTACTTACTTAGAATCTAGTGCTAATACGTGTGACGTAACGCCAGATCGGCAGACGGTATTTACTACCGACTCGAGTTATGTAAAGGTTGGAACACATCATTTGCCAATTTCACTCAACTTAGTTAATTAGGTTAAATAGATTTAGGTTCACGTTTGATTCATAGTATGCGCTGATATATTGTGCAGCGTATGTTATTTAGCGCTGCGTAACGCAGCCATTGTCTGCCTCCAGTTGAACTCCTGGTATTTTGCTCGAAATTTACCTGTGTAAATCGCTTCCACTGCGCGAGTTTAGCTTGGAATTAGACATACACCTACGGGGTAGACAGAGCGTAAACGGCCATTTACACCACGCCTGACAAAGAAAAAAAAAGAGTAAAGGGATTCCGCTATCAGTCTCCATATATTATATACACAATTTTGCACAATTTGAGCAAATAGGAGTACAAAAACGGCCACTAAATAAAAAAGTAGAGCACTCACATTTTTTCGTCAAAATTCAAATTCATAAAAAGAACACCGCGTTGCCGCCATTGCAATTAAAAACGCGTATGCTATCATTAACTCAAGGGTTTAATCGTTAATAATTTCGAATAAATAACACGTTTATATAGAAGAATGGAGTTTTAAAGTATTCGTACATTTATTTTGTAAATTATGGGTGGTGTTTTAATTGAGCCGATGCAGTGAAATAAAAGGATATTCTAATCGTTGGTTCATCTTTCAAATGCGATAGTCCTTTGATAGTGGCCTCTATCCTGAAAGGACTTTTATAGTTTTTAATAAACTAGATTATTATGCCGCAGGCATATCAGAGGCCTAACTATACGGGGTGTAAGGGACAGCCCTTCGAACTTCGAATACATATCCGGTGCAATCAGACTATGAAACTGAACAACTTCCCATAAGAAAATATTTAATGAAACGTCAAAAAAAAACATAGTAATTGCAGTCAGCTGATCGTGATTTTGTATGGGAGGTCGAAATTTTTGTTTCGTTTCCTGACATATGTTTCAAGGGGAAAGTTCAATTTCATGGTCTGCATGCACCCTATCAGTATTCGGAGGGCTCTTAAGTATAAGGAACATAATATGAATATTGCAGCGATCTCTTCCAGGCAACCTTTACATTAAAATAGAGATTTACTTTCCATTACTATGGAAAGTAAAAAAATAATGACGTCGCCTGAAATATTTTTTAGGGAAAGTTGTTCAGTTACATGTTCTGAATGCACCCTATCAGTATTCGGAGGATTGTCACTTACACCCTGTATACAAACAAGCAGTGATTTGCAAAACGTTATTACTCGTACAAATTGATATAATAAAGTACATGGCTAGTTAAACTGAGATTTATTTCAAATTGGCGCAATTTTACTGTTTTCATAAAACAGCTGGAAACCTACTCATGGTTGTAGCACATCATAAGGTACCAGGGGTACTCCAAAAGAACTGAATTATTTTTTATCCCCTTTAATTATAAATACATAACAAAAATTCAAACTAATTCTCATAAAAGAAGTGATTTTCTACTAATACATATTATTCATGTCATGAAAAATAAATTGCTGCGGACAAAAATAATTCAGTCCTTGTGGAGTGTGGAGTACCTCTGGTACCTTATGTGCTACAACCGACTGTACTAAGTAAATACTTATAATGGATTTCGTAATTTGATGGCACTATTACCTAAATACATACATACACATATCACGCCTATTATCCCATGCGGGGTAGGCAGAGCGTAAACGGCCACAAAAACGGACATTTTCGCCACGTCTAACATATATTTAAGGGTCATTCGGAAAATTGTGTATCGCCATAGTGACAGGTTGTCAGCCCATCGCCTAGAATAGTAATACACTCCCTCGTGTCCCTTAGTCGCCTCTTACGACTCCCACGGGAAAGAAATGGGGTGATGCTATTCTCTAAGCGGTATGATACATTGGTACCTACAAGTTTTACCTAAATACTTGTACCAATAGGAGGTATCTCCCTATCATCAGAAAACCTCCATAAAAATGCTAAGGGACTCGACGTTGTGTATTGCAAGTTCAGGCGATGGGCTGACAACCTGTCACTGTGGCGATACACAATTTTTCGAATAACCCTCAAATACTACGTAATTTGTCAGACGTGGCGTAAATGTCCGTTTTATGCGGCTGTTTTGCGCTCTGCCTACCCCGCAAGGGATTATAGGCGTGATATGTGTATGTATGTATGTATGTAAAAAAACTACAAAACGCACAAAAAGGCCCTTAATAGGTGGGCGGGGCGATCGCCTACTGGGCAAAACTCCATGGTTATTAAGGAAGCAATTTAACTCCAAATTGGCCTGTACATTGCATCCTGCGTTTATTAAGTAAACGAGTGAGTATTTTAGTATGTAGGAAGGTATATAAACAATTTACAAAGTAACTACCTGCATAGCTAACATTACATATCGGTTGAAATTTTTCTAGTGACCGATACTGAAAACAGAGGAGACGGAAACAAGTTTCCCCAAGGAACATAGGTCGAAATATGACAAAAATAGTTTGAGCTTCCATAGTAACCTAAATCAGCTGATTGGCAATTTTGTACTAAAGGTCCAATTTTTTTTTTTCATATCAGGCTACAAGTCTACAGGTGAAATTCTTAGTACATTGCGTTGCGTAGTCGTTTTATGTTGGTATCATATTGGCTGACCGACTACGCAATGAACATAGAATTTCTCCCGTAAAATTGTGATAAACTACTTTCGCGGTCACATATAATGACAAAAAAAAAAACGGTAAGAACCCCATTTTAATATTCTGAGTCATTGTATAATTGTAGGTAGAGCTAAACTTGGACACCAAATTTTAAAACACTTCCCGTGCTAAGTACCTATACAAAAAAAATGCAAGTAAGTATTCTAAATAGAGCTAAACTTTTTCAAATCTACAGAAAGTGGCCATTTTTCATCTGTTTCGTGCCGGCCAACGAGTCTACAAACGATTGACATTTGAGTAGGTCTAGGTGGTCTATACCGAAAAGATCGCAACCGGGACCAAAGACTTTTTGATGCCCTCCGAAGCACGGAACTATCTTGTGGTTCAACCTACTAAGATCAGTAATCAAATCCGGAAGTGGCAAATTGACAATGGCCTCAATTCAGTAAATAAATTCTCTCTACTTAATGATGTCACTTTCCGACAAATATGTTTAGATAGCGCGTATTTTACGTGAAGCTACAGGGTGTCTGGTGGCAGATTTCTTATTTGAAATTCAAATATTTAAAAAAGGAACAAAAGTTGCGGCGGGAAATTGGCGTCATTCGAACCACCAATCTTGCGGATTTTTCAGCAATAATGGCGCAGTGGTCGAAAGAGCATCGTGCGTTTGCTGTTGAAGCGGTTTTTAAAGATGGCAATTCTAATATTGTTGCTCGTCGACAATTTTGTTCCCATTTCAATATCCGACGATTGAGCGATGGACCAAGCCCGAAATTGATTCGTTCGGTGTCCCTCAAGCTGTAATCCTCACCTATGAAAACTTAACGAAAAGCAATTTTGGTTTTGTCAAAAAATAGTACTGAAATAGTGACAAATAGTGACATATGCAAGAAAATTAGTGACTTCATATTTCCCAAGATATGGCTAACGTTTGGTGAGGATTACAGATCGAGGCTCACGCTGTAATCCCAACTCTCGTATGAGCAAACGGTGGGGTATTTTCACTTGGTCTACATTCCAAAAAATAGTGCCTAATTAGTGACTAATAGTGACAAAAGATGAGAAATAGTCGCTTTATAATTCCGAAGTTATAAAGGCATCTTTGTGAGGATTATACCTATAGCAATTTTTGCTGTAATCCTCACCTCATATCTGCTAAACGCTTAGGTCTTTTGACTCAAATTTAGTATCAAAAAATAGTGCTTAAATAGTGTTCTTAAATTGCATTGATATTTATTTAGTTTATGTAGTAGAAGCAATTAAAAAAACCGTAAGAACTTCTTCATACAAAATGGTCAGGTACAGTCGCAAACAATACTTCGTATTGTGAAGCTCAATATAGAAGGTATGTAAACAAACAAATAGCTTTCTTTCAAGTTTTTCGTTTATATCTATCAGTTTAGTACAAAAATAAATAGATAAAAATGTATAGTTTGGTATTCAATAATAACAAGAAACATATTATGTGGTAAAATACATTAAAGCAAGACTAATGCACTAATACATAATTGTATGTACATAGTTACCGACGTACGAGTAGTAATATATTAATAAACATAAGAACCTACCTACAGAAATAAATACTACCGACATAACAAACCAGTATTGAGCTTCAAGTACGACAATACAAAGTATTGTTCGCGACTGTACCTGACCATTTTGTATGAAGAAGTTCTTACGGTTTTTTTAATTGCTTCTACTACATAAACTAAATTAATATCAATGCAGTTTAAGAACACTATTTAAGCACTATATTTTGATGCTAAATTTGAGTCAAAAGACCTAAGCGTTTAGCAGATATGAGGTGAGGATTACAGCAAAAATTGCTATAGGTATAATCCTCACAAAGATGCCTTTATAACTTCGGAATTATAAAGCGACTATTTCTCATCTTTTGTCACTATTAGTCACTAATTAGGCACTATTTTTTGAACCCCACCGTTTGCTCACACGAGAGTTGGGGATTACAGCGTGAGCCTCGATCTGTAATCCTCACCAAACGTTAGCCATATCTTGGGAAATATGAAGTCACTAATTTTCTTGCATATGTCACTATTTGTCACTATTTCAGCACTATTTTTTGACAAAACCAAAATTGCTTTTCGGTAAGTTTTCATAGGTGAGGATTACAGCTTGAGGAACACATTCGTTCGTGGGTGGAAAGATTCCGTGCAACAGCTTCGGCTATGAATAAGGTGCGTCCGGGGCCTAGTCGGACTTCAAGGAGCCCTGCAAACATTGAACGCGTGGAAAGGAGTTTAAGCGAAAATCCACGACTTTCGATACGGAAAAGAGCAGCCACATTGGGACTTCCAAGAGCAATTGTTCATGAAATTTTAAAGAAGATTTTGAAGTTTCATCCATTTAAAATCCAAATCGTTTAAGAACTGAAAGAAAATGACTTAGTGTTACGCAAACAGTTTTGTGAAACAATGTTGGAGAGGTTTCGAACCGTAAATTAGATTTTTTGGAGTGATGAGGCCCATTTCCACTTAAACGGTCATGTCAATAAACAGCCGTTATTGACATTTACCATTGACAGCCGTTATAGTTATTGACACGTTGCCGTTACTGGTCTCCAAGAACCCTTAATCCACGAATCAAACACCAAAAACCACTCCATTGCCCCAGGGTAACTGTTTGGTGCGCTTTATCCACACATACATGGGATAATCGGACCATTTTTTTTGAAGATTCACGGGGACGGGCGACAAATGTCAACAGTGAAAATTATGGAAGAATGATAAGAAGTTTCTTTTTACCAAATTTGCGAGCTCAGCCATCGTTCTCGTCGCACACAAGGTTTCAACAGGATGGCGCCACCCCACACACGGCTAGGACCACAATAAGCTTGTTGCGAGAAGCTTTCCCTCGAAATCTCATAAGTCGCTTTGGAGACATCCCATGGCCACCAAGGTCACCTGATTTGACCCCAATGGATTTCTTTTTGTGGGGATATCTCAAAGAAAGAGTTAACTGTAACAATCCACAAACTGTCGAGGCCTTAAAAGAAAATATTCGTCGTGAGATCCAAGCTATTCCACCAAGCCTACTGCAAAAAGTAGCGCGAAACACGAGGCTTCGTTTTGAACAATGTGCAGGACTCAACGGAAGACATTTAGACGATATTAATCTTTAAAAAGTGAAATCCGCATCAATACTCTATCCATAAATACTAACTATAAATATATAAGTCTAATAGATAGTTTTTTGTTTAATTTCAAAAACGGAAATCTGCCACCAGACACCCTGTATAAGCACAGAATAATAACTAGTAACTAGCGTTACAGAAGCTTTACTTCGCAATGGTTTTCAAAGAAATATGTACTCAATCTGATAGACAATATGATTTAATTTAGCTCGCGTTCCAGTCAACCACGTGTTTATTTGCATACCTGTCAAATATTTTTTTGAGGGAACATGAGCCGCTGTCTAGGGTTGCTTACTTCGAGAAACTACTTACGCCATCTAGCGCACAAGGCTTCAACACGAGCGTTTACTCCTACTTTTGGCGGGCACGCCGCAGGCAGCGACGAGTACGTTCATGTAGTCTAAGACCTAGCAGCATAATTGTATATGCTATACGATTATTGCCGAAGATTTAATTCAATGAAGTAATAATAAGTAATAATAATAAAGTAATAATAATAAACTTAATTACAAATAGGTAACACGATACAAATAATTATGAGGCTTCTGTTTCCTAAACTAAGAATAATTATTCCTGTATCTTAGGTAAACAGATAGCCGACATAACTATTATTTTAAATGAACTAATTATACTATACAATAAAAATATACTTAAATAGACTCAACAGTATGATATTCTAAACCTATTCTAACTATTGTGGAGACGGCAACGGCAGCTTCCCTCGGAAGCGGCGGAACACGACTCCCTGCGGCCAAAACTCCGGCGACGTGAAGACGCTCACTGTAGCTGTCGGGACTCGCACCACGAACGAGTTGAACCCCACCCAATGGCGCGACTCCAACGGCTCCACGTACGTCAGAACGCTTGTTGAGGGTCAGCACATCGAGTGGTTCTTGAGCCATACTCTTTCTGTTTGCCGCTGATGCAGCGAGCGGCATTGGTTGCCGGTTGGCGACTTTCCGGCGCTGACGTTTAGTCTTGTCAGCAGCTGTGCCGGGCGCAGCTGACAGCGTTGGTGCAGCGGGGCGGGGCGGGTCGAGCGGTGCGGCGGCGGCGGGGGTCGCGGGCGCACTTTGGTCGGTTCGCTTGGCGGGCGAATTTGCTGACGATGTGCTTGTCGCCGATGCATATGATTCACCGACGGCACGCACTTCGCGTTGTTCGTTGTCAGCAGAATTCGAAGTCTCAGCTGACCTAGTTGCTGAATTTCGTAACAAATTCACTTCGGCACGTAGTTCAGCAATAGTTTTCTCTGAGCGTTCGAATTTCCGCTGAAATTTAGCTTAGCAGCCGGGTAACATCCTGCTGGTCGAGCGCGATGGGAAGTGCCTTATGAGTAGCCTTCACGAACACTGGCACTTTGTTTTGGTCGGTCTCATTCAGGATATTGATAATGTCCTGAAGGCTTTTCTTCCCATTTTCGTCCCCTGTTCTATGGGGCACACACTTGGCGTTCAGCTTGAGCCACTCACACAGCAACGCCTTCGCCTTGCATATGTCGTCCACCGAGAAGTAGGTCGTACACAGCTGGATGGCGCTGGCCTCATTTGTGTAGGTCAGTTGATCTTGCAGAAACGCCAGGACATCATTGGCCAAGAAAGATGGCATCTTGGACCAAGCCGAGCGCAGTCGTTGCTACGCTGACGAATTATTTTCACAATAAAATATTTTTATGTCGGCAAATACGTGCGCATCGCTCGGCGCATTGCATGTAATAAACCTGCAATAGTCCTTGCATCAGGCGGGTGCTGGCTCTGGGTGTACGTGTACTTCTATAGTGCAGACAGAGCAAGTATCCGCTTGATGTACACATCACAACACATTATTTGGTATAAAAAAGGCCTCTGTGTTGTTGGCTTTGGCCCCACACATGCCTCAAAGGACCGGGTCCCTGTGGGCCCGAGATCCGAAAAGAATACCAACATAATAATAATTAAATGTATACTAATAATAATAATATTATAATGTAAGTATACTAATTTTTTTCCCGTGGGTGTCGTAAAAGGCGACGACGAACAATTTTAGGCGATGGGCTGACAACCTGTCACTATGGCGATTCACAATTTTCTGAATGACCCTAAAATGTTTGTCAGACGTGGCGTAAATGTCCGTTTTTAGCGGTCGTTTACGCTCTGCCTACCCCGCAAGGGATTATAGGCGTGATATATGTATGTATGTATTTTTTCGTCTGTCCATCTTGCAAAAAATTGTCGAGAAAGTTGAACAAATAGCGCACGCGTGTGACTTCTTTCGCTTGCGGCAGCCCGCTAGATTAGCCCTTTCGCAGTGGCCGGCGCCTTGAGGTATGTTTTCAATACCTACACGCGGAGTGACACAGGCCTGGTATAAGTCAAATTTGACGCAAAATAAGGCGAGGATGAAAACAATGGGGTCTTCTTTTCTTTTTGTGTGGGACACTGAGTCGTCCAATGACCCGATTTTTCAACAACCTACTGTTAGTAGTAGGCCTCTGACATGGTTGTGTAACGACCGCCGTCTAAGTAATCATCGACAGCAACCGGGACCGACGGCTTAACGTGCCCTCCGAAGCACGGAACCTTCTTACTTTTCGGACAATCAGGTGGTTCAGCCGGCAATGTCCTAACCAGATTGGGAACAAATTCACAAAGTGATAAACATCAACTATTTTGAGTGCCCCACCGAGAATTGAACCCGGAACCTTTGCGTCAGTAGTCGCACTTACCTACACTGCGCCACATCGGCCGCACAAAGTATGTTGTTCGCAAACAACAGCGATAGATAAACTCGGGGTGATGCTATTCTAATATTATAAAGAGGAAAGATTTATTTGTTTGTTGAGTTGAATAGGCTCTGAAACTACTGGACCGTTTTTGAAAATTCTTTCGCCATTAGAATCCTACATTGTCTCTGATGATCATACATACATACATATATCACGCCTTTATCCCTTGCGGGGTAGGCAGAACGTAAACGGCGGCAAAAAACGGACATTTACGCCACGTCTGACAAACATTTAAGGGTCATTCGGAAAATTGTGTATCACCATAGTGACAGGTTGTCAGCCTATCGCCTAAAATTGCAATACACACCCTCGAGTCCATTCGTTAACTTTTACGACACCCACGGGAAAGAAATGGGGTGATGCTACTCTAAGCGGCACGGCACAGATGATCATAGACTATATTAAAATGTCTTATTCCCGCGGGAAAATAGTTAGCCGCGGGTGAAACCGCTGGGTAAGCCGCTAGTAGTTTAATAATATGGCAGGGCTACATAAAACTACATACATACATACATATATCACGCCTTTATCCCTTGCGGGGTAGGCAGAGCGTAAACGGCCGCAAAAAACGGACATTTACGCCACGTCTGACAAACATTTGAGGGTCATTCGGAAAAATGTGTATCGCCATACCTAGTGACAGGTTGTCAGCCCATCGCCTAAAATTGCAATACACACCCTCGAGTCCATTCGTCAACTTTTACGACACCCACGGGAAAGAAATGGGGTGATGCTACTCTAAGCGGCACGGCACAGATGATCATAGACAATTATTCCTGCGGGAAAATAGTTAGCAGCGGGTGAAACCGCTGGGTAAGCCACTAGTAGTTATATGACAGGGCTACATAAAACTATACCCACCACAACGCCCGTGATTGAGAGACGCTGCGCAAACGCATAAAAAAAACACGCCCGCCGCGGGACACCGCCGCCATTTTAATTGTGGACTTGTTCGTTATATTTCGCTGCTGACCGTACATGCACCCTGCGGACAACCGGGCAGTGGTAGCAAAATCAATTTACAGCATCAGCTTAAAAGATATTCAAATCTTGACAAGTTCAAAGTCGAACCCACGACTTCTGTTTGACGCTCTAACCAACCACTGCGCTCCTAGAATAGGTTTGTGTAATTTTAGTTTATTCTTCTTATGTATTGCATAGCTACCTATAGTGAGAACGTTACACGTATCGTATGTTCTTTTATTTTTGTTTGTGCTGTGCACCCGCTTTGACTCTTTCTGTTTATTCTTTTGTTGGCCGGTAGAGAATGCCGCGTGGCATTAAGCCCGCCTTTGTACTTTCTGGGCAATAAAGTTTAATAAATAAATAAATATAATAAATGTATGGCTATGTAATGTTATGTACAGTCGGTTGTAGCACCTAAGATATCTACCAGGGGTACTTCAAAATGATTATCCCCAGTTAATACATAATAAAAAATTTAACTTATTCTCATTATAGAAGTAATGTTCTACTAATACATATTACATACATACATACATAAATCACGCCTATTTCCCTTACGGGGTAGGCAGAGCGCAAACCGTTGCAAAAAGCGGACATATTCATGTCAAGAAAAAAATATTTTTGGGGACAAAAGTAATTCAGTTCTTTTGGAGTACCCCTGGTTCATTACGTGCTAGAACGGACTGTACCTATTTACTGATACTGGTCAAAATTAAGAAGTATTGTAGTGAATATGAATACTTAATTTTCTGCATTTCCTGGGACGAATACTACGGATATCAGAATATTCTGTATCCGGCTTCGATCTTGCGGTCTTCCGTCTCGTTCCGACCCGGTATGGAAGGCCGCGTTGATTGAAAGTATCCGGTATCCAGCCAAACCATTCTTTTTCCCCTCTAGTCCTTATCATATAAATCGTATCAGCTGGCCTTGGTTGGATAGCCTACGGCTACATTTGGAAGGTTCTTCTTAGAACCACAAAGTTCCTATCGGCGAAATCAGCGATATCAGCGGTCGTTACACAACCATGTCAGAGGTCAACTACTAGTAGCAGGCGGTTAGAAAACTCTAACACCAAGATTCATCGGGTCGTTCATCTAATCGGTGTCCCATACGAACAAGAAAGGGAAGAAGAAGCGATATCTTTTTCGCCATTATGAAATGTCTTGCCTTCTTCTCTTGACTTTGCACAACTATTACTCATCTCATCACAAGAAAACAATTTTAAACAGTTTTGGATTTTAAAATTCCTACGTTTCCATCCGTGACCACGGCCTCCGTAAAGAGCTCGAAACGTAGGAATTGTAAAAACCAAAACAAACACAACTTAAATCCGTTTAAAATTGTTTTATTGTGAAATGTTATGTCATATACTAAAACATAGGGGAACGCTCCCGAGTCCAGCAGTCCAGCAGTGGACTGGCTGTTTATGTTAAATGGTGCAAATCCTCAACGAGTAAGAACTTTTTAATTACGGTTTTTTATGCTGACGGTGGATGCAGCATGTAATTTCTCATGGTAATATCAGCTACCGGCTGCGTTGCGTGTAGCGGGGGCAGTTGCAATAGTCTACCACCTACTTACAATATGTACCTACTATAGGTAGGTAGGTACCTGCCTCTGTTGACCTATACCTACTATACCTAGTGCTTGAACTCTGAGTGGATGCTGTTTCTCAAGTAACAATAATCATGTAGGTAGTAAAGTAAGTATGTAAGGGACTCGAGGGTATTTATTGCAATTTTAGGCGATGGGCTGACAACCTGTCACTATGGCGATACACAATTTTCCAAATGACCCTCAAATGTTTGTCGGACGTGGCGTGAATGTCCGTTTTTTGCGGCCGTTTACGCTCTGCCTACCCCGTAAGGGATTACATACATACATACACATATCACGCCTATAATCCCTTGCGGGGGAGGCAGAGCGTAAACAGCCGCAAAAAACGGCCATTTACACCACGTCTGACAAATTTTTGAGGGTTATTTGGAAAATTGTGTATCGCAATAGTGACAGGTTGTCAGCCCATCGCCTAAAATTGCAATAAATACTCTCGAGTCCCTTACATACTTACTTTACTACCTACATGATTATTGTTACTTGAGAAACAGCATCCACTCAGACTTCAAGCACTAGGTATAGTAGGTATAGGTCAACAGAGGCAGGTACCTACTTATTAGACTAATAGACTAAGGGACTCGAGGGTGTGTATTGCGGTTTAAGGCGATGGGCTGGCAACCTGTCACCACGCGCGCTTGCGCTGTATCACGTCAAGGGAAATTTGTTCATAATATTTTTATGAGCACAACTATTACTCATCACATCACAATAAAACATTTTTAAACGGATTTAAGTTGTGTTTATTTAGGAATTTAGAATTAACATGAGTAACAGCATCCACCCACAGTATTAACCACAATTAAATTCCTAAATAAACACAATTTAAATCCCTTTAAAATAGTTTTCTTGTGATGGGTATTTATTTAAGTAGTACATACGTATGTCACGCTTTTATCCCTTGCGGGGTAGGTAGAGCATAAACTGCCATAATAAACGGACATTTACGCCACGTCTGACAATTCAAGGGTAATTCAGAAAATTATGTGTCACCATAGTGACAGGTTGTAAGCCCATCGCCTGAAATCGTAATATACAAATTCTCCTCGATTCCTTTACGACAGCCACGGGAAAGAAATGGTGTAAGTAATGCTACTCTAAGCTGGCATCACAACGCGAACACAGATTATTTAGTAGAAAGTAACAAATGTGTTACTCTAAGTACTAAGTACCAACATTAATGGCATCATTAGGCCACAGTTGATAGGCATCAAACAAGTCCAAGTTACAAGGAATATGACAAACAAAAGTTGGAATAATTGAGGCAGTGCCTTTGCCGCGCCGCTGCCGAAAGAAAGACTAAAACGTGAAACAAATATGTTACGCTTGCCGTAAGGACGGGGATACACATAGTACAAGACTATCAAGATTCTTAACAGTCTAGGCTTAGACATGATTAGATAGAGTAGAATTGAATACCAAATACACTTCCCGTGTGGGGTATACAATGTTTGAAAATTTGCAAAATCCTGCCCGCGCTTGAAAATTTTCCAGGTAGAATTCTTATACAGGGAGTAACAAAAAGGGTATATTATGGTAATAATGAAACTGAACAAATAAAAAAAATATAAACAATTCACCACCTATAAAAAGTTGCCGATCAGCTGGATAATTTACTAATGATGGTCCAATACATTTTTCATATTTCGACCTATGTTCCATGGGGAAAGTTGTTTCTTATCACCAGCCCGTCTTGAGTGTTCACTATCGGTCACTAGTAAAATTTCACCCTTAGAGGTAGGTACTTAGCTCTACATTAGAGGCGCACTCGCCGCCTGTAGGTCCACTGGCAGTGATTTAGGCAGTAAATGATTGTTGGAAAATACAGGACTTTGGCTTCCCGCAAAATTGAGACTTACCTTCGTTGTTCACCATACTTATTCTTTTTCTTCTTGCCGTGGCAATGGCAAAAGGTAAGTAGATTCATAAAGTTTGTCAGCCCATAACGTAGCCACATCGATGGTTCTTTGGTAGCCAGATTAGCGATCGCATCGGAAGATACATACCTACCTATACATGCTGAGTGTCTTAGACATAATTTTTTTCAAACAAAACCAAAACTTCGACATAGACATATAAGTATTCCGCGACCGATGGAAAGCAAATCTTTTTTGCTTTGTTCGTTAATATTTGTTTAGTCTGGGTATTTTCTATGTATAATATGCATTTATTTAAAGTACCTATTACAAGTATTCTTGTTTTATCAGCCCAAATTTATTTTTATCATACTAAGTAAGTTGTACACGTCAACTGCCTCACTTTATGCCTTCTCACTGCCCTAGGTCTGCTGTAAGAGATTTTTTTTTAGAATAAAACTGACCTGTTGTGTATTGTTCTATATGTTATGTCCTTTGTGTTGTGTTTGTGTACAATAAACGGTTAAATAAATAAATAAAAATAAATAGGTATCAATATCAGTTATCTTATCTATTATTCTTATATATTATCTATCGCTTAGCTTCGTTTGGGGCTAGATGGCGCTGTGAGATTTGTCCTGTTTTTTTTTTATTGTTAGGGCAAAAAAAAGGGCAAGTGACTCGTCTTCGTATGGACTTTCTCTCACTGTACCCCAAACCGCCGCACCATCGCGATGGCGGCAAAAAAAGAAACAAAATGGCGGATCGTCGCGATCTCGGATGGAAATGGCGGGTGCAAAAGCACCGCCGCCGGTGCATTTAAATGTCCGCAATGACGGCGATGGGACGAAAGGACGAGAGTTTTGCTCTATTTACCGGGACAATGCGAGATTCAAACAGCGGATATAGTGCCTGAATCGCAAATGACGGATCTCAGACTAAGGAAGTTTCAGAGTGAACTTATGAAAAACTCGTCCAAGCAAGATACAATGTGCACAATAGCACAAAATACAATTTTAAGAAAGCTGTCACAGTGCACAATTGTCTACCGCGGGCAGGATTTGAACCTGCGACTTTCGCCATCACTAGTGGCGACGCCTCTTCCATCTGAGCTACCGAGGCTCATCCAATGCCTATTAGTCATCCGTTGCGGATTACAGTAAGGCCATTCCAATAAGCCATACTTGACTGCTGTCATACTCGTGCTAATGCTATGACAAAGGGTCCATTTTTCTTTGTTGACATCTCTTTTAGTATGAAACTGACATCTGTCAAATATGGCTTATTGGGATGGCGTTACTGTAGTCTTACTTAGTTTGTTTACGTAGTTTAATCTTTTCAATAAAATACTTACCACTTAAGAATAGAGTTCCTATTAAAACTGTACCTACCTACATCATTGGCCTCACGCGTCTGTGACAGACGATTTAATCAGTGTCTGAGGCAAGACTTTTCATGGCTGTATAAGCCGATACGGGAGCGGCATAATTTTCCGCACGCTCTACAAGTGAAGGTGGAATTTGAGACTGGCACATGCATGTGTAGGTGACGTTTTTGCCTTTTGTTAGCGAGACCAGAAAACCAGGCATTATCGTGTGTTTTACGCCCATCAAAAACACGCTTACGCCATTCGTCCCTATCCTCAGCAAGCTTCTCCCAGCTTTGATGGTCAATGTTAAACGCAGCCATGTCCCGCTTGGCGCAATCTTTGAAACGCAGCATAGGTCTTCCAACCCCTCTTTTAGCGTTTGCTACAGCGCCAAGCAGAACACGCCGTGGTAGACCCGAAGGTTCCATCCGGTGCACATGCCCTAGCCACCGCAATAGTCTCTGCTTAAGCAGGGCGGTAAAACTGTACCTACACAGAACGGAATATAGCACTGTAAAGGCATGTAAACGGGCATGTTTAATGCATTAAGATTGTGTTTTAGTTCAATCGGACCACTTCTAAGTGCGATTAGTTTTCGTGGCTAGTTTCTGGTTGTTTGAAGGGTTCCCTTTGCCACATATCCTTACACTGAGCGTGGAATGTGCCTTATTTGGGGATATCGTCAATACTGATGAATGAATAGAAGAAGTAAAGAGCTATATCTTTCAAAAGGCATATTACCATAAGCGGGACAAAGACGAGTTTAGCTCAATATTTTTTAATTAGGGTTGATTGATTTTATACAGTAGGAAATCCAATGATGCCTATATAGTACTTCAGCTGAACTGAACTAAAAATAGTACTGTCACTTTCTGTTAAATAGTCTTAGACAAGGATAGAAGATGATCGCCTCTTAAATTGTCTATGATTTTACGCGGTATCCGTCAAAATAAGTGACGATTAAACATACAACGTAATTTGCGAAATGGCGCAGAAATCATAGACTTTTTAAGACATGACATGACTAAAATCATCTATGACATCTACTATCCTTTTCTAAACTTATTTAACGGAAAGTGCCAGTGCTATTTTTAATATTTTAATAATAATCAGTACCGTGGAATCGAGACAATGATAATTTCTTTTTTGTTTGTAACATACATACATACATACATATATCACGCCTTTATCCCTTGCGGGGTAGGCAGAGCGTAAACTGCCGCAAAAAACGAACATTTACGCCACGTCTGAAAAACATTTGAGGGTCATTCGGAAAAATTGTGTATCGCCATAGTGGCAGGTTGTCAGCTCAGCCCATCGCCTAAAATTGCAATACACACCCTCAAGTCCCTTCGTCGCTTTTTACGAAACCCACGGGAAAGAAATTGAGTGATGCTATTCTAAACCGGCATCACACGGCTATTTTTGTTTGTATGTAGCCTTAAGTAGGTAATCGATTATCTTTCGAACATATATCAAACATTCTTTTACCTTAAAAGAGCTTTGCCATCTCTGAGTAGTATAGGCTACTTTTTTCCGCGGGTAATGCCTTATTCCTGCGTAAAACAGGTAGCAGCGGAATAAAACGGTCGCTAGTATAAACACACACATATCACGTCTTTATCCCCTGCGGGGTAGGCAGGAGGTAAACGGCCATAAAATACGGTCGTAATCGCCATCTCTAATAAATATTTGAGGACCGTCTCAGAAAAATCGTGTATCACTATAGTTACAGGTTGTCGAACTACATACAAACATATATCACGCCTATAATCCCTTGCGGGGAGAGCATAAACAGCCGCATAAAACGGACATTTACGCCACGTCTGACAAATATTTGAGGGTTATTTAGAAAATTGTGTATCGCTATAGTGACAGATTGTCAGTCCATCGCCTTAATTTGCACAATACACACTGTCTAATTCCAAGCTAAACTCCCGCAGTGGAAGCGATTTACACAGGTAAATTTCGAACAAAATACCAGGAGTTCAACTGGAGGCAGACAATGGCTGCGTTACGCAGCGCTAAATAGCATACGCTGCACAATATAGCAGCGCATACTATGAATTAAACGTGAACCTAAATCTATTTAACTTAATTAACTAAGTTGATTGAAATTGGCTAATGATGTGTTCCAACCCTTACATAACTCAAGTCGGTAGTAAATACCGTCTGCCGATCTGGCGTTACGTCACACGTATTAGCACTAGATTATAAGTAAGTACCTCCAAATTATATCACCCCACGAATTCCGCAATTCGTACTAAGGAGTCACAATGATATGGTACAACAAATATGACTAAAGGGAACACACCATTAACACGAATAAACAGTTTTATCACTTACAGTCACGTGCCGGCGCAAATGCATAAATACCCAACGGAGAAAGGAAGTTCAGGGAATGGATCAAATAGGAATTCCGTTGGTACTTACAGGGCTGGGTGGAAAAGATATCGACACCCAGCATTCCACTACAGCCTTGGCGCGTTATTCACGTCAAACCACTCACAGCTTCTGTTCGTATTCCACTTTGATATTAGTCATTACGCGTGACCCAACCCGAATTTGGGCCGTACAAACGCGGGCCAAAATGGCCACCTGATGCCTATTCAACGCGACGCTCACGTGGAAGACGTCGAGACATCCAACAATCACTAAGCCTGGCATTCCAGTACAACCCAGGAGAAACGCAATAATACGATGCATCAACACGCGCGATCTCAAATTGAATCGTCCATTACACGCGGCATCACAAAACGCGTGGCGGGAAATCCGCACAATACGATACCCTCCTGTCCGAACGGTTTTGAGTGACTGGGTAGTGCGGCGCCGAAACCATCGCTCGGCGCCGTCAGGCGGTCTGCGCGCACGTCGCCAGTCTCGCCCTGCGAGTGAGAAAGGGACAACACACGCCCAGAGCGACGCGTGCGATCGAGCACCGCGCCGCATTCATAGACCGTCATTAATACCTAACTTACCCTAGCATAACAACGCTAAATATTAAACATTCACCCGCCCTAGGCCGAATCCCTTAGGCCTATTCACTACTGGGGAGACGAGATAGCGTTGCTATTGCTCGCTTAAGAACTGAATCCCCTACCTGAACTGTCGCGACTCGAGGAGTGCCATCACTACCTGGGAACAAGTTGAGAATGCGCCCTCTGCGCCATCGCAGTGGCGGCAGGTTGGCATCCTTAACCAGAACGAGATCTCCGATGCGAGGGGGTTCAGTTCTGTCCGTCCACTTAAGGCGTTGCTGCAGAATGTGCAAATACTCAAGCGACCATCGCTTCCAAAAATTCTGAGACATTTGCTGCAGCAACTCATAACGCGTCAAACGATTGCTACTGACCTCTGTGTAGGGGTATTCTGGCAAGGCGTTAAGTGGTCGGCCAATTAAGAAATGCCCTGGTGTCAGGGCCTCCAGATCATTCGGATCTGAGCTAAGCGGACACAAAGGACGTGAATTGAGAACGGCCTCAATTTTACAAAACACGGTCGCTAGCTCCTCAAAGGTTAATATCGTTAAACCTATAACGCGCATCAAATGCGTCTTAGCGGACTTTACAACCGCTTCAAATATACCACCCCAGTGGGGGCATCCTGGTGGATCGAACACCCAGTTAATGCCCTGACGGGAGAGGCTCGTGCCGATAGCTTCCTCGTTTTCCGATAAAAACGTTATAATTTCTTTCATACATCGATCAGCGCCCTTAAAGTTGGTACCACAGTCCGACCTGATAAGCGCTGGTCGCCCTCTTCGCGACACAAATCTATCTAAAGCTGCTAAGAAAGCCTCCTTAGTGAGGTCGGCCACGAGTTCCAAGTGGACGGCCTTGGTTGCTAGGCACACAAACACGCACAAATACGCCTTGATTGACTTCGCGTTGCGAAGGCGTGATGCCTTTACCATAAAAGGCCCCGCAAAGTCCGTTCCCACACCCGCAAACGTCCAGGCTTCCGTCACCCGGTCCGGTGGGAGGTCTCCCATCTGAGGTTGCATTGTGGCTGCCTTCAACCGATAGCAAGGCAAGCACCGAAACACAATGCTCCGTACCGTACGTCGTCCAGACAAGATCCAAAACTCGCGCTGCAGAATAGCCAAAAGTGCATTGCAGCCCGCATGCGAGTTTTTCTGGTGACGATCCCTAACTATAAGTTCTACCAAAGGTCCCTTCTTTGGGAGTAACAGCGGATGCCGTGCTGAAAAGGGCAGATTAGCGTTCCGAAGTCTACCTCCAACCCGGAGCATTCCATGCTCGTCCACGAACGGGTTGAGGCGCACAAGACCTCCCTTCAGCTTTCCACGGCCATCCCTGAGCAGCCTGGCCTCTTCCTCAAAATGTTCCGCCTGGACGACCCTAACCAATAAACTTAGAGCCGCATTCCGCTCCGCAGGCGAGAGGACAGGTGCCAAGTTCCGTTCTGCTTGAGGTTTTCTACAGTTGTTCACGAACCGTTTGATCCAACCTGTCACCCCTAGAAGTTTGTCGAGGGAGCTGTATCGTTCCAGCAAGAAAGCCGCACTAGGCTTAGGTACGATCTGCCCTACGTTCACTCGCAAACCTCGATCAGGTGGCCCAAGCGGCGACCCGCACTCATTGTATGGCCATCTCTCAGGTGACTCAGTCAGCCACTGAGGTCCCCACCACAGTGAGTGACCTACCAAATCAGGGGCCCTACATCCCCGTGAGGCGCAGTCCGCTGGGTTCTGTTCTCCCGGTACGTGTCTCCATACCAAAGGAGTTTCCGATCCTTTAATCTGTGACACCCGATTTGCCACGAAAACCTCAAGAGTATGTACCGACGTCTGTAACCAGCACAGAACTATCCTACTGTCGGTCCATGCGTACACCGTTTCATCCAAAGTGATGGTACCGCGTAGATTACTAGCGACATGATGTAGCAAGCGCGTGAGAAGCGCTGCTCCCGCCAATTCCAACTTTGGAATGGTCCATCTTGTCCTAACCGGAGCCACCTTACTCTTGGCCATAACTAGACGCACGTCTACAGTTCCCGTTGAACTGACTGTCCGCAAATAGACAGCTGCCGCGTACCCTCGCTCCGAGGCATCACAAAACCCATGTAGGGTAGCCTTACATCCCACCGATGGGAGCAACTTGCGAGGTATGGTGATGCGTACGATCCCTGGTAAGGTGGCCACAAACTTGGTCCAATCATTCAACAGCTCTCCGGAGAGCTGGTCGTCCCAACCCAAGTTTGCTATCCACAACCTTTGCAAGAAGCACTTCGCCATGAACGTCACCGGTGCGATCCACCCGTTAGGATCGAAAGTTCTGGCGATCGTCGATAATACCGAACGCTTCGTCCAAGTCTTCTGCAAAAGGTCTGGCTCGATCTGATACGTAAAGACATCATGCGTTGGCCTATATTGCACCCCTAGGATGCTCAACGTATTTGGATTGTCCGGGTTCTCGAAAAGGTGCGGGTCCTGCTGGAACTCACCTGGCAACCCGGCCAGGAGCTCTGGACAGCTGGACAGCCATTTCCGCAACTCATAACCTCCTGATTCCATGATCGCGATCAGCTCGTCTCGTAGTAGCAGTGCTTGTTGCACGCTATCTGCACCCGTGCAGATGTCATCCACGTAGACGTCGCGATCCAGTACTGCTGCGGCTCGAGGGAATCTTACCCTTTCCTGTGCGGCCAACTCTCGCAGCGTGCGTACTGCCAAAAACGGACTTGGCTTCAGACCATACGTTACCGTGTTAAGCTCATAAGTGACCATCGGCTCGTCAGGGCTCTCACGCCACAAAATCAGCTGGTACCGACGGTCATCCGGGTGTATAATTGTTTGGCGAAACATCATTTTGACGTCTGCGACGAACGCTACTTGGTGCAACCGAAAATCTGTGAGGATGTCCACAATGTCCCGGTTCAACTTGGGACCCGCGTGCAGACACTGGTTCACAGACACACCATTCGATGTAGGAGCAGAACCGTCAAACACTACCCGTATCTTCGCCTCCGGTGACTTCAAAACAGCCAGGTGTGGTATATAGTAATGCTCGACACACCTCCAATCTATGCTGGACACCGACATGTGGCCTAACTCTAGGTACTCCCTCATGAATTCGATATACTTCTGCCGAAGTGCTGCATCTCGCTTCATCTTTCTCTCCATAGCCAGTAGTCTCCGTTCCGCGATCTGTCGCGAACTACCTAAGGAGGGGCGGTTTGGGAGAAATGGCAGCCTGGTAACAAACCTACCTGACGAACTTCGTGCAGTGTTGTACTGATAGAACAGCTCGCACTCGTCATCCTCTGGCTTCCGTCTATCCGCTGTGGGTGGCTCCTCAGACTCCCAAAACCTCTGCAGCACCTCCGATAACACACTACCATAGAGAACCGTATCGCCCTCTGGTAGGTCCTGAGGTCTCCAAACTGGGCCAAAAATAACATACCCCCCTGTGGTATCAACGGCCACTAAACCAGTTTGCTGAAGTACCCGTTTTCTGCCACACCAGAATCTCCCGAGGACGTCTGACCCGAGGAGAACGTCCACCGTACCAGGAGTATCAAATTCAGGATCAGCTAACTCTAAGCCTGTGGTTAACCCTCGTACCGTTGACGGTAACCGAACCTGAGGAAGTTTCCCTACCACTTCATCCAGCACCACTGCTGAGGCATGATAGCTGACCCCTGTACCTGTATTACCTAATGTGAACTCGAAGTTCACCTGACCCCGAACGTCAGGCACATCTACACCTCCAATACCTACAGCCCCATCCGTTGTGGGCCTTATTTTTAAGCGTAGCCTACTCACCAGCTTACTAGACACAATACAACCCTGAGCCCCTGTATCTAACAAGGCTCTTACCTGTATGCTGCGGCCACCGTATCCCCATACCCAAATCATTGCCGTAGGCAACAATACCGTAATTGGCCGGGGGGCCGAAGCTGGCGTGTAGGCGGCGATTACCTAGCAGGAATCTAAGCGCGGAGTGTCCGCGTCCTGCGGGGGGGTCCCCTCTCTCCGTACACCTTCGAGTGGGTCCCACTCCTGCTGATAGGGACCTCTGGTCCTGTACGCCATGGCTGGCAGCCTATAGTAACCCTGCGGCAGGCGCGCGTACCGTGGATGCGCCTGTAGCCGCGGGTGCTCAGCCAAGGGGAGAGGCATGCGTGGGTCATGGGAACTCACCATGTTGTTCAGACCCGCCGAGTACTGCATGTACTGGCCCTGGTGTTGGCACCCGCCCGTAGCATCACGTACTTGTGATGGGTGCCCCTGACCTTGGACCTGTGACCACCTACCCTGTTCCGGCACCTGCTGCCGAGGTGGTGACTGTCTCGCGCGTGGTGAAGGGGGCATCACCTGCTGATGTCCCTGGCCTCGTCCCTGGAACCTTGGTGGAAGAGGACTCCTCCTTAGAGGGGGTGGGGAGCGTTGCTCCCGCCTAGGTAGGGCAGACTCCGTCCGCTGACCCGCGTCAGCTCTGCCTCCGTAATCTCCGCTGCGGTTCATGCATAGGAGCTGATGGTGGGCACCCTGGCAGTACCTGCAGTTGGTGCTTGATGGGCACTCTCGCACCTGATGCGGCCCCATACACCTAAAGCACCAACGCCGTTGCTGCACCACACCACGACGTTTCTGCACCCGCTGTGCAGCGAACTCCTCACACGCAGTCACCTGATGCCCCGCCTCTCTGCAGTAGGCACACCTCGATTCCAAATTAGCGACATTGTATCGCCTGGGTGGCCTACTCTTACCGTCTCGCGCCTGTGCACCCGGCCGTTCCGGGCGGCGAGCGGCCGCAGACTCCGCGTGAGGCGACTCTCCAAATTGGGCATCTACCCGCCTGCACTCGGCCTCGAGGAAGGACTTGAGCTCCTCGAAGGTCGGGAGGTAATCAGATGTCTTACCTCCGTGTGACTGTTCAAAACGAGCGGCCATGTCGCTCGGCAGGCGGCGCAACAACGTGTGGACCAGGATATAATCATAGCCTGACACCGGCATCCCCTGTCTCTCAAGAGCGTTCACTGCAACGCAGACAGGGTTGAGGACCTTGGCCCTGAGGTCCGTCCCTCGTGTGATGGTCGGCACGGTGAGCCACTGTTCCAGGAGTTGGTCAATCATGAGACGTATCTCTCGATCAGCAAACCGCGAGCCGTCTCGTAACTTGCATCATCGACTGGTAGATGCTTTACCAGCTCATGGGGCTCACCTTGCAGCTTGGCCATCAATTGTGCCATTTTATATGCCGGCTGCAAGTCAGTGCGGTTATGAATCACACTGTCAAACAGATCCTGGAATCGGGTCCAATCCGTGTAGTCCCCGTGGAAGACCGGAATAGCCACAGCCGGCAGGGGCACTTGCACCCCCGGTCCCCGCGGACCATGGGATGGGTCCGGCTCCCCAGCCCTACGCCTGGTGATCACAGCAGCCGCCTGCTGGATCTCCTGCCCCATCTCCAGGCACTGGGTCACATTCGCCCGGACCATAAGTTTGGCCTCCTCATCAGGCGTCCCATCAAATAACTCCTCGCATCCAGTGAGGCAATCCAACACCTCCGCGACCCGTTCGTCAATCCGTTGCGCACAAGCGATGAGTGCGTCCTCTCGGTCCCCGCGACCGACCATCGCCTGCTTAGTCGCGAACCAAATTAGGTGCGTTCTAATTTTTGCCTGAAGCTGTGTAATTGTGGGAGCCATGGTACCAACTCAAAGTAACACCGAACCTTACAATAAAAAAAAAACAATAATAAACAATCGGCCCTGATCCTACCGCTAGGATATCCGCACAGGGTAAACACAACGATAATAAAGCAATTCACTAATTGATTGGCCCTGATCCTACCGATAGGATATTCTACACAGGGCACACACTACAATCACAATAAATATATTTTTTTTTTATGTAGGTAGATTAAAAATCTTATACTAAAATAATCTTAAATCTAGTGGTTTTCTGAACCACGCTCTGCTACCAAAAATTGTCTAATTCCAAGCTAAACTCCCGCAGTGGAAGCGATTTACACAGGTAAATTTCGAACAAAATACCAGGAGTTCAACTGGAGGCAGACAATGGCTGCGTTACGCAGCGCTAAATAGCATACGCTGCACAATATAGCAGCGCATACTATGAATTAAACGTGAACCTAAATCTATTTAACTTAATTAACTAAGTTGATTGAAATTGGCTAATGATGTGTTCCAACCCTTACATAACTCAAGTCGGTAGTAAATACCGTCTGCCGATCTGGCGTTACGTCACACGTATTAGCACTAGATTATAAGTAAGTACCTCCAAATTATATCACCCCACGAATTCCGCAATTCGTACTAAGGAGTCACAATGATATGGTACAACAAATATGACTAAAGGGAACACACCATTAACACGAATAAACAGTTTTATCACTTACAGTCACGTGCCGGCGCAAATGCATAAATACCCAACGGAGAAAGGAAGTTCAGGGAATGGATCAAATAGGAATTCCGTTGGTACTTACAGGGCTGGGTGGAAAAGATATCGACACCCAGCATTCCACTACAGCCTTGGCGCGTTATTCACGTCAAACCACTCACAGCTTCTGTTCGTATTCCACTTTGATATTAGTCATTACGCGTGACCCAACCCGAATTTGGGCCGTACAAACGCGGGCCAAAATGGCCACCTGATGCCTATTCAACGCGACGCTCACGTGGAAGACGTCGAGACATCCAACAATCACTAAGCCTGGCATTCCAGTACAACCCAGGAGAAACGCAATAATACGATGCATCAACACGCGCGATCTCAAATTGAATCGTCCATTACACGCGGCATCACAAAACGCGTGGCGGGAAATCCGCACAATACGATACCCTCCTGTCCGAACGGTTTTGAGTGACTGGGTAGTGCGGCGCCGAAACCATCGCTCGGCGCCGTCAGGCGGTCTGCGCGCACGTCGCCAGTCTCGCCCTGCGAGTGAGAAAGGGACAACACACGCCCAGAGCGACGCGTGCGATCGAGCACCGCGCCGCATTCATAGACCGTCATTAATACCTAACTTACCCTAGCATAACAACGCTAAATATTAAACACACACCCTCTAGTCCCTTAGTCGCTTCTTTCGAAAGGAATGAAGTGATGCTATTCTAAGCAGGCACCACACGGCAAATAATAAAATAAGAAAATCGTTTGTAAAAATAATTATATATTAAAATTGAACTACTAACAATGCTATCCAATGACAGTTGAGTATTTGGCGACAATGTCTCTGTAGAAGGCGAAGACGAGATCGCTGGCTGCTCGGCACCGCTCCAACGCCTCCTGGTATGCCGCCTCCGAAAACGTGCCCTCCGTGAATACTGGAAACAAGCATAAGATATTAAAAATACGACTGCTTTCTGAGATAAAGCCTAGCCTATGACAGTCGGGATAATGTAAGGATTCTTCCGATACAATTCCCATTTGAATCTGTTCAGTGGTTAAGCAGTTGTAGTACTTTCAAGAATCACATATATATGCCGCCTCCGAAAACGTGCCCTTCGTGAATACTGGAAACAAGCATAAGAAATTAAAAACATGACTGCTTTCTGAGATAAAGCCTAGCCACTCAGGATAATGTAAGGATGCTTCCGATACAATTCCCATTCGAATCTGTTCAGTGGTTAACCAGTTTTCACGACAATGGCGCTGGTTTCGTAAGGGGTTCCCTTAAATTCGGCCATATTTATAGTCGGCTATTTTGTTTGTAGGTGACAATTCTTGTATACAGGGTAAACGGGACAGCCCTCCGAACACCGGGGTATTCAAATCATGAAACAAAACAAATTTCCTCTAACAACATATTTCAGGAAACAACAAAAGTTGTTATTTTCAACGATACGCAAAAAATTACCGAAGAGTCTCGTTCAATCACTTTATATTCGTTACAATAACTTACACTAGATGTCGCTTGTACGTCGCTTCGAGACGAGTACCAAGAGATTGAAAAATTGGAAAGTGTCAGTCGGGGCGCCGGTAGCTCAGTTGGCAGAGCAGTGGGACGGTACCCCACGGTCCCGGGTTCAAGTCCCGGCGGGCGCTGACATTTTTTCAATTTCTTATTTTCATTTATGAAAATAATATAGCACTGTGAGTGCATAATAAGCGGTGGAAGGCTCCGCAAGGGGCCGCCTGGCTCGCGACCACCATCCCACCGAAGTCTGGCGCCAAGTAGATTGCTGCGTTCCGTCAGTGTGTGGGAGCGCCAGTGCCTTAACAGGCTTCTTCTGGGTGAGCTCGCTCCATCTTAGACTCTGTCTCTGTCCTATGACCTAGACTAGAGTCATGAGCAAACCCATCATTAATAAAAAAATAATAATAATAATAATAAAATCATGGTACACTTTATATTACCTGTAATAAGACTTTTATCCCTGGAATCGAACACGAAGTTGATATGAGCCCTGGCCGCCTCCACTTGTTCAGCCGATGGATCTAGTACAATGTTGCCAGACTCGTCTATAGTGCAGGCGACCGCGGCGAATGTCGACCGCATTGCCAGACCGGAGTTCAGTAGGGCTAGGCACACGCAGTTTACACAGGTGGTAAGCAGCTGGAATGTAAAAAACGTAAGGTGTAAAAATTACTGAAAATAGCATGTGAAATCGCCCAGGGCACTCATGCATCAGAATATGTTTAAATGCATTTTTGGAAAATTTAACGTAAATAAATCTTTCCCATTTAATTCAAAAGTCTTTCAGTTTCATGGACTGATCAATCCTAAGAAGTCCCTTACCAAAACACATGCAGAAACAGATATATACAATTTTAATGTTGTCTTTAAATTTATTTTATTTTTCAGATATTTGTGTTTAGTCTGGGTGTTTTTTATTTTATTATGTATTTATTTACCAAATTACCAAATAAACAAAAGTATATACATATTAATATCAGCTATCTAGTTCCCATAGTACAAGATGCTTAGTTTGGGGCTAGATGGCACTGTGTGAATGGTCCAGAATATTTATTTATTTAAGACTAAATCCATAGTTTCATACAAATACTATAAATCAGTTTGTGTGTAAATATATATGTTTGTTTCCTCTTTGCACTCAAATGGCTTGACAGATTTGGATAAAATTTGGTCACATAAACATATAGGTCAGATTGCATCTTTATGCAGATGACCTCCAGCTTTATGTGTCACAGTGTCAAAGCAATGACATAAATGAAGCTGTTTATCGTGTGAATCTGGATCTGGCCAAGATTCATCAATGGTCCATTAAGTTTTGGCATTTCCGTCAACCCTGGCAAGTGTCAGGCCATTATTTTGGGAAGTACACGCCAACTTGCTAACATTGATGTTTCAGGTATTAATGCTGTTACATATAACTACAACAAAATCGAGATCAGTCATCATGTTAAGGACTTAGGACTTATTCTTGATAGTACACTCAGCTGGAGGAATCAGGTTGACAATGTCAGTCGTAGAGTCATAAATACTTTGCGGCTACTATATCGCTTTAAAAATTTCCTTCCAACAGATACCAAGCGTATGCTGGTGCAAGCACTATGTCTCCCTGTCATAGATTACGCCGATGTGTGCTATCTCGACCTTACGTCTGAATTACTTGATAAACTTGATCGGCTCATGAATCGCTGCATCCGTTTTATTTTCAATCTCCGGAAATACGACCATGTGTCCAGCTTTCGCAAGCAGTTAGGCTGGCTTCCCATCCGCCAGCGGAGACATCTTCGGGTTCTGACCACCTTATACACGGTTCTGTATGACAAATTTGCCCCTGACTACCTGAAGTCCTGTTTCCGTTATCTCTGCGACGATCATTCTCAAGTTACTCGCTCCTCAAACACCCTCGAACTTGCCTCACGCGTTTGTAAAACAGCTTTTTACAATAATTCGTTCACTGTAGCGTCAGTCCGACTTTGGGATTCTTTGCCTGTTGATATCAGGAAAGCTGGTGATCGGGGTGCTTTCAAGAGGCTGGTATATAACCACTTCAATCGACGTCTTGATAATTAACACTGTCAACACTTCTTTTACATTTTTTTTTTTTTATTTTTACGTGTGGGTATTTGTTTTTCCTGATCATACAGAGGACCAAAGATCACTTATATACATGTTCTCAGAGTACTGTCAAGTCAAACTAAGTAAATGTCAAACATTTTAGAATGTTAGATGGCGTTCATCCTATCTCATTTCTGTTAGCTTGTCGTTGGTATATTTTATTTATTTATGTATGCATGTATTTATTTTATGTATTTTTATTTTTCATGTTTAAATTATTAAGTATAGTATTTTAGTTTATTCCTTCTTATGTATTGTAGTTTAGTGCGAAATTTAAGTACGATTATATTTCTTTTTTTTTTTTTTTTTGTGAATGGGCACCCGCTTTTGCTCTTTCTGTTTATCTTTTGGTTGGCCGGTAGAGAATGCCGCGTGGCAATAGGCCCGCCCTTTGTACTTTCTGTGCAATAAAGTTTAATAAATAAATAAATATAGGTCACAACCTGGATTAAGGCATGGAGGCTATTTTTTACTGAGGGAAAACCAAAAAAAGAAGGGTGATATTCTTGTAACTGTATAAATTACCCCTCCATAGTCCTCTAACTCCTGAACAGTGACCGTTGTACCAGTGCGAGGGTAGAGACTGCCCAGTATTGCCGTTTCACATGTCTGCCGGATCACATTCTCTTTGTATCTGCAAATATTATATACAGGGTGTGAGGTACAGCCCTCCAAATACTGATAAGGTGCATTCAGGTCTATAACAAAAAAAGATAGATGTAGTTCAAGTTTTTGACAGAGACAGATTGTATAGAAAAAATATTTTAAACACTGCCTAAAAGAGTGTCTAACTTTTTGTAATAACACGGATTGTTTTAAAATTACCTATCCCCTACTGACGGTTTTCCTCCTTTGCTGCTGAACAGGACCTCAAGTGTGGACTTCTCTATGCTCTGGCTCTTCATATTGATGTCCAACGGTCCGTTGACACTCACCAAAGCCACCGTAGTGCCTGAAATTTAGGAAAGACGTAAACTTATAGAACAGCATGTACAGGTTATAAAAATAAAGTAAGCTATAACTTGTGTCCAGAAGTTTAAATAATACAAAAGCTACGGAGAGTATCTTATCAAATTATTTTAGATCAACCTTGATTAAATACCAAGAAAAATGGAAGTGGAAAACAAGCAATAAGTTAGGTACCTTGTGATAAAATTGCCGAACCATCCGATTTACTCAAGACATTGAATTCACATTTCATTGGTTTCAACTTATAGTCTTTTAGGTCTGCATTTGGCACTCCCATTGTGATTATTTATTGTGTATTCCAATAAAATTTAAAGAAAACGTGCGACGCAAAACTAAAACACCAAAATATTAGTTTTAGAAGTAAAAACCAAGGAAACAATAAAAACTTAGAGAAGGAAACAACAACTGCAACTATAGAGCGTTATCTCTTTCTAACTAGTCAGTTTTGGTACGTTCTAAACAAAAGAAACGAAATATCAAAGTGACGTCATATCCGGTTTGAACTGTCAGAAGAGATACTATGGTTTTTCTTTGTTCACAGAGAGTTTGGATCGAGATTCTTTTTACCTCTCTTTCTCATTTTGTACTATAAAGGGAGACAAAACAATCAAGAACTATAAAGATCGAGTTTTCAGAGTTCCGCTTCGCCATACGTTTGTGAATTCGTCACACAATTTTTTGCGATTTCCACGATTATTTACTGAAAAATCGTAGTTTTTTTGGTTTGATGCTGTGATTTCCAAAGTCTCTTTTTGAAAATGAAGACGCGCTTCAATACTTACGATATAATATGCATGGTGACGGAGTTACAAAGGTGAGTATAACGCGGATGACGACAAAATTGTTTTGCCTTTTTAACCTTTTATTTATCCTATGTATCTATTACGTTTACGATGAATTCGTGGCAAATTCCATTACCAAACCTTTTCCTCTTTCAATATACAGTAAAATTCTTCCTTTCCTCATCCCTGAAACAGATAGATAGATAGATGAACACTTTATTGCTTAAAACATACACAACAGAAACATAACAATACAGAAAACTTAAGACTTAAAGTAAGCAAAGGCGGCCTTATCGCTTGCAGCGATCTCATCCAGGCAACCTTTATATTGAAATATAGACAAAAAAGAAAAAAGAAGTAGCAACTATTTGCAAATCTTATAAGCAAATTATCAGTAAAATTATTAAATAAAAAGAAACACCTATGTTGTAAGCAAGCACACTTCCAATCATGCATACATACATACAAATATATATATAAATATCATAAAAATAATTATTTATTTAAATTAAAGATGTATATTATAAAATACATATCAATATAAAATGTATAAACACACATGATATAGGCCATTTAAATACTCACTGATTTCAAAAGGAGATAATTGTGCAATTTAGATTTAAATATAGCATGAGATTTAGAGCAACAGCACCTACACATACATTTTCAGAAACTTGTTTAACAATTTTATCCCGTTTATTATAAAGGAATGCCCTTCACGTAAAATTCAGCGGAGATCCTGGAGACATATTTACCTTAGAAAATGACGTGATTGTTTGGATCAAGAACCTAGACATAATTCTATAAATAAGACATTTGATATTCTGCCATACGATTAAATAAAAATCCCGTTTCAGACTGGTAGGCATGCGTGTCAACCAAGTGTACGACATTGACAACAAGACCTACGTGATCAGGCTGCAGCGGTCTGAAGAGAAGGCGGTCCTGCTCCTGGAGTCGGGGAACCGGTTTCATACCACGCTGTTTGAGTGGCCAAAGAATGTGGCTCCGTCCGGGTTCACTATGAAGGTTTGTTGTTATACAGGTGTAAAGGATGGCTCTCAATACTGATAAGGTGCATTCAGTCTATGAAACTGAACAACTTTCCCCTAGAAACATGTGTCAGGAAACAACAAAAAAGAAATACTTCCCATACGAAATCAAGATCAGGTGACTGCAATTACTATGGGAAATAGTTTTATTTTTCATTGGAAGTTGTTCAGTTTTATGGTCTAAATACTCAGTTCAGTATTCTTGTCCTTTACACCTGTATATTGCACAATGAACTCTTAATTCCTACAGTAATCTTTAAAATAATGAAATAAAAATGTTTGTATTGTACTCTGTTTTGTTTATACGTTGTTTTCATTAATATGCAGGGCAACCCATGAAAGTAAATATTTTTGAGATGCAAGTGATATAACGATGATCAGTTACGTTTCGTTTTACCATCTCATACATATAAGTAAAAAAAAACGAAAAATTATGTGACATTCTGTTCTTTATGTTAACGTTCCTTGTACAGCACCATTTAACCAGCGAGTAGGAACCAGTTTAATAAAATTAAAATAAAACTCCCTATAAATTTAGCTTCAAATCAAGAAAATTGCATAACTTAATAACTGTAACTTTTATTGTTCTCTCAGCTCCGTAAACATCTAAAAAACAAACGCCTTGAAAAACTGTCTCAACTGGGCATTGACCGTATCGTAGACCTGCAGTTTGGCAGCGGAGAGGCAGCATACCATGTTATACTGGAGTTGTACGACCGAGGAAATATCGTGCTTACCGACTATGAGTGGATGATATTGAATGTTTTGAGGCCTCATGTAGAAGGAGATAAAGTAAGGTAAGCCAGACATATCATTAGGTACATTTCACAATTGCATATCAAATCTTGCAGCGAATTGAAAGGCTGAACCTAGTTATTACTAGTAATTTTGAGGTATCACCTAAAAAATTTACAAACTTATCTCAAGGGGGTCAATCAGCCTTGAACTTTTTGATAAAAAACAGTTATGATAAATAAAAAATGAAATTACCTCCTAGTCAAAATAAAACTGTCAGTCATTTCTATTCAAGAACCTCCATATTTTTGTTCTTTATTTCATGGGGAAATTTAGTTTAATTTTATTGGGCTGGTTTACTCCTCGAAATATTTACATTAATGTTTTTTTTTTTATTAAGTAAAAAGTTGGTTTTGTACACTGATTCACCATTTGAAATATTATTAATATTTTTTTAACTTTATTTGTTACTTATTTCTCAGATTCGCAGTAAAAGAGAAGTACCCGCTAGACCGCGCGAAATCTAACCACGAGCCGCCAGGAGCCGAAGCGCTTAAACAGATATTCGCCAACAGCAAGCCAGGCGATAATCTCAAGAAAATACTCAACCCCAATCTAGGTAATCACTTTTGACTCTTAGACAATGTTACATGCTGTGAGTTTATCCTAGGAAACCACCAACCACCCGGAGCCGAAGCTCTCAAACAGATATTATATATATTCTTTATTGCAGTGATTCACAATGTTTTAACTTATAATTAAATACATAGGCGAGCTTATCTCTATAAGAGATCTCTTCCAGCCAACCGACCAGATATTCGCTAACAGTAAGCCAGGCGACAATATTAAGAAAATATTTAACACTTTTGACTCATAGACACACCTAACAATGTTACATGCTGTGAGGTTAACCTAGCTGGCCACCAGCCCGAGCGCGACGCGCTTTAACATATAATCGCTAACAGCTAACTAGGCGACAATCTCAAGAAAATATTCAACCCCAATCTAGGTAAACATGATGCCGTGTGATGCCGGCTTAGAATAGCATTCTCAGAATAGCACTCGAGGGTGTGTATTGCAATTTTAGGCGATGGGCTGACAACCTGTCATTATGGCGATACACAATTTTCCGAATAACCCTCAATCATTTGTTAGATGTGACGTAGATGTTCGTGTTTTGCGGCTGTTTACGCTCTGCCTACCCCGCAAGGGATTATAGGTATATTATAACAATGTTACATGCCGTGAGGTTGACCTGGAGGGTCCTTAAAGCAGTCCTTCTATGTAATGAGCCGCCTGGTACTGATGCACTTGAGCATGTCTTTGCCTCAAGTAAACGAGGCGAAAATACTGAACCCCAATCTAAGTAAACCACCTTGTGTTTATATTAACCCAAAAAAAATAGTACCTGGCTGGAATAAAGTTTTGAACAAATTTTGGTAGATAAAGTTATAGCACGGTCCACAAAACGTACGGAATAAACTTTAGTTTCAAAAAAGAAATGACAGCTACAGATTACTGTCGTTTTTCTATTTTCTTATTTTAGAAAATTATTAGATTAAACAGTTAATTAATCATCCTTATCAAAATTAGGCAATTTATAAACTTTAAAATTAAACCAATCTTTCAAATTAACACAGAATATCCTTCACAAAAACTACTTACCATCCGTACCTGGTTGCCATTCCACCAATTCGGACTCAGCGCTTCCAGTCATCATTTATAATGCGCACTGCTAAAGAGTGGAACTCACTACCTGCGTCTGTGTTTCCAAACGCATACAACCCTAATCTCTTCAAAGTAAGAGTGAACAGGCTTCTTCTGGGTGAGCTCGCTCCATCTTAGACTCTGTCTCTGTCCTATGACCTAGACTAGAGTCAAGAGCAAACCCATCATTAATAAAAAAAATGAAAAAAATACCGCACTCCACAATACGTCACAAAAAAAATACACTTTCAACAAAGAAATAATAGCTGCAGATTACTGTTTTCTATTTTCTTAATTTAGAAAATGATTGAAATAAGTAAAAAGTTAATTAATCATCCTTATCAAAATAAAACAATATATAAACTTTAAAATTAAACGAATCTTTCAAATTAACACAGAATATTGTACACAAAACTACTTACCACCTAAATATTTTCTACAGAATACGGGTCTGCTATAATCGACCACATTCTACAAGAGAACGGTTTATCTGGCACTATGAAGATAACCAGCGACGCCAGCAAACCGGGGTTTGTGGTGGAGAATGACATGGAGAAACTGCTAGCGGCGTTGCAGCTAGCTGAGGCGCTCATGGAGAATGCTAAAAGCCAAGTGCATAAGGTAAATACTCGTACATATTACAGGATTAGGCACCCCCCGCTTTATGCGCTTTTATGAAATAAAAAAAATGGTTGCCTGTAAAGTTGGTATACGGGCGTGACAACGTGACGTGACAACGTAATTCTCGAATGCTGCACGCGCAGCGCACCGATTATGCTTGAGTGGGAGAGAGACGGCATTCAGCGTGCCTCTCTTTCGGTCATGACTCACTGTATCAGACGTGAGCGGGCGTTATATTTTTCCGTGCATGCTACCGAGCCACAACCTAATTTAAGACGTTGTCACGTCAAAATGCCCTGCATTCTGTTATGAATAATACTCAATAAATTGTTCAGTTGTTGTTCAGATATTGTTCAGTTGGTTAGTTAAATTTTTGTTTTGACTGGTCATCTGATAGAAATTTCAAAAACTCACATCAAGCCATATTACGTGCTCGTATTGAATTTGACCTTGCAAGTGCCGAGGTTTGAAAAAATGTATTACTGACTTTTTTTTAGAGTGTAAATAAAATAGTGTTTGCAACTGCATATAATTAGGCATAAGAATGCTCCCCATATGACAGTTACATAAATTATTGATCGATTTAGTAAGTTTGGCGCGAGTGATATAGCGCAAACTTTGAAACTCGCGTTATAAAGTCTCCGCGTAAAACGGATTTGTGTAAAGCGGGGGGTGCCTGTACACGTACAGGTGTCAGGAAAACCCCCAAGGAACATTAGATGGAAATACAGTGTTTTTGAGTCAGTATTCACTACACAAACGAAGTGTTGTGCTTCTAATCATCAAAATAAAACAACGTACTTCGGAGATACCTCCGAAATAACGAAGAAAAAAAAACGTTTTGGTTCGGTATTTCATGTTCTTTGAATTACCTTTTTTTTCTGCGATCAGACAAGATTTTATTTCAATTACGACAAGTTCATTCTCTTGCTATTTAAAATACTGACAGCTGACTATTGACAATTCCCCTCGCCTAATGTCGCTTGATCTACGCGACACCTTAAGGGTGTCAAAGTAATGACCCATCCAGGTGACATATTTTTTCTTTACAGGGCTACATAATCCAGAAAAAAGAAGAACGGCCTAACCCTGAAGGCGAGGGCCCCAACTTCCTTGTCACAAACCAAGAATTCCACCCAATGCTCTACTCACAACATAAAAACCTGCCTCATACTGAATATGAGACCTTTGACAGAGCTACTGATGAGTTCTTCTCGGCTTTGGAAGGACAGAAGATTGATATGAAGGTAGGTGGCGTTTAATGACTCAATATTCCTCTATAAATAAGGATAATCACACTTTCAAAGTACCAGGGTGGCATAGGTATATGGGAGCTCCACTCGATGATTTAGTGGCAGAAGAAGAATAGCTTCAATGTACCAGGGTAGCAAAAGCATCAAAGAGTTTCATTCAATGCTTTACGCACTACATAAGAACCTGCTCATACTGAATATTGGAGGTAAGTGACATAAAACAAATCGATATCTTACTTTAAACAAGGATAATCACATCTTTCACATCTTCAAAGTACCAGGGTAGCATAGGTATGAAAGACTTCCATTCAATGCCCAAAATAAGAAACTGCCTCATACTGAGAAACTTTTCATTGAGCTACGATGAGTTCCTCTCGGCTTTGGAAGGACAGAATATTGATATGAAGGTAGGTGACGTTAAACGACTCAATATCCTATTCTAAATCTTCAAAGTACCAGGGTAGCATAGGTATCCAAGAGTTCCATGCAATGCTCTACGCACTACATAAAAACCTGCTCATACTGAATATAATACCTTTGATAGAGCTACTGATACATGCTATTCTCGGGTAAGCAAGGACAAAAGATTGGTATGAAGGTAGGTTGATCAACGGGTCGTTCGACGATTCAAAGTCACGACTACTTACACACCAGTACTTGACAGAAATACCAGGGGTGCATAAGTTACTAAGATAAACTAAGAGTAATAATAGCGTCAACTAATTACTATCCCTCATACGATGCAAATAAGGGATTCGTGGGTTATATGTATATTCGAATTTTAAGCGATGAGCTGACTACCTGTCACTACAGTGGTTTATCATGTTAGACGTGGCAGAAATGCTTTTACGGCCATTGTTGCTCTGCCTTTACAAGATTTATATCGTGATCGTGTATCGTTTTATTTCAGACAGTCCAAGTTGAGCGAGAAGCCATGAAGAAATTGCATAACGTGAAAAAAGACCATGAGAAGCGAGTGACGGAGTTAGCGCGGGTGCAAGAACGGGATAAAAAAGCGGCTGAACTTATATCCAGGAATGAACCGCTAGTTGAGCAATGTAGGCTGGCCATACAGACGGCTTTGGCTAATCAGGTTAGTAACATACCATACATTTACAGGCTGAGTCAATACGAATGATAAATACTAATAAACACACACTAGAAACCAATAAACGAACCCTAAAACGCCAAAAAATCTTAGATGCTAATAAACGTAGTCCTAGGCACTAATAAACATGCTCTTAAACACGAGCAAACCAATAAAAATAATATTCGATAGTCATACATGAAATATACTTTTAAACACCAATAAACACACTCGGAACCACAAACAAATGAAAATGAAATTACTTTATATAATGTAGGATAGTATTATCACTTATTGACGTCATGATGCTTCATTGTAAAAAAAAGAATTGCATAACACATTTGTATTGTATATAACAAGTTTGTATTGTCTTAATAGAAAACCGGCTGGATGGGATAAAAAAAAATAAAGGTGCTGCCTCGGGGCTAGCCAGGTGAATACACGGCATGTAACTTTACGCCACCACCATTTGTAAACGACAACTCATTCACACTATCTAATACACCAATAAACACATTTTTGACGCCACGTCTGACTTAATTTGAGTATCATTCAGAAAATTGTGTATCACCATAGTGACAGATTGTCAGCCCGTCGCCTAAAATTGCAAAACACACCCTCGAGTCCCTAAGTCGCCTCTTACGACTCTCACGGGAAAGAAAAGGGGTGATGCTATTCTAAGCCGGCATCTGACGGCACGGCAATAATTTTATATTATAAATTTTATATTCAACTAATAAACATACTCCTATGCATACTATTTATATTAAAACAATCTCTTCCAGATGTCCTGGGATGACATAGACAACTTGGTGAAAACAGCTCAAGACAACAGAGATCCCATAGCCTCCTGCATCAAACTACTCAAACTGAACACCAATCACATCACCCTACTCCTGGCAGACCCTTTCGATGATGGCGACACTGATGATGAAGATGTAAATGATGAAGAGATAGAGATTCTGAAGCCGATGTTGGTTGACATAGATCTGTCTTTGAGTGCTTTCGCTAATGCTAGAAGGTAAGAAATAGAATATTAAAAGTCAAAGTCAAAAAATATTTATTCAATATTAGATTTAAATCTCCATTCAGTTCTTTAAACAATCATGTTTTTTCTTCTGATTTAATGATTTCGTGCTATACTTTTTCAACATTTGGTTATTTATCATATTTTCCAACATTCAATTATTATGTACTAAATTTTTTTTCTCCACATATATTTATTTCTCTTATTCATTTCCTCCGTTCAATTATTCATCTCATCATATTTTCTCTCCTCATTTAATTATTCGTCATATTTTTACTCCTCATTTGATCATATTATCTCTTCTCATTCAATTATTCATCATATTTTCTCTCCTCATTCAATTATTCATCATATTTTCTCTCCTCATTCAATTATTCATCATATTTTCTCTCCTCATTCAATTATTCATCATATTTTCTCTCCTCATTCAATTATTCATCATATTTTCTCTCCTCATTCAATTATTCATCATATTTTCTCTCCTCATTCAATTATTCATTATATTTTCTCTCCTCATTCAATTATTCATCATATTTTCTCTCCTTATTCAATTATTCATTATATTTTCTCTCCTCATTCAATTGTTCATCATATTTTCTCTCCTAATTGAATCATTCGTCATATTTTTTCTCCTCATTTGATCATATTATCTCTTCTCATTCAATTATTTATCATATTATCTGTCCTCATGCCATTATTTATCACATTATCCCTCCTCATTCAGTTATTCAACATAAACATTTTATTGTTCATCGTTTAATGTCTCCTTATTCAATTATTCATTATACTATCTCTTAACATTCTATTATTCTTTATATTATCTCTTGACATTCAATTATTCATCATATTATCCCTCTTCATTAAATTATTTATCATATTATCCCTCTTCATTAAATTATTTATCATATTATCCCTCTTCATTAAATTATTTATCACATTATCCCTCTTCATTAAATTATTTATCACACACTTATCTCGGGATACCATCGTTTTGCATATTATTGAAGTTCCTTATATACTTTGGCATACCTCGGTTTGCATAAATTTCTTTGTCATACTATTTGTTTGGCATAATGTTTATGTTTCATACTGCATTGATAGTCATACTATTATTTTGACCTATTTTATTTTAGACTAATTTTCAGTCGCATATTTTTTATTTTCCATAATTTTTTTCTTCATAATTGTTGCTTGTCATAACTATTAATGGGCATAATATTTTTATGGGAAACATTAGATTTCAACTAAGTATTTTTGAATAATTTTCATTTATTTGAGCAATAAAAATCGTTTACATGCAATAATATATAACTTATATTTGTTTTCATTCAGTATAACTATTAGAGGTATTACATTATAATTAAAGGTAATTTTAATAAACCAAATTTTATTGTAATTTTAAGTTTTTTACTATTGCTCGAAGAAATTCAATTTTTGATGAGTATTCATTTTTATTCTTTATAATATTTTCGATGCGCTGTTGTTTGTTGATATATTTTTGTCATTTTTGTAGTGGTGCTGTACCTAATTAGATTAGGTCAGGTTTGGTTAGGTTAGGTTAGGTAAGGTTAGGTTAGGTTAGATTAGCAATTATTACTTTAGGTAAAGTTGATATTTTTTTGTATAGGGCGTTTTAGTAGTATGTTTTTGAATAATATGCGTTATTATCACTATGCGTATTTAAAATAATGCCAATGAATAATATGCCTAGTTATCTTTATGCTAATGAATAGTATGCCTAGTTATCTTTATGCTGATTGACATTATGACATGGTAATTTATGCTACAAGGGTTATGCGTGTTGCTTTTATGACTTGGAATAATTATGACTACATAACATACGCGTCATAAAAATATGACGTAAAACTTTATGCAAACCGACCCCAAACCTCTTATCTCATTCATTTCTTTTTCTCTGCTTATTCAACTATAATAATATTGTCCAGGTATTACGACCAGAAACGCAACGCAGCCAAGAAGCAGCAGAAGACCCTCGAATCGGCCGGCAAAGCCCTCAGGAGCGCTGAGAAGAAAACCAAACAAACTCTGAAGGAAGCTCACACAATCAGCACCATCAGTAAAGCCAGGAAGACGTATTGGTTCGAGAAATTCTTCTGGTTCATTTCATCGGACAACTATTTGGTAAGTATTCTTGCTTTTTGACTTCGATTTTAGGAGTAAGGGTCCTAAATCCTGAGCCTAATAGCACGTTCACACGATGCCAATATGGGCAGGGAAATAGTAAGGGAAGTGGGCAGCGCGAGTGTGTGAACAGGTTCCTTGCGCTGCTACTCGTCATGCCACTGCCACTTCCCGTGCTCCCTCGATTGTCAGTTTTTCTTGCGCGAGTCAAAGGAACGGCAGCACAAATGCGTGTGGAATGTATTGCTATCTCGGTCACTCATATTGATGCAAGAAGAGTATAACGTGAACACTTAAGGGCGGGGCAGACCGGCTCCGTATCCAGCTCTCGTCCGTAGTCACGCACGAACTTATGACGTTGTAGGTAATGTATGGGACTGTATGAGATACGGCACACCGCACACCGTGCAGCACGGAACGGATACACAACGCAAGCGGGTCCTAAATCCTAAGCCTAATAGCACGTTCACACGATGCCAATATGGGCAGGGAAATAGTAAGGGAAGCGGGCAGCGCGAGTGTGTGAACAGGTTACTCGCGCTGCTACTCGTCATGCCGCTGCCACTTCCCGTGCTCCCTCGATTGTCAGTTTTTCTTGCGCGAGTCAAAGGAACGGCAGCACAAATGCGTGTGGAATGTATTGCTATCTCGCTCACTCATATTGATGCGAGAAGAGTATAACGGCAGTGTGTGAACACTCGCTCCCGTTGATACTTCCGCAGAAGTATTTCGAGCAATATTCGCGACAGCGGCAGGAGCAGGTGCATGGTGTGAACGTGCTATAAAATGTAAGGGTCAACAACAACAGTCCACTGCTGGACATGGATCTCATCAGGAGGGTATTCGCTATACTCACCACGCTTGGCAGGCGGATTGGCGTGCGCAGTAAAAGGTGTTAGAATAGCTTTACCTCAATTATCGTTTTTTAAAGAACCTAATCCGCAAGATGACGCTGTACGCTACCATAGACTAAGTCGCAACAACTGTCAAAATTTGGCGGTTAATCTGGCGCAGACTATTCGACGTTTAACGCCATCTTAAGGCGAAATCTGGCCGAGGTTGCCGCGTTTTCAAGGGGGTGAAGCAGCCGCGCGGGCGGAGCAGGCGCGGGGTGTACCCCCGCACGGGCAAGTAGCAAACGCAGCGTATCAGGCTCCCGCGCACGACAGTATAGGCGTAGGGTAAACGTGCTAATAATTGAACTATTTGTTTCATTGAAAGGTTGTCTTTTTTAATGTTATATGATATACCTATTCAATGTTTATGTTTTTTAGACATGTAAACCATGTAAAACTTTACGTAGTGCTACTACGTAAAGTTATTAAATCAGTCATAGTTAGGTAGGTAGGTACAGAATTATTTATAAAGAAATAATGTCTAGGGATCCGTATGATTATTGATTATTCATGTTATATGGGGAAAAATTCAAATAATATACATCAAAATGCAATCAAAATTCATTTAGAAGACAAAAAAAATTACATTCAAATTAAGATTTATCTGCTTCATTTACTGACGCCCATAAATAGGGTTCCTTCCGTAGTCTGTTGAAATTATCGTGGCGAGGCATACAAACGAACAGACATAGAAATAAAATTGGCAAAATAATAAGGGATTAAACTAAGGAAATCTATAACAGCCCCAATAAACAGGATCTGACAATCCAGCGCCCACTTTCCTGGTTATATAGCCGGTTTTTCAGAACCTCTCAAAGGCATCCCACGGGCTCGAAGAGAATCTACCATTCTCATTTAGGGAGAATATGATTCTATTTTAGTTTACCAAAAGTTGTCATATCTTTGTATATACTGTCTCCATTTCATCAGATTGTTTTCTCCATATAAAACACATCTTATCTTTCCCGTCACACGTAATTGTCTGTCCCTAAACTTGGAAAAACCAATTACTATTTTGAATTCACAGTAACTCGATCTTGCTTTTTATAATATTTCAATATTTGCACCTTATTTTGTTTTATAGCATTTTGAATGCCATTTTTGAAACGCAACTGGGCATTTCACTTCCACTGTAGTATATTCACCCACGATTCCGAAAGGCGTAGCACCTATGAAGAGAAATGTTTCATCAACAGTCCACATTCCTTGATTCTCAAATTATCTTAGCTGCTCAAAGAAACTGTTGAGAAATCGGTGTAGTTGTCTGTGTCTGCAAAAAGACGCCACATTGATGACTCTATCGATAATTATAAGCCAGCACAAGTCTGGAAATATTTACGCGCGCTTGGTGTTGGGAAGTCGCCAGCTACCCCTAGTGGTGCTGTAGATTTGTCAGCACTCAACTAACATTTTTCGTCTCCTCCTATCACACTGACTGATGTCGTCAAAGCAACGACTATCGCTAACATAAACCGTCACCACTTCCACAGTGTTCTTTCTTCTCTTTTAAAGTTGTTGCCGAGGACGATGATAAGAAACATATTTAATCCATTAAATCTACTGCCGTGGGCAATGATGGTCTCTCCTCCCGTATGATCTCCCTTATCCTTACCGAACTCTTGCTAATCCTGACACACATCTTTAATTTCACTCTGGTAACGAGTTCTTTCCCCTCAGCATAAAAACGTGCAATTGTTATACCTCTCCCTAAAGTTTCCAATCCTTCATCGTTCTCCCAATTTCATCCCACTTCCATCCTTCCATTCCTATCTAAGATCCTTGAACACATTGTCCACAAGCAGGCATCTGACTTCAACACATCTAATAGTCTTCGTTCTACGTATCAGTCTGGCTTTCGTGCTGGTCACAGCACTGTGACAGCACTTATCAAAGTCACCGACAATATTCACCACACCATGAAGAATAAGTCTTTGACTATTCTTATTTTACTTCATTTCAGTAATGCCTTCAACTCAGTTGATCTTGATGTATTTTTCGCTATCCTTCGCTCTTTTAACATCTCTTTTCCGGCAATAACTTGGTTTGATTCATAATTTCGGGGTCGCTTGCAGCGGGTCCGTTCTGATGAGGCTTTCTCGGAATGGAGTAATCTCTCTTCAGGCGTACCTACAGGTTGCGTCCTTTCACTTCTTCTTTTTTCTGTTGTGATTAACACAGTTACCACTCTCTTCTAGCTTCCATCTTTACGCAGACAATTTGCAGATTTACTGTAATTTCACCTGTGATGATATAAATAGTGCAACTGTGGCTATCAACAATGACCTCAGCAAAATTGCTATATGGGCTGAATTCTTCGGTCTCGTGGTCAACCCAATAAAATCTCGGGCAATAGGTAGTTCTTATATGTGTGTGTAGGCAAGTGGACCATCCAATTATCCCAAACGTTATTTATAACGGCACGTCTATAGCTTTCACAAAAACTGCCAAAAACCTAGGTATTTTGCTGGATTCCACTCTCAGTTGGACTGCGCAGGTCAACGCTGTCAGCAGTAAAGTATTTTTCTCTTTTCTTTCGCTTTAATGCCTTCAAAATTTCTTGTCTCTTAAAACAAAGATTACTCTTGCTCAGACACTTCTACTCCCCCGTTTAGACCACGCCGACACCTGTTACGTAGATATCACTGAGGAGTTGTTTAGCAAACTTGAGCGTCGCCAAAACCTCTGCAAAAGATTCATTTTCGGTTTACGCAATTACGACCACAGTTTGGCTCACAACTCACATTGAATCGTTAAAATAGATTGTACGAAACCCTCCTCACTTATCGAGTCCAACTCGCACTTTACCGGTTTTTATATATCCACACTAATATTACAAATGGGAAAGCCTGCTTGTTTGATTTTCCTTTCTTCTTGTCGCAACGGAGCGGTTTTATGTAAAATTGAACCTCCCATACAAGGTGTACTAGCCGGCCTAGTCAATTTGTATGGGATCCATATGTTCCTTGAGCAAATTTCCTTATTCTCAGACTGGTGTCTGGTAGGCATTCCATGGTTTTCGCTATCGGTCACTAGTTAAATTTCACCCTATACAATAGTAAAGTAAGGTTGTACGGAACCGTCCTCAGCTATCAAGTCTAACTCGCACTTGACAGGTTTTCATCCATCGAAACGTGTTTGTTTGATTGTCCTTCCTTGATGTTGTAATTGTAACGTCACGTTGCGTTGGGTGGATTGTGAGGCTGGAGAGTGACATAGGCAACTTTTTTTTTCTTTGGAGAAATATCTTTTCCTACGGGAAAAACATCACGCCGTGGGTGAGGCTAGGTATAAATAAATTGTTATGTTAACCATACATAAGGTAGTCCTTGCAAGGTACTTCTACCCTTATTCGAAAAAATATATCTTAATTTTTTTTTGTAAATATTATGGCCCTGTGATGCCTACTTAGAATTTCATCACCCCATTTCTTTCCCATGGGAGTCGGTAAAGGCGACTAAGGTACTCGAGGGTCTGTACTGCAATCTCAGACGATGGGCTGACAACCTGTCACTATGGCGATACACAATTTTTGCGCATATTCCTCAAATATTTGTCAGACATGGCGTAAATGTCCGTTATTTGCGGCCGTTTACGCTCTGCCTACCCCGCAAGGGATTATAGGCGTGATATGTGTATGTAAATATTACGCCGCAAACTACCTTATCCTCTGTTTTTTATAGCAAGGCTAGTCAGCTTCGTTTTATTTCTTTAACTTGGCATTTGGTTTCCCTGCTCAATAAATGTCGTAATATCTCCGCGGCTGGAAAAAAGTTGTACATGTCTGCTTCCGACGAGGCTCAGTGGCCGACTGAGGGGTGCGGGCGCGGTAGAAACCGACGTGCCTGTGCGCAAACCGAACATACTTTTGTGTTTAAGTGTTCTTTTTTAATGATAATAAGTAGATAATTCAAAAACTAGCTCCATACGTTGATTACACATATAATAAGGAAGAAAATGACATAAAATAAATTTTGAAATATTGGATACCGGTCAAATGGTACAGGTTTTTAGTCTAAGAAACAGGCCAAAAACCGCAAAATAAGACCTTACTTTGCGATTTTTTTCTATCGAGAAATTTTTTACCAATCGTGTTTTGGGCTCCATAGTTTTGTAGCATATATCTTGAAGTAGTCCTGAAAATAATTACGTTTCGTGTTTTTGAGATTTAAAGAAATGGCATAGAAAACTCCGAACACTACTCCGCCTTTGCTCGGAGGATTTCTAAGGCCACCTCACCTTAAGGATTAATTTCACCGCCAATTAAAAACCGCCAGCTGAGAAAAGCATCACCCCATCTCAAACCCGTGGGTGTCGTAAGAGGCGACTAATGGACTCGAGGGTTTCATGTGTATAACAATTTTAGGCGACAGGCCGACAACCTGTCACTATAGTTATACACGATTATCTAGAAACGGTCCTTAATTATTTGTCAAACGTGGCAATAGCGAACGCATTTTTACAGCCTACCGGCTGCCTACCCCACTAGGGATGAAGGCGTGATATGTTTATGTGTGTATGTATAAAACCCTCGAGTCCCTTACGTAATATTTGTATGTATGTATGAAACCCTCAATCGCCTTTTAACGCATTTTTACAGCCTACCCCACTAGGGATGAAGGCGTGATATGTTTATGTGTGTATGTATAAAGCCTCGAGTCCCTTACGTGATATTTGTATGTATGTATGAAACCCTCAATCGCAATGCTATTTTATGCCATTTATTTGACAGGTGATAGCCGGGCGCGACCAACAGCAAAACGAGCTGCTTGTGAAGCGATACATGCGAGCGAATGACATCTACGTGCATGCCGAAGTGACAGGCGCGTCATCGGTTATAGTCAAGAACCCAGCAGGTAGAGTATTTTATATTTGTATGTGATGTTTAGAACATCTTTTCACACGACTGCACAACCAGAAAAGTAGTTAAATGTTCCCTGAGAGTTTGTGTGTGTGTATGTATGTATGTTTATTACCTCTTTACGCTCAAACGGCTTGGCCGATTTGTATGAAATTTGGAACAAAGGTAGAGTATAACCCAGAATAACACATAGGCCACTTTTTACCACGTTTTTACTTTTTTGGGCGTAAATCTAATGTATGTATATATGTGCGATTCTTTAAAGGAATGAAACTCGTTTATTACTGAACAGATTCGAATGCGAATTGTATCGGAAGAATCCTTAGGCGCAAAATACATCAAAATGGCGAGTGGCGGCAGTGTGGCGTGGCGCGAGGGCGTTCGATTTTCGATCGTATCTGTATTAACATAGATTTACAAATTCCTATTTCCTCAAGGAACATAGGTCTAAATATGAAAAAATATTTGGCCCTCCCCTACAAATTAACCCGGCCGGGTAACAAGTAACAACACACTTAGTATGGGACGACCAAAATTTTTTTTCATATTCCGACCTATGTTCCTTGAGAAAGTTGTTCAGTTTCACGTACTGGTTCAGCCATTAAAATATTCTCAGCTATTTTTTTACACCTTATATAATAATTATAATGTCTTAACAGGAGGCCCCATTCCACCGAGAACTTTGAGCGAGGCAGGACAAGCGGCCGTGGCTTACAGGTAATAAAAAGCACGAGTAAAAGCTAAATTAAACCACATAACCTTACCATAAAAAATTTAACCACGTGTTGAACGCGTGATTAAGGTGAGTGTAGTTGTGAATGGCCTCGATAGTGGCGCCACTATACAATAAAAATGTTTTCTATCAAACAATCTATCAGATCCGTTGCCCAAGTTTCTAGTATTATCCTTAAGTAGAATTAGAACTTGCAAACTCAATGAAATATTCGCTGTAATTAAAGATGACAAAAAGTGCCTAAAAGCGGCCACTTTTGGTATTAACTGCCATAATTTTATTTCAGCAAATATTTCATTAAGTTTGTGGTTCTAATTTTACTTATGGGTAATACTATAAAGTTGAGTAACGGACATTCTGATAGATTGTTTGTATAAAGAAAACATATTTTTTGTGAAGTGGCGCCACTGCCGAGGCCTTTCACGACTACATTCGCCTTAAGGCAACTTTAGGTGCAGTTTTAAAGCAACGTTGGATGTTTCTTTAAAAAAACATCGGGTTCAACTTTAAGGCAACATTAGGTGCAGTTTTAAAGCAACGTTGGATGTTTCTTTAAAAAAACATCGGGTTCAACTTTAAGGCAACATTAGGTGCAGTTTTAAAGCAACGTTGGATGTTTCTTTAAAACAACATCGGGTTCAACTTTAAGGCAACATTAGGTGCAGTTTTAAAGCAACGTTGGATGTTTCTTTAAAACAACATCGGGTTCAACTTTAAGGCAACATTAGGTGCAGTTTTAAAGCAACGTTGGTTGTTTCTTTAAAACAACATCGGGTTCAACTTTAAGGCAACATTAGGTGCAGTTTTAAAGCAACGTTGGTTGTTTCTTTAAAACAACATCGGGTTCAACTTTAAGGCAACATTAGGTGCAGTTTTAAAGCAACGTTGGTTGTTTCTTTAAAACAACATCGGGTTCAACTTTAAGGCAACATTAGGTGCAGTTTTAAAGCGACATTAGATGCAACTTTAAGGCAACATTTCAGGAATTGTTAGGTATAAACTTAGAGAAATACATATTCTTTGTAAACGTTAAAGTAACTGAACCGTCGTCAGTAAAGCAGCCTCTGATGTGGTAGTGTAATGACCGTCATGAACCGGTTTAACGTTCCTTTCGAAGCATATTTCTTAGGTACAATCAGATGGTTAAGCCTGCAGCCAAACTGTTTAATCTCACAAAGAACAATAATTATCCGTACTAATATTATAAACCTGAGAGTTTGTGTGTGTATGTATGTTTGTTACCTCTTCACGCTCAAACAGCTTGACCTTGATTTGGATGAAATTTGGAACACAGGTAGAGTATAACCTGGAATAACGCAGGCCAGCAGGAAAACAACCATTACTACGGAAAAATGAGTGGTAGCGGGTGAGACCGCTGGGCGGCAATCTAGTATAATAATAAGTATTATATCCTTTGTGACAACAATATTGAGTCCACTCCACACATACCTTACTAATAAAAAGTATACTGTTTTTCAGCGTTGCGTGGGAAGCGAAAGTGCTAACTCGCGCGTGGTGGGTGCACGCGCACCAGGTCTCCAAGTCGGCGCCGACTGGGGAATACCTGACCACCGGCTCCTTCATGATCAGAGGGAAAAAGAACTATCTGGTGCCTGAACATTTGCAGTTCGGATTCAGTTTCCTATTTAGGGTAAGTTACCTTCATTTAGCCGTCATTTATTATTTATTTATTATAAAATTTTACAAAACATATCAACACCAGAACAACTGTCATCAAAGGAAATGGACATAGCATCAAATCAAATCATCATAGATTTGACAGCTGTCATTGATATAACTACTTATACTCAACGATAGAAAAAGGTAACTATTGAATTTGTGGTAAAAAATACAACATGTATTTAACGGATGTTAGACTATTGCAAAGAAACCTTTTTGAAAAACAAACTTTAATTTCAAATGAAGTCTTTTACATGTGTCAAATCGGGTTTATTGCAATGGCTGCGTTTTCTGTCAAATTTGTTCTATTAAATAATTAAATACGACAAAGACATATCTAACTACTGGCTCCTTCATGATCAGAGGGAAGAAGAACTATCTGGTGCCTGAACATTTGCAGTTCGGATTCAGTTTCCTATTTAGGGTAAGTTACCTTCATTAAGCCGTCATATCTTATTTATTTATTATTAAATTTTACAAAACATATCAACACCAGAACAACTGTCATCAGAGGAAATGGACATAGCATCAAATCAAATCATCATAGATTTGACAGCTGTCATTGATATAACTACTTATACTCAACGATAGAAAAAGGTAACTATTGAATTTGTGGTAAAAAATACAACATGTATTTAACGGATGTTAGACTATTGCAAACGAACCCTGTTAGTTAAATAATGTTAATGTCAAATGAAGTCTTTTAAATGTGTTAAATCGGGTTTATTGCAATGGCTGGGTTTTCTGTCAAATTTGTTCTATTAAATCATTAAATACGACAAAGACATATCTAACTACTGGCTCCTTCATGATCAGAGAAAAAATAACTATCTGGTGCCTGAACATTTGTAGTTCGGATTCAGTTTCCTATTTAGGGTAAGTTACCTTCATTCAGCCGTCATATCCACACCAGGAGAACTGTCACCAAAGGTAAATTAGCAGTTTGGATTCAGTTCATAAATGTAGATAAGAAATGAAAAAAAGTTGAGAATTGAACCTGGGACCGTAGGGTACTGAGTACTCTGCTGACTGAGCTACCGGTGCCTCGACGGACACTTCCAAATTTTCAATCTATTGGTACTGACTGGATTCCATTTCTATTTGGGTTTGTTACTTAGGTATTATTTGAACACTTAGCCCTGAAAAATATGCAAGCAATTACTTTCCACATTTTTGTGTCGTCATAAATTCGGGTGCGCACAATATGCGACAAAAATTGTTCAAACGAAAATGTTCAACACAAAATGTGCAGCAAATATTACGCGTCAATTGACGAGTGTCAACTGAGAGCAGGATACAAATATGAAACTCGCCTTAGTGTGACAAGGATAGATAGATTTTCTAGAACAATCCTTGTCATAACGCAAAATATTTGCTGCACATTTACACATATCACGCCTGTTATTCCTTGCGGAGTAGGCAGAGCGTAAACGGCTGCAAAAACGGCACGTCTGATATTTATTTGAGGGTAATTCGGAAAATTGTGTTTCGCCATTGGCAGCCAATCGCCTAAAATTGCAATACAGTGTAGACCTTAACCCTTAGTCGCCTCTTACGACTCCCACGGGAAAGAAACGGGGTGATGCTATTCTAAGCCGGCATCACACGGCACTAAAATAGGTTATGATATATTTCTTAATAGATTACCTATTTCTGCTACAGACCAAAACATACAAAATCCTGATCAACCGACTTAAATAACAAATATTTGAAAATTATTGAATTTGTAACAATTCTATGCGAAACAAAATCTTTACGGAATAAACCGTTCAACAAACAAAACCTTTTCTGACTTAAAAAACGAGGTTGGGTGGTTCGCATTTAAGGGACTAAAAATTTTTAAATATAAAAAAAACGCAGTATAATCAAAGTTTTTACTTTATTAGGTACAAAATAAAAAATAATTTCTAAGCATCCTAATGATTGAGATCGTTTTTCTTAAAATCAGATATTATAACTAAAAATCTCTTCTTCAAATTTAAGAGTCTAACTCTTGTCGGTGGAGTAACTTCCAATCTTCTCTCCTCTCCGCCAGTGACTTGACCTCTTGATACGACACGACATTGACTAAAAATCTCACACGGTATAAATTCTACATACATACATACATAAATCACGCCTATATCCCTTACGGGGTAGGCAGAGCGTTAACGGCCGTAAAACGGATATTAACACCACGTCTGACAGTTTGAGGGTCAATCAGATAACTGTGTATCACTATAGTGACAGGTTGTCAGCCCATCGCCTAAAATTGCAATACACATCTAACCCTCGAGTCCCGTAGTCGCCTCTTACGACACCCATGGGTAAGAAATGGGATGATGCTATTCTACGCCGGCATCACACGGCAAATAAAATAAATTCTAACCAATAATTATTTTACTCCGACAGCTTGAAGACAGTTGCATAGACAGACACCGGGATGAAAGGAAAGCGATTGTTTCGGATACAGTGTCCGTCACAACTGAGGACAGTTCAGCTCAGGACCTCGAGGAAGAAATCCCCGTGTCTGATGATGGTAAGCATCTAGATGAGCTTTTTTTAAACTTGCAAAATGTTCAAGCGCTGATTTGAACCTGCGACTTTCGCCATTACTAGTGGCGACGACAATTCCATCTGGGCTACTGCAGCTGATTAAAATACACTTGCAAAATTGGCGAGCAAGGAATGAGCTGCGGTAGCCCAGATGGAAGAAGCGTCGCCACTAGTAATGCGAAAGTCGCAGGTTCAAATCCTGCCCGCGCTTGAGAATTTTGCAAGTTTTCTAAAATTGTATGTGTTTATATACTAATAAGAAAATAGTATGTATGTATTTCATCAGCTGTCTAGTGCCAATAGTACAAGCTTTGCTTAGTTTGGGGCTAGATGGCGCTGTGTGAAATGCTAATAAATTTTCTTTTAAAAAACTATATAGAGAATATCTTCTTAATATTCAAATAATCACCGGTAGCTGATCTCATTTCATACTAAGGTAACGTAAGTAAGTATTAAACGTTTTGAGTGTTAGTTTAGGGATACACTTGTATTTAATATATGTATTTTATTTTATAAATATATTTATATGACAAATATTTATATATGTATTTTTAAATTAGGTTTTTATTTATTTATCTATTAATATAGTATGTCATGTACTTGACATTAAATATTTTATGTATTATCTAAAATCCATGATTATGAGTCTATACATTATCTTTTCTTCTTTACCTTCCTCATAGTAAATACATTTTAATCACAGTTTCGATTTTATATTTTATTTTATTATCACCGTTAGTTTATAAATAATACATATATTTCGTGAGCGTAACTCTGGTACTGACAGAATATCAGTGTTGCTAAGGGTTGCCTGCTCTTTGCAACAACATGCTGAGTCAGTCCCTTTTCCCTGACCAGTGTACGTGAACTTTTACTTTGTGTTTATTTTGTTATCGACTGTTTCTTTTTATGTTTTGTAACTGTTAACTTGCACTGTTTTTGGAATAAATGTTTTCTATCTATCTATCTATCTAAATGTCTAAGATATGTATTTATATTTATATTGTTTACTTGAAGCGACATCTAGTGTGTTTTAATTTCAATATCTTATTTTTATTTAAAACAATAGAAATTTTCAGGCTGACGAAAGAATCAAGTAAAGCTTATCTCATTTTTTACAGATGAAATGTCAGACAAAGAAGACTCAAAATCAGACAAACTAAAAACAATCACAGAAGAATCGACCAGAATAGAAATTAAAGACCAATCGCCAAAACATAAAGAGACAGATGATTCACAAAAAGAGACAGAAGATACAGAAAAGGATGCGGGAAAGAAAGAGAAAGAAGATGAGGAGAGTGATTCCGAGAGTGACAGTTCGGATAGTGCGTTCCCGGATACACATATAAAGGTATTGTTTTTTTTAGTACGTATGATATGAAGAAAAGGGTGTAAACGAAGATTTGACAGCTGATAGAGATGAATGGAAGAAACAACATGTTGCGCCGACTACAAATAAATTGGGATAAGGGCAGGCAGATTATGTTTTTTTTAGTACGTAATAAAGTTAGTATTTAAATATATATTTTTTAATTAACTTGATTACTCAAGATATTTAAAGTTTTTACTGCAATACTTATTTTTGTTCAAACGGTCCGATATTTCAACCCATATAGAAACCCGTTTCAATATTATCGAGTTATTATGTGAATGTAAATTTAAAATAATTTGATGCTTGAAAAAAATATGTTTCCTTTATGCCGTGTGATGCCGGCCTAGAATAGCATCACCCTAATATAACCCGTGGGTGTTGTCAAAAGCGACTGGAAATAAATTTATCCAGGGAATAGGCAGCAGCGTTCCCTGATCTTGCACTGCGCTCGCCTATCCCCTTGTCAGGCGTGGTGAGTATGGCAATAGGGGGAGGCCCATGTCCAGCTGTGGACTATAGTGGCTATTCATGTAGGCACAACAAGTCTTATTTCTAAAAATATCTCCATATCAAGCCCATAACCCTTTGCGGGGGTAGACAGAGCGTAAACGGCCGTAAAAACTGACATTTGCGCCTTGCCCGACAAATATTTGAGGATCATTCGAAAAATTATAGACCGCCATTGTGACAGGTTATCAGCCCATTTCCTAAAATCCCTCGAGTCTCTTAGTCGCCTCTTACACGCCACTTACGCCTCCACAGGAAAGAAATAAGGTGATTCTATTCTAAGCCGGCATCACACGGCAAACATCTACATTACATCTAATTTCCCAAAATAATTATTGATTAATATGAACAGATCGACCACGGCACAGGCAAAGTGATATTGGAATCAAAAGCCAGGACAATATCTGAAGTATCTGATACAAGTAAGTTTGAAAAAATTTACATGGTGTAAAAAAATTAGCTGAGAATATTTTAAGGGGTGAACCAGTACGTGAAACTGAACAACTTTCCCCAAGGAACATAGGTCGAAATATGAAAAAAAATTGGCCCTCCGGGTAGGCCGGGATAATTTATATGGGACACTAAGTATGGGAGGCTCAAATTATAATGTCTGAAGTATCTGATAGAAGTAAGTTTAAAAAAAAACTTTGTTACTTCATATCATGATTTTTTTTACGATTCTTTCAAAGAATAGGTGAGCAGTACCCTTCATTTAAGGCGAGTGAGCGAGCGACCTCGACAGTGGCGCCACTTCACGAAAAACTATGTTTCCTTTATTTACAAACATTCTATCAGAATTTCCGTTGCCCAAGTTTTTAGTATTATCCTTATGTAAAATTAGAACCCGCAATCTCAATGAAATATTCGCTGTAATTAAAGTTATGGCAATTGATACCAAATGTTATTAGACACTTTTGCCTTACCTTTAAATGCAGCGAATATTTCATTGAGTTTGCAGGTTCTAATTTTACTTAAGGATAATACAACTAATAATAAATCTTGAGCAACGGACATTCTGATATATTGTTTGTATAAAGACAAAATATGTTTTGTGAAGTGGCGCCACTGTCGAGGTCGTTCTTGACGTCATCGCAGCTTAGAATTAATTTATAAGTTACTAAATTTCCGCCCAGCGGTTTCACCCGCTGCCACTCCTCTTCCCGTGGTAATTTTTGTTCCCGCGGTAAAAATAGCCTATGTGTTATTCCAGGTTATACTCTACCTGTGTTCCAAATTTCATCTAAATCGGTCAAGCCGTTTGAGCGTGAAGAGGTAACAAACATACATATACACACACAAACTTTAATTTATAATATTAGTACGGAATTATAACAGGTGACGACAAGCCTCTATCGTTCCCCGCGCTACCGAAGAAAGGGAAGAAACCTCAAAAACAAGAGAAGAAGAGAGAGGTAGAAGATAAACAGAAGGAGGGCCCCAAACGCGGACAGAAGGGGAAGCTCAAGAAGATGAAGGAGAAGTACAGGTAATGTGAAGGTTGCCTGGAAGAGGTCGCTCTAAGCGATAGTTGTTTCCTGAATAATTAATAAAAATACGATACTTACATATCACGCCTATAATCCCTTGCGGGGTAGGCAGAGCGTAAGCGGCCGCAAAAAACGGACATTCACGCCACGTCTGATAAACATTTGAGGGTCATTCGAAAAATTGTGTATCGCCATAGTGGCAGGTTCTCAGCCCATCGCCTAAAATTGCAAAATACATGTCACCTAGTCCCTTAGTCGCCACTTACGACACTTACGGGAAAGAAATGGAGTGATGCTATTCCAAGCCGGCATCACACGGCGTAATTAATTTTATATCGTATTAATATTTTATAACATTTCTATTTAACAATTCTACATTTTAATATTTTGAAACGCGTTGTGTTAATTAAATTAAGCGTTGTTGCTTTGCCGTGTGACGCCGGCTTAGAATAGCGTCACCCCATTTCTTTCCTGTGGGAGTCGTAAGAGGCGACTAAGGGACTCGAGGGAGTATATTGCAATTTTAGGCGATGGGCTGACAACCTGTCACTATGGCGATACACAATTTTCCGAATGACCCTCAAGAATTGTCTGACGTGGCGTAAGTGCCCGTTTTTGCGGCTGCCGTTTACGCTCTGCCTACCCCGCAAGGGATTATAGGCGTGATATGTGTATGTGTATGTATGTGTTGTATTAAATAGTAAACTATTCCCTGACAATTTTTTATACCATGTCAAGTAGCCGATTGCTAACTTCTAATTTCAAGTTTCATGTATTGTAAATGTTTTTTCTTGTGTTGTAATCAATGAAGTTGTACATCTATCTATCTCTGTCTACAGGGATCAGGATGACGAGGACAGGGCAATGGCTTTGGAAATGCTACAGGTAATTATAACAATAAAGAAATTTACAATACACACAGCGCCATCTAGCTCATAACTAAGTAAAGCTTGTACTATGAGAACGAGATACCTGATATTAATACTTATATACATATTGTGTAAATAAATACATATTATGTATAGAAAATAATAATAAGACTAAACACAAATACTTATCTGAAAATTGACTTAATCAATTATTTGTCTTGTTGGGATCGGACACACGACCCTCGGTGTAACAGGCAGGAGTACTATCCGCTACACCATCGGGCCATTTGAATTAGTTTCAGTGTCATGCTATATGGCATACTGTTGTGGGGCCGCGTTGCTGATATTGAATCAACCAGTTACCATTTGTTGACAAAGTGACGAAATTTTATTTAATCTATAGTCAAAATGTATTGCCATACTCACTACGCTTGGCAGGCGGATTGGCGAGCGCAGTGTAAGATGTTCACTAGTTGCATTCACAGGGAACTCTGCTGCCCATTTCCTGCAGACTATCCGTGCGTAGCTTTTTACGACACCACACGGGAGTGATGCTATTCAAATCAAATCAAATCATTTTCTAAGTAGAAATTTACAAGATTATCTTTTAGAAAGTCAAATCTAAGTACTTAACATAATACATAAAACCAAGAATAGTAAACTTACAGTAATGTAAAAAACAAATACATGTCAAATTTAAACCTATGTCAAATTATTAAACCTATGTCAAATCCATGTTTAAATATGATCAGTCTATCTATCTCATACATTGTGTTGGAGCAACTGTTGCTACTTACCAGACGTCTTTATCTTTAAGATAATTTTCTGGCTTGCAATATGCCTTTGAACATAAAATATTCTTAATTTTTGTTTTATTAATCAATATAATATCATTTAACTGTAAAATTTCGTCTGGTATTTTATTATAGTAACATATACAGTTCCCCATACATGATTTTCTGACCTATTCTAAGCCAGCAACACACGGCAATCATACACAAATTATGTTTATTTTTTGTATGTTTGGCTTAAGTTGAATTTTCCCTATTTGCAGCCCAACAAAGAGTCAAAGAAGGCTCTAAAGGCGGCTGCGAGCCTCAAGAAGGGCGGACAGAAGAAGGCGGTTAAAGGGCCTAAGATCCCGCAACCCGCGCCCCTCATACTGGAAGCGGAGTCCGACGGGGAAGGGGCGGAGCCCGAGGTATTGTTTGTATAATTTATTTATCACACATATCACGCCTATAATCCCATGCAGGATAGGCAGAACGTAAACGACCGCAAAACGGACATTTACGCCACGTCTGACAAATATTTGCGGGTCGTACGGAAAATTGTGTATCGCCATAGTGACAGGTTGTCAGCCCATCGCCTAAAATTGCAATTCACACACTCGAGTCCCTTAGTCGACTCTTACGACTCCCACGGGAAAGAAATGGGGTGATGCTTTTCTGAGCCGGCATCACACGGCACATGTTTAATTGTGATGAGCGTATTTTTATTTTTGTCCGTCAGCTGGAAGCTCAGGGTCCGGATGCGGATACGGAAATGCTGTGTCAGCTGACCGGAGCCCCTCTGCCTGAGGACGAGCTACTGTTCGCCGTGCCTGTCGTCGCGCCATACTCCGCCGTGCTCAACTACAAGTAAGTCACATCATTTTTATTTTATTTATAAAACTTTATTGCACAGAAAGTACAATGGGCGTAAATTCTGTACCGGCCAACCAAAAGATAAACAGAAAGAGTCAATGCGGATGCCCATAAACAAAAGAAAACAAAATATAATCATACTTAAAGTACGCACTAAAGGTACATAAGAAGGAATACATTAAAATACTATACTTAATAATTTAACATAATAAAATGAAAATACAAAAACCTACATAAAATAAATACATGCATACATAAATAAATAAGATATACCAACGACAAACTAACAGAAATAAAATAGTCCTCTATAGTGGTCCTCTGTATAATCGGGAAAAACAAATACCCACTGAACCCACTCGTAACAATAAAAACATGTATTTGAAAAGTGGAAAAGAAGTTTTGACGGTGTTAATTATTAACACGTCGATTGTAGTGATTATATACCAGCCTCTTGAAAGCACCCCATCATCATCAATACCAACTTGCCGCTCTTGACTCGGTGGAACGCAGGGCCAAGAGGCTCATAGGCGACATAAAACTGGTGGACACCAAGCTACATAGCCTGGCACATCGCCGCAAGGTTGCCTGCTTGTCGGTATTTTACAGATTGTACTTCGGAGAGTGTGCTCAAGAGCTTCACGACCTTGTTCCACCAGCTCCCTTCTACCATCGGACATCCAGACGCACCGCCGGATACCATCCGTACCTGGTTGCCATTCCACCAATTCGGACTAAGCGCTTCCAGTCATCATTTATAATGCGCACTGCTAAAGAGTGGAACTCACTACCTGCGTCTGTGTTTCCAAACGTATACAACCCTAATCTCTTCAAAGTAAGAGTGAACAGGCTTTTTCTGGGTGAGCTCGCTCCATCTAAGACTCTGTCTCTGTCCTATGACCTAGACTAGAGTCAAGAGCAAACCCATACTAAATAAAAAAATTAAAAAAATTACAGCGGCTGTTTTGCTTACTTACGCGGCTCTACGGTCATTTCAACAAGCACCTTCAGTCATAGTCATGGCAATGTGCCGTTCACGGTAACATTGAAAAAAAAAAGTTTTTTTTTTAATGTAAGGTTTTTTTGTAACATCAATAATATTTATAATTTTTTACTAATTCTAAGTGTACACCTCGTCATACTATGTTTAAAAACTTGAATAAATTCTAAGTGTTGTTTTTGAAGTAAAATAAATAGGTAGCCATCACAAAATCGCATATTATGGTGAATATTCGACAATTTGTGGCAAAATATGATTATTTTAGGTATTTTATAGTAAAATAATGTAATTTAGGGATTAGGGATGACAACTTCGAATAATAATATCCCAAAAGGATGAATTTGTGTAGGGTGCATTTTGACAAGTGAACGATACTGAGGGGTTGGTTTGGCTCGTGATTATATACAACTTTGCCCAAGAAACTTAGGTCGAAATATTGCAAATAAAAATAATAATTTCTTAGGAAATATTCCCAATATACCCTTAGAAGTTTACTGGGAACATTTCTTTGGGAATATTCCTAGTAAATTAGTAAAAGGGGAACGGCACATTGCTAGGTGTTACTGACAGCCCCCTATGCAGAGCATGCATGGAGGAAGAAGAAACAGCTACCCATGTGGTGATACACTGCAAAGAGGTGGCAACATACCGGGACAACGACGGCCGATGTGGCGCAGTGATAGTGCGACTGCCTGCGACGCAAAAGTTCTGGGTTCTATTCTCGGTGGGACACTCACAAAGTTGATATTTATCACTTTGTGAATTTGTTCCTGGTCTGGTTAGACATTGCAGGGTGAACCACCTGATTGTCCGAAAAATAAAATGCTTCTTGAGAGCACGTTAAGCCGTCGGCCCCGGTTGCTGTCAATGATTACTTAGACGGCGGTCGTTACACAATACACAACCATGTCAGATTGGAAAAACTAACACCAGGGTTCATCATGTCGTTAGACGACTCGGTGTCCCACACAAAAAAAAGAAAAAAAAAAGACCGGGCAAACTACCTCGGAACACCGAGGTCGATCCCTGAGGCACTCAGTGACTTGGTAGGGTTGCTGAGCTTCCTCAGGGAGTTAGGATGGCTCGAGCAGTGAGCCCCCACCCTGCACGCAAAATTGTCGCAAGTAGACGTCGAGTTGCGGAAACCTGCCCGTTTAACCATACCACGGCTCTACGAGCATCGAAGCATACATACATTTACAGCCAAAACAGTCTTTAAAACAATATTGGCCATACTCACCATGCTTGGTAGGCGGATTGGCGAGCGCAGTGCAAGATTACAGTTACAAAGAATGCTGCTGCCCGTATCCAGAAATAAAACAATAGTAATTAATAGAAGGGCAGACAGAGTAGCTTTGTCATATCTTTTTCTGACACCCACGACTAGAATTGGAGTGATGCTATTCTACGTTGGCGGCATCGAACCATCCTCTGCTGAAATGGCAGAACAGTTTTATGCTGTCAAAAGTGTTATTCCGCCACTGTCATAGGGGTCCTATTATGCTCATGTACTGAAACCTCTTAACAACGGGAACAACGGCCCTGAGAGTGATGTCATACGGCATTTTGCTGTGGGGTCGCTCTGCAGATTTTTAGAGAACTTGCAGAATTATACCTACAGTAAACTGAAATTATTATTTTCAACATATTTTTGTACACTTATCAAAAATTGTTTCTTATTATGAACGAACAAGTATCACTCCTAATGTAGGTTTACGCAGGAGGCTAAACTCACTACCAAATTATTAACAAGTAAGTCTCGTAAACCTTCATCATAACAAAATGTACCATTGACTGGCCCGATGGCGTAGCGGATAGTACCCTGCCCCCCTGTCTGCTACGCCAAGGGTCGTGGGTTCGATACCCACAAGACACAAATATTTGTTAAGTCACTTTTAGATATTTGTGTTGAGTCTGGGTGTTTCTATGTATAATACTATGTATTTCATTCATAGTTATAATTTAAACGGGTTTTCAATGCATGCAAGTTTCCGATATTTCGACACTGCATAATCACGGGTAATTCGTCGGTAAGAATCTGTTTAAATTATAACTATGAATAGTGTAAACAACCGCCAAATTAAATTTTTTGTGTTAATATATATTTATACAAAAATATTTATTTAAGTATTCATATCAGCTATCTAGTTCCAATAGTACAAGCATTGCTTAGTTTGGGGCTAGATTGCGCTGTGTAAATTTTCCAGAATATTTATTACTTATTTATTAATTGTTTCTTGCTTCAGATTCAAAGTGAAATTAACGCCTGGTACGTCAAAGCGCGGTAAGGCTGCGAAGACCGCAGTACAGGTGTTCTTGAAGACGGGCTCGGCAAGAGAGAAGGACCTTCTCAAGGCTGTCAGGGAAGAAAATGTGGCACGGAACTTCCCCGGCAAGGTGAGACATACATACATACATACACATATCACGCCTATAATCCCTTGCGGGGTAGGCAGAGCGTAAACAGCCGCTAAAAATGGCCATTTACACCACGTCTGACAATTATTTGAGGGCTTTTCGGAATATTGTGTATCGCTATAGTGTCAGCCTATCGCCTAAAATTGCAATACACACCCTCGAGTCCCTTAGTCGCCTCTTACGACTCCCACGGGAAAGATATGGGGTGATGCTATTCTAAGCCGGCATCACACGGCAAGGTGAGACGAAGGGAAAAATAAAACGCGCCTGTGTTTCCAAACGCATACAACCCTAATCTCTTCAAAGTAAGAGTGAACAGGCTTCTTCTGGGTGAGCTCGCTCCATCTTAGACTCTGTCTCTGTCCTATGACCGAGACAAGAGTCAAGAGCAAACCCATCATTAATAATATTTAAAAAAAACAGCCAGATACGAACTGGCAAAGATAAATACATACATCAGCCTATTGCAGTCTACTGCTGGACTAAGGCCTCCCCCAGGGTACGCCATAGGGCACGATCTCTCATTTTCACCATCCAGTCGCTACCAGCCGCCTTTTTTAAGTCATCGGTCCGTCTGGCCGGAGGTCGTCCAACACTACGCTTGCCGAGGCGTGGCCTCCACTCGAGAACCCGCTTACTCCACCGTCCGTCGGTTCTACGATATAGAGATACTGAGCATATACCTTTCCATAGCTCTCTGAGTGACATGTAGAAGATAAATACATATAAATTTATTTATTTGATGCACTTTATGCACAAAACAGTGTACATGGGCGGACTTAATGCCAGTGGCTTTATCTTCCAGTCTTCTTACATACATACATACACATATCACGCTTATATCTCTTATTTATTTATTTTTTATTTATTTACCGTTTATTGTACACAAAAACATTACAAAAGAAACACATACAAAGAATAACGACACAACAGGACAACTTATTTCTACTAAGAAATTTCTTCCAGCTGACCTACGTAAAGTGAGACTTTATTAGACAGGCGGATTAGGCGTGCACAATAGAATATAATAATATAAGAATAAACCTACACACGAATAGATTAAATATACCTAAATAAACTTACATTCAAAAATATACCTACAATTAAATAAACTGTACCTCAAAAAAAAAAATACCTACTTATATATTTATATTACATATTATATACCTACATATACCATACAAGAGGCTCATAGGCGACATAAAACTGGTGGACACCAAGCTACATAGCCTGGCACATCGCCGCAAGGTTGCCTGCTTGTCGGTATTTTATAGATTGTATTTCGGAGAGTGTGCTCAAGAGCTTCACGACCTTGTTCCACCAGCTCCCTTCTACCATCGGACATCCAGACGCACCGCCGGATACCATCCGTACTTGGTAGCCATTCCACCAATTCGGACTAAGCGCTTCCAGTCATCATTTATAATGCGCACTGCTAAAGAGTGGAACTCACTTCCTGCGTCTGTGTTTCCAAACGCATACAAACCTAATCTCTTCAAAGTAAGAGTGAACAGGCTTCTTCTGGGTGAGCTCGCTCCATCTTAGACTCTGTCTCTGTCCTATGACCTAGACTAGAGTCAAGAGCAAACCCATAATTAATAAAAAAAATAAAAAAATATATATACATACATATCTCTTCTGGGGTTTGCAGAGCGTTAACGGTCGTAAAAATACGGTTGCTATCGCCACGTCTGACAAATATTTGAAGGCTGTTTCAGAAGCCTTAAAAGCCACATGAAACCCTCGAGTCCCTTAGTCGCTTCATACGACACCCGCGGGAAAGAAATGGGGTGTTGCTATACTAAGCCAGCATCTGTTTAAATTTGAGACATCGATAGTGTACTAGGAAAGTTGAATTACCTATGTATTACAATATTTGCGATATGAAATTATTTATGACCAATTTATGACCATATTTTTGAAATCCTAATTAATTATAGTAACATGCAGTGTAATATTAATTGGGTATATTTTTAGTTTCTAATTTAAATGATTTCACATTTATAATGTATGTAAATTTAAGACTACTTGTGTGTTGGAATGTTTTCTGTTAGCAAGTAAGTTATTTTGACAAATAAAAAATTACTGTAAGAATAATGAAATGACATTACCTATGTTTTTGTATTTCTAGGTGAAACTGTCAGCGCCGCAGCTCCAGAAATTGAAGAAATAACTGCAATCCAAAGCGAGTATATGGACTGAAGCTAACTAAATGTCTACAACCAAATTGAAACTGGGATTTCGTAACGTGACCTTGAAATAATAAAACTGCAATAAGGCCAATAGATGGCGTTAAACATCTGAGGGTATCTCAACTAGTCACGCAAAGTAATAAAATTATTCAATTCAATTCAATTCAAAAATACTTTATTGTTCACAGGAAATACTGTAAAAACAAGATATAAATTTAAAAAAAGTGTACACAAGGCGGCCTTATCGCTTAGGTAGCGATTTCTTCCAGGCAACCTTAGGGTATTATATAATAATTGTGAAGTGTTTTCTTCCTCGTTAAATTTCTGGCGTTCTTCTTTCGGACCTGTAGTCCTTATTTGTTGTTAGTGATATCAAAATACGTTGAAATAAACGCCACTTACACCGCAAATATTTAACCAATAACTTTATTGTACAAACGTACAAATGGCGGGCCTAATACCTCGCAGCATTCTCTTCCGGCCAACCATTGGGAAAAAAGCTCAAATGTGAAAAAGATAAAATGAGAAGATACTCTCTAAAACATAGTAATTATATTTATTATATCATATTATAAATATGAACATATATTATTTCCAAACATTCAATCAAACTCCAATTATAGCTTCTTATTAAATTTTTAAGGGCTTTCATTGGGTCGTTAGACGACTCGGTGTTCCACACGAAAGTAACTTCCCAGCAAATATGTCCCCTTGATGTTCAACGTCATCTATCGATGACTTTTATTACTTTTTTTGTAACAGCTGTCAAAAAAGGCCTCGCTACAAAAGATACTGAATAGGCGTTGAAATTGAGGGCGCCTCTTATCTTATGCCTCAGTATAAGAAATGTGATAGCAACCTATGAAAAATTTATTTTATAAAAGTACCTCCGTTCCAATAAGTCGTATTCGACAATTTCGACAGCTGTCAGATTCGTGATAATACTATGGCATAGGGTCCATTTTCCTTTGTTGACATCTCTTTTAGTATGGAGATGACAGCTGTTAAATACGACTTATTGGAACGGCGGTACTTTAGTTGACTATTTGTCCACGCCTATTCTCTTTTCGCACAGACTAGTCTCTTTTTCTAGTGAGGCTCGGAGTCCACGTACGACCCGTTCAACTAATGCGACAGTGAGATAATGTCAAATAAATTATTATACATAATTAAATGTTTTTTTTTGTTGCTATAACGTAGTTTTTTGTGGTCTAATGACCATTATCCTCTATTTTCAAATGTAGTTACTGGTACTAATAGCCTTTATCCTGATAGATACCAACTTTCGGCAAGAAACATTTAGGTATATAGAAAATATACTTCCTTTTCGGATTTCTAGTGAAAAGTGTTTGGGCTGTCGCTCGCAAAAGCGGCTCTTATTGCCACACACACGAAAAAATAAATGCCATTGCGGTCGCCAAATACCTACTTACTGGCAGTCAAAAATATGACTATGATCCATTGACACGATGAAGAAGAAGACTGTGCGGCAGCCCTAAGACATGGATCGTGTCAAAATAGAAACATATAAATAATTTGTTTCTCAGTTAATCTAATCTAAAATACTATTCGACTTTTGGACAGTGCTGTTAAACATCCAAGTCTCGTGTTTTATTAATTCACAATCCTGGGTAATTAATATATTAACATATGAATCGAAAATCGAATTCTAATTTACAATGACCGTTTCATTTAGATATTTCACCGTTTTAAGTTTTGGTTAGTAGCAAAATTCCACCTTATTTCATAGTAACACAATCAACAGCCACAGCTGTCCACTGCTGGACGTGGGTCGTTTGCTTCAGCCAGCGCCGTGCAAGATGCTTTTACAAGACACGCTGGTGCCCATTCCCTGTATTTTTGGATGATGGGCTGAATAGATGCTACTCTTATGTCTCTACACGAGAAAGTAGGAAAAGATTCTTCATCTTTTCGGGTGAATGGCAGTCAAGCGTTGATCCCAGCTGTCGTGTCGTGTGTCGTGTCGTGGCCACGGGAATGGCATTTTTGTTGGCTTTATATAGCTCATGCCGTGTGATGCCGGCGATAGCAACACCCCATTTCTTTCCCGTGGGAGTCGTAAGAGGCGAGGGACTTGAGGGAGCGTATTGTAATGTTAGGCGATGGGCTGACAACCTGTCACTTTGGCGATACACAATTTTCCGAATGACCCTCAAATATAGGTCAAACGTGGCGTAAATGACCGTTTTTGCGGCCGTTTGCGCTCTGCCTACCCCGCAAGGGATAATGGGCGTGATATGTGTATGTTATATAGGTCCTTCTGTTTGCAAGCAGCAGGACAGGTGGGGTATGACATTAGATGTAGCATAGATTGAAGGGCTCCACACTCGCATATGTCATATTGAGAGATGCCCCACCTCCTTCTGAGCTCCATACACCTGCCTACACCCGACCAGTGCCTTCCAGGTAGACCAGGGAAGATTGTGACCTGGAGCACACCTCGGACACTGGCGCTCAAATGAATGAAACAAACGCGTTGCTACACACACAGTCTAAGTTCGCGTAGGTGAACGCGGACCATGCTTGTCTCAGAAAACCATATGTGGTGTGCGCTGTGAAAGTGTACAAGGAACAGGGCTGCAGCTAAAATCAAACCATCACGGAATTTCAGACGTAATTTATTACCATAATAAATACGTGAAATACATGGTCCAAATACTATTTAATATGATGTCGATGGATAAAAATAAACTCACAAGAAATTAATACATTGCAAGGAACGGAAGGAAGTGACAAAAGTGACAGATCAGATCTTTGACAAATACAACTTTTTCTTAGGTTAAACGTCACATGCAAAGGCAAAAGATTATACAGCCAAAAGTCATGAATACATTATTTTAACAGCTTGTCTGTGTGAGACAACATGTCAGGGTTGCCGCCATTTTGCGTTCGTGAATCGGGAATGCAATGTGCGGCAGTATGAAATGACCTTCGTCGTCACGTCCTCCGAGCGCGGGTGGGCGGCGCTTGTAGGGGGGGAGGCAGGGAGTGACCATACTGTACGCTAGTACTATTAATTATACTGTGCCTGGAGACAGCTTTTCGTCGATGGGAAAATGATTATTAATGGGAGGGTTTTTCTGGACCACAGCTCGAATCTCACCTAGGATGGGTCTAAATCGAGTGACTCAGTGTGATGCTTAAAGAAAATAATAACAATCATACTTTGTTTTACATAAATATATTTTAATTTCAACTTTTTATAAAAATAATCAGCCAACTTTTTACCAGTATGGTAGTTAATGTAACTCTCTCCGTAGTTTCTTATGTCTATCATCTTAATAAATTAACTCAACGTATATCTAAACTTGCCTATACGGGGTGTAAGGAACGGTGTACCGAAAACTTTGCAGGCATGATCAGACCATGAAACTGAACAACTTTTTCTATGGAAGCTATGTTTTAAACGAGAATTTTTTTTCGTCCTCCCATACAAAATTCCCGATCAGCTGATTGACTATCTATGGAAACTCGAAAAAAAAAATTCGTTTCCCAACATGGGCTCTATAGTAAAAGTTGTTCAGTTTCATGGTCTGATCATGGTACACCGTCCCTTACACCCTGTATTGGGTGAAATTTTACTAATGACCGAAAGCAAAAACTCAGATCGGGTTGGTGATAAGGACACAATTTTCCCCAAGGAAAATAGGTCGAAATATTAAAAATAAAATGGACTTCCCGTATAAAATTGCCAATCAGCTGATTGAGTTACTATGGGAACTCAAAATATATTTTGTGTTGTTTTCAAATACAAATCATTTATTTTTCAACACAAAATACCCAGATATAAAAATATGCACAACATTCAAATGTTAAAACTAGGTACACAAAAGTAAGTATTATAGGTACAGTTTGGAAAATAAGTATAGGCACAGACAGCGCAGTGCTGATTTTAAGCCTACCATTAGTCAGTTAAAAACGACGATATTTCGACCTATGTTTCTTGGGGATAGTTGTTCCATCACCAGCCCATACACTATTATCAGTATCGGTCACAAGTAAAATTTCACCCTATATGATTATGGTGCTTCAATTCTGACTTCTGTAAACCCCATTACTTTTACTTAAGGCGAGTGTACTCGTGAACGACCTCGACAGTAGCGCCACTTCACAAAAAAAATATTTTCTTTATACAAACAATCTATCAGAATGTCCGTTGCCCAAGTTTTTAGTATTATCCTTAAGTAATATTAGAACCTGCAAACTCAATGATAAATTCGCTGCACTTTAAGTTATGGCAATTAATCCATAGCTGGGCATTAACTCGTTAATCCGTTAATCGTTAATTAACGAAGTTAACATTTTGATTAACCAATTAACTTTTAAGTTAACCTTTAAAAATGTTAACGGACAAGTTAACTTCCGTTAATATGCAAAATTCCGTTAATCGTTAATATAATTCCTACTATTTACCGCACGGCACCGCGGCGCGGCGCGAAAAACAGGTTCAGACAAGTATGAAACGAAAACGATTGACAAGTGCCGGGCGGCGCGTGAAACAAAAACAAAACTAGATATATTTTGCCGGCACGTGCGAGTGAGAAAACTGCGAAAATATTTTTTCGGTTGATCATTTCATTACTTAGCGCCAGTGCTTAGAGTGACGAATGTTTTGTTTGTTGTTATATTAACGGATTAACGATTAACGTTAACTTGCGTTAATTCTTCCGAAATGTAACGCTTTAACGTTTAACGAAGCTAACTTTTTTTGTAGCGGATTAACGATTAACGAAGTTAACAATTTGATTAACGATGCCCAGCTATGATTAATACCAGAAGTGGCCGTTTTTAGGCACTTTTTTCCATAACTTTAATTGCAGCGAAATTGTGTTTTGGTACGTCTTTGTAAATGATATATATTATTTAATTATGCATCGCATATCTTACTTGAAATGGAGTGATTTTTGACGTGCCTATTTAAAGTTGAATGATTGCAAACTTTCCATAGCATATTTTACAAACGTAGCATTTCTCTGGATCATTTTTGTGAATTGTTTTAACATGCCAATTCAAAACACTAGTGCTTGAAAACATCTTATCGCATATCTTACAAGCATATGGCTTGTCATGTGAGTGATCTTCCTTGTAATTGTCATTTAGAGTATTACATTTTTCAAAGTTATGATTGCATACTTCACAAGGATAGCAATTCTTGATGAGTAATTTCTTCTGAGGTTTTTCAAAGTTGTGAATGCTGATAAGATGTCTTTGTAAACTAAAATCTCTAGAAAACTTCTTATCGCACATCTTACAAGGATGTTGCGGACCTGTGTGTGTGCCTTTCTTGATCAGTGTTTTTTTCTTAGGTTTTCCAAAGTTGTGAATGCTGATATGATGTTTCTTTAAACTAAAATGTCTAGAAAACTTTTTATCACACATGTGACAAGGATATTGCTCACGTGTGTTTGTGCCAACCTCGATCAGTGATTTTTTCTTTGGTTTCTCAAAGTTGTGAATACAGATAAGATGTCTATTTAAATTATCCACCCTAGAAAAAACTTTACCGCACATCTTACAAGGATATTGCTTTTCACCTGTATGTGTTCGAACGTGTACTTTTAAAACACTACGAAATGTAAACTTTTCCAAGCATGTCTTGCATTCGTAACGCTTGATGTGTGTTTTAATGTGATTTATCAAAATACTTTTTATTACTGCTATAAAAGAACACATATCACAAATAAAATGTGTATCAGCAGAATGTGCTTTAAGGTGTCTGTTTAAAATCATTGCTTTATCTGTGACATACTCGCATTTGGAGCACGAGTATCCTTCGCCTGAAGAAGTTTTGTATTCATCACACATGTCTGTATCTTCGTGGTCGTCATCGAAGAAACACGTTGGTTTAATTCCCTTCTTTATATTTGGCAAATTATCATCCTCTGTCTTTATATTCTTGGCGGTCCGTGTTAAGTCTGTGTCTTCTACATCCGCTGGTGTATGATGAGCTTCTGAAGTCCCAATCAATATTGTCTCGTAGGATGGCGATGAGTCTGACGAAATAAACAGAGGCTATTTGTTAGGGTTGTCCGTTGATTCGGTGACACACACTTACTCTCGTAATGGTCTTAATACTTAACTTTCCCAAAATAAATGTGTATGTGTAATGATTTTGTACAAAATATGTTAAGGGCCGCCTTATATATGCCGTGTGGTCCGGCTTAGAATAGCATCGCCCCAGCTCTACCCGTGGGTGTAGTAAAAAGCCCCGCACCCTAGCCCCCGACCCGCCCTCACACGAGAAATGTCAAAACACCAGTGGAGAATTAAGTGGAAACTAGCGCTAGGCTTGTTAAATCGTCTTTGGTAGGAACTGTATCGTGGGTGTAGTAAAAAGAGACTAAGGGATAAATTCATCCAGGAAATGGGCAGTAGCGATTCCTCTGAATGCAACAATTTGTATTGCGCTCGCCGATCTCACTGCTAATTGTGGTGAGTATGGCAATACCCTTCGATACGGAGAGGCTCATGACCAGGAGTGGATTTTTGTGGCTGTTAATGTTCGTAATGTGTAAATGTCAAGGGCTAAACCGCCTCAGGAAAGTAGGTACCAATATTACCTATATCCCTTACGGGGTAGGCAGAACGAAAACAACCGTAAAAACGAATATTTACGCCACGCCTATCAAACATTTGAAGGTCATTCAGAAAATTGCCACACCATAGTGACAGGTTGTCAGCCTATGGCCTAAAATTGCAATACACTTGCAACCCTCGAGTCCCTTAGTCGCCTCTTACGAAACTAACAGGAAAGATGATAAGATAAAAATATATCACCTATTGCTGCTACTGGTTTGTATTGGTTTAGAAATTTTCTGACTAATCGCATCAAACGACATCAAAATCCGTTCAGTAGATTTTCAGATACAAGCTGTTAAGTGTTTCTTAAGTAGATAAATATTTACCAAATAGTCATTATCTGGTTGGTTATTATTGAAAAAGTTAAATAAAACTTTATTGCAAAATATCGCAAGCCCAGACAATTTTTTTTATTATTTTGTGTATTAATAACAATAAAAAAACTGATAATTAACGATGATATCCAGGACCACGTCACCCCTTGTGAATTCTTATATGTTTATTTAAATCACTTTGGTAAGCGATTTTTTTCTCGCATATCTTACAATCGTACGGTTATTCACCTGTATGTAACCTGAAATGCGTTTTTAAATTACTACTTCTTGTAAACTTTAAATCACATATGTCACAAGCATAAGGTTTTTCACCTGTGTGTATCCTGACGTGGACCTTTAAATTTCTGCAATCAGCAAATTTTTTATCACATATAACAAACGGCCTTGTACCTGTGTGTGTTCTGATATGGGCTTTTAAATTACCAAGCTGGGAAAATTGTCTATCACATAATATGTCACAAGTACAGAGTTTTTCACATGTGTGTGTTCTAAGATGGCGTAGGTATATATACAAACTCAAAGGTAGCTATATAAGAACATATGTCACAAATATATTGTTTTGCTGCCGAATGTGCTTGCATGTGTGATTTCAAATCAATATATCTTCTCGATGAATACTTACATGTAGTACAGTCGTATTTTTTGTCTAATTGTTGGTTATTATTATTCCCTATATTTGGCTTATATCCATCATCTATAAAAATATTGCTTTTAGCATAGCAAGAATTTTTAAAGTGCTGCAACTCGTTGAACAGATTGGAATGGGAATTGTATCGGAAGAATTCATGTATCCCGAGTGTCATAAGTCATAAGCTAGGCTTTATGTCAGAAAGCAGTCGCGTTTTTTTTAATGCTAGTGTTAGACATTTCCGAAACCAATATAAAAGAACCATCTAAATCGGTTTCGTAGCTTTTGAGACATGTGAGGACAACTATACACACACAGCTCTGAAGCATTTAGAATTGATTTGCAAACAAAAATGCTTAATACACAACAACAGCCACAACTGACCACTGCTGGACAAGGGTCCCACGCTATTGGATTGCAATAGCAATGCTTACTACGCTTGGCAGGTAGGCAAGCGCAGTGCAAGCTGTTACATTAACAGGGAACGCCCTTGTCTAACACCTACGGGTAGAAATAGGGCTGTGATATTTTAAGTCAGTTTCTTCTCTGTCGATTTCTCATGACTGAAGGTTGTGACCACTGTAAGTCGCAGTATTTAACGGGCCTACTTCCATGAAGTGAGGTGAAAACGAGCTACAAGAATGCATTTTATACATATTCTAAGGAACATCACTGTCAACAAAATTTTGTTTTTTATTCTTCAAGATATGAGGAATAAGCCAGGGCAGCGCAAAATCTCATTTTATATTTAATAACGGAGAAATTAAAATTTAAAGTTACCTCTATTTTTCAGTGATGAAGCGTGGTGTAAGAGATTTCTTCCGCCAGTGCTAATCGAACTGTATTGATCTTAGTATGATTATTAATGGCAATTTCACGTTGAACCCGCCCGGGCGGCTATTTTTTGACAAAACAACTTAGTTATTAAGAAATTTAGCAAAACACTTACTGTTTCCGGCTGCTTTCCTTGGGAGTAAAAGGTTTTTGTTTTGATGTGTTTCCTCTGCTGTCAAAACTGACGTGGAATTGATCATAGATAAACGGAATATGATGCAGACGCGACACACTGTACATTTGTTCGATATTTTGACCGTGAAAAATTATTGTAGCTAGAATTTTGCCGTAAAATATATCAACTATCTACAACAACGGCATTCTATCCGCTATGGATAATTTTGCCAATGTCAATACTACGTTGATTGGTACATCGAACGAAACGCAAAATATGAACCGATTAGACGTAGGTATTAAAAATATTTTTACGATCAAATAATAGGATGACGTGGTTGTTAGTGCAGATTAGTATGAAGTAGTAAGGTTCGATTTATATGCAACACTAGACGGCGACACGGCGGCACAAAAGCAGTTTTTTAACCGCGGCGGAAATTTTTAAATGTATATATGGAGCGCTGCGCATACGGTCACCACCAACCACAGTTTTAGGACAAATTATAAGAAAGCAAGTATTAGTACATTGTTCTCGAGGTATGGAAAATAAGACTTTGCTGGACGAGTATAGTTTAAAGTCCGAGCCGCAGGCGAGGACTTCAATTATACAAGTCAAGCAAAGTAATTTTCCCCGAGGCTTACATAGTGCTTTTCTCAAAAAAAGGCTAGGAAATGAAAGATTGTACTTCTTATAAAAGTTAGCTAGCGACCACAACACAACGAAACAAATAAAAATTTACAATTTTCCCACCAATGGGAGTTTTTCTATTGACAGTTCTCTTGATAGTTCTGAATGTCAAACCAGAGGGCGCTATGCTAAACTGAAATTTTGACGTTTCATTATGGTTGGCGGCAGCCATAGTTTTGTCACAAGTTCCGTTTCACGTTGTGTTCGTTACCAATTAATTATGTTTGTTTGATTTAATACAAAATAAACTTATCGCCTTGCTATTATATTGAGTGTCATTCGTGTAAGTAAACAAATAACCAATAACATATCTATAACAATTCAATAAACACAAAATAAATAATAATTTATAAAGTGGTACAAATTTTGTGTAAAGAAACGTTATTTCAATTAAGCTTGGCGCCCTCTACATGACACTCGAGAATCCCTAGAAAATTTCCCATTGTAATTTTTTTAAATAAATTCGCCTGTAAGGCACAGTATTACGTAATATTCTGCCATACTAAATGTTTAGTTCATTCTTTTCTTTTTTAATTCTGGACAGGCAAGGGTCTTCACATCATACAGCCTCGTCTTTAGTTACCTGTTTCATACAAAATTACGTATGTCCATGTCGCTGGCTCCCCAAAGTATATATTTTTCAAAGCTGAGAGGCTCAAACGTTTGTGACGAATGGATGGACTCTTATTTTATGACTGGTTTTCAATGTGACGCTACCTAGACTGAGATCTCAGGTCAAAAAATTTGGGGAGCCAGCGACATGCTTTTAGGTTAGAATTTCAGAGAAATCATCAGATTACTTGTTAACGGCGCAATGTGCCAAAATGATGGCTATGCCAAAGAAATGTGACGGAATATGTGACAGCTACAAGCACATTCAATAGCTATGTGACTCAACTGGAGCTGAGAAATAAGCCATGGAATGTTTCCAACCCATGTCGCTGGCTCCCCAAAAAACCGGCATCCGAAATCTCTGCAAGTATGACCTAAAACTACTAACCAAAGAGGAATTCTAGATCGTAATGTAGTAAGGACTCGTTCTTCAAACAATCTCCTCTAGAATCAGCTTCGTTTTTGAGAAAACACAACATTTGTTTTTGTATGAATATAAGGGTGACTACATCGTTCAACCCCTTTTGGGACAGTTTCAGAAACTCATGGTTTAATGGTTTCCGTACAGATTATACTAAATATTACCTTGAACAGTCTCCGCGAAGGGCTCTTAGTGTTTATATTGTGCTGGTTCTAATAGCAGCACATCAACTTACCTATTTAAGGTACTTAGATTTTGACGGTATTTCATACAACTACTAAGTATAATCAGCAATTAAAATACAACATATGAAAAAAAAACAATATTTACCACGGTTTATTATTATAACATTTATAGTACAAAATCATTGTAGTATGCCAATATGCTTGTATACACGATCTCATTGTTGTCGTTCGGGAGAAATCGTCACCGGTGCGGCCGGCGACTTATCGGGAGCACATCGGAAGTCCCTTTCATTTGCGTCGAAAAGAGATCTTCATGGATAGGTAGGTCTGAATGTACCTATATTTATGAATTTACATTATGATGACCGGTTTCATTGCACCATCGTCAGGAAGTAACTACTTTAAAAAAACTGGTTACTACCTGAAGACAGATTAACAAAACAAAAAAAAAAAAAATTAAAAAGTACTACCACGAGCCCATCAGGTAACACAACCAGTCGTATTATAATTTGATTTTATAAATATTTTAGTGGAACTACTGTAATCAGTTTTAATTTACCTATCATATCATCATCTCAATCAACTAGGCATTTATTGAGAGTGAATGTACAGTCGGTTATAGCACGTAAGGTACCAGGGGTACTCCAAAAGGGCTGAATCATTTTTGTCCTTAGCAATATTTTTTTCTTGACATGAATATGTTTTAGTAGAAAATTTCTTCTTTTATGAGAATAAGTTTAAATTTTGATTATTTTATTACTGGAGATAAAAATTATTCAGTTCTTTTGGAGTATTCCTGTTACCTTATGTGCTACAACCGACTGTACCTACATACATGTTGTATAGACTGTAAAATGTAACTACGCTACACTTTTATGAGATTAAACGATATTTATTTATTGATTATAGGAATCGATTCAAGCGAGGCCTTTTCTTAACATTATTTAAGGTAATATTTAGTATAATCTGTACGGAAATCATGAAACCATAAGTTCCTGAAACTGTCCCAAAAGGGGTTGAACGATGTAGTCACCCTTATATTCATACAAAAACAAATGTTGTGTTTTCTCAAAAACGAAGCTGATTCTAGAGGAGATTGTTTGAAGAACGAGTCCTTACTACATTACGATCTAGAATTCCTCTTTGGTTAGTAGTTTTAGGTCATACTTGCAGAGATTTCGGATGCCGGTTTTTTGGGGAGCCAGCGACATGGGTTGGAAACATTCCATGGCTTATTTCTCAGCTCCAGTTGAGTCACATAGCTATTGAATGTGCTTGTAGCTGTCACATATTCCGTCACATTTCTTTGGCATAGCCATCATTTTGGCACATTGCGCCGTTAACAAGTAATCTGATGATTTCTCTGAAATTCTAACCTAAAAGCATGTCGCTGGCTCCCCAAATTTTTTGACCTGAGATCTCAGTCTAGGTAGCGTCACATTGAAAACCAGTCTTAAAATAAGAGTCCATCCATTCGTCACAAACGTTTGAGCCTCTCAGCTTTGAAAAATATATACTTTGGGGAGCCAGCGACATGGACATAATTACGTTCCGTTTCTATGAGAGTCATCGAGATAATTTTGAAATCAAATTATGTGGGTTTAGCGTATAACGAATTTATCTTAATGTACACCAGCAAAGGATTTCCATACAACTTTGCTGGCGTGATCTGAGACGTGACAAACAATGTGAAACTTCGCGGTTTCTTTACGTACATACATACATACACATATCACGCCCATATCTCTTGAAACTTGCGTACCTAGTATACAAAAGTATTATTTATGTAGTAAAAGATTTTTGTCAGATTTCAGTTCAAGAGTGGGATCAATTGATTCGGAAGGTTTTTAGTGTTATGGGGTAGAAAGGTTCTAGAGTGGCACTGGGTCAAGATGTTCATGCTAGGGTAACACTGGGTTGAAAGGTTCTAGACTTATACCTAGCTGGAAAGTCCTAGAGTGTCACCGAACAAAATGCCAATACTAATGTTAAAATTAATTTCCAGGTAGGTACTTATCATTTCGGGAAGGTCGAGGGTATCATTATATTAAAGGTTGTGGTCACCCTGGTTCGTTGGTAACACCGAAATATACCAAACATTGTATAGGGCTATAAATCCCTTTTCTAAAAATACTAATTTCAAGACCAAAAATTATAGGATTATCCAGATAGGAATGGATTAAAAACCTTAGTCAAACAAACAATTAGAAGCACCTTCGATTTTAATTTTTCTTAGTTACTTTAATAGATACCACCAAAATGTATGATAATTTTTAACTATGAAGCAATTCAACTGGTGTCGGTGATTAAAGGAAAAAGATTGTAAAAGGTGTTCGAAGGTATGAAATTTTTAAGGCATGCGGCTCTGTGTTTGTCTGATGGTCAACAAATATTGTTCAAAAACGAATGAACGGTGCGAGAATGCGACCGCTATTTTATATATTATCATATCATAATATCATACTCGAATATATAATGGCCGTCGCTTATTGGTTTTTGCTATTTATATTTTGAACTTACATCTATGTATACTGATTTATGCAATAAACGTTTAAAATTGAAATTGAAATTTAACAGTATTAGTTGCGCTTAAGGTGCACGCAATGACGAAAATGACAAAGAAATATCAAAAAAAAGTTTGTTAATGTCGAAGTTCGCAAAAAAATGTACAATACCAGGATGGACAAAAACGAAACAAAAATATGTTCGCGCAAAGTGCGTAACATGATACTGACCACTTGCATTTTTAAACCTGAACTAATAAGTTGGCTTTATTTAGTTTAATGACTTTGCTTCTTCTGAAATAACGTAAAACTAAAAAGTTGTAAATATGATTTGAGATGTTATGAAGATAAGTGTTTTGTGAACTGATTAAGCCCTTATTTTTAGACCAATTCTTTTCATGTACTGAAAGTGGAAGAATAACAAACAAACATACAGTACAGTTTATACAGTTCATAATTAATATGGATACTATGCGTTCAGCTAAGTCTTGGCGAATGGTTCAGCTTATTCCAAAATATGGTCCTTATGATATAATGTAGGTTAATATTCCTTCCAAGTTATAATATCAACTTTGTGAGTAGTCCACCGAGAATCGAACCCGGAACCTTAGCGCCGCAGGCAGTCGCACTACCATTAGTCGTCAAGTATTGTATCAGTACCAGTTAGACTAACATTATATGAAATGGTGACACCTCTATAATATACTCTTTGACATGACTTCCGAATTTCATTTGAATTTCGTTCCTTCCGTCGAAGTACAAGCCTTAAGTAACACACGGCTAAATTCAATGTTACACACATACGGGTTGAAAATGATAACCTCTTTTATTATTAAAGCCGGTAAAAAAAAGCAAAGTTATAAAACATACCATCATCATCATCAACATCATCGTCGCTGCCACTGTAGCCAAGAGGCTGTTCTTTTAAATTTTCTGTTTCATTTAACATTGCTTCTGTTTCACTCAACTCCTCTTCTGTTTCATTCAACTTGTCTTCTGTTTTATTTAACTTGTCTACTGTTTCATTCCACATTTCTTCTGTTTCATCCAACTTGTTTTCTGTTTTATTCAACTTTTCTGTTTCATCTAACTTGTATTCTGTTTTATTCAACTTTTCTGTTTCATCTAACTTGTATTCTGTTTTATTCAACTTTTCTGTTTGATCCAACTTGTTTTCTGTTTTATTCAACTCTTCTGTTTCATCTAACTTGTATTCTGTTTTATTCAACTTTTCTGTTTCATCTAACTTGTATTCTGTTTTATTCAACTTTTCTGTTTGATCCAACTTGTTTTCTGTTTTATTCAACTCTTCTGTTTCATGTAACATTTCTTCTGTTTTATTTAACTTTTCTTCTGTTTTAATTAACTCTTCTTCTGTTTCAAGCTTAATATTCAGCACTGAAGAGCAGACTGTGTCTGGAAAACCCGCAAACATATTTAAAACTAGCGTACAGACTAGCGGTTTCACACGCTACTAACCGTTTCCTGTGGAAATCAAATATTTTTTCGTAATAGGTTAAAAATGGCTTATGTACCTTTCTACAAGATGGCCACCATCGTGTTTTTCAACAAGATGGCCGCGCAGAACGCATATCGGCCAGTGTCAAGTGGACAATATAACGACAAAAATACCAGTGACCAATTCGTTCGTTTGTTTACAAACGAATGCGTTGTAAAAAAAGGTGTTACAACAGTAGAAGAATTTAAAAAATCGTCTGATAGTTATTGACCTAATGAGAAGGAACTGAATGGCGCCGTTCTCTATGACTAAATTTACTTAGTAGACTTACCATGATCAACAACATTGTCATAGTCTGTGGTAAAGTCCGGGGGTTCCTCTTTCAACCTCTCTTCAGGGTCTAGCTTGATATTTATCTCAGTATGGAGCCCCAATGCTTCCAATTCTTCGATATCTAAAAACATTGTGAATCTCTTATAAATTTACAATTACTAACATCCAGCTCTATGGATTCATCTGCTGCATCAATAAAGGTACTTCTGATAGCATTATTTCGGAAGAGATTGTTTTAAATAACTTATTCAAAACTAACATAACATTCAATTCTTAGATAATTATTTTTCATATATTATATGCTATACTATAATTATTATTATTAAGCTAATAGGAACTTGCTATCTAGTTCCCATAGTACAAGCTTTGCTTAGTTTGGGGCTAGATGACGCTGTGTGAATTGTTCAGCATATTTATTTATTTATCTTGAACCAAACATAAAGAGAAGGCTATATTTACCAGTTACTGAAAGTTTCGTTGTCATTTTCCCATTTTTAAATAGATGCATCGGGAGCCGAGTCAACTTTACTTGCAATCTTCTCCGGTCCATGGAGTATTTTCGTAATTCTTTATCAATCTTCATCGAGTCGTTCGATGACTTAGGATTACACTCGATATGATAATAATCACCCACAATTTTTACGTTGGCATGAACGTTATTTTCTGTAATAGTTATTTCATTCTCTTTCTTCTTCTTCTGTCGTATGGGACATTGGGTCGACGAACGACCCATTTCATTGTTCAGAGGTTCTACTTTTTTCTGCAAAAAAAAAATGCAAACGCTTAACTACAGATGAACGAAAAATGAACAACGACTGAATCCCATCTAAACGACATCTGAACAACTACCAAACAATAACCGAAACACAACCGGATACAACAATGTCTGACAGGTGTGGGGGAAAAAAGCGGCAAATCTAAGTATTCAATTCAATTCAATTAGCCTTTATTCAAACAATAATTTTTAATTACATAACATTTTATCTTAAATAAATTATTTAGTTATAATATTTATTTTATTAATTATTTATATTTTTTCTTATTTGTTTGCTTGTCTCACGACAAAGGCCTCCTCCATATCTTCTCACTCGTTTCTCTCTTTTGCATTCCTTTGCCAAAGGTTCCCCGCTATTTCTTTTAATTCATCCTCCCATCTTTTTATTGGTCTTCCTCTCTTTCTCACTCCGTTCCGAGGGTACCACTCTGTCACATCTTTGGTCCATTTTTCTATTTTCTCTCTCATCATGTGCCCTGCCCATCGCCATTTCATTCTTCTAATGTGCTTCGAGATGTCTTTGACCTTGGTTTTTATCCTGATGGCAGTGAGTCTTACTTTATCTTTTAGTTTTATATTTAGAATGCTCCTTTCCATGCTGTTTTGGCATACTTTAAATTTTTCCATGTTATTTTTTGTTAGTGACCATGTCTGACAGCCATATGTTATACATGGCAGAACACATGAGTTAAACAATTTGGATTTGGCTGAAACAGGGAAGCATTTGTCTTTCATTACTTCCCTAAGCGACCAGTATCGTTTCCAGCCAGATGATATTCTTTGTTGTACCTCTTTGTTCATTTGATCTTTAGGGGAGATAGTTTGTCCTAGGTAAATGTATTCATCTACATAATCGATATTCCTGTTATCTACCAAGATCGGTACTTTGTTCTTGTTGGTCATTAGTTTTGTTTTGCTAGTGTTCATGGTTAGGCCTGTAGTTCTACTTTGTGTAGCCAGCTGCTGTAGCATTTCCTGCAAGTGTGCAGGAATCTCGGATATTAGTATTAGGTCGTCTGCAAATCTTAAGTGATTAATTTTCCGGCCGTTTATGTTTATCCCAAAATCATCCCAATGCAGTTTTCTAAAGATGTTTTCTAGGAGGGCCGAAAACAGTTTTGGAGAGAGGGGGTCTCCTTGGCGTACCCCTTTCTTTATGTGGAATATATCACCGTCCTTTTCTAATCTTATTTTCGCAGTACTATTTTCATAGATCTCCTGAATTATTCTTATGTATTTGTTATTTATGCCTTGCTTTTGGAGAGCTTCCCACAAGCTGGCATGTTTAATGGAATCAAATGCTTTGTTGTAGTCCACAAACCCAATGTAATAGTTTATATTGTACTCATTACATTTTTCTAGAAGTTGTTTGATTACGTGGATGTGGTCTATGGTAGAAAAGTATCTTCTAAAGCCTGCCTGCTCCATAGGCTGGTTCAGATCCAGTTGTTCGGTTATTCTATTGAGAATAACCTTAGAGAACACTTTGTAAAGGTTGGACATTAGGCTGATTGGGCGATAGTTTCCAATTTGGTTTTTGTCTCCCTTCTTATGTAAAAGTATTATAGTTGATTGTGTCCACTGCTTAGGAATTTCTTCATTCCTTAGTATTTCTTCATACATAGTAGTAAGGATTGGAACGATAATATCCACGGTTTCTTTCAGGAGTTCATTGGAGATCTTGTCTTCGCCTGGTGACTTGTCGTTTTTTTGTGTCATAATGGCTCTTCTCACCTCACTGGGTATTATAGGTGGAATATCTTCGTCTACAGGTTTTCTCGGGTTGGTTGAGCACTTTGTATCCTTGTCATTGTATAGGTCTCTATAGTATTCTGTAGCTGTACTGAGGATATTTGATCTATTAGCGTTTGGTTTTCCTGTTTTGTCAACTAGATTTGGAATCCAATTTTTGTCTTGCCTGAGTTCTTTTTGTGCTTTTTTTATTCCTCCAGTTCTTGCTATGTGTTTCGAAATAGTCTTGATTCTTATCTGTTTTCTATGTTTTCTGATGTTTACGTTAATTGATTTGCTGATGTTCGCTATTTCTTTTTTGTTCTTAGACCTTTCTTTCATCAGGTCTTTCCTGTATTCCAGTAATTTACGAGCTTCTTCCCCAATATTGTCTTTTTTTGATTGTATTGGCTTGAGTTTGTCTGCAAAGTTCTGGAGTTCTTTTTCAATTTGGTTGTATTTATTTTGTGGTTTAGCTGTTGTGTTTAGTTGTGTTTGTAGTAATGCTGACTTCAGTTCATTGAGCATGGTTTCAGGAATTGGTGTTGGTATGTTGTTGGCTTTTATGGTTGAGGCGAATTTCCTACTTTTTTTCGGTTCCGTACATTTGAGAGCACACCTAAGTAGCCTGTGATCTGATTGGAAGTTGAAGTTATTTAAGGTGTTAACATCAAGGAAGTGTTTCGGTCTATTCGAGAGAACAAAATCAATTTCGTTGTGTGTTTTTCCATCAGGTGATGCCCAAGTCCATTTTTTGTTGAAACGTTTTTTGAAAAATGTGTTCATTATGGCTAGATTGTTTTCTTGTGAGAAATTAATTAGTCTTTCGCCATTGTCATTTCTTTCTCCAGTGCTGAACTTTCCTATAATGCTATTTTCACTTTGTATTCGATCACCAATCTGACTATTGAAGTCTCCCATTATTATTAGGTTTTCGTTACTTTTGCAGGACTCGTGTAGAGTATTTGTGAGGTCTATGTAAAATTGATCCTTGTCATCTTTGTTCTTAAGTTCATGAGGGGCATATACTTGGATGATGGTCCATGGCTTGTCGTACCCTGGGAGTTGTATCTTCAAGATGGCTATTCTATCAGATATTCCATTGAAGTCTAATTTTTTGTCATTGAATCTAAGTATTAGCACAGATTAAATACGTATTGGCACAGAACAATTTGTTTTAATTCTCCATTTTACCGAAAGGCATAAAACATTTGGACACGTGTAATGTTTCAGCGTTAGAGAAGAAAAGTAATTTCTACAGGCAGAATGCATAAAGTAAGTCTTTATAAGGGAATCCCTTTCGCTGAAATAATTTTATTTCACTTATATGTTTTGGCATATCATGTTTCGCTTTTTTTTCTCTATAATTTTTTTGACTCAAATAATTTTTATCTTAATATTTATCGTGGCATGCTACTTTTTTTGAAAGTTTTATTTATGTCTAACTACAACTGTTTTCGAACTTTTGTAATTCGAGCATAATGAGACAAGTGTAGATAATAGTTTATGATACACAATTTTATCTACACTCTACAAAAAATAACCACAGTAATACACTTTTCTAAACGTCCACCCCAGCGGGAACTGCAAGGTTCAATACGATAACGTAATATGGCTTGATATGAAATTTTGAAAATTCTATACTTCAGCAGTTGTTCAGATGTCGAGTCAACAACTTAACTAAACAACATCTCAACAACAACTGAACAACAAGCGTACAACATCTGACAAGTGCGGCGGAAGATAGCGATTTGAGTATTGCCAAAAAACGCTTCGTTTCATTTCTTCATTTTATCGAAAGGAGTGCCTTCTCATTAGACATTACGCTTCAGCAATTTGTTACTTCTATAGGCAGAATGCATAAAGCAGGTCTTTATACAGCGGTTTTCAAGTTTATAATCCGAACATTATGAGACGAGTGTAGATAAAATAATGAATACAATCAAAGTCAAAATTTACCTGTGACTTGGGTTCCCACTGGATATGATAATCATTGCCGATAATCTTTACATTGGGATGCATGTTATTTTCCATAGAGTTATCATCCTCCTTCTTCTTTTTCTTCGGTGATATAGGACACCGGGTCGACGGACGACCCAGTTCATTGTTCATAGGTTTTACTACTTCCTGAAAAAAAATATCTGGATGTGTGATACCAGCAGCATGCTGATTCTAAAATACGCCTCCTGTGCCCAATGTTATTAAACTACAGGCTACAAGCCTGCAGGTGAAATTCTTAGTACACTGCGCAGCCGGTTAATATTCCTTGTATAATACTGGCTAACAAACTACACAATGCAATGAACATCGAATTTCACCTGTGAAATTGTAGCCTGTAGTTTGTTAATATTGGGTACTAGAAAAACAAAATAATCAGTTGTGTCGCGCCTCATTCTACCGTAAAAGTGTGACAAACAAGCTATTGAATACCGAATTTATAAAACACTTTCGGTATATATTTTTTTTTAACTTGCAAAAGTTTCAAGGGTGGGCAGGATTTGAAACAGCGAATTTCGCAATTACTGTGCAGTTTTGTGATTGTGAGACACTGTTCTATATTATAAGTTTAAACACTGTTTTTGCAATAAAGAAATAAATAAATAAAATAATAGTGACGACGCCTCTTTCATCGAGGCTACCGCAGCTCCTCTCTTGCCCGCGAATTTTGCAAGTGTATCTTAATGCCTGTAGTTTCATAACATGACACTGGGCGAGTAGCTAGTAATTCATACAATTACAATTTTAGAAAAGGACCTCATTGTCATTATAAATCAGTTAAAATATTTAATAAAATTGACGCATCTATAAAAGCAGATCCATCCATAATAAACTTAAATCTTTTTTAATAACAAAATGCTTTTATACAGTTGACGAATGTTTTAACGACATCAAATAATTATGCCATCAATTTAAGTTTTAATCGTTTTATTTGTTACCAATTAAATTATACATGAATGCCACTTAATTTATTTTTTATAATTACTTTTATTTTTAAAACAATTCAAGCCAAAATTTACCTGTGACTTTTTAGTAATTTTTGGTAATGCGCCTTCACGAAAGCAAACTCGGCTTTTGCAATTTTTGTATGACTTTAAGTCCTTATTATCAAAATGTCGAGAACATATTATACTAGATTTTTCTGAATTCCAGTCTAGACGGTTAATTGCTTGAAACCACTTCTTTTTCAGTTCAGGATTCCTTGGTAATCTAGAAAACAATATAAGGACCTGTTAGATTCAGTGTTATGTTTTTAGGGTGTGTTCTACTCGTAAAACTGAACAACTTCTCCCAATATACATAAGTAGAAATATGAAAAAAAAATTGGTTACACATTTTGCATAGGAGCTCCAATATTTTTTCATATTTCATCCTATATTTATTGGGAAGTTGTTCAGTTTTACAAGTAGAACTCACCCTAAAAATATTTGCACTGAATTTAATAGTACCCTTTTTAGGTATTTAAGAATATTTTGAAATGCAAACCTTGACTGTTTTGAATTTCAAAATACATACATACACACATAAATCACGCCTATATCCCTTACGGGGTAAGCAGAGCGATAACGGCCGTAACACGGATAATAACACCACGTCTGACAAAAGTTTGAGGGTCAATCAGATAACTGTGTATTACTATATAGACAGGTTGTCAGCCCATCGCCTAAAATTGCAATACACATCTAACCCTCGAGTCCTGCGGTCGCCTCTTACGACACCCATAGGTAAGAAATGGGGTGATGCTATTCTAGGCCGGCATCACACGGCAAAATACTTACCCTATTTCTTTCACTTGGGAATGAAACTCGTAAAAGGCGACTAAGAGACTTGAGGATGTGTATTGCAATTTTAGGCGATGGGCTGACAACCTGTCGCTATGGCGATACTGAATTTTCCGAATGACGTTTGTCAGACGGCGTAAATGTCCGTTTTTTGCGGCCGTTTGCGCTCTGTCTTCTGCAAGTACGTATGAATTTGAACTGTTTTTCAGCAGTCTTCAGACAGGAGTGTACCACGCAACAATAGTTGTAGTGAGAAATAGGACAATACTTACAGGTAGTAAGATATTTCCATTCGACTTTTATGGCCCAACTTATAGCTTTGACATCCATTAACGCAGCACCTCATTTTGGCATCAGCAGGAACAATATAATTAAAATAATATTATCCTCAAAAATGTTGACATCACACTTTATTGGAGCTGTGCTGATGATGACACTTTACACCGTGTCTAAGACATTCTCTTCAGCTCTGCCAACCCTGCAATGGATATAGGCGTGATATATGTATGTATTTATTATGGGACAATAATAATTAAGAGGACACAAAGATAGGATAAGATTTGTAATTATAATATCCCACATTGAATACAGTTAATTTCATTTAAATTTCAACAAATCATTGACTCAATTGGTCTAATACCAGTGGGGTGCATTAAGGCAAGTACAGCAAATATTTCATTGAGTTTGCAGGTTCTAATTTCAAGGATTATACTAAAAACTTGGGCAACGGACATTCGGAAAGATTGTTGGTATAAAGAGAAATGTTATTTTTTGTGAAGTGGCACTACCGTTGAGTTGAGTTGAGTTGCTACACTCGCCTTAAAGAAGCTTCCCCAGCCACAAAATACAAATATGTTGGAGTTCTAAAACTTGAAACTATTGTTTTGGGTATTCTGGCCCAAAGCCTTTTAATCGAATAAGAATAAGAAAATTATTATAACTGGAGATTTAAATGTAGACTTTTTAACAAACAAAAAGGTAAAAATAAAACTGAAAGAGCTAATGTTAATACATAACTTCCATCAAGTTGTAAAGGAAGCTACCAGAATAGAAAATAAGGCAAAATGTATTGATCTAATCTTTCTCAATTTTAATGTTAAAGAATCACAAACTGATGTAGAAGAACTAGGATTTTGTGATCACAAAGGAATATTTCTAAAAACCCCGACTATGACGCGAAATATAAGAAACTTTAAACTTAAAAAACGAATATTTAGTCTTAAAAATATAGAATCATTTAAAATTGAGCTACAAGATATTGACTGGAGTCATATATTTAAAGATGAAAATAACATTAACGAAAACTATAAAACCTTCAGGAAAACATTACAAAATCTTCTAAATAAACATATGCCCATAAAAACAAATAAAACTAAAACTACTTCAAAAAAATTATACCTTACCAAGGGAATAAAACTATCATGCAAAAATAAACGATACCTGAAATTGCTCGTTGATTACACAAAAAGTAAATATTTAAAAAGCTATTACAAATCGTACAGTAAAATATTGAAAAAAACAATATTAAAATCAAAAAGAATAAATAACACGAAAAAGTACGATAAAGCTGAAAATAAAATGCAAATAATGTGGCATATCATAAAAAAAGAAACAAATAAATATACCTTAAAAACAAAACAGAATATACATATAGAAAAAGAAAACAAATCCATTTTGCGCGAACCAAAGTCGGTTGCAAACTTTTTGAACAACCATTTTGTGTCCATAGGAAATTCAAGCATATCTTTAAGACCCTCACAACATACTAGTATTACAAATATTACTAAAAACTCATTTTTCCTGAAACCAGTTGAACCAAAAGAAATATATAATATAATATTAAATTTAAAGAATAAGCATAGTTTTGGCATAGATGAAATCCCCCCCACACTAGTAAAAAAATGTGCAACTGAACTAACAATTCCTTACACAAAATTAATTAATCAATCTTTTACAGAAGGGAAATTCCCGGATGATTTAAAAACATCTTTAGTTAAACCCATTCATAAAAAAGGAAAAAAGTCAGATCCAAACAATTATCGTCCGATTGCTCTTTTACCTACATCATCAAAAATTTTTGAAACGGCAATGGCCAATAGACTTAATAGTTTCTGTGAAAAGTTTGACATCTTTGATGACAATCAAAATGGCTTTAGAAAAAACCGATCCACAACCTTAGCTGCATACAAATTCACCCAAAATATCCTTGAAATGATAAATACAAAAAAATATGCTATAGGCTTACTGCTCGATATGAGCAAAGCTTATGACAGGGTTAATTATAAAATTCTTTTAGATAAATTGTATAGTATAGGAATACGGGGAGTTGCATACAATTGGTTTAAATCATATTTAGAAAATCGGTCACAAATAGTTGAAATACAGAACACTAACTTTACAACAGGAGAAATAAAAAAATTCAGGTCCGACAAAGTACCCATTACTGGCTCCATCCCTCAAGGAAGTGTTTTGGGCTGCATACTGTTCCTGATATATATTAATAATCTTTCAAAACAAATAGACCACAAGTGTGTCATATTCGCGGACGATGTTTCTGTACTTTTACCTTGTCAGAACATAACTGAATTAAATAGTAAATTAAGCGAAACACTTACGAACATCGAACTTTGGTTAGATGATCATAATTTAGAATTAAACCTGAAAAAAACAAAAATAATAGAGTTCAAACCTTATCAAAAACAGTCATTACAAATAAATTACTATCACAATAACAATAAAATAGAAACTGTTAACTCCGCTTCTCTTTTAGGCATAGATATAGACGCAAACCTTAATTGGAAATCCCATGTAAATAAACTAGCAGCTAAATTATCGTCGTTCACATACGCTCTTAGACAACTAAAAAAAGCCACAGATTTAGAAACATCCCTATCAGCATATTACGCCTATGCGCATTCTAGACTAAATTATGGAATTATTATTTGGGGGAATTGCACAGAAATCGCCAAAATATTTACACTGCAGAAAAAATGTATAAGAATCCTTATTAATAGTGAAGACATAAATATTGAAGATATCGAATCATGTAGACCGCATTTTAAAAATCTTGGTATACTGACATTAACATCTATATATATTCTTGAAGCCTGCAAGTTTGTTAGAAAGCACCCAAACCTTTACTCACCAATATTAACAAATAGACGCAATAACCGCACTCAAAACCAACTTGAAATTCCATTTTCAAAACTTACAATGTACACAACCGGCCCACACTCAATGATTATTAAAATATTCAATAAAATACCATACTCTTTCAAAAATATAGAAAAATTAAACATATTTATCAACAGATTAAAAAAGTTTTTAATAGAAAAATGTTACTATAATATAAACGAATTCTTTAATGATAATTTAAGAAATATAGATTACTAGATAACTTTTATTATGATAGATAATAAGACTAAAAGTATGTTCAAGAAAGTAATTTACGTATATAGAATTATTATATATGAATACATTGTGGTAAGAGTATCTAATACTCTCTACTAACTTGTAATTGCTGTACCCCCCCGGGGTGTCACATGTTAACTGTTTTAGCTATTAAGATGTTACTGTGATATGCAATAAAGTTTATTGAATTGAATTGAATTGAATCTACGCCGGTTGGCAAGGTGTGTAGCAAGGGCTCACCCGCACATAATAGTGTGGTTGTACAAACAACCTGCCCAATCACACCCTTGGGGCGACACTGGGCGTGGGAGTTGTTCTGGGAAGAACAGATCAGACTGAATCTTTATTTATTTCTTAACTTAATCTGATGTCCATTTAAACACCACTGGAGAAAAGCACTTGATATACCATCACTTAGCTTAAGGTGTTTTTAGTCTTATAGCAGCCCAAAAAAGCGTAAAGCTTGAGCTAGGGCTAATAAATAAAACGAATAGGGCTATTTAAAACGACAAAAAGAAGAAACGTCATTATTTTCGTTCGTATAATCTACCTGGTACATGCTGGTAATACCCAAAAAAGACAAATGAGGGACCTCTACTGCATCGGCTGCTTGAAGAGCTTGTGGAGTGTGATCTACTCGCAATAGTTATGGCAAAATTACCCCAGGAAATGCCCCAACTATCAGTCTCTCCAAATGGAGTAGTGAAACAAACCTGGAGGCCGAGACACAGATCTCTTATAATATATGTCCTGGCCGAGATGACTTAGTTTTCACTCACCTTTTAACATTGAAAAATCACTGAGTGAAAGTCCATCTACTGATTGAGTTGGGGTTATGTTATGTTAGTTTCTTCGAAGAGAATCTAAATAGTAATAATGTTTGTTTTTGTCAAAGATTCAACATAATGCACAAGATGGTAATGGTTGACATTGTATTGCCCATCATAACATTGCACGTACGTACCCTTGTATGACCAATAATGTGTGCGACGTTATAATGGGAGTTTTTCTATTGACAGTTCTCTTGATAGTTCTGAATGTCAAACCAGAGGGCGCTGTGCTAAACTGAAATTTTGACGTTTCAATATGGCTGGCGTCAGCCATAGTTTTGTCACAAGTTCCGTTTCACGTTGTGTTCGTTACCAATTAATTATGTTTGTTTGATTTAATACAAAATAAACTTATCGCCTTGCTATTATATTGAGTGTCATTCGTGTAAGTAAACAAATAACAAATAATACATCTATAACAATTCAATAAACACAAAATAAATAATAATTTATAAAGTGGTACAGATTTTGTGTAAAGAAACGTTATTTCAATTGGCGCCTGGCGCCCTCTACATGACACTCGAGAATCCCTAGAAAATTTCCCATTATTATCATATAACATCACGTGATATATCTTTGATCTGGCATTTGCCACGTGTAGTATTTTTGGATTGATCGATAACTAAGTAAACGTTCTTGTCCCACGTAACAATTTATCTTTCTTTGCTCTGCAGGCAAACAATACAAACTCTAAGACCCCGTGAGTACAGGCGCTATTGTTCTATTGTCTCGCGACAGTTGGACTTCTCTCTCTTTCCGCCGAGGAGAGTGAAAGTGGTGAAAGATACTTCCATTCCATTCCAACTGTTGCTCGATAAAAAACTGCTTGTGTAAATAATTATCATTCATCCTCCTTGTTTCTTCCTTATCAGCTCAGTCACTTAGTTTGTTTTAATGACGTCACTAACTTTTGATTTGTAGATAATGATAGTCGATAGCCATCAAAATCAAAATACTATGTCGTGCAATATATAGGTACTGGTACTCCGTTTATTTTGGAACGAACCATGTAAACCAACTTAGTACCAACAATAACAATAATGAACAACCTTTGAACAACTATCAGATGTAAAAATCTGATAGTTGTTCATTATTGTTATTGTTTACATGATTTGTTTCATGATAGGCTTTTTTACAAAAAATGCCCAGAAAAAGAAAAGCAAGAAATAGATGTCAGTGAAAAGTTTTCATAATTTCAAAGCCCTCTTTTTTTAAATGGCCTCTGTAAAAAGCTCTTTTTGTATGTTTGACATCTTTGAGTATGACATTCGTGTCATAATCAGGACTTCATCCTTTTTATGCAACAGAAAAAGTCCTGAAAAACGTACCTAACAATTAGTTTTATATATTTAGATTAAACTTGACTTTGAAAGAATAGGTCTAAAATGTCGTGCACATATTTACTTGAGCCAGACATTATTGCGGCTACAGAGAATGTTTTGCCCGAGCTGAATACAGATCTAGTTTTAGCTAAAAACTTTTTGAAACAGCAATGCGCAGCAACAGGAGACACACTGTAAGTGTATTCTTTATACCTACTACGTTTTGATAAACATCACCCCTATTTTATCCCCCGAGGTGTCGTAAAAGGCGACTAACAGATTATCCAGATTTGGCAGCAGCGTTTCCCAACTATTACACTAGTCTGAATACCGTGCACGGTTCGGCATAAATTGCTGGTTATTATGGGTGTCATTTCAAAACACTCAAGATGTGTTTTTGTGTACGGTATTCAGGAACAGTGTAATAGGAGTATAGAATGGTAAATAACTAGGTACCGGCGGCGGTATGCGGCGATGTAACTGGCCAGATAACGAGTATTCGGCTGTTACCACTGCTGAAATCCCCTTCAGCCGGGTGTACCTAAAGCGTACAATGACTATGTCGCGTTACGACTAGGTAAAACGCAAAATAGGCATAAAGAGAGTTAGCCGTATTGAGAGTTAGGACTATTACGATTAAGGTCAGCAGCTCAAATGACAAAATAATACATAGACCTACTGAGTTATAATCTCGATGTTAGCAGCGCGGGTGAAACTATTGACTCGCATGTAAAGTCTAAATAAAATCAATATATATACAAAAATTCAAGAACAGTTCAAGTTCAAACGGAAACTACAAACAGTAGGTCTGCTGGAAGAGATTATTGAAATAAAAATATATTTTTTTGAATCTGCAATCTGTATTCCTCAAACAATAAAAAAATAAAAACAAAATCTGAATATTTTATTGGCATTGGCACACACAACTAAAACAATTACTGAATCTAAATCTGCAATCTGTATTTGCATCACTAAAAATTAAAAATAAAATTGCTCATTTCATTGGCATTTTTGTAGATTTACGTCTACAAATGGATGTGTTTTTTTTGCAGGATAATCATCGTATTGTGACGTCACAAGCACGATTTCAGAAAATTAATTATTTTTTCCTAGATATTGAACAGAAAAATTTGAAACTTTTACACTATGGCTCTGCAATCAGAAATCTCCGAAATGGTCATAGAAAAAGTGGATATTATGTAATTTGAGCGCTTGTGGATTGAAAATGTGATACAGGAGTTTGCATTTATGAGTATTCGTTCTTTAGGCATAACGCGAGATAGGCAAGTAGAGATTTAGACTGACATAGAATTAGCCATAACGAAAAGTAAGCAATCTGATAATTAGGCTTATATATAACTAGTCATTTAGCTTATGTATTATGACATTTAGGCATAACGCGAAGTAGAAAGACTGCGTTTTAGGTACACCCGGCGGAAGGGCTGAAATCAATATTCGTTGCATCTCTATAATAGGAGAATTCGCCGTGTAATGCCGGCTTAGAATAGCATCACCCTATTTCTTACCCATGGGTGTCGTAAGAGCCGACTAATGGGCTGACAACCTGTCACTATAGTGATACGCAGTTATCTGATTGACCCTCAAGCTTTTGTCAGACGTGGTGTTAATATCCGTTTTACGGCCGTTAACGCTCTGCCTACCCCGTAAGGGGTATAGGCGTGATTTATGTACGTATGTTTGCCGTGTGATGCCGGCTTAGAAAAGCATCACCCCATTTCTTTCCCGTGGCAGTTGTAAGAGGCAACTGAGGGACTTGAGGGTGTGTATTGCAATTCTAGGCGATGGGCTGACAACCTGTCACTATGGCGATACACCATTTTCCGAATGACCCTCAAATATTTGTCAGACGTGGCGTAAATGTCCGTTTTTGCGGCCGTTGAAGCTCTGCCTACCCCGCAAGGGATAATAGGCGTCATATATCGTCGCCCGGCAGTGAAAACCTCGTAAAGCACAAATTCATGATTTTTCTCTTATTTTATTTTTGGGAAGAAAAGCTCGTAACGCACATTTACGACGAACGTAGGCAGGGCTGCGATACTGGGAACACCTTCTATCGATGAAAATGAGAACCTCGGTATCGATCGATATGCATATTTCGTCGAGTAAAACCTCGCATTTGCTATGCCGTGTTTTGCGATGTGTTCTAGGATGTTGCGAAAAACACGTAATTACTTTTACAAGTATATTTTATTTAAGAAAGAGTATAATAATCTCGCATGTGCGGTTGCAAGTTTTTCATTGTTACTACTGAATATTAAAAAGCATTGTAATATAAACTTTGGCTAGGTTTTCGTTAGGTATTGTATAATTCCATTATAACACTTAGGAGATAAGGTTACTAGAGCGCCGTGTGGTGCGGGCTTGGAAGCATCACCTTGTTTGTACCCGTGAGTATCATAAAGGTGATCAATCAATATGTTGCATTGCGCTACCTAACTTAGGCTGGCCACCTGGCCGTTAATTCAACTCACTTCCTTCAAAGGCACGAGGGTCGGTCGGAAGGTCCTCGCGGGTGTCGCATAGGCTGCTGAGTCTGTACTTCTTGGGTGAGTAGGTCCACTTTTGCACTGTGGTGAGGTCGAACCAGTGCAGTCGGGTGATTCCCTAGTGTCCATCAGCCAACGACATCTAACTAAGATATCCTGTGGTTGTTACAGTGATGGCATACATTATCCTCCTTGAAATGAAGTGGAGAGCTGGAGAGGCACATGTTGCTTTGTCCTATAAATGTAGCGCGGGTGCCAGATATAAAAGTGAAGGGGCCCACGATCCTAACTTTGCGACGAGCAGTAGTGGATATGGACAGCAGAGCTGTGGGCCAAATTAACAGTGCCTTATGAAGCCTTATCAGAGTAGAAGAACCTCCAGCTTGCTTTCAACAGCAAGGGCCTAGCCGTAGGATGAGATCAGGTCGCAATGGCTCTTGTTGACGATGCTTGAAGCGTCCGTACCTCAGTTAAACTAATTATTGATAAGAGCCTTTCTGGCTTCTTCAGGGGCGGATGTTTTTAACTCTTTTGTCATGGATCCCGCTGACACTTCGGCATAATTCCGTAAGGAATACCGCAAAGGGACGCCTACTGCAGGCCGTCTCGGAGTTTTCTTGTCCTGCTGGAGCGAGTCTCGTCCGCTTCCGCTTCGTCTTCATCGGTTGCATTAGTTTAGGGGCAGCTGCCAAGACAGAACCAGCCGTATTTATATTTTCCAGCAGTGCAGCCTCCTTTCTGTCAACATCGATGGGATTTGTGAGCGGAGTTGTGCTCTCTTATCGGTTTAGTCCGTCGCGGTATGATTCGGTGTAATTGGCGAGAGACGCGTCGCCACGTTGTGGAAGGTGGTCGGCTGCTTACACGAGTTAGCAAGCAGTATGTAGGTATGCTGCTTCCTGCACTTTACGCAGGCGAGCTTGCGGTGACAGTTCCTCTAGATGTACTAGAACTGCTGGCAGCGGAGGCACTTGGCTGTTCTGGTACTCCCATCCACGCTATATCTCAATCTACACGCCGGGCATGCAGAGCGACTAGGTGTCCTCCACGTGCCTTGATTTGCCTCAAGTAAGTATCACTTCGTAGTCAGGGTGGTCAGCAGTTCCATTATTATTTCCTCCGGCAATGTGTTGGCAGTCTTTAAGGGCCGCTTTTGGACGCCTGTTTCCGGTATCGATGCCTTTCAGTGCCGTGAAATGACTCTAGTATATTCAGAATTTATCCTCGTTTTGCCAGGCAGGTCTATACGGCATAACTGTTCACGAGTATCCGAAAGCCTGCTTGAGCTCTCTCAGGTGTTGTGTCCTGTTAGATTAGGTTATCGAATCGAAACTTAAACCGCCAGGTAGTCCGCTACTATCAGCGGTTTCTTTTTAGCAGTTGGTCAGTTTCCGGGGTGTGAAAGATCCTGCTGGGTCTGTTATGACTGCCGAAACTGAGTGAATTCACGGCGGAGGTGTCTGTGAGGTGAAGTGGAGAAGGAGGAAGATCCTTTCCCTTTTTTGCAAAGGCGCCATGGCAGCTGTTCTCTCTTTGACAGCATTCAGGGCTTCGTGACGTGAGACGGCGCTAGTATATAGTGTAGCGAGGTCTTGCTGCTTAAATAACCGGCTCACGTTGAAGGTTTGGAGGCAACGAATAAATAGGCAGCGTCGGTAAAGCTGCTGTGGTAGCAAACGCAACGGTAACCGCTGTAAATCTTATTGTTTTATGTCGTCAAACCTCGTATTTGATAGTACGCCATAACCTTATCAGTATGAATTCCTCGTAACTCCATTTTAATCTATTTTCGCTATTAGATTTTCTGTGTTTCTACTACTGATTGAAATATACGCATTTGGTTGTCATAAAACAACAGAACTTGTTTCTTCCGTTCATACAATTTTTTTCACCAGACGGTTTTTACTGTCTCCTGTAAAATTGTTGCTTTTGCCTTTACGTGGTTTTCACTGCCGGCCGACGATATGTATGTATGTTATGTCTATAATAGGTATATCTATATACCTTATAGTATGTCCTGAAGGACGGTAGCTTGCCCTCTCATTTCGGCAGAAATACCCGAAATGTGCATCTTCCTCCAGCTATGATCATCTCGTCGACCTGGTGCAGAAGATCCTCACGCACAAGCCTCCAGATGCCGTGGACAACTTCGAGCAGTACTCCTGGGAGGTGAAGCAGGAGAAGTTCAGGCCGAATTTCGACCTCCTCAATGATGTTTACCTATCTCCACCGCAGCTTGCCGTCGTCCGTAGGCTGGACGAGATGTTAAGAGTGAGTTTAGGTCATATTTTATGCCACGCTATGCTTCTATGGGCAGGGAAATAGTAAGGGAAGTGGGCAGCTGCTACTTGTCATGCCGCTGCCACTTCCCATGCTACCGCGAGTTTCGGCTCGTGCGCGAGTCAAAGGAACGGCAGTACGAGCGCGAGTGAGTTGAGTGAGTGAGTTATTATAAGATCGTCCCACAGCTGGCCAAAGGCCTCCCCCCTCTCTACATCCTATTCTGTTTTGGGCCTCCAAGTACCGGTCTTTACTAAGGGCGACTAGCTCGTCGCGTCGAGCTGGTTGTTGTTCTCCATTTGGTTTCGGAAAAATCCTGATCACGTAAATATACTCAGAACTGAGAATCAGTGGGTGGACGCATTATTTGAACTCCATGATTTTCAGTTGGCAGATAGCAAGGCTCGACGAGGCGAGGACCTGGGGGAAGAAGATGAACTGGATCTAGAGGAAGAAACCAACAAAGCCATCGTTCAGGACTTGGTCGACAGCAACTATTACTTTCGTGAGGTATACTATGAATTATGTAACCCTGCTATCTATCTTAAAGTTACGACATTGTAGAAGAAGATACACGAAAATACTTGACCAACTTGATGATGGAACTTGTTCCAACCTTGTTCAGTGGATGCAGGAAGACCCACTTTTTCTTATTAGTGATGGGTTTGCATTAGACTCTAACTAGTTTAGGCCAGATAATGCTAAGTAGACGATGAGGCGAGCTCAGCCAGCAACCCAGAATTCAAAACCTGTCATTCCCACTATGGAACACATCAAGTTGTGTGGCACCGGGTTGGGAGGGTAATTGCAACTCAGACGGGCTCAACGGGGCCTACAATAGCCACTTAAAGTATACTTAAAGTATACTATACGACACTATCTTGATAGCACGTTCACACGATGCCAATATGGGCAGGGAAATAGTAAGGGAAGTGGGCAGCGCGAGTGTGTGGACAGGTTACTCGCGCTGCTACTCGTCATGCCGCTGCCACCTCCCGTGCTCCCTCGAGTGTCGGCTTTTCGTGCGCGAGGAACGGCAGCACGAACGCTTGTGGAATGAATTGCTATCTCGCTCACTCATATTGATGCGAGAAGAGTATATCGGCAGCGAGTGAACACTCACTCGCGATGATACTTCCGCGGAAGTATTTCGAGCAATATTCGCGACAGTGGCAGGAGCAGGTGCATGGTGTGAACGTGCTATAAAGAATGACCTTAAATTAATTCTAGGCAGGCTACGGGCTGCCCGATCAAGAGTGCTACGCTGTGTATATCGCTTTACTCATGCTGGGATACAAGGAACCTGTTGCCACTGTTAGGTAAGCCTACAGGGTGTAAGGGACAGCCCTCCGAATACTGATAGGGTGCATTCAGACTATGAAACTGAACAAATTTCCATATATAAATATATCAGGAACGTCAAAAATTCCAGTCAGCTGATCGTGATTTTGTATGGGAGGTAGTTTTTTTGTCGTTTCCTGACATATGTTTCTAGGAAATGGAGGGATGCTTTTCTAAGCCGGCATCACACGCTACTATAGGGAGTCTTCTTTAATTTTTTAACTCTTCCTTAGTCGCTCGAAAGATGGCGCTTTGCTTGGTACATTAACGTAAGGAACGGAACGTCACGTAATATTTCGATTTTTGATAATAATATAAAAATTTCTATTAAGATAACGTAAACCTGGATATGAAAGGTATACATAGATGTAACGCCTCTCTTACAGGTTTTTCGGCAAGATTTACGGGACAAAAGCTAATTATTATATTGCGGAAACAGAGCTTACCGAAGACGAGATGAATAGGAGAATCAGGGTATGTTTCTATGTTCGTGTAAGTGTACAGTACCGATGTGGCGCATTGGTAGTGCGGCTGCCTTCGACGCAAAGGTTCCGGGTTCGATTCTCGGTGGGGCACTTACAAAGTTGATATTTGTCACTTTCTGACTTTGTTACCAGTCTGGTTAAGATATTGCAGGCTGATTGTCCGCAAAAAAAAGATGATTCCACGACTCATATTGCAACTTGCAACCTGCATCATTTTGCAAACTCAGGCGTAGGTAAAAAATGCCTAAAAACGGCCACTTTTGGTACTAATTGCCATAACTTTAATAACAGAGAATTTTTCATTAAGTTTGCAGGTTCTAATTTTAAAAACTTGGGCAACGGACATTCTGATAGATAGTTTGTATAAAGAGAAAATATTTTTTTTGTGAAGTGCGCGACTGTCGAGGTCGTTAACGGGAACACTCACCTGAATTACATAGTGCACCGTTAATTACTATAGACCTGTTGCGACAAAAAGACAGTGGGAAGGTAGTAAATCATGAAATATAGGTACATATCTACTTAAAGGTACATAAAATCTTGTGGAAGGTTAAAAGAGATTTCGAAAGAGGTTTTTAGAAATTTGTTTCCAGAAGTCATATTTTATTATTCTGCTTGAAAGTAATAGATAATCTGATTGTGATTATGCCCAGGAGTTTGACATGAAGGATATGCCTGGAGAGGACGAGGCAGAGGCCGAAGCACCGGCGATCGAGGAACGTAAAGAGGAATGTGAGTTTGCTGCATTCCTTGTTAGTTAATACGTCACAGAAATGTTCTGAAGTGGTGGCTACGCATTGCAAAGCGCAGCGTGGACCGACAACCTAAGAATCAAACTTATCTGGAGACAGTCAGCAATCGGCCTGTGCATGGTCAGTAAACGTTTCATAGCTGTCGATGATATGGTTATAATGAAGATGATTTCAGGTCATCTATGAAGTGTTCTCCACCGACTTTTGTTAAGCCTCAACTTTAACTGTGGTAAATCCTTTTATTCGTAAATGTCGAGTGGTTAATGGCATCTAGACCTATCGGAATCTTGATACTCGCTCATAATGGTCATCATCATCATTAATTAAATGTCGACAATGATAACGACGACGATAATGGCGACGATGATGATGAGTATGATAATGGTGATGATCTGATGATGGATGACTATTATAAGATAATATTTTGTCGAGATACCGTATGTCTTGATACTGTGTGTCGAGATACCGTGTTTTACTGATCGTGTAGCTGAGATGCCAAACACACTTTCATCCTTGCTCGATAAGATAGTCATTGATAATCTCCATTAAATTGCTTCAGTAGTGGGGGAAGGTGAAGAAAAACCTGAACCGCCAAAAGAACCGCAGCCGCCGAAGCTTCCCCCAATACCAGAGTCAACATGGAAGCCTCCTCCTCCTATACCAGTCGAAAGGCCTGGTCAAGGAGTCAATAAAAAGGTAACTTTGCAATTATAAATTCATACTTTGGGTCGGTTTTCTCTCTGTGCCGTGTAGATCTTCCAATGCATCTGATGTTGACTGATCTTATAAGCGTGGGTGTCGTAAAAAGCGATAAGTAAAATAGGTATATATCCTCCGACCGATTTCGGTCATGGTGACTGCTTCATCTCCGTTGTTGGCGTTCGTGAGCTCGCATGTGGCTTATGTAGCCAATCTCTTTTGCAAAGGTCCTCGCGCATTGCGGGCATGTGAGCACACCGTCTATATAATTATAATTGATCGCCGCTGGTGGTCGGGCTTTCAGTTCATCGCGTTTGGCGTCACGATCTAGTCGCCGTTTGTCTTCGAAATCAGAGACATTGGTAAAAAAAAGCGATAAATATGATTCCAAGTAAACGGCAGCACAGTTTTTTGTTAATAATGCATTCTCTCCTGTCTTTTCCGCCATTGTAAAGATTTGTTGAGAACTTTTCTTGCGTGCCGGCTGAGAATAGCATCACCCCATTTCTTGCCCGTGGGAGTCGTAAGAGGCGACTTAGGGACTTGAGGGTGTGTATTGCAATTTTAGGCAATGGGCTGACAACCTGTCACTATAGCGATACACAATTTTCTAAATAACCCTCAAATATTTGTCAGACGTGGCGTAAATGTCCGTTTTATGCGGCTGTTTATGCTCTGCCTACCCCGCAAGGGATTATAGGCGTGATATATGTATGTATGTATGTATGTTTCTTGCGTGTTAGTTGCTTATGAATCACTTTGGATTGGAGTAAGCTTAGTAGCTCAGCTCCTAGAGATCAAAACTATGGTATTGTAGGATAACATTATGTTTTAGTACTACTGGGTGTGCAACCTGCCTGGAGAGAGCTGGGTGTGCTTGCCAGACGTGACGCCCGACCAGATCCGCGTCGCCAGGCAGACTGTCCACGTCATGACCGGTGAACTTGACGCTGAGGTAAAGACCTACCTAATGACGTAATGACCCATTCATTTTATTTATGGTTGGATGCAAAGTCTTTCCAATTGGAAGCATGGCCTTTTAAATCCAAAAGGCGTGGATGAGAAGCAAGCCATGACCCTTAAGCCATAATATCTACCTTTGCGAGGCTTATTTTCCGTTTTCTTCAGGACGACCTGTTCTTCCCAGAAAGCTATTGCCTTGCATCCTCAGGAGCGTGATTTTACTGGTTGTGTACGCCTGCTCTCCTTTCTCTTTCCCTCAATCTTTCCTTCCCAGATCCAACTGTTCCCGCCGTTCGACGGCACGGAGCGCAACTACCTGCGTGCGCAGATCCAGCGCATCCAATCTGCCACTGCCATCTCCCCTCAAGGTTTCTACACTTTCGGCTCCGGGGAGGAGGAAGATATCAATTTGGAGGAGGGCATGGGTGAGTGTCATCATCAAGACACAGGCCTTCCCCTATTGGAGGTATCACCATATTCGCCACGCTTGGTAGGCGGATTGGCACACACAGCATAAGATATTGAACCACCGAGATCGCTGGTGCCCATTTAATGGACGAATTTATCCCATAGTCACCGTTTGCAGTAAAGGTAGTCAAAGGCCCTACTAAGGCAAACAAAATCATAAACACCGGGATGCGTTTGTCCATGCAGGATGAGATCTGCTGTATAATTTAGAAGCAAGCCAGTGACGTCGATTTACCCTTTTGAAAACCATGTTGTTCTGGTCGTAACAGGTTAAACTTTTCACAGAAAGATGTTAGATTTTTATGCAAAGCTTTTTCAAATATTTTGGATAGTATTGGGATAGCGTGATGTGTCGATAAGCGTCTCTTGCAACGGGTTCAGAATGCTTGTTGCCGTTTTTGCTATAAAATACCTCCACGCAGCCATATTTCTCCATATCTGAGCGAAGCTGGTATGCTGAATATGAAGTCTCGTAGACAGAATCACCTGGCAAGTCTTATGTTTGACGTCATGAAATTTCGGAATCCCGAATACTTGTAGATACAGTAAAATTAAAATTTCGCCCTTCTATAATAGGTACCTTGGTAGAAGTGCACGTGCTCCGCTTGCTGGTCATATACATCGGACTGTCGCTTTCGAGGGTAGTTTTCGCTTTCAGGCAACCAAGTGCTGGAATGACATTCCACCGCCAATAAGGAATATTACTTACAAGGGTTCATTTAAATATCATTATAAACAACATTTAATAAATGTTACTAAACTGCAGATTCCGGATGGTTGTCTGGAATGGCGAAAGTACAATGCACGACACTAACCATCACAGCCAAAGTGCCTGCAAGCAAAGACACACGAATACACAATAGTCACTATGAAATGCGCTCACTACTGTTGTATTATTTTTAGTAATTTTTCTTCTTTTTATCTTTTACACTACCTACACTTTACTATGTTTTATTTCTGCTCGGACTTGTTTCCCGCTTTAACTCGCGGGTGACAGACAGCTGAAAACCAGTGTTGCCTCCTCGCTAAATACACTGAGCTTTAGCCCTTTCACATCACTGCAGCACACCTGTGTGCATTTTGTGAGATAAAATGAAATGCGTTATTATTTTAAGAATTTGCGTTTATATAATTTTACGTGATTATCTATAAAGGTAAATGTGTGTAATGCAGAAATATGAATAAAGCATTTTATCTATCTATCTATCTATCTATCGATAGTTGCAAACATTATGTGTCTTTACTACATAATAAATCTTTAGAGAGGACGGAAACTTACCCATTGCAAAAGACATATTTACTAGATTCGTCAATAAAGGAGCCAATTCTACTGCACAACTTTTTATCACTTTTGTGCATAGATCATCGTAACCGGTTGAGGTGGTGTCGTTTAGGATTTTATGATACTTTTTATTTCATACACGTCCGTGGGCGCTAAGAAAAACGTAGCAGAATTGGACTTAATGCATTTTTGATAATTTATTACCTTCAAAAGAACCCAGTCTACCTATTTACCCCTCTGTTTCGTGACTCAAGTAGGTAACTAATATAAATAAATAAATATCCTGAACAATTCACACAGCGCCATCTAGCCCCAAACTAAGCAAAGCTTGTACTATGGGAACTAGATAGCTGATATTAATACTTATATACTCACTTATTTTTTGTAATTAAATACATAGAAACACCCAGACAACACAAATAGGTATTTGAAAATTACTTAACAAATATTTGTGTCTTGTGGGGATCGAACCCACGACCCTGGACGTAGGAGACAGGGGTACTATCCGCTACGCCATCGGCCCAGTTTATTTTATACATACACATATCACGCCTATTATCCCTTGCGGGGTAGGCAGAGAGGAAACGACCGCAAAAACGGACATTTACGCCACGTCTGACAAATATATGAGGGTCATTCCGAAAATTGTGTAAGCCATAGTGACAGGTTCATCAGCCCATCGCCTGAAATTGCAATACACACCCCTCAAGTCCCCTAGTAGCCTCTTACGACTCCCACGGGAAGAAATGGGGTGATGCTATTCTAAGCCGGCATCACACGGCATTTTATTATATGTTTTGCATTATTCCCGTTCCCCAGGTGACATTGCGTTCAACTCGAACCCGTTCTACCAGGGTCACACCCTCAGGGATCTCCTGGACCCTACCCTGTCGTACTGGGTGCACCACGGCAGACACATCCTCAAACAAGGACGAACCATTTGGTGGAATCCCAATGCAGGCTTGGTTTGTAATTTGTTTAATTAGTATTAGTGCCTACGTATACGGGGTGTAAAGGTTAGCTTACATATTTCTAGAGGAATGTTGTTCAGTTTCATAGCAATGCACCCATCAGGATCATCAGGATTCGGAAGGCTTACACCAAAATGTCTCCCTCCCATACAAATTCATCTGGCCGGGTAACACACTTAGTATGGGAGGGCCAACATTTATTTTATATTCCGACCTAAGTTCCGAGGGGAAAGTTGTTCAGTTTCACGAACTGGTTCACCCGTTAAAATTTTCTCAACGTATTATTTTGTTTAACTAAAACTAACTAAAAAATAAAATTAAAAAAATTTAAAAAATTACACCATATATAGTTGCGCAGTGTAGCCTCTTTTCACTTATTTTGAAGTGAAACGGCGAGCTCGCATTATATTGCGAAAACGCAGTATGCTAAACAAAATGGCGAATCGCGAACAAAGTACTAAACATCCAGTTGTTTCTTCAGGACGAAGGCTTCGAAGAGGAGGATGATGAGCCCGGGCTGCCGCCGCCGATGGAGCCGGAAGTCGGGCCGCCCATGTTCACGTCGCTGGCTGAGGACTCGCGCGCCGAGGGCCTGGCCTCGTGGACGCCCCGCGCCAGCACCGTGCTGGCTCCCGACCGCAACATCGCGGTACTGCGCAGCAACATATGGCCCGGCGCTGTAGCTTACGCTAATAGCGGCAAGTGAGTCGAAACGCCGTGTGATGCCGACTTCTTCTTCTTCTTCATATTTGAAAGAAGAAGAAGAAGAAGTCGGGCCGCCCATGTTCACGTCGCTGTCCGAGGACTCGCGCGCCGAGGGCCAGGCCTCGTGGACGCCCCGCGCCAGCACCGTGCTGGCTCCCGACCGCAACATCGCCGTACTGCGCAGCAATATATGGCCCGGCGCTGTAGCTTACGCTAACAGCGGCAAGTGAGTGGAAACGCCGTGTGATGCCGACTTCTTCTTCTTCTTCATATTTGAAAGAAGAAGAAGAAGAAGTCGGGCCGCCCATGTTCACGTCGCTGGCTGAGGACTCGCGCGCCGAGGGCCTGGCCTCGTGGACGCCCCGCGCCAGCACCGTGCTGGCTCCCGACCGCAACATCGCGGTACTGCGCAGCAACATATGGCCCGGCGCTGTAGCTTACGCTAATAGCGGCAAGTGAGTCAAATGTATTTATGTTTATCGCCGTGTGATGCCGGCTTAGAATAGCATCACCCCATTTCTTACCCATGGGTGTCGTAAGAGGCGGCTAAGGGTTAAATGTGTATTGCAATTTTAGGCGATGGGCTGAAAACCTGTTACTAAAGTGATACACAGTTATATTAGTTGTCTTATTGACCCTCAAACTTTTGTCAGACGTGGTGTTAATATCCGTTGAACGGCCGTTAACGCTCTGCCTACCCCGTAAGGGATATAGGCGTGATTTATGTATGTATGTATGTATGTACACAGTCATATTATTGACCCTCAAACTTTTGTCAGACGTGGTGTTAATATCCGTTTTACGGCCGTTAACGCTCTGACTACCCCGTAAAGGATATAGGCGTGGTATATGTATGTATGAGTCAAAATGCCGTGTGATGCCGGCTTAGAATAGCATCACCCTATTTCAACATCGCCGTACTGCGGAGCAACATGTGGCCCGGCGCTGTAGCTTACGCTAATAGCGGCAAGTGAGTCGAAACGCCGTGTGATGCCGACTTCTTCTTCTTCTTCTTCATATTTCAAAGAAGAAGAAGAAGAAGTTGGGCCGCCCATGTTCACGTCGCTGGCTGAGGACTCGCGCGTCGAGGGTCTGGCCTCGTGGACGCCCCGCGCCAGCACCGTGCTGGCTCCCGACCGCAACATCGCCGTGCTGCGCAGCAACATATGGCCCGGCGCTGTTGCTTACGCTAACAGCGGCAAGTGAGTGGAAACGCCGTGTGATGCCGACTTCTTCTTCTTCTTTCAAATATGTTTCGACCAGAAAGTAGCCACGGCTACGGCGCAGTCGGTGGCGTCATACAAGTCGGACAAGGTGCAGGTATTAGGGCACTGACTGTTTGTCAGACGTAGCGTTAATATCCGTTTTACGGCCGTTAACGCTCTGACTACCCCGTAAAGGATATAGGCGTGGTATATGTATGTATGTATGAGTCAAAATGCCGTGTGATGCCGGCGTAGAATAGCATCACCCCATTTCAACATCGCCGTACTGCGGAGCAACATATGGCCCGGCGCTGTAGCTTACGCTAATAGCGGCAAGTGAGTCGAAACGCCGTGTGATGCCGACTTCTTCTTCTTATTTAACTGTTTATTGCACACAAGATAAAACACAGGACACTTACAATACTTTTTCTTCTACTACTTCTTCTTCTTTCGTGTCGATAACTCAAATATATTTCGACCAGAAATTAGCCACGGCTACGGCGCAGTCGGTGGCGTCATACAAGTCGGACAAGGTGCAGGTATTAGGGCACTGACATTTGTTTGTCAAGATTTTTAAAGCATGTTGTTAACATGGGTGTAATTAACCAAAAGCTACCCAGAAGTGCTCCTACTCGAAATTTATAATCTTTTGAGGCTTATACTATAGATAGTTTATCACATCATCACGCTTTCCATCGTTTGCTTTTGCTTTTTTAACGTTATATGTCGAACTCGCTTCGCTCGCAATACGTGCGGTGCTCGTGTAGCGTAGTGTGGCGCCACTTTTTACTTTTTGGTCGGATCAAAAACAGCTTGCTTCGCTTGCTATAATTGTAGTGATAGTGTAGCGTAGCATCCCTTCTCTATCGTCTTTATCGTATCGTGAATTGTCGAGCTCACTTCGTTTACAATACGTGTAACATTTGGTTTGACGCAGTCTGGCGCATTTTTTGCCTTTTTTAACGCGAAATGTCGAAGCTTGGTTCTCTCGCAATGCATAATTACCTGATGGTAGTTTATACGGTGTTGTGCCGGAATTCAAAAAAGAAACCTGTTATAAATCATATTAAGTGGATTTTTAAAACTTGTCATATAACATATTGTGACTAATTGTAATTTTTCGAAGAGGTGCGAAGTCACGCTCGTTTCGCTTGCTTGCTATACATATGTGTGGTGTCCAGTTTCCTCTAACTTAAAATAGGTTATTAGAATAAAAAAGGAAGCTAATAAGATGTTTTTGTATCCAGAAAGACGGACTGTATGTACATTGGCTGGGGCCTGAAGTATCAGCCGCCGAACTTCTCGCCGCTGCAGCTGCCGAGACCCCAGCAGGAGTACCCGATAGGACCCGAGGTCATGGAGATGGCTGACCCGACCTTCGCTGAAGAGGAGGTCAGATTATTCTCATATATATTTTTTCATGCCGGGTTGGAATAGCATCACCCCATTTCTTACCCATGGGTGTCGTAAGAGGCGACTAAGGGACTCGAGGGTGTGTATTGCAATTTTAGGCGATGGGCTGACAACCTGTCACTATGGCGATACACAATTTTCCGATCGACCCTTAAATGTTTGTCAGACGTGGCGTAAATGTCGGTTTTTTGCGGCCGTTTATGCTCTGCCTACCCCGCAAGGGACAACAGGCGTGATATGTGTATGTATGTATGTATTAATGTGCGATTCATTAAAGGACTGAAACTCGTTACACCACTGAACAGATTTGAATGGGAATTGTATCGGAAGAATCCTTAAATTATCCCGAGTGTCATAGGCTATTAACTTTATCTCAGAAGAAGTCGTGTTTTTTTTTTATTATTATTAATGATGAGTTTGCTTTTGACTCTAGACTAGGTCATAGGGCAGAGACAGAGTCTAAGATGGAGCGAGCTCACCCAGAAGAAGCCTGTTCACTCTTACTTTGAAGAGATTAGGGTTGTATGCGTTTGGAAACACAGACGCAGGTAGTGAGTTCCACTCTTTAGCAGTGCGCATTATAAATGATGACTGGAAGCGCTTAGTCCGAATTGGTGGAATGGCAACCAGGTACGGATGGTATCCGGCGGTGCATCTGGATGTCCGATGGTATAAGGGAGCTGGTGGAACAAGGTCGTGAAGCTTTTAATTTATTATGCTTGTTCCCACAGGCTTACCGTATCGCGCACCTACCGCCCCCGATCCCGCCCATGGTTCCCGAGGGAGAGGGAGAAGGCTTCGAAGAAGAGGAAGAAGAAGACGAATAGACCACGGTACTTGGACATGGAACTCCCATCGCTTTAAGCACAGGGGTACGTTCAATCGACCATAAATAATAAATCATAAGTACCTCTTTTATACTTCTCTTCTTCTTTTCGAGAGGGACACCGAGTCGTCCAACGACTCGATGAACCCTGGTGTCAGAGTTATTTAACCGCCTACTACCCGGAATAGGCCTCTGACATGGTTGTGTAACGACCGCCGTCTAAGTAATCATAGACAGCAACCGGGACCGACGGCATAACATGCCTCCGAAGCACGAAGCACTTTTATACTTAAAAGTTCTATCGTCGTCCATAAACACACCGTTCAGCGAAGACGAATGAACTTTTTAATATAAAAGAGCTACGAAAGATATGTTATTTATGGTCGATTGAACGTACCCCAGGAGTGATAGTCAGTTCAGTGACAACGTAACATGTTTATTGTTTATGAACTTACTTACTATTTACAAATTTGACATAGTTAACAATGTAATAGCCACGGAATAGAAAAATCTGGTTTTTCTAGCTATTAGCATTGTTTCATTAAATAATGAATTAAATATTTTATGTTATTAAAGCATACTTAATAAAAACTTAATATTTTTTTATTTCATAAACCTCGATCTGTATATCACTTATACAGGATGTAAGGAAAAGAACTGCGATCCTGGTAAGGGATGAACCAGCCCAAGAATCTAAAAAGCTTTTCTCGAGGAACATAGACCAAAATATGAAAAAAAAAAATACCACACATACAACCGGACTTGGTCGGCTGCTACATTTTATATGGGAGGGCTTTTTTTCATATTTCGACCTATGTTTCTTCGGGAAAGTTTTTCAGATGCAGTAGTACTTTTCCGTACACTCTGTATATATGGGTTGCATTACTGGAAGGTAAAATCACAACATTGTATTGAAGGCCTCGTTTCATAAAGCCAACGATTTGACAGGTGACAGGAAAGCTGACAAGTTTGACATATTGATGCATGGGTACAAAGCGTGCACAAAGTATAACACGCAACAATAATTGTAGAATTTTGCACTACAAGAAACGATCTTGAAAACGGCTTCAACAAATTTCACGATATTTCTAACTAAGGTTTATTATCCAAAAAACATTTAATTTAAAAAAATAAGCCGAGCAATAGACCTTATTCCAGACGCACTTCTATTATTACTAAGTCTAATTTGACGTTTCTAAAACCGTTTCCTATTTTGCATGTAACTGTCAAACTCAAATGACAGGATTATAATCTCTAAAAATAACTGACAGGATTAAACTTAGCATTAGCCGATTAGAGCAATTCTAGGAGGTGCGAAATTAATCAATTTAAATATTTAAAAAGCTTAAATTTACTAATCTTAGCGGCCACTAAACAGGTCCCGCTTAAAAATAGTACTGTCAAAACAAATCGAAATGGTTGCAATGTTGGAGTTTTCTTTGTGATTTTCGGTCAGATAGGAGAGTTCTAAAGTGGGATCAATTGAGTTGGGAGGTCCTAGAGTGTCCCCGGGTAGGAAAGATCTAAAGTGGCACCGGATCAGAATGTTCTAGGCTGGCACCGGGTTGAAAGGTTTTAAAGTGGCACCGGGTCAGAATATTCTTGGCTGGCACCGGGTCGGAAAGTTCTAGAGTGGTACAGAACGAATGTTTAGCTATCATTTTCATCTCTTTTTGGCGATTTTACACAAAAATGCACCAAATAAACATTAAAGCATTATTGCGTACTGCGCTCGCCAATCCATCTACCAAGCATGGTGTGTTAAGCAAATTCCCCCAAAGCCACAACAGGGACAGGCCTGTTTCTATAGTTAAATATAAGAATTATTTTACCAAAATAATAGAAAATGCTTTTTCGTGGTGTATAAAAAATATTTGTTTTCTTGCAACACTTTTATATATTTTTAAATTTGTAACACTAAATTTTGGTAAAAATAGCATTGTCAAAATCAAATTATAATCCTGTCAAAAACTTTCCAAAAACATGGCTTTTCTGGAATAGCCACACTTAAAACCTCTAAGTTTAGGGATTTTATTTTAGTGATTTTAGCATTAGAAACTTAAAATGATTAAAACGTGGAATCGGGTCTAATGCTCGGTCAAAGGTAGGTACTATGAATAAAGTACCTTAAGTTATTTGTGTGTCGACATGTTTACTGTCATTTGCACCTATACATATTGTTAGATATTTTGTACAAGAAATCACTTTATGAAACGCCCTAAAAATTTCTATATTTTCATTACGTGTAAATTGTCGACATGAGATAAGTGCAGTGTTAGCATATTTGATAAATCTTTCGATGCAAACGGGTCAATTTCCTGAAAAACTGAAAGTGAGCATAGTAAAGCCTTTATATAAAAAAGGGAACAAGGCTTTTGTAGACAATTACAGACCGGTCACCCTTATTCCAATTTTGTCAAAATTATTTGAAAAGGTCTTACATGGTAAACTGTCCTCATTTTTCCTAAAATACAATGTAATAGCAGCAGATCAATACGGTTTTCAAAGAGATAAATCTACGACTCTAGCAACTTTCAATCTAGTCAACGAAATACTACACAAAATTAATGCAAAACATTATGTAACAGCTCTCTTTTTTGATATGTCCAAAGCATTCGATTTTGTATCTCATTCCCTGCTGATGGACAAAATGGAACAATATGGAGTAAGAGGACCTGCCTATGATTGGACTAAATCTTATTTAGAAAACAGGTCACAAACTGTAGAGATCTCTGGAATCGACACAAAAAGGACAATAAAAACGTACAAATCTCAAGCTAAATTAAATAAACACGGCGTACCTCAAGGAAGTGTACTTGGACCGCTCCTTTTTGTGATCTATATTAATGACATTATTAAAATTACACACCACAGAACTATTTTATTCGCGGATGACATGACAGTAATAGTAGCAACACCTAAGAGAAATACATTATCAGAACATGAATCTGAAATCAACAATGTATTACAATTGACAATTAAATGGCTAAATAATAATAATTTGAATTTAAATATTAATAAGACTAATTTTATAAATTTTAATGACATAAATAATTTTCAATGACATTGCTATTAATAAAATTGACTGTACTACATTTCTAGGCATTGATATTGACAATAATCTGAATTGGAAAAAACAAGTAGAACGCGTATGCAACAAATTAAATAGGTTTTCATTTGCTCTTGGAAAATTAACTAGAGTAGCTAGTAGGCAAGCGGCGATTACAGCCTACTATGCTTATGTGGAATCAGTGCTTAGATATGGTGTTTTAATGTGGGGTAACAGCACAGACGCAGGCAAGGCATTCATTGCGCAGAAAAAATGCATACGGGCAATTAAGATACGTCTTGTGTGCCATTATTTAAATATTTAAAAATAATGCCATTGCCTTGTTTGTATTTATTGGAAGCATCCACATTTGTTTTTCAACATAAAAGCCTTTTCAGAATGACAAAAGATAACACGTCAAGGAATCTGAGAAATCCTAACGCATTGGTTTTTGATATGATACCTAAAAGTGCTAGATTTAGAAATAACTGTTATGGTATGTGTATAACCATATGGAACAAATTACCCTGCCATTTAAAAATCATAAAGTTAAAACATAAGTTTAAAAAAGCAATAAAATGTTGGTTAATGCAGCATCTTTTTTATTCCATGAAGGATTATTTGGATCACAAAATTAATAATTGCGAACATTGTAGCTATAAATAATACCTTTAGTTTAACTATTTGCATGCTTACTGTTAAATCTAAGCTAGATATGTGAAACCTTTTATTATGTGCCTTACCATCTGGATTTGATACCAACCATATTTAATGCAAATAAAGTATCTTTATCTTATCTTTATCTTAAAGTTTTTAATCCGACAATTTTTGTAATTTTCGACATTGATACAATTATGATTCTGGAGCGTGATTAGCGCTCTCATTACTTAAAATTGTGTACTTCAATCTGACAGAAGCGCATTTTTAATTAATGACGTTTGTCTAATTCCAAGCTAAACTCGCGCAGTGGAAGCGATTTACACAGGTAAATTTCGAGCAAAATACCAGGAGTTCAACTGGAGGCAGACAATGGCTGCGTTACGCAGCGCTAAATAACATACGCTGCACAATATATCAGCGCATACTATGAATCAAACGTGAACCTAAATCTATTTAACCTAATTAACTAAGTTGAGTGAAATTGGCAAATGATGTGTTCCAACCTTTACATAACTCGAGTCGGTAGTAAATACCGTCTGCCGATCTGGCGTTACGTCACACGTATTAGCACTAGATTCTAAGTAAGTACCTCCAAATTATATCACCCCACGAATTCCGCAATTCGTACTAAGGAGTCACAATGATATGGTACAACAAATATGACTAAAGGGAACACACTAAGACATACTAAGACAACTAGGTTTACCACTTACAGTCAACGTGCCGGTCCAAATGCATAAAATACCCAACGGAGAAAGGAAGTACAGGGAATGGATCAAAGAGGAATTCCGTGGGTACTTACAGGGCTGGGTGGGAAAGATATCGACACCCAGCATTCCACTACAGCCTTGGCGCGTTATTCACTTCAAATCACTCACAGCTTCTGTTCGTATTTCACTTTGATATTAGTCATTACGCGTGACCCAACCCGAATTTGGGCCGTACAAACGCGGGCCAAAATGGCCACCTGATGCCTATTCAACGCGACGCTCACGTGGAAGACGTCGAGACATCCAACAATCACTAAGCCTGGCATTCCAGTACAACCCAGGAGAAACGCAATAATACGATGCATCAACACGCGCGATCTCAAATTGAATCGTCCATTACACGCGGCATCACAAAACGCGTGGCGGGAAATCCGCACAATACGATACCCTCCTGTCCGAAAGGTTTTCGAGTGACTGACTGCGGTGCAGAAATCACCGCCTGGCGCCTACAGGCGGCCCGCGCGCACGCCGCCACCCGCGAGCGAGAAAGGGACAACATATGCCCAGAGCGATGCGTGCGGGCGAGCATCGCGGCGTATTCACAGACCGTCACCAATACCTAACCTACCCCAGCATAGCAACGCTAAATTAAACATTCACCCGCCCTAGGCCGAATCCTTTAGGCCTATTCACTACTGGGGAGACGAGATAGCGTTGCTATTGCTCGCTTAAGAACTGAATCCCCTACCTGAACTGTCGCGACTCGAGGAGTGCCATCACTACCTGGGAACAAGTTGAGAATGCGCCCTCTGCGCCATCGCAGTGGCGGCAGGTTGGCATCCTTAACCAGAACGAGATCTCCGATGCGAGGGGGTTCAGTTCTGTCCGTCCACTTAAGGCGTTGCTGCAGAATGTGCAAATACTCAAGCGACCATCGCTTCCAAAAATTCTGAGACATTTGCTGCAGCAACTCATAACGCGTCAAACGATTGCTACTGACCTCTGTGTAGGGGTATTCTGGCAAGGCGTTAAGTGGTCGGCCAATTAAGAAATGCCCTGGTGTCAGGGCCTCCAGATCATTTGGATCTGAGCTAAGCGGACACAAAGGACGTGAATTGAGAACGGCCTCAATTTTACAAAACACGGTCGCTAGCTCCTCAAAGGTTAATATCGTTAAACCTATAACGCGCATCAAATGCGTCTTAGCGGACTTTACAACCGCTTCAAATATACCACCCCAGTGGGGGCATCCTGGTGGATCGAACACCCAGTTAATGCCCTGACGGGAGAGGCTCGTGCCGATAGCTTCCTCGTTTTCCGATAAAAACGTTATAATTTCTTTCATACATCGATCAGCGCCCTTAAAGTTGGTACCACAGTCCGACCTGATCAGCGCTGGTCGCCCTCTTCGCGACACAAATCTATCTAAAGCTGCTAAGAAAGCCTCCGTAGTGAGGTCGGCCACGAGTTCCAAGTGGACGGCCTTGGTTGCTAGGCACACAAACACGCACAAATACGCCTTGATTGACTTCGCGTTGCGAAGGCGTGATGCCTTTACCATAAAAGGCCCCGCAAAGTCCGTTCCCACACCCGCAAACGTCCAGGCTTCCGTCACCCGGTCCTGTGGGAGGTCTCCCATCTGAGGTTGCATTGTGGCTGCCTTCAACCGATAGCAAGGCAAGCACCGAAACACAATGCTCCGTACCGTACGTCGTCCAGACAAAATCCAAAACTCGCGCTGCAGAATAGCCAAAAGTGCATTGCAGCCCGCATGCGAGTTTTTCTGGTGACGATCCCTAACTATAAGTTCTACCAAAGGTCCCTTCTTTGGGAGTAACAGCGGATGCCGTGCTGAAAAGGGCAGGTTAGCGTTCCGAAGTCTACCTCCAACCCGGAGCATTCCATGCTCGTCCACGAACGGGTTGAGGCGCACAAGACCTCCCTTCAGCTTTCCACGGCCATCCCTGAGCAGCCTGGCCTCTTCCTCAAAATGTTCCGCCTGGACGACCCTAACCAATAAACTTAGAGCCGCATTCCGCTCCGCAGGCGAGAGGACAGGTGCCAAGTTCCGTTCTGCTTGAGGTTTTCTACAGTTGTTCACGAACCGTTTGATCCAACCTGTCACCCCTAGAAGTTTGTCGAGGGAGCTGTATCGTTCCAGCAAGAAAGCCGCACTAGGCTTAGGTACGATCTGCCCTACGTTCACTCGCATACCTCGATCAGGTGGCCCAAGCGGCGACCCGCACTCATTGTATGGCCATCTCTCAGGTGACTCAGTCAGCCACTGAGGTCCCCACCACAGTGAGTGACCTACCAAATCAGGGGCCCTACATCCCCGTGAGGCGCAGTCCGCTGGGTTCTGTTCTCCCGGTACGTGTCTCCATACCAACGGAGTTTCCGATCCTTTAATCTGTGACACCCGATTTGCCACGAAAACCTCAAGAGTATGTACCGACGTCTGTAACCAGCACAGAACTATCCTACTGTCGGTCCATGCGTACACCGTTTCATCCAAAGTGATGGTACCGCGTAGATTACTAGCGACATGATGTAGCAAGCGCGTGAGAAGCGCTGCTCCCGCCAATTCCAACTTTGGAATGGTCCATCTTGTCCTAACCGGAGCCACCTTACTCTTGGCCATAACTAGACGCACGTCTACAGTTCCCGTTGAACTGACTGTCCGCAAATAGACAGCTGCCGCGTACCCTCGCTCCGAGGCATCACAAAACCCATGTAGGGTAGCCTTGCATCCCACCGATGGGAGCAATTTGCGAGGTATGGCGATGCGTACGATCCCTGGTAAGGTGGTCACAAACTTGGTCCAATCATTCAACAGCTCTCCGGAGAGCTGGTCGTCCCAACCCAAGTTTGCTATCCACAACCTTTGCAAGAAGCACTTCGCCATGAACGTCACCGGTGCGATCCACCCGTTAGGATCGAAAGTTCTGGCGATCGTCGATAATACCGAACGCTTCGTCCAAGTCTTCTGCAAAAGGTCTGGCTCGATCTGATACGTAAAGACATCATGCGTTGGCCTATATTGCACCCCTAGGATGCTCAACGTATTTGGATTGTCCGGGTTCTCGAAAAGGTGCGGGTCCTGCTGGAACTCACCTGGCAACCCGGCCAGGAGCTCTGGACAGCTGGACAGCCATTTCCGCAACTCATAACCTCCTGATTCCATGATCGCGATCAGCTCGTCTCGTAGTAGCAGTGCTTGTTGCACGCTATCTGCACCCGTGCAGATGTCATCCACGTAGACGTCGCGATCCAGTACTGCTGCGGCTCGAGGGAATCTTACCCTTTCCTGTGCGGCCAACTCTCGCAGCGTGCGTACTGCCAAAAACGGACTTGGCTTCAGACCATACGTTACCGTGTTAAGCTCATAAGTGACCATCGGCTCGTCAGGGCTCTCACGCCACAAAATCAGCTGGTACCGACGGTCATCCGGGTGTATAATTGTTTGGCGAAACATCATTTTGACGTCTGCGACGAACGCTACTTGGTGCAACCGAAAATCTGTGAGGATGTCCACAATGTCCCGGTTCAACTTGGGACCCGCGTGCAGACACTGGTTCACAGACACACCATTCGATGTAGGAGCAGAACCGTCAAACACTACCCGTATCTTCGCCTCCGGTGACTTCAAAACAGCCAGGTGTGGTATATAGTAATGCTCGACACACCTCCAATCTATGCTGGACACCGACATGTGGCCTAACTCTAGGTACTCCCTCATGAATTCGATATACTTCTGCCGAAGTGCTGCATCTCGCTTCATCTTTCTCTCCATAGCCAGTAGTCTCCGTTCCGCGATCTGTCGCGAACTACCTAAGGAGGGGCGGTTTGGGAGAAATGGCAGCCTGGTAACAAACCTACCTGACGAACTTCGTGCAGTGTTGTACTGATAGAACAGCTCGCACTCGTCATCCTCTGGCTTCCGTCTATCCGCTGTGGGTGGCTCCTCAGACTCCCAAAACCTCTGCAGCACCTCCGACAACACACTACCATAGAGAACCGTATCGCCCTCTGGTAGGTCCTGAGGTCTCCAAACTGGGCCAAAAATAACATACCCCCCTGTGGTATCAACGGCCACTAGACCAGTTTGCTGAAGTACCCGTTTTCTGCCACACCAGAATCTCCCGAGGACGTCTGACCCGAGGAGAACGTCCACCGTACCAGGAGTATCAAATTCAGGATCAGCTAGCTCTAAGCCTGTGGTTAACCCTCGTACCGTTGACGGTAACCGAACCTGAGGAAGTTTCCCTACCACATCATCCAGCACCACTGCTGAGGCATGATAGCTGACCCCTGTACCTGTATTACCTAATGTGAACTCGAAGCTCACCTGACCCCGAACGTCAGGCACATCTACACCTCCAATACCTACAGCCCCATCCGTTGTGGGCCTTATATTTAAGCGTAGCCTACTCACCAGCTTACTAGACACAATACAACCCTGAGCCCCTGTATCTAACAAGGCTCTTACCTGTATGCTGCGGCCACCGTATCCCCATACCCAAATCGTAATTGGCCGGGGGGCCGAAGCTGGCGTGTAGGCGGCGATTACCTAGCAGGAACCTAAGCGCGGAGTGTCCGCGTCCTGCGGGGGGGTCCCCTCTCTCCGTACACCTTCGAGTGGGTCCCACTCCTGCTGATAGGGACCTCTGGTCCTGTACGCCATGGCTGGCAGCCTATAGTAACCCTGCGGCAGGCGCGCGTACCGTGGATGCGCCTGTAGCCGCGGGTGCTCAGCCAAGGGGAGAGGCATGCGTGGGTCATGAGACCTCACCATGTTGTTCAGTCCCGCCGAGTACTGCATGTACTGGCACTGGTATTGGCACCCGCCCGTAGCATCACGTATCTGTGATGGGTGCCCCTGACCTTGGACCTGTGACCACCTACCCCGTTCCGGCACCTGCTGCCGAGGTGGTGACTGTCTCGCGCGTGGTGAAGGGGGCATCACCTGCTGATGTCCCTGGCCTCGTCCCTGAAACCCTGGTGGAAGAGGACTCCTCCTTGGAGGGGGTGGGGAGCGTTGCTCCCGTCTAGGTAGGGCAGACTCCGTCCGCTGACCCGCGTCAGCTCTGCCTCCGTAATCTCCGCTGCGGTTCATGCATAGGAGCTGATGGTGGGCACCCTGGCAGTACCTGCAGTTGGTGCTTGATGGGCACTCTCGCACCTGATGCGGCCCCATACACCTAAAGCACCAACGCCGTTGCTGCACCACACCACGACGTTTCTGCACCCGCTGTGCAGCGAACTCCTCACACGCAGTCACCTGATGCCCCGCCTCTCTGCAGTAGGCACACCTCGATTCCAAATTAGCGACATTGTATCGCCTGGGTGGCCTACTCTTACCGTCTCGCGCCTGTGCACCCGGCCGTTCCGGGCGGCGAGCGGCCGCAGACTCCGCGTGAGGCGACTCTCCAAATTGGGCATCTACCCGCCTGCACTCGGCCTCGAGGAAGGACTTGAGCTCCTCGAAGGTCGGGAGGTAATCAGATGTCTTACCTCCGTGTGACTGTTCAAAACGAGCGGCCATGTCGCTCGGCAGGCGGCGCAACAACGTGTGGACCAGGATATAATCATAGCCTGACACCGGCATCCCCTGTCTCTCAAGAGCGTTCACTGCAACGCAGACAGGGTTGAGGACCTTGGCCCTGAGGTCCGTCCCTCGTGTGATGGTCGGCACGGTGAGCCACTGTTCCAGGAGTTGGTCAATCATGAGACGTTTGTTGCTGTATCTCTCGATCAGCAAACCGCGAGCCGTCTCGTAACTTGCATCATCGACTGGTAGATGCTTTACCAGCTCATGGGGCTCACCTTGCAGCTTGGCCATCAATTGTGCCATTTTATATGCCGGCTGCAAGTCAGTGCGGTTATGAATCACACTGTCAAACAGATCCTGGAATCGGGTCCAATCCGTGTAGTCCCCGTGGAAGACCGGAATCGCCACAGCCGGCAGGGGCACTTGCACCCCCGGTCCCCGCGGACCATGGGGTGGGTCCGGCTCCCCAGCTCTACGCCTGGTGATCACAGCAGCCGCCTGCTGGATCTCCTGCCCCATCTCCATGCACTGGGTCACATTCGTCCGGACCGTAAGTTTGACCTCCTCATCAGGCGTCCCATCAAATAACTCCTCGCATCCAGTGAGGCAATCCAACACCTCCGCGACCCGTTCGTCAATCCGTTGCGCACAAGCGATGAGTGCGTCCTCTCGGTCCCCGCGACCGACCATCGCCTGCTTAGTCGCGAACCACATTAGGTGCGCTCTAATTTTCGCCTGAAGCTGTCTAATTGTGGGAGCCATGGTACCAACCCAAAGTAACACCGAACCTTACAATAAAAAACAATAATAGACAATCGGCCCTGATCCTACCGTTAGGATATCCGCACAGGGTAAACACAACGATAATAACAAGCAATTCACTAATTGATTGGCCCTGATCCTACCGATAGGATATTCTACACAGGGCACACACTACAATCACAATAAATATATATTTTTTTTGTAGGTAGATTAAAAATCTTATACTAAAATAATCTTAAATCTAGTGGTTTTCTGAACCACGCTCTGCTACCAAAAATTGTCTAATTCCAAGCTAAACTCGCGCAGTGGAAGCGATTTACACAGGTAAATTTCGAGCAAAATACCAGGAGTTCAACTGGAGGCAGACAATGGCTGCGTTACGCAGCGCTAAATAACATACGCTGCACAATATATCAGCGCATACTATGAATCAAACGTGAACCTAAATCTATTTAACCTAATTAACTAAGTTGAGTGAAATTGGCAAATGATGTGTTCCAACCTTTACATAACTCGAGTCGGTAGTAAATACCGTCTGCCGATCTGGCGTTACGTCACACGTATTAGCACTAGATTCTAAGTAAGTACCTCCAAATTATATCACCCCACGAATTCCGCAATTCGTACTAAGGAGTCACAATGATATGGTACAACAAATATGACTAAAGGGAACACACTAAGACATACTAAGACAACTAGGTTTACCACTTACAGTCAACGTGCCGGTCCAAATGCATAAAATACCCAACGGAGAAAGGAAGTACAGGGAATGGATCAAAGAGGAATTCCGTGGGTACTTACAGGGCTGGGTGGGAAAGATATCGACACCCAGCATTCCACTACAGCCTTGGCGCGTTATTCACTTCAAATCACTCACAGCTTCTGTTCGTATTTCACTTTGATATTAGTCATTACGCGTGACCCAACCCGAATTTGGGCCGTACAAACGCGGGCCAAAATGGCCACCTGATGCCTATTCAACGCGACGCTCACGTGGAAGACGTCGAGACATCCAACAATCACTAAGCCTGGCATTCCAGTACAACCCAGGAGAAACGCAATAATACGATGCATCAACACGCGCGATCTCAAATTGAATCGTCCATTACACGCGGCATCACAAAACGCGTGGCGGGAAATCCGCACAATACGATACCCTCCTGTCCGAAAGGTTTTCGAGTGACTGACTGCGGTGCAGAAATCACCGCCTGGCGCCTACAGGCGGCCCGCGCGCACGCCGCCACCCGCGAGCGAGAAAGGGACAACATATGCCCAGAGCGATGCGTGCGGGTGAGCATCGCGGCGTATTCACAGACCGTCACCAATACCTAACCTACCCCAGCATAGCAACGCTAAATTAAACAACGTTTTCATCGAGCTATCAATTTGTGATGATGCTCCGTTTAATGGGATTTCGGAGCGTAACTAGCGCTAGCGCCATCATCAGCGTATTTTAATCGGAAATCCGCTTCTGTCAGTTTGAAGGTCAAGTAGTTAGTTATGTATATTTAGGTACCGACTATCTTATTGGTCAAAAAGAGTTCAAGTTATTTACAGATACCGAAAGTGCCAAAGGTGGCCTTGTGGTGGACTTTTGGCTATTTCTCTTTCTGTAACTACAGCGACACTTACTATTTTTAAATCAATACTCTGTTCGATGCTAGATTCGGCAAAACACTTAGAGCAGCGCTGCGTGATGTGATACGGGATGGAGGCCCAACATCTCGCCAGTTCTATTATATTCACTTTGATCTCGCCATAATATAACCACAGAATATATAATAGTACTAACGTACAGAAGAATCACTCCCAAAGAAATTACATGTTTAGGTATAAATTAATACCTACGCTCGGTGTACCCAACCGGCTCTGGCCGTTATGCCCCCTATCCTCAATGCCCCCGGCCGCAATGCCCCCGTATCGAAAAAAAGGTACTTGATGAAGTACTGTTAAAGTCAAAAGTGTTGTTATTATTTGTTAGTGTTATGTAATAACGTTTTTCCTTTATTTCTGTTGTCGATAATTTCGTAGTTACGCTGCACCCCCTGAGAGGTGGAGGGACCCGCACTCGACATGGTGAGATACCACACTGACCCATTAAGCTTTCTAATTGGGTTGTGTTGTACGTATATTTGCGTGTTCAAAAGAGATGAACTACTTACCCTTCCGAAAAACTCATTGTTGTCAAAAAACTCGTCTAAGTTCAGGTTAAAACAAAACAAAAGGAAGGGCGAGCCAGGTAGCCGTCTATTATTACCACGTGCGCCCGAGCATATTATTATTACTAGGTACTGATTATTTTACTTTGACTATGAAAGTAATGTTCTATAATTTTTATCTAGTAATTAATTATTCTACGAGTAGATCTCGGATAAACCTTAGTTATTAAATCCATTTTTTTAGCAATATGCTAAAATCGTGTTGTTGGATGACTCTTTGTTCCATTCAAAAAGGGAGAGGGAGATTGCAAATGTTATAAGTCCAGACACTATTTAAAATAGGTAAATAAATGCATAAGACTTTTATATTCAACAGTACTTCTTCTTTTTTTCGAATCAGGGGCATTGCGGCCGGGGGCGTTGAGGATAGGGGGCATAACGGCCGGACCCACCCAACCGCTCACAAACAAAATTGAAACTTATGAACGCGCGCGAACGCTCAATCTCCCTTGCGCATCGCAGTTTTATGACTGAGCCGCCGCGCCGGCGAACTCCAAGGGTTGTAACTTGTCATCATGTTATTCGTGCATGAAGATTTTTTGTTATTGATTTTGCTATAATATCTTATTTGTTCACTTAATCTACGGAAGGAATTGTAAGATTTGTAAATATTTATAAACCTAAACGAAATTATTAATGACTACTGTTTATATAGAAAAACAATTAATTATTCTTGTGTCTAACTGTTCTTTGTATCGAGTGGGACACCGAGTCGACGACCCGATCGATTTTTTAACTAATAAACGTACTAAAACACAGAAAAAAATCAAGTAAGTGTGCGCGCGAGCAGCACGTGCGTGCGAACAGTGCGGCGGCTAGCGGCACACTGGCGGTCTGGCGACGACAAGTGACAACCCGCGGAGATTAGTCCCCGTAGGGAACCCGCCGGCGGAACATACCTAAACCGTGGAGTGAGACCCCCCTGATATAACCTACTTAGGCACGATACGCCTTCTAAATTCGGACGGATAATAATGTCAAGACGCACCGGGGCGTGAACATGTCGCTAACGGGACGTTGGGCCTAAATATTATTATACCATGGGCCTAAATAAGCTTCAACATCTGTACTTAAATTTGACAGAAGCGGATTTTCGATAATTACGTTTTCATCGAGTTACGAATTTTTAAGCGGCGCGTATACCCGACTACAGCGAAGCAAAAATAATTAAAATAAAAACCAGTTCAAAAACTAACACCCGACTACTGAGATATTGCGCTCTAAAAAGTAAGAAACAAGAAATCTGGAATATTAACTACAAACAATTTAATATCTATAGTCCACGAAATTTATGCGAAGATATGACATATAATTATATATTTTAATGTATATTTAATAAAAAATTATTGTAGTTTATAGGTGATAGCCGTGGACGTATGCCAGTTTGCCTTACCTAATTATGTTGTGCAAGTTTATGATATCACCTACTAAGTACTAGAGTAGGTGGCATACGACCACGGCTATCACCTATAAACCACAATATTTTTTTATTAAATATACATTAAAATATATAATTATATGTCATATCTTCGTATAAATTTCGTGGACTATAGATATTAAATTGTTTGTAGTTAATATTCCAGATTTCTTGTTTCTTACTTTTTAGAGCGCAATATCTCAGTAGTCGGGTGTTAGTTTTTGAACTGGTTTTTATTTTAATTATTTTGGGGTTGAAGGTAAGTTTAACACTTTGGTATGTATTTTTTTTCTGGATAGAAATGCAGCTCAATTTACAATTAAAACATCACTCGTTAATTAAACAAAATACACTCATCATAATCTTATCTTTGTATGTATGTATGTTTGACCATGCATAACAGGGTAGGAGCCAACATGCAGCCTTGGCGAACACCTCTTCGAACGGCTCGGATGTATTGCCGTTAAATACAACAGATCCTTTCATGTCCATATGGAAGGATTTAACGAGGCTCAGAAGTTTTGGCGGGCACCCGATGTTTACACTGCTGTAAAGGCCCTCTCTGCTAACGGTGTCGAAAGTTTTGTTAAGGTCTAAGAACGCCACAAACAGAGGTGTTCTCTGCTCTCTACACTTTTCCTGAAGTTGGCGAAGTGTAAAGATCATATCTGTTGTGGAACGCTGGGCGTGGAATCCACATTGCGATTCGAGATATACACGATCAGCTAGTTTCTGGAGTCTTAATAAGACTAACCGAGCAAATAATTTACCTACTTTACTTCAAAGGGATATACCACGATAACAGTTACAGTCACCGCGGTCACTTTTGCCTTTGTATAGGGTAACGAACGATGTTAGCATCGCGCATATCTTGAGGTATATATCCCGCTTCCCAACATTTACACAACAGATTGTGCAGGATGGGTAATATGCACTGGAGCCTGATGATTTCGGCATGGGTACCATCATTCCAGGAGACTTTCCGGTCTTAAGCTGTTTAACAGCCTTGTGGTATTCCCTTATGGTAGGAAGGTCATCTAACTCGGCCCAGGTAGCTAGTTTTGGCATGCAGTCTGCAGCTTCCGGCATTATATTAACTGGTTCCGAATAGAGACCGATATAATGTTCTATCCATCGTTTGAGTTGGCGTTGGGCATCTGTAATAACAGCGCCATCCACTTCTTTAAGGGGGCTGTTTTTTTTGGCAAAGGACCAAGGGCCTTTTTAATGCCAGCATACACACCACCAAAATTTCCGACATCAGCGCACGATTGGATACTTTGGCAAAGCTCGGTCCAGTATGCATTAGCAAAGTACCGTGATGTGCGTTGTAATACAGCTTTTGCATTCGCTAAATCGACACGCGACTTTTCGGAAGGGTTAAGGCGATGAGTAAGCGCAGCTTGCCGTTTGGACTCGAGCAGGGGTATAATGTGTTCGAGTTTCTCAGCGAACCAGTCCTGGTTTTTGACTTTCTGGTGGCCGAAAGCCGTACCAGCCACATCTGTTAGAAACTTTTTTACTTTGCCCCAGTCTTCCTCTATAGGAGCGTCTACGTCCCAGGTGGCAGTTTCATCGCGTACCAACTCCTTAAACTTTCGGAAAAACTCATCATCCCTGGTTTTGGGAAGATCGATCTTCTTCCTACCGGGCAGTTTGGACGAGTGGATCTTTTTGTGAGTTATAGCAACGTGCGAAGCCACCAAGGAGTGATCTGTGTCACAATCAGCGCTATGAAATGTACGCGTGTGTAGGGTCTCGCGGAGGTTTTTCATTTTGGTTAGGATAAGGTCCAGTTGATGCCAGTGACCAGAACGAGGGTGTTTCCAGGATACTTTGCGAGATGATTTGCCTTTGAAGTAGGTATTGGTAACACACAGTAGGTGTTTAGAGCATAGCTCTAATAAACGTTGGCCGTTTTCGTTTAACTTCCCTATACCGTGGTTACCTATACAATCCGGCCAAGCTACGTTGTCCTGTCCAACCCTTGCGTAAATATCGCCCAGAATGTATAAGCGGTCAGATGGTCTTAACCCGCGTAGAGACTGGTCAAGCTGGTCATAAAACTGTGTTTTGGCTTCATCCGTTGAGGATAATGTTGGTGCGTAAGCAGAAATAAGTGTTACGTATCCATGATTCGTATTTAACCGCACCAACATAGTGCGTTCCGATATGCCGCAAGGAGCCTCTTTTGATGTTAAGAGGTCGTTGCGGATAGCCAAGCCTACACCATGCTCACACACAGCGCTGCTTTCCTTTCCAAAAGAATGTGTAATGTGTCTCACGCAAGGAACCCTCGTCAGGGAGTCTGGTCTCTTGTAAGGCACAAACAACAATGTTAAGTCTGTTGAGTTCGGCGTCGATAATGGCAGTTTAACGCAGATCTTGTGCGTCTGTAGAAGGGTAGAAGAGCCTACACAGGTGTCAGGGAGGCCTGTCCTCATAGGACGGACATTCCATGTTACAAATCGCATGGATAAGCGGTGTTGGGAATTGTTTCTATTATGCCTTTTAGTCGCAGGTGTAAAATGTAACGGCGCCGATTGTCCAGTTGAGGCTGGTGCTCTCTACACCCTAAAAAAGCAAACCAGCACCGGGGCGGAACAGTACCTCATTGGTCGGGGGCTGCCCAACTTGTAGCAGGCGGTAACTGATCAGTGGGCCTATGATGGACCCTCCCACCGTCCGTCGGAAGCGACCCCTGGCGCCCGCGCTTACGCCCATATGTGCGGACTTATAACTGATCACTGCCACTTCCCGTGTTGGTATCCGCGTGACGCGGGTGAAGTGTCCTCTCCACAGACACTGCGTTGCCTGGGACGCAATTATGGAAAACGCAGGGCTGCCCAGGACCTGCGCCAACCTCTCGGCCTTCCTGGCTGGATACGGGAAGAGATGGGGTGGTGCTATTCTACTCTGCCGGCACCACACGGCTGACCGACCGATTTGAATAGTTTTTATAATACCGCCTGTTCTATTTGGATCGTTTGGTATGTGCTCTTGCTTAGGTATTTGTCCATATGTTTTAGACTGTGTTGAAGTGTCTATTGCATTGATCGTATAGATTTTTGTTTGTAATGCCAAGCGCTCTGACATTTTTTTGTTAAATTGGTCTGCATGTTTTAAAGTTGGAAATGATGTACAATTTCATCGTATTCAATTGTGTCGTTTACAATTCTTCTTGTGTCTTATATTGCTAAGTGCTCCATTGTCAACTTCCCTACTCTGATGCTGTTCAACAGATCAACGAAACTGTTGTCATTTACTTGTCACATATTTTGACCCCATTCACAGAAACTGAACATTCTCCATAAATGTGGTTCAGCTGCATAAATGTCAGGTTGTTTGTAACAATATGCGCCTACACGAGTTGCAGATACGGGTGGTAATTGCATTAAGTCATCAAAGACTAATAGGTTAACCCTTAAAATCGTGTTTCACTTAAGTGACAGGTTGTCAGCTGTCGCCTAATTGTAATACCTTCACATGAACTCCTCGTGTCCCTTAGTCGCCTTATACGACACCCGTCGCGTCCCGTTATCCCGTAGTCGCCTCATACGACACCCACGGAAAAGAAATGGGGTGGTGCTAGTCTTAGCTGGCATCACACGGCAACTATTTTTTGAACTATGCTTATTAAGCCCTTTCATTTGATACCCAACACGACATTACTAGTAGTATAAACTTTTTCAATTCTTAGCTCTAGAGGGCGCCCTATGTAATGTATAGTGACATAACGTAGCCTATAACCAGCGGACTGTTTAGACGCTTCAAATGATACCTAATTTATCAAATTCTGATAAGTTGTTTAGAAGTTAGGACGGAACAAACGTTTTCGTTTCCACATACATACATACATACATACAGGTCAAAATCATAACCCTCCTTTTTGCTTTGCCGTAGTCGGGTAAAAAGGAGGATTATAATTTTGTTATTAATTCGGTAAGAAAATAATTGGCTCTTAAATCGTCTTGTATTAAGACCTGTTCTTGTAGTGTGCGACAGTAAATAAATAAAACCACTCACTTACTTCAAAATATATAATCTACATACTTAATTGATAAAAATAATGATATAAATGTAAATAAGGTAAAACCTCATTTGTCTTTAGTTTTATTTTTATTTATAGTTAAACTGTCATAAAATGTTAGTACGGTTTTGTAAAATATAATAAGGTGATGAAAATAGCATTAAATCTAGTTTATCTTTTTTAGAGCTACTTGTGAGTTTGATTACATACATAATACAATAAAATTACTTCAGATATAAATATTTAAGCATTATTATACTACAGAAGATTTAATTAGCTAAGGTGTGTGTTTTGTAAATACTTAAACCGGTCGTCTACCCGTGGAAGTGTGTACCAGTGATTTTGAATCTTTCTAACCTCTCTTAAAAGTTCATAACCTATCAAAAACATTAAAATAGGTGGTACTTGTGGTTATCAGACTTATCACCTATGTTGATCATTTAAAAAAATTATACAGGTGTAAAAATATTAGCAGCAAATATTTTAAGAAGTAAACAGCACATGGAGCTATACAACTTTCTTTAAGGCGGCGTCCTCACCTGTTTTTTAATAATTTCTTTAAATCTAGAACAAACATTAAAAATCTAAGAGGGCCAAATTGTTGTCCTACACGAAAAAAATATTTTAAGGTAAAACACCAAGCTTTACATTGATAATGCGTCTTTAAAATCACTAAAACGGAAAACGGTGGCCACCATTTTCCGATTTACTGATTTAAAATTTAAAACACAAGAAAATGCTCATTGTTTTATTTTGGAATAAACTTATCATGTCGGGCAACAATTTATCCGTTTTATATTTTTGATATTTGTTTCAGATTAAGAGAAATTAGTTAAAACATGGGAGGGCGCCACTGGACGGTCGGATTTCGCTCGGCGCAGGCTTAAGGGTCATAGGTCGTAATATGAAAAAAATAAAATAGTAATTAAAATATTTTAACCTCCTATATTCAATCTCGAGCCTCTATCTATAGTCTCGTCGTCGGTTGGCATTTTCTGAAGTGCTCAATCAAACCATAATAAAATTTAAACTGTGCATTGCATATGTTACAAACATATGGTGGCTTGTGTGTTTTGATATGATTATTTAAATCACATTTGTATGGAAACTTACAATCGCAGTTTCCACAAACAAAACGTTTTTCCTTCTCGTGTATTTTTTTTCTATGAACATTCAAATGTTCCCTTCTTCTGAACTTGCGGTCACATTGTTCGCAAGTATAAGGTTTTTCTGTAGTGTGTATTCTGAGATGACGTTTCAGTTTATATTTGCTTGATAACGTTGCATCGCATATGTCACAAGAAAACCCTTTACTTGTATGTTGCTCAATAATATGTTTATGTAAGTACTTTTTTAGTATAAACTTTTTCTCACATATATTGCATGAATAAGCCTTTTGCATATTTGTGTGGGCTGTAAGAATATGACAAGTTAAAACATTACGTCGTCCAAACTTTTTACCGCATGTGTTACAGGCATGAGGCTTTTCACCTGTGTGTATTTTCATATGAGAGCTTAAACTAGAACCTTGTGCGAAAGTTTTGTCGCATATCTGACAAGCATAGGGCCTTTCATTCGTGTGAATTCTTATATGACTAGTCAATGATTGTCTACATAGAAATTTTTTATCGCAAATCTCACAAATTAACTTTTTACCCGAGTGTATTTTAAGATGATTTTTTATGCAATCTCTATAGGTGGCAATATAATGACACGTGTTGCATATGAACTTTTTTGCAGCTGAGTGCGCTTTTAAATGGTATTCAAAATATAAACTGTTTTTTGTTATATACTTGCATTTCGGACATGAGTATTTACTAGCAGATAATACTATTGACTTATTATTGAAATCAGTGTTAAAAATATATTGATTATCTTTTAAAATATATGCCTGTGGTTCAACTTTATCATCCAATAGTAATTTGGTGATTTCTTTATCATCTGTTTCTTTACTAATGTTTGTATTGTTTCTGTTGTGTTTCTTATTCATATTCTTTTCTTTTCTACTTATGAAATTATTTTCATTAATCAAGTTTATGTTGGATGTAATGTTTTTATCTGTTGCATGTGTTACTGCAGTCTTCCTCGATACACGGTTGTTAGTTGGCAGTGAACCTGGAAAAAAACATTTTAATGTTATAGTCAAAAACTATAATAATACTTAATTATTATTATATTGTTATTTTTTTAGAGTGTACATAAAATAGTGTGTAAATTAGGCATCAGAATGCTTGTACCGAACTATTATCACACTCGGCTACGCCTCATCTGATAAACAGACACTCCCATTCTAGTCCCCCATTCAAATATGACAGTTGCATTTACTACTATTTCAACAAGTGTTATTTAAGGTTAAGCCTGCACCAAGCGAAATCCGATCGTCCAGTGGCGCCCTCCCATGTTTTCTCTTAATCTGAAAAAATATCAAAAATCTTAAACGGAAAAATTGTTGCCCTATATGATAAGTTTATTCCAAAATACAACAATGAGCTTTTTCTTGTGTTTTAAATTTTAAATCACTAAAACGAAAAATGGTGGCCACCGTTTTCCGTTTTAGTGATTTTAAAGATGCATGACAATGTAAAGCTTATTGTTGTACATACCTTAAAATAAACTTATCGTATAGGACAACAATTTTGTCCGTCTTAGATTTTTAATGTTTGTTCTAGATTTAAAAATATTATTAAATAACAGGTGAGGGCGCCACTGGACGGTCGGCGCCGCCTTAACGCTGCAACCCATTACCTGGATACCCCACTCAAGGCACCTTAACACCTAAATTAAAATATGGGATGATGCTATTCTAACCTTAATTATTACATACAGATGTTTCACTTACCAGCATCTGTAGAATTGTTTCTAATCATATATCGTTGTAATAATTCATTTGGGAGACGAGTGACCTCTACTCGTGGTGTACTTCTGTAACTCATAGCCGATAAAGTTGATGTTTCAGGCTCAAAGTGTTTCCGGGATGCAGGGTCTGTCTCCGTATCAGCTTCTTCCTGTAACAAAAATAACTAATTTATGAGGTACTGTTGCAGAAATTGACCTCAGTATGTTGTAAATGTTTAAGCCAAGTCTCTTGTACATGTTTTTCTCCAACAATTCCCAAACAAAACACATAAACTTTGTTTTCCATCGCTTACAGATTACAGAAAGCCTACACACGGATTTTACTGTTTATATAAGTATCATCTTCGGTGGCGAGTGTACTTTGCTTGTACTATGACAAGTTTGGCCATAAGGATATAGAGTTCTTCGTAGCGAAATCAGTTAGGCGAAACAGTTTGGCCATGAGGAAGAAGGGTTTCGTGATATGGTTGTCTGTTCCTTGCGAATAAAAAAAGGAATTGTCTATTGCTGTGCTGCAATGTATATTGATGTTTTGGTTTTGTTTGGAAGAAATCAGCTGCAAGAGATTCGGGTTAATAAATGTGTTTATCGTTTTTATTCAATAATCAAGGTTGCAACAGGCTCAACAATAAAAATTAAGGCACTATTAAATACACAGTGGTCCCGATTCTACGTTTTGAAAACTTTATGTTTCTAAAGCTAAAATCACTAAATAAAAATCTCTTAACTTAGAGGTTTTAAGTGTGGCTACAAAAGCCTTATTTTTTGGGAAGTTTAATGTTTTTTTTGTGCATTTTAATGCGAAAACGCCAAAAATACATGAAATTGATAAATTAACATTCATTCTCATTTAACATCAACACTCTAGAACCTTCCGACTTGGTGCCACTTTAAAACCTTTCAACCGGGTGCCAGCCTAGAACATTTTGATTCTCCAGCACCTTCTGATACAGTGCCACTCTAGATCTTTCCTACCCGGTGACACTCTAGGACCTCACAACTCAATTGATCCTACTTTAGAACTCTCCTATCTGACCGAAAATCACACAGATCACTCTAACATTGCAACTATTTCGATTTGTTTTGACCGTACTATTTTATAAAAGCGGGACCCTTTTAGTGGCTGTTGAAATTAGTCAATTTAATAGTTTTAAATATTTAAATTGCTTAATTTTGCACCTCTTCATTAGAATTTGACATGACGTGCAGAATAGTAAACGGCTTTACAAACAACAATTTAAATTTAGTAAATAAAAAAAAACTGCTAGAAAAATGTTTTTATGACATCAGCAAATTTCTTGCCGATATTATTAGAAATATAAATGTATGTTAACAGTGAAGAGTGTATGGGTACCTACCAGATATAAATTTCATTTGTTAATTTAATTTATAAGAATAAAGTTTTAAAAGATAGTAAAAATAAAAATATGAGATAGTACCTACCACGGCCTACAAATAAAATGTGCTATAACTATGTCATTAAGTTTGTATTGCTGTATCCCCAGGGTGTCACACAAGGTAACTTAGTAATGGATAGATACATTATAAAGTTATAGATAAGGGCATTTAAGTTTTAGATTAGGATAAACTATAATAAAGTCATGAAGGAATAAATATAGCAAAAGGAAAAAAATAGAATATATAATGTAATATTCCCTACCTATAAGAGAATTGTAGCACCCTACCAGGTTTCACGCATGGAACTATGTATATAACTAAGACCTTTGTAAAACCCCATGGAAGCAATAAATGAATACTGAATAACTCTTAAGATGTATCTGTGATATTGCAATAAAGTATTGAATTGGCACTGCCAAGGGGCCAATTAGGTTAACTTCATGGCATGTAATATTACCTACATCCAATTTGTTACACAGGTGTGAGAAGGTGAAAAAGATATGCTTACAATTTTGACTTGCACGGAAAACTGCATTGGAGACACCTCGTTCAAAAGATGGAAGTCCATTTTTAAAAGATCTTTGCCACAGATCTTCGCTATATTTTACGTAAAAGAGACGTAAAATAATCATAAACACGACGTAGGAGTACTTGTAAAATCCTTGTCATAATAAACACAACGTAAGTGGCACAAATTAACTATATGTAGACTAACGTCTAGCTAGTAAGTGTTATAAGCTCTTTGATAAACAGTAAACACCGTTAGAGGGGTATATAAACAAGGGTATAAAATGTTCCTTGGTAAACACACGGTAGTGTTATAATTTAATTTTATTCTATGGAACATTACAAGATTGTTCATCGAATACCTATGTTACGATTTAGGACAATAATTATTTTATGAGATCTGTGTGCACGATTTTGATTTTGACGTCGAGTGCTGCCAGATTGCTCCATCGACCGAAGTCCTCAAAAGAAACAGTTCTGTTGTTTGTTGTCGAAAAATCGCCTCAGTCAGTTAGCATCTCTTATAATACAATCCATCAACAATCAAACACGCTGGTGTTGTGAGTGGAGCGTGCAGCGTAAATGAAATCACTGGTAAAATATCATTTTTTAAACCAAAATAATAGCAGGTGGTGTGTAGACTAGTTTAGTGCCGAGAGCGCTATCCGATCTGTCCAAGCATGGACGACGAATACGACGTTGGATTTAAACAGTAAAAAAAAATTAGGCGTTACATCTCCCAAAGGATCAGAAACTGCATATTTAGGAACGGTCTGGCAGCATTGATCTGTCAAATGTAACTGTGCTAAAAAGACTTGTATCCAGGCCAGACAACCTCCAAACAAAAAAAAAATTGTGTCAAAAACAGCTGATCGGTTGGGGTCATCTGTGGTCATCTCAATTTTCTACCTCATTTGTTAATAATTAATTAATAAACAATTACAATGATAAAAACCGTGATAACTTAAGTGAATTTACCTACTTAGGTTTCTTTTGACCTGATAACCTTCTTAGCCGTGAGTGAGTAACATAACAATATATAACCTCAAAACCGAATCAAAACAAACGCAGTTTTACTCGAAATGGCTGCAAAGTTCGATGCAGCAATATATAACTTCCGTAAGAAATGCCCTTTTGTCAACAAGGAGTTACTACGATGGTTCCCTGGTCACATGAATAAGGGTCTCAAGCAGATGCAGAGAAAGCTGAATTCTGTTGACTGTGTAATAGAAGTTCACGACGCGAGAATACCATTTTCAGGCAGAAATAACGTGTTCAACAACACGCTTATAGGCGCCAAACCCCACATATTAGTCCTAAACAAAAAGGACTTAACAATCAACTCGCTAATACCAAAGATAAAGGACCAGTTAAAAGCGGAGCATAATATACAGAACATAGTTTTTACAAATAGCAAAGACCAACACTGCCGTGGCCTTAAAACTTTAAGGCCGTTGATGGTAGACTTAATAAAGTCCTCGAATAGATACAATCGTAGTGAAGAGCTGGATTATAATGTGATGATCATTGGAGTGCCAAACGTAGGCAAGTCTTCATTGATAAACATGCTGCGCTCGAGGTTCATGCACACCAAACATGTGTTGCCTGTTGGAGCTGTAGCTGGAGTCACGAGAAGTTTGCAGACCAAGATCAGGATCAACAATGATCCTAAGATATTCATGTTGGATACACCTGGTGGGATATTATTATATAGTATAAAATTAAGTCACTTCACATGCCCCTATGTATGCTTAGATCTTTAAAAGTACGCAACTGATTGTCATGCAGTTTTCTATATTAGATAGAGTGATTCAAAAGGACGGTTTTTATGTGTAATTCATGCTGGGAAAAGATCTTTCCCGCAGGAAAACGGTCCGCAGAGAGTCAAACTGCAAGGCGGGCTGCTAGTTTGATAAAGAAACCTTTTTTTAAAAGTAACTTGTATCTTTCACAGTTTGTTGGGTTGTTCATCATCTCTGTTGCACAAAATAAAAAAATTAATGACTTATTTTAAACCTTTCTATCATTATAATTTCTGCAATTCAATCAATATTAAAATTACTACTTATTTCAACACAAAAAAGTATTTGATCCGACCAAGACCGTGTTGAACAAAAAATAATTGTTTTCAGGTATTCTAGAGCCATCAGTGACAAACATAGAGATGGGTTTGAAGCTGGCTCTGTGTGCATCGCTGCAAGACCACCTGGTTGGCGAGGAGATGATCGCAGACTACCTGCTGTACTGGCTGAACAGCCACGGCAACTTCAACTATGTTGAGTACATGGGACTGGAGGAGCCCTGCGATGATATTAACAAGGTAAACACTATTTGAAATAGAAATATCACTACTCTCACTATCACTTTTAAAAAGAAGTTAAAAATCATGTTACTTGCTAATCAGCGCAATTGTATGCAAGGTAGCTCCTGTTTCCTGTAAAATCATTTCTTTCCAGTTTGCATTTACACACACAGACACACACACACACTTACACACTCATACATATCTTGTTTCTTGTGTAGTTAAAATTTTTGATAAAACTTATTTTTTGTTTGTAAATTACTTTTATATGACCTTAAAATAATGTTTTTTTTTTATAAATTATATGTACCCTCTGCTAATTTGTGTCAATTAATATGAATAGGTAAGGGCTGAAAATCAGGGCTACCTATGTTGACTAGAGCAACATAGTAGCAAGCAACCTGAGTTCCTCACCGTTTGCTCTCAGAAATTATTATATTTTTTTGTTTTATAGGCAACATTTCTTTTTTTCTATATGCTGCTCAATGCTGTTGTGTATTTCTATGTTGTGTTGTTAAGTGTATTGTGAAGAATGGGAGTAATAAAGATATTTGTATTTGTATTTAAATAATTTTCCAAGGCCAAGGAACAAGTGGTTAAAAAAGTTTATTGCATACTAAACCAAATACAGTAATATTACGCTTAGAACAATCATAATATGATGAAAACGTAAATGTCGAAAATCCGCTTCTGTTAGTTTCAAAGTACAGATGCTTAAGCCTTTTTACAGAAAGTTAGTTACAGATAGCGAAGGTGCTAAGTGGCCACTTTTAGCACTTTCGCTATCTGTAACTACCTTGAAATATTTTTTATTAATATACTTTATTCAGTAATTATATACTTCAGTAGGTAACTTTACTTCTTCTGACGAAACGGATTTTCGAATCTCCTTAAATATTTATTTTTATTTCATACTATTATATGTAAAGCTTTTCAAAGGACACATGGAATAAAAGAACATTAAGGGGGCACCAATCCTAAAAAGCAAGTCCCTTTACGTTTTCGCTGCGTTAGAGAGAAACAGACGATGACAGCTCAGATCCGGAAAACCGAACGTTAATTTAATTACAAAATATAAACAAATATTTCAAAAAATAAGCACGTAGTTTCATTACTCATTTAATAAAGAAGAAGAGGACACAAAGAATAAATAAGAAATGATGGATAATAAAATAAAAAAACACACACAGGATCCTGCCCGCGCTTGTAAATTTTGCAATTTTTCTAAAACATAACACTGGCAATGTTTTAAAAATTTGGTATTCAATTTATCGCGGGTTTTCATCGCTTACACTACATTCAATCTGTAAAGAATGAATTAATCGCTCGGTATTAGTTGCAAAACTAACCCGGTAGATGGAGCCGTGCCCTGCGTCATTTGCATCAAAATACACTTACAAAATTCGCGAGCAAGGGACGAGCCACGGTGGTAGCCCAAATGGCGTCGCCACTCATGATGGATATTAATCAAATCGTTCAGGTTTTTAGTCAAAAACGGAACGAAAACGCAAAATAAGAGCTTACTTTGGTTTTTTTTTCTATCGAGGCAATTTCAATAAACCGTGTTTTGGGATCGTTTTAGGTTAAGGTACAGGGTTAAGCTACCGGTATAATAACGGTACCGGTATACTTTTTAAAGGTAGACGGATAAAGGTTATGATAAAGGTTATGGTACCGGTAAAAAATTACGGTACCTTTATTTTATACCTGTAGCGTTATAAATTTATTTAACCTTTATTAACCAGTATTAATTTTGATATCGAAAAATGAAGTGCGCGCGATGTATTAAGCGACGTTGTCAGACCTAAGTTCCACGCGGTTTTAACGCTTCCTTTGTTTCTATGTTGTCGTGTTCGCTTTCACCTTTGGCGTTGGCCCCACGTGCTTCGCTTGTCAAAGTGAACTGATGTTTCATGTACTGTTTGGCAGGTGTCACTGATACCTGTCAATTGTGTCGTGGGCCTCCCCTGACATATCTTACCCCCCTGCACCTAGGGTTGCCAACACTTTTTGCTCTAAATATAGTATTTATCGAGGACAGAGGTAAAAAAAAACAGTAGCTTTAAAAAATATATAGTAGGAATTTTATTGTAATGATTCCTTAATCTAATTAAGAATTTAGAATTTAATTGTAAATATTCCTTAGAATTGTTTTAAAAGAAATAAAAACTTATTAAAAAAGTGGCAGGTACATGATCACACTGATCCACGCAAATTGATTTTGCCACTCATTTTTATATTTTTGAAGCCATTTCCTTCTTTTCGGCTGGTGCAATGTTTCACTTCCACTTTCATCACTCGATGCGCTATTGTTGGCCATATTTTGATAACTTTAGGCACCAAAACAGAAGGAACACACGCGTCGCAAGCCACGGAGTACTGAGTACATAAATCAAGCAGAAGAAAAACGACTTAACTACACTTTCAAAGTATTTTGTGAGAAAAACTTTCAGCAAAACAACGAAGAAAAAATTCGATTTGAGTCGCCTTGACGTAACGTAACTGTCAAGTTGACAGCGCGGGAAGTGCGTTCCGAATCACCCATCACGGTTTGATTTTACGCGCCAGCCAGCCTGCTACAATGCTGCCGCTGCTGTATGTGCAGAATAAATATGTCCAAAGAGTGTCTATTTTTTTCTAGGGTCCACAGCTTATTTCAAGATTCTGCCTTCACAAACCTTTTGTACCGTTGATGAGATTGCTTATTTTGGTAATGAGAAGATTTGTACCGCTAGGATTTTAGAAATATCGCCATTTTACAGTGTCACAGGGTCCAAATGATTTTATAACCTCAAAATTGGAAAAGCTTCAATATCTCTGCAAAGGATTGATCTACAAACAAAATGATCGCATGGATGCCGTTACAAATCGCAAATCTTTATTTGTACCGCTTTTTTATACCTTTTAAATACCAGATAGAGCAATAAAAGGCGATTAACGCTCATATGGCATTTGCTTGTTGGGCTTTCGTATATCTCCGTAAATATAGCGGTACAAATGTTCTGAAAGAAATCCCAGTAACAATACAAGCGGTACATTACATAGCTACAACAAAAAAAGCCGTATCTGCTCTAATTTACGAGAAAACAACACTGTAAAATTTGCAAGAAAATGATATGTACATGACCAAAGCTCGGCCACGGCACAGTATAATTAATAGTACTAGCGTACAGTATGGTCACTCCCTGCCTCCCCCTAAAAGCGCCGCCCACCCGCGCTCGGAGGACGCTCACACACCGGCTAGCAAGGACGCGACGACGACTTGGTGTAGCAAGCGAAGGCAGCGTAAATTATACTAAACTAATTAATATTAGAAATAATTTTGTGATCAGTGTGTGTTGTGCTGAGTACGGTTGTTTGAGCAGTGCAAACGACAAAAGTAAAAGAAAATTCTACCGATTCTACCTGTCTTTACAAATCTAAGTATTTTTAAAGAGTTTTATGTTTTAGTAGCAAAGAATAGGCGCTTATGTTTTATATTTCTTTGACATTATCCGTTTAAGACCTTATCCTATCAGTTCACGCTGAAAACAAAACAAATTGTATAAGAACAAAAAATCATGTTTTCAACTTACGTAATATTTTGGTGACCGTCATTTATTTACAAAAAAATTGTTATTTCGTTTATACTATTTGAAATAGGAAACTATTGTAAAAATTTGAGCATAGACATCCACCTTACAGCATAAGTACATTATGATTCCTATTTATTCCTTATCAGCGCGCAATGAGTTTCGAGTAATTGGGGTCATCGAACTTGAACTGGCCGGGCAATGGCGGTGGCCGGCCAGCCATTTTTTTGCAAGTCTGCAAATCAAATTCGAACCCGCTATTACAAGGTAATTTCATATTGCCGCACATTGTATTCCCGATTCGCGAACGCACCACGAACAAATTAAGGTAAAATGGCGGCAACCCTGACATGTCTTATCACACACACACAAGCATGGTTAGCGTTCTCCTACGCGAGCTTAGACTGTGTGCGTAGCAACGCGTTTGTTTTATACATTTGAGCGCCAGTGGCCGAGGTGTGGCCACGGTGTTCAATTTTAGACTTTTAGCAGCGTGTGGATTTCGGATTCTGATTCCGATTTGCACTTTATATCGACCGAAATATATTTCATTTTCTTCAAACAAGTAACTAATACATAGATGGACCGTCAAAGAAATAAAGTTTGTGTGGTGAAGACAAAAATTGAAATTTAGTCGCGTCAGTTACAAACCTTAAGCGTTTTACACACATATTGCCTTCGGTAATCGTTACTGTAGTTTCGGAGATTAGCCCGGTGAAACAGACAAACAGACAGACAAAAATATTGAAAAATATAAATTATGAAATTTGTTCTAATCATATTTTAACATTATCTACGATTAGTTTTTCGTAAATTTGTTCAATACACGGGTTTTATTGTTTAATTATATGTATAGATTGGTCCTCTTGTTTTTTTTTTAATTATGGTCACCCTACGAATTGACCATAATGACAAGTTGCCGAAGGTAATATGAGTGTTAAACGCTTCTCGTTGGTAAACTGAAGCAGCATAATGTAAATAGACGAATAATACTATATTTGGCCTGCGCCATACAAACTTTATTCCTTTGACGGTCAACCTATTTATTAGGTACTTGCTTGAAGAAAATGAAATATATTTCGGTCAGTATGAAGTGCAAATCAAAGTCCAGAATCCGAAATCCGCATTAATCCGCTGCTAAAAGTCTAAAAGTAGAACACCGTGGCCGAGCTTTGGTCATGTACATATCATTTTCTTGCAAATTTTACAGTGTTGTTTTCTCGTAAATTAGAGCAGATACGGCTTTTTTGGTTGTAGCTATGTAATGTACCGCTTGTATTGTTACTGGCATTTCTTTCAGAACATTTGTACCGCTATATTTACGGAGATATACGAAAGCCCAACAAGCAAATGCCATATGAGCGTTAATCGCCTTTTATTGCTCTATCTGGTATTTCCAAGGTATAAAAAAGCGGTACAAATAAAGATTTGCGATTTGTAACGGCATCCATGCGATCATTTTGTTTGTAGATCAATCCTTTGCAGAGATATTGAAGCTTTTCCAATTTTGAGGTTATAAAATCATTTGGACCCTGTGACACTGTAAAATGGCGATATTTCTAAAATCTTTGCGGTACAAATGTTCTCACTACCAAAATAAGCAATTTCATCAACGGTACAAAAGGTATGTGAAGGCAGAATCTTGAAATAAACTGTGGACCCTAGATTAAAATAGACACTCCAAAGAGCAAACACTAATTTCATTTCGGAACCCGCGTGGATACGTTCAGAAATTAGAAGAAATGAGTCATTGATATGGACATTGGTCAAAATATAGTAGTTTTAGCTACTATATATTTTTCCAACAGTATATAGTAGTCACACCTAAGATATAGTAGGATACTATATTATATAGTAAGGTTGGTAACCCTACCTGCACCCCCTTCCAGTTCAAAATTTCACCCCTCTTAAACATCCCGGACTATTTTTTTTTGGCAGGGCAAGTTGCCCCCCACCTCGTCTCCCCTCTACCAAAATTTTTGATCGGCCATAACTTTTGAACCGCTTGTTACATTTTGACCGGGTTTTCACTGAAACTCTTTAAAAAAATGGTGTGCGTCGAACTTCTCCCCCTTGCCCCCCCGTTCCCCCTGCCGAATTTTTGACCCCTAAGTTCTTGGGAACGGCTGGTCCGATTCACACCGCGTTTTCTTCAACGGCTGCGCCAAAACAAGAAGAACTCATTTCATGCATCACAAACCACCCTGCCCCCCCCTTCTTGTTGCCGCGTCCCAAAAACCCCCTTTTTGGGGTCAAACTTTAGAAGCGTATTTCACGAGATCGTAGAGGCATACAGACCAACGGTTTACATCCCAGTTTTGAACAGGATACCCAGTAATATGTATATTGACGCCTCAAATCGCCCTCCTCCCCCATCAAGTTTTAAATTTTCAACTTTTCCGGATTTTATGAGCACGACAAGCGTGCGGGGTTGATAATCAGCACCTATTACGACTAAGCTATCTGTCTAGCGCCTCGGCACGGACCGCTTAGCCATGTCAGATGACGAGAATGTTGAAAGCAGGGCCATAACAGAGGTTTTGGCCCAGAAAGAGGCTGAGCTGCAGTTGCTGCAGGAGATGGCTGCCCGTCTTCTTACAAATGTCTCGGTATCCGAGAAAACGTCGGTGCTAACGGCTATGAGTGATGGAACCCTGCGATAGACCGCGTGCGTAGGGGATTCGCGGCAGCGCGCCATATCTGGCAGAGTGCAAAAAAGCGACGCAGCCCTAATCATGGAGCATTTACTCACCATTCTTCGGGCTAAAAGAGGTCAGTACAAAAATGCAATGAGGCTCGCTGAATTCAATCATTTTCGCTCTGTGGCAGATTCTGGGAATGAAGACACATGGGGGCTAGCGTATTGGGCGGACTCCTGAAGGTCGCGTCCACCCATGAATGTGCTCCATTGTGTAGACCTGCTTTAGGCCTACACCACTACTGCGGACGGAACAATGTCTGGATTGTTGACGGCACGCTGCCCGGATGACGACCTCTCTAGGGATACGGCCTACCATCGCGCGATCCGCGTCACTGCCGCGTGTGCATCATATGACGACTCCAGAACATCAAATCTTAAGACGCTCGAGAACATCATCAAGGAACTCCCGAACACTGCACCTGGTACGGACGTCCGACAGCCCATACAGCCCGAATCATCAAGCACGCCTGGAAGGATAGTAGCAGTGAGATGCTGCTCATGTACACTCGTTGCTTGCAGGTTGGTTCTTCCCAGACGCATGGAAGGTCAGCCAACTTGATGTTCTTCCCAAAGGAAACGGCAAGCCCCTATCTGATCCGAAAGCCTACGACCCAATAAAGTTTAAAATCAGTTGCAATTTGAGCTCCGATGCAGTCGGACGTATATTTATAAGCGTCGGCTGTTTCGATGCCGTAAATTGCAAATAAGCACAATTCTATTTGCAATCGTTAACATGGCGCCTCCTAAGCGCTCTGATACCATCGTGGTCAACGAGTTGTTGGCGTTCGTGCAGAACAAGCTGGACGTGATGGACGAGGTCAGCCTCGAGCAGATCTGCCTCACCAGCTACTCCGACGCCGACATCTACAGCGCCATGGTGTTCCTGAACGACTCCGCTGAGCCGAAACGTGTGCGCCTCAACACGCGCAACCGGGAAGGCTGCGGGAAGAAAAACATCCGGGACATCTTCCGACTGTTCAAAGGTGAAGATCCTGATGATGTCCCGACCTATGTCGCACGGAATCTCAGTAAGCTGCCGCCGGTGACGTTTGACCACGTTGACGTCACTACGTTGCTGAAGGATATCCTGCTTCTGAAGGCTGACGTCACAGACATCAAAAGAAAATTAGAGGTTTCTGAGCAACTAAACGCCGAGCTGCGACGCGATTTGACCTCATTGCGAGGGCGAAACGCCGCATCAGCGATTCCGCACGCCGCGTGCAACGTGACTGTACGTAGCGACGACACCGTGCAACACGAAACCTCACCCGTCATAATTTCTGCGAACCCAGCAACTACCGACGATATACTGTGGGTCAGCGACCCCGCAGCTGATAGGAAGAGCGACAACAACAAACCGCCGCCTCCGCCGTCCCGCCCCGAGCCTGCGCTGCATCCCGATGCTGCTCCCTTTGTACCTGGGAAGCAAAAGGACGTGCCGCTGCAGAAGACTCGCCGCCATCGCCGCAAGCGACAGCCTGCGCCTCCCGTGATACAAAAAGGGAAGCAGAAGGCAAGACCTGCGGCTGAAGAACACAATACCGCGTCTAAAGCGATTGTTGACGAGGAGGGCTTCACACTGGTAGAACCCAGGAAGCGCCAACTTCGTCGCAACCGCAATAACCGCGGCACCGTTACTGCAGCCTCAACAACTCTCAAGGCTGCCGAACCCATCGCACAGCTGTATGTGTCCCGGCTAGACTGTGATACGACACCGGAGGACATCATACAGCATTTGCAGAAGATGGTGAAGCTACGCCAGGATCCTTCGCGAATTCCTCCCGGCTTGACCCTGGAAATCCGACGGCTGATCCCTAAAATTACAACAAATTTTAGGTCTTTTGTTTTGTCGTTTCCACGGAAGTACGTGTGCGAATTCATGCGAACAGATTTCTGGCCACAGGGAGTCGTATTCAGGCGCTATCGACCCTCTGTGCAACGTGAGTCGCCGTCACCTAAAGTGCCCACATAGCTTATTTTTGTCATTTTATTATAGTGTATTTATAGTATTTGTGTTAGATGTTAAGTTATTATTGTATTGTTTTATTTTATTTTATATGGGCCTTGTTGCCTGAAATAAAGGATTTATTATTATTATTATTATTATTATTAAATCGTTTGTAATAGTTAGTTGCGAAAGGTCAAATCTATTAAGTATTATGTTGTCATTATTTGATGGGTTGAGGTAAGCCAGGGTCAAATGGTAACTCCAAAATATTGCATGTGTTGTATAGAGCAATGAATTTCCCTTCTAAAGATCCCTATTCGAAGACCAAAACTTACAAGAGTTTACCGATGGAAATGGATTTAAAAAGCTTAATCGAAGAAGCAAGCCTTAAATAGTGCTCTTCATTTTTATATTCTCTCAGTCAAGTAAAAAGGTGTCACCGAAATATACCATATTAGTTTGATAATGCAGTTATTTACCTGATGCAAGTGATTTTAAACTTTGTAGGAGGGGGAGAGGTAGAGAAAGGGTATGGTAAGGCGGAGCGGTTTATTTGGGGAATATGGGGAATGAGCGAAGCGGGGAGAACGGTGAGCAACGTGGGAGCAATGAAAGTAAAAATTATGTATGAAATTTTCGATCATTTTAAGGTCAAGGTCAACCTAAGGTCAAAAAAATTACGGTGTTAGTAATTTAGGAGGTTTGAAAGGGGTTTTGAAAATCTTGTTATTTTTTCGCTGCGACGTACCGTTTTAGAGATAATTGCACTTACTTTTATTTTGTTGTTTATTTCTACCACCTAGTATTGAAAATCGGCTGTATGATGCAGGTGCAAGGAATGAGGTAATTCTATTTAGAATAGAATTACCTCATTCCTTCCTTTCTCACGGGTGTTATAAGAGATTACTAAGGGACTGCATTATAATTTAAGGCGACAGGCTGACAACCTGTCACTATACACGTGTCTAAACATTGTGATTGATGGGCTAAACGTGTATCACAATAGTGTATCACTATTGTGATACAGGTTTTTTTCTGCAACGGCACACAAATATTTGTCAGACGTGGCGATAGCGACCGTATTTTACAGCCGCTAACACTCTACCTATCCCGCAAAGGATAAAGGCGTGATATGTGTATGTATGTAGTATTGAAAATAGCAATTTTTCTGTGACATTATTAATATCCTCAGTCCAGTCCATTCATTATAATTATAGCCTACGCTCTATACCATATCAAACATACTGAAAGATTTGTCACCATACACTACACCGCAGAGCCACCGGAGTTCGACCCAACCGCTCTAAATAATTCGTTGCATACATTTTCTTGTAAGTAAAGTCGCACAGTGTCGGCACGCGCTGCGCGGTCGCGACTGCCGCCGCCTCAGCCGCTTGGAAATTTCGACCGCGCCGCGCGCAACACAATTCGTTGCATACATTTCCTTGTAAACCTTTTAACCTTGCACCGATTATCGGTGAGACAGTAAGAAAGGACAAAGACATTTTTTTTACGCAGGAATATTAACAAAATACACATTTCATTTAAAGTATGGCATTTTCGGTGATACCTGAATGAGAAAATTTCAAAATCAAGAGGACTTCAAAGGCTTGCCTGTACGACTAAGGTTTTAAATCCATTTCCATCTGCAAAATCTTGGAATTTTTGGTCCTCAAATAGGGATCCTTAGAAGGGAAATTCATTGCTCTATACAACGCATGCTATATTTCGAAGTCACCATTTGACCCTCATTTACCTTAACCTCGTCAAATTATGGTGACATAATATTAAACAGATTCAACCTTTCCCAATTAACTATTACAAATGATTTTTAACTTTATTGACATTCATTTGGTGGCACTTCAGTCAAAATAGAACCTTTCAATTTACAGCCAATCTAAATCTTCCGACCTAGTGCCACTTTAGAACCTTAGAAACCTGAGCCTAAAATGATCCCACTTATTTATTTACTATTTGATCTGACCGAAAATCATGTACGTTGATCGATGACAAGTTTCGATGCACACGACCGTACGCACGCTTAATTAAAGTAGTACTACCCGTACGAAACGAACACGACGACTTATTACCCTACCAAGCTACCCAGGCACGACGCGCCTTTTGAATTCAAAAGGGTTAGAAGAATGGCGGCTCTGTCAATTCAACACGCGCGGGCAAGCGATCTGCTTGATGCGGCATTCACCCTTCCACCGCATGCACGGAACGGCAACGCAGCGTAGGCTACGGTGGCCGAATTGTCGGAGATGACCTTGCAAAACCCTTTCGATAGCGGTTTTGGTACCATAAAAATACCGGTACCGGTAAATTTGCGGTAGCAACAAATTTCCGGTTCCGACACTTTATGGTATCGTAATATTTCGGTATGACGTCATACCGTTTACCGTTTCAACCGAAAAAATTTCGGTTATACAATCCCTTTTTGAGACCCATGGTTTAGTAGCATACCTATATCTTGAAGTATTACTAAAAAAAACTATTGTATCATTGGAGATTTCAAGAAATGGTATACAAAATTCCGAACACTATCAAACCTTGCGCGGTTAATTTCTAAGACCATAAAATGGTAAAAATTTTACCTTCATAAATTACCACTTGTTACTGAAAACGTGACACAAATCCTATGAATTTCAAAGTCATGGCCCGGGGTAACATAGTCAACTCAAAAAATGTCGCCCGCCTAGATAAACTGTTGGCCATCCTTGCTCTAAACATTGAACTCTATGTAGATTAGCAACATGTAAATTTATCAATGCCAGTCACATTAGTTCAATAGGTGAAATTCATCATGTTTATTTAATAATCAGTCTATTGTAATTTGTAAATTGTTCTTTATCATTCACCTTAATATAATGTGACCGAAGTTGGATTGGGGACGGGCAAAATTAAAAAACTAACTTAGCCACAATAGAACTGCACAGGTTGCAGTAACGGTTGGTCTTTTAGGAACAACTTCTACTGCTATATATAATATTATTAGAATGTTCCATTAGACAAAATTTTCTCCCATTTATCTACACCTACCTACATATTATAGTTAATTTGTGATCTACACTAATGCAAAAAAAAAACATTTTTGCGTCTATATTAACCACAGATTACCCACCTATGTAATCGATATACTTGGAACCTATTGAAACTAAAGAAAGTTAGTTAATGTTCCTGAGTAACATTACATTTTACCACGGTAAAACGATTAGTAGCGGCCAAGCGGGAGACACCATGTGAAACCGCTAATGAATGAATGGCTTCGATTCTGACAGGACCTTAGATAATTCTCTAGCTATTCCTGCTTGGATATTCCTGTCAGTTTCTTAAGAAAGGGAAAAAACATTACTAACACACACACACATAGCACGCCCATAATCCCTTGCGGGGTAGGTAGAGCGTAAACGGCCACAAGAAACGGACATTTATGACACGTCTGACTAATGATTTAGGGTTAATCGGAAAATTGTATATCGCTAGTGACAGGTTGTCACTATGGCGATACACAATTAAAATCGCCTAAAATTGCTATACACACCCTCGAGTCCCTCAGTCGCCTCTTACGACTCCCACGGGAAAGAAATGGGGTGATGCTATTCTATCACACGGCATACCTTACTAAAATCTTAGGAAAATCTGCAGCCCTCACTTTCATCCTCAAAGCGACGTTGGAATCCTTATTTTTACGCTTATTATTTTTAACTGATTTTTTATGGAATCAAACATCACTTTAGCACACAACTGTGACCAAATGAACGGGCTCAGACTCAGATCAGATCCATCAAGTCATGGGCTGATTTAGACTATTTATTAAGGCGAGTGTAGCCGTCAACGACCTCGACAGTGGTGCCCCTACACAAAAAAGTTTTCTCTTTAACTTTTTAACTTTAAGTTTTTTGTTGGAACACCGAACAACCTTTTGGTCCACCCTATACAAATTGATAAAAAACAGGATTTGGAAGATGAGTTGAAGCCATGTCAAATGTAAAAAAAAACAACCACAAATAATTTAAGAGTTGAACCAGGAACCATTTAACTGATTTATTTTCCCTAAAGAACAATCGAAAATAGGTCAATAGGTTAGAGTGAAATATGCTTCTATAAAAAATGTATAAGCTGATCGAAACATTTGTATGGGATCTATTACTGTTGTGTTGTTCAGTTTCATAAGCTGGTTAAGCCCTTAAATAAAGCTGTTAGTTTTTACCACCTAACATATTATACAAACAATCTATCAGAATGGCCGATGCCCAAGTTTTTAGTATTATCCATAAGTAAATTTAGAAAACCTGCAAACTCAATGAAATATTCGCTGCAATTAAAGTTATAGAAAAAAGTACCTAAAAACGGTCATTTTTGGTATTAATTGCCTTTAATTACAGCGAATATTTAATGGAGTGTGCAGGTTCTAATTTTACTTAAGGATAATACAAAAAACATGGGCAACATATATCCTCAATAGATTGTTTGTATAAAGAGCAAATATTTTTCTTGTGAATTGGCGCCACTATCGAGGTCGTTCACGAGTACACTCGCCTTAATGATTTATTTTCCTCTTTCCAGGTACTTATATCAGGTGCAATAAAGCTGAACCTGATCCGTCGAACCCGCGACTACGACAACACGATGCGGGACGTTCCGGACTTGGTCGAAGCGGCTAGGAGCATGATCAAGGCGTTTCGAGTCGGCACCCTCGGTCGGACGTTGTTGGATATTGATGGGTTGAATATGGACGCTAGGACCGATCAGACTGATGAACGGGAAAGTAGGCGGCTAGCGTAGTTTTGTAATACGTTTTTGAAGCAACGGGTTTTTGCCGTGTGATGCCGGCTTAGAATAGCATCACCCCATTTCGGACCCGGGTGTCGTAAGAGGCGACTAAGGGACTCGAGGGTGTTTATTGCAATTTTAGGCGCCGGGCTGAACCTGATCCGTCCTGGTGTTAATATCCGATCTGCCTACCCCGTAAGGGATATAGGCGTGATTTATGTATGCATGGGTTTTCACATTTCATCTTCTTTTACTTTTCGTATCGGACACGACGAACGACCGCGAACCTTGGTGACAGAGTATTTCAACTACCTACTACTAGTAGTTGGCCTCTGACATGGTTGTGTAACGACCGATGTATAAACAAGTTTAGTCTTCCTATTCATAATGTAAAATGTTTGTAAATACTCATTTGTAGCAAATATTGAGTAGAGTCTTTCGGAAAGAGGATAGGCGTATGTTTATGAAAAATTATTATTTCAATTTTTGCCCACGCCTATTATCTTTCCGAACAGACTCTACTTATTATGTGTCTTCGAGCAACGACGGCCTTCCGTCCCGCAACGGAACGAGACGGAAGACCGTGTTGCTCGAAGATGTATGTTATCATAGAAAATAACTATATACAAAACATTAAATACTTTTTATCCAACTGTTGTTTTAATAGACTGAAAACTCCTTTCATACATTACAATTTTATTGTCATGTGTCAATGTAGTCATTGATTGCAACTTTGACAGATCCATCCTGGCATCAAACTTGCATCAAACCAAACAAAACTATCTTCTAGATTTTTAGCAAAATATAAATCGCTACGCTTGCATTTTAAACGATAATTTATCTGCGTTGCAACTAACTTCAAGTAACATGTATTAGTGAATTTGCAAGTTTTTCTTATAGAAAGGAGTCCCAAGAAACCGATACAAAAATGATTCCTTTTTTAGAAAAGATTGAAAACTTAGTGCAAGAATATCGGTGGCTCCTTGAAATAGCAACGAATTGCTACCCCATAGTAATGATGTCTAAAATACATACAGTATAACATGTATAATGCAAGAAACTTGGACAATAACAGTATTGTACGTATCGGAAGTTGATGAACCATTATCACTAAATACGGACGCACCAAGCTTGCTATCTTTAGATATAACTTTGTCGGACCATGAGTCGACGTATGCAGCGTCCATAGCTTCTGTTTCAGCTTATACAGATGATACTCTTCTAATGATATCGTCTCCATGGACCACGGAATCATATCACTCTGGCAACACTATTGCGAAATCCTCCTCGTTTAACATACAAACTTCTTCAGATAGCTCATCATTGCGACCCAAAAGTTCCACATCTGATGGAAATATAAGTGAAAGCTATAGAAGTGACATTACATGTGTAAACAGCTGTATAGTAAAACTTTACGCAAGTTTGGTCAGTTTACCAAACTTCTCTGTTACAGTAGAGAATGTAAGTACAGAGTCTACGAATACCGAATGGCGCGGGTTTTCAAACGATAGCGTAAATGTGTATTGGTGTCTTTCGCCTTCGAACAAATCGTCGGATTTGTATCCAAGTACGAGCGATAGTTGTACGACAGATGAGCAAAGTTGGACAAACCTCACCCCAACATCAAGTAATAAAATCTTATTAGACCCTTATAAATATTTGTTTCTAAGTCCTGAGCAAGAATGTATTTTCGATAGACCTCTTATTCAAATTCCTGACCTTATTAACATAGTGGCGTGAGTAAAAAAACGCAAAACGTAACGAAGAAACATTTTATTTTAAAATAAACTTGTTTTGTATAATACACCTCTTTAATTTGATAACTTAACAACTATTTAAATAGTTTTAATACATTTCAACGATTGGAATACAGTTTTAGTGCCTTGAAAATAGTAAACTAAATAGCAATACTTTCCGTTATTTTGCAGAACTTAATGAAAGACTTTAGTATCTAATACTTCACGTTGTGGTATCGACTATATAATGCTAAAATAAGTATCTAGGGCTGAACTGACGGACGCTGGCCCGTAACGCCCAGATACCTTTTAAAAGGTATGTAGCTCTGGTACAAGCCTAAGCATGTGGAAACATTACATCAGAAAGCAACCTTATAGCCATCAACTCGGGCATATGTTTACTCTATATTTTAGAGTAAATATATGTGTCTTTTTATATTTTACGGTTCAAACAAATTAACAAGATGTTTCCTCAGGCATATGATATGGTTTGTACGCAAGCTTCCAGGACAAAGTTGCTTTGAAGAAGCACGCCTTTTAAAAGGCATCTGGGCTGCTAACCGTGAAAAGCTTACAGAAGCTTGGGCGTTACGAGTTTAAAGTATTTATTTCCCAATGATATTATTGCATTTATGTTACGCTCAGAGAGACGTATAATGGCTGCCGCAGACTAGAATGAAAAACGCCGCCGCATCAGCCGCATGTCGTCGGGCGACAGTGAGCCGTTTGTCATTCTAGCTCATGTTACCATTATTTCAATAACGTTCGGTACAATTCGAATTTCTTTAATAAGTGCTCTTGGTGTGCCTCACAAAAAGGTACATCCCTAAGCTTACATATCAAGTGGAAAGTAACAAAAATAAGGCTATAAATACGAAACATAAAAGACAATACGGATCAATCTTATTACAAAGTTATGGGCTTATGGAAAGTTTAAATGCACAACCATTATATCTGAGAAACATAAAAATAAAATACTAAAATGATTTGCAACAAACATTTAGCATGACAGATCACTCGCGTTGACGAAGAAACTTTATTGTCGAAGCTATTATTGTATAAGTTTACAACACGAGTGATGCCACCTTAGAATAGCATCACCCCGTCTCATTCCCGTGGGTGTCGTTACAGGCGACTAAAGGACTTGGAGGTTTCATGTGTGTTACAATCTTAAGCAGCCTGTAACTATAGTGATACACGTTCTTAAAAAAACGACCCTCAAATATTTGGCATATTTGGCAAAGCGACCGTATATTTACGGCCGGCAACGCTCTGCCTACCCCGCAAGGGATAAAGGCGTGATATGCGTATGTATACAAGAACATTGATGCCTTACCGACACGCCACGACGTCTACAAAACAAATTGATCTGCCATACTGAATAAGTAATATAAGGTGTAAAAAAATTAACTAAGAATATTTTAAGGGGTGAACCAGTACGTGAAACTGAACAACTTTCCCCAAGGAACATAGGTCGAAATATGAAAAAATTATTTGACCCTCCCATACTTTGTGTATGCCGGAATAATTTGTATGGGAGGGCCAATTTTTTTTTTCATATTTCGACCTACGTTCCTTGGGGAAAGTTGTTCAGTTTCACGTACTGGTTCACCCCTTAAAATATTCTTAGTTAATTTTTTTACACCATGTATAAGAGAAGGGGTGCGCACAATATGCGACAAAAATTGTTCAAACGAAAATGTTCAACACAAAATGTGCAGCAAATATTTTGCGTTATGACAAGAGTTGTTCTAGAAAATCTATCTATCCTTGTCACACTAAGGCGAGTTTCATATTTGTATCCTGCTCTCAGTTGACACTCGTCAATTGACGCGTAATATTTGCTGCACATTTTGTGTTGAACATTTTCGTTTGAACAATTTTTGTCGCATATTGTGCGCACCTTAAGAGAAGTAGCCTACGCTTGAGGCTTGTTGGCGAGTCCGACGATGTTCTTGTAATACTTGGCATCGTCGAGGCTGTCCACCAGGAGCCTGCCGAGATCGTGCTTGCTGATGCTGCGGCCGGGAGACGAGCTCGGGTTTATCTCGACGATTACTTCGCGGCTCGGCTCATCTGCACCCAAACCGACTAATTAGTTATACAAATACTAAAATACTAAATACGTCGGAAGGGGAAGACCTCGACGAACGTACCTCGATCGAATCGGGGACGTGCTAAAGAAAGGTCAGGTCAAGAGTACCCTAAACCGACGAGCGTACATGAAGAGATTGATGAATGTGGAGGAGGCGAAAGAAGTATGCCAGGATCGTAGTAAGTGGAAGGAAGTAGTTTCTGCCTACCCCTCCGGGAAAGAGGCGTGATTTATGTATGTGTATGTTTGTATGTAAGACTAATACAAATACAGGGTTATTTTCTATTCAACCCGGAAATTTTACAGGGTGATTCTTCTCATGATTCTGAACAACTTTTATTATGAGGTCACCTGTGAAATCACGGAAAAAAATCGAGCTGCTCCATAGAAAAATTAATACCTACTCGACCAAAATGTATGGAACAGCTGGATGTTTTTTCGCGATTTCGCAGGAGACCCCATTATTAAAGTTGTTCAGAATCATGAGTAGAATCGCCCTGTTAAATTTCCGGGCCGAATAAAAAATAACCCTGTATATTAATTTCGAATCACATCTTAGGCACAACAATCAAAAAATTCAGTAAAAATATACAACATGAGCTGAAATGGGTGTAGGCACAGCACACTGCTGGTTTTAAGCTTACCCCTAGTCAACAATGGGTGTAATGATCAGAAGTTCAATTATTGAAACAATTTCACATGTTTAGTATTAGACCCTACTTAAAATGAGTGAAAGTGATCGCAAGTGCTTAAAAAGTTATAATTTCACATGTGCTAAATGTATGCCGTGTGATGCCGGCTCAGAATAGCATCACCCCATTTCTTTCCCGTGGGTGTCGAAAAGACGACTAAGGGACTCGAGAGTAACATGTGTATTTTTTAGGCGAAAGACTGACAACTTGTCACTAGTGATACACGACTTTCAGAAACGGCTCTCAAATATTTGTCAGATGTTGCGCTATCGACCGTATTATACGGCTGTTAACGCTCTGCCTGCCCGTGATATGTGTATGTATTTCACATGTGAATTCCTGTACACTATTTTCGTATTACACTTTCTACTACTAGACTTTATTCATGGCATCAACATACACTTGCTAAATTCGCAGGCAAGGGACGAGCCGCGGTAGAACATACCATTGTACCATATTCTGGGAAATAAATGTATCATTCATTCATATGCAAGAGGCGTCACCAGTAGTGACTGCGAAAGTCGCAAATCAAATCAATTTTGCAAGTTTTATTGTAAAACAGTTAGTAAAAAAAAATATATCCATATGTGCTCCTGAGGCAGTCCCGTATTGACCAGTTCAGAATGTACCTCATAACAAGAGCGTTTCGAAATCTAGAAAACTACCACCTAACAAGCTGAAAAGTAACTGTATCTCACCAGCAATATGAGGCGGGTAAACGGCGATGTAGTTCAGGTTGCTATCCTTCAGATACTCGTACATTCGCTTGTGGTCCTCATTGAGGTCCACAAACCTCGGGGGCACCTTGTCGGGCGCGTAGAACAGGAATGCGGAAAGACAAGCCGACACTATCTTCACGTTTTTCTGACGCATCGAGTCTATTATGTATTTCGTGCCTTCCGACATGTCTGCGGGAAGAAACTATCTGTTAATTCGTGAGTCGAAAGATGGTTTCAAAAACAATTTAAAGAGCCTATGATACTAGTTTATTTAAGACCGCTCATACAAATAGTCCCGATCGTCTGGAAGAGTTTGTATGGAATGTCCAATTTTTTCATATTTCTACCTATGTTCTTTGGGAGAAATTGTTCAGTTTCATGGGCTCGTTGAAATATATGCAGTAAATTTTTGACACCTTATATAGGTACCTATACCTAGAGCATAACTCAGAATTCGATAAATAAGTATGCCAATTAATAGCCTTAAAGATAATTCATAGCCAACTCAGCAGTCACCAAATCCACACCTATTGACTATAGCTAGTATTTTTTTGTTATTGGAGACATTGGCTGACAAAATTTGATAGAAAAATCATCACGACAGTAGGTACAGCAGTATGATCGGTTACATTATCATAAAAATAGTGGAAGTGGAAGCGAGAAAGCAATACATTCCACTCGCGCTCATGCTGCCGTTCCTTTGACTCCTCCAAAGCCGACACTCGAGGGAGCACGGGAATTGGCAGCGGCAGCATTATATTGTGTAGTTTCTTTTATGAATATAAAGATTATTTTACTATAAAGAAAAAGAGTAATACGTATTATGATAATGTTCAATGTTACAAATAGTATATCAATATCTTTGTTAAATAATATGATTGTTGCTACCAAAACAATTTGCTGTGCCTCTGTGAGGTGCTACATGCTGGACTTGTAATATTTTAAGATCTATGTAATGTAACCATGTGGTAATGCAAATAAAAACTTGAAACTTGAAACATGACGAGTAGCAGCGCGAGTATTATGTTTACATGCTCGCGCGGTATTATGTTTACATGCTCGCAGCATAGCGCGAGTATGTAATCGTGGCATAAAGGTTGCTCTGACACCAGGGTTCACCGGATCGTTCGTCAACTCGTTGTCCCAGTGTCCCACACGAATAGATAAAGGTCGCTACAAACCTGAGGTAGGCTCCAAGCTGTTCCTGGTGCCGAGGCAGATGACGACCGCGTCCATGCCCTCAATCGCGTCGTTGACGGAGTCCGGCTCCAACACATTGCCTTCGAAGACCTCGACTTTGTCGACGAGATCGGCTGGCAGCTTCTTGGGGTCGCGGACGAAGGCGCGCACTTGCAGACCTGGTGGAAATAAAATGAATACCAAATTTTAAAACACTCCCCGTTTTTTTTTTATTATTTGTTTCAAATTTTACATACATACATACATAAATCACGCCTATATCCCTTTCGGGGTAGGCAGAGCGTTAACGGCCGTAAAACGGATATTAACACCACGTCTGACAAAAGTTTGAGGGTCAATCAGATAACCGTGTATCACTATAGTGACAAGTTGTCAGCCCATCGCCTAAAATTGTAATACACATATAAACCTCGAGTCCCTTAGTCGCCTCTTACGACACCCATGGGTAAGAAATAGGGTGATGCTATTCTAAGCCGGCATCACGCGGCAAATTTTATTTCTTACAAATTATTATTACAAACATTTTGTTTTGGGTGTCGTTATTTCTTTAAAACTAAAGCGCAGGTATTTGATACTGGCTTTGTTATTCTTATTAACACAGCAAGGGCATTGATACTATACATACTATAATATAAGTAGAAGTACACTTCCCGTGTTAGGTATACAATTTTTGAAAACTTGCAAAATTTTTAAAAATTGTATACCTAACACGGGAAGCGTTTTAAAATTTGGTATTCAATTTATCGCGGGTTTTCATCGCTTAGACTACATTCAATCTAATATATATTCCTTGCAAAACTAACCCGGTAGATGGAGCCGTGCCACGCGTTACTGGCATTAAAATACACTTGCAAAACTGGCGGGCAAGGAATGAGCTGCGGTGGCCCAGATGGAAGAGGCGTCGCCACTAGCAATGCGAAAGTCGCAGGTTCAAATCCTGCTCGCGCTTGAAAATTTTGCTAGTTTTCGAAAATAAAATGGTTAGATGGACCGATGACATGAAGAGGGCGGCTGGTAGTGATTGGATGGCCAGATCGAGCCTCATGGCGTACCCTGGGGGAGGTCTACGCCCTCCAGTGAACTGCGATAATAAAGTGATACTGTATCCTAACAAACTTTGTATTTTTAACAGTTTTCAGATCTTTATTTTGCTTCTGGCTTTCGTGTTGTTTACTCAATTTCTACAATTTCAAAACAATGAAGCAAAACATAATAAAATGCAATATACTATTCAATGTTTGTCGAGGCGAAAAACGGTTAGTTCACGTAAAGTAGGAGGTACTTTTTCGTTCAATAATAATGCTGAATAGACTTTAGGGTTCAGACAAGGTTCATCAAGGTTGTGTAACGGTCATTATTCTTTAAATTGGTTCAGTGTTTGGAGGACATTCAGGCACAAAAAAAAGATTTGTCCCTTTTACACACAATGCCTTTATGGGCAGGGAATGTAGAGATTACTCCCGCTGCTACTCGTCAAGCAATTCCTGTGCTCCCTCCATCAAGTGTGGGCTTTTCGTGCGCGAGTCAAAAAAACGCCAACACGAGCGCGAGTGGAATGTATTGCTATCTCGCTCACTCGTATTGATGCGAGAAGAGTATGACAGCAGTGTGTGAACACTGACTCGTGTTGAGACTTTCGCGGAAGTATTTCGAGCAATATTCGCGGCAGCGGCAGGAGCAGGACTGCAGGACGGAGCATAGCGTGCACGTAGAATTAGAGGTCTAGAACCACAAACTGGTTTAAATGTACAAGGAAAAACGTTAATATAAAGGTGACCTGTATATACCTAAATATCCATTTGCATCTTTTTGTGATCGTTAGAGCGAGTAGATTATGACGGCCTCCTTGACCTACCTCAAGGTTGTTAACCTACAATGATAATAAAATCACCTTAGGTTACAGTACGGCCATCCCAATGATCCACATTTGACAGCTATCAGATTCGTGCTAATGGAATGGCAGTGGGTCAATTACCTTTATTGACATTTCTTTTCGTATGGCAGCTGTCAAATATGAGATGGCTTTACTTAGTAAAACTTTAGTTTAGCCCTCTCAGACATACAACTGACATTTCCCAGCTACCGTACGCTGGTGTCAAATTTCGCAAACAAAAATGGCGACTAATTTCGCAAGGACTAGGGTTGCAAAAATATAAATTATTTAAAATTTTTACGGTTTACATTCAAGCCACTACTAAATACTAGTGCGGAAATATATTACCGGTTTATTTACAAAGGACAGTGGGCAAAAGTGGTCCAAGAACCTCCACCATTAAGACTTATTGGAAATGGAAGAACACACTTATCAGATTATCCGAGACAAGTATTACCGAAATCTGCACCGGGATTTCTTTTTTATAGTCACTTGAAGTTACTATCAAAATATTGTTCAAAAATGATTTTAACTGGAGCGAGCTATTTATTTTGACAGATTTCATTGATATTGCGTGTCTCTCCAATGTGCCACAATGTAAACTCCATGTAACGACACTCCACATAACGTCAGACTCCCCAAAACATTTAAATAACACGACTTGGGTTTGAAAAAAGTGGTCCAAGACCTTCCACTGTTGAGACTTATTGGAAGTGGAAGTACATACTTGTCTGTGACACATTAATATTGATATTCGGTGTCAGTCAAATAACATGGTTTGAAAAAGTGGTCCAAGAACCTCCACTGTTGAGACTAATTGGAAATGGAAGTACATACTTGTCAGATTATTCGAGACAAGTTTTATCGCAATCGGCTGCGGATTTTTTTTTATAGTCACTTAGAGTGACCATAAAAATATTCTTGATAATAATTTTGAGTGGAGCGTGCAATTTCTCTTGACACATTTATAGTGACATTGCGTGACTCTCGAATGTAAAACAATCTTAACTCCATGTAACGTCAAACTCCCCAAAACATTCAAATAACATGACTTTGGTTTAAAAAAAGTGGTCCAAGACCTTCCACTGTTGAGACTTATTGGAAATGGAAGTACATACTTGTCTGTGACACATTAATATAGAGATTGCGTGTCAGTCGAATGTAATACAGTGTAAACTCCATGAAACGATACTCCACATAATACAAAACTCACAAATACATTCAAATAACATGATTTTGGTTTGGAAAAAGTGGCCTCAGAACCTCTACTGTTGAGACTTAATGGATATGAAAGTATATACTGTGTGTGCTATAACTAATACATATCTATATGATTTCGATAAAACTTGTCTTGAATAATTTGACAAGTATGTACTTCCATTTCAAATATGTCTCAACAGTGGAAGGTCTTGGACCACTTTTTTTAAACCAAAGTCATGTTATTTGAATGTTTTGGGGAGTTTGACGTTATGTGGAGATTCGTTATATGGAGTTTACATTGTGGCACATTCGAGAGACACGCAATATCAATAAAATCTGTCAAAATAAATATCACGCTCCTGTTAAAATCATTTTTTAAGAATATTTTTATAGTAACTTCAAGTGACCATAAAAAAGAAATCCCGGTGCAGATTTCGGTAATACTTGTCTCGGATAATCTGATAAGTGTGTTCTTCCATTTCCAATAAGTCTCAATAGTGGAGGTTCTTGGATCAAGTTCCATACAATTTTGCCCACTGTCATTTTCGGCATGTTGTTTTGTTTTTTATTTTCTGGGCCTGGAAGTTGCATGTCTAGAAATTTTTCTGACGTCGCAATATATAATATAATTACGAAAAATATATGATGTACCGATACAGTTCAATTATTTTAGCACAATCTATAATAAATATGTGATGCAATTATACATTTCTCCATTTGTCTATACATACATATTTTTTTCATATGAAAAGCACTAAAAACATCATCCACCAAAAATTTCCGACGGGCGAAAGCGGTTGATCAACTTTGACAGTTTGTTATTTTACTTTTTTCTTCTAAAGCTTTACACTTTGTGTTGCTAGTATAATGAAAATTTTATTCTGAACAGTTCTATGCACGTTTCATTCACCAAAAATGTTAAGTTTCGTCTATGAATCATTTTTGACGGACCGAAAACGCGCGAAAAACTTGACGCCATACTTAAAAGCACACATGTGTGCTTCGACGAGCGAACGGTAGGCGGCCATTAATGTACACATGTGTGCTTTGACGAGCGGGGAGGTTAGTCATTTGTTATTACTGCCTCCTTGGTTTCGAGATTGGTGCCGTGTGATGCCGGCTTAGAATAGCATCAACCCATTTTTTCCCGTGGGTGTCGTAAGAGGCGACGATGGGACTCGAGGGTGTGTATTGCAATTTAGGCGATGGGTTGACAACGTGTCACTACGGCGACACACAATTTTCCGAATGACCGTTAAATGTTTGTCAGGCGTGTTGTAAATGTTTGTTTTTTGCGGCCGTTTACGCTCTGCCTACCCCGCAAGGGAGAAAGGCGTGATATATGTATGTGTGTTGGTTTCGAGATCCGAAGGTAACAGATTCGATTCTCAAACACTTTCGTATCGGAGGCTAAACAATTTTAATTACTACCTAGGGCCACGAAATTAACTTTATTAATTCAAGTATAAATTAGACGATAGTAGATAAAGGATAACACATACTCGTATCGACGTAAAGAAAAATGATAGATAGATAGATAGATAAAACGTTTATTTCATAAAATACAACACATACACATACAAACTAACATACATACATACATCAGCCTATTGCAGTCAACTGCTGAACACATGCATTTAATAAAAAAAACACCTTAATTTTTTTCTTTCTATAACAATTTTGTATTATCCTGATATAGAAAACCGGCTCGGACGGGATAAAAAATAAAGGCACTGCCTCGGGGCTGGCCAGGCTAACCACACGGCATGTAACTTTCGCCAGTAAACGATATTTGTTTTAAATTCAAGTCAATATTTGCAAAAGGTGTGACATGACATGATTAACCTACTTTTCTTATCACTACAATATAGGGCAATGCATTCGCAAACACACTCCCATCTCAATGATAAAAGTAAAATTTTATCGAAAAGTGTAGATAAGTGAAAATAAGAAATTGAATCAGACTGGAACCTGCGACTTTCGCATTACTAGTGGCGACGCCTCTTCCATCTGGGCTACCGCAGCTAGTTGCCCGCCAATTTTACAAGTGTATCTTAATGCCAGTAACGCGTGGCACGGCTCCATCTACCGGGTTAGTTTTGCAACTAATACAACTAATAAATAACTCGGTAGATGGAGCCGTGCCACGCGTTACTGGCATTAAAATACACTTGCAAAATTAGCGGGCAAGGAACTAGCTGCGGTAGCCCAGATGGAAGAGGCGTCGCCACTAGTAATGCGGTCGCAGGTTCAAATCCTACCCGAAAATTTTTCAAGTTTTCAATAATTGTATACCTAACAAGGGAAGTGTTTTAAAATTTGGTATTCAAATTGAATAAGTGTTAGCGGCGGGCGGGGCTTGAACCCGGGACTGTAGCACTGTGAGTGCAAAGTAAACATAGTATTCCATTAGCTTATTCTTTCTTACAACCAAATTCTTCGCATTTCTTTTTATTTCCCTAAAACAGTGTCATGAATAGCTAAAATGACAGAATCGCTGTTCTCATATCATCTATTTCCCGTCTACTGATGATGTTTATAAAATAATCATGTAACAACGGCTGTAACAATCGCTTTTGGTCCCCTTCGTAGAACGTACAGTCAAGCTCACGTGCGGTTAGACACTCGAACTGCCAATGTAAGCCTTATTCAAACTGTCTAACTCATCCTGATCTTGACTGTACAGACTCGACGAAAGAAGCAATAAACATTAGACTTTTGTTACGATTTTTATAAAAATTTCAATTTTTCTACTTCGGGCAGGATTTGAACCTGCGACTTTCGCTATCACTAATGACGCCTCTTCCATCTGGGCTACCGCGGATAAATTTAGCATTTTTTTTTCTTTTTTTTTGCTAGAACGCGGTTTGCGTATTACCACAGACAAAACACAAGAAATTAAGACGCGTATTTTGAAAACCGTGTCAAGAAGTTAATGAAATTATAAGATCAGTTAAGAGAAAAATATACAAAATAAATACGAATATCATTAAGATTAATAAAGGATTAAACTGTTTTAAACTTTCGCAAATAATAAGTGCAAATACTGAAACGGGGTTCTTATCGGGATACTTATTTTTGTTGAATTTCCTGATATTTCGACCCAATTGCATGGGCCATAATCACGGAACAAGTTGAACATGTTCAACAAAAATAAGTATAGCGGTAAGAACACCGTTTCCGTATAATATTGAGTTATTAGGTACACTTTGCAAGTTTTCTAAAAAATTATACAATTTTCATTAAACAGGGGAAGTGTTTTGAAAAATTGGTATCTTATAAAGTTACTCTAAAAATTCCTACACAGCATACCTATTGATTAGCAAATTGTAGTTATATTTAGCGATTGGCCTTGCTGCGCTCGATTGCACATTTATCCAAGTATAGTTTTATGTAGTATAGTATTTATATATTTATAGAAGTAGGTGGGCTATCGATACACACGTAATTATTTGTTCCAAAATCCATCTTGTGATATATTACTCCTATTCAATTCAATTTTATAAATATGGCTTCTGTCAACAGGGACAAATCTGCCAATGTCGAGGTGGAAGATACACGAGGATTTGAAGAATAGCCAAAGCAAAATAAAATACTTAAAGAGTGTGTCGTCTGTCAATTCTTCCGCTCCCACCTACTTCTTGCCCCGCGGGCCGGGCGTCCCGCGAGTTATCCGCGAGGTTTGCCTATAGGTAGGCTTAATTCGCTGACATTCAACAACATTTAGACTAGCGCCAAACTATTTACATTACATTAACGGCTACAAAAGTTCACTGCTTGACATGGGCCACCCCCTATCGAGGGATGTTGCCATTTTCACAACGATTGGCAGGCGGATTGGCGAGCGCAGTGCATGAGTTCCAGTCATCATTTATAATGCGCACTGCTAAAGAGTGGAACTCACTACCTGCGTCTGTGTTTCCAAACGCATACAACCCTAATCTCTTCGAAGTAAGAGTGAACAGGCTTCTTCTGGGTGAGCTCGCTCCATCTTAGACTCTGTCTCTGTCCTATGACCTAGACTAGAGTCAACAGCAAACCCATCCTTAATAATAAAAAAATATGTTCCATTCATATGGAATTCTCTTGGTGATGAGTCTCTTTTTACGAAACCCATGGGTAGAATTGGGGTGATGCTAATCTAAGCCGGCACCACACAGCATAACTCTAACATACATACATACATAAATCACGCCTTTATCCCTTACGGGGTAGGCAGAGCGTTAACGGCCGTAAAACGGATATTAACACCACGTCTGACAAAAGTTTGAGGGTCATTTAGATAACTGTGTATCACTATAGTGACAGGTTGTCAGCCCGTAGCCTAAAATTGCAATACACACCCTCGAGTCCCTTAGTCGCCTCCCACGACACCCACGGGTAAGAAATGGGGTGATGCTATTCTAAGCCGGCATCACACGGCATAACTCTAAATTACAGTTAAATAGCTTTTCTAGGTCTTCACTTTTCGAGCCGGCAAAATATGCAGCTGTTGCAAATAGGTACGCGATTTTATGATTTCTCTAACTCATTTCTCAAATTTTTGAAAACTTGCAAAATTTTCAAGCGCGGGCAGGATTTGAACCTGCGACTTTCGCATTACTAGTGGCGACGCCTCTTCCATCTGGGCTACCGCAGCTCATTTCTTGCCCGCCAATTTTGCAAGTGTATTTTAATGCCAGTAACAGCGTTTTCAAAAATTGTATACCTAACACGGGAAAGTGTTTTAAAATGTGGTACTCAATTTATCGCTGGTTTTCATCGCTTAGACTACATTCAATCTGTAAAGATAGAATTAGTCGCCGGTTATTAGTTGTAAAACTAACCCGGTAGATGGAGCCATGCCAAGCGTTACTGGCATTAAAATACACTTGCAAAATTGGCGGGCAAGAAATGAGCTGCGGTAGCCCAGATGGAAGAGGCGTCGCCACTAGTAATGCGAAAGTCGCAGGTTCAAATCCTGCCCGCGCTTGAAAATTTTGCAAGTTTTCAAAAATTGTATACCTAACACGGGAAAGTGTTTTAAAATTTGGTACTCATTTCTCAAATATTTGTCAGACGTGGCGATAGCGCTCGAAATTTATTCAGCCGTGGACGCTCAGCCTACAAGGGATAAAGGCGTGATATACGTAGTTGTGTGTGTTTCAAAAACCCAATGCGGGATTGCAAGTCTACAACTGATTGATTCGTAGTTTTAAGATTGAGGGTGGTATTTAAAGTTGGGTACCAAATAAAAGGGCTTGTTGCGCTGTTACTCATGTGACGGAACCCTCGGTGGAAAAGTCCACCTTGCACTTGGCCGGTTTTTTTTTATATTTTGACCCATGTGCCTTGGGAACAGTGGTCAATCTGATGATGAATATTCATAGCCAGAAAAGTACTGGAAGTATTCAAAAACAGGAAAATCAGTCTGCGCATTCATCACGTCGTCTTAAGTCGTGAACAGCCACTGTCTCGACAGTGGCGCCCGTGGCGCCGCTTCACAAAAATAATATTTTCTCTTTTATACAATCAATATATCAGAATTTCCGTTGCTCAAGTTTTTAGTATATTATCCTCAAGTAAAATTAGAACCTGCAAACTCAATGAAATATTCGCTGCAATCAAAGTTATGGAAAAAAGTAGCTAAAAACGGCCACTTTTGGTACATTCATAACTTTAATGACAGCGAATATTTCATGAAGTTAGCAGGTTCTAATTTTACTTAAGGATAATACTAAAAACTTGGGCAACATATATCCTCAATCCTCAATAGATTGTTTGTATAAAGAGAAAATATTTTGCGATTCTGCAAACTCAATGAACTATTTGCTGTAATGAAAGTTATGGCAATTAATACCAAATATGGCCGTTTTTACCATAACTTTACTTTACTTTGTGCCATAACTTTAATTAGAGCGAATATTTCATTGAGTTCGCATGTTCTCATTTTACTTGGATAATAAAAAAAACTTGAGCAACGGACATTCTGATAGATTGTTTGTATAAAGACAAAACATTTTTTTTTCTGGAGTGGCGCCACTGTCGAGGCCGTTCACGAGTACACTCGCCCAGTAAACAGAAGCGCGTTTCTTTGAATATTTAATAAACAGTATAGTTAATGATACTATGCATAACTGCTATAGGTAGCTGTATGTGACGATGTGACGTAAATCGTCTTAATGGGCACGTGAGCAAACACGTCAGTTTATAAAAGCACTGTCACTTTTCACCTGCTTGCTGCTGGCAAATTAATTTAAATTTATTTTTTCGGACCATTACGGTTTCGTATTTAATGCCTTAATTAGCACAACTAATTACCTATTTGATAGTAGGTACGCAATTTACGTACACGAGTTTCAATAATTATTTAAGTAACAATGTAAAATGCATATTAGTATTTCAAACAGGCCCTGAAAATGAACAGCTTTTTCCTAAGAAGATCCAAACTACACACACGTACACACATATCACGCCTATAATGCCTTGCGGGGTAGGCAGAGCCCAAACGGCCGCATAAAACGGACATTTACGCCACGTCTGACAAATATTTGAGGGTCATTCGAAAAATTGTGTATCGCCATAGTGACAGGTTGTCAGCCCATCGCCTAAAATTGCAGTACACACCCTCGAGTCCCTAAGTCGCCTCTTACGACTCCCAAGGGAAAGAAATGGGGTGATGCTATTCTAAGCCGGCATCACACGGCATGGCCGACATCACACGGCAGTTTTAGATTCAAACTAAATATGAAAAAATATTTCTAAATATAAAATTTGTCTGAGACAGACATAAACTAGAGTACTTTAAAATGGGCTGTATTTTATTTTCATATCTTGAACTATGTTCCATGGGGAAAGTTATTGAGTTGTACAGATTTGTTCACTACACAAAACATTTTCAGCTAGTTATTAAACTAGCATTTTGTTAATGAAAGATATAGTTTTATCTAAAATGACACAACTCTTATCTCTTGATTTCCGTTTCATATATCTTCATAGCTTAACTTCTTAGACAATCTTGATAAAATTTGGCATGAGCTTAAAAGGCACTCTCAAAATGTCTAAAATGCAGTTATAATAATAATAGAAAACTTATTATAATAATATTAGAAGACTTAAGGTTATCTAAAAGAAATGTAATAAAAAAATACTTTAGGCAAACTACCTCAAGAATTAAATAAAAACTTTAGTTGGGTTCCTAATTAAGTCAAATAAAAAATTATTTAAAAATCATCTAAGTAACCAATTACAACTATGCCCTTTATCACTTACCATTATCTTTTAAATTATCACAAATGCTTTGTCCGTAATAAATAGAATGATATATGATTAGACGTTTAGACGCAACACAACTTGTTTTGCTCTAAGAATAACCACAAAGATGATAATGAATAGTAATAGTAATAATTTAATAAATTTGTTATAATTATAAGCATGATTGATATAAGTAAATCACTTTAATTGACTGAAAAGGATAAAAAATATTGTATCAAGGAAAATGAATGATAATAAATCATAGAATGTTAAAAATGCTAAGTAGGCTTGTATTTCTAACATTAGCTGTATAAGTGTACCTACTCACATCTATGCCAGTTTCATTGCATGAAATTAAAAACTGCTGAAGTGTAAAAAGATAATTAAAATTAATATTCTTTGAAATGTATAAAAAAATGTATCACAGATTCACAGCACTTATGATTTTGTCCAAACAAATTGAGTATAATTATTTTACGATGCCGACGAACTACTTCATAAAAATACCCAATAATTAATAAATAAATTACCTTTTTGTACCGCAGCCTCAGTGGCGCAGAGGCCGGTATTGCCGGTGGCTCCAAAAATCACGACTTTCTTCACCATTTTCTGCAAATAACGACCAATATTACTGCACGAATATTTCTACGTCTGCTCGCCCAACCGGTATCTAATAAACTGAGGAAATCAAGAGGAAATAGCCACTTGAAAATATTATCTAATGCCAAGACACGCACGTATCGCACTTACCAGCATAGGTTTCTAAACTGAAAGCACGAAAAGTAGACGAAACTTTTTAAAATTCAAATGTTATGACGATGAAGATTGATTTAAATTAGCGGTTATCAACCGATTGTGGTTAATTGAATGATAAATTAATTATTTACCGGGTAATGAACTTTTGATGCGTAATCTTTCGTACCAAACTTCCAAGAAGAACTAACGTAACAAAATAAAATAGTTAGTGGTCCTTCTCGCTCTCACTTACATAAATCTAATGAAACGTGAGAGAGAAGGATATGTCTAAGCTGTCATAAGACTATGATTCTTAAATTGGTGGCATTATACATCAGACAATATAAAAAAACATTACCATTTTAGTAGATTTGTGTAAAATTAAGGTGATGTGATCGTGTGAAACAATGATATTGCTGATCCACTTAACTGTCTAAAGATAGCTTCTTCTTAAATTTAAGAGCTCAGCTCTTGTCGGTGGAGTAATCGCCATTCTTGTCGTCTTTCCGCCAGTGATTTGACCTCCTGATACGACACGACATTAACCTTTTCTTTTATTTGGTCAAAGTAATTTCGTCTTGGTCGACCCCGACCTCTTCTGCCTTCTACTTTTCCTTCCACGATGTTCTTCAAGAAATGATCGTGTCGTATCAGGTGCCCCATCATCTTCCCTCTTCTATCTGTTCCTTAACTGTATTTAGAACGGCTTCATTCGTCTTTTTTTCGGTCCAGCTAATTTTTTCCATCCTCCGCCAACACCACATTTCGAATGCTTCGAGCCTCTCTCTGTCCCTCTGAGTCATTGTCCGTCCACGTCTCGCTTCCATAAAGTGCTATACTCCAGATGTACGCTTTGATTAATCGCTTTCTAACTTTCTTTGAAATTTTGGCTGTTAGTAAATTTTTCTTCTTGTTGAAGGCTTGCTTAGCCATAGCGATCCTTGATATAATGTCTGCAGTACACCTGGAGTCATGGGTGATAAGACTTCCCAAATATCTAAAACTATTAACCTGTTCTATTGTTGAATTGTTAATTATTAATGATGGATTTGCGGTTGGTTTCTTAGATGTTGTAAGTGATTTAGTTTTTGCTACATTAATTTTAAGCCCAAATTCTGTAAAAGTTGCACTCATGACAGTTAAAAGTTGTTGCAGTTGTTCTGAGCTTTCAGCTAATGCTGCTATGTCATCTGCAAATCTCACAAAACATAATTATCCTCTCTCCATTCATTTTGACCCCCCCCTTTTCTGACTCTATAATCTTTCTAATAGCGCACTCTATAAATATATTGAATATTAAAGGCGAGAGTGGAAATCCTTGTCTAACACCTTGTCGAATTTTTGCTGTACCTTTCTCATCTCCAATTTCTATGATGGTTTTTTGCTCTTTATATAATTCATATATTATTCTTCGATCCCTGTAGTCTAGTCCAGCAGTTTTCAAGATACTCATCATTTCCTTCCAGTCCACTTTATCGAAAGCTTTCTCCAAATCAATAAATGCTATGTGTGTGTTCAGGGATAAATCCATTCTCCTGTCTATGATTAGTCTTAATGCCAGAATAGCTTCTCTTGTGCCTTTGTTTTGCCTGAAACCATACTGGTCAGGGCCAATGTACTCTTCAGCTTTTGGTCTTATTCTATTTTGGATTATTTTAAGTAATATTTTAGATGCCTGAGATACGAGACTTAAGGTCCTATGCTCTTCACATTTCAAGGTGTTCGACTTTTTCGGTATAGTTACTGTTTTACTTATTTGAAAATCATTTGGTACTTTCCCTGTCATGTACATCTGCTGGATTAAGTTAAATACTTCTGTATGAAATGAGTCACAAACAGTATACTTAAACATTTCTATAAAAATACGGTCGTCTCCCGCGGCTTTGCCATTTTGAATACTATTAATTGCTTTTTGAAATTCTTCCTTTAAAATTATTGGCCCTAAATTATCTCGATCTACTGTTTCCTCTTCCTCAATATCTTCTGCAACAAGGCCTTTGCCTTCGTAAAGTTTCTCTGTGTACCTTTTCCACCTTTCAAGTATATCCCTATTATTAAGAAGGATTTGTCCCGCTTCGTCTAAGATTGCTGTACTTTTAGTTTTATGATTTGTATGTAACTGTTTGATAGTATTGTATGCTTTGTCCATAAGCCCTTTCTGCATGTATTCCTCAATTTTGTCGCATAATTTTACTATTTCATCTTCCTTTTCTTCTCTACAACGTAATGTTATTCTATTGGTAAGTTGTTTATATTCTTCTATGCTATTCGGGTCATTTCGGTTTCTTATTTGCCTACGCTGAACCATGAGATCAATAATATCAGTGGTTAACCACGACTTTCTAGGGACAATTTTCTCAGTCTTAAGGCATTCTTCCGCAGTTTCTCTCAGTATATCTCTTAAATTAACCCATCTTTCATTAATGCTATTTATGTTATTATTATCTATAGAATTATTATAGTTATTATATTCTTCTATCTTTTTACCTATACTATTGCTATATTGCACTCTATAATTATTGTTTTCCTTATCTCTAAGTTTTTTGAGATCAATCTTCTTTGGCTTATTCTTACGATTATACTTTTTGGCGCTTAGATTATATGTGCTTAGGAGTAAATTATGATCTGTGTTCAGATCCGCCCCCGGATAAGTCTAAAGATAGGTACTACAAAAACTTTCTCATCTAAAACTTAGTTGTTGCATGCATGAAGGTGATGATGATGGATGAGAAGCCGGTAAGTTATTTATAACTTTTATTGGCAACACTTTCTTTTTTTTCTTTATGTTGCGTTTTGTTATCGCATTTTATCTCTTCTATCAAGTGACGTTTTGTAACTTTAGAATGTTTAGAATAGTACGCAATAGCAATAACGAAACGTTATAACCTCAAAATATCATGTGTTGATGTTGAATTTGAATATGTGTGAATTGTTTCAGTAATTTTATGAGAATATAATATCTTAATAATGGCCGATACAGAAGAATACTTTCCCCGTGGAGGAAAGAAACCTGTTGTTGAAAATTTCAAGCAGAGTAGCAACGTAAGTATCAAGCAAGATAAGTATTTGTTAGGTTGTATGAGAAAATGTTTTATTTTTGTTATTTCTTCAGTTTTTAGGAGTCCCAGAGAAATCTGAGAAAAAGAAAAGGAAGCCTAAGAAGAAGTCTGAAGATGAAGATGGATATTTATCAGATGAGGCCACTAAGGGTCTTGAAGAATCATATAAAAATTGTGCAATTGGTTTGACTTACAAGGTAACTTCTTTTAACTAGTTTTTGTATTCCGTGCATATAATATAATATTTGTTGAAGCACTATTAGAAACTCTCAAGACTTTACGACTCGACGGTCAAAAAATTCGTTTTTTTCTAACCAATGTTTATATTTTCTACAGACTGCCAAACCCGGTGTGCTAATACTGGGACGAGTGAGACAAATACACGATACGAAGATCAACATAATGCTGCCGAGTAAAATGATCGGAACAGTCATGGCGTGCCACATCAGTGATGCGTACAACAAGTTGTTAGAAGCCTATGTGAATGATCAGGTACAAAATAAAAATGCAACATTTTTAGAAAACTATGAATTAAGTCTATAAACAAGGCTAAGGATTGAACCTGATATTTGTGGAGTACCTTCCCACCCCTTTGAGCTACCAGCGCCCAGACAGAAAACTAAAAATTTTCAACCTCTTGATACTTGTCTTGAAGCACAGCTTTGTCTTTGGCCTCTCAGATGGAAGCATTTTGAATTATTTTATCACTGTACCATTTTTTAAACGGTGATTCTAGTTAGAATAACATCACCCCATTTATTTCTTTTGTGTGTCGTAAGAGGCGACTTAGGGACTTGAGTGTTTTGTGTGTATTACAATTTTAGGCGCCTGGCTGACAACCTGTCACTATAGTGATACACCATTTTTCTGAAACAGCCCTCAAATATCTGTCAGACGTGGCAATAGCGACTTGTGACGCCCTGCCTACCCCGCAAGGGACATAGGCGTGTTATGTGTATATGTATGTACCATTTCTTAAATTTATTTAACGATCAAGTTTATTCCATTCAACAGACAGACCATGTGAGAGAGCTCTCAACAATGTTCCGTCCAGGTCAATATGTAGCTGTGAAGGTTCTGGAGGCAGACAGGGACCATCTGATGCTGTCCATGATGCCCAAAGATGTCAATGGGGGCAAGGCGGTGGCTGATTTACGTGGTGGTATGTACCGATTGACAGTTTTCTTCATAATGGGCAAATTGATGAAATACCCCTGCTGTCAGAGGTTTTAAATGGCTTACTAGGTATCAAGTATATCTGTTATGCTTTATGCTTAACGTGCCCTCCAAAGCAAAAAACCAACCAAGATTTTACAAATAATCAGGTGGATCAGCCTGAAATGTCCTAATCCAAACCAAAATTGTAAATGCCTAAATCCATAAACAAATTTAAAAACAAATTTGATAAATCTATCACCAATAAGTAAACCAACAATGGATAACTAAGATACAGACAACCAACAGTTGTCTCAACTCAACTGCCTGCCAACTAATAAAAATAATAAAATGTGCGAAAACCACCGACGACTACACGCACCGCCGGATACCATCCATACCTGGTTGCCATTCCACCTATTCGGAATAAGCGCTTCCAGTCATCATTTATAATGCGCACTGCTAAAGAGTGGAACACACTACCTGGGTCTGTGTTTCCAAACGCATACAACCCTAATCTCTTCAAAGTAAGAGTGAACAGGCTTCTTCTGGGTGAGCTTGCTCCATCTTAGACTCTGTCTCTGTCCTATGACCTAGACTAGAGTCAAAAGCAAACCAATCCTTAATAAATAAAAAAAAATAGTTCATTTAAATGGTTACTAAAAATCAACTAAAGCAAATGTTCCACAGTGTGAGTTCAGGGCAATAATTTTCTTTCAGGATGTATACTCCAGGCAGCAGTAGCATCTGTAGAAGACCATGGTTATGTGATGGACATCGGCATACCCAACACCAGGGCCTTCCTGGCCAAGAAACACTCCAACCCTGAGATTGAACTTGGTGAGAAAAGCATTTAAATTCATTAATTAATTATTCAGAGTGCTTTGATTTAAGAGACCCAGAAAAATAATCACTGATTTCGTGGCAATGAGTCTTCCAAGAATATGAAAAAAATTTGATGTCCCATATTCAAATTATTTAGTATGCATAGCATATGTCTAGTTTATGA